>JBBDGP010000600.1:235000-2635000 GCA_037952835.1 Lithobates septentrionalis
TTTATAATGTTTCTATTGCGGTCTGTGCTTTTGCATTCCAGGGGTAATTACTCCCCCAATTTTTTGTCCAGGTGTCACAGGGATATCTGCCCATTAAGATAACATACGGAAGAAAAAAAAATCTTCCCCATGCTACCCATAAAAAAAAAAAAATATGGCTAGAGTTAGACTTTAACTTTCTCACACATTACTATTAATCCATTACCAGTAACTTTTTTTTTTTTAAAATAAAACAAATATGTCATACTAACCTGCTCTGTGCAATGGTTTTGTACAGAGCATCCCTGATCCTTTCCATTCCTGGCCCCTCCCTCTTGCCTAGTGCCCCCACAGCAAGCAGCGCGCTATGGGGGCACCAGAGCAAGCTTGCACCCACAAGCAGTTTTGCGCATCCATTCACAAACAGAGCTTGGCCCCGCCCCCTCTGCTCATTGGCTGTGATTGACAGCAGCGGGAGCTAATTACTCACACTTCTATTTCAGCCAATGAGGAGGTAGACTCCCCAGAGAGCCGAGGCTCTCGTGCACATCGCTGGATCAAGATGGGGCTCAGGTAAGTATTGGGGGAGCGTGAAGAATGCATGAAGGTAAAAAAACCTTGAGCCTTCAGAACAACTTGAATTATAGTATATTGTACCTCTGGTACTGATGTTAAATTGGCACACACAACGTGTTTCTTAGCAGGAAGGACATACCTATATTTCGAACCATAATTCCTTTCAATTCATCCACCTGGGCCTGTGTCTCCACTATACGATCCACGCTCTTGTTTTCTGAGTGGTGTTTCTATGGGGAGACAATAGAAGGTAGGGATACAGAGATCTGGAAAAGAATGGTACACTGCTTCTACATGGTCCTAGGCAGTACAGCTGCAAGGTGCCCCTCCTAAATACTGAGCTACAGAGGGTTCAAAAACTCAGAGAAAATGGTAATGGTTTGCAGTATTTCTAAGAATCTGGCATAATTTAGACTGTAAATAAACAGTTTCCGTGGTGGGTAGCTTCCACAAACATATGACAATGTGTGCAGACCTTGGTCTTTAAACATATTAGACTAATCCTCTTTCTTATTGGTAGGGCCAAGTACTGGGGAGTTTTCTGCTGTTTTCTGTACACAGTGATCCCCCCTTTCCTGGTTCACCATACACATTTGTTTTAAACTGAGTGCAGTGTGAACATTTTTCTTCTTGAATCTTCTGTATAGTTAAGACAGAGTAATGACACAAAAATCAGATAAAATCTGCCTGGTATGTGGTCACCTGATGCCCTCATTGCTCGACCGAACACTATCCCCTGATCACATGTGTCCATGTGACCGGCTAATACAGATTGTGTTCATCCAGTGCTGCTCACATGATTGCTGGGGGCTATTACACACAAAGTCAGACAATCCTAGAATGTACAGCTGATCTCACCCATCTATATTCAACATATTGCCTTGACTACTCCCTGTACCACCTTTGTTCTACCATCAAATCCCCACATACCACTCTGCTTTTTATACATAACTGAAGTATAAGCTGGTCATCCACTGTAAGATTTTTTTTTTTTGTTCAACCCACTAAACAGCGCAGATGGAGAAATCTCCCCTGCTTGCTTTTGTATTCTGACAGATGGCAACAGCAGATGTCAGAATACCCAAACAGTGCCTGTATTGGATTTGGTTCTGTCACTGTTCGGCCAATAATTTTCCACCCAGCACCTTTGCTTTTCAGATAGAAGAGCAGGTAGGTGCTTACAGGGCCACCCATGGCTCAGATCAAGACCTGTCCTGATGAAATTCACTCCACCTATGGTCAGCTTAAGGCAGCACAGAAAAGCGACCCCCTCCCACCAACCCCTTACCAATCCTGACAGATTTTTTTACTGTGCTTACCTGGTGAAACAGGATGTACTCGCCTAAAGCAGCCCATAGATGATTCGATTTTCTTTCCTTCCACCATCGGTGGAAAGAAAAAAAAACAGTCAGTGTTGATGGGGAATGCCTCCCACGGAGCCATTATGTTCTGCCGGAGGGGGGCCTTCCCAGCAATAGGAACACAATGTTTACTGCTAGTGGCTATAGCCGCCGCCAGTAATCGCATGTAAAAAATTTGGCCGGCTGGTTGTACCCAAGTGGGTCAATGGATTGACTTGGGTATAATCAGCATGCTTATAGATGGATTGAACCTCAACTAGTCCCTGCTCAACTGGCCAAATTTCGATCCAAGTATGGCCAGCTTAAAGCCCCGTATGCATGGGCCGAATATTGCCTGAAACCAGCTGGTACAGTAGATACCGGTCGACATTTGGCCCGTGTATACGGGTCCTTGCTTGACAGAAGCCGATCTCACGGCCAACTTCTGTTGAACAAGCTTGCTGGAAAACCAGCAGCCGATCAGCACTCGCAGCCAATGGCTGCGAGCGCTGACCAGTGTTTTCTGGTGGAACCAATATTGCATATTTAGTACAGGACCTTCTTGCTAGTTCCTCAGAACTAAAAAAAAACTATTATGTGTACCAGGCTTTAGTCCCGATTACAGGTCCCTCACCGCAATATCCCGATGCAGGGGGCTGATGATCCAGCACTAAAAATCCACCAGAGACCACTGGTGCCCTGCCATCCCATTGAGGTGACATCTGTGATCTTCTGGGTGCTGAGAGGCCCCTTCTGCTGGACAACCAATGTAGAGTGCCCACATCACGCAGAGTGTGACATAGCCTCCCAAAAAAAACAAAAACAAACCAGCAGAAAGAAAACATAAAAAAAAAAAAAAAAAAAAAAAAAAGAGAAGGATTAGGCCGGTGGCATCACATGACTGAAGGTTCAGGTGAGTAGAACTGTCGTTTAGGTTTTTTGTCATATCAACGATTAGTTAGAAGGGGAAGAAAGGGGGACGCCAATATGCCAGAAATGGGCTTTAACTTATGTGATGTCAGTGAACTTTGGCTGATCGATATAGGTACATAATTACTGCCCTTTGCACTGCATTCATTATTTTTATATATTATATCACTTTATCAGGATAACATTTAAACTTTCAAATCAAAGAGCCTTGGGATTTCTCATTCTGTGTCTTGGACATTACCAGCTGTGCTGCCAGGACGCTGGAGAATTCGCTGTTCATGGCGTAAGGAAGTGCAGTCTGTGCTCTGGATCCATAGGTTGTCTGAAACCTCTTCTTGACTTCATTCAAGAAACTAAACGCTTTGGACCGTTCAAAGTCCTAAAAGAACACATGTACCACGTCAGGAGCAATACACCTTATAGACTCTAGAAAAGTAAATACTGTACAAAAAGCACAAATATGCTTTACACATTTCACTGTGGTCATAATGCAGCTCTCTGATATCCATGCGGACACCATCAACTGCTGGTCATCAGCAGCTACAGTGTATAGAAAGAAAAATATGGAAAATAATTGATTGAGAGCCCTTGAACAGCTGTAAAATATACAAGTGAAATACTGTGTATGGCTATAAATGAAATAGAAATATCTTCAGTCAACTTGCATTACAGGCTCTATTATACTTATATGTAATCTCAGTGGAATGAATGTGGTTTCATATTGTATTTCTTATTATATAAAAGGTTCTTTACCATAGTCTACATATAAGGACATTTTTTGCTAAGGTATTAAAGGAAACTTCTCATGACTGGAATACCTATCCTGCCAATATTGACCCCTTTCAGAAAAGGGCCCATCGCCGATTCTCTGACCTCACCAGTCACTAACCCACAGCAACTGTGCAGCTGGTAAAACTAAAACTCTCAATCTGCATACTCCCCCTCAATGACTCAACAAGCAGCAAAGGCAGAAGATCAGCACAATGGTCTAAGAACTAGGATTTCGAATCCAATGGACCAATCCTAGGAACGTATGTACTAGGAATGTATACAAAAACATCTCTGCTGCCTATGAAAATACATACTGTAGGCCCTGGTTCCTTAGCCAACTGCAGACACTGGGCGTACTACACACAACCAAAAACACTTCATCAAAAGTACACAGGATATATTTAGTACGCCCTTTCCTTCTGTCCCACTGCCACTACCCCCCTGCTGCCAATTCCCAGCTGTTAAAATGATAACTGGGAGTTGCTGTTTAAAGCAGAAATACACCATCCTATCCTTTACAGCCAAGGAAGCTGCCATCTTGGCCTGCTGATTTGCAGTTGCCATGGTGCTGCACATGTGATCAGTTATGACTCCAGCCATTTGATGGTTTGGCTGGCAGTACAAGCACCTATGACAGTTATCACACATTTGTGGCATGCCTTGAATGTAACCGTTTTGTGTAACCGTTGAATTTTAAATATGGCAGCTGTAATAACTGTCGCAGTGGAAAAATCTGATTGTCTAACAAACAGGTTTCAGAGGTGAGAGTCTGAAAAGTAACACTTATAATTTTGTAATAGCATGCAGATACTGTTGCACACTGTATTCAACTCCAATGTAAGGTGAATGAAAAACTGGCCTCAGCTCAGATCCCAGCCTATCGGTCTCACCCCTCAGATATGTTTCACCTACATTGGGGTTAGGTAGTAAACTCTTGTGTGCCATTCTTACCTACAGGTAAGCTTATAATAAAGCTTACAGTGCCTTGAAAAAGTATTCACACCCCCTTGAAATTTTCCACATTTTGTCATGTTACAACTAAAAACATAAATGTATTTTATTGGGATTTTATGTGATAGACCAACACAAAGTGGCAAAGTGGAAGGAACATAAATACCCGTGCCGTTCCTCCGGGGCTCTGTACAATGCCAGGGCTCCGGCGCGGATGCGAGGTCACTGTGGCCCAGCCAGTCAGACGACCGGAGCCCACGAACCAGAGCGAAAACCGGGTGAAGATGGAAGTCCTGTCAATAGTGACAGCGATACATACTAGCTCATTCTGATATTAACTTGCAGAGGGAAACTTTTTTTTTAGAACTTTACTACCACTTTAATCGCAGAAAACACCTCTTAGATTAGAGGATTGGGTAGGTAAATCTACTTTAACAAGTCCCCTAGACCTAAACAAGCTACGAACCCTTGCAGTGCAGATGCAATCACCCACAGCAAGGGATAATTCTTTACATTTTATTTTTCTCCTGATCTATTTTTCCCACCATAAATCCCTTTCGCATGGGCTTTCCGATCCGGTCTGCCTGTCAGTTTTTCAGGCGGACCTGGTCGGGCCCTCCATTAACTCCTATGGGGCAGCAGATGTCAGCAGTGACATGTCCGTTGACACCCGCTGCTATGCAATCTGATCCGGTCCGTGAAATCCAGACAGATGAAGACCCCGTTTTCCACCCGTCTGGTGGATCGGATGAAAACAGACAGGTGGTCCGTTTTTATCCAATCTCCCCATAGAGGACAGCGGGGCTCTGACAGGTCAATATCTGCACAGTAAGCAGAGACGGACCTGTCATCCGCCTGCTCAGCGGGGATCAGCGGATCGATCTCCCGCAGAGCAAAGCGGAGTCCGCCGGGCAGTTTTGATCGTTCCTTTTTTTTCAGTGGCACATAAAAAAAATTGGAAAGACAGACAACTTTTATTCTCGTGTCAGAAAGACAACTTTTATACTTTGTATCAGAATCATAATTTTAGAGTTTTTTGTTTTTTGCACTAACACTGATCAATGTAGATTTTTTTTTTTTTTTTTTTTTTTTTTTTTTTTTATAGTATCAGGTTATTTTCTATGGATTGCACTAAAAAAAAAAATATATTATACACATACTACAGTGCCTTGAGAAAGTATTCATACCCATTGAAATTTTCCACATTTTGTCATGTTACAACCAAAAACATAAATGTATTTTATTGGGATTTTATGTGATAGACCAAAACAAAGTGGCACATAATTGTGAAGTGGAAGGAAAATGATAAATGGTTTTCAACATTTTTTACAAATAAATATCTGAAAAGTGTGGTGTACATTTGTATTCAGCCCCCTTTACTCTGATACCCCTAACTAAAATCTAGTGGAACCAATTGCCTTCAGAAGTCACCTAATTAGTAAATAGAGTCCACCTGTGTGTAATTTAATCTCAGTATAAATACAGCTGTTCTGTGAAGCCTTCAGAGGTTTGTTAGAGAACCTCAGTGAACAAACAGCATCATGAAGGCCAAGGAACACACCAGACAGGTCAGGGATAAAGTTGTGGAGAAGTTTAAAGCAGGGTTGGGTTATAAAAAATATCCCAAGCTTTGAACATCTCATGGAGCACTGTTCAATCCATCATCCGAAAATGAAAAGAGTATGGAACAACTGCAAACCTACCAAGACATGGCCCTCCACCTAAACTGACAGGCTGGACAAGGAGAGCATTAATCAGAAAAGCAGCCAAGAGGCCCATGGTAATTCTGGAGGAGCTGCAGAGATCCACAGCTCAGGTGGGAGAATCTGTCCACAGGACAACTATTAGTTGTGTACTCCACAAATCTGGCCTTTATGGAAGAGTGGCAAGAAGAAAGCCATTGTTGAAAGAGCCATAAGAAGTCCTGTTTGCAGTTTGTAAGAAGCCATGTGGGGGACACAGAAAACATGTGGAAGAAGGTGCTCTGGTCAGATGAGACCAAAATTGAACGTTTTGGCCTAAAAGCAAAACGCTGTGTGTGGGGGAAAACGAACACTGTGCATCACCCTGAAACATGGTGGTGGCAGCATCATGTTGTGGGGATGCTTTTCTTCAGCAGGGACAGGGAAGCTGGTGAGAGTTGATGGGAAGACGGATGAAGCCAAATACAGGGCAATCTTGGAAGAAAACCTATTAGAGTCTGCAAAAGACTTGAGACTGGGGCGGAGGTTCACCTTCCAGCAGGACAATGACCCAAAACATACAGCCAGAGCTACAATGGAATGGTTTAGATCAAAGCATATTCATGTGTTAGAATGGCCCAGTCAAAGTCCAGACATAAATCCAATTGAGAATCTGTGGCAAGACTTGAAAATTGCTGTTCGGAGACGCTCTCCATCCAATCTGAAAGAGCTTGAGCTATTTTACAAAGAAGAATGGGCAAAAATGTCACTCTCTAGATGTGCAAAGCTGGTAGAGACATCCCCAAAAAGACTTGCAGCTAAAAGGTGGTTCTACAAAGTATTGACTTGGGGGGGCTGAATACAAATGCACGACACACTTTTCACATATTTGTAAAAAAGGTTGAAAACCATTTATCATTTTCCTTCCCCTTCACAATTATGTGCACTTTGTGTTGGTCTATCACATAAAATCCCAATAAAATACATTTATATTTTTGGTTGTAACATGACAAATGTGGAAATTTTCAAGGGGTATGAATACTTTTTCAAGTCACTGTATATCTATCAATATTTTTTTTTATTTGATATTACTTTGTTATTTGTTCTTTCTGAACATATGCATCTATGTAGTGGCTGTGCCCTACAATCCCAGCTGCCCCAGACGTGTAGAGCGGCTTTTCCCTGCTGGGAGCATGTTCATTCTGCACTCCCAGCCACAGTGACTAAGCTGTCACAAACAGCTCCCGATGATTAGTTATGATTGGACGCTTCTGATCGTGTGACTGTTGTGACAACAAATCACAACAGGTCACTTAAGAAAGCCCACCTCCCCTCCCCTGGCAATAAAGCGCCCAGGGCGGCGTGAGCAAGGGGTTAAGTATTGGCAAAGCTATTGCTGAATAAGGCGGATCGAAATGTAAAAAGTGATCACCTGCACAGGCGATATGATATACAAGTGTGAGAGTTAAAACTGTCTGCCGACTCCTAAAACTGGCTGACCAGCTCTGCACTTCTATAAGGCCTCATGCACACTGGATGTTAAAATAACGTTATAAAAACATCAGTAGCTTTACAGTGGGTTTTTAAACTTTTTTCAACGTTTTTGCAATAGCAGTTATTAGCGTTTTTTCGCATTAGCGTTTTAGTGGGGGGTTTTTTTGAAGAAAATTTTTTTTTTTCCCCCAATTGATCAAAAATGTAAACCACTTGCCAACCGCCGCACGCCAATGTACGTCCCTACTTTGGGGACAGATATCGTTGTTATGGCAGCAGCTAGCTAGGTCAACTAGAGGATAAAAGTGGTCTCCACGGCAGATTCGCCGCAAGATCACTTTTATCGGTGGCGGGAGAGGGCCCCCCCACCGGAGCCGTCGGCGGCAGCGATTGCGTCTGTCCCCTGGGCTGACATGGAGATGAGTGAGGGGAAGATGGCCCCCACCCGCCTGGATGACACTGCAGGGCGGAAGCGACATCAAAACGTCACTTCTGCCCAAAGCTCTTAAAGGGCCAATTTATTTTTTTAAATGACAACGTTTTTTTATTGCATTTTAGTGTAAATATGAGATCTGATGTCTTTTTGACCCTAGATCTCATATTTAAGGGGTCCTGTCATGCTTTTTTCTATTACAAGGGATGTTTACATTCCTTGTAATAGCAATAAAAGTGACACTTTTTTTTTTTTTTTTTTAAACAGTGTAAAAATAAAAAGTAAAAAAGGTAAAATAAGAAAAATTTTTTTTTTTTAAAAAGGCGCCCTGTCCCGCTGAGCTCCCGTGCAGAAGCGAACGCATATGTGAGTAGCGCCCGCATATGAAAACAGTGTTCAAACCACACATGTGAGGTATCGCCACGATCTGTAGAGTGAGAGCAATAATTCTAGCTATAGACCTCCTCTGTATCGCAAAACATGCAACCGGTAGAATTTTTTAAATGTCGCTTATGGAGATTTTTAAAGGGTAAAAGTTTGTCGCCATTCCATGAGCGGGCGCAATTTTGAAGCGCGATATGTTGGGTATCAATTTACTCGGTGTAACATTATCTTTCACAATATAAAAAAAAAATTGGGCTAACTTTACTGTTGTCTTATTTTTTAATTCAAAAACGTTGATTTTTTTTAAAAAAAAAAAAGTGCACTTGTAAGACCGCTGCGCATATACGTGACAGAAAGTATTGCAACAACCGCCATTTTATTTTCTAGGATGTTAGAAAAAAAATGTATAATGTTTGGAGGTTCTAAGTAATTTTCTAGCAAAAAAAAACTGTTTTTTTAACCCGGTCTTAAAGTAGTTAAAAAACGCTGGTGAGCGACGTTTTTGAGCGTTTATCAGCGTTAGAGCGTTTTTACAGCTGTAAAATGTCTCTCAGAACCCACTAGTTTTGGGGGTTTTTTTTACTGCTCAAAAACTGCTGATAACAGCCTATGTGTGCATGGACACTAATAGTTTGTCCTTCCCAGACCAATTCAGTGTAGTAGTGTATGGTCATTGAACAGAATCGCCATAAAACAGAACTTAAAAACCACTCACATCATCTGTGATGCACAGGTAAATGATTCTGTCCTGACAGATGTAATGAAACAAGTAACTGAGGGAAGAAAAGGAAGACACCGTTATTCCACAGGATAATCATAGATCATTCTATACTGTATATAAAGAAACAGATGCAGATATTGTTAGAACACATGTACAAGACATCATAATGAATACACAATGTAAGCCATTACCTCTGCCTTTTCTTTCCTGTGCTCTGAGAGCCCGATGCTGTAAATAGTGCTTTGTTTACATTCATCTAGCTGCAGGTAGTGCTGTACAACCATGCCAA
Source organism: Lithobates septentrionalis (assembly GCA_037952835.1). Classification (NCBI taxonomy): domain Eukaryota; kingdom Metazoa; phylum Chordata; class Amphibia; order Anura; family Ranidae; genus Lithobates; species Lithobates septentrionalis. The sequence goes on from JBBDGP010000600.1 coordinate 244,551, forward strand.
TGTCAGAAGCTATAAATGATGAGCTCTACACTGTGTGCAATATTATTAGGAAACTTGTATTTTTGAGGATTCATTTCATTATTGCACAACTACAATGCAAATCCAAAAATGTTAATAAACCTCAAACCTGAATATTTAAAAAAGTAAAAATGGGAACATCCACCTAAACAAGGGAAGAATGGGGGAGGTCGACTGTCACGTTTTACACGTACCCACCTAAAGACCCACCAGTTGGGCTACCCTACCCACGGGAATGCAAAACCTTCAGATATGGTGGCGGAGACTGTGAGATATTTCTGACCCCTTCCTCACCCCCCCCCACTCCCCCCTCCCTTCCTCCCCTCTGCTCTCCTTCTCTTCTCCCCCCCCCCCCCCCCTCTTCATCTTTCCTTTCCTATAAATTTAGGTTTACACCATAAGCTAGTCTCCCCTTCGGACAGAATCCCTTCTTTGTAAACACTGATGTTCAACCATCCTTAGCTGTTCAATTGTTGAACGGAAATAGGTACTCAACATCAGCCACTATGATAGAGCAAAGTTTCGATTCTATTTAGGAAATACACCCAAACATCCGTAAATGTCAGATAGAACTAATAACATTGGGACAAATGCATTTGTACAAGTGACCTTTCACAACTATATCTCATTGTTTTCTATAAGACCCCTTTCACACTGGGGCGGTTTGCAGGCGTTATTGCGCTAAAAATACCGCCTGCAAACCGCCCCTAAACAGCCTCCGCTGTTTGTTCAGTGTGAAAGCCCGAGGGCTTTCACACTGAAGCGGTGCGCTGGCAGGAGAAGAAAAAATCTCCTGCGAGCCGCATCTTTGGAGCGGTGAAGGAGCGGTGTTTTCACCGCTCCTTCACCGCTCCTGCCCATTGAAATCAATGGGACAGCGCGGCTATACCACGGCAATACCGCGGCTATAGCCGCGCTGTACGAGTGGTTTTAACCCTTTTTCGGCCGCCAGCGGGGGGTTAAAACCGCACCGCTAGCGGCCGAATACAGCGGTAAAACAGCCCTAAAAATAGCGCTGTTTTACCGCCGACGCCCCCTACCGCCCCAGTGTGAAAGGGGCCTAAGTGTCCACCTTACCACAGTTAGCGGAAGAAAGGCCCCCTTTTTTATTTTTATTTTTGTTTTTATCTTTGTTACAAGATTTACTGCTTGTTAGCATTGAATGTCAGTGTTGCCGAATACCTTGTTATGCCTCATTTTCTGTAACTAAAGGCAATGTAAACCTTAATTTTTATTTTACCAATAAAATATTATGGAAAAAAAAAATAAAAAATGGGAACATCACTTCGGCCCCTTTGGCACGAGCGGCTGTTCTGCTGCTGTTAAAAGCATGTTTTGTTATTTTGAAATTCAGAGAATCCTGGCACAGCGTTCACTTGCAGTTGTACATTGCGATTAGCTGCGTTTATATGCGGCTGCGTTTAGCTGCGTTGGAACATTCTTGCCATTTCTGATGTGCTTCCTATTTTTCTTTCCTTGTTGCCGCTGCTATCTGCAGGTGAAATCGTACATTGCGATTACCTGCAGATAGCTGCAATAAATCGCTCATGGACGCAGTCAACATGTAACGAAACTGTTGCTAAATGCAATGTGTGAATGGGGCCATAGGAAAGCATTGTGTGAGTTTAGGTGTGGTAGACAACTTGATCTATCCGCAGCTAAAAGCTGATTTCAATCCGCCCGTGTGAAAGGGGCCAAGGGAGCCGCCTCCAGGTGCTAATCATACAAGATCATGGATCATTCATGGACATTCGGTTTTAACAAATGTTTTAATATTATATGTGCTTACTCACACACATTTTATATATACCTATATTCCAGTTGCTATATAATTTTATGTTATCACCATATCTAGCGCCGCTGTTCACCCCTGTATTTAAAAAAAGTAAAAGTGAGGTTTTGGCTTGCTCAGGTGAATATCTATGGGTGCACAATTATTATGCAACCAAATGAAAATTTTCCCATCTTAGACCCCATTCACACAGGGGCAATACGACTTGCAGGTCGCCTCACCGAGGCGACCTGCACACGACTGCCCAGGCGACTTGCAAAACGACTTCTGTATAGAAGTCTATGCAAGTCGCCCCCGAAGTCGTACAGGAACCTTTTTCTAAGTCGGAGCGACTTGCGTCGCTCCCCTTAGAACGGTTCCATAGCACAGAACGGGAGGCGACTTGTCAGGCGACTAGGTCGCCTGACAAGTCGTTCCTGTGTGAACGGGGTCTAACTTATTTATTTTCATCTGTTAAAGTGAGAATAATAAACAAACAACCGAAAATTTACAAATAAACAAAACAAAAAAAATATATCAGTGACTAATACAGCCACCCTTCTTTTTAATAACAGTCATAAGCCCTCTGTTCATGGGGTCTGTCGGCTTCTTGATCTGTTGACAATCATATTATTATGCAGCAGTGACCACAGCCTTCCAGACACTCTTCAGAGGTGTACTGTTTTTTTTCACCATAAATCTCCCGTTTAACTGCTTGCTGACCAGCCACTGTCATACTGCGGCAGGTTGGCACGGCTGCGCAAACCGCAGTAGGCGTATGTTGGCCGCTTTAAGAGCTATCGGGGCCACACGTACCGCGATGCCGGAGCCAATGCGCGTGGCCGCAATGTCTGTCGGCGACCCACGATCGCTCCTCAGAGAGGTAGAATGGGGATCAGTCAATGTAAACAGACAAATCCCCTTTCTGTCAGGGAGGTAGAGAGATCTCTGCTGTTCCTAGTGATCAGGAACAGCGATCTCTTTCTACTCCCTGTCAGTCCCCTCCTCCCACAGTTATAAACACTTCCCTAGGAAAACCCCTTGATCGCCCCCTAGTGTTAACCCCTTCCCTGCCAGTGACATGTATACAGTAATCAGTGGCTAATTATAGCACTGATCTCTGTATAAACGTTAATGGTTCCAAAAAAAAAAAGTGTCAAAAGTGTCCGCCGCAATGTCGCAGTTCTGCAAAAATAAATAAATAAAAAAATAACCATAAATATATCCCCTATTTTGTAAACGCTATAACTTTTTCGGAAACCAATATATGCTTATTGCGATTTTTTTACCAAAAATATGTAGAAGGAATACATATTGGCCTAAACTGATGACTTTTTTTTTTATAATTATTACAGCAAAAAGTAAAAAATATTGTGTTTTTCCCAAATTGTCACTATTTTTTTGTTTATAGCGCAAAAAATATAAACCGCAGAGGTGATCAAATACCACCAAAAGAAAGCTCTATTTGTGGGACATAAATTTTGTTTGTGTACCTCATCGCATGATCGCGCAATTGTCAGTTAAAGAGACGCAGTGCCGTATCAAAAAATGCCCTGGTCATTAAGGGGGTAAATCCTTCCGGGGATGAAGTGGTTAAGAAGGGCCCGCAAGTTCTCAGTAGGTCAGGTGAGAGAGGGGGCCATGTCATTATTCTTTCATTTTTAGGGCCTTTACTGGCTAGCCACGCAGTGGAGTACTTTGATGCATGCGATGGAGCTTTGTCCTGCATAAATATCATGGTCTTCTTGAAAGATGCAGACTTTTTCCTGTACCACTGCTTGAAGAAAGTGTCTTCTAAAAACTGGCAGTAGGTTTGAGAGTTGATTTTGAGTCCATTTTCAAACTGAAAAGGTCCAACTAGCTAATCTTTAATAATACCAGCCCATACCAGTACCCTACCTCCACCTTGCTGGCGTCTGAGTCGAAGTGGAGCTCTGTGCCCATTACTGATCCAGCCACAGGCCCATCTATCTGGTCCATCAAGAGGCACTCTCATGCCATCAGTCCATAAAACCTTTGAAAAACCCGTCTTCAGATATTTCTTGGCCAGTCTTGACGTTTCAACTCATGTGTCTTGTTCAGTGGTGGTCGGGTTTCAGCCCTCCTTACCTTGGCCATGTCTCTGAGCACTGAACACCTTGTACTTCTGGGCCACTCCAAGTAGGTTTCAGTTCTGAAATATGACAGCACTGAAGGATAATGGGTTCCTGGTAGCTTCACGTTTGATTTTTCTCAAATCTTTGGCAGTTAATTTGCATCTTTTTTTCTCAACACGTTTCTTGCGACCCTGTTGACTATTTGCAACAAAAAGTTTGATGGTTCTGTGATCACACACCAATATCTTAGCAATTTCAGGAGTGCTGCATCCCTCTGAAAGACTTTTTACAATTTATGACTTTTATGACTTTTCAGAGTCTAGTAGAGTATATTTTTTTGGCCCATTTTGCCCGGGGAAAAGAAGCTGCCTAACAATTATTCACACCTTGATATAGGGTGTTGATCTCCCAAGGCCACACCCTCCCTCATTACACAAATACATATCACCTGATATACCTAAATCCAATAAGCATTCAAGATTATACAGCTTGGAATTGGACAATATGCACAAAAATGGTGATTTGGTCAAAATACTCAATTGCCTAATAATTGTGCACACAGTGTGTATATTATTATATATCTATATATTTATATAGATATAGATATATATCTATCTATATATCTATCTATCTATCGATATAGATATATATAGATCACTGCATTCATAAAAAACACTGGATAAACAGATCACAAACTACTTGAGAGAATCGGACCCTGCAAGTGTTGAAGCCCTCCCCTCCCTTCCTCCCAGGCTTCATTGTGCAGAATGTTTTGGTCACTAGTGTTGCAGAGGTGTGTGTCCCACAGGACTGGCTGAACAGAACTTATAAATGAATCAGCTAAATATACATCTTTAATAGCTATCATTCTATAAGACATCTTGAAGCGTGTGCTTAAAAGCGGTTCTAAAGACTAGACATTTTTTACCCCAATGCATTTGCGGCATGAAAGTGGTTGTAAACCTCAGACATGAAATATGAACAAAGCATATCCATCTATAGCATGTACTTGTCTCAGCTAAGAGCACTAAGTGTAATTTATGTCTGCTGCTACATTCCTCTGCTATTAGTATGAATCACTTCAGACAAGTCTTCCTGAAAAAAAAAAGTAACGGGGAGGGAGCTCTAGCCTGCGATGACAGCCTCTGCTCTGTTTCTATGTGAAAGGGGGGGGGGGGGGGGGGGGCTCCCAAAGCTCTTCTCACTGAGCTCTGCAGTGTGTAACTCTCCACCCCCTTTTTCTGACAGCTCAGGCAAGCTTTATAAATTCTGCATTTGAACGGATGTAAAGAAGAAAAGACTGTAGATAAAACAGGTACAACTTATGTAGGAGGATTTGTTTAATATGTGTATCACCTGAGGCCAGTCACTTCACTGGGTGTATATGGAAGGGTTTACAATCACTTGAATGTAAAAACATGTCCCAATAGTAGTATCACCCCCTCACTCCCCTATATACTTACCTGAGTCTTATCTTGATCAAGCACTGTGCCCGTCTGCAGCAGCACTGCCCTGTTTATCTCCTCACAGGCAGAGAGGCAGCAGCAGAAGCCAATGGCTCCTGCTGCTGTCAATCAAATCTTGTGGGGGGGGGAGGGGAGCAGGGCCGACCATGCTATGTGTGTCTATGGAAGCACACAGCCCAGCTCCATAGTGAGCCTGCATGTCTGCCCTCACAGCAAGTGGTTTGCTATAGTGGCTGACACCAAGGAGAGGAGTAGCTGAGAGCACCGGCAGGGGACCCTAGAAGAGGAGGCTTGGGGCCGTTCTGTGCAAAATCATCACAGAGCAAGTAAGTATAACATGTTTGTTATTTTAGAAGAAAAATCAAGCCTTTATGAGTGCTTTAAGGAATGTACAGTGGTGACGGAATATCTTTAAAAAAGACATTTGATTGTTGCACTTTTACTTTTCTTTGTTACATAATATTAACCAGCCAGAGTATTCCAGAATATCATATAGAAAATACCTCACCTGCCATGAGAGTAGGTCAGCTTGTTGTTTTCTGATGGGATCTTGGCCAGGACCTGCTCTGTCACCTCCAGGAAATTCCCCCCACACCAGGCATGCTTGGCCAAGATAGTAGTTCCTCTTGCAACAACAGAGAACAAGATCGCCATCTCTTCCCTGCTAATAGAAAAACACATATTAGAGTCAGATCTGTATGAAGCTCCTCATTACTCAGAATCAGTATCTACCACATCAAATGTCAATGACCCCTCCACTGACTCGGGCTCCGTCATCCTGGCTTCCTGCGGCCCGCTATGGAAGAGAACCAGGACTGAGCCAGATACATACATCCCATTCTAATCATGAGAGAACATGAAAGCTTCTTTCTGATTTTATACAATCAATCCGCATTGAGGTCACATATTAGAGCCCAGCAGGCCATCAAAGCAACTCATGTTCATGTGCACCAATATATAAAAGGGAAAAATACAACGTTCTCGTAACAAGCAGACATTTAAAGGTCACTATTAACTACTTGTCTTCTGAGCACTTTCACCCCCTTCCTTCCCAGGCCAGTTTTCAGCGCTGTCACACTTTGAATGACAATTGTGCGGTCATGATACACTGTAACCATGTGAAATTGTTATAAATTTTCTTCACACAAATAGAGCTTTCTTTTGGTGGTATTCACTGCTGGGTTTTTACCAAAAAAAGTTTCTTCGTTTCCTTCAGTAAATTTCGTAAATAAGTAATTTTTCTCCTTCACTGATGTGCGCTGATGAGGCGGCACTAAGCAGCTGCACTCATGGGCACTGAGGAGGCATGAATATGCCGCACTTATGGGCACTGACTGGCATCACTAATGGGCACTGATTGGTGGCACTGGGCAGCACTGATGAGCATTGATTAGCAGCACTAATAGCCAGCACTGACTGGCATCACTAACGGGCACTGATTGGCGGCACTGGTGGGCATTGATTGCTGGCACTGTATTGTAATCAAGGCACTGATGATCAGTGCCCTGGTTACATGTCTGGATGTCCCCTGCAAGGAGATGCCACTGATCGGCTCTCCTTGCCATGCACTGTGAGGCGTTGAGAGAGGATTACCGGCATTTCCGTGTTTACATGTGACCAGCTTTAATTGGACACAGCTGATCACATGGTTAAACAGCCACAGCTCTTTACAGAGATCGCCGCACTGGGCGCACGAGAGCGGCCATTCTGAGGTGTCGCCACATGACGTCGTCCCAGAACGAGAGCTGCTCCACCCCTCTGTCATTTGACGGTGGAGGGGCGGCAAGCGATTAAAGTGGTTCTAAACGCATAAGGTTTTTTACCTTAATGCATTCCCTGTATTAAGGTTAAAAACACCCCACTACCTGTTTTAGCCCCCCTAATTCTTCAAGTGTTACTAAACCCAGGACCCTGCATTCACTATATCTGGTCTCCCACAGTACACATAACATGGAAATGCAATGATTTTAGTAAATATAAACTGCTAAATACCTTTTCTCCTCAGCAGCATATAGCAGTCTTGTGACTTCTATCAGGGTCGGGCCGACCACTGGCTAAAGCTTATAGGAGGAGTTTTTGTTCTCCTCTGACTGTCCTATGAGGCTGCATGAATCCTCAACCTTTGTCTGGACAGTGCTGATCACATCCACCTTCCCAAAAACAAAAAAAACAAAAAAAAAAAAAAAAAAAACCTCGCTAGAAATACACACCAAACTGAGCATGTGCAGAGTGACTCTTATCTGGAGATGGATTGGAGAGTGTGGAAGAAGGGGAGGATCAGAGAAGATAGGATCAAACAGCCTTTTTACACAATGCAGAGGATTAAGCCTTAGTTTCCACAGTGAGTATAGCAAGCATGCATTACTGCATATACAGACTGATTTTACTGTTTTGGGTTTAGTAACACTTTAAAGTGTTTGTTACCCCAACATTTCATATCCAATATGTAAAACAAAAATTTATGTGTAGCGCTAAAGTTCAACGTGAAGATAATGTCCAACAAACGATGAAAGGTATTAAAAAAAAGAGCCTAGAAGGAGGTCCTCCATGTGTGTAAGACTCATAAAGTAGTTGATGTAATTTCAGTGACTTTGTGTGAGGAACATATCAAATATGTGACATCTGGAGTGAACACAGAAGAGACACACCACCAACAACAACTATAGGGAGGCTTACCAGATGACATGGACCCAAGAGGGCATACGCCCAACTGGGTCAAATCAGGCTTGGGTGGTGGGTGATGATAGATGTTCCAGAGGAGTGATGAGAATGGAAGTCCGAGAGCAGACCGGATGCTAGTGGGTCCTTCTCTCTCTGCAGAGACGTAGAATTCATTCAGCTGCCTCTTCCCTCCACAATTCTCCAGTCTCTCTTGGCTCTCACCACTCCTTCCTGCTTCCGCTCTCCAAGCCTCGTTCTCGCCACGAGTCTCTGCAGAGAGAGAAGGACCCACTAGCATCCGGTCTGCTCTCGGACTTCCATTCTCATCACTCCTCTGGAACATCTATCATCACCCACCACCCAAGCCTGATTTGACCCAGTTGGGCCTGCGTGGGTTTCCTCCGGGTACTCCGGTTTCCTCCCACACTCCAAAGACATGCTGGTAGGTTAATTGGCTTCTGTCCAAAATTGGCCCTAGTATATGAATGGGGACCTTGGATTGAGGGTAGGGACTGATGTGAGTGTGCGATGTACAGGGTTAGGGACAAGGGTCAGGGTTGTAGACCCACACTCACTCAGGTTGAACTGGATGGACTGGTGTCTTTATTCAACCTTACTAACTATGTAACTATGTATGTAGCGCTACACATAAATTTTTGTTTTACTGTTATGTGCCTATATCTCATTGGTTGTGTTAGCTGCTTATTTTTCCTTTTTTTTTGGCCACGCAGAATTTCTTGTTACCCTCATCATATCCAATATGTGCCTGCTATACCATGTACTTGTATGAGAAAGTATCCTGTTCCCTTTATATTGCTTCATTTGTGTAAAATCCCAGATGTTCCTGCCAGTCCCTCTGCTTTCCTATTAAAAACTGACCACACTAAGCAGGAGAACATACCGTGCGTGGTCAGTTCTCCAGCTATGCTGGGAACTCAGCCTGCTCTCCTCCAATTAACAGACTTGTCCTGACACGTATATATATATATATATATATATATATATATATAAATAAAAAGGGAAATAAAAGGGATTTATGCTTTTTTATATCTATACACAAATGTTTTGCCATACATTTCTATTTTAATCTGAATGGGTTGTTTTATAAGATGATCTTTTACAAATCACTTTAAATGCCAACTAAACCCAAGAACAATCCTTTATTATATTGCAGTTTATCAGTCTCTAAATGGGGCAGCTGCTTTCTTTGTTCAGGCTAAGAAAATGTTTTAGTAAGTACAGAAAATACCTCTTTATCCTGCCAGAAATGTAGTGTCTTTGTCACCTTCTGTCTTCAACTTTTTTTCAGTTCAGCTATCTTTTGTTCTGAAAAACTACTAATCAACCCATCCTCTGTAAGGCCCCTTTCACACGGCAAGCCCGTTCGGATCCGTCTGTCCGTTTTTCAGGCGGATCCGAGCGGGCCATCTATTGCCTCCTATGAGATGTGTCTGACACCCGTCTGCCATCCGATCCGCTAAAATCAGACGTATGGCGATACGTTCGCCATCCATCTTGGCGGATCGGATGAGATCTGATGAACACAGACATGCTGTCCTTTTTCGTCCGATCTCTTTATAGGAATCAGCGGCGCTCTGACAAGCCCCTCCCAGCTCAGTGAGCAGAGAGGGACCTGTAATCAATGGAGCGATCTCCTGTCGAGCTGGCGGACTCCTCTAAACGGATCCACCTCGTGTGAATGAGGCCTAAGGCAGACATGTTTAACCACTTCAGCTCCGGAAAGTTTTACCCCCTTGATGATCAGGCCATTTTTTGCGATATGTCACTGCGTTACTTTAACTGACAACTGCGCAGACGTGCGACGCTGTACCCAAATAAAAATGATGTCCTTTTTCCCCCCACAAATAGAGCTTTTTTTTGGTGGTATTTTATCACCTCTGCATTTTGGGGGGGGCAAAGAAAAAGAGCAATAATTAAAAAAAAACGAAAAAAAAAAAACAAACAAAAAAACAATATTTTTTACTTTCGGCTATAAAACACATCCAATACAAAAAAATGTAAAAAAAAAAAAAAAAAAAAAAAAAAAAAAAAATCAAATTTCTTCATCAATTTAGGCCAATATGTATTGTGCTACATATTTTTGGTAAAAAAAAACAAAAAACACACACAAAACAGCGAATATTGATGGTTTGCGCAAAAGTTTTCGGGTCTACAAACTATGGGATATTTTATAGCATGTTTATTTATTTTTAACTAGTAATGGCGGCAAATCGGCGATATTTAGTGGGACTTCGACATTGCGGCAGACAAAATAGGACACCTGTCACTTTTTTGGGGACCAGTGACATTACAGTGATCAGTGCTAAAAACATGTACAGTCACTGTACTAATGACACTATCAAAAAAGGGATTAACATCAGGGGCGATCAATGGGTTAAATGTGTCCCTAGGGAGTGCTTTCTAACTGTGTGTGGGTTGCTCTGACTGAGGGAAGGGCAGATCTGTGTTCTGCCTTGTTTACATAGGCAGAATGGCGGTCTGCCTCTCTCGGGAACGATCGCGGGTGGCTGGCAGACATCGGGTCCACCGGACCCACTGATTGTCTCCCCCTCTGTCCAATCAGCACGCGATCGTGCCCCCTAGTGGCTATGACGTACAGGTTCATGATTTCGTACAATAGAGCCTACCTGCCGCAGTACATGTACTTTAGGCGGTCTGCAAGTGGTTAAAGTCCAGCTTGGGTAAAAACAACGGCTCCCTACATAGATACAGTGGAGAAGTGAGCGTAGACAGGACAGGAAGTGCGATTCTCAGGATCACCAGGTGAAAATCAAGGGGGAAAAAAAGAAAAACGTAAATGTAGCTAACTTTTCTAGCTGAAATAGATTACACTTTTGTTTTGGGGTTTGGATACACTTTAAGTCATTTAGATACAGTTTTGTAATTTTAGCATGTTTAAGCCCTCATGCACACAGGCTGTTAAAATAACGTTATGAAAACGCCAGTATCTTTGCAGTGATTTTTTTAAACTTTTTTCAGCCTTTTTCAACGTTTTTGCAATAGCGTTTTTGAGCGTTTGAGCGTTTTTCCGCGTTAGCGTTTTTGAGCGTTTTTTTTTTCAAATTTTTTTTTTTCTTCAATGGATCAAAAACGTTAAAAAACGTTGGTGAATGACGTTTTTGAGCGTTTTTCAGCGTTTTTCAGCGTTAGAGCGTTTTTACAGCTGAAAAACGTCTCTCAGAACCCACTGGTCCTGGGTTTTTTTTACAGCTTAAAAACGCCTATGCTACTTGCAGCTCAAAAACGCCTAGGTGGGCATGAAGCCATAGACTAACATAGACAGGCCTTTTTAAGCTGCAAAAAAAGCTCAAAAAAGCAGCTGTAAAAACGTCCGTGTGCATGAGGACTTAAAGTCACAATGGCATTTTAGATACAGATTTTTATATTGGCTCTTGTACAGGACAGCTGGTGGATTTTTCCACTATATGGGTTGTGATCCTTTTAAGGGGGAAGGTTTGAAGACATTTTTAGTATTCAGGGGTTCTCACCCATCTGGGGTTAGGGGTTCTGGGATAATCTGGCCGGTGAGGAGAGGTCTGATTTTCATTACTCTCTGGATTGGTAAAACCTCATTAGGGACCTGAAATTTTGAAGGTTCCAAGAGTTTTGGGAGGGAAGAAATGCCAAACCCCGATTACAGGGACTTTAGCCTTGAAGGGGTTAAACCGGGTGCGTTGGAGTTCAGAAAAGGAAACAGTTGGCACTTGGCTGTGAGAGAGAGAGAGAGAGAGATTAGGACACACCTGGGTGATCAGGGTGGATTTTAAAAGAGAAGTCGTTTTTTTGTTTTTATTTTTGCAGTTTCATACTTACCTAGGTGGATGCAGCATTGGTCCAATGCTGCCATCTGTCCCCCCACTGCCTCTGCACTGAGAACCGAGCGATCGAACACCGCCAACGACTCGCTGAGACGGCCATCAGTCCAGGCACCTGACGGATCCAGACTGTTGGGATGACGAGATGCCTGGACCAATTCATGTGACATCAGCAGAGAGCGGACTTCAGAACGCTCTCTGCTGAAAATGGGTCACAGGAGTACATGACCCATAGAAGAAGTCCAGCCAAACGAGCTCAGGCTGGACTTCTCCTTTAAGCATGAGTTTGAGCCACCGTTGCTAAACTGTAAACCTTCCCTTTGGGACCCCTAAAGTAGACAGGAGACCCCAGTGTGGGACTGGTATAGTGGCGGTGAGCCATACTCTTGTTTTCCTTTTTACCAAAGTTATGGACTTTTTTGTGTTCATTTGCTGAAGAAAGCAGTTTTGTTTTCTGGACGGTTTGCTAGTTTAATAAAGGTTGTCATTTTTACAAGTGGCTGGCAGTGTTCCTGAGCCCCTAGATCACACACTATCAATTATTTCTGTGAAAGACAAGCTAATAAACATCCTTTCTGAGCAAATACTGAGCTAAAATCATCTACAGGTTATGTCACACACACAGACTGAGTGCTAAAATAAGGTGTAAAACAAACAGAAGCAGCACTTTACACATATGCAGATTATAGATTCTGACTTCACTTGCTGCATGCTTGCTCCAGATTTGAGACTCACAATTTATTGAAGCCACAGATCAGTATGAGAGTCAGGCAACTTACATTTCTGGAAGGACAGCAATAGTAGCCTACATATTATTTTCAAAACAGGTTTCATTTAAATGCAACATTGTTATGTTTGGTGCAGTGAAAAGCCTTATGAAAGCCTTACGTTATCGGTTTTCTGGTTTTAATGCTGTATCAGCTTCCCTGTATTCAGATAACAATGAGAAAATCTGGACAAACAAGCCGTTTCACTTTCACTCTGGCAGAATTGGAAACATCAATGAGTTTCCCATCTGTGACTTGTCTTAAGCCGGTGTTCTGCCGAGAAAGTTCCGCTAGGCGGATAAGTTCCCCCCTCTACTGCGCAGGCGCTGCGCCTGCGCAGTAGGATCCGGCGGAAATAGCCGAAGCTTCGCTCGGCTCTTTTAGATTCCCCCTCTAGGTCCACTTGGATGGTGGGGAAGGAACCTGGACCTAGGGCGCAGGCGCCGTGTACAGCTGATTGAAGCGTTGTAGCTTCGGCTATCTCCGGCAGCTGACAGTAGTTCGTACTGCGCAGGCGCTGCGCCTGCGCAGTACTGGGGGGAACTTATCCGCCGAGGGAACTTTCTCGGCAAGATGCTGGCATTCTATCGATTTGTGCCCTCCGTCGAAAAGTGCCCGCGCATGCGCAGAACGGAAGGGCACTCCAGCTGATTTGCCGATCAGCTGGAGTGACGTCACCATAGCGCATGCGCACTTCGTAGGAGGGTTTTTTTGATGGGAGATACCATTTCACGGGCACATTTGAAAGCTATGCAAAGAGCAGAGGGACACTGTAGATGTCAGATTTTACCTCGCTGTAAACCCGCAGCGCAACAGCAATGCACAATATGACAAATACGGTGTCCCTCCACTGTTTGCATAGCATTAATTTGTGCCAGAGAAACGGTATCTCCCATAGAAAAAAGCCTTCTACGATGTGCACATGCGCTATGGTGACGTCACTCCGGCTGATGGGGAAATCAGCTATGCACATATCGACAGAACACCAGTGTTCTATCGAGATATGCCTCCCGTCGAAAAATGCCACCTATGGGTCTGCACATGCACAGTACCAAACATCACTCCAGCTGATATGTTGATCAACTGACGTAACGTAAACAGTGCATGCGCAGATCATCAGATGCATTATCGCACGCTATGCAAACAGCGGGGGAACGTAGTTGTCAGATTGAGCCTCGCTGTTCAAGGGCGGGTTTTGTGTGTGTTGCAAACTGCCCTTACACATAGGCAAAACCCGCTGTTCAACAAACTAAACCTGCCCTGCAACACAGACAAAACCTGCCCTTCAGCACACGGAAAACCCACCCAGCAACAGCGAGGCACAATCTGACAAGTACCTTCTTCCTCTGCTGTTTGCATAGCTTTAAATAATGCCCATTGAATACTGTCTCCTGTCGAAAAATGCCTCCGACTCAGATTTTTACAAGCGATCATTGCCAGCGGTAGGGTTGCACCGATACCAATAATAGTATTGTTATCGGTGCCGATACCAAGCATTTGCATGAGTATCGGTACTCGTGCAAATGCTGCAATGATTGACCCGATACCTGTTGTATAAGGCCAGGCATCCTCAGTGTAGCAGAGGGAAGGAAAGGAAGGTAAAATTGTAAAAATAATTAAAAAAAAAAACACCACTGACACAGTCTACTCCCCCCCCCCCCCCTCAAAAAGGAAGCATTGTACAAAAAAATACAAAAATAAATATCAAGTGTAAAAAAAATTATGAAAAAAATAAAATTTCAACATTAAAAAAAAAAGTATCGGTAATTGGTATTGGCGAGTACTTGGGAAAAAAAGTATCGGTATTTGTACCTTGTGCAACCCTAGCCACTAGCAATAATGACTGTGTTCTCCTGGCCGGGACGGCTCCTCGCACCCCCTCATCGGGAAAACAAAAGCTGCGCGGGAGGGATTCTCCCATCAACAGTCAGTGCGAGCGTGGTTACAGGAAAGAAAATCGCATCATCTATGGCCTGCCTTAGGGCGGCTACAATCAGCCAATACTGTTGCCAATAGAAAGAGTTTGACATGATGCCTAGCTCTACACCGATAGACACTAAAAGAAATCTCACAGACTTCTCCAACCACACAAATGTCATGGATGGATGAATTTTCCCTGCTGGCATAAAGTATTCTGACAGCCTTGAGCACCAGCTATCAGAACATACGCACATAGATGATGGTTGCAAGTGCTGTTCGGCCAACAATTTTTGGCCTGGTTCCTCGGGTTGAGCAGGCAGGACCACCTACTGTTAAAATGTAAACCAATTCCTTTGAACAGCGTATTGGCTACCCTTATGCCAACGTGAGAACGCGGTGACGTACGACGAGCTGAGAAAAAGGAAGTTCAATAGCCAGTGTGGGTCCTTCTGCTTGCTTCTGAGCATGCGTGAGCTTTTGTGCACGGACTTGTGTACACACGATCGGACTTTCCGACAACAAGTTTTGTTGTCAGAAAATTTGAGAACCTGCTATCCAACATTTCTGTGCGGAAATTCTGACAGCAAATGTTCGATGGAGCATACACACGATCGGACTTTCCGACAACAAGCTCACATTGAACATTTCCCGTCGGAAAGTCTGATCGTGTGTACGCGGCATAAGGCCTCACTTACACTTGTGATAGGGGAGCGGTACAAATAGGCAGTTGACCTGCTGTCTCAATCTCCCCCCCTTAATCAAACAGGGTAGAGGGGAGGGCTGTACATAGGTCACGGAAAAAATGATAACCAAACCCCCCCCCCACAGTTGTGCTCAGCATACAGAACAGAAGTGAATGGGCTGTGTTACAACCGTGTGCAATGCCATCAGACTGGTTGAAAATCCTTTGTGATCTATATTGTTTACCCACTGATAAGTGAGCTCTGGAGACGTCTGCAGCGAACCTGCGTTGCCCGCCTTGGTTTACGTATAGGATGCCAAATGCTGACACAGATCTCTAAAGCTAGCCATAGATAGCTCAAATTCAGGCCAATTTCTGCTGAATCCGCTGAAAATCGAGCTGCGGAAGGTAGGGCACGGGTTCAGGGGCCCCGCATACAGAGTTTGTTTACATTCTCAATGACAGTCACACATTTTCAAAATGTTTGACAACATCATTCTGGGGTCACGTGTGCACACAAGTCATAGGCAACCTTCTTTAAAGAGGAGGGCCACTAAAAAAAAATAAATTAAAAGTCAACAGCTACAAATACTGCAGCTGCTGACTTTTAATTGGACACTTACCTGTCCCTGGGTCCAGCGATGCGGGGGATCGAAGCCCCGCTCGTCTCCCCCTCCGTTTGGCGGCGCCGGCATTGCAACTGTGGGCGCCGGGCTGTGGCTTCACAGCCTGGCACCGACTGCGCATGCACGAGCGGCGCCGAGCGCCGTGATTGGCCGCTCAGTCACCTGGGACCTGTAATGGGTCCCAGATGATTGACAGGAGGGAGGGAGCAGAGCTGAGCCCTTCCTGTGCCGAGGGGGAAGTGATTTCACCAGCCCAGGCAAAGGAACAGGCAGACTACGAGGGACCCCCTAGCAACAGACATTTAGAGGTGAGTAAAAAAAAAAAAATAAAAAAAAAAAAATATCCAAATGATTTGTGTTTTTTTTTTAGAATTTTTCATGTAGTTTTTTTTTTTTTAGGGTGGAACACCACTTTAACAACATAAGCGCTCTGTGTGTGGTTTGCTTGAGCTGACAAAATTCATTATGAAAAACAATACAGTATACCAGTCCAGAGTAAAAACTTTTACAGTATTGCTTCCCATGATGTATTAAAAGAAAGTACATTTTTTAATAAAAAATATTGTGGGGATGCACCGATACCAGATTTTTAAAAGCGAATGTGAGTACCAATGCTTGTCCTCAAGTACAAATTACCGATACCTTTGTGGTGCGATTTGAGCCCATACAAAATGAATGGGCTCAAATCGCACGTGATTTGAACAGTAATGCGGTGCGATTCCTACCTGAATCACACGCGGTTTCCCCCACCGCACCCGTGTGGACCCAGGCTGAAGTCACTATGACAAGCCTGGGTTCACACAGGAGTGGTGTGGGAAAGCACATGTGATTCAGACAGGAATCGCACCGCGTTACTGTTCAAATTATGTGTGATTCTTTGCAATGCGATTTGAGCCCATTCATTTTGTATGGGCTTAAATCGTACCACAAAGGTATCGATTTTAGCTATCGGAACATTTGCATGAGTACAAGTACTTGTGCAAATGGTTAGTATCGGCACCAGTATCAGTGCAACCCTAATATATTGCATAATATTATTAAAGTTTTTATTATTTGTACATTTTTTTAAAATTGTTTTGTGTTATCTTTGTATAGGGGAGCCCCTTCTGTCGGGGGGGGGGGGGGGGCCAGGGCAGCTGCCCCTTTTGCCCCCTTATAAAACTAGCACTAGTTGGTGGTCCTGCAAGCACCACTCGGCTTCACAAAATATGAAAAGTGAAATTATTGGGTAACCAGTGACTGCATCCTACCAGATGAAATCACTGTTTGGGAATACAAGTAGCCACGGGTGCTATGGCTACTGAATACAATAGCTAGAGATATCTCCATCTATGCTGTAAGGCTTAATGTACACGGAACGTTTTTACAACCTCTCCTGAACGATTTAACTTGACAGATAGTAACCCACGTTTAAAATATCTGTTTTGCCGCGTTTACATGCCGCACTTAGGAAAAAAATGTTTTCTCCAAAAATAGCCAAAAATTAAAAACTGCCTGTAAACGAAACGCGGCTAAACGCGAGTTACCGTGTTTAGCGCTTGAAATGCCTCTAAACTCAGCGTCTGAACTCATATTTTTGCTTTCCAAAAAAGGCCTCTAAACTCAACTGCTTAAAAACGACATTAAAACGAGCCTGTGTACATGTACCGATACGATAACATTGGATGAGTTCAGGGGTAGCTGAAAAAAGCGGCCAACTGCCTCTGAATGTCCGTTTACCAGCAGAAGTGTACATGAGGCCTTAGGATGGATTGAGGAATCAAATGATTTTCTTTCATTCAGCGGGGGAAAATTAAGCCATGCATGGCTACCTAAGGCTAAGTTCACACTGGCATTAAAAACACCCCTCAAACGCCTATGCAGATGATACAATGGACAGCACACAGTACTGTTCACACTATCAAACCATAAAGGGCTAGCATCGCATTGCTTCAAAATTGAAGCGTCATGTCGAGTCAGGAGGCGTTTGATGCTTTTCAACACCTTCCATTCAAGTCTATGGTAGCTCTTCACACTTTGGCAGGCGGTTGCGGTGCGTTAAGGTTAATTTATTTCCTGTAATGGAATAGGCATCTGTGAAGCGGTTTTAACGCGGCTTAACGCTCATCAAACGCTTCAAAACTGCCCATAGGGCATTTAGGGAGCATTTTTAACTTGTCATTAACGCTTGTAAAATGCCAGTCTAATGCCCATACTAACATATAGAAGCGTTTGTTAACCGGCTCACGCAGATATACTGCGGCAAAATGGCTCTCCTGGGCAAAACCCCGCACCTATACGGCTTTGCCCAAGAGAGCCACCAGAGGGCTTGCGATCGCCACCGGAGGCACGCACCCGCTGTACAGGCACGCACCCGCTGTACAGCGGCGGGCGCAATCCCGTGTACGAGCGGCAGCACGGGGGTTTGTGTGTGTAAACACACCAATCCCTGTGCTGTCAGAGGAGAGAAGACACATCGTGTGTTCCTACAAAGTAGAAACAGCGATCTGTCATCTCTCCTAGTTAGTCCCACCCCCCCCCCCCCCATTTAGAATACACACATAGGGAACACAGTTAACCCCTTGATCGCCCCCTAGCGTTAACCCCTTCCCTGCCAGTGACATTTACATAGTAAGCAGTGCATATTTATAGCACTGATCGCTCTGTAAATGTCACTGGTCCCAAAAACGTGTCAAAAGTGTCTGACCTGTCCGCCTCAATACCACCAAAAATCGCAGATCACTGCCATTACTAGTAAAAAAAAATAAAAAAATAATATTATTATTATTAATAAAAACGCCATATAAATGCCATAAATCTTTCCCATAGTTTGTAGACGCTATAAATTTTGGGCAAACCAATCAATATACGCTTATTGCGATTTTTTTTTACCAAAAATATGTAGTAAAATACATATCGGCCTAAACTGAGGAAAACATTTTTTTTTTTTTTAATTGGGATATTTATTATAGCAAAAAGTAAAGGATATTGTGTCTTTTTCAAAATTGTTGCTCTTCTTTTGTTTATAGCGCAAAAAATAAAAAACACAGAGGTGATCAAATACCACCAAAAAAAAGCTCTATTTGTGGGAGAAAAAGGACGTCAATTTTGTTTTGGTACAACATCGCACGACCGCGCAATTGTCAGTTAAAGTGACGCAGTGCCAAATCACAAAAAATGGCCTGGTCATTGAACAGCCAAATCTTCCAGGGCCTAAGTGGTTAAAGTGCTATTAAAGGATTCGTAAAGTCTCAAGGTTTTTCACCTTAATGCATTCTATGTATTAAGGTGAAAACCCTTCTGTGGTGCAGTACCCCCCAGACCCCCCTTTTACTTACCTGAACTCGATCTTTCCAGCGAGGAGAACGAGCCCAGCAGCTCCAGCACAGGTGCCCCTATGGAATGCGGCTGTCCATGGGGGGCACTTGATGCAGAGGAGGAGCCAGGAGAGCCGCAGCGGGACCTCAGAAAAAGAAGGATCGGGGCTGCTCTGTGCAAAACCTTTGCACAGAGGAGGTAAGTATAACATGTTTTTTTGTTTTTTTTTTTTTGTTTGTTTTTTTAAATAACAAACAAAAAAAACAAACCTTTACGGTCGGTTCACACTGGGGCGACTTGGGATCCGACTTGTACGCCCTCAAGTCGCCCCAAGTCGCCCCAAGTCGCTTTGCATTTAGGTTAACATGGTAGGCAATGGGAGCGTCTTAATTGACACTACTGAAGTCGCTCCGACTTCAGAAAAGACTCCTGTACTACTTCTATCCGACTTGTAGGCGACTTGTACCCATTCAACTCA
The DNA here is from genome assembly GCA_037952835.1 of Lithobates septentrionalis. NCBI lineage: Eukaryota > Metazoa > Chordata > Amphibia > Anura > Ranidae > Lithobates > Lithobates septentrionalis. The sequence goes on from JBBDGP010000600.1 coordinate 264,169, forward strand.
ATGTAAGTCGCCTGCAAGTCGGATCTCTCTGTAAAGTCAAGCGACTTTGCAGAGAAAACCCCTCCCTCCCCCCTCCCTCCCAGAGAGGTGATTGGCCGCAGGCGAAGTCGCCTGTCATGGAGGCGACTTCAAGTCGCCTCGTAATTTGCCGAAGTCGCGCTGAAGTCGCGCTAAAGTCGCGCTGAAGCCGCGTTGAAGTCGCGGTACAAAGTCGCGCTAAAGTCGTGTTGCCCATGTGTGAACCGACCCTTACAATCATTTTAAAATATCATTTATCTTTTTTTTATTTAAAAATAACAAAACATGTTATACTTACCTACCTCTATGCAGTTAGTTTTGCACAGTGCAGCCCCGATCCTCCTCTTCTCAGGTCCCTCTTCGGGTCTCCTCGCCCCTCCCTCAGAAAGCAGGTTGCTATGGAGGCACCCAAGCCAAGCCGCTGCTGTGTGTGTCAATTCAAACACGGAGATGCGGTTTGGCCCTGTCCCCTCCCTCTACTCATTGGTTCACTGACTTTGATTGACAGCAGCAGCAGCCAATGGTGCCCCCCTTCTGCTGTCTCAGCCAATGAGGGGGGAGAGTCCGGGCAGCCGAAACTCTCGTGCAACATTGCTGGATCGAGATGGCTCGAGAGGGCATAGAATGCATTAAGATAAAAAACGTTCTGACTTTGGAACCAATTTTAGACCCCTTTCACACTGGGGCGGTTTTTAGGTGCTTTAGTACTAGAAATAGCCTCTGCTAAGCGCCTGAAAACCGCCTCTCATTCATTCCAGTGTGACTTTTTACACTGGGGCGGTGAGCTTGCGGGACGGGAAAAAAAGTCCCGCAAGCAGCATCTATCTTTAGGGTGGGTTGGGAGCGCTGTATACAGCGCTCACAAAATGCCCCTGCCCATTAGAATGAATGGGCAGCACTTTCAAAGCACCACAAAACGGGAGTTTCTAACCCTCTTTTTTGGGGTTAAAAGCACTCCGCTATCGGCCAAAAATCGTCGCAAAAGCTCTGTAAAGCGCCGCTAAAACTGCGCTTTATCGCTAACGCTGCTGTGACCCCAATGTGAAAGGGGTCTAAGCGACAAAACCAATGTAGAAGAACAGCTGCCCTATGTACATATAGTTACAAACTATGGCCATTATCAAACCTTTAAAACATTTACGCCAACTGATAGAATTATTGACAATACTTGTGGTCACATTTATATATTTTATATAATTTTATAACCATGTAAAAACACGATTGTTTTCTTTAAATTGGAATTTCAATGAGACAGGAAAAGAATGGTTCATACTATAATAACAGAGCACGCTTGCATGCCCAGGAAAGGAATAGTTTAGTAGTATAATTACACTCGTTAGTGGATTGTAGACTTTCAACAATGACTGTCAAACGTGCCGTGAAGAATTACAGGCAAAACAGTAATTTCCTTGCGGTCCTCAGAGGATGAAGTGATTTTTCTAGATAAACTGGAATTTCTCTATGCCTCCGGCAGCGGCTTTATCGGGATGATTTAGAAGCACAAGCAGCAGCCATTGAATGCAAATGATATGGGCCATATTTACAAAGCAGTGAATGTGACATTTACTGGTGGCAAATCATTCACTGTAAAGTATAGTAAAACAAATACCCCAGGAAGATTCCCTTGCAGTGAATGTTTTGTGAATGTCACACCCAGGGGCGTTGCTAGATCTGGGGCTAGAGCCCATAGCAGTGTAGTAAGGAAAGTCATACGCTTGGGTGGGCTTTCACATGTATATACAGTAGAGCTGCACAATAAATCGTCAAGAATCGTTATTGTGATTAAATCGTAAAGAATTGCGATCTTGACTAAAGTGTTTCACAATTCTTTCTATGCAAAGAATTCTCTCTGCTCTTCTGAAGCCACAGCCCTCAAAAGAAAGGAAGAGAAAATCTGGGCAGTCTGCCAAGAAACAAAAAACATTCTTTATCAGTTGAACTTAAAAGTATAAACATTGTAACAATTTGTCAATGGAATAGACTTGGTGTGTAAGTGAAAAAAGTTTAACCACTTAAACACTAAACCTTTTTCTGACATTTGTTGGTTTCAAGTTAAAATCATTTTTTTTTTTTTTGCTAGAAAATTACTTAGAACCCCCAAACATATATTTTTTTTGTAGACACCCTAGAGAATAAAATGGTGGTTGTTGCAATATTTTATGTCACACTGTATTTGCCCAGCCATCTTTCAAATGCAATTTGTTTGGAAAAAATGACTTTAATGAATTAAAAAAAAAAAATCTAACCAGTAAAGTTAGCCCATTATTTTTTGTATAATGTGAAAGATTTTACATCACGAGAATCGTGATCTTTTTATTCTAAGCAAAAAAATTGTGATTCTCGTTTTGGCCAGAATCGTGCAGCTCTAATATACAGTAATATACACGCGTGTGTGTGTGTGTGTATATTTCCCCAGAGAGCACCCCCACTTACATCTGGGTACCCAGAGAGCCCCCCTTACATCAGGGTCCCCGGGGAACACCCCTTACATCAGGGTCCCCAGAGAGCCCCCCCCCACTTACATCAGGGTCCCCAGAGAGCCCCCCCCACTTACATCAGGGTCCCCAGAGAGCCTTCCCTTTGCATCAGGGTCCCCCAGAGAGCCTCCCCTCCCCTTGGGGACCCCTGCTGGGACTCGGGGCTATGGGCCCCAGATTCAGGGTTATAGCCCCAAAAGCCACCCCCTAGCGACGCCACTGGTCACATCATTACAAATAATGCCCCAAAGTATATAATCCATCCATCCATCCAGTATATAATCCATGGCTACATATTGTCCGTTACTATTGAAATATTTCTAAATGTAATTATTTTTGACTTTATGATATGACTTTTACAATTTACAAGCTTTGTGTTATTGAATACCATAAAAATGTATTAAAAATAATTAAATTAGCAACTAGAGGAAAGCCTCAGCAGCTCAGTGCCATTATGCTCTTTCTCCAAGGCCAGTGTCGCACTAGTGATCCTAAAGAATGCAAGTCACTAGCAAGAGAGCGACACCGTGCTCATCCACCCAACTAGGGAGCAACACATCTAAGGTGTGTATTTCACCGCATGTTAGTCTGATGTTGTTCCATTCATTTTTTCTTTTTTTCCGAAGTAATCTTTATTTATATAAATTTTGCAGCATAAAAACAAAAAGAAATTCACAGACCAAATAGAACAAACAAGTCCGAGTAGGTAACAGTCAGTGCAAATGTGAAATTATCCAGATGGTGGGTAGTGAGACAAAGGAAGCATCAGAACCATGCTACAGCCAATGAACACTCACAATTTAAGGTCTCACATCCTCTACATATAGTAGTGCCTATGGCGACTCGATACCTGAAAATGGGACATAGATCCAGACATGTTCATAAAGAGGGACATGGATAAAGGGACATGGAGGGGTAAGGGCGGGAAGGGAAGGTTAATAGTAAGACCCCTTTCACACTGGGGTGCTTTTCAGGTGTTTTAGCGCTAAAAATAGCGCCTGTAAAGCGCCTCTCAAGCCACTCCAGTGTGAAAGCCCGAGTGCTTTCACACTGGGGCAGTGCGCTTGCAAGACGGGAATAAAAAGACTTGCAAGCAGCATCTTTAGGACGGTGCGGGAGCAGTGTATACACCGCTTCTCCACCGCCCCTGCCCGCAAAACGGGCGCTATTAACCCCTTCCTCGGCCGTTAGTGGGTTTTAAAAGTGCCGCTATAACAGCGGTAAAGCGCCGCTAAAACTAGCGGCACTTTACTGCCAACAAATCCACCACCCCAGTGTGAAAGGAGTCTAATGCCGTGTACACACAAGCGGACTTTGACAGCAAAGGTCCGACGGAAAGAATCCGCCAGACAATTCGCGTGTGGGCTTCATCGGACCTTTGCTGTCGAAAAATCAGACGGACTTTAGATTTAGAACATGTTTCAAATCTTTCCGATGGACTCGAGTCCGGTCGAAAAATCAGTTCATCTGTATGCTAGTCCGACGGACAAAAAAACGACTCAAGAGCAGCTATTGGCTACTGGCTATCAACTTCCTTATTCTAGTCCGGTCGTACGCCATCACGTTCAAACCAACAGACTTTTGAACGGACTCTAGTCCGTTCGTGTGTGGGCAAGTCCGGTCATTCGAAAGTCCGTAGTAACTCCTTCGAAAGTCCGTCGAAAAGACTGTCGGACCTTTGGAGCTGAAAAGTCCGCTCGTGTGTATGCGGCATTAGGGAACAAGAACAGCACTCTACTTCATAATGCAACTCAACGTAACATAGCAGGTTAACCACTTAAGGACCGAGCCTCTTTCTGAGATTTGTTGTTTACAAGTTAAAAACGTTTTTTTTGCAAGAAAATTGCTTAGAACCCCCAAACATTATACATTTTTTTTTTCGAACACCCTAGAGAATAAAATGGCAGTCGTCACACCGTATTTGTGCAGCGGCCTTACAAGCGCACTTTTTATGGAAAAAATACACTTTTTTGAATTAAAAAATAAGACACCAGTGTAAAGTTTTTTTTATTTTGTGAAAGATAATGTTACGCCAAGTAAATTGATACCAAACATGTCACGCTTCAAAATTGCGCCCGCTCGTGGAATGGCGATAAACTTTTACCCTTAAAAATCTCCATAGGCGACGTTTAAAAAATTCTACAGGTTGCATGTTTTAAGTGACAGAGGAGGTCTAGGGCTAGAATTATTGCTCTACCGATCGCGGCAATACCTCACATGTGTGGTTTGAACACAGTTTTCATATGCGGGCGCTACTCACGTATGCGTTCACTTCTGCACGCGAACTTGTCGGGACGGGGCGCTTTTAAAACATTTTTTTTTTCTTATTTATTTTACCTTTTATTTTTTTTATTTTTACACTGTTTTTTTTTTTTTTTTTTAAAGTGTCACTTTTATTCCTATTACAAGGAATGTAAACAACCCTTGTAATAGAAAAAAAGCATGACAGGACCTCATAAATATGAGATCTGGGGTTAAAAAGACCTCAGAGCTCATATTTAGACTAAAATGCAAAAAAAAAATTTGTCATTTAAAAAAATGAAAAAAAAAAGTGGCCCTTTAAGAGCTATGGGCGGAAGTGACGTTTTGACGTGGCTTCTGCCCTGCAATGATATGTAGACAGGTGGGAGCCATCTTCCCCTCACTCGTCTCCATGTCAGGCCACAGGAAGGACCCGATCGCCTCCGTTGCTGCTGACGGCTCCGATAAGCGGCGGATTCGCTGCAAGATCACTTTTATCGGCGGCGGGAGAGGGCCCCCTCCAGCCGATCTCCAGTCCCCTCCGCCGCTTATCGGAGCCGTCGGCAGCGGGGACTGGAGATCGGCTGGAGGGGGCCCTCTCCCGCCGCCGATAAAAGTGATCTTGCAGCGAATCCGCCGCAGAGACCACTTTTATCTTAAACCGGACCGCTCACTGAAGAAGATGATACCGGGGTTATGGCAGCTAGCTGCTGATAGAACAACAATATCCTCCTTCAAAGTACCGACGTATATCGCCGTGAGCTGGTCCTGAAGTGGTTAAACTAGATTTAAGAGGTATGGTGCACCAAGATACAATCCGCTCAAGACCATTAATGTCCTCAAGGGTTGGGGTCCTGAGGAACCCTGACAATGCAAGGTGCCAAGGTTGAATGAGGGTGATCCTCCTGAGGGCTCAATACGGTTTTATTAGCATGATTTATCCAGGTGGCCCAGATACTGTAAAACTTATCATAGCGATCCTTGCAGGTCACCATCCATTCCTCTGCAGCCATGGTTCCATTCATTCTTAATGTCACTCCAGCACACATCATATGTCGTTGTGCACTATAGTGCCAGAAATTGTTCATGTCCAATTTTTAAAGCACAGACTGGTGCATTGCTAGCCCATGTAAACCAATAGACTGCCTTAACCTCATAATGTGCAAGCATTACTGCAATGAACCAGATCTCCATTCTGCATTAGCCCTCAACCCCCTCCTGAGCACAATATGCCTTTTTAAGTCCAAATGTAAAACATCTCTTGCCCAGAGAATTTTACTTAAAGTAGAACTATAGGCAGAACTTCCCACCCCCATTTTGGATATCGTAAGGGAGGATTTTTTTTTGCCATCTGTGTTCAATTGCCAAGATTTCCCTTCACTTCCTGTCCCATAGCCAAACAGGAAGTGAGAGGAAATTCCTGCAAATTAAGGAAATTCCTGCAAATTAAGGAAATTCCTTGGGGACCCCCAGGTCACTAGAACTAATGTCACCATTGGAAGATTTCCCCTCTATTACTTCTCTTAGCACAACCCAGAAATAGGGGTTTTTCTTTTAATTTCACTTATAATGATAATGGTAAACAAGACAAATAGAGAGGGAATCTCCTTAACAGGGGCACAGACAGCAATCAAAACGCGTACACACGGTCGGACTTTACGGCAGACTTTGCCCGGCGGACTTTGACGTACTTTCTCAATGAACGGACTTGCCTACACACAATCCACCAAAGTCTGTCGAATTCGTACGTGATGACGTACGACCGGACTAAAATAAGGAAGTTCATAGCCAGTAGCCAATAGCTGCCCTAGCGTGGCTTTTTGTCCGTCTAGCATGCAGACGAGCATACTTTTCAACCGGACTCGAGTTCGATGGATAGATTTAAAACATGTTTCAAATCTAAGTCCGTCCAACTTTTGAGCAAACAAAGTCCGCTGGACCCCCCACACGATCGAATTGTCCGACGAAACCCCGTCCGCCGGGCAAAGTCTGCCGTAAAGTCCCCTCGTGTGTACGCGGCATAACAAGCGTTCTAATCCCGCTCCACTCTATCCAAAACAAAAAAAAGGTTTTGCCTTTAGTTATACGTTAAAGTGGAACTTCAGTTGGGTAAGGGAAACCTAAGGCCCCGTTCACACCTGAGCGAATTTCTGCTTAAAGCTATTAGCTCTAAAACACTCAACAAGCCAAATCCCATTCATTTCAATGGCCCCTGTTCACATCTGACCGTTCTGTCGCCTGAAGCAAAATGCCTGAAGCTCAAAAAGTATGTGAGCTTTTTTTTGGCAGATTACAAGTGTTTTTGACCCCACAGACTTCAATACAAAACGCCTGACTTGAGCGTTTTATGAGCATTTTACGAGCGCGTTCTACTCAAATAGCAGCTCTCTATTCTTAATTTGCTCTTCCTCTCCTCCCTCTAGTGCTTTCTATTGGCTAAACAAAAATGCTTGAGGCTGTAAAACGATTGAAAATACATTTCTGAAATGCTTTAAAAAAAGCTGCAAAAACACTTTAAAAAATGCCCAAAAAACCCCAGTAAAATCGCTATGCTTACGTGTGAATGGAGCCTAAAAGTCAGCAGCTGCAATTACTGTAGCTGCTGACTTTTAAGAAACACACACCAGCTTAAAGAGGGAATCCCACGATTTTTTTTTTTTTTTAAAGTCAGCAGCTACAAATACTGCAGTTGGTGACTTTTAAAATAAGGACACTTACCTGTCCCCGAATCCAACGGTGTCGGCACCCAAGGCCGAACCGTCCCTCGGCATCTGCCTCCGCCATTCTCTGTGTGGGAATCAGAAAGTGAAGCGGTGCGGCTTCACTTCCCGATTCCCTACTGCGCATGCGCGAGTCGCTCTGCATGTCCTAACTGGTCGCCGCCATCTCCCGTGGGAGTCTATGCCGGAAGTGGGTGCAAATACCTGTCTTAGACCGGTATCTGCACCTCCCTCCCCCCTGAAAGGTGCCAAATGTGACACCGGAGGGGGGGGGGGGGGAGCGGAGGTTCCATTTTTGTGTGAACCTCCGCTTTAAGAAGTCCAGCGCTGTCTTCCAAGTACCCAATTCTTTGCCTGGCTTCTGATCTTCCATGCTGTCATCTTGCATTCAGGAGCTTGCCATCACTTTCTCATCACTCACAGCTGGCCTACTAATGCACACACATGAGGTCATGGCTATAGGGGACTGATCCTGTAGTCTCCCTAGATGTGCAGCATGAATCCCAGAAGGCTGCAGTGGGGCAAGCGGGCCAAGAGTATGTCACCCTTGCCAAAGGCCCCTTTCACACTGGGGTGAGGGCGGCGTCGGTGGTAAAGCGGTGCCATTGTTAGCGGCGCTTTTACCGTCGGGTAAAACCGCCCGGCTAGCGGCCGAGAAAGGGTTAAAAACCTCTGCAGAGGCGCTCTGCCGGCGGTATAGCTGCGCTGTCCCATTGATTTCGGTGTATACACGGCTCCTTCACCGCTCTGAAGATGATGCTAGCAGGACTTTTTTTCCCGTCCTGCCAGCTCACCGCTATAGTGTGAAAGCCCTGGAGAGACAGCAGCGGCTGTTTCGGGTCGGGTTGCAGGCGCCATTATTAGCACAATAGCGCCTGCAAACCGCCCCAATGTGAAAGGGGCCCAAGTAAGGAATGAGGAAGTGGGAACAAGTACAACCAAGAAAAAGCACATGCTTCCCAGAAAAAAAAAAAATTCAGTTGTGTAATGGGCAAGGGGGAGGAAAAGAATGATGCTGTAATTTTTGGGTGAAGGTTCACTTGTCTTGTACAAAAGAGAACTTGGAGTGAGCAACTGTGTTCCTAGTACTCAACCCCCCCCCACAAATAGACCAATTAGTTACAGAGTATTGTCAAGTTAATGGACACATACTGGACCCTAATAAACTTGGTCTAGACATCCAAGCTTTAAAAAAAATAAACGAATGGACAAATCTATGGTGAACACAACTTCTGTTCTATCCTGCCAAGGTCTTAAGCCTCGTACACACGATCAGATTTTCGGAGGACCATTCGTCCGTTTTTTGTTGCATGCTAGTCTCATGTCGAAAGTGAAGCGGTTATACAAAAAATTTTTATACGATATTATACATACACAAATATTATACGAAAATTCTCGGACGACAGAATTCAACTTTAGAAGTGACGTCATGTGTTGAATAGTTTTGTATGTATTCTTTCGTTTCTGAGCATGCGTGGTCTTACTCTTACGTTTTTTTTCGTACAAAAACCGTACTAATTATACGAAAAATCGAACTTTGTGTTCACATGCGACAAAAATTTTAACCACTAGCCCACCGCCCACCGTCATATGACGTCCTGGGCTTTGGGCGGGTATATCTGAATGATGCCTGTACTTACAGACATCATTCAGATATTGCCGGTTTCAGCCGGCGAATCTCTACACCATAGGAACGATCATAGCGGCCGTTCCGCCGCTTGATCGTTCCTATGGGAGGCGAGAGGGGACGTCCCCCCCCTCCCGCCGCCCCCCGGTGCTTCTACCGACTCACCTCAGCGATCGGTGAGTCGGATAGCGGATCCGCCAACGCCGGATGTAGATCATAGAGATTTCCAGCGGACCAAATGGTCCCCGGAGTCTCTATGATCGTCGGAGGCCGGGCGCGATGTTATGACGTCACGCCCGGCCTCTCCATTCAAAAAAACGGCGCCGCTTTGGTTTGGAAGCGGCGATCGTTTATTTATTTTTTTTATTTCAGGCTTCCCAGCCTAGTGGTGAGATGTGGGGTCTTATTGACCCCATATTTCACTATTAAGAGCACCTGACATGTCATATTGCTATTACAAGGGATGTTTACATTCCTTGTAATAGGAATAAAAGTGATCAATTTTTTTTTTTTCAAAAAAGTGTCAAAATAAAAAAAATATATATAATTAACAAAAAAAAAAAAAAAAAAAATTTTAAAGCGCCGCTGTCCCAGTGTGCTCGCACGCAGAAGCGAACGCATACGTAAGTTCCGCCCACATATGAAAACGGTGTTCAAACCACACATGTGAGGTATCGCCGCGAACGTTGGAGCGAGAGCAATAATTTTGGCCCTAGACCTCCTCTGTAACTCAAAACATGTAACCAGTAAAAAAATTTAAAGCGTCGCCTATGGGGATTTTTAAGTACCAAACATTGGCGCCATTCCACGAGCGTGTGCAATTTTGAAGCGTGACATGTTAGGTATCCATTTACTCGGTGTAACTTCATCTTTCACAAAATGCAAAAACATTGGGCTAACTTTACTGTTTTTTTTTTTTTTTTAAAACACAAAACATTTTTTTTCCCCAAAAAAACGCGTTCGAAAAATTCCTGCGCAAATACTGTGCGAGATAAAAAGTTGCAACAACCGCCATTTTATTCTCTAGGGTCTTTGCTAAAAAAACATATATAATGTTTGGGGGTTCTATGTAATTTTCTAGCAAAAAAATGATGATTTTTACATGTAGGAGCAAAGTGTCAGAATTGGCCTGGTATTGAGGTGGTTAAAGTCTGCAAATCCAGCTTTTGTCAGACAAAAAAAAAAAAAAAAAAATGGAGTCGGCTGTCGTAAGCACCATACTAACGATCCGTAAATCGGCAGATCTTCCATCAGATGAAACTTTACTTCCGATTTTCGCATCATTTGTATGGGCCTTTATAATGAGTGATAATAAAGACAACTGTGATACATATGTATTCTGTAGAAATCCCTGTTCCCACAGTGTTTGATCATCTGATCCCACGTTCACAGCTCAAGGGCTTGAGGACTGACCTTCCAACAGAAATAGCCAACTTTCCCCATGACATGATTCACAATTCAAGATCAAGAGTTTTTCAATATTTTATAACAAGGTAGCAAAAAAGTTGTCTTTTTATTACATGTGTGCTTTAAGAGGCAACTTGGAGTACTACAGGATAAGGGGGCTTCATAGCAAACCCAGAAAGCTTCTATTCAGGAAAATCAGAAAAAAAATTAATTATTAAAAAAAAAAACTTTCACTTTCAAAGTCACCGTACTGCTCTATGCAGGGAATACAACTACATGTCAAATAAATGTGTCTACGCTCATAACTGAGCATGACCTTCCTATTGTGTCTCTGGGACAGGAACTGGAGAAAACGAAACACGGGCAGCAAAAAACCTAAGAGGTTCCAGCCATTCTCTCATCTATCCAAAACAAAAGAAAAAAAAAGTGAGGAGACAATTGCTTTAATAGCGAGCGTCATCATCTTGCTGGCTGCGGTGTTGGTAGGCCATACATCAAGGAGGGGTGTCCTGTCCAACATTGTACAGGGCACCTAGGAAGGTGGGACAAGGTACTACATGCACTTTGTTCCAACACTAACTGCATAATGTAAGAAAGAATATGTGATCATTTTCTTTAAAAGGCATTTTACATGTTGCTCCTTGAAGACAGAACAAAACTACACTTGACATTGACAAAGAGCAGAAGATATTGTAGCCGCCTAGCAGGGACTTTCCTTGATTCATGAATGTTAAACACCTGACCTCGCAATGTATCTTGGTGCCCAGTTCAAGGTGTGTCGTTCTGCATTTGAAGCTTTTCTAGAGCAGACTGATTCTCTGGCAGGTAAGATGGAGGGAGCTCTTAGGAAGGTAGTAGTTTTGCTTGGCCACCAGTTTACTCATAATGGCAACCGGATCTTCCACTCCAAAGACTCTCACAAAACCCACTAGAACAGTGGTTCTCAACCTGGGGGTCGAATGACGATTTGCCATGGGTCACCAAATTCTGGGCTGTTCCTGAGGCTCTCCCAGCCTTTTCGTGGCCACCAAGCTGGCCTGTTCATGGAGCCTGCAGCCGCCCACTCAGCCTCTTCGCAGCCGCCCATTCAGTTCACAGCATGGCTGGGGGGCAGAGACTAGAGTTCAGCTGACTGGTGAGGAATGTGAAGTGGGAGGGGCTGGAGGAGACCCTATCTCCTGATTTCGGCATAGGGGTTACTGCTGCGAGACACCACAAAATCAGAGACAGTGAGTAACACTACCTGTGATTATAGTTGCCATTAAAAGTCCCCACTACAGTTCTCAGATCAGCAGATGACCTTGATCAAGAGCACCTAAGTTGGCTAATCAGAACTTCCTCAGCACTGCCACTGATCCCACCCCCCACCAGCACTGCCACTCATCCCATTCCCCCCACCAAGGAGTAAGAGAAGGAATAAAAATAGAGAATACATGGAAGGGAGAGGAAAAGGAATGGAATACATGGAAGGGAGAGTTTTAATACTGTACAAGTGAAAGGGACTCGGGGAGTGCTAAATATCCTAATAGGTTTGGGGCGCAAATTACTTGTCTTGCCTTCAGTGCTGACACCCCACGCTACGAAAATTTTTTTTACTGTTAGGGGTCCCCACAACTTGGAAAATTTTATCAAGGGGTCACGGCACTAGGAAGGTTGAGAGCCACTGCACTAGAAGAAGCTCAACAACATGACTGCCATAAATTTCCTGTACTCCAACTGCGGGTTGAAGACGGGGAGAACCTCGCCCACCCAAATATTATCAGGCTGTTATCAGGGATTCCTGAAGTTACTACTGGACAGAACCTCTGGACAAAAGTGACGGCCATCCTCAAATGTTTGGCAGGGAAGCGATGCAGGAACTGGGTTCACTGGGTTGTGGTCTCATGCAGCAACCAACTCACCCCTGTGATGTACTATGTAAAATACACTTTTACAATATAAAAGAGGAGTTCATGAGGAGGACATGGGGATCAGGGTAGTGGAATCTGAAAGGGCCACAATTTACCTATTGCCTGACTTATCCTACCTAACATTATACAAGAGAAGGCTGTTAAAACAATTATAGGATTTTAAAGCCAACAACAACTGCTAGCTAATTATTTCCTGTCTGAACAAGGCATATAACAAGATAGGCCCCCATACCTGATCTAGGTAAACTCAGGAAGCCCAAAGTCCCTAAACAGCGCCATCCACAGTCTTAAGCTGGCCAATCACAGACTTTTCTTTTCAGCCTGCTGGTGAATGAAAAAGAATTGAACAGCTAATACTGTCATTTACCTATTCAATGCAAGTGCAATTTTTATCAGCTACAATAAAAGTTTTTTAAGCAGTAAGCACTATGAAATATTCTTTTCTTTCAGCCTCTGGTACACACAGCGCTGCAGAGATGAGAAGTTTAATTTTCGGTTGTTGAGTAAACCATGTAGCACTGAGTGTTATTTGAAAGTGGTTGGAGAGACTCTTATCTTTGGGAGTGTCCAAGAAGGAGCTTGCCTGGATATCTATCTGTTCATGCTTGTTTGACCTTTTGAAATGGAGGTCAAACCATAAGGTGAGAGCACACCCTGGGGCAATTGCAGGTAGAGGTGTCATTTGAGTCGATTGGCTTCGCTATTATTACAGCATATTTTCAGCAGTTTATGTGGACTTTATCACATATACACTATTTTGTTATTTATTTGGACTTTATCACTGATCATTTTGGATATTATCCATGCTATATGGCTAAATAGTTATGAGTGCACTTGTCAATCACAGGCTATTCAGTTCTATAGTGTGGAATTTTAATCACAGATTAATTTGGACATTCTTAAAGGCTAAATTCACCTTTCTGAATATGTTTACACCCATATTGAAGGTGTAAAATGTAGCACGTTCAGCATGCACCCCCCCTTCCTGTGACAGTGGGTAGGGGATCCTCTCTCTGCACCCGCTGTCACAATTTGATGGAGTGCCGCACAATTAACTGCGAGGGCGCTGGTGAGCGCTCTCATAGTTTATTGATATTCCCACTCTCAAGTGATTGCCTTCTTGTATCAGAGATACGAGCAGACGGCCATCCTGAGAGCCTCAGGAGCCTTGCAGTGCACCCATAATGTGCTGATCGCAGCTGCAATGCTCTGCAGGCTCCTTTAAAGAAAAAATAAATGCACTTTTTTTTACCTGCAAAAAAATGTGCATTTATTTATTTTCTTTTCATGAGGTGAACTTATACCTCATTGATACATTGTAATATGGTTGTTCTTGCACTTGTTAACTACAGTTTGTGTTTCCTTTTAGTTGCTGTACACCGCATATTTTTACCTTTATTTTTGTGCTTTTTATGTATTGAAATTTTTATTAACTATGCCTCTGCATGTGGCTGAACTTTAAAGGCTTGTGCACAGAAATTTGGGTATTTTTATATATAAACAGCATGGATGGATGAATCTGCCTCGTCAACTATTGAATTATGCTTGAAAATACCTGAACATTCCCTGCATCTAACTGGGTAGAGGTGCTGTTCGGCCAACAATTTTCCATTCAAAGAATGTTGGGCGCAGTGGTGCCAACAGGGCAATTTTTGGCCAGTTCATCAGGAGCATGACAAACTTCACTTCGTGTATGGCCAGCTTAAAGCACCGGAGTCCATTCACCCCGGGGCTGTCTGAAAAATAATTCTGTATCTGACCAGCTTTAGCCATTACTTTGTCTGAGCTTACTGGTCAGTATTTTGGTTGAACCAGTTCTGTAGGAATACAAGCCCAGAGGCCAAACTCTTCTATCCGGAGCACACACACTGACTGCAGATCTCTCATCTACCCTGCTGTGCATTTATCTTTCTAGGTGGAAGCGGAGCACCGCTCTGACAATTTGATTTAGACAGATGCACCAACCATATTTTATACAGCAGATGAACATTTTAGCAGATGTCAGAAATAGCAATGAGGCAATGGGTGCATTTTGTTTACCAACATTTATAAATGGAACAAGGAAGAGCAGATTGTGAAACACTATATGGCCGAACCACATGACGGGAGCCCAGACATGAATTATATTGTGTCGGCTTTCTGATCAATTTCTCTTCTGTTTAAGTGACAGATCAGTGATGACCTCATCATCTTTACAGAGCACTCTGCCATGATCTATGATCAACTTCAAGAGCGCCAATAACCGCACAACATAACCACATTGTAGATTCAGGAACACTGCAAACCTAGCCGTAAAACACACTTACATTTTTTGCAATAGGAGCCTCCCCTATTTTGTTCCATAGGAGTTATAATATTCACCATTATCATGATACATCAGAGGGCCCAAATAATTTAGGGCCAATTCAGACTTATGTATCTGACTCGTTGTGGCGCGTTAACCTGTATGTGTCTTATCACACAATAATGTATGCTGTGGTATGGTAGCCCATTTATTGGAATGAAGTGCCATAATGGATCTAAAAATCAGACCTATGTTATGTTTTCTGATGCAGAACACTGTAATGCACGGTAGTGCATTATCATATTGTGGTGCAATGGGGGTACCATTCAAAGTGAACTGCACTGCAACATACCATGTCATAATGGGGAATAAAATGTGTATACTGCAACACATAGATCTAAACAGGGCCTTAAAGGTCTCAAGCCCCGGAATGCATTAGTCCTCATGCACACGGACGTTTTTACAGCTGCTTTTTTGAGCTTTTTTTTCAGCTTAAAAAGGCCTGTCTATGTTAGTCTATGGCTTCATGCCCACCTAGGCGTTTTTGAGCTGCAAGTGGCATAGGCGTTTTTAAGCTGTAAAAAAAACCCAGGACCAGTGGGTTCTGAGAGACGTTTTTCAGCTGTAAAAACGCTCTAACGCTGAAAAACGCTGAAAAACGTCATTCACCAAAGTTTTTTAGCGTTTTTGATCCATTGGGAAAAAAAAAAAAAAAAAAACGCTCAAAAACGCTAAAAACCGCTATTGCAAAAACGCTGAAAAAAGTAAAAAAAAAAAAATCACTGCAAAGATACTGGCGTTTTCATAACGTTTTTTTAACAGCCTGTGTGCATGAGGGCTAATAGTCGCCCTTCCACTGTAAGAAAAGGAGGAAAAACTTTTTTTTTTTTTTTTTAAATAAAGAACCCGATTCTCTGTCAATTTTTTATTGTTCTGTTCTAGCGAGGAAACAGAAGCAAGGAACATTCAATTAAAAGAAAAAACACACACACACACACACACACACACACACACACACACAGTCTAACCCTTCCCCACTATATCCCAAAAAAGAGGCTAGCCTGCCAGATCCATGATTTTGCATGTTATTAGCGCAGGTTTGCAACGCTCTTTCTTAAGCACTGCCATTTTGACCAATGGACCCTTTTACGCAGGTCAATGTATACAAAAAAAAAAAAAAATGGACATGACTTTCTTCCTTTGCACATGGATGACCTACCACCACTTAACACAATGGCTAAACGGTGTACAAGTGTTAATGTAATAAAAGCATTATTGTGACTGGGCCTTTATTCCGTTTTTTTAGAAGCCCTAAAATGGACCTTTAATGCACTGCAAGGTCCTCATATACTGTTTGGGCCGCCTCACTCTGTATTCATTTACATTTCAGTTAGATTTCATACTTCCTTACCCCGGTCTTCTGCATCACTGGGCATGACGTCACCCTCTTCCAGGAAAATGCTTAGGAAATACAGAGCAGACCACATCTCACAAAAAGACACTCCTGTCCATTATAAGAACAATTATCTTCTTACAAGATTTGGACCGATTTGTATTCTCCAAGAGACGTGTGATGTCACCTAGATACCATGGGCTTAAAGTAAACTCCGCTTTGTGACTTTTACCTACAGGTAAACTTATAATAAAGCTTACCTATAGGTAAAATGAATATCTCCTCAATGTACACCGCTTAGGAGATTTTTGATTGTTTGCCAGCCGGTGATGGGCTCTGAAGGAACAGCATACTCGTGCTTGGGGTACTCAAGCATGCGCAGGAATGACGCCATCGATCGCGGCTTGGCCATTCAAACAGCTGGAGTCTGTGAACCCGGAAGGAAGACCGGGTGAAGATGGAAGCCCTGACAGCTCACCACTGGAGGGCTTCATTTTAAGTTAAGTCTTTCATAATGTGCTAGCATTCGGTACACACTAGCACATTATGATATTACCTTCCAGGGGGACCAGACTTTTTTTTTTTTTTTTTTTGTAATGACTTTACTACCACTTTAAAAGGTAATCATAAAATCTAACTTTTTTTCTTTGCAAGTAACTTTTCAACCTACTGTAAGCAATTTCTACAGAGGGATGGGTCCCCGATAATATATGCACACATTGCACTCCAAACAAAATGCAGAGCTCACAGTAGCACATAGATATGAATGGCCCCGAGGCTCTATTCACACCCGCTGAATGTATTCAAATTTTTATGCATATTATAGCTGTGCACACTGAAAAGTGTATGGTATACGTGTGTTATGTTGCTGTACAGTCTAAATGTCACCCCAATACACACATACAGCATAAAAATAATGTAGCTGCTCTTCACTGCAGCACAATGCAAAGATGTGAATGCACCTTGCAATGTGGTCACTACACTGGCCAAAAATGATATTAGGCATGTGTTTTTTATTCTTTAAGGCTTGTCAAGGACCTGTTTAAAAAAAAAAAAGCGTAGAAAAACACGTGTGAATGCACACAGTTGTTAATGGAACTTTATAGTTTGCTTTAACAATGCACTAAACCTAAAGTGCATTGATGTTAACCGGTCACATAGGAAAGAATGGGATTTCTGGTTAAACTACATTTTCATGCAATTAAAATGAATGTATTGTACTGCAGGAACACAGATAAATGTGAATAGAACCTTACAGTAAACTCACCTTCACTTGGCCATTAGTCCAGCTGCAACTACATGCAGTTTTCACATCTCCTCCAAACAGACACACAATAGTACACAATACACAATGTAGGAAGGAGAAGTCTACTATCACCATTATAATGCTGACATTGGAAGAATGCCTTTTTCTCAGCAAAAGTGGACTTTCACGTTAAGCGAGATTGTGTTCCAAATAAACCAAAGGAAGAAATAAAGCGGACGTTCACATAACCATACAGGATCTACATCATAAACCAGTCCGTATGGAGCACAGGACAAAAACTACACACAAATGGTAAAGTCATCTTTATACTGTATTTTCTCATAAATATGACCCTCTAATGAATTGATAACTGATCATTATGTTCTGTGCTCTGATCAACTAAATACAATCCACTATTGATCATGTCAATAGACATGACAATTGTTAAACATTTTAATAGGTTTGAGGGGCAATCAGATGTCTAAGGCCCCTTTCACACGGACGGATAGAATTGTGCTTTTAGCTGCGGGTTTTCTAAAGCAGCTAAAAGCACACAATGCTTTCCTATGGCCCCATTCACACACTGCGTTTAGCTGCGATTTAGTTACATGTGGTTTGGTGCGGATAGAAAAAACAGAATTGACTGCGTCCAGGAGCGATTTAGCGCAGCTATCTGCACATAACTGCAGGTAATCGCAGTATACTATTTCTCCTGCGGATAGCAGCAGCAACAAGGAAAGAAAAGCAACAGGAAGCACATCAGAAATGGCAAGAATGTTCCAAACGCAGCTAAACGCAGCTGCATGTAAACGCACGTAATCTCACTGTACAAATGCAGCTGATCGCAGTGTCTGGAGTCTTGAATTTCACAAAACATATTATATGCTTATAACTGCAGCAGAACAGCCGTCCGTGTGAAAGGCGCCTATTAGTTCCTCCAGACACCACCAAGTGATAGATAGCAGTGAAAAAAAAAAAAAAAGTTTGCTGAGCAATTTCCACAACAGACTGCGTTCTACTGACACAACAGCATCGCCATCTACTAAATACACAGCTATGCTTACTCGTGATATAGAAGGACAGGTATCTTCATTACTATATGGTAAGGTATATATTAAAAAAATGCAGTAGAATTGTACAAATGGTCTAAATTCGATATAGATCAGATGTCTGCAGCGGGCCGGAAATCCTCTTTGAATGGTGCTCTTATATGAAACCAATGCGGACAGTCCTGGGATGGAGTTATTCCAGCCATCAAGACACAAGAGGTGCAACCACAAGACCAATCGTACTAGTTCAAACAGTCCCATGCGAGTATAAAAATATATACAGAAGCCCACAAAATCATACAGCAGGAACAGGGCTTGTAGAAATTTGTCCCTATCATGCGCACATGAGAATGGACCCATTGCAGTTCCTACAGCACATGCTCACCCCAATTAACATGGGACATAAGCCCACATCCCACCAATGACAGTACCCAAGGTGGTTCCTCAATCACACGCTCATCCTAATTTATTATCATGGGACACAAGCCCACATCCCACCAATGATGGTTCCAGTGGTAGTTCCTCCAACACATGCTCAGGCTAATTTATTATTATGGGACATAAGCCCACATCCCACCAATGACAGTAACCAAGGTGGTTCCTCCAACACACACACATCCTAATTTATTATCATGAGACACAAGCTCTTGTCCCATCAATGATGGTTCCGATGGTAGTTCCTCAAACACATGCTCAGGCAAATTAATAATTATGGGACACAAGCCCACATCCCACCAATGACAGTACCCAAGGCAGTTCCAACACATACTCATCCTAATTTATTATGGGACACAAGCTCTAATCCCATCAATAACAGTACCAATGGTGGAAGCACATGCTCATCCCGATATATTAATATGGGGCACAAGCATTCATCTAACCAATGGCAATACCCAGGTTGGTTCCTCCAGCTCATTCTATCTTTTTATTATGGGACACAAGCCTTCGTTCCACCAATGGAAGTATCTACTGCAGTTCCTCGAACACATGCACATCCTAATGAAATAATACCATGGCATACAAGCTTACATCCCATCAATGGCAGTACCCGGGGCAGTCCTTATAGCACCTGCAAATCCTGGCGGAGGCAGACAGGCCAAAGTCACCACATACTGGACTTACTACTGACTAGAATTTGAAATATTTGTACTAATTAGCGCTATGGTACACTGGCACGTGTGAGTGGTTTTAATCCTTTTTAATAAAAATAGTTTTAACTGGTATACACTATTGGAGTATTTTGGTTCTTGTTTGGTACATATTGATCCATGGGAGAGATGGCTACATGTGAAAAGGTGGGAGGAGCCTGTGACTGAGCCTGGAGGAGGGCATACTTGTGTTACCAAGCTGCATATGACCACTTAATCTTTTGGCGGTCATTTGCCTCTAGTTAGCCTTCTTTGAGGACACAGTGGTGGTGTGCATTTACTGGGAGGATTGTCCTTACATAGGATAACAGAAGTGCCAATTCATGGGACTCATGGGATTTGGGTTTTGTGATTTTTGACTAATGCCCGGGTAACACTAGAACACAGTGTGGGAAACCTGCGATCGGCGCGCTTTTCTGGTACAGTGTTCAAATCGCACTGCCCTTGCGATCTGCAGCAGGAGTCATTGTAATGTTAATTACTTACCTGCACTAGATCGCATGGTACACAACAACCATGTCATCCGGTTGCAGTGCGTTTCTAAAATTGTTGCATGCACTACTTTGGTGCGATTGGAGCCCATTCAAAATGAATGGGCTCAAATCACACCGTACTGAATCGCATGTGAATTTCACAGGAATGTGGTGTGCTTCCTGTGCAATTCATAGTGTGAACCGGGGCTCACTGTATGTGAGTAGGATGTAAACATGTATTTTTCTTTATATGTTATATGCACTGAGCGGAACACCTCTGGATACAAATTATGTTTTTTAATATGATCACATATAGTTTTATTAGAACTAGTGCTACATATAATGTCTTTAGTACATTCTGATATATCAATATGGGACACAAGAGTGATGATCGGATAGAACCTCTGTCAGGTTTTTATTGTGGTGTCCCCTCTGGGGGCATAAATGTCTCTGTATCGGTGACCACTGGTACTGGACGTAAATAAAAATACCACATTTGGAGTTGTCAACAGAACAGGAATAGAGATGAAATCTTTCAATGTCTGTCACTTCCTGTTTTGTATAAAGCTTTGGTCTCCAAACTGCAGCCCTTTGCTTGTTTTTTATCCAGACCATGGGGAATCATTTTATTCACCGATACCAACAATGATGCATAGTTCCTCCCAATGACGGGACACAGTTCCTTCCAATGACACCAACGATGGGACACAATTCCTCCCAATGACACCAACGATGGGACACAATTCCTCCCAATGACGGGACACAATTCCTCCCAATGACACCAACGATGGGATACAATTCCTCCCAATGACACCAACGATGGGACACAATTCCTCCCAATGACACCAACGATGGGACACAATTCCTCCCAATGACGGGACACAATTCCTCCCAATGACACCAACGATGGGATACAATTCCTCCCAATGACACCAACGATGGGATACAATTCCTCCCAATGACACCAACGATGGGACACAATTCCTCCCAATGACACCAACGATGGGACACAATTCCTCCCAATGACACCAACGATGGGATACAATTCCTCCCAATGACACCAACGATGGGACACAATTCCTCCCAATGACACCAACGATGGGACACAATTCCTCCCAATGACGGGACACAATTCCTCCCAATGACACCAACGATGGGATACAATTCCTCCCAATGACACCAACGATGGGATAAAATTCCTCCCAATGACACCAACGATGGGATACAATTTCTCACAATGACACCAACGATGGGGCATTGTTTTTTCCCCACTGTCTGAAGGACAGTAAACTGGCCCTTTGTTTAGAAAGTTTGGAGACCCCTGGTATAGAGGATGGGTGAAAGGGAATCTCCTCCATGGAAAAAATAAATACTGAAAAGTAGTTTAAATCTATTCAAAATTAAAATGTTGTGGCCATAGATACCGTTTAACAATGAACTCAAATTAGTATCTCATTAGAATCATTCTGCGTGGTGCCGACATTCATTGTATTGCTCGTGATAGAGCTTGGCACGGCCCACATCAATGTCTCACATAAGGCTGGTTGATATTTCCGAACGAGTGTCTTAGATTTCATGTTCTTGGAGATAACGAATGTGTTGAGATGTGTGTGACATAACTACAGCTGGGAAGTGCCAGTTGTGCAAGAGTTGAGGAACTGAACTGACAAGATAACTGATCTTACTGACTGATCTCATCAGAGAAGACCTAAAGAAGAATAGTGTAAAGAATACACTATTAGTGACCAAGGTAAACAAGTAGGGGATGCACAGAAAATTCGGCGGGGGAAACATATCAGCCAAAAATGGTGTTTTGGGCATTTTTCAGATCAAGAAAAAGGTGCAGATAATAGCGTCAAAAACGATTTTACCGTGATTTTACTGTGCTTATGGTGTGTTCTTCATAGGTCATGGGACTCAAAAACCACATCAAAAACAACACGGGTGCATTAAAGCGGGAGTCCGGCGACCAATCTTTTTTTTATTTTTTTCATTGAGACACTTTGCTAAGCCCAAAATAATACTCACAGTTTGGGTGTAATATTTCTGCCTCTGTCTGTTTTCGTACTGAAGAAGAACTTTAAAAATGTGATGCTGGCTGTTTCCATCTTGCTTGTGGGCATGTGAAGCCCACAAGCATTGATTTCCTGGATGCGGTGAATGCTGTTCATTCACAGCTTGTTCACACGCATGATCACTGTTTCCGCACTGAATCTTGGGAAGCCTGACACTAAGCTCCCAGGAGACAGTGCGGCGCCGGGGATAAACACGCCTTCTCCCATGGGAGGAGAGACAGGAAGTGCCACAATAAAGTACAATATAAAAAGGTAATTACAGCGATAAAAATTTTTTTCGTGTGGCATTTGAACATCTATGCAATTAACTGAAGGGGGTAAGATTAAGTTAAAAATTTGAGTGGAACCCCGCTTTAATGAAGCATTATTGCTGCATTTTCAATGCATTTCAATGGGGAGGTGCATTTTTGGTGCGTTTTTTTAACTGACAAAAAATGCAGCAAGCAAGATTTTTAACAGCGCATTGGAAGTGCAATGGACCAGTGTGAAGACATACATACAATTTAAAGGGATACATTTTTATTAACCTTTCTTGCGCTAAAGGTGCCGGTAATGGTCAACAATAATTTCATATTTATGATATTAACCACTTTAGCTCCGGAAGGATTTACCCCCTTAATGACCAGGCCATTTTTTGCGATACGGCACTGCGTTATTTTAACTGGCAATTGCGCGGTCATACAAAACAAAATTGATGTCCTTTTTTCCCACAAATTAGAACTTTTTTGTGGTGGTATTTGATCACTTCTACGGTTTTTATTTTTTGAGCCCAAAAAAAAAACAATATTTTTTACTTTCTGCTATAAAAACACATCCAATAAAAATATGTAAAAAAACAAACAAAAATAATCAAATTTCGAGAGAGAGAGTGAGTGAGTGAGTGAGTGAGTGAGTGAGTGAGAGAGAGAGAGAGAGAGAGAGAGAGAGAGAGAGATCACAGATCTCCTTCTCTGTGACAGACGGCAGTTCTGTCATTTCCCTGAACAATCGCGGGTGGTCGGCGGCCATCGTGGCAGCCGGACCCACTGATTGGATCCCGCTGTGTCCAATCACAGTGGAAGCGGGTCGCCGGTGGCGCGCGCCCCAGACCAGGAAGTGCGAACAGTACATTGTTTTGCGCAGCCAGGCCACCCTACCGCAGTATTTATGCGGTGGGCGGTCCAGAAGTAGTTCAAGTATAACTAATAATAGGCATCAATTTTTTTTTCTGTTTTGGATAGAGTGGAGAGGGATTAGAACACCTGTCAGTTTTTATTTCTGTATGAGTCCTCATGAAGGAGATTCCCCCTCTCTATTTGTCCTGTTTACCTTTATCATTGAAAGTGAAAGTAATAGAAAATCCCAAATTTGGGGTTTTTCCCAGAAAAGTAATAGAGGGGAAATCTTCCAATGGGGACACTACTTCTGGTGACAAGAGGGTTCCCAAGGAATTCCCTTAACCTCCCTGGCGGCATGATTATTTCGGATTTTAGGTGCTGAAAGCGGTACAATTATTTTGCATGGAAATTTGGCGTTTTATATTGTAGGTCTGTAATTATTAACAATAACACACTTAAATCTGTCCAAACAAGAGTCTAGTAGATATCCCGGGTATGATAAAGTTTGAAACACAAAAACATTAATTATAATATAATAAATAAAAATAAATAATTAAAAAAAATAAAAATAAATAGTAATAAAATAAATTTCCCCACGATTCACTATCGCTCAATTCTGCAAGTGTTCTAATTTACTATCGCTGTTTTCTAGATGGTCTAAAGCCACTTTTGACGTAAAGGGACACTTTTTGGTTGCTATGGACAATCTCCAGTTTCCAGGCAGAAAGAACAGTATATATAATATAAAACTGCATGCAGGGCATGGGCCAAAGCACTGGGGACAAAAAGGATGTGAAATCATTTCATACAGTACTGTAATATTACAGTACTGTATGTGTTATGACTTTTTGAATTTGTCGCGACGCTCGCAGGGAACGGAGCCTGGCACAGAGAGGCTTCGGGCAGAGGACGGAGCCCACGGACACTGCGGGGGACATCGCAGGATCCCGGGGACAAGGTAAGTAAAGCCACACCAGGATCCTGCGATGTAATCCCGAGTGTGGCTCGGGGGTTACCGCTAATGGTCCTGAATTTTAACCCCGAGCCACACTCGGGAGAACTGCCAGGGAGGTTAACCACTTGCTGCCCGCCATATAGCAGAATGACGGCGGCAAAGTGGTTTCAATATCCTGACTGGGCGTCATATGACGTCCGCAGGATATTGAGCCGCTGCACGCCTCCAGGGGCGTGCATCGCGGCGATCGTTGGTGCGGGGTGTCAGTCTGACACCCCGCACCAACGATCTAGATAAAGAGTCTCTGACGGAGACTCTTTACCATGTGATCAGTCATGTCCAATCACGGCTGATCATGATGTAAATAGGAAGAGCCGGTGATCGGCTTTTCCACACTTGCGTCTGACAGACGCGAGTAGAGGAGAGCCGATCGGCGGCTCTCCTGACAGGGGGGGTCTGTGCTGATTGTTTGTTTATCAGCACAGCCCCCCCCTCAGATCCCACCCAGGACCACCAGGGAAGCCATCCACACTGGACCACCAGGTATACCCTCTAGACCCCCAGGGAAATACTAATCTGTGCCCAGGCAGCTGCCAATCAGTGCCCATTCACAATGCCTGCCAGTGCCACCAGGGATGCCTATCAGTGCCGCGTATCAGTGCCACCCATAAGAACCCATTTTTGCAGCCTTTCAGTGCCCAGTGTCGCCTATCAGTGTCAATCAGTGCCACCCATGAGTGCCGCCTATCAATGCCGCCTACCAGTGCTTGTCAGTGCCCGCTCATTGATGCCACCTCATCGGTGCCGCCTTATCAGTGCCCTTTAGTGAAAGAGTTAAACGTACTTATTTACAAAAAATTTTTAACAGAAACAAAAGCAAAACTTATTTTTTTCTAAATTTTCAGTCTTTTTTTTATTTATTTAGCAAAAAATAAAAACCTTAGGAGGTGATCAAATACCACCAAAAGAAAGCTCTATTTGTGGGAACAAAATGATAAAAATTTAGTTTGGGTACAGTGTAGTATGACCGCGCAATTGTCATTCAAACTGCGACAGCGCTGAAAGCTAAATATTGGTATGGGCAGTAAAGTGTATAAGTGCCCGGTATTGAAGTGGGTAATTCGCAGAGATTCCTTTCACTTCCTGTTTGGCTATGGGACAGGAAGTGAGAGGAAATCTCCGCAATGGGACACAGATGGCCAAAAAAAAAAAAAAAATCTGACTCTCCCTTGCTCTAACCAAAATGAAAAAAAAAAATGTTTTGCCTATAGTTCTACTTTAATTAAAAAGTCAAATAAAAATACAATTATATATATATTTATATATTTTTTTTTTAAACTGTAATTTTCGGTTAAGCACATCCTGAATTTTCAGTACCAAATGTTTCATTTTAGTGTACCTCTATAAACAAGACAAACAGAGACTGGAAATACTGCCATACAACCTGACAAGGTTTTGCCTTCACTAAGGCCCCGTTCACACTACTGCAACTTCAAAGTCGCGCAAATTTACCACAATTTTGCGTCCGCTATTTCAGGGAATGCCTGTGTAAACTTGAGGTCTATGGGCCTAAAATCGGACCAAAGTAGTACAGGGGCGACTTAAAGTCACACAGATATGAATGGTACTCATTGGAAATCATGGGGGTACGACTTGTCATGTGACTCTGCAGTCCCAAGCCGCAGGACAAGTTGCACAAGTGTGAAAGGGGCCCAACTTCTACCCACCCACTGCGGCATTTTATCTAAGGGTAGGAGGAAGGCTTCCCAATCACGTGATGACTGATTGGCTGTTACAGTGGTCACATGATCGGGAGCCCGCCGCACCGAGCTCTTCGTATGTGCGGCTAAACGGCTTCCACTCTGAAAAGTGATCTATGGCTGATCACTTTTCAGGGGGCGTTTGACAGGTGGCGATGCGTCACCTCTTGAATGGCGCTGTGTTTGGCAGTGGCACCGTTTAATCCTTACCGCGAAGCACAGCCTGTGTACAGCCCTGAACGGCTGCAGTTCTGTCTTTAGGTGGGCAGTTGGAGAAGGGGGGGCAGTAAAACCCCAGCGCAACCGCTTCCTTTTTTACACCCTCAGGCCACTCGTATAAACTGGTGTCCCCACTGTAAGATTTCCATCACTTCCTGTTCTGGGGACAACATTCTGAATTTCCTGTCATTTGGACAATACTCACTTGTACATACAGAGGGTGAATGTAAATAAAACCTTGACAGAGGGTGCAACCCCTCCCCCTTCTATACAAACCTACAATGAATGTTGTCAGCTGGAGAGGAGTAGAAGTTGTATAGGAATATGAAGTAAACACAGGCTGGGGGGGGTCACTACAGGACATCCAATCACAAGACAGGGGAGAACACACTGGTGAAGTCTGTGCTCACAGCGACCAATCAGATTCCAGGATCCCCCTCAGAGTGCAATGAGGGGTTGCCATGGGCAACAGCCCTGTGTTTCCTATGTGATCAAACTCTATGAAATGCTGATGTGAGGCTTCCTGCCCCTCCCCCTCTCCCCTGAGTCATGCTCCCTCTCCCTGAGCCCGCTCCATCCTCCCCGCTGTCAGCTCTCCCCGGGCCGGGCTCTGTCTGCTCCTACCTGGAGGTGCTCGGGCTCTACACAGTCTTCTTTCCTGATCACAGCGCTGATTGCATGCCAGATCTCCCTCTGCTCGCTCCTCCCCCTTCTCTAAGGACAGGTCACGCTGACTTCCGCAGCTGACTCTTTGTCAGAGTGAAGCATCATGGGAGATGTAGTCCTGGCTGCTGATGGATGATCACACCGGGACAGTGACAGCCGAGTTCGGGACAGACACACAGATCACCACATCTATTCACAGCAATGAGGCTGGCTGTCCAAACACAATAATGCTGGCCATACACACTTCAATAAATGTTTGATCCTTTTCTGATCAATCACTCCTAATAGGAATAATCAATCAATAGTCAGCAACACGATCAATATGCCAAATATGGGGAATTCCACAGATAGTTGGAAGATAATGGTGGCTGTAGACACACCAATAAATGTTTGATCCTTTTCCAATCAATCACTAACAATAGGAATAATCGATCAATAGTCAGCAACACGATCGATATGCCAAACATGGGGAATTCGACAGATAGTTGGACGATAACAATGGCCGTAGACACACCAATAAATGATCGATTACATTTCCAATCGGTCTCTCCCGATAGGAATGATCAATCAATAGTAACCAACACAATCAATCAATAAGGCACACACAGGAAAGTGGCATTCATTAGATAGCTGGAAGATAACGGTGGCCATACATGTGTCAATAAATGACTGATTTATTTTCTAATCGTTCTTTTCTGTTAGGAATAAACGATATGAGGAATAATCAATCAATAGTCAGCAACACGATCAATATGCCAAACATGGGGAATTTGATAGATAGTTGGAAGATAATGGTGGCTGTAGACACACCAATAAATGTTTGATCCTTTTCTGATCAATCGCTACCAACAGTAATAATTAATCAATATTCAACAACACAATCGATATGCCAAACATGGGGAGTTCGATAGATAGTTGGAAAATAATGGTGGCCGTACACATTTCAATAAATATTTGATCCTTTTCCAATCAATCGCTAGCAATAGGAATAATCAATCAATAGTCAGCAACACAATCAGTATGCCAAACATGGGAAATTCGACAGATAGTTGGAAGATAGTGGTGACCGTAGACAAACCAATAAATGATCAATTGCATTACCAATCGGTCTCTCCCGATAGGAATAATCAATCAATAGTAGACAACACAATCGATCAATATGGCACACACAGGGAAGAGGAGTTTATTAGATGGCTGGAAGATAACGGTGGCCATACACATGTCAATAAATGACTGATTTATTTTCCAATCTATCTCTTCTGATAGGAATAAACGATATGAGGAATAATCAATCAATAGTCAGCAACACGATCAATATGCCAAACATGGGAAATTCGACAGATAGTTGGAAGATTATGGTGGCCATACACTTTTTTAAATGTTTGATCCTTTTCTGATCAATCCCTACCAACAGTAATAATTAATCAAAAGTCAACAACATGATTGATATGCCAAACATGGGGAATTCAATAAATAGTTGGAAGATAATGGTGGCCGTAAAGATTTCAATAAATATTTGATCACTAGCAATAGGAATAATCAATCAATAGTCAACAACATGATTGATATGCCCAACATGGGGAATTCGACTGATAATTGGAAGATAATGGTGACCGTAGACACACCAATAAGTGATCAATTGCATTTTCAATCGGTCTCTCCTGGAATAATCAATCAATAGTAGACAACACAATTGAACAATATGGCACACACAGGGAAGTGGAGTTCATTCGATGGTTGGAAGATAACGGTGTCCATACACGCCTCAATAAATGATTTATTTTCAAATCAATCTCTTCTGATAGGAATAAACTACCTATAATTGATCTTAACCGATCAACTTGGGCTCAATTGAGATCAGATTTGATAAAAAAAAACAGCATTCTCTGTCTTGTGGGGCTTTTTAGGCACCAAATACATCAGGAAATATATAAAAATACATTTTATTATTGCAAACAATTCTACAACTCCACAATAAAAGAGGACCACTGAGCTCATTTTTTACGGACTCTGGGGTCCTCAGGGGGTCCACCATCTCTGAAAGCATGTGAACAATGGTGCCCTAGAAACCAGGGTACTAGGGGTGGCATATCCATGGTGTACGGATCTCTGCTCACTCAAGCTCAGAAACAACCACACAGGCTGGTTTGGGAGACGGATTGTAAAGAGGATCTGGAGTCTTGGTTGTCCAGACTACCGGTCTCTCATAAGGGTATCTTGAAGGTCTCCTTAACAGAGGCTGGCCTTAAGGTCTTGATCAGATGGTATCTGGTTCCAACTTGCCTGGCCATGATGTATAAGACAGCTTCCGCTGTGATCCTCTGTCAAAATTTGTCATGTTATGGTGATAACTCTGTGACACATGTGGTCCTAAGATGGTTCGTTTATATGGGATATTGTATACAGTGACTATACAGCTGGTAAAATAAGTATTGAAGACGTCCCCATTTTTCTAGATAAATATATTTCTAAAGGTGCCATTGACATGAAATTTCCACCACCTGTCAGTAACAACCCAGGAACACATGAAGAAAGGGAGGTAAATAAAGACATGGAACGCCAACACACCAGATGAAATGTATCAGTAATTAGGAAGCAATCCCGCCCCTTGTCAGTGCAACTTTATATCAGCTGGTTCAGTCTCAACTGATGGCCTATAAAAAGGTGTCTTATTACCAAGGTGTCACACAAGAAACATCTTATGATAGGTAAAAGCAAAGAGCTCTCTCAAGATCGTCGCAACCTTATTGTTGCAAAACATACTGATAGCATTGGTTACAAAAGGCGTTCTAAACTTGTGAGTGTTCCAGTGAGCACTGTCGGGTCCATAATCCGGAAGTGGAAAGGACATCATTTCACCATAGATCGGCCACAACCAGGTCCTCTCCGCAAGATTTCTGACAGAGGAGTGAAAAGAATTATCTAAAGATTTGTCTAATGTCCCGTACACACGGTCGGATTTTCCGATGGAAAATGTCCGATCGGAGCGTGTTGTCGGAAATTCCGACCGTGTGTGGGCTCCATCGGACATTTTCCATCGGATTTTCCGACACACAAAGTTTGAGAGCAGGATATAAAATTTTCCGACAACAAAATCCGTTGTCGGAAATTCCGATCGTGTGTACACAAATCCGACGGACAAAGTGCCATGCATGCTCAGAATAAATAAAGAGATGAAAGCTATTGGCCACTGCCCAGTTTATAGTCCCGACGTACGTGTTTTACGCCACCGCGTTCAGAGCGATCGGATTTTCCGACAACTTTGTGTGACCGTGTGTATGCAAGACAAGTTTGAGCCAACATCCGTCGGAAAAAAATCCATGGATTTTGTTGTCGGAATGTCCGAACAAAGTCCGACCGTGTGTACGGGGCATAAGAGGCAAGGACCACTTGTGGACAGCTTCAGAATGACCTGGAATTAGCAGGTACAATTGTTTCAAAGAAAATAATAAGTAATGCACTCAACCGCCATGGCCTATATGCAAATTCACCACGCAAGACTCCATTGCTGAAGAAAAAGAATGTTGAAGCTCATTTAAAGTTTGCTGCACAACATTTGGATAAACCTGTCAAATAGTGAGAGAATATAGTATGGTCAGATGAGACCAAAATTGAACTCTTGGATAATACATAATACACACCATGTTTGGAGGTCAATTGGCACTGTACGTCACCCCAAAAACACCCCCCATACCAACAGTGAAGTTTGGAGGTGAGAACATCATGGTGAGGGGCTGTTTTTCAGCATACGGTACTGGCAAACTTCATGCCATTGAAGGAAGGATGAATGGAAAAATGTACCAAGACATTCTTGATAAAAATCTGCTGCCATCTACCAGGATGATGAAGATGGATATTTCAGCAAGACAATTATTCCAAACACAAAGCCAAAGAAACTCTCAAAAGAAAATAGAATTTTGCTAGAATAGCCCAGCCAATCACCTGACTTGAATACAATAGAAAATCTATGGAAAGAACTAAAGATCAGAGTTCATAGAAGAGGCCCACAGAACCTTCAAGATTTGAAGACTGTTTGTGTGGAAGAATAGACCAAAATCACACCTGAGCAATGCATGTGTCTAGTTTCTCCATACAGGAGGTGTCTTGAACGGTATGCCGTTTATTGTTTATAAGTCTTTTTGTGCACTCATATGCTTAACTTTTGTTATATTTTGTTTGGTGTATTTTATATTATGCACACTACAATCACTTGGAATAGGTATTGTACAATTTTTTTTTATCCATATTGTTTTCCAGTTCTGTATGTGAGCAGTAGTTGGCCAATCCCAGAAGTTCTGCCAGCACTCCTGGCTTGGTTCCCTACCCACACATGAACAATTAGACATGTGCGGTATGTTTCGTTCAAAAACGATACTTGGACACATATTTCGTTATTTGAAAATTTGGATACATGAGAATAGTATCGAATTTAAATGAATCCGAAATAATGAAACTAATTTTCAGACGAAATTCCAATAATTTTCGAATATAAATCAAATCATTTTCAAATCTAATTTGAATCGTTTTTGAATCGAATTCTAATTCAAATTTTCGAAGCGAATAAAATAGAATAGAAAATAAAGAAATATAGCAGAATGGAAAATAATGAAATATAAAATAAAATAATAGAATAGAAAATAAAGGAGTAGATTAAAAAAAAAGAATAGAATAGAATAGAATAGAAAGAATATAACCATCTTCTAAAATTTGTATTTCAAGTAGAATATATTCAAATAAAATAGAATAGAATATAACCTTCTTCCAAATTTTGAATTTCAAATAGAATACATTTGGATTTGAATAGAAAATAAAAGAATAGAATAGAAAGTAAAATAACAGAATGGAATAGAATAGAATAGAAGAATAGAATATAACCATTTCCAAAAATTTGATAAAATAGAAAAGAATAGATTAGAATAGAAAATAATAGAATAAAATAGAAAAGAATAGAATAGGAAAAAACTATAGAATAAAATAGAAAGAATATAACCATTTTCTGAAATTCAAATTTTGACTAGAATAAATTTGAATAGAATAGAACAGAATAAAAAGGAATTGGATAGAAAAAAACAATAGAATAGAATAGAAAGAATATAACATTATATATTTTATAAAAAACAAACAAACAGTGCAGCACTCACATCTCTGTAAACAAAAATATACTGTATATGTATAAGGAAATATATATAAATAAATATATATAAGTGCATCTGACTATAGTGCTTAAAACAATATACGCATGACCATCGGATAAAAAAACACACAGCATATTATGTGACAAGATGCATATAAATCATAAAAATCATAGAACATAAACATTCTATTCCTTTATTTTCTGTACTATTTTGTTCTGTTTTACTCTATTCTTTTATATTTTATCCTTTTATTTTCTATTCTATACCTTTTATTTTTTATTTTATCCCTTTATTTTTAATTCTTTTTTTTTATATTCTTTTATTTTATTTTCGATTCTATTCCTTTATATTCAAACTCAGATTTATTGTATTGAAAATTTGAATTTCAGAAGATGATTATATTGTTTTAAATGAATCCAATAACATAAACCTTCCGCACTATAATGTGCTAACACCCACTACCATCTAACAACAAATAAATCCCAAATGATTTCAATAGGTAAGTGTAAATAAATAAATATAACAAAAATTCACAAAATAAATAAATAATCAATCATATAAAACATAAGAGGAAAGACCCAAAGTGTAGATTGCTCATAAATTAATTTATTTCAAAGTAAAATACACTCACATTCAAGAGGTCTAAAAACTGCATATCTCAGATAACTTCCTGCATTCACAAGCTCCGCCTGGCTCCTCCCAGCGTGATCGCATCACTGCCTACCTCACGCATTACGCCCAATGGGCTTTCTTAAAGGTATGGGCTGGTAGCCTATGAGCAATCTACACTGTGGGTCTTTCCTCTTATGTGATTGACATCTTGCTGGGAGCTGTGGACTTTTAAGTATGTTAAGCATGTTTTTGTTTATTTTTTTATGATTTGTATGATTTATATGATGCATTTTTTCACATAATATGCTATGTGTTTTTTATCAGTTTTATGCCCTCTTGAATGTGAGTGTATTTTACTTTGAAATAAATTAATTTATGAGCAATCTACACTTTCCTCTTATGTTTTATATGATTGATTATTTATTTATTTATTTTGTGAATTTTTTCTATATTTATTTATTTATTTACACTTACCTATTGAAATCATTTGGGATTTATTTGTTGTTAGATGGTAGTGGGTGTTAGCACATTATAGTGCAGAAGGTTTATGTTATTGGATTCATTTAAAATAACAATATAATCATCTTCTGAAATTCACATTTTTAGTAGAATAAATCTGAATTCTAATAAAAAAGGAATAGAATATAGTAGAAAAGAAAAGAACAGAAAATATAGAATAAAAAATAAAGGGATAGAATAAAAAATAAAAGAACAGACAATATAGAATAAAAATAAAGGGATAGAATAAAAAATAAAGGTATAGAATAGAAAATAAAAAGAATAAAATATAAAAGAATAGAGTAAAACAGAAAAAAATTGAATAGAAAATAAAGGAATAGAATAGAAAATAAAGGAATGGAATAAAAAAAATAAAGGAATAGAATAGAATAAAAAAAAAGAATATAATAAAATAGAAAGAATATAACCATCTGCAGAAATTCAGATTTCAAGTAGAATAAATTTGGATAGAATAGAATACAATAGAAAGAATATAACCTTCTTCCGAAATTCAAAAAGAAAAGAATAGCATATAAAAGAATAGAAAATAAAATAATAGAATAGGAATATTCAAATTGATTTGAATTTGATTAAACAAAACAAATTTAACAAATTTATGTAAATAATGATTTGAAACAAAACAAATGTTTTCATTCTGCACATCTATGAACAATCAGCTCAGCATTCTGTGAGAGTGATAGAGAGTGGACTGCATATGCATGGGTAGGGAACAAATCCGGGAGTACAGTACTTGTTTGTGAGTTTCTGGGTCCCATCCAATGCTGGGTACATCCTGCCATCTGCAGGACAAGGAGGGGAGGACAGTAACATGAGCATCTAAAAAAAGAAAGCATTTATCAGCAAAATGGAACACAGTATTTTAATGTATAAAGGGTGCTGTCACACATAGAGACATTTTGGGAAAAAGTAACTAAAGGTGAACTGATGCTTTAAGGTTTTAAGATTCTCCCCCTTTAAGATTCTCTCCCTCTCCCCCTCTCCCACGCATGCATCACAGAGCACAGAAAATCATTTTATAAGCTCAGCATGAGCATACCAGGCTGTTATCTTCAATTTTAAAAATTACAGAAGTTTACATGGCTGACATTGCGGAGTCCAAAAACTTGGTTCAAGTATAGAGTAGCCATATGTGGTACACTCTTTGCGAGCAATTCGAGCATCGCTTGTGACAGCAGGGCTTTGTAGGGGTAACTTCCAAGCAGCACACCCTTGCATGTACTGGAAATTCTCATGAATGCACTCAGACTTTCCAATATGTTGTATAATAAACTGTCATTCCCAGTCTGGGATAGCAAGCGTAGCTCTTTCGCTTTCTGTTTTAATGTTCTCTGTAATCATCCTGGAATGCGGAAATTCTCTCCGGATTATGTTGCTGATGTTTATATGAGGGAGAAAAGAATATTTACAATGCTAACATGCACGTCCAGGCCCATAGGAATAGAGGTCATTTGAAATGAGGAAATTACTTCTTTTTTTATAGAGTAAACAAAAAGTCCGGCACTTAAAGTGGTGTTCCGGCCGAAAATATACTTTTTAAATAAAAATACCCCTATATTATACAAGCTTAAGGTATTCTAGTAAAGTTAGTCTGTAAACTAAGGTCTGTTTTGTTAGTTTATAGCAGTAGTTTGTTATTTTATAAACTTACAGCAGGCCCTGGCCATCTTAAGTGTGGGCATCTGAAGCCAGACTGTATTTCTTCCTGGATCTCATCCTTGCAGATCACTCACATGCTCAGTGCAGCACAAGCAGTGTAATAGGTTTCAGGTCAGGTTTCCATAGCAACGGCAGTTTTAGAGGAAGTTGCCGCCCCTTCCCAGAAGGCATTGCAAACAGGAAATGATGCGATGGGCCGCGGCCAGGGAGGAGGAAGTGAAAAATGAATACAGCAGATATACAGTAGGTGCTGAGAAAAAAAATAAAAAAATATCCAATTTGTTTACAGTGCACAGTTTAGCGAGGGATGCTGAAGAGTTGTAAAAGTGGGTGGAACTCCACTTTAAAAATCAAGTGTTTAACCACTTGCTTACTGAACCCTATTGACTAAAACTAGGATGCCATTAAAGTTCATGTGTGTGTAAAGGCAGGCGTCCCAATACTTTTGGTAAGATAGTGTATGCGTTACGCAGGCAGCAACAGGTTAACATAGTTGTAAACCCTTACATATACCCACATATATACATATAGGGCCACATTTTATTTGGTACACTGCTTAAAGAACCCTGCTCTGTTTAGTGTTTTTTTCTGTGCGCAACAAATTATTAAGAGCCCCATTTGGACAGAACTACACACACTTTACCTAGAAAGTAGATATGTAAATTATTTAAAAATACACCTCTTGCTGTGTGTGAGGCATAAGGCTCGGTTCACACTGCCATGACCTGAAAGTCGTGCGACTTACAATGCCAGGTGACTTCCTGGTGATTTGCTGGCAACTTGAGTACTACTTGGTGGGACTTTAAAGAGACTTTGACATGACTTTCAGAGAATGCCTGTGCAATCTTCCTGTAATGTCGGATTCTAGCCACATAATGTAGATCAGGGATATGCAATTAGCGGACCTCCAGCTGTTGCAGAACTACAAGTTCCATGAGGCATAGCAAGACTCTGACAGCCACAAGCATGATACCCAGAGGCAGAGGCATGATGGGACTTGTAGTTTTGCAACAGCTGGAGGTCCGCTAATTGCATATCCCTGATGTAGATATATATTTCAACTTGGAGTCCACTTCCATTAAAATCTATAGGCACCTTGAAGTAGTACAGGAAGTCGGAGTGACTTTAGTAGTAGGGGTGGTCCCGAACATTATCGGGCGTTCACTGCAAATATATCGCAGTGCATAGTGCATTGATGTCTGATGATTGGCCAAAGCATGCACCTGACCTGCATGCTTTGGCCAATCACAGTATGCTCTGCTGTGAGAACCATGATTGGTTAAAGGCAGGAGGCAAAGTCCACGCCCCACACTATACAAGGCTTCTTACACGGCGGCCGTATATAGTGTTATGCTTATGAATGAGAGAATGTTAGAGGCAGGTTAGTTAGTGGCGTGCAGGCAGTTTAGTATATATATTATATATATATATATATATATATATATATATATATATATATATACATAGTGTAGTGTAGACTATATATACAGTGCAGGCAGTCTAGTATATATATATATATATGTATATGCAGTCAGTGTACAGTATATAATACAGTGTATTGGTTAAGGGGAACACTATGACAGAATTAAGAAAAAAACAGCATGGGTTCCCCCCCAGGCCCTTTGAGTCTGGCATAGGTTTTAAGGGGAACTTCACACCAAAATTAAAAAAAAAATGGCATGGAATCCCCCCCAAAATTCATGCCAGACCCTTATCCGAGCAAGCAGCCTAGCAGGCCAGGATATGGGGGGACGAGCGAGCGCCCCCCCTCCTGAACCATACCAGGTCACTTGCCCTCAACATGGGGAGTGTGCTTTGGGATTCCCCCCAAAGCACCTTGTCCCCACAACCCTGGCCCGGTGGTTGTGGAAGTCTGCGGGCGGGGGGTTTATCAGAATCTGGAAGCCCCCTTTAACAAGGGGGCCCCAGATCCCCCCTATGTTACTGGGTATGTCAAAAGGTAAAAACCACAATAGACAGTTTTTGACAATTCCTTTATTAAAAAAAGAAGAAAAAAAAGTGTCCCGCAATGTCCATCCATCTTCACTCACGATGCTCGGCGGACCCAAAAAATAGAGAAAAAAAAAAGCTCTGCCTCGAAGGGAGGCGTCCCTCCGACTGCTGTCTCTTTGCTGTGACAGCTTTTATATAGGCAAGGGTGGGGGTGGGCCCACGCCCACCCGATGATGTAACTGAGTGACTCCGCCCCTTTTGATGTCTTGTATTGTCAGAGTGGGCGGGGTCATCCGGGTACATCAGCGGGTGGCCCCACCCTTGCCTATATAACAGCTTTTACAGCGAAAAGACAGCACTCTCCGGGAGGCCACCCATGGAGGTGGAGCATTTTCTTTTTTTTTCTATTTTTCGGGTCCGTCGGGCGGCGTGATTGAATATGGATGTACATTGCGGGACACTATTTTTTCTTTTTAATAAAAGAATTGTTAAAAACTGTGTATTGTGGTTTTTACTTTTTGACACTTTTTTTGGTGTATGGGTAGGGGTACAATGTACCCGATACCCATTCACATGGGGGGGCGGGATCTGGGAGCCCCCTTACTAAAGGGGGCTTCCAGATTCCTATAAGCCCCCAACCGCAAACCCCCACAACCATCAAGTTCCCTTTAAAATCCATAACAAACCCGCAGGGCCTGGTATGGATTTTGGGGGGACCCCATGCTGTTTTTTTTTATTTTTTATTTTGCCGTGGAGTTCCCCTTAATATCCATACCAGACCCAAAGGGCCTGTTATGGACTGGGGGAGGGGGGGGGGGGACCCATGCCGATTTTTTCTTTGACTTTCATCTATATTGCCAGGAGCCAGCAATACATTACAGCCGCAAGCAATTTTAAATGACATTTTTTAATAGGGTTTGTACAAATTTTTTTTGTCTGTTCGCATGTTCTGGTGCAAACTGAACCGGGGGTGTTCGGCCCATCCCTATTTAGTAGTGCCAATTAAGACAGCTCTCATTGACTAACATAGGATTTCATGTCACATGACTTGGAGTCTCACAAGTCAGGTCCCAAGTTGCGGCAGTGTGAAATGAGCCTAATGCCGCGTACACGATCGGAATTTCGGCCCGCAAAAGACCGATGAGAGTTTTTTGTCAGGAAATGCGGCCGTGTGTATGCTCCATCGGACTTTTGCTGTCCGAATTCCAGCCAGCAAAAGATTGAGAGCGCGCGTTCTTGACCGTGTGTATGCAAGGCAAACTTGAGCGGAATTCCGTCGGAAAATGGGCACTTTTCTCCTGCCAGTAACAGGAAAAGGTTGCCAGTTAAAAATATGGCTGTGACGCTCAGCTCAGGACTGTGC
This sequence comes from Lithobates septentrionalis, assembly GCA_037952835.1. Lineage (NCBI taxonomy): Eukaryota > Metazoa > Chordata > Amphibia > Anura > Ranidae > Lithobates > Lithobates septentrionalis. Next base: position 302,172 of record JBBDGP010000600.1, read on the forward strand.
ATGCGCAGTTTTGGTCTGGAGCTGGTCGAGACCATCTGAGTGCCTGCTACAGTGTGATCAGGTGGTGCCGGGGTGGGTCTGGCAGAGGCGGTGCCTGAGCGTGCCCTGTGGTGTCATTGTGCAAGGGAGCGGCCGGAGCCTTGTGTGCGGGACAAGCCAGGAGCGGGACTGTCAGTTCTGTTTGGACTGAAGTGTCCCTAAAAAATTTTTTTACAATGTTGGCAACTATGCTTTAATCACATAGCTAATTGCATATTATACTTGTTTGTACCTTAAATACTGAAATTTGCACTTAAAACTGGAGTTTTGTAACTTTTGGAAACGCCAGTAAATTTTGGGTGTCGTGTCAGTGAATTTCAATCTGAGGTTGGAAACACTGCCTGCAACAGACTCATGGTTGTCTGTTACTTAGGGGCTTAAAACAGGCAGTGATCAGGTGATACAACCCCCTCCCCCTATATGCTCTCTTCAGGGGGCAGGCAAGTGTAATAGAGCCACTGAGCTCTCCTATGTCACCTAATAGCCTCACACCCTTCTACACCGCACCTCGTGTCACCTACACTCTTAGGTCACATCCGGTGTCACCTACACTCTGACAGACCCGCCTCCTCTCTCTGTTTACACGCCGTACGCTCCGCCCTCTAAGCCGACGTTACTTCCGGGTCCCCCTCGTGGCTGGCCGGTGTCAGGGAGGAAGCATGGCGGGCGCAGCGGAGAAGAAAGCAGTGCTGGAGATGGTAGGGTGAGCGGGGTGGAGGATGTGTGGATCGGAGGCGTTATACCCCGGTTGTGTCCCAATGTGCTCTGTAATGTCCTCACTCATGTCATAGATCTCCATCCATCGATGTTCTGGTGACACCATGAGAACCCCCCCCCCCCCCCCCCCATACACACAGAACACGTCATACACCTGCGACCCCCTCCAAACACATGGCACACATTAGACCTCCTATACACACACAATGCATAAAAGACCCCAAATACACATGAGACAACACCCCCCCTTATAAGCACAATACACACGAGACCCCCCCCCCTCTTATAAGCACAATACACAAGAGACCCCCCCCCCTTATAAGCACAATACACACGAGACCCCCCCCCCCTTATAAGCACAATACACACGAGACCCCCCCCCCCCTTATAAGCACAATACACAAGAGACCCCCCCCCCTTATAAGCACAATACACACGAGACCCCCCCCCTTATAAGCACAATACACAAGAGACCCCCCCCCCTTATAAGCACAATACACACGAGACCCCCCCCCCCCCCCCTTATAAGCACAATACACAAGAGACCCCCCCCCCCCTTATAAGCACAATACACACGAGACCCCCCCCTTATAAGCACAATACACACGAGACCCCCCCCCCCCTTATAAGCACAATACACAAGAGACCCCCCCCCCATCATACACACAGCAAGGGCTTTTTTTCAGCGGGAACGCAGTTCCGGCATCTCCAGCACTGAATGTACTGTGTAATGACAAGGGGTGCTGGGGTGGGCTGAAGAGTCTATTAATGCTGGCTGCTGGGCGATCTATTGTTGTTGGGGGGGGGGGGGGAACTATTGTTGCTGGTGGGGATCTATTGTTGCTGGGGATCAATTATTGCTGGAAGAGATCTACTATTGACAAAGGGGAGTCTATTGTTGCTCTCTGCTGGAGAGTCTATTAATGTCGGCTGCTGGGCGATCTATTGTTGCTGGAACGGGTCTATTTTTGAGTGGCAGTCTATTGTTGCTGGTGGGGATCTATTGTTGCTGGGGGTCAATTATTGCTGGAAGAGATCTACTATTGACAAAGGGGAGTCTATTGTTGCTCTCTGCTGGAGAGTCTATTAATATTGGCTGCTGGGCGATCTATTGTTGCTGGAACGGGTCTATTTTTGAGTGGCAGTCTATTGTTGCTGGGGGTCAATTATTGTTGGTAGAGATCTACTATTGACAAAGGGGAGTCTATTGTTTCTGGCTGCTGGAGAGTTTCTTGATGCTGGCGGAATCTGTTGTTGCAGCTGGGGTGGTATTTTGCTGTGGGGGTCCATTGTTGCTCGGGGGTCTATTGTTTTTGATCAAATCTATTGCTGCTTGGGGGGGGGGGGGGGGGGGTCTATTGCTGCTGGCTGTGGGGGATCTATTTTACTACTTGCTATCATTAACACATTCCATACAAATTACTTGGCACTACTTGGCTCTGTATTCTCTAAAAGGGGCAGTACTGGGTGGGGGATGAAACCAAGGAACGTTGCTCAGGGGTGGGTAGGGGGTGGAGACCAGAAGTGACTCAGAAGGGGGGGAGTTCCTGCACCTATTCTCTGGGGAAAAAAAAAAGCCCTGCACACAGCACATGAGACAACCCTCAATACACATGAGACCCCAACGCACACGTGCCCCCCCCCCGAATCATACACACGTGCGACCCTCCCCCCCATCATACACACAGCCACATAAGTCTACCCCCCCTCCCGAATCATACACACGTGCGACCCCCCATCATACACACAGCCACATGAGTCTACCCCCCATACACACAATACATATGAGACCCCCCCCCCCCCCACACACACACACACTAGCACAATACACATTATACCCTGATGCACATGAGACCCCCCCCCCAAATCACGCAGCACACATGACACCCCCCCCCATACACACAATACATATGAGACAACCCCCCCATGCATACAGCACATGAGATGACTCCCCCCATACACACGGTGCACACATGAGACGACCCACCAATGCACATGAGACCCCCCCCCCATACACACAGCACACATGAGACCCCCCCCATACACACAGCACACATGAGACCCCCCCCATACACACAGCACACATGAGACCCCCCCCATACACACAGCACACATGAGACCCCCCCCCATACACACAGCACACATGAGACCCCCCCCATACACACAGCACACATGAGACCCCCCCACCCATACACACAGCACACATGAGACCCCCCACCCATACACACAGCACACATGAGACCCCCACCCATACACACAGCACACATGAGACCCCCACCCATACACACAGCACACATGAGACCCCCACCCATACACAAAGCACACATGAGACCCCCCCCCCATACACACAGCACACATGAGACCCCCCCCATACACAAAGCACACATGAGACCCCCCCCATACACACAGCACACATGAGACCCCCCCCCCCCCCATACACACAGCACACATGAGACCCCCCCCCCCCCCCATACACACAGCACACATGAGACCCCCCCCCATACACACAGCACACATGAGACCCCCCTCCATACACACAGCACACATGAGTCTGCTCATTGGAGGACAGGCAGGCTGTTCTCTCAGCACAGCCAGAAAACTGACCCCACTGGGAAGGCTGAGTTCTCTGCCTAGAGTACTGACCACGTTGTGTTCTCCTGCATAGTGTGGTTAGTGTTTAATAGGAAAGCAGAGGGACTGGTAGGAATACCAGGGATTTCACACAAAGAAAGCAATACAAAGACAATAGGAGACTTTCTCATACAAGTACATGGTACAGCAGGCACATATCAGGAATATGAAGTGTTGGGGTAATAAACACTTTAACCACCTGAGATCCCTGCTGTTTATACATGGCAGGTGGAGGATGTCAAAGTGACCTCGTTATTAAACGTAAGTCTTCCCAACATCATATCTGCAGAAGAAAGATATAAATACTGCCCCCCATCGCCAAGCAGTACTCCATTCAGTAACAACCTTCCTCTAAAGTCTGCAGGGAACCCGGCCCTTCCAGAAGTGTGGATCTGTGGGGTCCCCTTAGTGTCCCCTCACTTTGATCATTCCAGGATACGACCCTGACATGGAACTCCACCGAACCAGGACTCCTGGAAGGATTACTAAAGGCTTCAGAGGAAGGTTGTCACTAAGCGGTGCTTAGCAGCTGAAAAGGTAGTGAATAAGTCCCTTTTCCCTTCCAAGTATGAATTTGGGAAGATTTAGTGATAGGGTCACTTCAACTCCTTCCTGCCTGCGCTATAGCTTAAAGTGGGGGTCCGCTGAAAAAAAAATATTGAAAGCCAGCAGCTACAAATACTGCAGCTGCTGACTTTTAATACATGGAAACTTACCTGTCCAGGGAGCCCGCGATGTCGGCAGCCGAAGCCGATCCGTCCTTCAGCTCTCAGCTGCTGCCGCCGCCATCCTCGGTAAGGGAGTAAGGAAGTGTTCCCTACTGCGCATTCGCGAGTCGCGCTGCACGTCCTGTCAGGTCCCTGCTGTGTTCTGTGTCTCACAGAATACAGCGGAGGAGGACGGGGTAGGCGCCGGAAGTGGCATAGGTCACCGCAAGCACCGCGGTGAGCTATGCCAGGAAGTGGGAGCAAATACCTGTATTAGACAGGTATCTGCTCCCTCCTCCCCCCTGAAAGGTGCCAAATGTGACACTGGAGGGGGAAAGGAATCCAAAAAGTGGAAGTTCCATTTTTGGGTGGAACTCCACTTTAAGGACGGCTACAGCACGTGCTTGCTTTGCCTGGGTGGGGGGCCATGGACGTTTCCCATGATTGCTCTGCCCGTACGCCCCCTGCGGCACGTGGGCTGCTCGCTCTGTAATCGCTGAGTTCTTCGGACTCAGCTAATCACAGATCGGGGTAAAGGGCCAATCACAGTGACCCTTTACAACGTGATCATCTGTGTCCAATGACTGCTGATCACGGATGTAAATAGAAGCCAGTTATCGGCATTCCTTTCCTCATGCTGACAGCACCAGGAGAGGAGAACAGAGCAGATAACCAGCTTGTGTTAAAGCGGAGTTCCGCAGAAATTTTTTTTTTTTAAAGTTGGCAGCTACAAATACTGCAGCTGCTGACTTTTAAAATAAGGACACTTACCTGGCCCAGGGCGCCCGTGATGTCTGCACCCGAAGCCGACCTTGTTCTCGGCTCCAGGATCTTCAGTAAGAGAATCAGAAAGTGAAGCCTTGTGGCTTCACAGCCTTGTGGCTTCACAGCCTGGTTCCCTACTGCGTGAGTCACGCTGCGTGTTCTGAATGATCCCTGCTGTCTTCTGGGACCTGTGTGTCTCCCAGAAGATGGGGGGGGGGGGGCGACGACAGAGAAGGGTCCGGACATGGCGTTGTTCACCGCGGATTCTGCGGTGCTCTTTCGCTGGCAGTGGGAACAAATACCTGGATTAGTCGGGTATCTGCTCTCCCCTGAAAGGTATCAAATGTGACACCGGAGGGGGGACCGGAGGAGTGGAAGTTCCATTTCTGGGTGGAACTCCTCTTTAAAGGGACATCACTAATAATCAGAGCACTGATTATCAGTGCAGGCCAATCAGTGCTACCTATCAGTGCACATCAATGAAGGAGAAAAATTACCTGCTTGCAAAATTTTATAACAAACTATGAATTTTTTTTTTTTGCTTTTGTTTCCAAATTTTTGGTCTTTTTTCGTTTGTTTAGCAAACAAAAAACCTGGTAGTGATGAAATCCTACTAAAAGAAAGCTCTATTTGTGTAAAAAAAATGTAATACGGGTACAGTGTTGCATGACCGCACAATTGTCATTCAAAGTGTGACAGCACTGAAAATTGGCCTGGGCAGGAAGGGGGTAAAAGTGCCCAGTAGGCAAGTGGTTAAGCACAACTCCAGCCAATATTTCTGAGTTATAGATAGAAGAGTTAGGAGAAGTATGGCTAAAGCTTGTTTTGGCCATACTTCTATTATGGGTCATGAAGTGCACTTACTTTTGCTCTCCTGTGACCCAGCATCAGCCAACAGGGTGATAAAGTCCACTTTTGGCTGATGTCCTAAAGCTGCTCCGGAAGGATCCAGACCATATTGTTGGGATCTGCTCAGCAGCCTTCTTGACAGCAGTCTCCAGCCACACCCACCCCTCTGCAGCTATGGGTTTCAGTGAGCACTGGAGGGGAAGGGCAGTGACTGACCAATCACCATTCTCTGCTCAGAGCAGGCTGAGAACTGATCAGCAGTCATGTGATCTCTCCTTCTCGGTCTTAGAGCTGACCTCATTCAGCTGCAGCACCCCACCAATGCTGCAGCATAGAGGTGAGTAGTTTGCGTGTTTGTTTTTTTTAATAACTAAAGGCAAAACTTTTTTTTTTTTTTTTTTAAGTTTTAGAGCGGAGAGGGATTCGAAAATTTGCCAGGTTTTTATTGTTGTCTGTGTCCCCATTATAGAGATTCACCTTCTTCATTTGTCCTGTCTACCATTCTGAAAATGGAAAAACCACACATTTTGGGTTGTCCCCAGAACAGGAATAGAGGAGAAATCTTCGAACAGGGACACTAGGTCTGATGACAACCAAGGGATTCCCTCACTTTGGAGCGATTTCTTCTTACATCCTGTTTTGGCTATGGGAAGGGACGTGAAGGAAAATCTCCCCAATGGGACACAAGAAGCCTGACAGGGGTTATAACCCTCGCTTACTCTATCCATTATGAAAAAAATGCCTGTTGTCACCTGAACAAGAAGGCATGGTCAACATTGTAAATCTTTATGAGTTTTCCTTACTCTACTAAAACAAACTAAATGCACTAAAAAAATAGTTATTGACCATGTCCCCATAGAGAGATTTCCATCACTTCCTTTTCTGACAAAATTTGAGGGGGAATCTCTGCAAAAGGGACACAAATGGTTATAAAAACCTGACAGAGTATCTAACCCTTCCCAGCAATATGGCTGGGAAGGGGCCGGACATGGCGTTGTTTGCCGTGGATTCTGCGGTGCTCTTTCGCCAGAAGTGGGAACGAATACCTGGATTAGACAGGTATGGAGGGCAGAGGGATCAGGGTTCTAATACAGGTGCATCTGAAAAAAATTAGAATATCATCAAAAAGTTAATTTATTTTAGTAATTCAATTCAAAAAGTGCAACTCCTATATTATATAGATTTATTACACACAGAGTGATATATTTCAAGCATTTTTTTTCTTTTCATTTTGATGATTGTGGCTTACGGCTAGTGAAACCCAAAATTCAGCATCTCAGACAATTAGAATATTGTGAAAAAGTTTAATATTGTAGACTCGTGGTGTCACACTCTAATCAGCTGATTACCGCAAAACACCTGTAAAGGTTTCCTGAGCCTTTAAATGGTCTCTCAGTCTGGTTCAGTAGGTTACACAATCATGGGGAAGATTATTGATGTGACAGTTGTCCAGAAGACAGTCATTGACACCCTTCGCAAGGACAGCAAGTCACAAAAGGTCATTGCTAAAGATGCTGGCTGTTCATAGTGTTGTATCCAAGCATATTAATGGAAAAAGTGTGGTAGAAAAAGGTGCACAAGCAACAGGGATAACCGCAGCCTTGAGAGGATTGTTAAACAAAGGCCATTCAAGAATTTGGGGAAGATTCACAGGGAGTGGACTACGGCTGGTGTCAGTGCTTCAAGATCCACCACACAGAGATGTATCCAGGACATGGGCTACAACTGTCGCATTCCTTATGTCAAGCCACTCCTGAACCAGAGACAACGTCAGAAGCATCTTACCTGGGCTAAGGAGGAAAAGAACTGGACTGTTGCTCAGTGGTCCAAAGTTCACTTTTCAGATAAAAGTAAATTTTGCATTTCATTTGAAAATGAAGATCGCCGAGTCTGGAGGAAGAGTGGAGAGGCACAGAATCCAAACTGAATGAGGTCCAGTGAAGTTTCCACAGTCAGTGATGATTTGGGGAGCCATGTCATCTGTTAGTGTTGGTCCACTGGGTTTTATCAAGTCCAAAGTCAGCACAGCCCTCTACCAAATTCTAGAGCACTTCATGCTTCCCTCTGCTGACCAGATTTATGGAGATGCTGATTTCATTTTCCAGCAGGACTTGGCACCTGCCCACACTGCCAAAAGTACCAATACCTGGTTTAATGATCATCATGGTATCACTGTGCTTGATTGGCTAGCAAACTCGCCTGACCTTCAGTGCCTTGAAAAAGTGTTCACACCCCTTGAAATTTTCCACATTTTCTCATGTTACAACCAAAAACGTAAATGTATTTTATTGGCTTATTTGATAGCGGCCTTCAGCTTGTCTGCTTTGTTGGGTCTGGTGTCTCATCTTCCTCTTGACAACACCCCACAGGTTCTCTATGGGGTTTACAGTGCCTTGAAAAAGTATTCATAACCCTTGAAATATTCCACATTTTGTCATGTTACAACCAAAAGCGTAAATGTATTTTATTGGGATTTTATGTGATAGACCAACACAAAGTGGCACATAATTGTGAAGTGGAAGGAAAATGATAAATGGTTTTCAACATTTTTTACAAATATGTGAAAAATGTGGCATGTTCAGCTCCCCTGAGTAAATACTTTGTAGAACCACCTTTAGCTGGAAGTCTTTTTGGTATGTCTCTACCAGCTTTGCACATCTAGAGAGAGTGACATTTTTGCCCATGCTTTGCAAAATATCTCAAGCTCTGTCAGATTGGATGGAGAGCGTCTGCAAACAGCAATTTCAAGTCCTTGCCACAGATTCTCAATTTGATTTAGGTTAGGACTTTGACTGGGCCATTCTAACACATGAATATGCTTTGATCTAAACCATTCTATTGTAGCTCTGGCTGTATGTTTAGGGTCGTTGTTTTGCTGGAAGGTGAACCTCCACCCCAGTTTTAAGTCTTTTGCAGACTCCATCAGGTTTTCTTGTAAGAGTGCCCTGTATTTTGCTCCACCCAACTTCCCATCAACTCCCTGCTGAAGAAAAGCATCCCCACAACATGCTGCCACCACCACGTTTCACAGTGGGGATGGTGTGTTCAGGGTGATGTGCAGTGTTAGTTTTCCGCCACACATAGTGTTTTGCTTTTAGGCCAAAAAGTTCAATGCCTGACCAGAGCACTTTCTTCCACATGTTTGCTGTGTCCCCCACATGGCTTCTCACAAACTGCAAATGGGACTTCTTATAGCTTTCTTTCAACAATGGCTTTCTTCTTGTCACCCTTCCATAAAGGCCAGATTTGTGGAGTGTACGACTAATAGTTGTCCTGTGGACAGATTCTCCCACCTGAGCTGTGGATCTCTGCAGCTCCTCCAGAGTTACCATGGGCCTCTTGGCTGCTTCTCTGATTTAATGCTCTCCTTGTCCGGCCTGTCAGTTTAGGAGGACGTATTTATACTGATATTAAATTACAGGTGGACTCTATTTACTAATTCAGTGACTTCTGAAGGCAATTGGTTCCACTAGATTTTAGTTGGGGATATCAGAGTAAAGGGGGCTGAATACAAATTCACGCTACACTTTTCACATATGTATTTATAAAAAAAAATTGAAAACCATTTATCATTTTCCTTCCACTTCACAATTATGTGCCACTTTGTGTTGGTCTATCACATAAAATCCCAATAAAATACATTTACGCTTTTGGTTGTAACATGACAAAATGTGGAATATTTCAAGGGTTATGAATACTTTTTCAAGGCACTGTAAACCCCACAGAGAACCTGTGGGGTGTTGTCAAGAGGAAGATGAGACACCAGACCCAACAATGCAGACAAGCTGAAGGCCGCTATCAAAGAAGCCTAGGCTTCTACATCTCAGCAGTGCCCCAGGCTGATGGCCTCCATGTTACACTGCATTGATGCAGTAATTCATACAAAAGGAGCCCCGATCAACTATTGAGTGCATACTATACTGTACATGGACATAATTTTCAGTAAGCCAACAGGAACGGAATTTTGAGAAGTGAAAGTGAATATACATTTTTAACCACTTGACATCCGGAGGCCGTCATATGACGGCCTCCACTTTCAGGGCTTATATCTGAATGATGTCTGAGGCTACAGACATCATTCAGATACCGGCATTTTCAGCCGGCGATTCCGTACACCATAAGAACGATCATAGCGGCTGTTCCGCCGCTTGATCGTTCTTACGGGCGGCGGGAGGGGACACCCCCCCCCTCCCGCCGCCCTCCGGTGCTACTACCGACTCACCTCAGCGATCGGTGAGTCGGATAGCGGATCCGCCGGCGCCGGATGTTCACCATAGAGATTTCCGGCGGACCAGATGGTCGCCGGAGTCTCTATGATCGTTCGGAGGCCGGGCGCGATGTTATGACGTCACGCCCGGCCTCTGCATTCAAAAAAACGGCGCCGCTTCGGTTGTGAAGCGGCGATCGTTTTATTTTTTTTTTTTATTTTAGGCTTCCCAGCCTAGAGGTGAGATGTGGGGTCTTATTGACCCCATATCTCACTGTAAAGAGGACTGATCGTGTCATATTCCTATTACAAGGGATGTTTACATTCCTTGTAATAGAAATAAAAGTGATCAAAAAAAAAAATATTTTTTTAAAGTGTCAAAATAAAAAATTTTAAGTAAAATTAACAATAAAAAAAAAAAAAAAAAATTTTTAAAGCGCCCCTGTCCCCGTGAGCTCGCACGCAGAAGCGAACGCATACGTAAGTCCCGCCCACATATGAAAACAGTGTTCAAACCACACATGTGAGGTATCGCCGCGAACGTTAGAGCGAGAGCAATAATTTTGGCCCTAGACCTCCTCTGTAACTCAAAACATGTAACCAGTAAAAAATTTTAAAGCGTCGCCTATGGGCATTTTTAAGTACCAAAGTTTGGCGCCATTCCACGAGCGTGTGCAATTTTGAAGCGTGACATGTTAGGTATCTATTTACTCGGCGTAACTTCATCTTTCACACAATGCAAAAAAATTTGGCTAACTTTGCTGTTTTCTTTTTTTTTTAAGCATGAAACTGTTTTTTTTCCAAAAAAAACGCGTTTGAAAAATTGCTGCGCAAATACCGTGCAAGATAAAAAGTTGCAATGACCGCCATTGTATTCTGTAGGGTCTCTGCTAAAAAAACATATATAATGTTTGGGGGTTCTATGTAATTTTATAGCAAAAAAATGATGATTTTTGACATGTAGGAGCGAAGTGTCAGAAATGGCCCGGATATGAAGTGGTTAAAGCACCCCGCCCCTGTGCTCACATGCAAATTTGCACATAAGCCCTGCATGAAAATGTCAATGGTGATAGTGCCACACACGTGAGATATCGCCACAAATGTCGGAGTGAGCACAACATTTCTAGCACTAGAGCTCAAGTTTAACTCTAAACTGGTAACCTTTAAAAGCATTGCCTATAGATAATTTTAGGTACCATTATTTGTTGCCATTTCACAGACCTGCACAATTTTAAATCTTGACATGTTTGGTATCTATTTTCTTGAAGCATCATCTTTTATATTTTACTAAAAAATGGGTATTATATTGTATATGTGTCTGCAAACATCATGTAACATAAAACAAATTCAGCAGCCAACATTTTGTTCTCCAGGGCCTCTTTTAGAAAATATATAAAGTTCAGGGTTTCTAAATAATTTCTTTTAAAAAAAAAATGTTGATTTACCGTATATACTCGAGTATAAGCGGAGGCACCTAATTTTACCACAAAAAACTGGGAAAACTTATTGCCCCTAGTATAAGCCTAGGGTGAGAAATGCGCAGCTACTGTAAGTGGAAAAGGGGGTCAACAATGCCCATTTGCAGTCTCACTGTGCCCATTTGCATGCCTCACTGTGCCCATTTGCAGCCATTGGTCCCCTGAACTTCAAACTCGGTAGTTAAAGTAGGGTTCTTAGATGCCCCCTAGGTGCAGCCAAAATTTGGGGTCTCTGGACCCAAAGGGTCCCGAAATGACATTGTTGCAGATGGACACAGTTGTCTGATTATGGGGCCCTGTTTCTTGGGTTCCTTTGGTGCTCGGAACCCCAAATTTAATATGCCAACCCAGTGGAACTAGCACTACAACATATCCAAAGCTGGGGTTCCTAGCACCAAGCGGCCCCAAGATACAGGTTCGGTTCAGAAAATGTCAAGCACTTTTCTGCAGCAGAGAATGACATTTTCCGAACCGATTTTGGGGCCCCGTATCTCGGGGCCACTTGGGGCTAGGAACCCCAGCTGGATATGTTGTAGTGCTAGATCTACTGGGTTTGCACACCAAATTTGGGGTTCCTAGCACCAAGTGGCCTCGAGATACGGGGCCCCAAATTCGGTTTTGGAAAATGTCATTCTCTACTGCAAAAAAAGTGCTTGACTCGAGTATAAGCCGAGGGGGGCATTTTCAGCACAAAAAAATGTGCTGAAAAACTCTGCTTATACTCGAGTACATACGGTATGTGAAAAATGTCAAAACTGCCCTGGTAGGCACGTGGTTAATGTGTTCTCATTATTTGAAGTAGGTCTGTTTTGCCCATGCAGGGGACTTTAATGCTACCTGTGTGTCCCTGTTAGGAAAGGATATTTCTGCTCTGTGTCACCCATCATATAAGATGGGGGCATTTTCCTTCTGTCATCTGTTTGACAGATATTGCCAAAATGGGATGTAAGGGAACATCTCTGCAATGGGGAACACAGACAGCAATAAAAAGTTTACAGAGGTTCAAAGCTATGCCTCCCTGTATCTGTATCTTTAGGGCTCATTCACATTTAGGCAGTACATTAAACAAAAAAACACACATTTATTTGAGTGGTGAGCCAATGACCCAAAACTAGACAAGTGCCTTTTTTCCCCTGACGCAGGGCACAACAGTGCTTTTAATAATCGGACACTTACCTTTCCTGGAGTGATGGCACCGCAGCTGATGTTTCCATCAGCTGTCGGGTGCATGGCGCCACCATTGCAGGTAAGGGAACCTGGCAGTGTAGCCTTACGGCTTCAAGCCGGGAAACCTACTATGCATGCGCGAGGAGGCTCCACTCCTCTCTCCTACTGGCCTGCCAGTAGAGGAAGGAGGAGGGAGCCGAGCAGAGACATCTCCTACTGGCCCAAAGACAGGTGTCCGCTCCCCCCCAGAAAGGTGGCGAATGTGGCACCGGAGGGGGGGGACACAAATCAGCAGAACGTCCACTTTTGGGTGATACTCCGCTTTACCACCGGTATGGAAAAGTCCTGTCTGCTGTAAACAGATCTTTGTATTGGCCACTAGGTGGCTCTAATAGACTGTAACAAGATTACAGATCACTTTAACAAAGCCATGCTGTGCAATAAAAATCTGACCCTTATTCTTAACTTTTATCTACTCAAACAAAATTGTCTAGGCTTCTGTTTTTAGATGTTTTAGTGTTAGGCCTTTTTTAATGATGTCACTCACGGTAACTGAGCCCCTCTGATATTATTACTGCACAAGGACTGATGGATAATACTAGCATAGCAGGCTTTTGTTTATTTCACAAACATGGTAAATCAGTATTACAGGTGCCTAGGTCTTTTTTTTTTTTTTTTTTCCTGCTTGTTTTGAACATCTCATGGAGTGGAAAGATGATGGGTGGATTGTATATTTATTTTATTTCCTTCAGGTACTTATGTAGCCTTGCATAAACTATATATAACATCTGGGGTTTTTCTTTAAAGATCCAGGCCAATGGAATGGACGAGTCTTGTGTAACGTTCGTCTTACATGAAGAGGATCACACTCTGGGAAATGGTCTGCGATACATGGTCATGAAGAAGTGAGTAGCACATTTCATTTAGGTGAAGCATCATTTTTGGAATTGTCTACCAGTTGGCAGGATCTGATATTTATATCTATCTTGTTGTCTATAGCCCAGAAGTGGAGTTCTGTGGGTACAGCATCACTCATCCTTCAGAAAGCAAAATAAATTTCCGCATCCAGACACGAAGTACGTAACAAACTTATGAGCAACTTGATATTGCCTACTATATAATTTATGCTATATTCTGATCTTTAAAACAAGCATGTTACAAAGGAGGACAGTCTCTACCCCGCATGTGATAAAGATTGCACGTCAGTATGATGCAGGAAGCTAAATAAGCAATATACAAATCTCAACTAGTCTCAGACTTTGGCTGCACCTGCTGAACCTACCTGTGTGGACATTCATTGCATAGAAAGGAGGCGGAGCTGTAACAGATTTAGCTCTAGGTAACTTCAGATAAGCAAATAAAGCAGAAATTCCTACAGAATTATGATATTTTAAAGTTGAATTTGTATCTGCTTATATTTGCCCTCCCTGGTTCCTCCTTTCTGCCCTCGTCAACATTCTAATGAAATTAAAAAAAAAAAAAAAAAATCTTCTATCTTGTTTTAGACACAGTGGTGTCATTACTACACCTTTGTGCTTCTCTGTGCAATGCTAGCAGATCCTGGCTGGCGGGAGTGGTTGACAGGATGCTGTACATAGCTTTTTGAAAATCTCCCAGCACCCTACCTCAGTACTCATCAGTAGGCCACAGTCCTGGTGCAAGGTCGTTCTTGGGAGAGTTATGCAGATATCAAAATGTCTTGATGGGTGTGTGTCAGTCTGGAGGAGCAGATGTTCTAGGCAGACTGCATTTGCATGTACGTCGCCTTAAGTAACACCTACATGTGTTGCTGAGCCTTCAAGACTAAAATAACGAAAACCTTGTGAATGAAAGGGGTGAGCTAGAGATGGTCAGGCTGGGGAGGAAATGAAATGGGCTCTCTATTAGATGCTATGCAGCTTAAAATGCACATTGTGAGATGTAGTTCAGTTTTGCAACAAATTAATTGGATTCTTACATAAGTCCAATGATGACTAGATCTCTTTGAAGTATGTGAGCTGTGATTGCTCATTTGTATTTAAAAGTTCTAGCTCTGGAACTGTTGCCTATATTGCTAATTCATACCTGCTCTGGACCAGTGATTCTTAGTTGCTCAGCTATAACTGGTTCTCTTCAAGGGATGTGGTAGGAGGGTACCGTTCAATGAATGGATTGGTGCTGGGATCAGATTAGCTTTTTTTGAAATGTAAAAACCTTTTAACCTAGGTTCACACATATGCGGTGCGGGGAATGCAGAGATCCCTGCATGTTTCCTGCACCGCATTGCAATCGCACTGTATTTGAATCCGGTGTGGGCATCAATACAAAGCTAACGCTTTCTCTGCACCCGATCACATGGTACAAAACAGCCATGCAATCTGGTTGCATTGTGGCTCCAAAAAATGACTGCACTTTTTTAGTATGATGCAGCATGAGTGGGCATCATTCAGGATGAGTGGGCTCAAATCGCACGGCACTGAATTGCATGTATATTGTACAGGAATGCAATACGGTTCCTACGAGATTTACATTCAGGTTACAGTGTGAATTGGGGCCTAATTCTAAAAACGTACATATATTCCAAAATCGGTCAGTAGTTGTTTACAAGTGATTCTCAATTACCACAAACTGAAATAGGAGATCAGGAACCACTAGACTGTGTTGTCTGTGCACTGTGCTATATTTATGTTATAATGGGTTCTGCTTTCAGATGAAATTCCTGCAGTTGAGCCATTCAGAAAAGGACTAACTGAACTCATGGAAGTTTGCCAGCATGTCTTGGATACATTTGAGGTATAGTAATATACAAGGCTGAATGGGTGGAGAGGCAGAACTAGGGTGAGAAACTGCTGTAAAACCACTTGATTTTCATTACAGGCGTCTGCTGGTTTTACAGCCCCGTGGTGGCCTCCTTTTACCAGCTCTATCTGTACTGAATACTGTATTGGGTCATGTCAGCAGGGCATCATTCTGACTCGCACTGCTACTCTGAACCTTTTCGCCTGCTTATGTACTTAGGGATCCTACAGGTAGCTTGCAGAATTAATGGCAGAATAACCCTGCTAAAGAAGAGGAATTCTTGCCTTTTAGGTGGGTGGCGTTTTAAATCTTTGCTGTTTCAGACAGCATGTCCTAGCTTGGTGCTGTGGTTCCTCCCCTGACCCTTATTTCATTAGTAGATTGGTGGACTGAACCACTGTCTGCTGCAGGGGAGATGCAATCCAGTTAGAAGGGCTGGATAGTAGCAGCATGGAGCAAGTGATGATTTAACACACCACCTGCCTGAAAGGTAAATATTACTTTTTTCTTTTGCAGAGTTATTATAGTATAAATTGTGCAAGCTATCGATAGCCACTTTGTATTTTTTTTTATTCCTTAAAAGTGGCAACAAATGTGTGCCCTATTTGCCAGACAGAGATTTATTTTGTACATAGAACTCTTTAGCGCCATTTTTGTAGCTCCAACAGTTTGCACAGTGCTTTAAAAAATGAAGAGAGGAAGTATAGTTACAATACAAGAGGGATCAGAGAGCCCTGCTCCTTTTGAGCCTACAATCTAAAAATGCTAACTGAATGCTGTATTGCATTATGTAAAGTACCTGCTACAACCTGAGAAAATGTGACGTGACTCTCCAATGGCTTTTAAACCTTGGGAGCACAACAACACCATTTCAAGCCTTTTTATCTGAACAAATCAATTCGTTTTGCTGTGTAAGCAGGTTGGCAGAGTCTTCAGACTGGAAATTTCCCAGCAACAAGGAGTGTTTATTACACGAGTACATCAGTTAGTGTAGAAAAGTTTCTTCTTCGTGCTGCTAATATAGTTGAGATTTCACAGTGCTTTGAAAAGTCAGCAGATACTGTATGGAATTTTTAACTAACTTGAAGCTGTGGCTTTTATGGTTTACTTTAAAGGCTAAGTCCACCTTTCTTACTATGTTAAATGTTACGCCTGTATTTGGGATGCATGTTCAGTATCCTCCCTTTTATTTTTTTTTAAATGCAAATAATGTGCATTTATTTTTATTTTTTTCAAAAGGTGACCTTATTCTTTAAGCTACCCTCTAGTCAAGATTTATAACAGTTACAGGTTTGTTATAAAATAGCAAGGAGTCCAGTCCCGAAGCACTGTGCAAATCCAATACTATAGCAGCGCTCCTGTCAGTCCATTTAAAACCTGACCGGCTTTTTATATGTTTGATCATAGAAGGATGACACTTTCAGAGTACATTTATGAAGATAGACAGTGGTCCTAGTAGATAATTATGAGCATGCACCTTACACCCAGATCCACACCGCGCGAGTCACACTCCCCATGGGGTTCAAACTCACCAGAAAACAGTAAGGCTACTTTCACACTGAGGTGCTACAGCGCTTAAAATAGCGCCTGTAAAGAGCCTCTCCTGTGTCTAGTGTGAAAGCCCGAGGGCTTTCAAACTGGAGAGGTGCGCTTGCAGGACGGGAAGAAATGTCCTGCAAGCCGCATCTCTGCAGCGCTATAGGAGCGGCCCTTCCCATTGAAAACAATGGGGCAGCGCCGCAAACCCACCGGCAAAGCGCCGCTGCAGTTTTAACCCTTTTTCGGACGCTAGCGGGGGTTAAAACCGCCCCGCTAGCGGCCGAATAGCGCCACTAAAACGTTGGTAAATCAGCGCTAAATATAGCGCCACTTTACCGCCGACGCCCACAACGCCGCAGTCTGAAAGTAGCCTTAATCACAAGCCTTGACATTATCAGAAGGAAGTCATCCAAGATAGAGGTCTGGTTAAGGCTGTAAATCATTCCATGAATAGAGAATCCTAGAAAAGAAAGATTCCACATAGTGTGATCCTGTTTAACACTTTTAATGCAAAACACAACCCCCTAAAGATTGTACTTAAAGTTTAAAATCAATGAGCATATAGTGCAAAATGTAGTCGCCAGTCCACTGATATGGGAGACCGCCAGTGTAGGTTACAAGTTTGTGCTAAACTTCAAGGCAGAATGCAGTCCACTGACACCGATATGGCGGCAGGTTGATTCACATGCTGTGGAGAAATACTTTAACTGATTGGCTCAACTATTTACAAAGCCTTATGGTGATGCTGCACTTCCCATGTAAAAATGTAAAGGACAAAGGCAGGAGAGTCAGTCCACCATGATACTGCAGCTTCTGTGGTCTTGCAATGATTGTCTGTTATGTTAATTTTTACTGCAGAAGTACAGTTATCCTTTCCTAGATGTGACCCCATCACCTCTAGGCAAAGTAACAGGCTCACTTTACTGCAAGGACCATATATAATCTGTATTTCAGTTTCTTGCACTGCCACCCTGATCTCCCATCAGACTGAGAAATAGAAATACTTCAGAATATGAGGAGCATATGGTAATCCCTGCTGCCTTTCCATTGGATGGATTGGGTAACAAGGGCTACTGCAGCCTGTTTATGATCTCTTCTTCTAAATTAAACTTGTTACTTTGCTTAGGTTGAGCTTGTCAGAAATAACTTATTTCTAAATCTAAATTGGCATGTTCTTATGCTTTTTTCTTTTTTCTTTTTCCCCATTAACAGACAAGTATGAAGAATTACAATGACCAGAAAGAAACTACAATGGAATGACAAATGTCCTTATCTATATTTGTTTACAATTTGGTTGTATTATTCACTAATATAAGTTTTTTTTTATAGTAAATAGAAAAAAAACAACTTATTTTATTCACTCAAGCATTTGGCGCCCAAATAGTATACGAAATGAAAGAATGTTGTGGCAAAGTGGATAAATGTAAATATAGTGGATACTGTGTATCTTGTGCTCTGATCTTATTGCTATGAATCTGAAAGCATATTATTTCACAACATGCCGAGTTAAGCAAAACTGTAGTGTATTTTCAGTGAGTACGCCTTTTATTATTTTTTAATAAAAGTCATCATTGTTACATTTACCAGAAAGTCATGTTTTTTTGATATAACACTGACAGACATAGTGGCATCACCCCCCTTTTGATAATTATATTTTGCAATCCCCTTTTACCTCTTCCGCTTACTTGCCTTTAAAAAAAAACAAAAAAAAAACGGCATAATACGGTGATAAGCTGCTGCACGACGTGTTCCATGCTGCCATCTTCTTTTGTGACTTCACTGGGAGCTGGTTGCAAGAATCTGGAGGAGAGAGCTGGCATATATTTTGGGTCACAAAGGAAGGAGGCAGCATGTGACATGATTGCCTTCTTGATGATCCCAGGCTGGTAAAGGAACTGTAAAGTCTCATCGTTTTTCACCTTAAGGCATAGAATGCCTTAAGGTGAACACCCTTCTGTGGTGCAGCTACCCCCCAGAGCTCCCCTTTTACTTACCAGAAACTGATCTTTCCAGTAACGAGTACGAGCCCAGCAGCTCCAGCTGCTGTCTCGGGTCCTCACAGAATAGATTGATAGCAGCAGGAGCCATTGGCTCCCACTGCTGTCAATCAAATCCAGTGTCGGAGGGCGGAGCCGAGTCCTGCTGTCTGTGTCAATGGACGCAGCAGCAGGACTTAGGAGCGTGCCCGCACGAGTGCCCCCATGGAATGCGGCTCTCCGTGGGGGGCACTCGATGCGAAGGGAGGAGCCAGGAGCGTCGCCGGGGGACCTCAAAAGAGGAGGATCAGGGTCGCTCTGTGCAAAACCCTTGCACAGAGGAGGTAAGTATAACATGTTTGTTATTTATTTTTATTTTTTTTAAACAAACCTTTACAATCACTTTAAGATAAATCTGTAAATATCTCCAGAGAAAGTTAAAAAAAAAAATGGGTGAAGGTCCACTTTAACCTATAGACTCGAGGGAAGTGATAGAGAAACTCTCCAAAATAACAGAAATTACCTCAGTTGTCACCAGGACAAGTGTTCCCATTTCAAGATTTTCTTTATTATGATAATTAACAAAAAAATAAATAGATTTTATATACACTTAAAGCTGAGTTCCAGCCACAAAAAGCAGCAGTTACAAACCCTGTAGCTGCTGAATTTTCGTTTAAAAGTTTTATTATTTTAAAGAGAAAGTATACAGGCACAGTATATAAGAAACGAATCAAAGAAAAAGAAGAACATTACATTTCTTATACATTAACTGTATGCAAAATGACAAGACATAGCATACTAGCTTGAGGTCAGATAAATTCTACCAGTCAATCTACTGCTCAACTCTAGGGGTAGACTTAAGTTGCTACATAATACTCAGAATGTACGGGAGACTAGAGAACCAAAGCCCGAGACAGGGAGTCCTATTAAAACAATCCGACCAATGGCTCTCCACCCCTATGGGGACATACTGTGGAAGCGCCTGTTGGTCTGATTGAATCGCCCCCCCCCCCCCCCCCCCCCATGTTACATCCCTAAAGCAACTCAAGAACCCCCCTCCAATGACCTGCGGAACCCCATATCCGAGGGTCCGGTAGGTGGATTTTGAAGTTGGTAGAGGTAGTTTAAACCAAAACTGACTACAGAGAACAACAGAGAATTGACTACCTGATCGAGTTCTTATGTAAGTGGAAACATGTTAAGAACTGGTTAATATAATCCTACATAGGAGACAAGAGAGTCTCTAGCAGAGAAAGAGAGAAAGGTGTGAAAAAGGAAAGAGAGGGGGAGGGTGGAGAGCGGCATCACTGTGGGGACCCTCCAGACTCAGGCTCCAAAGGCATTCCTGGGAACAGAGGGATTCTGCAGTATCTGGCCCAAGGTTCCCATATATCAAAGAAATTACTACTTTTCTCCTTTAGTGTAGCTACAATTTGTTCCTGTGTCATAATCCAAGAGACCTTCCTCTTAAAACCGAGGATCGAAACTCTAGATTTTTTCCAAGCTTTGCTATAGTTATTTTAGCCCCTAGGAGGATGAAGAAAATCAGCTTCTGTGAAAATTTAGAGAGATCCTTAATCCTCCCATTAAGCAGAGCGATACTGACACTTGCTTCTATCAGGGAGATGTTTAGTATACCTTTAAAAGATCTGAGGAACCCGTTAGACCATTCCTGTGTAGTTTGGGTGCTGTCTGTGTCCTCTTCCCAGGCTCGAGCATAAGCAGGTTTGTCTGAATGAGTTTTCAATGCTGTATAGATTAGTGATATTCCTCCCCTCTGGATTACTGTGTTGGAGCACCATTGTTCAAAGGGAGTCAAGGATGTGCTTTCAAGGTTACGTGACCAAATTAAGTGTAGAAAGTGGGAAATTTGGGAGAATCTAAACATCTCCGATTCTGGCATTTCTAAGTCATTTCTACAATGGGACAGTGTGATCGGGCCCTTATGTGAAAGAAAGTGTCCTATTCTATAGAGGCCTTTATCCGTCCACCATTTGAACGCCTTAACCACTTGACGACCGCCTCACGCCGATGTACGTCGGCAAAGTGGCACGGACAGGCAAAATCACGTACAGGGTACGTGATTTGCCTTCCGCGGGTGGGGGGTCCGATCGGACCCCCCCCCGGTGCCCGAGGCGGTCGTCGTTTGTCCAGCGGCGATCGGTGATGAGGGGGAGACCATCCGTTCGTGGCCCCCCCCTCGCGATCGCCGCCGGCCAATGAGAATCTTCCTTTGCTGCTGTATGCTAAACAGCAGCAAAGGAAGTGATGTCATCTCCCCTCGGGTCGGTATTTTCCGTTCCGGCCCGAGGAGAGACGACAAGTATGTGAGTGCACAAACACACACACACACAGTAGAACATGCCAGGCACACAAATCACCCCGATCCCCCCCCCGATCGCCCCCCGATCCCCCCCCAATCACCCCCCCCCCCCTGTCACAAACTGACACCAGCAGTTTTTTTTTTTTTTTTTTTTTTTTTTTCTGATTACTGCTAGTTGTCAGTTTGTGACAGTAAATGTGTTAGGGCAGTTAGTATTACCCCCCTTTAGGTCTAGGGTACCCCCCTAACCCCCCCCTAATAAAGTTTTAACCCCTTGATCACCCCCTGTCACCAGTGTCACTAAGCGATCATTTTTCTGATCGCTGTATTAGTGTCACTGGTGACGCTAGTTAGTGAGGTAAATATTTAGGTTCGCCGTCAGCGTTTTATATTGTCAGGGACCCCCATATACTACCTAATAAATGTTTTAACCCCTTGATTGCCCCCTAGTTAACCCTTTCACCACTGATCACCGTATAACCGTTACGGTTGACGCTGGTTAGTTTGTTTATTTTTTTATAGTGTCAGGGCACCCGCCGTTTATTACCGAATAAAGGTTTAGCCCCCCGATCGCCCGGCGGTGATATGCGTCGCCCCAGGCAGCGTCAGATTAGCGCCAGTACCGCGAACACCCACGCACGCACCGTACACCTCCCTTAGTGGTATAGTATCTGAACGCATCAATATCTGATCCGATCAGATCTATACTAGCGTCCCCAGCAGTTTAGGGTTCCCAAAAACGCAGTGTTAGCGGGATCAGCCCAGATACCCGCTAGCACCTGCGTTTTGCCCCTCCGCCCGGCCCGGCCCAGCCCACCCAAGTGCAGTATCGATCGATCACTGTCACTTACAAAACACTAAACGCATAACTGCAGCGTTCGCAGAGTCAGGCCTGATCCCTGCGATCGCTAACAGTTTTTTTGGTAGTATTTTGGTGAACTGGCAAGCACCAGCCCCAGGCAGCGTCAGATTAGCGCCAGTACCGCTAACACCCACGCACACACCGTACACCTCCCTTAGTGGTATAGTATCTGATCGCATCAATATCTGATCCGATCATATCTATACTAGCGTCACCAGCAGTTTAGGGTTCCCAAAAACGCAGTGTTAGCGGGATCAGCCCAGATACCTGCTAGCACCTGCGTTTTGCCCCTCCGCCCGGCCCGGCCCAGCCCACCCAAGTGCAGTATCGATCGATCACTGTCACTTACAAAACACTAAACGCATAACTGCAGCGTTCGCAGAGTCAGGCCTGATCCCTGCGATCGCTAACAGTTTTTTGGTAGCGTTTTGGTGAACTGGCAAGCGCCAGCGGCCTAGTACACCCCGGTCGTAGTCAAACCAGCACTGCAGTAACACTTGGTGACGTGGCGAGTCCCATAAGTGCAGTTCAAGCTGGTGAGGTGGCAAGCACAAGTAGTGTCCCGCTGCCACCAAAAAGACAAACACAGGCCCGTCGTGCCCATAGTGCCCTTCCTGCTGCATTCGCCAATCCTAATTGGGAACCCACCGCTTCTGCAGCGCCCGTACTTCCCCCATTCACATCCCCAACCAAATGCAGTCGGCTGCATGAGAGGCATTTTTATGTCCTCCCAAGTACCCCTACCCAACGAACCCCCCAAAAAAGATGTCGTGTCTGCAGCAAGCGCGGATATAGGCGTGACGCCCGCTATTATTGTCCCTCCTGTCCTGACAATCCTGGTCTTTGCATTGGTGAATGTTTTGAACGCTACCATGCACTAGTTGAGTATTAGCGTAGGGTACAGCATTGCACAGGCTAGGCGCACTTTCACAGGGTCTCCCAAGATGCCATCGCATTTTGAGAGACCCGAACCTGGAACCGGTTACCGTTATAAAAGTTAGTTACAAAAAAAGTGTAAAAAAAAAAAAAATATATGAAATAAAAAAAAATAGTTGTTGTTTTATTGTTCTCTCTCTCTCTATTCTCTCTCTCTATTGTTCTGCTCTTTTTTACTGTATTCTATTCTGCAATGTTTTATTGTTATTGTTATTGTTATTGTTATTGTTATTATGTTTTATCATGTTTGTTTTTCAGGTGTGTAATTATTTACACTTTACTGTGCTTTATTGTTAACCATTGTTAACCATTTTTTTGTCTTCAGGTACGCCATTCACGACTTTGAGTGGTTATACCAGAATGATGCCTGCAGGTTTAGGTATCATCTTGGTATCATTCTTTTCAGCCAGCGGTCGGCTTTCATATAAAAGCAATCCTAGCGGCTAATTAGCCTCTAGACTGCTTTTACAAGCCGTGGGAGGGAATGCCCCCCCCCCCCACCATCTTCCGTGTTTTTCTCTGGCTCTCCTGTCTCAACAGGGAACCTGAGAATGCAGCCGGTGATTCAGCCAGCTGACCATAGAGCTGATCAGAGACCAGAGTGGCTCCAAACATCTCTATGGCCTAAGAAACCGGAAGCTACGAGTATTTCATGACTTAGATTTCGCCGGATGTAAATAGCGCCATTGGGAAATTGGGGAAGCATTTTATCACACCGATCTTGGTGTGGTCAGATGCTTTGAGGGCAGAGGAGAGATCTAGGGTCTAATAGACCACAATTTTTTCAAAAAAGAGTACCTGTCACTACCTATTGCTATCATAGGGGATATTTACATTCCCCGAGATAACAATAAAAATGATTAAAAAAAAAAATATGAAAGGAACAGTTTAAAAGTAAGATTAAAAAAGCAAAAAAATAATAAAGAAAAAAAAAAAAAAAAAAAAACACCCCTGTCGCCCCCTGCTCTCGCGCTAAGGCAAACGCAAGCGGCGGTCTGTCGTCAAATGTAAACAGCAATTGCACCATGCATGTGAGGTATCACCGCGAAGGCCAGATCGAGTGCAGTAATTTTTCCAGTAGACCTCCTCTGTAAATCTAAAGTGGTAACCTGTAAAGGCTTTTGAAGGCTTTTAAACATGTATTTATTTTGTTGCCACTGCACGTTTGTGCGCAATTTTAAA
Organism: Lithobates septentrionalis; assembly: GCA_037952835.1. Lineage (NCBI taxonomy): Eukaryota > Metazoa > Chordata > Amphibia > Anura > Ranidae > Lithobates > Lithobates septentrionalis. The sequence continues at coordinate 326,328 of JBBDGP010000600.1, forward strand.
GCATGTCATGTTTGGTATCCATGTACTCGGCCTAAGATCATCTTTTTTATTTCATCAAACATTTGGGCAATATAGTGTGTTTTAGTGCATTAAAATTAAAAAAAGTGTGTTTTTTCCCCAAAAAATGCGTTTGAAAAATCGCTGCGCAATTACTGTGTGAAAAAAAAAAAATGAAACACCCACCATTTTAATCTGTAGGGCATTTGCTTTAAAAAAATATATAATGTTTGGGGGTTCAAAGTAATTTTTTTGCAAAAAAAAAAAACTTTTTCATGTAAACAATAAGTGTCAGAAAGGGCTTTGTCTTCAAGTGGTTAGAAGAGTGGGTGATGTGTGACATAAGCTTCTAAATGTTGTGCATAAAATGCCAGGACAGTTCAAAACCCCCCCAAATGACCCCATTTTGGAAAGTAGACACCCCAAGCTATTTGCTGAGAGGCATGTCGAGTCCATGGAATATTTTATATTGCGACACAAGTTGCGGGAAAGAGACAAATTTTTTTTTTTTTTTTTTTTTTTGCACAAAGTTGTCACTAAATGATATATTGCTCAAACATGCCATGGAAATATGTGAAATTACACCCCAAAATACATTCTGCTGCTTCTCCTGAGTACGGGGATACCACATGTGTGAGACTTTTTGGGAGCCTAGCCGCGTACGGGACCCCGAAAACCAAGCACCGCCTTCAGGCTTTCTAAGGGCGTGAATTTTTGATTTCACTCTTCACTGCCTATCACAGTTTCGGAGGCCATGGAATGCCCAGGTGGCACAAAACCCCCCCAAATGACCCCATTTTGGAAAGTAGACACCCCAAGCTATTTGCTGAGAGGTATAGTGAGTATTTTGCAGACCTCACTTTTTGTCACAAAGTTTTGAAAATTGAAAAAAGAAAAAAAAAAAATGTTTTTTCTTGTCTTTCTTCATTTTCAAAAACAAATGAGAGCTGCAAAATACTCACCATGCCTCTCAGCAAATAGCTTGGGGTGTCTACTTTCCAAAATGGGGTCATTTGGGGGGGTTTTGTGCCACCTGGGCATTCCATGGCCTCCGAAACTGTGATAGGCAGTAAAGAGTGAAATCAAAAATTTTTACCCTTAGAAATCCTGAAGGCAGTGATTGGTTTTCGGGGTCCAGTACGCGGCTAGGCTCCCAAAAAGTCCCACACATGTGGTATCCCCATACTCAGGAGAAGCAGCTAAATGTATTTTGGGGTGCAATTCCACATATGCCCATGGCCTGTGTGAGCAATATATCATTTAGTGACAACTTTATGAAAAAAAAAAAAAAAAAAAAAAAAAAGTGTCACTTTCCCGCAACTTGTGTCAAAATATAAAATATTCCATGGACTCAATATGCCTCTCAGCAAATAGCTTGGGGTGTCTACTTTCCAAAATGGGGTCATTTTGGGGGGTTTTGTGCCATCTTGGCATTCCATGGCCTCCGAAACTGTGATAGGCAGTGAAGAGTGAAAGCAAAAATTTACACCCTTAGAAATCCTGAAGGCGGTGATTGGTTTTCGGGGCCCCGTACGCGGCTAGGCTCCCAAAAAGTCCCACACATGTGGTATCCCCATACTCAGGAGAAGCAGCAGAATGTATTTTGGGGTGCAATTCCACATAGGCCCATGGCCTGTGTGAGCAATATATCATTTAGTGACGACTTTTTGTAAATATTTTTTTTTTTTTTTTTTTTTGTCATTTTTCAATCACTTGGGACAAAAAAAATAAATATTCAATGGGTTCAACATGCCTCTCAGCAATTTCCTTGGGGTGTCTACTTTCCAAAATGGGGTCATTTGGGGGGGTTTTGTACTGCCCTGCCATTTTAGCACCTCAAGAAATGACATAGGCAGTCATAAACTAAAAGCTGTGTAAATTCCAGAAAATGTACCCTAGTTTGTAGACGCTATAACTTTTGCGCAAACCAATAAATATACGCTTATTGACATTTTTTTTACCAAAGACATGTGGCCGAATACATTTTGGCCTAAATGTATGACTAAAATTTAGTTTATTGGATTTTTTTTATAACAAAAAGTAGAAAATATCATTTTTTTTCAAAATTTTCGGTCTTTTTCCGTTTATAGCGCAAAAAATAAAAACCGCAGAGGTGATCAAATACCATCAAAAGAAAGCTCTATTTGTGGGAAGAAAAGGACGCAAATTTCGTTTGGGTACAGCATTGCATGACCGCGCAATTAGCAGTTAAAGCGACGCAGTGCCAAATTGGAAAAAGACCTCTGGTCCTTAGGCAGCATAATGGTCCGGGGCTCAAGTGGTTAATGACCATCCCTGGTGGAAAGTCTGCATTGTGAAAAAGGTGTGCAAGTGGTCTCATAGGGGAGATCAGGTTGTGATGCTTGAAAAGACCTGTGCCGAGAGCGATAGAATGTGAGAGGGTAGGAGACAAGGTGGCTGACCTAAATTTAGGGTCGCACCAGAGAAGGTAATCTATAGTATGTAGCGGGGTGGCCTGACGCTCCATTGACAGCCAGCTAGGTTTTGGGCCTTTTGTGAAGACCACCGAGATTTGAGATAATTGGGCGGCCTGAAAGTATCCCCAGAGATCGGGCAGACCAAGCCCCCCCTGGCTTTTCAGACGGTAGAGAATGCTGGATGGACATCTATAACCTTTATGACCCCAAACAAAGCGGAGAATCTCCGATTGAAATTTGAGGAGGACTTTGGAGGGAGCGAAACATATATAGGAGGCGTGGGAGAAGAGTCATCTTTACCGCATGAATCCTACCCAGCCAGGACAGACCACATCTAGCCCACTTCTCCAGATCCCCTCTAAACTTTCGAAACATAGGGGGATAATTCGCGCTGTAGAGGCTGAGGAAATCTGGTGTTATTTTAATACCTAGATAGGGAATCTCTGTTTGTGCCCATGAAAATTCAAAGTTGGTGGATAGTTGTGTAGAGATATTTTGCGGAACCGAAATGTTTATGGCTATCGATTTAGATAAATTGACCTTTAGACCAGAGACCGTACTAAAATTTTGTAATATTTTGTAAATCACAGGGGTGGATGTAATGGATGAAGTGATATAGAGGAGGAGGTCGTCCGCGTAAAGCGCACGCTTATGCTCCTGATTTCCACAGCGCACGCCCTTAACATCTGGGTTTGCCTTGATTGTGACCGCCAAGGTCTCAATAGCAATTGCAAACAGGAGAGGGGAAAGTGGACATCCCTGCCTGGTCCCCCGACCAATTGGATATTGCTCTGAGTATCTCCCTAGGAGCCGAACCTGGGCTGAGGGGGTAGAGTAAAGGGACTTAAAAGTGTTCAGAAAGTAGGGGCCAAACCCCCATCTTTGCAGTAAGTCAGTCATGTAGGCCCAGTGAACAGAGTCGAAAGCTTTATGTAGATCAATGGAAAGGAGGAATCCCTTCTGAAGAGGGCCACCATCCCCCCCCCCCCCCCCAGACTTGAGCAGGGATATAACGTCAATTGTTCTACGGATTTGGTCCGGTCCCTGTCTCCCCGGGATGAAGCCCACCTGGTCCTTATGAATATAGGTTGAAATAAAGCTCGCTACCCTATTCGCTAAAATCTTTGTGAATATGGCCCCGGATGGTGACCATAGAGATTTCTGGAGGACCAAATGGTTGCCGGAGTCTCTATGATCGTTCAGAGGCCGGGGGCGATGTTATGATGTCACGCCTGTCTTCTGCGTTCAAACAATGCCTCCCTCCAGTCGAGTGCTCCCACAGCAAGCAGCTTGCTGTGGGGGCACCCGAACCGCAACTCCGTGTGTCCATTCAGACACAGAGACGTGGTTCGGCCCCGCCCCCTCTCTCTCCTGATTGGCTAACTGACTTTGACAGCAGCAGGAGCCAATGGCGCCACTGCTATGTCTCAGCCAATCAGAAGGGAGAGTCCCGAATGTCCGAGGCACTCGTGCACATCGTTGGATAGAGAGGGGGCTTGGGTAAGTATTATGGGGGGCTGGTGCACCCAGAAGGTTTTTTATCTTAATTCAATCTTATTTTATTGATAGGCAAAGTATCATTGCAAAGAAGTACAGTATACATATAAGTCGTTCAATAACACATAACAAAGATATACATTCGTATATTCGTAAACATTCGTGTAACACTGTTGTCGTACCATCTCATGGTTTAGATAATTCGTGAACTTTGGTTGATTGATATGGTATATAAGCCTGTATACCTACGGCGTCTAACCTGGCTTAGTAATATTAGGCGAGCACCACTATCTACTCAACGAGTGGTACCCACGCATTATAAGTAGGCTAGGGCTTGGTTTTTTATCTTAATGCATACAATACATTAAGATAAAAAACCACCTGCCTTTACAACCACTTTAATCCCTAGAGGGAGTAATCCAGAAAGTGGCTGGGGAAGAGATGAATGTTTGAAAGACCTTGCCAGAGTGTTCTTTAACCTCCAGGAAGTGTTACAGTTCTCCTGGCGCTGTTGTCTGAGACAAGAGATTAGTCTGTGCCTCAGCAGAAGCTGGAGAAACTTGCCAATGGATTTTGCTGTAGGGCGCTGTCCTGAAGTCCTGGTCTGGAGAAGGAACTTTTATCTCCCTCTCTGAGGATCTACCTGTGGATCCTGTGTGGCAGACAGCTCCTGGGACATTTTGAGACTTGATTTGGGACTGTAGTGTGTGCTTGCTCCTTAAAGGATTTTTCTGCTAAGAATGTTGTCCTCCCTTTGATTGCTATTAATGCTTAAAGCGGTTGTATACCCGCAAATTTTTTTTATTTTTTTTTTAACCCTGTAAAACAAAAGGCATAATGAGCTAGTATGCACCGCATACTAGCTCATTATGAAATACTAACCTTAGAACGAGGCGTCAGTATCTTACCTGGTCCACGCCGAGGGAGCTGTCATGTTGCCTCGGCGTGTCTTCCGGGTATCGCGGTTCCAGCGCTGTGAGTGGCTGGAGCCGCGATGTCATCACTCCCGCGCATGCGCGCGGGAGATTTCTTACTCGGCAAGGTCCGGCAGCTGCCGGGCTTCAGCCGAGAATCCCCTGTGCGCATGCGCCGCTGCGGTCAGCGGCGCATAGCAAGGGGAATATCTCCTAAACCGTAAAGGTTTAGGAGATATTTTTTTTACCTACAGGTAAGCCTTATTATAGGCTTACCTGTAGGTAAAAGTTACAAAAAAGACTATACAACCGCTTTAAACCCCTCTCCTGTTCAAGTTTTTCAGCAATAAATTCTAAGACATCTCATAGACTGAGCCTGTATTGTCGGCATGCATGGATCTCTATGTGTGACTATCGTCCTCTGTACTATTCTTGGAAAACCTAGGCATATTCTCAGAAGCCCCTCCAGGGAGTAAGTATACAAAGATAACTCGGGAATGCCTTACCCACATGTATAAAGAAAAACATAGGTGGGTGGGGGAATTGAGTGCCGCTTTATCTCACACTGGCTCTCTGGCACTAAATTTCTATAGCTATTTCTGTAAATATGTTTTATGAATATATTTACTACATAATCCATTAAAACCAATCAGATTTCATTAGTATATATTAAAAGGCAGCTATGACTTGCTGACCTTTTCCCTGATATTTTAAAAAAACTATTTATTGATAAGCTCAAGTTTTGTATATCAATTTGCATACACACAAACTCAAAGCTGCGCATGTTTCATAAATTATGGATAGAGTTTCTTTATTTTACCTTCCTTGCCTTCAAAGAATGACTTAGACAAAAATGTAATCAGATCAGTACCTGGTTCTCCACTGCAAAGCGGCAGGTTTTAATTAGAGTGCAAATCAAGGCTTTGCAGTCCAATATTCTTCAATTTGAAGTTGTAACCATGCCACAAAAAATGCTTTTCAAAAGGCCTGCAGAGAGCTCTGAAAATGCTTACATGTTCAATTCGTGGAGCATTTCCTCTCAGGTAATAGAGGGAGGAATGTTGGTTGTGGTGAGTCAGCAGCTTCTTTGAGTAGTAAAAAGAATCCCCATCGAACTAAAGCGCATATGGGGTGAATGAACAACTAACTCCTGCTACAAACTGTACTGTATGCATTACATTTAAACACTAATGGAAAAGTTCTAAGCAAGCCTCAGTTAGAACAAATTGGATCGCCGGGGTTTGGTTGATAATTGGATTGTTGGTAGATATAATTTTAGCTTTGCTTTTAGACAAATTTTCAGTCATCTCCTTCTATAATGTGTATTTAATATAATTGTAGTAATTTACGAATATACGAGGTGGTATAAAAAAAGTTTTGAGACTAGTTTTGTAACACACCAACAGATGGCAGCACAAAGCCGAATGCACAGTCGCAGAGCACCGACCTTCTTAAGTCAGTGTGCCAAAAGACATCCTCTTGTGTACATTGGGGACTGTGCAGCTGACCACGTGTGTTACCACTTCTACTATTTCATCATAGACAGCAAGCTAGAACAAAGAGCAAACGTGGAATTCTGCATGAAACTGGGCAAATCTGCCGCAGAGACGTTTAACATGATTCGGCACGTTTACAGTGATGCTGCAATGAGTTGACTATCCATCTCAAAGGTCACCGTTTTGACACCATTGCAGAGATCCAGTCCGAATAGCAGAAGGTGCTTGACATGCTTTGAAAAGAAGAGTTTCAGGACACATTCCAGAAGTGGCAGGAACGCTGGGAGCGCTGTATTGCTCTGTAAATATAGCTAAATAAAGTACTTTCTTGTAAACAGAGCTAGTCTCTAAACTATTTGATACCACCTCGTAGTCATGGCATGGTGTGTCATATCCCCATGTCAGCGCTGAAGTTGTAGAAATGTTCAAACCTAACATTAAATTATATCTAAAGCCATTTTTCCATTTTGGGTAGAGTAGGGAATGGTTTAAACCCTTCAGGCATTTATTTTTAAAATCTGTGTCACATTGGGGAGCTTTCACTTCACTTCCTCTCCCACAGACACAAGTTAGTTGAAGTCTCTTAAAAAGAAAAGAAACACCCTCTTAGACAGTTGTTGCTGAAAGATTTCCCCTGTACTCTTGTTGACACCTCAAAATTTTGGATTTTACTTCCTGGTGACCTGGACAAATAGAGAGATTGAAGCTAGCATTAAACGTACAGGTTTGTCTTGTTCAGCCCACCAACTGAAGGAGAGAAATCATGATAGAATAGATTCCTCCATGCACACTAAAGAGCAAATGGCTGGTTTGAATACGTAAACAATGCCTGGATGTGGTTGGATGCATTCACTATTCAGCCAACAATTTTTTGGGTTGTTCAACAAAAGTCGACTGGAAAAAAAGTCAACTTAACTTTTTACTCAAAAAAAAAAAAAAAAAAAAAAGAAGCTCCAGCCTTGCTGGAATATGACAATTTTGAGTATAGCCTCATATATTAATAATTAATATAAGGTATGAAAGTACCATCATCCAAGTTGATATATGAAAAATTGCAAAGGTGGGAATGTGGGGGCAGTTGCTGACGCTGACCAATACACATGACCACCTGTAGTGGGTAATGGACTATCTTGGTACTGATACAATGACAAATTAATTGTGATAAAAATCAAACTTTAATACACATAAAAAACATGCGCAGGTATTAAAAAATACACCACAAATAACTAACTACTAACGGGTTCCCCGATAGAGTTTCTGGTGGAGTATAAGTTGTTTACTCTCCGGTTTCGCGGTTTAGACCGCTTCTTCAGGAGGAATGGTCTATGGAACAAGTAATACATTTAGACAAAGCATAATTACAAGGCAAAATTAATTTTAACAACATTACAATCAATGTTAAGGCAGGATCGTTCACTCGTTTGGACTAAATCAACTAGCGCCAGGACCCGACAAATTCCCCCCGCGGCTGACAAGGGGGATCGTGAATGACAATCTCTAATTAAAAGGTAATGATAAAGGTTAAAATATGAATAAGTTTTCTACAAAAAGTGGTGTGGTAGAGGAACCAAACCAGTGCCGCTGTGAGGCCAAATAAGGGGGGGGGGGGAGGGGAGGAAAAGGAAGAAGGGGGTGGGAGGGGAAAGGCCAATACAGGGCATCAAGGAGAAGAAAGGGGAAGCAGAAGGGACTAAGGCCGGAGGGTGGCAAAAGGGGGGGGAAGGGAAAGGAACGGAAGGGACCGGAAAATCAAAATGTGAGGGGGTAAATGTAGGCGTGAAGGAAAAGGAGGAGGGAAGGGGAGGAAAGAAGAGGGGAAAAGAGTGCAGGGAAACCATAAGGTGAAAAGCAGCGAGTGGTGTGAAGTGAATGTGTGGAAAGAAAAGAGGAGAGATAGTGATGGAATGGTGATAGTGTAGGAAAAAACCCTATAGAAGGGAAATGGGAGGGGGATAAGAAGGGGGGGGGGGACCAAGGGAGAAGGGGAGGGGGAAAGTATGGATGGAAAACCACCTTGCCCACCACAGTAGCATATATTTCAATAAGCAACTCACCAAACTGTTAAACTGGCCATAGTTGAGTAATTGCATGAGCTGGATGGAATGTGGGGCGGTACAGGATAAAGGTAGAGGGGAGTACAATCAAAGGTAGCTCCAAAACAATGCGGAGGCCACTATTACTGTATCGGCACAGATGACAAATCGGTCTATAAGTCCCTTAGTGGCAACCAAATCTGCAAAAGAAACACAATAGCGGTACCATAATGTCAGGAGGGTTGGAAAAAGGGGGGGGGAGAGAGGATAGGGGAACAGGGAGAGAGCGGAGGAGAAAGGAAGCTGAGGGAAAACATATCCCCTGCACCGCTCTCAACAAACGTCACTCACCTGTAAATGCAAAGGTCCATCGCATCAGCTCAGCATGGAGAGTCATTGCTGCTCACATAGTGGTCCCGAAGGAACCGCTATATGAGCTCCCCAACCCTGCGGGCGTCAACGCATACCGCCGAACAGCGGCGTCTGAAGTCACAGGGTCAGTTTACCCACACTGCGCAAGTGCACGAGTGTGTGCTACTGCGCAAGTGCGTCCTGGCTGAGCCCACAGGCCGGAAGGCCCAGGCTCGTTCAGGGCAAGCTGGGACAGCTGAAGGCACAGTCCTGCCAGGGTAAACACATGTCTGCCAGTGGGGAGAGAGAGAAGGAGCCCAGAATCGCCAGATTGACCATCAGGGGGAGCAGGTCTCCCATACATCAACATAGTACATAACAAATAAGATACAATATACTAATATGGAATATATTCAGACCATTAAAAGAAGGTTAATATATGGGCCCTGGGGTTAGAAATTCCCAAAGTGTCACCAACCTTAATACACAAAGGAATCATATGTCACCTAGATGGATTGACAATTTAGGTACATAAATCAGCATCATTTAAGGCACTACAACAGGCACATCAGGGATATATGGACAATAGGGGAGGAACAGGAAGGGATTCCCCCATTGAAGAGATGATAGAAAGAAGAAAGAGCGAGGAAAAGAAAGAAGATGGGGAAAGGGACAGGGAACAAGGAAATACAGAAAAGTGGGTTGGGGAAGGAGAATGGGAAAGGAAAAAGGGGGGGAAGGACCACACTATAGGGAATAGGGAAAGAGTGGGGGAAAGGAAAGGGATGAACGAAGAAGGTAAAGAAATGGGGGAAGGAGAGGCGGAAAGGGGTAGGGGAAGAAAAGTGATGAAGTAGATAACCACATAGGTGAAAGGACAAGAAATAGATCACAAAAATGGTTTGTAAGAGACCATTTCATTAAGGCCCGGGGGGAGGGTGACGTTGAGCCGTTCAATCCATAGTGTCTCCCTCTGTAGGACTGTTCGGTCCCTGTCACCCCCCCTGGGGTTTTGTTGAGCCACCTCGAGAACTAGAAATTGGACAACAGAGATATCATAGCGATGGTGAAGTCCAATGTGTCTACCTATGGTAGTGAGTTTTCCACTGCTAGAGTGGTAGAGGTGGTCACCTATCCTTTGCCTAAATTCTCGGGTAGTCTTACAGACGTAAAAGGCATTACATCTACATACCATCAGGTATATGAACCCCCTGGTCCCACAGTCTGCAAATGTTTGTGGGATAAAGTTTTCACCATTGGGTAAAATGAATTGCTTTCCCTCAAGGACCCAAGGGCAGCGGGGGGCAATCGCCGCATCTAAAGGTCTCATTAGGTCCAGGTCTCGAAAGGTTCGAGGACACATAGTGACTACAAGTCAACCGATCACGTAGGGAACATGGTTTGGGATGATTATAAAGTAAAGAATTCCTGGAAAGTGGAACTTTGTTGAAAGCTTTTCTGAGGTTTGTACGCGAATACCCTCTCAGTAATAGCCGTTCGAGTAGGGCATTAGCCTGGAGCCTGAAGTCACTTTTGAGTGTGCAATTTCTTTGTAAGCGCAAGTATTGCGCAAAAGATCCTACGCACCAGTGGTTTAGGATGGGCACTGGTTGCGTGTAGCAACGTATTTCCGGCTGTGGGCTTGCGATATAGATGATTTATATACGGGATCACGCTATGTGCACTCTCTTCCAACACTCCACATATATTCATCCCATTGTGACAAGCATTGAGGAAACGGGGACAGTTTGAAGACACCCTTTTGAGGTATACGAACTCGGCGTTCGTTGGATTGACGCCCACACTCATTTTACAAAAGATAGTGCATCCCCCTTCTGTGTCCTGTCCCCTTTTTCCACTGTGGTCGCCACGGAGTTATACTATATACTGTTTGCTTATGTTTTTTATATACCATCCTGCACACCCACCAACCGAATCGCCTGAACTACTGGATGGGACCCTTGCCTGCTGGTGATTTGTTACTGGATTACAAGCTGTTGTCTTGCAGCACTTAGGTGAGCTGCTTGCGAGCACAGAGGTGTCCCCACTGAAGACCTTTTTCCCTTCCCTGTGGCTTGTGGACTTGCCTTTTTGGCACTGATGACTCATTGTTTGAGCACTTTGTATTACAAGGTGGTGGGACTGTTCACCATTTATTTATTTTCTTGGAGTCACTAATAAGAATTTGCTGAGTTACCACATATGTGCTAGTATGATACTAGCCCTTTTGCACTGAGATTTTTTCTTTTCTTTTGTTTCAGTATTTACAATATTTTTTATGTGCTAGTATGATACTAGCCCTCATGCACATGGGCTTTGTTTGATTTATACATATGTTTGATGTGCTAGTATGATACTAGCCCTCATGCACATGGACTTTGTTTGATTTATATATTTTTATTTGGTTCAATTATTTTTTTGTACCCACACTGTATTTGTCACTCATTTCATAGTTTTTTATACGTTTTAGGCAATTTTGTTTCTTCAGTTTATTCGGATTTAGTGCTCATGAGATTGCACTTTATTTATACTTTTATATTTTGTATAATTTTTTCACTTTGCCTTTTGGAATTGATGACTCATTGTTTGAGCACTTTGTACTACAAGGCAGTGGGACTGTTCACCATTTATTTATTTCCCTGGAGTCACCATTAAGTATTTGCTGAGTTACCACATATGTGCTAGTATGATACTAGCCCTTTTGCACTGAGATTTTTCTTTTGATATGTGTTTGCTGAGTTACCACATATGTGCTAGTATGATACTAGCCCTTTTGCACTGAGATTTTTCTTTTAGTATTTACAATAATTTTTATGTGCTAGTATGATACTAGCCCTCATGCTCATTATACCTTTATATTTTGTATAATTTTTTCATTTTTCATTCACCTCTCTATACATTTGAGCTAGCCCCTTCCCCTTCCTCTTCCTTCCTTCCTTCCCCTTTTTATCACAGCGCAATCACCACTTACTTTATTGGATATAGATCATTGCTCAACGTGCCGTCTGGTTGTTTGATAATGGACAGCTCCAAAAATGGGATCTGACCATTATCAAACTTGAAAGTGAATTTCAGGTTAAAATCATTATCATCCAGGCTTTGGACCAATTCTAATAATCTATCCTTCGTCCCGGTCCATACCAGAAAAAGATCGTCTATGTAACGATAGAAGGACATTTTCAAGGAAATCTATATATCTTTCGTCCGAATGGATATATCTCTCCCATCCACCTAGATAGAGATTAGCATAGGACGGGACACATGATGTCCCCATAGCGACTTCTTGAGTCTGCAAAAACAACTGGTCGTTAAAGGTAAAATAATTTTTAGTCAGAATAAATTGCAACAATTTAAGAATAAAATTGTTGAGGGGCCAAGTAGTTGTGTCTTGTTCTCCCAAGAAGGATCCAGCCGTCAGGACGCCCCGCTCGTAGGGGATACTCAAGTACAATGCCTCGATATCAATCACCAAGAGCAGGGTGTCCGGAGGGATCTGGATCCCCTCAAGGTGTTGCAGGAGGTCTGTAGTATCCCTAATGTATGAAGGGAGGCTACGCACATGAGGCATCAAAAATGCATCAACAAATTTGCTTGCATTATCGGTCAGTGAACCTATCCCAGAGACAATGGGTCTACCCGGGGGGGTGGTCTGAAAGTTTTTGTGGGTTTTGGAGAGGGAGTAGAAAGTGGGAACACGGGGAAACTTGGGGACCAGGAACTTGAGGGTGTCCTTGTCAATGAGGCCTAGGAAAAGGCCTCAGTGCAAAGGACCCGGAGTTCCGGGGTAAAGGTGGACACAAGGGATTGGGGGATGGGTCGATAGCAATTACGATTATTAAGAATAGTCAAACACATAGATTGATATTGGCTGTGCGTCATTAGAACGATGCTGCCACCTTTGATTGCTTAATGACAATATCAGAACTTTTTTAAAAGATTTAATTGCTTTGGTTTGACTATTGTTGAGATTGGGAGAGATAGCATGCCAATGGTGCTGCTTCAAATCCCTGATAGTTGCCTGTAGAAATGTCCATATGGCGGGGCAGGTCATTAAATCTGGAAATCTACGTGAACGTAATCGAAAGGGTTTGGACACAGGCTCACGAACTGGGGTAGGAGTGTTCTGGAGTGCAGTGGAGGGAACCATTTGAGAGGAACTAGAATCCTCAACGGCTCCCTCATCGTACAAGAGCATGAGGTCTTGAAGCGCCCGAAACTCCTCAATCCTGAAGTGCTTGGTGCGCTCCGCGAGCTCACACTCAAGATTTAATTTTGCACTATCCTTATCGAAAATTAATTTAAAGGTGAGATTACAAGTAAGCAAATACAAATCTTTAATGGTCTCCGTGACTTAACTTAACTTTTGTCAAACTGGGTTGTACCGACAGGCCACCAGCAGAATAGTGATGAGCTTGAGTTCAGCCAAGATTCCGAGGTGGTATCAAAAGGTTTCGAGACTAGCTCTGTTTACAAGTACTTTATTTATCTACGTTTACACACTGTTACCTTCAAAATAGTCCCCTTGCACAGCAATACAGCACTCCCAGCATTCTTGCCACTTCTGCAATGTGTCCTGGAAGTCTTCCTTTCAAAGCGTGTCAAGCACCTTCTGCTATTCACGCTAAATCTCCGCAATGGTGTGAAAACGACAACCTTTGAGCTGGATCTTCAACTCATTGCAGCATCGCCGTAAAATTGCTGAATCATGTCAAATGTCTTTGTGGCAGGTTTGCCCAGTTTCACGCAAAATTTCATGTCTTTTCTAGCTGTCTAGGATAGTCTAGGACAGCCTTTCTTAACCTTTTCAACACTGAGGAACCCTTGATATAACTTTCTGGTCTCAGGGAACCCCTGCTAAAAATTACTATATCTACAACTCATGATACATTAGTGTGATGGTCAGTGGGAAGAATGCTCCTTACACTTGTGGACACTGGGAAGAATTACCCCTTACAGATAAACATATCAATGGTGGCAGTGGGAACTTGTTTGGGAGGCAGATATTGCTAATTTCTCAAGGAACCCCCAGCAACCACTGGAGGAACCCTGATTGAGAAACCCTGGTCTAGGTAGTCACAAACATCCTTGTCTCTTGGTGTATGTAAAGCTAGGGGTGGGGAATGTCCCAGCCGCAGCTCATTGGTGTGGCATTGATCGCTAACGTCCAGGTTCAGCCGAGCATATCTCCAATGCTGGATCGGCCTCAATTTGAGCTGTATATGACAGGTGTAAATCCCCCTAACACAGATGGTGATAAAAATCAGACATGGGTCTCACCCCCTCACCACTCTATCCAGAACAAAAAAAGAACAAGTTTTGTCTTAATATACAGTACACTTTAAGAGCATAATGCACTACTTTAAAAACAGTCAAGTGTCCACACTCTTTGATAATTATAAGATAGGCTGTGAGAGGGGAGAGGGAAGAAGTCACATGGTTTACAGAAAATGTGAAAAACTGTTGGTAGAAAATGTGAGATTTATTAAAAAACAAAGTGACACACACTAAACTAATAGAAGGATTATTCACAAAATTTAACAAAAGGGCAAGACATGAGAAACTGGACAAAAAATAAATTAAAAAAAAATTTATTTTTGTGAAAATTGTATTGTATATTGCTTTGATTACTGTACACAAACTTGGAGTTGGAGTTATCTCAAAAAAAAAAAAGCTCCAGCATTGCTGGAATGGTCAAGTTTGCTTCTATCAAGGTGGCATGTGCTTAATGCTGCTCATGCACAGATTCGATTTGTTAGAAGGTAGCTCCTATATTTCTTTTCTTTAAAGGCATATTCCAGCGTTTGCAAAAAAAAAAAAAAAAGAACAAATACACCCACATTGCTTGAGGAAAATGCGCATTTAATAACTTTCTTGCATTTGAGCCTGCAAAGCATTGCAACCACAATTAGTGAATGATAGGTGCAACGCACAGCTTCCTAAAGACTATTCCTGAAGCCGCAGGTCCGAAGTGGCTGGAGCAAAAATGAATAGACTATGAGCGCAGTGACATTACCGCACTTGTGCTCCTTTGAAAACTACAAGCCCTTACCACAGAGGCATGCTATGCACAGCCAGGCTGAGTTTAGCAAAAATGACAAGAGCCTGTGGGGAGAAGAACCCCAAGATTCAGTTAGATGGGGGAAGAGTAGGAGGCTGTGAACTCTGACAATGTTTCATGTTACTCTAAACATGTGCGTAACATGCAAAATGTTCTGAAAGGTGGACTTAGCTCTTAAAGGCTTGTCATGAAAGAAACATGGAGGCTGCCATTGCTGACCCCTCCTTAAAATGCTAGTTGCTTGGCTGTCATGGTGAACCACATTCTCCAATAATTTGAAAATGTACCCAGTACCAGTATGTAGGTAAGTACCTTTGTCTTTCCTCATCCGGATCAGTGATTCAAAGGATCAAAGCCAGAGGGTCAGCACAATGGCTATCACAATGACTATCCTTTTGAGAAGGAGGTCAGCAGTAGCGTCCTCTTGATTTTCTTTCTTTGATTAGTTTATTGTAAAATCACGAAATATCTATGCTAGCGCGAACGTATGAAGTTTAAATTATGATTATATGGTAATATACATGCTTAAAATGTTGTTAAAAAAAGACTTTTAAAGTACTCCTGTATATGTGGAGAAATATGTGGGCTGCTGTTGCTGGCCTTGGCTTAAAGTAGACCTTGATTTAAAAGGCTAAGCCCATTTATTAGATCAGGTCACCGCGTAGTTTTAAAGAAAAAAACGTGAAAAAGGGTATTTCATATATTTACTTTACACCTGGCTATCACACTGGAGAAAGAAAGGGTGATATCCACATCCTACTGGCAAGAATGCTAAGGATCCTGGAGTTTGTGACAGAAGCTCCTGCTGTTTTCCAGAGTGTCTTCTCTGGGAGATTAGGGATATTCAGTGTTCCCAGGATCTTGATGGATGGATTTTGATGTCACTCTTCCTCCAATTTTTCCCATGGGTTTTTTTTTAAATTCATTTTAATGTGGTGTTTTGGGTTGGATGGACTCTGATGTCATAAGCAGATCTTGCCCTTTAATGCTGGGTTTGACTTTAACCACGTGCCGACTGCCCGCCGGCGGTGGCAGAATGGCTCCCCTGCGCAAATCGGCATAGCTGTACAGCGCCCGCTTTAAAGAGGTATAGGGGCGCGCACCTTGTGCCTGCAAGGATGCATGACATATCTGAACATTTTGGCCATACAAAGGGTCTGCACAGCATCATTGGTTGGTATGATGGGTGTGCTATTGACCATGCTATCACAGCAATTAGTCTAAAGCAGTGTTTCTCTACCTTTTTTCATTTAAGGCACCCTTTAAAATTCTGTAAAATCCCAAGCCACCCCATTCTAAAATGTAAAATCCTAAACTAATAGTGCACCAAAATCCACACACTTAGAACACCCAACATTAGAGAGGATTTAGTCTTCCAAAGACTGAATACTGAATAGTATTCCAATGTTTCTCTTCTCCCTCAGTTTCTCTCACTCACTCAGCTTATGTGACCCCAATGCCGACAGAGAGGGGCAGGGCAGGACAAAAACAAACATGCTCTGCAGGTGCCCAACATCCTCCTTATCAACCGATGACATCATTAGTTGTTAGGACACCAGGGGCTGAAAAGTTGTAATGGTGCACAAAGAAAATCTGTGGCTTAATATAACTAAAAGACAGGCTTCATCCACCCGCTGGCTTGCATAAGCATTTTTGAGCAAATTTTAGGCATTTTGCCAAGGCACTGCTGAAGAAACCTAAAGGCACCCTGGTTAAAAAAGGCTGCTCTAGAGGGACAGGGCGAAGAGCTACATGTGCTTTGTAGCCTGGGGGAAAGGAACAAAAAATGTGTACGGAGACTTCTCAAAATTGTTACTGTGCCTGGCAATATTTTAAGGAGTGATCATCAATGGTCAACATCCATATTTCTCTAATCCCAGGTTTTTCTATAATCACTGGTAGTTATCGTTCTTATGTCTGTGTTTCAACTTGCTGCCGTTGTACTGTGGTACATTTCAGCATGTGCCAGGGCGGGTTATAGTAAGATTGTCTAATAGTGACATTACACAACTGTTCTTTACAAATGAATCCACAAAAAAGCAAATTCTAACTTATTGATTCCTTATGGATCAAGATGGAGCATGTAAGAAAGGTTCTGGTGAGCTGCTTATGGGCACCCTCTTTTTTCCTTTTATTCACATTTTTACACATTTGCTAATATAAGATTAGGTAAACACATCTTTTTTCTGATTAAAGGAGACCTCCAGGAAGTACCACTGAAAAAGGTGGAAAATGCACTTAGCTCCATGCTGTCATTTCTGATTTGCAACCCTCCAAACCCTGCTGACAACATAGTAGTACCATTAGCTAACTGATTCCAGACTCTTTCATTATCTAAATAGAACTTGTCTATGATGTCTACAGAACCAACATTGTGCTAACTATTCCCATTGGAGCACAGTGACTGCTTGTACTGTGGTGCTCTCTTTTTTAAAAGACGTATTTCAGAAAGGATGGCAAGGAGGTAATTGTAATTAACGCATTTTCCTTTCTAATGACACTTCCTGGAGTTCCCCTTTAAACATGTTAAATATCTGTATTACATGCATACAGAATGTCATTCAGGCATTCAGAAAGTCCATTTCATTTCAGTATAAAATGAACTATGTTACATGAAGGATAGGAATGGCAGTGTTAGCTTACAAACAAACTTCTTGTACCGGGAATGCCTGAAAATTGATTTAAAAGGGTTGTGCAGGCAAAAATATAAAACACTTAAAGAAAATTTCTATAACCTAGTATTATGATGAGAGGTGTATTTGTGTTTTCATTTTATAATCTCCAGGCTCATGTCCTACTTACAGTGATATAGTGTACCACAGTAAGGATAGAGATAAATTGAAGGCGTCAAGAAGACAGTACAGTCTATGCAGAGAAGGATGAGGCTGGATTCATACATGTGCAGCTGCCGTTTGCAGTCCGTAGTCCGGTGCGTTTCTGCTCACTGGTTCAGGTGCAAATTTTTGCCTGAATTCGCACCTGAACCAGACCCCAAAACACACAGGGCCCTTTTCAAAACCACACCGCGAGCACCCCGGAAATATGTGAACCGGCTCTATTGAGCGAATTGGATGCGTTTAAAAACACATCTCATTCGCATATATGTGAATCCAACCTGAACCCAGAATACATGCAACCTGCTCATTCTGATTTTGTCTCCCTTGAAGTGCACTGCAGCAAAATGCTGTGAAATACAACCAGTAAAAAATGATTTTCTGTTTCCACCAGAGATTTTGGAGTCTCACTTTTCTTAATGGCACTTGTTGACAGATAAACGTGCTGGTAAAAAAATGTGCATTCAACCTGTCACAACCCTTTTAAAAATACACAAGAATATAAATATTACACACATATAACCTCAGTTCTAGGCCCTAAAAATGACATTTTAGTAAAAATAAAACTCCCAGGAAGCTTGGTGGATTTCCTGTCTTATGTGACCTTTAAAAAAGTTCTTGGTCAGGTGGTATTCCAGGTTTCCACCTTGAAAATAGATTAAATGCCTACAGTACAGCATAAAAGTGGACACTATATATATACAGCCCACAAGGCATTCATGTCATCTCTGACATCATATATACATCATATATACACGGAGTCATGATCAGGTAGGGAAAAGTGTTTTCTGGTCCATTGTGGGGGCGCTGTTTGCATTATCTTCATTTCAGGAAGAGCTGTATTTGTTTGTCAGACGAGAACTGCTGCGATCCAGGACTAAGTCATGGCCGTTAGCTTTCCACTTCCCACCAGAACCCTTTTCATCCATAGGAGTGATAGTGAGGTTGGGCATATGGCACCAGCAGCAGAGGCAAGACTAAATAAAAGAAAAAATGCATAATTATATTGAATCAAGACAGAAGAAATCAACAAACATTTGAAAACTACTTGAAGATCTTTAAAGTAGTTGTAAACCCTCACATATAATAAGTGAAGTGAACATTCTCAGATGATACACAGAAATTAAACAAATCCTCCTACATAGGTGGTACTTGTTTATCTGCAGTCTTCTCTTCCCTACACCCCATTAAAAGGGCAGATCGTGTTAAAAAATGTTCTTCATCTGTCAGGAGGGGGTAGAGAGGCTGCAGTTACAGTGCGTGAGAGCTGATTGGAGGAAAAGCACCCCCCCCTGCCACACAGCAGAAGAACTGTGTTCTGAATAGACAAGCTCTGTTCTGAGCTCTCCCCCCCCCCCCCACCCGACACAAATTCATCTCATACGTCTGGGAAACTTGTCATAAGTGACTCATGCTGTTAATAGAGGAACAAAGCAGCAGAGAGAAACGACACTTAAAGCTTTGGAGAGAGATAGGTAAACACTGCAGATATGTGTGCTTTGCTCAGATTCCATGACTGAGGTTTACAACCACTTTAAAAAATCTCACTTACCATCTCGAGCCATCCAAACACCTTAAATACTGATTAATGAACCTAGCACATGTGACTGAGGATATTATAGCGCTAAAATATTTGTTCAGGGACCTTCAAACCAGCGCAATGGAGGAATTGCTTTATGTGTTTCTCTGGAAAATATGACTTCTCAGGTTTCCATTAACATAATTGGAACCAATATTTGTTCTTCCATCTGGGAACTAAAGTAGTTTACTGTATAACTTAAGTCATAAAAGTGCACATTTTAATCTGGAATTATTTATTTGTATAAATATTCTAGAATAATCTTGCTGGTGCAAAGTATTTTTAATTGGGAGCTGCTTATATGAACAAATGTACATTTATAACATTTACATATGACACAAAAAAAAAAAAGCTAAGGGAAGAGATGGTGGAAGGCTTTAATATAAATGAATTAGGGTCCTTTCACACGGGATGGATCCGTGAACATCTGCTTGCTCAGCGGGGATTGCTCCGTTGATCCCAGCTGAGCCGGCGGATGACAGGGCGGTCCCTGCACATTGTGCAGGGACCGCCTTGTCAGATCTCCGCTCTCCCCTATGGGGGGATCGGATGAACACGGACCGTCTGTTCGTGTTCATCCAATCTGCTCTGCATACGGATAGAAAAATAGGATTTTCCTCCGTCTGCAGAATCAGACCATAGCGGGGACGGATGATGTCGGGTGTCAGTGGATGTTCATCCGCTGACACCCGCTATCCCATAGGGATGCATGTATGTCCGTATTTCATCCGAAAACGGATGGATGAAATACGGACATACTGTCCGCACGTGTGAAAGGGGCCTTAGGCCTTATTTTTCTATCCGTCTGCAGAGCGGATCGGATGAACACGGACAGACGGTCCGTGTTCATCCGGTCCCCCCATAGGGGAGAACGGAGATCTGACACTGTGCAGGGATCGCCCTGTCATCCGCCGGCTCAGCAGGGATCAACGGAGCGATCCCCGCTGAGCAAGCGGATGTTCACGAGGGCGGATCATCACGGATCCGTCCCGTGTGAAAGGACCCTTAGGGTTAACTAAGAGTTAAAAATTGTTTTAAAAAACTCTTGCTGTATACATTTCAGGACTGAGCTGTCATATTGACAGCTCAGTCCTGCACAGTACAGGTGACAGCCAGGTGGTGCGGAGGCAGGAGAGGCTCCCACCCCAGCTGTATCCCCCTAGAACAGTGCCTGTATGGGTGCTTCTTCTGCCCTGTCCCAACCTGCTTTAAAGCACTCTTGTGTAAAGGATAAATGCATTTTCAGACAAGTTCACTTTCCCTTCTTGGCCCCTCACCGACTTATAATAACCCCTCCCATCCCAGAGGCTTACTTACCTCCACCCCACAGCTGTTTTATTACACTTAGGTGTACCTTAAAAAAATCTTTGAATGTGTTTTTTATATACATTTAATCTAAAAACCTGAATTTGTCTTCTAATCTCCTGCACAGTGGGATGTAGACTGGGAAAGGGAAGGCCAATGTGAGCTTTATGCAATGCAGACTACACTGCAAAGCACTGTCAGTCTAACACGGGGAGCTTACAAATAGGAAAAAAAATCACAGAGTTAAAGTGATTGTAAAGTCAAAGAAAGATTACTACCAGCCCCTCTGTTCTACTAAGCTATACTACACAGTGTACATGTTAGTATACAATTATGCCTCTAAATACCTTCTTTCGGCTCTTTTCTGGTTCTTTCCCCGATGTAAGGGCTACAGCGGGAGGGGCTGAGATCCCCTCTGACGTTAGCCGGGAAGTCATGTGACCGCTGTGCTTTCCGCTCAGCCCCTCCCACTGTAGCCCTTAGATCGGGGGAGGAGAGCGGCCGGAGGTCATGTGACCGACCAGAAAAGACCAGAAAGAAGGTATTTAGAGGCAAAATGTTATACAAACATGTACACAGTGTAGTATAGCTTAGTAGAAGAGAGAGGCTGGCAGTAATCTTTCTTTGACTTTACTGTCAACTACTAACAGCGGCAGGAGGGGAGAGGCAGGGAAGAGATTGCTCCCAGCCTCACATGCAGGAGCTGACAGGAAGGTAGGGAGGGGAAGAGAAGAGCGCACCGGGCTGATGGAGGCACGTAACCTGACAACAGTATCATGATCAGCAGCCATACTGTGGTCAGCACACTAAGGGGGACACAGGAACAGGCAGGATCAACCAGGTTTTCTACAGCATAGAAAGGGACAGATTAGACAGCGCATGCACTGTGCTGTTAAACCTGCTATAAGGGAACAGAATTTATTTCTTTAGGGTTACAACCTTTTTAAGGCTTCATCTGTGTTGTGCTGCTCCTTAATTTTCTAAATAAAAGGCTGGTTTGGGGAAAGCGAAGGGACCATACTTGTGTTGCTTACTGCAATAAATAAAACAAGCATGATGCTTACCTGGAAGCAGTTTTTGAATTTCCTGCTGACAAAGTAGAGCGCCACTGGATTTATACAGGAATTGAGTGAGGCCATATTTATCCCGATGTAATTCATGACTAAGAAAAAACTAAAGAAAGAACAAACATGTAAATAGATATAGAGACCAACCAGCCTTCTTGTTTAACTTGTATTTTCAGACAAAACTTTTTCTTAGTTTTGGATAGAATAATGAAGGGTTAGATTTTAGAGAACAAACTCTCCAACAGCAACACTGAAATAATTTTTAATCTATAAAGTAAAACGTGAAAGCTGGTTAGTCGCTATTGGCAACAACTGTAGCTATGTGTTCATTTTCTTTCTCCAGTTTTAAGGTCTCCATGCTTAATGCCAGCAGGGAATATTTAACATGCACAGGGTGAGAATTTCACTGAGAATTTTCTTCTAGGTCTGCCCTGTTTTGGTACTGTCCTAGGGAAGATTATTATGGTCAGCTCTGTCTATGTCTATAAAATATCTCAAAGAGTATCTCCTATAAAAATGAAAAACCCATATTTCTTGCAACACTTTTGTGTAGTAATGACCTCCCCTTTAATGTATACAGAGTGTAGACAGCCATTTAAAAAAACCTGTTCTTCATACAGAACTATCTTTATGATTCCACCGCAATACCAGATTACACCAACAGGTATCACTATAGATGAAAGCTTTAGAGCAGGGGTTCTTAACCTGGGGTCCACGGATGGGTTTTAGGGGGTCTGTGAGGATCAGATAAAAATTAACACATTCTCTATACAGCCCTCCCCCTTGCCCCAATTAATGGTTTCCCATTTAAAGAAATTATAGAAAATGCACCTTCCACTGTTCCTCTAAGCATCTATTGACTTGTCATTGGCTCATGTTTACCATTTAAATTTTTTTCCGTCATTGTCTGCACAACCACTATTTTGTGCCACTCCATTACATTTTGCATGAAAAGGAGTGAGTTTTTTGTTAAGATTGTTTACTGTTCAAACATTGTGTATGTCATATATGTATGAGGCACTCAGATTTTAATAAAATAAAGTACACATGTTCATTGTATGCAAAGTTGTAGTTATGTGAATATATCTAGGGAAGGAGTCCATAGCGTTCATCAGGTTCTTAAAGGGGTCTGTGTCTCAAAAAAGGTTAGGAACCACTGCTTTAGAGGCATTTTGTGTCTTCAGCAAATCAAAACAAGCAAATATTTTTTCCTAGAAGCCTCCATAAATCCTACATGTCTGATGACTGCATTCCTTTGTAGATTTTCATAATAACTTTGGTCCTAATTTAGTAAATTCACTTAGGCCCTGCTTAGTGATAATCTACATCGTTTATAGAATGCAACAAAATGGCTAGAACTCTAATTGTACCCACTTGTCCTCTGTTTTTATTTAATTATACAATTAGTAAGTCTGCTGACTCTACAGTATATCTCTGTACAAAAAAAGTGTTGTTTGTATTTCTTTGAAATTCTATATTAGTTCCTGTAGCAAAGACATGTTTTCAGAAGAGTTTGGGACATTATCATTGGTAATAATTTTCAAGAGCGTGTAAACACTTCTGTTCCATAACAGCTGCTGTTCTCCTGGTTTTGGCTGTGATGTATTCTCCCTGTCCACCTGCAAGGTGATTGATGTAGCCAGTCTCTGTGTGGAGACCAAACCTGATTTAAGCCAGCCAAGCCTGCAGTCCCATGCTTGTGATAGCGTTGTAACATGTGCTCCAAGCTCCCTGTTTGTCTCCTTGCCTGCTAGTTTGGATTCCATTGTTTATGACTTCAGATTGGAACTCAGACTATTCTCTGAACTCTGTCTGCCTTTTGACTATGGATTTGACCCTGAATATTCAAAACCTTGCCTGCTGTGTACCTGGACTGTCATTAAACCACTCTGTCTGTCTACCAACCACAAGTACCTGTTTACTGTGCTCAGCTTGCGCCTGCCCCAACGTAGTAGCCAGGCACTATAGCATTGTGCTACTGAGTACCGGTAGGCCTGCTTTCCTTGTGCAATAGATGAAGAACACAGAAGCCAGCTATAGTTTCTGACCATCTACACTAGGGGTAAGCGTGACAATAATGATTTTAAGGTGAACATGTACAGTACTTTACCCATACTGGGCAGCAAGTAAAAAGTTAACTTTTTTCTAGATATTATAACAGCCTGCACAAGAAGTTGTTTAATACTCAACTTTCCGTCAATAGGGAGTAAAAACTTTGCACTTTGGAAGAGCTATGGGTGTCTTTGCTTCTAGGTCTTATGGATAATGTGCCCCTGCTGGATTCTGTGTATCCACATAAAAGCCAGCAGAAGACCACAGTGCCATGTAGAGGATGTGCTATCTAGCAGTGTTCTATTGCTGTTTGTGTTCTCCTGTCCCAGTGACACATTGCCCACTAATATTTTGTTCTTGTGCCACCTGATCAGATGACAGGGTGCCACAAGGACAGGTTATCTTTCTAACTTTCTGATGAAGTCAGAAGCAACAACAAAAGCCGATTTATTTATTGGAGGAGAGTCAGAACATCTGTCACAGCAAGTGGGGTACAGACAATTCTTTTCATTTCTGACCAGGTACCATTTCTGAATAAGTACCATGGCACGTTAACCGGGCACTTCTTATAATTTTCTCATCGTCCCTTCTCTCTTCCTTTATAGGTAACTGCTGCCTTTAGTTTTCCATCTTAAAGCCCATCTCCAAGAAAAGTAAGAACTTCCCTGACACTCCAAGGTTTAAAAAGCTTGTTTACATCAAGGGGGCAGGGAAAGAAGTTTAACTACCTGATCCTCCTCTCCCCCAACAGACAGTGGTCCCCTATGCTCCAGTGGAGGACTGTTTCACAGCATCTTCATGTCCATTGCAGGCCAAAATATGCCCATTTGTAACCAATGATACCACAAGGTTGCTAATTCACTTTCTTGTTACCTCTTGACTCAACTACTGCAACTCCCTCCTTGTTGACTCATCTTTATAAAGACTATCCATACTTTATCATTAATGTTGCTGTCAGGCTTATCCACACTACCAAACATTCAGCATCTGCAGACCCTCAAAAATACTAACTACAACATACAAGCCATCTTCAACTCTGCCTTGAGTTACATCACCAACCTCATCTTTATTTATCACCCAGACCCTCCTCTCTGCTCCTCTCAAGGATTTCTCCAGAGCCTGTCTGTTCCTCTGGAGCTCCCTACCCCAATCTGTCTGGCAATCCCTGAAAACTCATCTCCTCAGAGAAGTCTATCCTGCTTCCACCTAAATACTGTCCTTTTACTTTATTTATCAGCTCATCCCTCTCAGTTATTTCTTTTTTTGTATTACTTACCCTCCCTTTTAGATTGTAAGCTCCCATGAGACGGGCCATCCTACCCTTCTTGTATTGAATTGTATTGTAACTGTATTGTCTCCCTTCACTTTGTAAAGCACTGCACAAACAGTTGACATTAAATAAATCCTGTTGTGTTAATACTCACTTCCCTCTGATTTTTTGTTTTGGTGTCCCCGGGGACAGGAAGTAAGATGAAATCTCCCCAATGGGGACATAAAGACTTGACAGAGCTTGTGATTCTTACTTGCGCTATCAAAAACTTAAAGTGGTTGTAAAGGCATTAAGAAAAAAAACCTTCTGTGTGCAGGGAGCTGTGGCTCAGCTTGGGTGCGCCCATAGCAAGCTTCTTGCTGTAGGGGTACTCAGAAGGAGGGAGGGGCCAGGAGCACAGAAGTGGAGGATCAAGTCTGTTCTGTGCAAAACCTCTACACAGAGCAGGTAAGTGTAACACGTTTGCAACACTTTAGTAATACTTTAAAAAAAAATAAAGCTTTTTTTTAAAGCCAAGGAGTTTGGATTTAAAGCCTTTATTTTCATAATGTAGTAGTGGATTCACTTTGTTTTCTGGTCACTGGGCAGCTATCCCTGCATCCTCCCCTTATTCTACATACAGAAGATGAATCAATCCAACTGGAATCTCACCTGAGAAGTTCACATCTGTGTGGATCTGTTCCATCATATACAGTTTTTTTCAGTATACTGCTCACATGGAGAGGAAGCCAGCAGAGTGCGAAGATCACCACCAAGCAAAACACTGTCTTTGCCACTTCCCTTCTCTGAAATAAAACATCAGAATCCTTTAACATTGAATTTCCCAAAGGACATGCATAAGGCTCTATGATATACTTATTTCAAAGAAACAAGAAAAAAAGTCTACATTAATGCCCTGTGCACACGAGCGGTTTTGCCGTCAGAATAAACTCTGAAGGTTTTTATGACAGAGTTCCGACAGAATTCAGCTCAAGCTGTCTTGCATACACACGGTTACACCAAATTCCGACCGTCCAGAACGCGGTGACGTACAATACTTACGACAGGACTAGAAAACTGAAGTTCAATAGCCAGTAGCCAATAGCTTCTGTCTCGTACTTGCTTCAGAGCATGCGTTGTTTTTGGTGCGTCGGAACAGCATACAGACGAGCGGTTTTTCCGTTAGTAATTTGTTCCGTCGGAAAAATATAGAACATGTTCTCTATCTAAGTCCGTCTGAATTTTCAAAGGAAAAAGTCCGATGGGGCGTACGCATGGTCGGAATATACGATGGAAAGCTCCCATCGGTCTCTTTCTGACGGAAATTCCGCTTGTGTGTACGCGGCATTAGGGTTCTAAAAATGGTGGATATATAGTGACAAGAGGCCAACTTATGGAATTTGGATATTTTGTATGGCAGCAATGAGTTATGTTTAGGCTGTGATTTTTCAAGTACTGAATAGAAAAGGAAGCCTAGGCAAAAACTTTACAGTTACATCTGTTATTAATTAATCCACTTATATTTACTTATATATACTTGTCTGGGTTTCTTAATGTTTTATCGCTTTTAAAAGACTGCAAGTACAACAAAATACTGGATAAACTTCCAGAAAAACACTGTGTTCCTAATTTCCCGTATGAACTGACAACACACTGCCAAATCCCAAGTAGTGTTGTCAGCTCTACTTATTCCTCCCCTCCTGGACCACAGAACCCCATTATGTAATGGAGATAAGAAGAGGGAGAAGTGTTCTGTAATTCAGAAGGGGAAAACTGGATAGGGTTGACACTGCTTGGGATTCAAAGTGGAACTTTAGTCACTTCAGGCTGGCCCTTTTTGCAGGTATAGCTATGTGAAACATTAAAAATAAGTACTTATACTGTTTTAAATATACACTGTCTCACCCTGCTTTGCACATGCTCAGTTGCTCTCTATTTTTAGGCAATGCTCCGGATTTGTAGAGGCCAAACTGCTGACATCCCAAAGATTAACTGCTGTTCAGGGGCTCTGGGCTCCAGGAAAATTGTGGCCTCCAGCAAGAAGAAACAGGAGCATTGCTGGAGGCAATTTACAGCACACACTAATTTTTCGGTAGCATAATTATTGATGTGGAATGTATGCTTCTTGCTAAAGAACATTATTTTCAGCAGGTTGTTATGGATTGTTAAGTTCCACTTAAAGTGCTGTAAATGAATAAAATAGCTATCTGCTCAAACATCAAGCTAGGAGAACTCTGGGTGTTCTATACCTGCATCATTTTTAAAGGGATTAAACATTAGGAAAGAGAAACAATCTACTGATAAGGAGAATTGTATAAAGATAACACCTACCTGTTTCATGTGATCATTGAGTGCTATTCTCATGCCATTCTTCATGCTTAGCATCTCACAGGACATTAATGTATAAAAGATTCCAGTGCAGGCCAAAGGAAGGCAGAAGTAAAAACCAAAAAGCCACCATACCTTCACTTCTTGATAAAACTGGAATATAAGCAATAAGGGCAATAATTATTTATTTGTATAACTGGAAAATATAACTTCTAGTTTTACAAAACTTCTGTTTCTTTATGTTTCTTGTTTTATGTTTCTGAGTTATTTTGTTAACCAGGCCTTACATTTAACACCTAATGTAAACCTTTCACAAGCCTGAGTAATGCAAACTGATCATATTATGTACAAATATATGATCAACAAATATACAATCAAGGGTACCTTGAGATATATATATATTTATGGTCATGGCGCTATGACTGAGAGAGATTTGGATCACATAAACACGCAACAAGACATACAACATAAATAGACCTGAAGCATGCCTTCGTGGTCTGGTTGGTATGCCAAGAAAAGGGGGCATACCCAAGGTAAGTAATGGGTAGTTTATGAAGAAGGAGGTGTTGAGAAGTGCCCTGAAAAAGGGAAGGACGGGAGGGTATCGCGCACTGAACTGACAAAGAGCATAGGCGAGTAAGCTGCTTAAATACCCTCCGGGCTCCTCCCATAAATTCAGGCCACCATACTGGCCTTCTTATTTATGGTCATGGCCCTATGACCGAGAGAGATGTGGATCACATAAACACGTGACAAGACATGCAACATAAATAGACCTTAAGTGTGCCTTGGTGGTCTGGTTGGTATGCCAAGAAAAGGGGGAAAAAGACTCAGATAGGGGAATAATTCTTAATTGATTCTTGTGTTTATTGGGCCAGCTTGGTAAAGGCTTGTGCCATTTCTTCCTAAGGATTTGGGATGTCTGTGGCAAAACAAGCGGACTTCCATCTGTCTAGTTTCTTGATTACGTGGTCTGGTACTCCATGTTGGGAGGGGTAGGAAAGAAACTACCATCAGATTGGCTGCGTAGATGGGACAGTAGTCGGTCGAGCACCATCACTGGGCATCAGGCATTGTTAGTCTGAAACAGGTTGATGTCAACCTGGGCTGGTTTGTTGCGTTTTGCAGACTGTGAGATGAAGGGTGTAATGGTTCAGAAAGCGAATCAGGTGTTGTGTCGGAGCAGTGTCTGACTGGCAGAGCCGCTGACAGTAGATTCACTAGGTCGTAGGAAACCGTAGAAGGCCTGGTAGATGGCTGCCTGGATGACTAGGCTGAGCAAAGCCCCAAACGGAGAATGCCTAAAGAGGGCACTCGTGATAGGTAGGCTTTTGCCACTGACTACCAGTTGGTGCTTCTGTATTCCCCATAGGAGGGACTTGACTGCATGGGCCGAGAATACTGATGGTTTACTGAGGTCCTGTAAGGACAGGAAATGCTGGACGCTGGCTAGGTATAGAGTGATAGTATTGTGAGAAAGGGCCAGCTGCGTGTGGCAATACGATATGAAGTCTAGGACATTTCTAACGTCGCCTATCGCTGATCTGGGGCAAGAGGCCAAAAACTTGCGGTGAGTGTTCCAAGCAGTGCGAAAGGCCTTCAGTGTGTTGCGTGCCAAGGAGTGATTAAAGAGCTGGGTTGCATTGACGAGATGTGGCTTCAGTCCATCGTCAGCAACGACAAGGGTGGGACAGGAATAGTTTTTCCTGTTGGAAAAACAAAGTAGGGTTGAAACGGGACAGCTCATCAGCTGCGATTTTGCATTTGCCTGGAATATGTCTACAGAAGATATTAAACTGGTGGCGGAGCGACAGCTGCGCGAGCCTGCGCAGGAAGGACATGATGGGGAGTGACTTGGATCTACCTGTATTGATGATGTCGGTCGTAACCTGATTGTCCGTGGTGAAGAGCACCGTCAGTTCTGTTCAAGTGTGGCCCCAGAGCTGGGCAGCTGCCCCCATGGGATACAGCTCGAAGAGTGATGAAGACTGGGTGACAGTGGAGGCTGTGGCATCGGTGACCACCCGTGGTGGCTCGGCTGGTACTGCCGGGATGAACATTGAAATGCTGTTGCAGCTGGTGAGGAACTTGTCCCACATAGTTAAGTCTGCTACTGCTGCTTGGTCTAGTTTGAGAACTTGGTCTGGATCTTGCACTGGTGTGAGAAAAACTAAAAGCTGTGATACAAAGGACCGTCCTTGAGGAATAATCCTCATCATGAAGTTCAGCATCCCTAGTAAGGATTGCGACTGCCTCATGGTGCACCCTTGTGACCGGGTGAAGTTGTGGATAACTGTCCTGGTACGGGCAAGTTTGTCGGGGGCAGGCTATGGCACGTGTGTCCAGAGTGACACCTAGTAAGGTGAATAAGTGTGCCGGGCCTTCCACTTTATGCTCAGCTATGGGCACGTTGAGATTGCTGAACACTATCCTCAAACTGTCTAAAACTGCTGGTGGTGTGCCTCGTTGTTCGGTGAGCAGGGAGTCATCGAGATGGTGGATAACCGTCTGACAGTGGCCTTGTGTGACTTTACCTGAAATGAACTGTCTTACCCCTGTCATGCGACTGACCCTGGTGAAGATGAGAACTGTACGTTCTTACCCTCCTATTTATTTATTTATTATTATTATTATTAATTTTTTTTTATCTGGGGAGATAAAATCTAACCTGGTGGCGGATGGAAACCTGAACTAACCTCAGGGAGAAAGAAGGAGAAAAGATGAGTGGTCCGCGTGCCACTGGAGATGAATGGCCAACTGGGTGCCGCTGCGTGTTTGTGTGGCTGATTGTTTGTCACTGAGGTGTGTTTGCAAGTCAGTTTGTATGCGGGTTTGCACGTAGGTGCATGCCGCAAAGTGTTTTATAATACTGGAGACAATATTGAGTGGTTGCAAGGGTGTCAGTGAGTGTCAGGTTGCTGGGGCGATATTGCGTGGTTGCAAGGGTCTCAGTCTGGTTTGCTGAGACGATATTGTGTGGTCGCAAGGGTCTCAGTCTGGTTTTGCCGAGACGATATTGCGTGGTTGCAAGGGTCTCGATGAGTATGAAGTTGTTTTGAGACGATATTGCGTGGTTGCAAGGGTCTCAGTGAGTGTAAGGGCTGCTGGGACGATTTAGCGTGATTGCAAGGGTCTCGATGAGTATGCAGTTTTTTTTTGTTTTTTTTTTTGGTATATGATGAAATTGCGTGGTTGTAAGGGTCTTGACGAGTGAGGGGTTGCTGAGACGATATTGCGTTTTGCAAATGAGTGTCAGGCTGCTGAGACGATTTTGTATGGCTGCAAAGGTCTGAACGGGTGTCAGATTGCTGAGACGAGATCGTGTGGTCGCAAGGGTCTAGACGAGTGTGAGGTTGCTGAGATGATATTGCGTTTTGCAAGGGTCTCAAATGAGTGTCAAGCTGATGAGACAATATTGCCTGACTTTTTTTTTTGTTAAAATGAAAACGACTGTAAACGAAACGCTGCTAAACGCGGGTTACCGCGTTTAGCAGCGTTTACAAGCTGTTACAGGCATTTGGCATTTCAAATGCCTCTGAACATCCGTCTGAACCAATTTTTTTTTTTTTTTGCATTCCAAAAAGCTTCTAAACTCATCTGCCTGGAAACTACTATAAATGACCCTGTGTATATGTACTGATAAGATAACATAGAGGAGAGTTCAGGGCAGCTGAAAAAAATGCCCAACTTCTCCTAAACGTCTGTTTACCAGCAGCCGTGTACATGAGGCCTTAGGCCTCATGTACACGGGACACTGAGGCAACCTCTTCTGAACGATTTTTTTG
This sequence comes from Lithobates septentrionalis, assembly GCA_037952835.1. Lineage (NCBI taxonomy): Eukaryota > Metazoa > Chordata > Amphibia > Anura > Ranidae > Lithobates > Lithobates septentrionalis. Next base: position 357,311 of record JBBDGP010000600.1, read on the forward strand.
CAGCTTGAAACCGGCATTTAAAAACACCCGTGTAGCTGCGTTTAAATGCCACGTTTAGCTGCGTTCGCGTCTAGGAGCATTTATTTAAGATAACATCATAAGACCCTCCCAAAGCACAAAAAACTGTATTATTTAACGATTTCAGCCATTCTGTGAGACCAGAGTGAGTAGCAGCAGCTGAGAGAGCAGCAGTGTACTTGTATCAACCTCAATTTCTGTGATTTTACTATGGATCCCATAATGAGCCCATTCCTCCCATAGTGAGGAAATTAAAAAAGCCATATATTAAATTTCATGCAACTATGTTTGATCAAGTCGGGGGTCAAGCTCAATGGTGGGGTCAAATGCCAATTCTACTTTGGCTAACAGCAATGCTAATAGTGTATTGGATTGGATCATGGGCTTATTAAGGGTATATAAATGGTCTAAGAAGCATTGCAAGCAATTACAAGTTTTTTAAATGTTTTTTTTAGTGGTTGTTTTTCATCATTTGCTATCATTTTTAAGTTTTGTAATGTAAAAAAAAGGGCACCTTTAAAAGCGCTTCTAAACGAAAACGTGGCTAAGGCTGCTTTCACACTGAGGCGCTTTACAGGTGCTATAGCACTAAAAATAGCGCCTGCAAAGAGCCTCTCCTTTCACTCCAGTGTGAAAGCCCGAGTGCTTTCACACTGGAGTGGTGTGCTTGTGGGATGGTAAAAAAAGTCCTGCAAGCAGCATCTTTGCAGCGCTGTAAGAGCAAAGTATACACCACTCCTAAAGCACCCCTGGCCATTGAAATCAATGGGCAGTGCCGCTGTACGGCCGGCAAAGAGCCGAGGCAGCGGCGCTTTGCGGGCGGTTTTAACCCTTTTTCGCCCGCTAGCGGGGGTTAAAAGCGCCCCGCTAGTGGCCGAATAGCACCGCTAAAATGACAGTAAAGGACATAAATTTTGTTTGTGTACAACGTTGCATGACTGAGCAATTGTCAGTTAAAGCGACGCAGTGCCGCTTTATGGCCTGGCCATTAAGGGGTAAATCCTTTCTGGGGCTGAAGTGGTTAATTGAACTGAAAAGCTGAATTTAATAGCTGGTTGGTTACTATGCCAGCAGCACCAGATTCTGTGTGCATCAGTTTTAGTAAATCCCCCCATTGTGTACATTCCATGTTAGATGAATAGGAACAGTGGAAACTTTTGGAAAGAAGTAAAAAGGAAGTAGAAAAAAGGGAGGTAAACAGGTTCCAAGTTGGTTAAAAGGCTTTTTTCCAGTTGTGAGTGGGCATGTCTTACCCAGGGTTGCCAAAGGTATGAGAACTGGAGAGAGGACACGATAAGATCTGACACAATAAGCAGCAGAAAATCTAGATTAGATGTACTATAAGGGCAATGATCTTTCATAGCTGTGACTAAAATATTATCCACAATACTTACTGTCAAAAAAGGAGACGCTTGCTCTAATGGCATCATGCAGACCCCCATAATTTGTCCCTTAAATTCCAGTTCGACCAAGTCAAAGGCAATGGCTTCTGGGACAGCCAATAGGATGGCTACAGCCCAGATTAAAGTGAGTTCTATGGCCTTCCAAACTGGAATTCCAATGCCCTGTATTCGGTTCCAAGAAGCCACAGCTCGATACCTGTAAAAAGATTAGATACTATTGATTAATGTTCATCTGCTTTTATTTCACAGTGATCGTGAAATTTTTTTTTTTTTTTAATATTAAAGCCTGTTTTAATCAACATATATATATATTGTGGCAGTAGGACCCTGTGCTACCTGGAAGATTGCTGGTTTACGCCAGATTTTGGAGAGAAAGGCACGCTGATTGCACAGCTGTGTGCTGGGCTATTTAATTGTGACCTGGCTATGGCTCAGGGTTCCACCCAACAGACAGGAAGTCTGTGCATGGGAGTCAGGTGGACTCCCATTCCTCTGAGAGGATTCAGAGGCTGCAGGAGGCAGCCAGGGTATGCATGTCTGCAGGAGGCAGATGTACTTGGTGACAGAGCAGCAAGTAGTAAGCAGCAGGAGTAAGCTAGGAGAGAGCTTCACTCTAGGAAACTCTTTTGGGTCTGAGGAGCAGACCTAAGGCCTAGGCTAAAGGCCGGAATCAGCCATATGGCAAGAATGTACGCCAGGAGGCTAAAGTATTGAGTGTGCAAGATACAGTAATGGTGGAACCCCCTGCGTGGGCTACTGATGTCTTTGTGAACTTTTCCGTGCTTTTAAATAAAAGTGGGCTACCAGGCCCTTAAAAATACAGTTTTGTACTGGAGTACTCACTGACAACGCACCTACCGTTTGAGTCTGATACCCCAACCTTACAATATATATATATATATATATATATATATATATATATATATATATATATATAGTAACTCACAAAAGTGAGTGCACCCCTCACATTTTTGTAAATATTTTATTCTATCTTTTCACGTGACATCATGTGCTTGTCTTCAGCAAACTGTTTGCAGAAAGCCCGCAAACAGTTTGCGGAAGACAAGCAGACTAAGGACATGGATTACTGGAGCCATGCCCTGTGATCTGATGAGACCAAGTTAAACTTATTTGATTCAGATGGTGTCAAGCGTGTGTGGTGGCAACCAGGTGAGGAGTACAAAGACAAATGTGTCTTGCTTACAGTCAAGCATTGTAGTGGGAGTGTCATGGTCTGGGGCTCATGAGTGCTGCCAGCACTGGGGCGCTACAGTTCATTTAGGGAACCATGAATGACAACATGTATTGTTACATACTGAAGCAGAGCATGATCCCCTCCCTTTGGAGACTGGGCCGCGGGGCAGTATTCCAACATGATAACGACCCCAAACACACCTCCAAGACGACCACTGCCTTGCTAAAGAAGCTGAGGGTAAAGGTGATGGGCTGGCCAAGCATGTCTCCAGACCTAAACCCTATTGAGCATCTGTGGGGCATCCTCAAATGGAAGGCGGAGGAGCGCAAGGTCTCTAACATCCACCAGCCCCATGATATCATCATGGAGGAGTGGAAGAGGACTCCAGTGGCAACCTGTGAAGCTCTGGTGAACTCCATGCCCAAGAGGGTTAAGGCAATGCTGGAAAATAATGGTGGCCACACAAAATATTGACACTTTGGGCCCAATTTGGACATTTTCACTTAGTGGGCAGAATTCACTTTTGTTGCCAGCGGTTTAGACATTAATGGCTGTATGTTGAGTTATTTTGAGGGGACAGCAAATTTACACTGTTATACAAACTGTACAATCACTATTTCACATTGTAGCAAAGTGTCATTTCTTCAGTGTTGTCACATGAAAATATATAATAAAATATTTACAAAAATGTGAGGGGTGTACTCACTTTTGTGAAATACTGTGTGTATATATATATATATATATATATATATATATATATATATATATATATATATAAAATAAAGAAGAAAGGAAACACATCAAAAAGGATAGCTATATGGGAGTCTGATTTGGATTGCCATAGGATTCTCGTCCTTTCCGGAACAAATGGATTATTCATGCTAAAAAAGGGCCTAATATTCCTAATAAGCTTATAGAATGTCTAAACTAATGAACAAAAATGTGGTATATTGCAGCTTATTAGCCCTTAAATGTGATGACTGCATTAGATTTCCTTTTTCTTGCTTTTTATCCTTTATTTTCACCTGATGACTCTAAAAGGAACACACTTCCTGTTGTGGGGTGAAAGCGCTCCCTCACTGTACTGTATCTGTGGAGGAGCAGATTTGTCACCCTAGGTTGCTCTAGGTGCAGTTGCACTTGCAGAATGCACAGTCTATTTGCCTTTAGTCAGTCAACCAAAGGGCTTCTGACAGTATCAACTGGTATGTGTCTATTTCTAGAAAATATACTAAGGGAAATCTCAGGATCTGTGATCTAAAACCTCATATACCACTCATCCTACCATTGCGCCTCAGTAAATGGTTAATAATCCAAATAAAATTTAAATGAGCTGCTGGCACTTTAAATAAAACATGTATCAAACCAAAATCACCTGGGGCATGGCCACGGCATGCAGGAGTGAAGACGTGCTCTCCTTGAGCTCCGTGAGACCCGCTCTGTACTCAGCCTGATCAGCAGCATTTACGGGGAACCCAACGCCCACGACGATGCCCCCAAAGCACAAGACGTCTCCGCAACCACAGCGGACCCCCCGAGGCCGGTCGGAATCGCGGGAAAACTACTTTTCCGGGACTCGCAGAGGAACAGCAAGTACAGCCAAGATGGCGCCCGGAGGCCACGCTGCCAGAGATACCTCCCCTATCAGCTCCCCGCTGCCTTCCCTGCATCCCCCCTCCTCTCCCTCCAGCTCAGACAGATCAGAAAGGCTCCCTGATGGGGGCGATGTATGGGGGGACAGAGACATTCGCTCCCATATTCTCTCCCTACCCACTAAGGATGATCTGGAGAGGTTTGTTCACAGGGTAGAGAAGGCCATTAGGCAGGATATAGAGGACTTACAAGCTGATACAGCACACCTAGGGGGAAGAGTGGAAACACTGGAGACGCAATGGGAAGAGACTGCCCCGACATTACAAGCCCTAACAGACCGCTGCAAATCGCAAGATCGCAGGATTGAAGCCCTGTTAGACCAAATGGATGACGCTGAGAATAGGAGCCGCAGGGTCAACATACGCATCAGAGGCTTACCTGAGGCCACAGGCCAGAGAGACATTGTACCTACCCTGCAGGGAGTCTTTAAACAAATATTAGGCCGCCAGGCGCCTGAGCATATTGAGATAGACCGGGCCCATAGAGCCCTGAGACCTCCATCTGAAGATCCTGACAAGCCCAGGGACATCATTTGTAAACTGCATAAATACTCTCTTAAGGAACAGATCATGACCCAAGTCCGCGGAATCAGATATGTGGATTTTGATGGAGCCAAATTATCTTTTTTTCCAGACCTCTCCAGACGCACGCTGATGCAGCGCCGCGCTCTCAAACCGTTGCTGGCGGCCTTACGGGATGCTCAACTGCCCTATAGGTGGGGATTTCCCTTTAGCCTATCTGTGACTAAGGACGGTAAGCAGTCTACCCTGCGGAGCAAGGCCGATTTGCCCCTTTTCTTGGAGTCTCTTGGACTGCCGCAAGTGGACATTCCGGATTAGAGGGCCTCACTGGAGATACCCCTCCCAACTCGCCCTGAACAGTGGCAAGCGAATTGCCGCAGACGTCGCCGGGGATCCAGGAGAGGTCCACCTACTCCGGCACCTCACCCCCATTCTCCTCAGGGAGAAACCTAAGCAGCGGACTTTTATATAATGGGTATCTCAAATGTCCCCGGACGTTTTTTCATTTTTGTCATTTTTTTGACTTCCCCCCGGCTACTGAGTCACCTTTTGCACTTAGAATTGAGGTGCAATTTTTGCACCCCACACTATGAGCGGGTCCCGACACGGACTCACCCCCCGTGCTGTACCACTTACCTCCGATAGGTCAACTCCTCTGAGTTTTGTTCCCTTTTTGGGAATTGGCGCTGCTCGCTGATCCTCACTGCTCCCTCTTCCTGGGGGAGGGGTGGGAATCCCCGATCGGCGGCAAGGTTGCACTTTGCTCTACGTTTAGGGCTTTTGGTTTTTCTATGTTTTCTTTTATGACTGTTTTTTCTTCTATGTTTTTTGTTATTTACACCTGCAATAACTATGGTTTGTCTCTTAGGCATATATTTACGCTTAATGTGTTCCTCGAGCTACCCCCTGATGCTATGACTATGCTTTGGACCATTCCTCCTCTTGCTGGCAGAATGGTGGCTCTTCCCCGCACTCCTCTACTATGGCTGATCTGAAAATCGGGTCCTACAACGTGCGAGGCCTGGGATCCCCCTCGAAACGGGGTAAGTTGTGGCTTGAGATGAAACGTTCAGGGGCACATGTTTTTTTTTTGCAGGAAACACGCTTCAATACTGACTCGGTCCCCCGACTCCCCACACACCTATATAATTCTTGGTATCTCAGCAATTCCCCACGACCTAAATCCGGATTGCGATTCATAAACATTGCCCCTTTATCTTAACAGATCAACTAACTGACCCCCATGGCAGGTTCGTATTTGTCAAAGGCTCCATTTATACCCGAAAGTTCACATTTGCAGCTGTGTATGCCCCAAATAACAAACAACTTACTTTCATAGACTCTGTCTTAGACACCCTGTCCTCCTTTAAAGAAGGCCAGCTTATAATGGGAGGGGATTTCAATGTCAGTCCTGACCCGCAGATAGACACATCTTCCAGCCACTCAACCCACTCGTTTGCCTTTCTGAAACATTTTCGGAAATCACTACAAGCACACCATCTGGTGGACTGCTGGAGACTATTGCACCCTGCAGACAGGGACTATAGCTACTTCTCAGACACACACAATGTCTACACTCGTATAGTCTTACTGCTGATGGATCAATACTCCCTGGTCTCCCTGTCCGGTGCCTCCATTGGCTCCATCACACTGTCGGACCATGCCCCGGTCTTCATCTCCCTGCGGCCCCTGTCTGTGGAGGCACGGACGTGGAGCTGGCACCTAAACGAGGGTATTTTAGATGATGCTGTAGCACACAAACAGGTACTAGATGCCATCTCCCTATACTTTGCTGAGAATAAGACAGGTGAGGTGGGTATGGGCTCGGTGTGGGAGGGACATAAAGCGGTTATCCGGGGAGAGTTAATATCTCAGGAGTCAAGACTTAAGAAAGCCAGGGAGGGAGAATTGCAGGCGTTGTTAGGGAAAATTCAGAAAGCAGAACTGATGCACAAGCGGCACGTCACCCCTGCAGTAGCCTCAGAATTGCAGTCCCTTAGGCAGGATTTATCCAGATTGTTGGACAATAGGATTAGGGCACGTATAGGTCATGTAGCACACAAATTCTACGAATTCGGTAATAAGTGTGGGCGGCTATTGGCGAGAGCCCTCAAAAACCAAGAGGACTCAGGACATGTACACAAATTGACCTCAACAACAGGTGCATCGGTTGTGCACTCTTCAAAAATAGCCCACGCTTTCCAGGAATACTATGCTCAGTTATATCATCTCCCAGATACAGTACCCGGTCTAGCGGAATCCCAACGGATTGACCGCATCGCACAATACCTCACAGACGCCCAATTCCCGCAGCTGGCGGCCTCCATTAGTAAGCAGCTGGATACACCTATCTCCCTTTTGGAAATCAGGGCTGTGATCAAGGATCTTCCCAATGGGAAAAGCCCTCGTCCTGACGGATATACAAACGCATACTATAAGAAGTACTCAGAAGTGCTCTCGGAACCCATGTGTGCATATTTCACAGCCCTGGCTTCCGGTACAGTGATGCCCAAGGAGGCTCTGATGGCGCACATCACAGTCCTTCCAAAAGAGGGAAAAGATCATACCATGCCAGGGAGCTATAGGCCGATATCCCTTTTAAATACAGATGTTAAGATACTAGCAAAAATCCTGGCCAATAGACTCAAACCGATCCTTCCATCACTTATACATCCCGACCAGACAGGATTTATAATGGGAAGGGAAGCTAGGGACAATTCCAACAGAGCACTCCAACTGATTCACTGGGCGGAATCTCAGGCCACAACACATCCCTGTCTCTTGCTTTCCACCGATGCCGAGAAGGCATTTGACAGGGTTGACTGGACTTACATGAGGGTGGTGTTGACCAGGCTTGGCCTGGGCCCCAGCATGCTCGCATGGATATCCTCCCTCTACAGTTCCCCAACAGCTAAAGTAAAGGTAAATGGTCTATTGTCAGATGCCTTCCCAATAAATAATGGTACACGCCAGGGGAGCCCTTTATCCCCTTTAATTTTTGCCCTGACACTGGAACCCCTGCTAAACAAAATCCGCCTTAACAGAGATATCAGGGGCTTCACTGTAGGACCAACGGAACACAAGCTTTCCGCCTATGCAGATGACGTTCTATTCTACGTCTCGGAACCCCTCATATCACTACCTAACATCATGGCAGAGCTGAAGGAATTTCACTTATTATCTAACTTTAAGATCAATTACAACAAATCGGAGATTCTGACATTGAATATCCCAATAGCTTTACGTACACAGCTGCAGACTGCTTTCTCATTTACATAGTGCCAGACTTCCCTGAAGTACTTGGGCATATATCTGCCCGCACGGTGCTCCCAGCTTTTTATATGTAACTATTCACCGCTGCTCACTTATATCAGAATGGACTTAAAAAATTGGAACAAATCTGCATTTTCATGGATGGGCCGAGTCAGTATTCTTAAGATGAATGTGTTACCCCGCATTTTGTTTTTCCTGCAGATGGTGCCCATCACCTTGCCTAGGACTTTCTTCTCAACTCTCAACAGCCTGTTCATACAATATATATGGAGTGGGAAGAGCCCCAGACTAGCCCTCCGCACGATACAACGTCCTAAAGCAAGAGGGGGAATGGGGTCCCAATGGTCCGCAGATACTATGAGGCTATAGCTTTACAGCGCATTCTTGATTGGTACCACAATGTTTCCCTTAAACTATGGGTTCCTCTTGATAAGTTCTTAGCTGGCCGAAACTTGTCACATGCCCCCTGGGTCCCTAGGGAGAACAGGGGCCTCTCGACACTGGTTTCTCCTATGGCTTCACATGCTTTAAATGTATGGGATGCCTTGAATAAAAAGGGGAAGCTCGCATTGCCGACTTCCCCCCTGGCACCCCTGGGTGGCTTCCCCTGGTTCACTCCAGGGGAACATCCATCTTTTTTTCGGACATGGACAGCCGACGGAGAAACCAGATGCGGTAGATTCGTTCAGGATCAAGGTTTGTTACCACTGGCCAAATTAAGGGAACTATTCGGCTCATTCCCGATGGACGAATGGCGTTATAGACAGCTTAAGCACTTCATTGATAGCCTGCCACAGGAGGTCCGTTCCCCTACTATGGCATCGCCCTTTGAATGCTTATGTATGTCATCCTCTATCACCCCCCATGCAATTTCCATGTTATATGAACTATTGCAATCTTCACAGGCAGAGGAGAAGCCGGGATTTATTAAGGAGTGGGAGAAAGACCTCCAACACAACTTCACAGAACCTCAGTTAGACCACCTTTTTCGCCTTACCCACTCGAGCACAGTTGACACCAAAATGCAGGAGAACAGCTATAAGGTTCTGACCAGCTGGTATCGGGTTCCCTCTAAGCTCACCAAGATCTACCCGTCTCTCTCAGCCGCATGCTGGAGGGAATGTGAGCTCAGAGGTTAATTCCTCCATATCTGGTGGGAATGCCCCAAGTTACGACCATACTGGTTGGACATACACGCTCAGATTAAACTCATTTTGGATGTGGAACTCCCAGACTCACCACTGGAATCCTTGTTGCACTTCCCCACCATTCCTCTCGGTCAGTACCGCAAGTCAATCTTACCACATTTGCTCAATGCAGCCCGAAGGCTGATCCCTATACATTGGAAAAAGCCTCAAATACCCACACGTACTGAATGGATAGGGTTGGTTGATAATATCATGGCTGCAGAGGAATGGATGGCGAAGTGTAAAGATAAATATGAAAAATGTTATTCCATATGGGCTACTTGGATGCATTACACCGGTCAAGGGAGGATGCCCGCTTTGGGATCTCCTCAGACACGGGATCTCCTCAGACACGGGACCCCCCTTGATCCTTAATTCATGGGGCTGACCTTGGCAGATAGTGAGATAACTATTTACAGGCAGTAGAAGCACAGATGAGCTTTAGTAGGCCTAGAGTGGCTTAATTTGGTTGACTATTTTATGAGGTTTAACATTCCCTCTCCCTTTCTTTTTCTTTTCCCTTTTCTTTTTCTCTTAATTTTTATTAAAATAATAATTACAGTTTGTTATGGTTTATATCAAGATCTACGACTTGGCGCTTAGTCTGGTCCTAAGTACTATGGGTTCCTGTTAAGACCCATACATCTGATTGAAGGTTATCGCCTTCCTCCGTGATATCCCATTTGGGCGCAATAGGGGAGACCCATGGATGTGTGAATTTATATGAAGTGTTGGTTAGATGACGATAAATATCCCCCTATAATATTGCCGCTGGTGTGTGTATGTCCCTGAGTAATATATACATTTATTTGACCGGAAAAGAATCTCCTATGTAAATCGTACCTACTTCATATGTGTTATAAATTATACTATGTCTTTTTGTATGTTTTTCACTGAAACATCTTTAAAATAAAGATTATATAAAAAAACAAAAAAAAACCCAAAATCACCTAAAACACCTAAAACACCTAATCCTAAAACATATACAGTAAATAGTGGCACTGTACAGTGAAAAAGTAATCTCAGACTCACCTAAAACATAAATAAAACATCATAAACAAATATAACATACTCTCAAAACAATAAAAAGTAGACTGAAATCACACCCAGTAAAAATGAAGCAAATAAAAGTCCAGATAATAGCAAAAATCATAAGATTGTTGTAAACTGATGGTCTGTGACATTTAGTAGATGTATCTTTAGAGTATCTCCACAACACACCATGTGAGACTGTGCAAACACTTCCCCATTCGGTTTAAACTCACCAAATGAATTTGCCTCACATTCTCATGTTTGTCAAAACAGGCAATGTACCCCTCAGGGTTAAGGACATCAGCAACGATCTCCAGATATTAGAAGTGAATCACAAATCATTTTTAATACTGCATGGCTGATCAGAAGTACACTTGTGTGTGCTTTCTCTAAACTACAGGATTTGTAGAAAGAAAGCAGGCTCAGTCACTCCCCTTTGTTACCTCCGTACTCCTCAGCTCGTGCCTCACTCCCCAACTCAGGCAGACACGTCTCCCCGTTGCTATAGAAAATATAGACAAAGAGAACTAATGCAACCACCACATCTAAAGATTGGTAAAGTGCAATATATCACTTTTTTGTCTTGAATTTAGTAAAATACTTAGACCCTTTTCAGGCATTTTAGTGCTAAAAATAGCACCTGAAAAGCGCCTCTCAAGCCACCCCAGTGTGAAAGCCCAAGTGCTTTTACACTGGAGCAGTGCACTTGCAGGACAGGGAAAAAAGTCCTGCAAGCAGCATCTTTTGGGGTGGTGTGAGATTGGTGTATACACCGCTCCCAAAATGCCCTGCCCATTGAAATGAATGGCTTTGGCAGCGCCGCAACACGGGCGCTATTAACCATTTTTCGGTCGCTAGCGGGGGTTAACAGTGCCCTGCTAGCAGCCAAAAAGCGCTGCTAAAACTAGCGGCGCTTTACTGCTAATGCCCGCATCGCCCCAGTGTGAAAGGGGTCTTAAAGTGGAAGTCCATGCTAAAACTAAAATCTCTGCTTTTAAAGACACCCGCAATCTAACACTAACCTATCTAGCCCTGTAAAGAAAACATGAGTATACATACCTTTTCTGAAGCCGATCTGACCCAATCTCCAGCGGCGGAAGCTTTGCAGGGGACACAGCCGACAAGGGCTGTGAAATGAATGGGAAGTGACTTCACCCATAGATTTACTATGGAGCTTCCGTTGTCAGCTGTGTCCTCTGCACCCGCCTCTACAGCGAAGCCACGGCTGACAGCTCAGCGTGAGATCGGGTCGGATCAGCTTCAGAAAAGGTATGTATACTCATTTTTTCTTTACAGGGTTAGATAGGTTAGTGTTAGTTTGCGGGTGTCTATAGATGCAGGGATTTTAGTTTTAGCATGGACTTCCACTTTAATTTTCTAGGGTGGCAACGCTCACACACTGTACAGTATCCATGAAGGAGTAGAATTGTCACCCCAGGGAAAGAAGTGTGTGGGCTACAAAATACTTACCTGCTCCTCATCTCCATAACATAGAGGGAGGTGTTCTGTATTTCACAAATATAACTGATAAGAGTGCAGCACAGGCAGAGTGGCAGGTGTTTTTTTTTTGCACTTATCAAACAGATATTGCATAATGCTTTCAATGGTTTATTTAGCAGACCAAAGCGCAGCAAATAAAATAAGTTTTACGAGCCAAAAGATCACCAAGTTAAATACTGGCAAAGCTAGTATCTTTGTAGGACTATTCACATTTCGAGGTGCATCACCTCCATCTTACTGTGTGAATATTGGAATAAAAAAGCTTGAAATGTTACCTGTCTATGCTCAGCGCACATAAACTCAGGACTGTGACACCCACCGAGGCCTTCTGGATAAATGGAACCAGCTTGCACACGTGAACTCCAAATGGCCAGTTTTCAGCTAGAAGCTGCAATCATATAGACATTATTTCAGACAGGTTCTATAATTCCAATTTTGATTGTCAAGAATGTTTGACAATTTACAAATACATAATGATAAATGCTAATTTTTACAGGAAGCAAGTTTCTTTCTAAGGTCATTTTGGTTTTGGGCAGGTGCTGTTTGATTAATTCATCGGCATCATAATTCTTGGGTAAGTGACAACATTGGAAGTATACATTGCAATGCTTTCTTTGACCATTACACATAAACATGTAGGAGAACTCTCTCTCTTATTCCTCCATAAAGTGAAATGAATCAGCAGTAAAAGCAAGACCCCTTTTTATGTACATGCAAAGTAGGTGGAGCTGAGAACACAGACATCTCATCTGCTGAGTCTTAGTTGGATATATGGCACCAGTAGAAAGTGCAGAACATCAGCAACTACCCAAAACCAGAGCAATATTTATGATATCTATGCCAAAAATGTCTAATAAAGACAATTGTATTTAATGCAATTTATATATAATTAGACATATGGCACCGATTTCTTTTTTAGCTCCACTCCAGTTGTGTTGTTAAGTTTAGAGTACTCCCCAAGCCATGTATGAGGCATGTTCAAGTCAAATCGGGACTTTTGAGTTTATATGATAAAAGAACACATTTCAAGGAGTGGAAACTGCATTTATTTTTTGACATACTCCCCTGCCTTATTTATATACCAATCCAGGCATTTAACTATTGCCTGGAAAGCTTTGGCATAGAAAGATTTGTCAGTACGCCTGAACCATCCTAGGACAGCCTTCTTGTGATTGTGTTCAACGTTCTGGCAGAAAGATTAGTCTCCTGTGTACAACAGACTACAGTATGTGTCAATTATCCAGGATGAGGCGTTACACGCACTGAATGTTCACAGGAATGACTGCAGTGAGCTGGGAACCACCATGGCCGGGATCATCACTGATGGATGTACGGCCATCTTTGAAACGTTAACAGCATTCAAATGTCTTACTGCATCTGAAAGCCTCATCACCATACTGTGCTTGAAGTTTTCTGTAGATATCCGCGGGTTTTACGCCTTCGTTCATAAGAAACTTCATCACCACATGCTGTTCCGTGCATGCACTAACAGTTGTCTGCCATCTTGATTAACGGTCTTTGGACTTGCCTGCAACATGTGCACCTTCTATCAGTAGTAGGACACACTTGCCATTTACTACTGTGTGTAGTACACTAACATCCCTTTTTATACCTGTAAAATTAAAGGTCCCGGTTTGACGTGAACCCCCCCCCCCTCATATATAAGCTGCACGGATTATAGTAAGATTTTATGCAAACCATTACATCTTGTAGAAATAGGCAAGTGAACTTGTTCTAATTTTTTGTTCTAATTTTCCAAAACTTTTCCAAAACAAGCAATATGTGAGAATATGTGTTCTATGTTACACGTTCAGTCCCATATACACTACAGCTCTTTAGGGGATGAACAGCACTTTTATTCACCCAATTCATCTGCTGTGCCAGTAGACGCCGCTCCACTATGCTTTGGTGGTGGACTGTTCTTTGGTGGCCTTAGATCCCATGAAGGGCCTTGCATTGGTCCTGATAATATCAGGACCTTAAGTTGGGTATACACATTGAGTTTTTTTTTGTTCAAGCAGGTTGAATGGAAAAAAAAACCTCACAGATTGCTGCATCCACCCAAGCGATGTTGATGTAGGGATCTCCACCAATGTTCTATTGTGCTTTAAGCATGGGACTACCGCCCCTCTCCCAATCAGAATACACTGATTAGCCAATGGCTGCAGTGGCTGATCGAATGCTGGTCTTCCAGCAGGACTGTTTGATAGAAGCCTGCCTAACGATTGGCTTCTGTTGAACAGAGAGGGGTATAGGCAGATTGATACATGTATACTCAGCTTTAGACCCCTGGAGAATGAGGGGGAAGATGCTGCAGGGACCGTTCTAGCAAAAGGAGGAGTAGAGGATTGTTTAAGTAAATCTACTTTTCATGCCCCCTAGTCGTAAACAAATATTTAACTATAACAGTGCGGGTGCAGTTTTCCTTGCAAGGGAGTATTTTCAAATTTCCCAGAGTTGGGCTTTAATGTCAAAGATAAAATTTGAATCGCAATAAACCTAAGGGCTTTGCCACGGATGCCTCTAATTTGACCTCAAGTTCTCAACCTTCTGAGAAAATGAGTCATTCCAAACCGCAAGGGATAAGATTATGGGACATCCTAGTTACAATGAGAATATTGTTGTCATGGGTTTAAGGGAGAGGATGTGTTAGTTAAAAAAAAAAAACTGTATTTAATTGTTTCTGCTTACCTTCTTAAGTGCTTTTGTCTTGCTTTAAGATCCTACAGAGCTCTCCCCCACTATGTCATGTTAGGGTGGGGGTTGTGTAGTAATGTTTAAAAAAAATAATCCTGTCTGTACTGTGCAGGGAGATCTTATTATCAGTCATAACTAGATTTGAACAGTTTATTCTAGCAAAATGTTAAAGATCGCAAGGTTTGGTTTCTGCATTGTATGTTAATGCACTTAAAAAATAAATTGTCCTTATCTCTGTCCCTTATATTGACATACTTTTAAAGCAATAGAAGCTGCCTACGTATAAATATGCTCCAAAAAACAACACAAAAGGTAGGCAGTATGGCTCTTTAAATTATTTCTAGGCATGCTGTGTGAATAGGAACGCAGGACAAACATGGTTGGGGTTTTTCAAATTTGACTGGAAAAGTAGAAATACACTTTAACTCCCAAAGGCCACTACCAGCTATCTATGTCTAAGGTCTATGTCTCAAAGTATATTTGATGCTGTTTTGTTTTTTTTTTTACTATGGATAAAGTAGGGAAAGGTTAAAATCCCTGTCAATTTTTTTTTTTTACCCATTTTGAATAAAAGAACAAGGTTACAAATCTGTAAAGACCTAGACGACAATGTGCACTTGACGGTAGACCCATGTGCATGCCCCCATGTCAATGAAATACTTGTTAGTAATAACTATTCTTACATTAAATGTACTGAAAATTGTTCCTATGCATAAAATGACAGATTTTTCAACAGGCTTTGTTGGGCAGTACTAGGTATCCAATCTTTCCAAATTAGCATGCCTAGAAGTAACACCCAAGGTTGTTCTACTTTTATTACCATATACTGTATACTGTATGTTGGGTATTAATACACTGAAATATGGCATATGTATAGAGAGAATAGCTTTGAAACAATAAATGTCAATTCATACAAACCTTATAAATATTGATGGGAATAGCTATTAGTATGTAGAAAAGATCTCCCAGTGCCAGGCTGGCGATAAGTACATTGGGACCATTCCTCATGCATTTATTCTTGTAAATAATTCTTAGAAGTGTTGAATTTCCTACAATCCCCACCAGGAAAATGACACAGGACAATATGGTGGTGACATACTTAAATGCATGCTTGATTTTAGACCGGGAGAGACAAGGCGGTGGTCTTCGAGGTGGCATATTTCCAATATCATCTTCAGACTGTTGACTTCCGTTGGGGCTTTGGTTTGTGCCCAGCTGTATAATGTGCCCAGCTTTTTCCTGATTTAATGTCTGTGACAGCTCTGAGATTTCTTCCAGATACTGTGGGGTTGGGGAATACTGGCTGTAAACACCACACATTAGGCATGCTATCCACACTAGGGCCAAGGTGGTAGGAGACATCATGTGCAGGTCTGGGGCTTGAGTTTTAGAATGATCTTGAAATTACGGCTGAAAGGGGCTCAGTTGTCCAGCAAACAGGCCTGTTAATACAGAATGAAATAGTTGTAAGAGTGAATCTCCCCAGCGGAATTAGAAATAGCACAAATCTGGCAGGCATTAGAGACACTTTAACAATAGCAAGCCTTCAAAATAGCTTTTTCTGAGTTCCCAAACATCCCTACCTCTTTCAAAGTAGTATGATGGACAAGGTGGTAGATCATGCCTGACTCTTTGAAGGGAAATCCCATGCCAGAATTGTTTCTTTTTAAATAGTTTAGGAATGCTAGCAACTATGTCCATTATGAACAAACCCCAAATTTAATAACAGGCCCTTTTAGCCACTACCATTTCTGATAAACCACAGCCAATCTCTGATAAAAGGATACTTAACATATTGCCTATCACCATATAAGCATGGGCGTCCGCAGGTAGGGGCAAGGGAGGGCGAGTGACCCCCCCTGGTATCGGCAAGGGTCTGCTGGCTCTCTGTGTCTGTGCGAGTCGGCTCCACAGCTGTTGCAGATCAGTGTCATTGAGCTTACAGAGCTCTTTACTGCCACCTCTGGCTGCTTCCTGTATGTGTGCTCTCGCATTTTCTTTGCTGCCTGTAATGTATTTTCAAAGGGACATGTGGAAACAGGACCTGGGAGAAGGAAGACCACCGTGACCTTACAAGTGGGGGCCGTGAGTACAAGTGAAGGCAGGAGGCTGAGTTGTGTGTGTGTGCTTATAGATCTGTGTGTGGGGGCCTGACATATATACAATTGAGGGGGGCAGCTAAGCGCATATAGGTATGATCAGTGAAGGGGGGTGCCACATATAGGAAAGATCATATCATCTGTCCTGTCCTGTATACAGCTATATACACCCACCTTCCTTCCTGTATTCCTCCATCATCTCTGACTGCAGATATACATCATCTGTCCTGTATACAACTATATGCACCCACCTTCCTTCCTGTATATACTAATACCATCCACCCCCTCTATATACACATACTGTACACCCTCCGTACTGTACAGGCCACATTTGATCAGCACAGTGAGGCTGCATATGATGTGCACATGCCTGCACTTTATAGGATAATGACTAATCCCCTCCCCTTTATGACACTGTCAAAGGGGCGGAGCATGGGTGACCTTAAAATGATGCCCCCCCCCCCTGAAAAAAGTTCTGCGTACACCCATGCATATAAGCCACTCTTCTTGGCTGATCTTGCTGCTTGGTCTGTACATCTCATGTATAGCTGCAAGTAAAGTTTGCTTATGTATTAAATGTTGATCTCTCAGATGATTTGTTCAACAACTCAATCAAAGCCTGCGTAAGATTCTGTTCTGCTGTGTTACATATTCACCGGCCGCTATCACATGCACCGCATGGCTTTCTTATCTCTTTGCCATAGTATCCAGCATACCAATAAAGTATCTGTAAAGTCCATTGTCCTATCGTCCAAGGTTATAAGTGTCCTGTTTTTCCTGGGGCTCTTCACATATATAGCCTAGAAAATCCAAGCTTTGATGACCTGTGGTGAGGAGCCAGTGATTCGGGGAAAAGCAGGATATTGGGCAAAGGAGCACAAGAGAAGAATTGAGTGCAGAGTGCATATCAGCAAAACATGCCCTCAGGTACCCATGCTTTATTACTAACCATAAATCTGAACTAAACAGTATAATGGGCAGCATTTAGAAGATTTTTCACACAAACACTGTTCCTACAGTATTAAGCGCAATGCATGGGTGGATTGGTTTGAAGAGAAGATAATTATCATCATGCGTATTATGTGTAGAATTGTAAGACTAGTGCGCAGTATTCTAACAAGAATAAGTTCATAAGTGTTTTCTTTTTGTAAGAGTTAGTATTAGTGTCTTCGTGAATTGAGAGATTCAGAAGACTTTAACGGATTTTGAAAAAAAGTGTTTTCTCTCAGTTGACTACAAAGTGCTTGTGAACAATGTAGTACACTATCTTTTTTGTGCCTTGGCAGTAGGCTAGCCATTGACATCATATGGTGCTTATCAAAACTGTGGAAGATATTTAATTTAAAAGACAGTGTAAAAGATAGTAGTGTTCTAATTGTTTGATCATCTTATGGTTTGATCATCAATCCTGTCAGGTCTGTAAATAATACCCAATGGCACTTTCCTGCAATAGAGTAAATATTATACTCACCTTTCCTGTTGCCGGTGTCTCCTACCTCCTATCCAGTGCTGCAACTTCCATAAGACTGTTCGGCATTTGACATTTCCAGTAATGTTCAACTCCCACCACCTTCTTTTTTGACCATACTAGATATAGGACAGTTGGAGATGGACTGGTTCCCTTTGGCTCTACAGTTTCCTTTCTGTCAGGTAATAAAACACTATGGTTCCCATAGATGAGCATGTGTCTCCACAAGAAGAGGTGTAAGGAAACATTTTGACCTTCATAAAACATGCTGGTACCAGTTTCCATGTGTTTTGTGGCCCAACAAACAGACAGAATCAGTACAATAAAAGCACAATGAGTGGAATCTGGCCCCTGTCTGCAGAGGATAGGGCTGAGTCTACAATTTTGGAATCTGTTGAATAGTTACAATTTTGGAATCTGACATTCCCAGAAACAAAAGAGGGTATCAGTGGTGTGGGTGATAGAAGGGGTGAGTATTAGGCCTCATGCACATAGGCGGTTTTAGCCTGAGAGCGTCAAATCCCAGCATTTTCAGGTGCTCAGGAGGCACAGGGGCAGCGTCCAATCCCGCTGCCAGCAGTCTATCAAAATCTATTAAAGGCTAAAATACAGTGTGACTGAACACTGTACTGAGGGGTAATTGCATTTCGAGCCATATGCATTCAGACACGTATATCAAACCGTCTGTGTGCATGTAGGCTTAACCACCTTAGAACAAGCCCCTCACTGACCTCTGTAGCTACAAGCATATCTGAGCAAGGTTTACTCAAAGTTTACAAAAGTGGCACTGTAGTTGGGTTCTAGTCAGTTTCTTCACTTTTGTGATAGGGAGCAGAGTGAAACTGATACTAGAACCTAATTAGTGTGTCTTTGTTTTGAATTTTGTGGATTAATTACTGTAGTTACAAAGAACAGTGAGGTTTTCTTAGATAACCAAAGCCAAGAACAAAAATGTAGTATATTTCGACTTACTAGTCCTCAGATGTGGTGACTGCATTAGTTTTCATTTTTCAGGCTAAGAAGAGAGTCTTTGTGACTTCCTGTAAGCACCACTGCAAGCACAACAATCTTGTGTTCCGTCTGTAAACTCCAAATTTTCTTATCAGCAATGTCAGCAATGTAATGGAGATGAACAAAGGCAGACATTGTAGGCCAGCCTAGAAGGCAGCCATTACTTCCCCCATAGATACAGTGGAGAAGTTAGTGTAGCCTCCCAGGGTCAGGAAGTTTGTTAACAGAAAAGAATAAGGAGAAAAAAACCTGGAAAAAAAGCCCCCCCCCCCAAAAAAAAAAAAAAAAAATCATCCACAACAACTAAGGACTGGTAAGATGCAATATATAAAGATTTAGTTTTGCGGTTTAACTACGCATTAAAATGTTTTTAAACCTTAAAGGAGAAGTTATAGCCAAAGCTTTTTTGGCTGTACTTCTCCTGTGGATCACAGGAGTGCAGTTCGCTCTGCACTTCTGTGACCCATTTTTTGTAAGAGCGAGTATACTTGAAGACAATATGGAGCAAATAACAATGAAAACATTTGATAAATGTACAAATATTCAACTGTGTCACCCAAGATACTAAAGGTGAGCAAATAAACACAATATAAATAATCCTTCATAAACAATACTGTGCAATATTGAAAAAACAGTACTTGAAGACAATACGGTGCAAATAACAATGGAAAAATGTGATAAACTTTTTCTTCAATACGATGCACCGTATTGAAGAAAGAGTTTATCACATTTTTTCATTGTTATTTGCACCGTATTGTCTTCAAGTACTGTTTTTTCAATATTGCACAGTATTGTTTATGAAGGATTATTTATATTTTGTTTATTTCCTGTGTACATTTATCACATTTATTTGAGTAAGAGCCACATTATTCATTTTTCTTTTAAGGCTTATTTACTGCTTATTAAGAATATGTAAATAAATGGATGCCTATTGCTTGACCACAAGATGACTTGAATTTCCTTTGCATATAATTGGTTATTCAGCGTGAACGCTTTACCTTATTTACAATGCTTAGTCATTCATTTTGTAAAGTGAACACTCTATTCCTTTAGTAAACTACCCCATAAAATTACATATTCCCGACTGGTCTGTGAAGAAGTAATGGTTCATATGTCAGTGTTTAGAAATATATATAACAAGGGTTGTGGCGCTTCCTATGGGGTACTAGATGGGAAGGGTGGTTGTGGTGTACACGGGTAGTTACCCTCAATGAATCCTAATGGAGGTACCTGGTGGCTACCAGGGAACAGCTTTGTTGCCGTAAGGGTATATATGTCTGTACCTCACATACACACACATATATCCACATGCCCCCACATATATCAACAGAGATAATGTCTCCAATGGTGGTTCATTCAGACCTTATTTTAAGGGGTGTGGGCTGAGGCCCCTATAGCTGTGATACATATGCCACCACTAGGTGAGATACCTATACCATATGTGTGTAACCTTATGTGCGCTCTGCTGCCAAAATAATCCAAACACTCTAATGCCCGTGCAAAGTAAACATCCATAAAAATATGTTACCAAAACATTACATATTGTAATCAAATTTAGTGCAAATAGACATATTGTGATCAAAATAAGTGCAAAAAAAACAGTATTAACAGTTTTTCAGTGATTATAGTCCTTAAGGAAAAAACTTGTTCAAATCCAGTGTTCCAAACAATTTCGTGACTTGAGTGCTCTCAGATAATTCCTGTGACTTTTGTGCGCCCCCTTGCGGATCCCCACTCACCAGATCCAATAGCCCCGAAGAGGGGCAACCAGCATAAGATGTCTCAGTCACGGTCTCTTCTCCACGCTAATCGAGCGGGCTGTACAGGATGATTTCCGTTGGTTTTCCCAATAGTTTCCCGGGACCTCCTATTTCAGATGGAGCTGGTAGTATGGGGTATTCCAATCACAATTTTCTCTCCCCCACCGTCCTCCCGGGTATCCAGGTACTTCCTACTATTGGGTAGAATGTTCACAATGGCTCCCTCATGGAAAGAAAAAATAGGAAGCTTCCATGGTGTAGTATGTATGAAGGCTTTTATTCAAAAAAATTCCATCAGCAAGCAGCGGAATAAAATATATATAAAACAAACTTAAAAACAATAAGCTAGCTCAAAAAGGAGCCTGAGAGCAGACCCGTAGCGGTGTGAAGATAGCGTGCCGCTGGTTGGAGCTGTTTGCGCTCCACCTGCGTTCCAGCTAGGGTCCGTAACCGGAAGTGACGTAGCGTGCGTGGCGTCGTTGTACGCGTTTCGTCATAGACGTCTTCAGCAACGATGCCAGCACGCCACGCGCTACGTCCATTTAAGGAGCCGTCAATCTAGATCCGCCCCATATTTCTACCCCATCCAATCCTATCATACCAAGGCGGGGTGACACTCCCACCTCGTCTGGAGTGTCAGCAAGGGATGATCATTCACCTTTACTCGTATTGCAAACCCAACTACTGTTCTATCCATAGATCAAATGAGCAATAAAAGGATCTAAAACAAATATTTAAAAAAAGGTAGGAATAAAAAATTTATAAATAAAAGTAAGTATATACCCAGAACATTGTGAAACAGTAAATATGGAAAAAACGGTGAAACTTATTGTGGACCAAATTCGTGAAGGAGAAAACCTTTCCATAGACTTGTTCTCAAACACTATAATATATCATCAGGTGATTGTCCTAATATGATCCCTACTCAGGAGGGGGGGGGGAAGGGGGGGTAGGGGGGGGAGGAAAAGGGGGAAAAAAGGAAAGGGGACGTGTTACTAGTATTCCCTGGTTTTCACTCATCTCGGGCCTTGGGGACTTGCCCAGTAGTTATCCTTATAGGGGGTATTTGTAAACCCCAGTGTTTCAATGTTCCAAGAGAGGCCCTCCTTGGGAATAATGTTACACATATTGCTACAAGTCGAAACCACCAATATTGTTTATAGTGAAAGTATACAGAGGTTTCTGTATTTCAAATATTTGGGGGTACGGCCTTTTAGGGTTTTTACCTTAAAGTCAAATAGATTCTAGAAAGAGATTTGGGGTTGCCCCCATGTTCTTGGTGTGGGTGGTTAAAGGGCTATGTATGCACTACCTTGCACCTTATATCCATAGAGGGAAAAAACGATGGGTGTTCCCAGATATAAGTATGTATACCCCTATCCCTCACGGGTTAGCCAGAAAACAGTTTAAATCGATATCCAGGTTGAGGCCCCTCGGAGCAAGGGACCTCAACCTGTATATCCATGCGGTTTCGTTTTGTGATATAAGTGTGGTTTTGTTGCCCCCTCGCCAGTGATCCCTCACACAGTCAATCCCATAGAAGATCATTCCTGTGGGGTCCCGGTTGTGTACTGTGTCGAAGTGGCGGGAAAGATGGTGTTTTGGGAACCCTTTTTTGATGTTTTTAATATGTTCCCGTATTCTCACATATAGGGGTCGGGTGGTTCTGCCCACATATTGCATTTGGCACGGGCACTCGATGACATAGGTCACGTGCGTACTCTGACAAGTAATGAGTTCCCTGATCTGGTATTGTTTATGGTCTGATTTTGATTTAAAGGTTTCCCTTTTCCGGGGTTGTTTCTTGGTGACCCTACATGGTAGGCATTTTTGTCACTTATAAAACCCTTTCATGTCTGGAAAAATCCGAGTCGTCTTAGGGGGGTTAATAACATTATGTACTAAAAGGTGTCGTAGATTGGGCGCTTTTCGGTATACTATCTTTGGTTTCTTGGGTAATATACCAGCTAATGTTCTGTCCTCCTTTAGGATAGGCCAGTACTTCTTCAGGATCTCCTCAAATTCTTTGTATTGAGAGTTGAACCCTGTAATGAACGTCAGTTCTACATTATTTTTCTTCCTTTTGGGTTTTGTCAATAAATTCTTACGATCTAATTTTGCTACGTCCCCCTTCAGCTTATTCAACGAATCTAGGTTGTATCCTTTTTCATGGAACCGCTCTACCAGGATGCTTGCTTGTTCCAAATAATCATCCATGGTTGCGCAGTTCCTCCTTAGTCTCGTTAGCTGGCCTTTGGGGATGTTACCCTTCCACTGGGGATGGTGACAACTGTTAATAGGGATGTACCCGTTTCTGTCAGTTGCCTTGAAAAAGGTTTTTGTACACAGGCCATCATTCTTCTTAAATATTTCAAGGTCAAGGTATTCAATTCTTTGAGGGTCCCATTTCCCTGTGAAGGTTAATCCGTATCTATTATTATTCAGCTCTTGCAGAAACTTTTCAAAGGTCTCAGATGTTCCTTCCCAGAATATGATTAAGTCGTCTATGTACCTACGGTACAATTTCACTTGTGGTATATCCCTAGCGTAAATGTATTCCTCTTCCCACATGTTCATGAGTAAGTTGGCCACACTTGGTGCGTACCTTGCGCCCATAGCGACTCCCTTGGTTTGAACATAATAGTTTTGGTCGTACCAAAAATAGTTGCAGGACATCGCTAGCTCCAGGCCTTCAAGTATGAAATCTATCTGTTCTTGTCTCATACTAGTAAGCTCATGGAGAGCTTTTTCCACACCTAACAAGCCATCCTGTTGTACAATGCTAGTGTATAGCGAATTTACGTCAATAGTAGCTAGTAGGTAATTTTGTGCCCCATCCATTTGCTGTAATTCTTCTAAAAGTTGGGCGCTATCACGTAAATAAGATTTTCCCTTCTTGACAAGTGGTTTAAGGAATACATCAAGGTACTCTCCTAGCCTAGAGAACACTGAATTAATACCACTAATTATAGGTCTTCCAGGTGGTTTGTGTAATCGTTTGTGGATTTTTGGTGTATAATAAATCACCGGAGTTTTCGTGGAACTTGAAACCAAATATTCTGCTTCTTTAGTGTTTAGGATCCCAATCTGTTTTCCTTTGTTTACATAAGCTCTCAATTTCTTTTCATATGTACGCTTAGGGTTCTTCTTAAGTTTGTTATAGGTGTTTTCTACCTGACATCCAAAATTAAGATGCCACTTCGTCTCTGTTTTTTTTTTTTTGAGTGGAGATTTCCATTCTGCCGTGGGGACCGCTGTCAGCAGTATCTACCCAATAGAAAAGTTCCACTTTAAGTCAATTATTTATTTTTGCACATATAATGTTATATAGTTTTATTTCATGCTATAGAACGGTAATTATTTCTTACACTTGGTTAATCTAGTTTAATCTGGTAGTTCCCAATGCATTCCCAATTGCACTGCACAGTTTTCCCAGAGATAAGATCACTATTTAAATAATTAACAACCATGTCCCACTTTCATTTGTCTGCACACATGAAAATGCCTTAATGCAGCAGAAATTCTATTTTTGCCTCTGTTATATTTGTAGCACATCTGCCACTGTGCTACGAATAATCATGAATGGAAATATTAGAAAGGCAGCATGGATTTATTTTGGCTTTTCTTGGCTAAATGCAGAATGGTTTGTTAAATTCATTTATAGCCTCATAAATCTATATTTCATCTGACAGTGTATAACCCTTCACAGCCCAGAGCTTTGAAAACTTGCTGTCTACATGGTATAAGGGATAATTACACTTGCAATGAATAATATTCCCTCTTCCCCAACACAAAGCAACAATTGTCTGACTTTCCTTCACTGTCCCCTTCAATCCATCCCATGCTAAAAGGCGTCCTGGACTTTTAGAATGGATAATCTACTGTGGTTCCCATTAGATTAAGAAGCAATTACCATTTCAAAGAGACCCGTCATAGTACTAGATTACAATAGTGTGTATGTTTTGTTTTATATACACAGACTATGGTATTTATATATATAAATGTATATATACTGTAAATGCATATATATATATATATAATATATAGAATCCATGTGTTCATTCTAAAGCCCAACTCCACACATAACTTAATCCCCCCCCCCCCCATTTTGATAGAGGTATGGGATTCGAACATCTGTCCCTCTTCATGAGATTTTGCCTAAAGCTGGCCATAGATTCCTCCATCCACACAAACCAATCCCCCGCTACCGTCTTGAATACACCGATCAGCAGCTGCAGCCACTGATCAACCAAAGTTTTCCAGCTTGTCCCTTCGACAGAAGTTGATTGAACGAGTGACAGCCACAACAGGGTCTGGCTGACTTTTGATCAACCTATGGCCAGATACTATTGTTTCTTTATGAAGGGTGTCAGATAAAAAAGGAAGTGAGGGGACACAGGCAGCAGAATAAGAACATTTTCGGGGGGGGGGGGGGGCATTTGTCAGATTCTTATTGCCATTCTTGTCCCCAAAGGGAAAATATCCTGTCACTTCCTTTCTTGTTAATGGGTTTTAGACTAAGGCAGGCCATACATTATGCAATTTTCTATCCTTCAGCTGCAGGTTGAAGGAAAGTAAGTTGCTTGGTTCTCCCATTAACACAGTCAATGTATATGGGGGGGGGGGGGGGGATCTCTCCTGCTGCTCTATTGAATTCCTGATCAATAGATTGACTTTAGTACAATCAGCCTGCCCATAAATGTATGGAAATTTGGACAGTTCCTGCTGACCTAGCTGCATTTAGATCCGTCTATTCCCAGCTTAAGAAGGAAGACAGGAGAGAAGGGAGGAAAGGGGAGGAGAAGTAAATGCTCCCTTCATGCTCAAAGCTATTACTCTAATTGCTCAAAATTATTACTCACGGTAAATACAATGTACTTTTTAAAATCTACATATACAATTTTACACATGCTTTGTATAATGTAAAGTGATCTAGTGCTTTGCCAATTCAGGGAAAAGTAACAGGTTTGCTTGATAGCCTGCCCTCACCAATACTGATACCTACCTTCCCTGCACACTTCGGGCACCCCACTCACCTGCTGGGGCTCTGAAAAAAAAAAAAACCCCCGTGTAAGATCAAGGTCTGGATCAGAGAATATACAAGGCTAATGAACTCCAGCTACCCCAATTTCTGCATGTTTCGACTTGGTGATTGGGTGCTCAAGTGCCAAGTGTGGCACTGCGGAAGGAAGGAAAGAGAGTCCCATGTTCTCCTATACCCTGAAATACTGGGTATTTTTTTTACTCTAGCTAATGGGGAGGTGGGGGAGTTTAAAGAGTTATGCCCCGTACACACGATCGGACTTTCCGACAACAAAACCGTGGATTTTTGTTCGAAGGATGTTGGCTCAAACTTGTCTTGCATACACACGGTCACACAAATGTTGGCCAACAATTACAAACGTGAGAACGTGGTGATGCACAAGACGTACAAGATGAGAAAAAGGAAGTTCAATAGCCAGTGCGGCTTCTTCTGCTTGTTTCCGAGCATGTGTGAACTTTTGTGCGTCGGACTTGTGTACACACGATCGGAAATTCTGACAACAAAGTTTTGTTGGTGGAAAATTTGAGAACCTGCTATCAAACATTTGTTGGCAGAAAGTCCAACAGCAATTGTTCGATGGAGCATACACACGGTCGGACTTTCCGACAACAAGCTCACATCTAACATTTCCTGTCAGAAAATCCGACCGTGTGGACGCGGAATAATTGTTTCCACACATTTAGATTCTCCATTTTTCAACTGAAAATCTGAACCTTGGGTCTATTCACTGTATTTATTGCACAACACATTTTAAAGCAAAGACCTAACTTTTTACATTTTTAGATTTGCAGCTTACAGATGATCATATAGAATGACCATCTTCACTCATGGCTACACACATTTGCCACACATTTGCCACTTTCCACATGAGGATTTTAGCCTTGAATCATCATTTGCATTTATTGGCATTCACCTTCATTGCTTGCTGCAAGTCCAGGTTATGCATAACAAACAGAAGCAGCTGTAGGATGCAGACACATCTACACAGGCCTTCTTTCACCTTGTTATTTTAATTAGGTCCCAATGAAAATACTACTGCCACACTAGAATATTAATAACTTTTCAACAACTCCAGTTTTGCTACCTGGAACATGCCAATAGACAGGTAAGTGAAAACAAACAGCTTTATTCAGTAAGAGCAAGAGCAAATGAAAGGTGCACAAGAGTACAAGAAAATTTTAATCATTGGCAAAAAAAGTCATATAAAAACAACCAAAATGCTTTAGGGGCAACCCCTTCTTCAGGGCTCAACACAGGATAAAACCTAGAGATTAGCAACCCACGCAGTCGCTAAGGGGCCCACGGTTGCTATGGGGCCCTCAGCCGGGGCCCGCTGCCGAGTAGGTCCCTCAGCCAGGGCTCGCTGCCGAGTGGCCCAGGGCTCGGCATCGGCAAGCTCCTGTCCTGCACAGAAGACAGAACACCGGCGCTATGCCTGTCCCAGTGGCGTGACGTCACTCGGTCGGAGGCACAATGGGAGGAGCGTCGAGACGAGAGCTACTGCAGCCTGCAACCAAGAGGAGCCAGGCAGCGCTGCCGAGGAGGAACCTCAGTAGAGAGACAGTCAGAGACCATTCTTCACATTTTTTCACAGGTAAGTAACCAGCAGTGATGCCATACGGACTGCAGTCTGAAGATTATTAACTGTCTGTGACTGTGATTTTTCTAATATGCAGCATGGCGGGGGGGGGGGGGGCACCCTCCCCCCGCCATGCTGCATATTAGAAAAATCCCAGACAGTCACAGACAGTTAATGGGGGGTAAATGTCCTGCACAGCTGCACTGGTCATAGTAACTGCCGTATTAATGTCCTGCAGGCTGCACTAGTCACGGTCACTGAGGAATGATTCTACTGGTCACAGTCACTGATGAAAGAATTTACTAGTCACGGTCACTGATGAATGAATTTACTAATCACGGTCACTGATGAATGAATTTACTAATCACGGTCACTGATGAATGAATTTACTAGTCACAGTCATTGATGAATGAATTTACTAATCACGATCACTGATGAATGAATTTACTAATCATGGTCACTGATGAATGAATTTACTAATCATGGTCACTGATGAATGAATTTACTAATCACGGTCACTGATGAATGAATTTACTAATCACGATCACTGATGAATGAATTTACTAATCACGGTCACTGATGAATGAATTTACTAATCACGGTCACTGATGAATGAATTTACTAATCACGATCACTGATGAATGATTCTACTGGTCACAGTCACTGGTTAATGAATTTACTAATCACGGTCACTGATGAATGAATTTACTAATCATGGTCACTGATGAATGATTTTACTGGTCACAGTCACTGATGAATGAATTTACTAATCACGGTCACTGATGAATGATTTTACTAGTCACGGTCACTGATGAATTAGAAGTACTGTGCCACATGAGAGTGATAATCTGTTGTTCAATGGAATTAGTTATTTTTTTGTGGGGGGGGGCAGTTTGCAGGGGGGGGCCCCATACAACATTTTGCTATGGGGTCCTGTGATTTCTAGTTACACCCCTGCTAGAGAACACACCGGGGTTGATTTACTAATACTGGAAAGTGCAATATCTGGTGCAGCTGCTTCCAGTTTTTTTTTTTTTGTCAAAGTTTCGCTGAGCAAGCTGAAGTTAGAAGCTGATTGGCTATAATGCACAGCTGCACCAGATTTTGCACTCTCCAGTTTTAGTAAATTAATCCCAGTGACTTCACAGCTCTATATAAAAACCAGTATTGAACTCTATACATGCTTAGTAACTGCTGCCAAGATGTTCCTCCATAAGGAGAGTCCAATACTGGTTCTAATATAGATCTGTGAAGTCATTGTTCCATCCAAGTTTTATCCTATGTTGAGCCCTAATGAAGGGAGATTGGTGTTGCCCCCGAAACAAGTTAGTTGTTTTATGTGACCTTTTTTCAACAATTAAAATGATCTTAAATTCTTTCATCTGGTTTTGGTCTGGCGTTCCTTTCTGTATTTCTATGTTTGGCTACTGTTGGGTTCCCATCAATGAAAGCCTTACTGTGTGGGAGCTGTCTCACCAGAGCATGGTTAAAGTTTTCCTTCATCTGACTACACGTGTAAATCTAAAGATTCCCAGCACTTCTTCGAGTATGTTGTTCAGTATGAGGACAGTGATGATGGTGTGTAAAGAAGAGTAAGGCTTGGCCATACATGCAAAGCTTTCTCTCAATCAGTAATTCATCCATCCATGCTAAACAGTGTGAATGGAGGAATCTCCCCTGACAGTTGTTTTATTTAGACAGCCACAGTACCTATGGCTGTCTGGATACCCTAACAGTGACTGTGTATGATTATCTGCAGTATCTGTTTGACAATTTTTAACCCAGCTCCTTTGATTTTTCAGTCGAAGTTTGTTTAGCCAAGTGGTGCCAATATGGCATCCCATGGCTCAACCTTTGTCTGATTTGGCTGATTCAGCAGGCATAGGCAGTTTGAACTTTGGCCATTCAGCCTGTGAGAAATAGAGAGAGAATCACTTGATTCCTCCATCCACTCTAAACGCCATCCTATTCAATTCTATTCAAGCAGCCAAAGTTCCTGCAGCTACTAGCTGCTTGCACTGTGGAACTGAAAGGGTGCAGTCACTGTTCGGCTGAAGAATTTTGAATAAATTTGGCCAAGTCAATTTTAAAATGCAGGGTTACCTACGGCTCAAATTTCAGCAGATTCAGCAGAAATTGGCCAAAAATTCAAGCTATCTAAGGAAAGTAAGCTTCAAGTGATTGTAAACCCTCTTTTTTTTTTAAAATAACAAACATGTCATACTTACCTCCACTGTGTAGTTCGTTTTGCACAGAGTGGCCCCTATTCACCTGTTCTGGGGTCCCCCAGCGGCGCTATCAGTTCCTCCCCACATTGGTAAACCCCCTAGGAGAAGCGCTCTCCCTGGGGGTTACCGTGCAGGCGCGCTCCCGAGTCCAGCATTTGCATCCATAGACACAGAATGCCGGACTCGGCTCCACCCCCCGTCCGGCGCCCGCGTTATTGGATTTGATTGACAGCAGTGGGAGCCAATGACTGCGCTGCTATCAATCTATCCAATCAAGAGACGAGACAACGGGCAGAGAGGTAGAGCACGTCTCCGCCGAGGGAACGAACGGGCTCAGGTGAGTAAAATGAGGGGGCTGGTCAGTGTCAGAAGTTTTTTCACTTCAATGCATAGGATGCATTAAAGTGAAACAACACGAGGGTTTACAACCCCATTAAGCCATGGCAATCAGTTAGCTTCAGTAAGATCCAGGAAAAATGAACCCTAGCTGCTAGGGGATACAGGGGAAGATTTACTAAAACTGGTGCACTCGGAATCTGGTGCACTTGTGCATGGTAGCCAATCAGCTTCTAACTTCAGCTTGTTCATTTAAGCTTTGGCAATAAAACCTAGAAGCTGATTGGTTTCTATGCAGAGCTGCACCAGGTTTTGCACTTTCCAGTTTTAGTAACTAACCCCTACTGTTCCTTGCATGTTATTCATCGCTGTAGTAAATAAACCAGCAAAACTAGAATCCTAGTACTTTGCTACTACTCAATAGGCATAACAGAACAAAATCTAATCTAGCAATCTCTGAACTATAATCCCATGTCTCCTAGAAAGTTTCTGTAAAGTATTTAAATTTCCAGGAGGATGCATGGTTATTCTGATTAAGGTTTGAGAGAAGACAAGGTCAAATGATTTGCAGAAAGCATGAGAGTAGAAATGAAACTTCTGGATCATCAATGGCAATAGGCCATCTCAGGATTTATACAGTGCCAATTTAAATAGACGGTCGGTGCACAAATAAGTTATATTTTAGTTGTAGGTGCAGTATTGTGGGCTAAGTCAGGCCCTTGGATGTTCCAATAGTGAGATCTCCCTGTCGTAATTCCCAATAAATTCTGCAATAACTCATGCATATAAAAAGCCTAGTACATACATGTTTGCATGTCTGATCTTAATTGCTAGGTGCTCTCATCCCACTGACAGTTCACATTCATCCCATAGGAAAGTCCATGGGTTGTTGATCAGAACATATCTAGCACTTTCAGAAGAAATTCAGTTTTTCCAGAAAATTGCAAAGCATTAACTATAGAGATATCCTATTTAGGACTCATACAGACTTTAAGCCAGGGTTCACACTATAGCGATGCAGGAACCAGAACGATACCAGCGTTCACACTGCCCTCTGCAAACTGCTGCGGGTGTCAATACAATGTTAATGACATCAATGACTCAGATCGGTATACAGATAGCAGGGTGAACTGTGGATTTGGACAGGAATCAGATCACATGGGCATGAACACCCATGCGATCCGATTCCAACGCGGGAAATAAAAAGTCCCTGCACCTTTTTTATGTGAATCCAATGCGGGTTCAGCCATACAACAGTATGGCTGAACTCGCATTGCACAGACATCGCATGTGATCGGCACAGCAGTGCGCGTGCAAATCACATGCGATGTCTGTGTTCGCTATAGTGTGAACCCAGGCTAACCCAGTGTGCTGCAACATAAGCAGATATATATAGGTTCTGAATTATTTTTTCAGCACAGGGCATCTGCATATTTGCCTTGCTATGCACTGAAATGCATGTGTGTTGCATCCTACTGCAGGTGTGCATTGGGGTGCAATTACTCTTTTTAATTAATGCACATTAGTAAAAATGATTACGTTAAGACTTCAGGTTAAATATTATCTA
The DNA here is from genome assembly GCA_037952835.1 of Lithobates septentrionalis. NCBI lineage: Eukaryota > Metazoa > Chordata > Amphibia > Anura > Ranidae > Lithobates > Lithobates septentrionalis. Next base: position 388,882 of record JBBDGP010000600.1, read on the forward strand.
ATGGATCAACCACTGTGGCAATACTGGCTATTATACCCTGTGTACACCAATTTGCAGGGGGAATGTCAGACCTCTGTAGGGAGACCTCTGCTTCTACACAGAGCGCAAGGGTCCTTCTCTGCAGCATGCTGGCAAAGGGCTTTATTACTTCTAGAGTTCACTATCACAATGTACTTTGTGTAGGTTATGTGATCTAACAGCCATTTTTGTCTCAACAGAATTCCTTATATACTGGGCTACCTGTAGCAATCCATCACTGCCAATGTACCTTTTTAAAGTGGTATTAAACCCAAAAACAAAAATGTAATATATTGTAGCTTACCAATCCTTAAATGTGGTGGCTGCATTCAGGTGTTTTCTCCTTTATTTCCACCAGGTGGTCTAGTCAGTAACACATTTTAGGGAAGATTTACTAAAACCGGAGCTCTCAGAATCTGGTGCAGCTGTGCATGGTGGCCAATGAGTTTCTAACCTCTGCTTGTTCAATTAAGCTTTGACAAAAAAAACCTGGAAGCTTATTGGTATCTATGTAGAGCTGCACCAGATTTTGCATGCTCCGGTTTTAATAAATCTCCCCATTCCTTACTTAGGGTTTCTACACTCTAGAAGGAGTAGCAACAGAGACACCTTTGGACAGCAGCATTGTCAGTCTGGAGAGAGGGTGATGTTAGATGTACTGTAGAAAAAATGATCTGCACTCCGGTTGTTGCTCTTAAAATGTCTTAATTTTATTGAATAGCCACAGTGAACAAACGCTGATTAAATTGGTTGACGCGTTTCAGCCTAAAAGGCCTTAGTCATAACATGGTTATGACTAAGGCCTTATAGGCTGAAACGCGTCAACTGATTTAATCAGCGTTTGTTCACTGTGGCCATTCAATAAAAGGAAGAAATTTTAAGAACAACTGGAGTGCGGATCATTTTTTCTACATTAATCTACTCAGCCAGCCACTGTGGATCAAGCACCTGGGAGCTCTGCTATCTATGTGGTGTATGGGTAGTAGCACTGACTTTTCTGTTTATACTGATGTTAGATGTACTAGCAGATTTGGATGGACTTGACTAATATATTAAAGCCGAACTCCAGTTAAAGCATTATCAGCAGTTACAGCAACAGTTTTATTTCCTTTTGGGATAAAGGTTTTACATACATGAATAAAAGCTGATCATTGTAAGCATCCCTGTCAGTGTTAATAGTTTGTCTCAACCCTCTGTCACTTTTGCTGGACAGCTTGCACTGTTAAAGGAGGTTGAAAAATAACAGACTTACTGAGCAGCTCTTCAGGTGAAAATAAAAAATAAATAATAATAAGCTGAAAATAAAAAAGAAGACTAAAAAAACAATGCAATCACCACATGTAAGAATTAGTATACTGCAATATTTTTGTATTTAATAACAATTTAAATAGCATTAGGAACAATGCTCAATAGTAAACTAGTAACTGATAACACTGGTTTGTGTAATAATTAGATGACGATCTCATGTCTATAGAAATTGACCCGTTCTGGCTAGCCACTGTGAAAACAACACATTTGGATAGAAAAATTCCTGTTCACTATTTTTCCTTTGTCTCCTCCCTATAGCAACAAATATGACACTTTGGCAAACAAAGCTTATATTTGTATGCCCAGCGGCCGAAGACTGTGCCTGCGGGTGGTTATCTTGTGTATGCACATCCAATCGCCCTTGTAATGCTATAGCTTAAGGCAAAGAGAAAGGTATATTACACAGGATTTCATAATCACAAATTAGCATTCAGCTTTCATTGATCTTCCTGTTCTAAACTCAAGGAAAGCAAACATTTTAATTGGCTTTCAGTTACAACATTCAATTTCCCTTTGCCACAATCCTAAGTCTTATAGTGGTTAAAGTTTGAGTTCTTTCTTTGGGTTACTTAAAGTAGATCTGAACTGCAACAGCATTTCATTTTCTAAAACACTGGGTAGCAAAAACATTTGCCATATTTTCAATAAAGTATTGTTTTTGCAAATTTGTCATCCATTATTTAATCTGATTGTTGCTGACCTCTTCCAGCCTTTTTCACTTCCTGCCTACACAAACTCGCTCCTACGTCTCTAGAACATCATTGCTGTGGTGGTGAACCGTGCCAGAGCAATGTGTGACAGCAGGCTTGCTTATAGTCTCAACCAGGGGCACATGGGACAGGGGGGCAACATAGGAAAACCCTTGGCAGAGATGGACAGGGCATTGTCACTCTAGTGTCCTAATTCAGGAGGTGCCTGAGCCAGGACATTCATGGTAGGATCACCACATATTATTTTAATGAAAGCTGGTGATTTAAATAGATTGAAAAAGATTGAAAACAAATTTTTTAAAAATATTAGTTTGCTCAAGCTTATATAAGATGTTACTGGTTGGGCTTAAAAATACTTTCGCCTGCCCAGTAATTAAAAGAATATTGAAATACAATATAAAGAGACAAATCCATTATTTATGTAGTTCAACAGAAAATTTGTAAGTGAGTTATAACTGGCTACTTTGGGTGAAATAAATAAGACAGATTGTTAATTTTTCTGTTTCATAGATAGATAGATAGGAATCTGGTAGATGCATAATTAGATATTAAGATAGATAGATAGATAGATATTAAGATAGATAGATAGATCGATATTCTATCTATTTATCTATCTATCTATCTATCTATACTATTAATTACAGGAAAAGAAAATGAAAACTAACAGATACCAATCTGTCTATCAAGCTATTCAAGTGATTTTATGTACCTCTTTTTACCCTGTTCCATAGATAGATGGATAGAAAAGTAGATAGACAAACAGATAGATAGATAGATAGATAGATAGATAGATAGATAGATAGATAGATAGATAGATAGATAGATAGATAGATAGATAGATAGACAGACAGACAGACAGACAGATAGTTTGATGGCAGATAGATATATCTGCAATAGATATATCCATTATTTATCTGTCTGTCTATCTATCTATCTATCTATCAATATATCTGCTTTCTAGGAATCTCTTTCTTTCTTTTTATCAATGATATGGTAGATACATAAATGGGTATATACACATATAGATTGGTATCTGTTAAGTTTTCATTTCCTCTTCCTGACATAGATAGTATATAGAGATAAATAGATAGATGGATAGGTAGAAGAAACAGGCTTAATTCACCAAGTTATATTGATTACTATCTGCCATATTTTCAGCAGTGAGAGATGATGAGTGCTGGAAATAGGAGATGTTATGACAAATAATCCATATGGTAGAGTTTAGTGAATTGAGCCATTAGTGAAATGATAACATCACTCTTTCCTCCTGTCCATTGCACATCATGTACTACTCACTCACATGAGATGATATCCATCAGTCATGACGGAAAATACTGCTCACTCAAAAAAGAAAAAACATCTATTAAAAAAAGGCTTTAATAAGTAACGTATTTGAAAAAAAAAAAGTGATATGTCCAAATCAGATTATGTTACACACAAATTCTGGAACAGTACTAGAATCCTCACTGTTTAAACAAAGGTTACCCAACTTTGATTGAATTTTAGAATCGTTTTTAAAGTTAGTTCATTATATATTAATGTTCCCTGCAGATGCGCACACAGAAATACAAATTACTCTTATTTCCTGCATAACATCCTTCCTCATGTAATAAATAAAAATGAAAAATAATTTAAAGTAACATTATACAGAAAAAAATGTAAAGTACCTTTATGGATATGTTCAGTTTCTTAGCTCATTAAGCTTCTGTTTGCAGACATTCATATAGAAGCCAGAAGGTTAGATCAGATCCACACAGTTAAGTCCTCCTCATCTGAGAATTCTAAGGGGAATTTTTGGCCAGGGAAGCTTTATATGATGCAGTTATTATGTCCAGTGGCACTATATAGGCTGTCTGTTTGATGTGTCATAGCCAATGAGGTAACACAAGGGGGCGGGACAATTCTCGGAGTTAGAAAAGCAGAGAGGGCTTTAAGAAAAAAAAAAAAAAAAGTTAAACTTGTCATTCAAAGGAGAAGTGAAGAGAATTAGGGAAAAGGGAGACAGCTCATTGTTGTGAGGTCTCTATGGGGACAGTTTACATTTATTAGAAGAGTAGCCAACTTTTTTTTTTGCAGAAGAAATGAAAAGGATATTTCCATATTTTAAAAAAGTGTTGCATTCAGGTAAATAGCAAAAATAATTAATTGTAAGATTAGCCAGCCATTTTTTTTTTTTTGTAGATCTAATTACGAGGATATGTTAATGTGTAAAAACAAATAATGTGGGATGCATTCAGTTAATAAATAATGAGCTATTAACTATATCCTGTACAAACACTGTGGCTGTTAACCACTTCAGCCCCGGACCATTTGGCTGGCCAAAGACCAGAGCACTTTTTACGATTCGGCACTGCGTCACTTTAACTGACAATTGCGCGGTCGTGCGACGTGGCTCCCCAACAAAATTGACGTCCTTTTTTCCCCACAAATAGAGCTTTCTTTTGGTGGTATTTGATCGCCTCTGCATTTTTTATTTTTTGCGCTATAAACAAAAGAAGAGCGTCAATTTTGAAAAAAAAAAACGCAATATTTTTTTACTTTTTGCTATAATAAATATCCCCCAAAAATATATAAAAAAACATTTTTTTCCTCAGGCCGATATGTATTCTTCTACATATTTTTGGTAAAAAAAAAACAACCCAATAAGCGTATATTCATTGGTTTGTACAAAAGTTATAGCGTCTACAAAATAGGGGATAGTTTTATGGCTTTTTTATTATTAATATTTTTTTTACTAGTAATGGCTGCGATCTGCGATTTTTACCGGGACTGCGACATTATGGCAGACACGTCGGACAATTTTGACACATTTTTGGGACCATTGGCATTTTTACAGCGATCAATGCTATAAAATTGCATTGATTACTGTAAAAATGTCACTGGCAGTGAAGGGGTTAACCACTAGAGGTTAAGTGTGTCCTAGTGTGTGTTCTAACTGAAGGGGGGATGGGACTGTGCAGGGGAGATGATTATAATAATTTTGTGATCACTGACAGTTTAAGTGAATAACTTTGATTATATTATTACAAAGGAATCTGAAAGTCAGTGGGATATATAATACAGCAAGTAAACATGTTGTACATGTTTGTACGTGTTGTACATGTATACTTGATGTGTGGAAAGCAGAAAAAATTGGAAAAAATTGGCATTGTGGTTTTCCATGTATGGGACTGTGTAGCTGAAGACCTACCAGGTTGCCCATGCTGACCCGTGTCCCCAGTCAAAAACGCTTACAATGGGCAAGTGAGCATCAGAACTGGACGATGAAGCAATGGAAGATAGAAGAAGGCAAGCCGGTGGAGGCAGTGTGACGCATTGGTCAATGTTCTGCTGGGAAACCTTAGGTCCTGCTATTCATGTGAATTTTACTTGACACGTACCACCTAACCAAACATTGTTGATGACCAAATACATTTCATAAACGTTTCATGTAAACGGTATTTGCTGATGGCAGAGGCCTCTTTCAGCAGGATAATGCACCCTGCCACACCGTAAAAATGGTTCAAGAATGGTTTGAGGAACACAAAAACGAGTTTAAGGTGGTGACTCGGCCTCCAAATTCTCCAGATCTCATCTGTACGATGTGCTGCAAAACAAGTTTAATCCATGGAGGCCCCATCTCGCAACTTATAGGACTTCTGCTACTGACAGCTTGGTGCCAGATACCACAGAGGTCTAGTGGCATCCATGCCTCGATCGGTGAGGGCTGTATTGACAGCAAAAGGGGCTGTTTGGTGGCAAAAGGGGACCTACTCAATATTAGGTGGGTGGTCATAAAGTTATAGCTGATTGGTGTATAAACTGTATATGAGAGAGAGAGAAATGATATACACAGAGTATATACAAATTAGCAAAAAACTGTTTATACAATAAAATATTTACTTCATTCAATTTTAGCAGCTTCATCGCTAAACGCAAACTTCAAGTTTTGTGAGCAGAAGAACACTACAGATGAAGCCAGCATCTCTAATTCTCTGTTGGCATCCACAGCAATGAAGGAATTATACCTCAATCAAAGAAAAAGTTAGACTGAACTAACTTTTTAACATGTGTGGATTGGGGTCCCTAGCTTACCGGTGAAACAAATTATCCAACATGAAGTACGTGCAGAGATGATATCTTCACTGCTGTGGAGCAGGATGTAGCTCTGCCAGTTGGCAGGGATTTGGGATTGACTAAGCTCTTCAATACTCGTAGTAAAGAGGACACCTTGGAACATACCGCATAAATGCAGTTAATATTTGTAGTAGAACGTTTTGGCACCCATGTACACTTTTAACCTTGTATATGCAAAAATCAGATGAATCTAAATGTGTTCTTTGATACTTTACAAGAAAAAAGTATTTAAAACAGGCTTTTCGATTATAGTATAAAACTAATAATAAATGTAATGAAAATATTGCGTTTTTTTAATTTTTTCGCTTTTGGTTGGCAAAATTTTACTTTTTCATGTTTGCTATATTACAAAATAAAAATAATAAATATTATAAATAATATTGTCGTTGGACTTGGACTTGGAAGCAAATCAAACTCGATCAGAGATGGAACTAGATAGGATCCAAAGAGAACAACAGACTCGCCACAGCGTAAAACCAGAGGATCAATTTATTAAATAAAAGTAACACACTTACTCAAGGAGCTTTAAAAACAGCATATAGAATAAAGCTATAGCAACACGCCAGTCTCAGCGGGGTTTGCGGCAACGCGGTGGCATCAGCATGTCCCTCCTCCCGACGTGTTTCGTCACAATATGACGTCATCCTTGAGTGAGTGCATAACTTTTATTTAATAAATTGATCCTCTGGTTTTACTCTATGGCGAGTCTGTTTTTCTCTTTGGATCCTATCGAGTTCCATCTCTGATCAAGTTTAATTCCCCTGGGATCCGCTTCCAAGTCCAACAACATCTGTTTCAGCTCCATTGTAGGTGTTCCTGGATGAGAGTTGCTGTCTGTATTCAACTGATGATTAAAGGCCTATCCAGCTTACTATCTGGTAAGCCTAAAATCTATCTGGTGGAGGGATTGTCGCGTTTGTGAGTCACTGTTAGACGGAGAAGACTCTGGAAAGCAATTCTTTTACTTTGAAGAGCGATTCACCCAACTTCAATTTGCACTTTCATTTGTGTACTGACATTTGTTAAGACTCTGAAAAGTGATTCACGCACTTTAAATAGCGATTCACCCTATCACAAAATTAATTTTAATATAATTTGTTTTGTTATTTCATTTTGAGAGGACTCTGAAAGGTTATTCACACATCTTTAAGAGTGGTTCATTCAATTATTTTTCTCACATATGTTTTTGATCAAGTGTTATTTATATGTTTATTTTCTTCACCTTTGGAACATAATGTTATAGACATATTTGAGGACCCTGAAAAGTGATTCACACACTTGGAAGAGCGATTCACAGTTTATTTATTTATTTGTACTTTGGCTGTTTCTTTTCATTTGGAATCCCCCTTATGATTCTTAGCTCAGCTCTTTCAACCCTTTTAATATTTTCTGTATGTATCCTTCAGTTGAGCCGCTGCTGTTTTTATATTTAGTGCAATAGGTTCTTAGCGCGGTTTGCTCTTTATGTACATAACACTGTATATTTTTAGTGACATTAATTGAACAGAGTAATATATTCCAATGGTGATACAATAGGCTTCCAAATATTGTTATGTATTGGTAAAACATTAAACCCACATTTTTTGGTCTAGGTTGTTTGTTGCTTGTGATCCTGCTCTATTTAAACAGATTTTTTTTGTATAAGAACATTTCCAGTTTCTCATTGGAGAAAGGAAACAATAACCTAGAATAAGGATAATAATTAAAAATTGAACGAGGAAGAAAAAACAAAACAGAGGGGATTAAAAGATAGAGGGAGGTTGGGGGTGTTCAACTAGGGCAGGCATGTCCAAAGTCCAGCCCACGGGCCAATTGCGGCCCACGTTCCGGTTTAATACAGCCCCCCTGGTGATTTGGATAAATATATCTTTTGTGCCCCCCAGGGCCACCAAAGATATATACCTTATTTATCGGTGCTGCCCCGGAGGGGGCAGGACGAGTGCCGTCAGATTACATACAGGAAAATCTCCTCAGCAGCATCTGTAATAGGAAATTCCATTTCCTGGGCTGCCATTGGATGAATGTTCTGTTTATCATAGGAGGCGGGACTTTGTATTAAAGTGGCTGCCGAGTAAACGGGAGATTCTCCTGTATGTAATCTGTTGGCGCATCTCCCACCCCCCTCCCTGTCCCCTCCGAGGCTGCAGATGGGCTTTGATCAGAATGCACTGATTGCAATGGTAAGGCTGCATTCATGGCAATGGTGAGGCTGCATTGATTGCAATGGTAAGGCTGCATTAATTGCAATGGTGAGGCTGCATTGATGGCAATGGTAAGGCTGCATTGATTGCAATAGTAAGGCTGCATTGATTGCAATTGTGAGGCTGCATTGATTGCAATGGTGAGGCTGCATTCATGTCAATGGTGAGGCTGCATTCATGGGCACTGATTGGGCTGCATTCATGGGCACTGACCCTTATTTTGCTTCACAGTTCGTTATTTAAAATTTAATTTTTTTCCTGAAACTTCCCTCCTAAAATAAAGGTGCGTGTTATACGCTGATAAATATGTTATCCAAAATATGTTATCCAAATAACACGCCTGAGTTTATCCTTAGTGCTGAGCGGCGCTCTGGAATTCATTGGGGGCCACAAAAGATATATATATCCAAATAACACGCCCGAGCTCATCTCTTCACCACACACAGCCACAAAGGCAAGAGAATTCTTTTGCGCAGTGTATTAGTGCTCGGATGAATACACTTAGACCGAGTTTTAATGGTTCAAAGCATGGGCGTCACTAGGGTGTGGCTATCGAGGCTGGAGCCCCGAATGTGCAGCCCATAGCCCCGAGTCTCAGCGGGTCGTGGCTTTGAAGGTGGAGAGACGAGCGGGCGGACGAGCAGAGATGACATATTCTCTCTCCGCCCGCCTGTCATCACTCTTCCGCCCTTACCGCTCGCCACACACAGTGCCCTGCACCCCGGCGCGGCAGAGGTGGGGGCGCCCGAGTGCCAGAATGCTCCCCTCCTTGTGTGTGTCACACACACAGGCCCGGACTGTGTCTGCTCTCCCGCCCCACCAACGATGTCATCCTCAGTTGGTGAAGAGGACAGAGGCGGCGATGTCAGTGTCCAAATGTACGGAGAGGAGGGGGAGGGGACACACACACAGTCATCCAATCATCTGGCTGGCTTGTGGAATGTTTCAACCCGTTGATTTTCCCTTGCTGACTGAGCACTGAAGAGCAGTGGACGTCTGGAGAGCCACAAGCCCCGCCCCATGTATGTGATTGGAGCAGTCATCAGCTCCTTGTGTCTAATCACTGCAGGCTCCTCCAGGTCTTACAAACACTGATTGGTTTGAGGGGCGGAGCGCCGAGTCTGATCCCAATGTGCCAGTTTCCATGCCCAGGTGACATTTGAGGCACAGGGGATTTGATTTCACGGGGAAGAGCTGTACAGGGTCTGAGTTAGTCTGGAGGGACAGAAGTTGAGTGTAGGGGGTGTTAGTGTCTTTGTGAGTGTGGGTCTGTCAGTCTGGGGGGGGGGTTGTCAGTCTTGAATGAATGGGGTGGAGGGTCAGTCTGGGGTAGATGGGGCGAGGGGGTCAGTCTGGGGTAGATGGGGCGAGGGGGGCAGTCTGGGGTAGATGGGGGCAGGGGGTCAGTCTGGGGTAGATGGGGCGAGGGGGGCAGTCTGGGGTAGATGGGGCGGGGGGGTCAGTCTGGGGTAGATGGGGCAGGGGGGTCAGTCTGGGGTAGATGGGGGCGGTGGGTCAGTCTGGGGTAGATGGGGAGGGGGGGTCAGTCTGGGGTAGATGGGGGTCAGTCTGGGGTAGATGGGGGCAGGGGGTCAGTCTGGGGTAGATGGGGCGGGGGGGTCAGTCTGGGGTAGATGGGGCAGGGGGGTCAGTCTGGGGTAGATGGGGCGGGGGGGTCAGTCTGGGGTAGATGGGGGCGGGGGGTCAGTCTGGGGTAGATGGGGGCGGGGGGTCAGTCTGGGGTAGATGGGGCAGGGCGTCAGTCTAGGGGTAGATGGGGCAGGGCGTCAGTCTAGGGGTAGATGGGGCAGGGGGTCAGTCTGGGGTAGATGGGGCGGGGGGTCAGTCTGGGGTAGATGGGGTGAGGGGTCAGTCTGGGGGTAGATGGGGCAGGGGGGGTCAGTCGGGGGCAGGGGGGGGGTCAGTCTGGGGTAGATGGGGCGGGGGGGTCAGACTCGACATGGATGCATGGCACACCTGTGTGTCCCCTGTGCAGGTAACCACAGCCCTCCATGGGCATAGACTTTAGTATGCCCCTGTGAGCAAGGCCTAAGGCTCCCGGCACACAGCTTCCTGGAAGAAAAAAGTCTGACCTGTATAGTGCATGCGTTTACTCCGATGTGTAGACATCCATGTGAGTATTAATGTGTTCAATTTCTCCACCTCCCATGTGGCTCTTTTGTATGAAAATCTTTATATTCTAATTGATAATCTTGTTGACTTTTCTTGCATTTTTATTTTCAAGGGGGTAGTGCTTTGTGTGTACATGTGTGTATGAGTAGTCAGGAGTACCCATGGAAAATACTGACCAGGAATTATTTAATGTATTTTTTTACAGATCTGAATGCAATGCTAGGAGCTGGAGATCTGCACACAGAATATTTTCATTTTAGCAAGCATGTAGTCACCCGCTTGTTAATATGATCCAGATCTGCAGCTCCTCTCGCCCGTGCCCTGCTGATACGTCGGGGGGGGGGGGGGGGTGGAAAAGGACACACAGGCTGACTCCTTAAGATGCTCTGCAGAAGATAGGACTTTGCAGGGGAGGCAGAGAATAAAAGGGGCCACTGTGAGTAGAGAGAAAAGGGGGAGGGGGGCATGACAGCAAAGGGGCACTGTGATGGGGGGGGTTGTGATTGCTAGGGGCACTGTACTGTAAAGGGGCATGTAATCATTACAGTGCAGTCCCCTTTTACAATACAGTGCAGGGGACCGACTCCGCACTATCCGTCACTAGCCATCCCCAAAAACGTCCGACCAACCCCCCCTGGAAAAATTGGTTGCTCAATCTAAAATGGCGGGTCTAATTTTTGTCCCAGTCCGGGCCTGCACACAAAACACAAGCTTTGGTCTGAAATGACCGGTGGCGCTGTAACAAAGTCCCGCCTCCTAGACTGGGTCCTGTGAGATAGACAAAACACTGATCCAATGCAGTAAAATTGAATCAGTGTGATGTGTATCATAGGAGCCGCGAGATGGTCTAGGAGGCGCGACTTTGTTACAATGGTTGCCCAGGTGATTCAAATCCAAGCTCCGAGATCATCGCCGCTCTGTGTGATCCAGGGGCACTGGTAGGCTGCAATTGGTGGGCACTGGTAGGCTGCAGTTGGTGGGCACTTGTAGGCTGCAGTTGGTGGACACTGATGAGGCTGCATTTGATGCATTGATCTCTTGTATCATTTCCGCAGTCTCTGACCATCTCCTGTATCATGTCTGCAGTCTCTGACCATTTCTTTTATCATGTCTGCAGTCTCTGACCTTCTCCTGTATCATGTCTGCAGTCTCTGACCATCTTCTGTATCATGTCTGCAGTCTCTGACCGTCTTCTGTATCATGTCTGCAGTCTCTGACCATCTTCTGTATCATGTCTGCAGTCTCTGACCATCTTCTGTATCATGTCTGCAGTCTCTGACCATATCCTGTAGCATGTTTGCAGTCTGACCATTTCTTTTATCATGTCTTCAGTCTCTGACCATCTCTTGTAGTACGTCTGCAGTCTCTGACCATCTCCTGTATCATGTCTGCAGTCTCTGACCATCTCTTGTATCATGTCTGCAGTCTCTGACCATCTCTTGTAGCATGTCTGCAGTCTTTGACCCACTCCTGTATCATGTCTGCAGTCTCTGACCATTTCTTTTATCATGTGTTCAGTCTCTGACCATTTCTTTTATCATGTGTTCAGTCTCTGACCATTTCTTTTATCATGTCTTCAGTCTCTGACCATTTCTTTTATCATGTCTGCAGTCTCTGACCATTTCTTTTATCATGTCTGCAGTCTCTGACCATCTTCTGTATCAGAGACTCCCCTCCAGGTCCCAATTAGCGTACTCTGCTTCTCTTCCTGTATTTTGTTTATTGTTAAGAGATTGTGGGAGGATCCCAGGGTAACAAAGACTACTTAGGGGAGGATCTCTGTGTTTGAGTCGTTGCCATATAAACATTTGTAAAGGGTAGGAGTTAGTAAGTCGACCACGGGGCCTGCACCCAGGCGTCTGTGACCCTAGAATAGGCCCTGGCCACACATCAGCGCTCTTCCGCCCTCACAGTGCGGGCCTTTTAAATGTCGGAGGTGCGGCAGGGAGCAGAGAGATTACATCATCTCTCACTGCCTGTCCCGCATTTTCGCTCTCCTGCCCTCACTAAATGCACCAGTGCTGTCAGCCTGCCACCAATGCAGCGACAATGCACATTTGGTTGCACTGGCTGGCATGGCAAGTGACAATCTGCAAATGGTGGCAATAGCAATCTGCAAATGGTGCCAAGTGACAATCCACATGTAGTGGCAGGTGACGGTGGCAAGTGACACGCCCAAGGCTCCCACTGATTCGGCATTATGGTGAGTAGAACTACTTCATTATATATTACAATGTAATGTAATGTAGAAATAATGCGCTTCAATCATCCTGACACCATAACAACCATGGTTCCATGATGATTGAAACGCCAACACCAGCCTACCTTTGCCAGTGAAAAATTGCTTACCACCAGCGTGCCCCCCCCCCTCCCCCCCGCCCCGGGTTGGTGACCAGTGCTATGGGCTCTAGCCCCAGATCTTTTTTAGACCTAGCAACGCCCCTGGTTCAAAGAATGTCAAGCAAAATGGTCGGCCCTCATGCATGTTCACTTCATCAAATCTGGCCCTCTTTGAAAAAAGTTTGGACACCCCTGAACCAGAACGAGAGATCCATCTATGGCCATGTCCCAAATTGGTGTGGTTTCAATTGGATCAGCAAAGAAGGTCCCTAAATTATTGTCACCCCATGTAGTAATTATATGGGGCATCCATTGTATGGCTGTGATGCTAGATTTTCCATTTGCATTAGTTGGCTGAGTTCAACTATACATTTTTTCATTATTGGGTTAATATTTGTCATCCAGTGTCTTGAAGCCATCACCCTGGTTTTAATGAACATTCTTACAGATATTCATGCAAACATTCATACAAAAATTCTCTTCGGTACATTTGATGACATGATGAATCTCATTGGAAAGTACTTCAAAAAAGGTTTGCTTTTAACATTGAATTTTGAAACAAATGGATTTTCCCAGATGGAAACCACATTCACTGTTAGAAATTTGTTTGTTCAAGAAGCATTTTCAATCCTTCTCCTTCAAATTTTCTCATCATTGTGGTAGAAAGCAAAGGTTGATTTAACCTCAGTAATGATTTGAAAATCAAATGTTCTTAAAACAGAAATGTTCGAATGAAATTCTACTAGTTTATGGTCAGCTTAAAAAAAAAAAGAAAAAAAAGTAGAGTCCTTTCTTAAGCTGGCTACACATTAGTAGATTTCCGAACTAACAAAAATTCTGATTAGTACATTTGATAACCTGCAGAATGTCATTTAAAAGTACTTCAAAATTTAATTTGCATTTACATTTGATTTTGGAATGAATGGGCTTTCTTGAACGACAAACACGTTAACTTTAAGAAAATCTTTCATTCAAGAAAAATTTTCCATCCTGTTCCTTCAAATTTTCTTTTAACACCAAATCGTTTGGTGGAGGGGGGGTTATGATGTGGGGTTGATTTTCAGGGGTTGGGCCTGGCCCCTTAGTTCCAGTAAAGGAAACTCTTAAGGCGTCAGCATACCAAGACATTTTGTACCATTTCATGCTCCCAACTTTTTAGGAACAGTTTGGGGATGGTCCCTTCCTGTTCCAACATGACTGCACACCAGTGTACAAAGCAAGGTCCATAAAGACATGGATGAGCGAGTTTGGAGTGAAGGAACTTGACTGGTCTGCACAGAGTCCTGACCTCAACTTAATAGAAAATCTCTGGCATGAATTAGAGTGGCGACTGCAAGCCAGGCCTTCTCCTCCAACATTAGTGCCTGACTTCACAAATGAGCTTCTGGTAGAATGGTCAAACATTCCCATAGACACTCCTAAACCTTGTGGACAGCCTTCCCAGAGGAGTTGAAGCTGTTATAGCTGCAAAGGGTGGGCCAACTCAATATTGAACCCTACGGACTAAGACTGGGATGCCATTAAAGTCAAGTGTCTCAATACTTTTGACAATTATATATATGTATATATATATATATATATATATATATATATATATATATATATATATATATATATATATATATATATCTCAATCAATCATATAATCTTTGAGCAAAGGTGTTTCTCTCTTCTATATTCATTGAACAATAGACTTCAAGCAATTATTTAAGATGTGAAGTTTAATTCCAACAGTGCTGTGATTATGAAACATTGACATGCAGTATATTGCTCCGCCTTGGGGCACCCATTGCTTGTTATCCATTGATTAATTTGAGTGGTTGACACTTTTTGTTTAAAAATATTTGATGCATACACAGTAGCAGGTCTTAGGCTGCTTTGGGAAAGTTTGGACTGTAATGGGATACTGTCCCTATATAGAGGACGAGCCTACCTCCAAGGTACGCCTACTGTTAAGAATACCCTGTTTCCACCTGCTATGCTGCCAACTAAACACAGCAGTACCTACAGAAACCCTTCCTGCTGCAATGATTGAGTCTGGTAAAGCTGAACTCTGGATTGACCAACAAAATTAAATTGCCCTCCCCCCAATATGTAAAATATAATTGTTTTGTCTAGTGGGGATCTAAAAGATTTATGCCCCGTACACACGGTCGGATTTTCTGACGGAAAATGTGTGATAGGACCTTGTTGTCGGAAATTCCGACCGTGTGTGGGCTCCATCACACATTTTCCATCGGATTTTCCGACACACAAAGTTTGAGAGCTTGCTATAAAATTTTCCGACAACAAAATCCTTTGTCGGAATTTCCGATCGTGTGTACACAAATTCGACGCACAAAGTGCCACGCATGCTCAGAATAAATAAAGAGATGAAAGCTATTGGCTACTGCCCTGTTTATAGTCCCGACGTACGTGTTTTACGTCACCGCGTTCAGAATGATCAGATTTTCCGACAACTTTGTGTGACCGTGTGTATGCAACATAAGTTTGAGCCAACATCCGTGGATTTTGTTGTCGGAATGTCCGATCAATGTCCGACCGTGTGTACAGGGCATAACACCTACAGCTGGCCCACCGGTCTTCTTCTCTCCAGCGGCAGTATATAGGCAGACCCCTGATGTCATTAGGCACAATGCAGAACCAGAAGAGGCCGCTGTCCTGCATTTTACATGATGATATTAGCAATCGGCGTTACAATGCAACCAGGGAAGAAGAATGGCTTTGAGGCACCAGACATCACTACCAGCAGAACCATGAATTAGATACCTTCTGTTAAAATTATCCCAGGAAAAACAAGCATTATTCTGCAGTCTGCATCTACTTGGAGAACATTTACCTTTTGTGGCCAACACCAAGTTGGGCTTTAAGCAAAGCGATCAGAGTAGCAATCCCACTGCAAAATCCACACTTCTATGAATCTTGGATAGAGAGTCTTCCAGGCTGCCCATAGCAGACGTGTAATTAGCAGATGCCTAACTTTCACCCACTAGCTGATACCAATCTTGTGGCAGGCAAATTCATTTATCTTAGTTTCTAAGAAATTACTCAGACTCCATAGCTTATTTACGGTAATAAGATTATCGTGTGCTCATTCATTCCCTCTGGTTAAGCAGATCCGTACTGGCCGATGACACAGAAAATATACCCTGCAGGCACATTTCTGCTCGCATTTACAATATGTGTGGGAAAACTCTGATGGATGAGTAGTCTGTTCTGTAAACAGGCAGCATTGGATCTTCTGGTCCATTATGTAGACCACATGAAGTTGGCACTATGGCATTTACATACAAATGATAGTGTGTTAAAGTGATTGTAAACGATCACCTTGTGAAACTGCCCATTCAGTTTAAAATTGAAACAAAAGGCAAAACATTTGTGTATATTTATAAAAAAAAAACATTAAAAATACCTTTTCCCTCCCTTCATATAGTATATATAGTATAGAAGTAATCACATTCCCGCTGCTTTCTCTGTTCTCAGCTGCATAAGAGCTGGGGGAGAAGAAGCAACAGTACACTGAGCTTCCCAGTGAATGGCTGTGCAAGGGGGTCGTATCAAGTCTGGTCATTGGAGGAGAGCGGGCTGAGTTACCAGCATAGCTAGAGAAGTGACCATGGTGTGTTCACCTGCTAAGTGTGGTCAGTTTTTAAGAGGAAAGCAGAGGGGCTGACAGGAACACCAGGGATTTCACACAAAGGAAGAAATCCAAAGAGAACAGGATACTTTTTCATACAAGCACATGGTATAGCAGACACATATCAGGAATATGAAATGCTGGGGTATCAAACGCTTTAAGTACCCTTTCCAATACCCAACACTGTTTATGTAATATTTGAAAAAAATGTCCTTTAAAGCAGAACTCAAGCCCCCAAAAAAATGAATAGCTGATTAATAAATAACATAGCAAAATCAGGTTTTGATGCAATATTTACCTGTTTTCCTTTAGTTCAGAGTCCCCCCCCCCCCCCAAAGGTATTTTTATTTTACCACTACATCATTCAATTCACTTCCTATGAGCCCAGGTCATCCTGGACCCACCCCAGCCTGTGACTGGAAAGTGAAACTAGAAACAACACAGTGATTAGCTAATTTTTCTGCCATTCGGCTGTCTCCTCCTATCAGCATGCATCTGATTAGGACATGAACTGATTGGCTCCTTGTGCTGCTTCTTCCTCTCACACTCAAGCCCCACTGTACAGGGACTGCAAAAGGCTGATACCAGGTCCAATTCAGATACTTATACTGCTTGCATAAAAAATATATTTAAACATGTAATAATGGTTAGAGAGCTGCATTCATTTGTGTCTTTTATATCTTGCTAGTATTCAGGTTAAAATTACATGTAAACCCAATCATTAACATCTCATATAAGCTTTAACATATTAATGTTATTCTAAAAGTCATTTTCAGAACTTTTAAATTTGCAACTTTCAATAATATAATTCCTAGTGATCGTCATAAAGGTCCTTGTTCAGGCATTTTCTGTTATAGTGTGACAACACGTTATCCCTATCTCCTGATTATGCTGTTTTATTGCCATCCTGTCACAAGGGCTTATAATGCAAGCATGCAGTGGCCATAATAAAACATATTATACAATTATGATCCACTGTTGTTACCACCAGAAAGCCCACTCAGAGAAATGACTTGTAGCCATCGCTGGAGCGCTTGGCAATGAGACTGCAATATATTAGCACCACAGGGATGCAAACATTTTTTTTTAAATTTAATTTCCAAGTAAACAAAGTAACAGTTACATCCCAAGAAAACAAATAAAATATGTGGCAGCACAGTGGCTAAGTGGTTATCACTTCCACCTGGCAGCACTAGGGTCATTGGTTTGAATCCCAATCACAGCACTACCTGCATGGAGTTTGCATGTTCTCCCCGTGCCTGGGTGGGGTTCCTCCAGGTACGCTGGTTTCCTCCCACACTCCAAAGACATGCTGTTAGGTTAATTGGCTCCTGTCTAAAATTGGCCCCAGTATGTAAATGTGACTTAGAGACCTTAGATTGTAAGCTCCTTAAAGTGGAAGTAAATTTCCATCTCTTGCTTTTACCTATCGGTAAGCCCATAATAAGGCTTACCTATAGGTAGTGTAAATATCTCCTTAACGTGCACAATTTAGGAGATATTTACTGTACATGCAGTCAGTGACATCACTGCGCATGTGCTCTAAAGAAACGGCCACCTGTGCCATTCCTTAAGAGCCCTGTGCCATAAACGGTGGCTCCCACACGCATGCGTGGGAGTGATGTCATCGCAGCTCTGGCCAGTCCGCGAACCCGGAAGCAAGACAAGTGAAGATGGGAGCGCCCGCAGCTCTGACATCTCAGCGCTGGAATGAATACCAGCACATTATGATATTGCAACCGCTATAACCCCTACCCGACCGGCGCACGCCGATGTATGTTGGCATAATGGCACGGCTGGGCAAATGGACTTACAGGTACGTCCATTTAAATTCGCAGCCATGCCATTGCGCGCGCGCGCCGCCGGCCGTGAGCTCCGTGAGTCGGGTCACGGGTCCCGCGGACTTGATCGCTGTGGGGATACCCGCGATCGCCTCACGGAGAGGACGAACGGGGAGATGCTTATGTAAACTCCCCTGTTAGTAATCACTCCCCTAGGACACACTTAACCCCTCCCCGCCCCCTAGTGGTTAACCCCTTCACTGCCAGTGTCATTTACACAGTAATCAGTGCATTTTTAATCGCACTGATCGCTGTATAAATGACAATGGTCCCAAAAATGTGTCAAAAATGTCCGACATGTCCGCCATAACGTCGCAGTCACAATAAAAATCGCTGATCGCCGCCATTACTAGTAAAAAAAAAATATTAATAAAAATGCCATAAAACTTATCCCCTATTTTGTAAACGCTATAACTTTTGCGCAAACCAATCAATAAACGCTTATTGCGATTTTTTTTCACCAAAAATATGTAGAAGAATACGATCGGCCTAAACTGATTAAAAAAAATGTTTTTTTTATATATTTTGGGGGATATTTATTATAGCAAAATGTAAAAAATAATGCGTTTTTTTTCAAAATTGTCGCTCTTATTTTGTTTATAGCGCAAAAAATAAAAATCGCAGAGGCGATCAAATACCACCAAAAGAAAGCTCTATTTGTGGGGGAAAAAAGGACGACAACTTTGTTTGGGAGACACGTCACACGACCGCGCAATTGTCAGTTAAAGCGACGCAGTGCCGAATCGCAAAAAACACTCTGGTCAGGAAGGGGGTAAAATCTTCCGGGGCTGAAGCGAATGTACAATATATATGTAAAGTGCTACGTAAAATGATGGCGCAATATAAGTACCTGAAATAAAAAGAAATGAAATAAAGTCTAGTGCTCTTCTTCATTGGAAACATACAGCAGTGTCAGAACCAATAAAACTTGTTAAATAAAGTGTACTCTGTAACATACCTACCAAATACATTTTTAAATGATACTACCGCCTCCTGGATCTCACCATTAGAGTCCTTTCACACTGGGGCGGGGGCGTTGTCGGCGGTAAAGCGCCGCTATTGTAAGCGGCGCTTTACCGTCGGTATGCGGCCGCTAGCGGGGCGGTTTTACCCCCCTGCTAGCGGCCGAGAAAGGGCTAAAACCACCGCAAAGCGTCTCTGCAGAGGCGCTTTGCCGGCGGTATAGCTGCGCCGTCCCATTGATTTCAATGGGCAGGAGCGGTAAAGAAGCGGTATACACTCCGCTCCTTCACCGCTCCGAAGATGCTGCTGGCAGGACTTTTTTTACCGTCCTGCCAGCGCATCGCTCCAGTGTGCAAGCCCTCTGGGCTTGCACACTGGAATTAAAGCAGCGGCACTTTCGGGTTGGTTTGCAGGCGCTATTATTAGCGCAATAGCGCCTGCAAACGCCCCAGTGTGAAAGCACCCTTAGGGAAGGATACTGTAAGCAGTGACTGTGTCCATGGGCCCCAGATTTTACTGAACCTCTCTGCAGAGTGTGCTGAAAATAGTATTAATGACAGTATTTTTTTTAAAAAGTTGATCATGATACAGATTTATATAAATACCCAAAAAACGGGGTCCTTAAACAGTTAATACTGACATCACATCCCTATTACACAAAAGAAATATATTACTAACCAATGCAGGACTTCTAAGATGTTACACATAGAATAATCATGTACAACAGGTATAATTTTTAAAAATTCAATAAATACATAGTAGAATTTAAAACAACAGTATTGCCACAATGCTGTACAATATTTTTTATAAGATATACAACCATATATCAGTGTCCTCAACCATTCCTCTATCCAGATATAATATTCTGAGAGCAATGCTTCCTTCCAGATAATGCTGATGGACAGAAGATGGTAGAAAGATGGAACTTTTCTTGACTTGTTTCCCAGAACTTCCTCAGTAGTATAGGGAATATCTATTCCCCAGGCATAAATACGAGAGGAATTTAAGTCAAACGGGGACTTTTGAATTCATATAACAAAAGAACAAATTTCAAGTTGTGGAAGCTGCATTTATTTTTCGACATACTCCCCTGCTACATTCATACACGTATCCCAACGTTTAATGAATGCCTGCAAAGCTACGGCATAGAAAGATTTGTCAGTATGCCTCAACCATCCTTAGGACAGCTTGCTTCACTTCGTCATCAGTGCTGAAATGCTGACCTCGGAGGAACTCTTTTAGGGGTCCAATCAGGTGGAAATCACTCGGAGTCAGGCCCGGGCTGTAAGAGTGATGTGGCAATACCTCCCAGCCGAGTTGCTGTAATGTGCATGTAGTGCGATGAGCAGTATGTTTGTGTGTTGTCCTGGAGAAACACGCTGTTTTTTCCACAGACGCGTATGCACATCACTCAGAACACAACAGTAATGTTCACTGTTGATAGTGGCACCACGCACAGGGTAGAAAACTCACATGAATAACGCCACGTTTGTCCTAGAAAACACTTGCCATCACTTTACCTGCAGACGCAATTGTTCGAAATTAATTTGGTGGTGGTGAGTCCGCATGCTTCCACTGTTTTAATGCTCGTTTTGATCCCGGAGTGAAATTATGTGCCCATGGTTTTCGTCACATGTAATGATGCGATCCAGAACATCCTGGCCTTCCCTGTCAAAACGCTTCTTCAATGCAGTTCAGACTTCAACTCTTCTGTGCAGGTCAAAAGCAGAAAGTTGTCTTCAAAAACGCAAATGTTCATGAATAATTGTGTTCACCGTTCCTACAGAAAGATTCGTCTGTTGTGCAATTTCACGACAGGTTATGCATCAATTATCCAGGATGAGGTATTCCACAGGAATGACTGTTGTAGGCTGGGAACCACCACGGCGGATCATCACTGATGAACGTACAGCCATCTTTGAAATGTTTACACTAATCAAATGTCTTACTGCGGTTGAGCATCTCATCGCCGTAATGTGATATCCGCAGGTTTTATGCCTTGGTTCAAAAGAAACTTCATGACCACACGCTATTCCATGCACGCATTAAGACTGTTGTCTGCCATCTTGATTAACGGCATCTGGATTGGCCCATGACATGTGCGCTTCCTATCAGTAATAGGACACATTTGCCACTTACTACACGCTAGCATCCCTTTTTATGCCTGTAAAATTAAAAGTACCAGTTTGCCGTAAACACCCCTCGAATATATGGTGGTATTGCACTATTTTTTACATATCATCCATAAACAATGTAACTGTATATAAAATAGGTATAGAAAAGAATCACTCCCCTTTAAAATAATTACATGTTGTTGCTTTGCAGGCTGAAATGAAGACAGACACCGTTTTTGCTTTATCCATTTGTATTTACTCAGTGCAACTTATAACATTCAAGTGAAAGATATAACACCAACATGGCAGAAAAAAATAAACAGAATCACTGAATTGGAAAAAGGATCACCCCCTCCCAAAAATGACTTGTAAACTTAATCAGGTGTAGCTAATCACCTTCTCAATGGCACACAAAGCCATTTGACTTTCAACTGTGGTCAGCTGTGGTCATTTTAATTAGCTCTGCATGAAAAGAGCTTTCCTGGAGCATTTCAGTACCTGGTAGTGCAACTAATGCAAACAATCAACTATGGGTGGCAAGGCACTGTCAAAAAAATCTCCAGGATAAAGTTGTAGACAGGCACAAGTCAGGAGATGTATACCAATTTTTTTTTAAAGGCTTTATCAATGGCTAGAAGCACAGTGGATGCTATTATTTAGAAGTAGAAGGTATTTGGTGCAACACAGACCCTCCCTGGATCGGGACGTTGCTCCAAACTGGATGAAAGAGCCAGGAGGAAACTGGTCAGAGAGGTTACCAAGAGGCCCACAGCAACTCTGAAGCAGTTGCAGAAATTTATTACAAAGTGTGGTAATTGTGTGCATGTGACAACATTATCACAAATTCTCCACAAATGTGGCTTGTATGCGAGGGTTGCAAGAAAAAAGCCACTCCTCAAGAAAGGTCACATGCAGTTACGACTGAGCTTTGCCAAAACGCACCTGGAACTTTCTGAGGCCACATGGAAAAAGGTGTTATGGGGCGTACACACGGTCAGACTTTTCGTCTACAAAAGTCCGACAGCCTGTCCGACAGACTTCCGGCGGACTTCCGGCGGACTTTTGGCGGACTTGCAGCAGACTTTCTAACGAACTGACTTGCCTACACACGACCACACAAAAGTCCGACGGATTTGTACGTGATGACGTACACCGGACTAAAATAAGGAAGTTGATAGCCAGTAGCCAATAGCTGCCCTAGCGTGGGTTTTTGTCCGTCGGACTAGCACACAGACGAGCGGATTTCGGGGTCCGTCGTAGTTACGACGTAAAGATTTGAAGCATGTTTCAAATCTAAAGTCTGTCGGATTTGAGGCTGAAAAAGTCCGCTGAAAGTCCGGAGAAGCCCACACACGATCAGATTACCAGCCAGCTTTAGTCCGTCGGCGTCCGTTGGACTTTTGTAGACGAAAAGTCCGACCGTGTGTACGCCCCATTATGGTCAGACAAGACTAAAATTGAATAATTTGGCCTCAACACCAAATGATATGTCTGGCAGAAATGCAATACAGCTCACAATCCAGATGACCACACAGTGTTTGAAGGAGAAAAGGGTGAATGACCTTGCAAGGCCTAGTCACAGCCTAGACCCCATTAAAAGTCTGTGGAATGACTTGAAGGCTGCAGTCCACAAACGGTCACCATCAACTTTAACTGAACTTGAGTAGTTCTGCAAAGAAGAGTGGGCAAATATTGTAAAGTCTAGATGTGCAAAGTTAGTAAAGACATATCCCAACAGACTTAAGGCTGTAATTTAAGCGAAAGGTGGTTCCACAAAATACTGACACAAGGGGGTGATCCTTTTTCCAGCTCAGTGATTCTGTTTTTGTTTTTTGTTTTTTTGTTTTCTGACGTGTTGGTGTTATAGCTTTCACTTGGATGCTATATGTTGCACTGAGTAAATACAGAGGTATAAAACAAAGACTGTGCCTGTCCTCACTTCAAGCTGCAAAGCAACAAAATGTGAATATATTAAAGGGGGTTATTATTTTCTATACCCACTGTATATGTATGATATGGTGTTAGAAAAAACATATACAGTATCTCACAAAAGGTAGTACACCCCTCACATTTTTGTAAATATTTTATCATATATTTTCATGTGACAACACTGAAGAAATTACACTTTGCTATAACAGTGTAAATTTGCTGTCCCCTCAAAATAACTCAACACACAGCCATTAATGTCTAAACCGCTGGCAACAAAAGTGAGTACACTCCTAAGTGAAAATGTCCACATTTGGGCCTAATTAGCCATTTTGCCTCCCCGGTGTCATGCGACTCGTTAGTCTTACAACGTCTCAGGTGTGAATGGGGAGCAGGTGTGTTAAATTTGGTGTTATCGCTCTCACTCTCTCATACTGGTCACTGGAAGTTCAACATGGCATCTCATGGCAAAGAACTCTCTGAGGATCTGAAAAAAAGAATTGTTGCTCTACATAAAGATGGCCTAGGCTATAAGAAGATTGCCAAGACCCTGAAACTGAGCTGCAGCACGGTGGCCAAGACCATACAGCGGTTTAGGACAGGTTCCACTCAGAGCAGGCCTCATCATGGTGGACCAAAGAAGTTGAGTGCACGTGCTCAGCATCATATCCTGAGGTTGTCTTTGGGAAATAGACGTATGAGTGCTGCCAGCATTGCTGCAGAGATTGAAGGGGTAGGGCGTCGGCCTGTCAGTGCTCAGACCATACGCCGCACACTGCATCAAATCGGTCTGCATGGCTGTCGTCCCAGAAGGAAGCCTCTTCTAAAGATGAAGAAGACAAGCGGACTAAGGACATGGATTACTGGAACCATGTCCTGTGGTCTGATGAGACCAAGATAAACTTATTTGGTTCAGATGGTGTCAAGCGTGTGTGGCGGCAACCAGGTGAGGAGTACAAAGACAAGTGTGTCTTGCCTACAGTCAAGCATGGTGGTGGGAGTGTCATGGTCTGGGGCTGCATGAGTGCTGCCGGCACTTGGGGGCTGCAGTTCAATGAAGGAACCATGAATGCCAACATGTACTGTGATATACTGAAGCAAAGCATGATATTCTCCCTTCGGAGACTGGGCTGCAGGGCAGTATTCCAACATGATAACGACCCCAAACACACCTCCAAGACAACCACTGCCTTGCTAAAGTAGCTGAGGGTAAAGGTGATGGACTGGCCAAGCATGTCTCCAAACCTAAACCCTAATGAGCATCTGTGGGGCATCCTCAAACGGAAGGTGGAGAAGCGCAAGGTATCTAACATCTACCAGCTCCGTGATGTCGGCATGGAGAAATGGAAGAGGACTCCAGTGGCAACCTGTGAAGCTCTGGTGAACTCCATGCCCAAGAGAGTCAAGGCAGTGCTCACTACTTTACATTGTAGCAAAGTGTCATTTCTTCAGTGTTGTCATGTGAAAAGATATAATAAAATATTTACAAAAATGTGAGGGGTGTACTTACTTTTGTGAGATACTGTATATATAATATTATTCATAAATATGATATATTATGCCTGAAAAGTAATATCTTTGTACTAGTTTTTGATCATGAGCATATTCTGGAAGGAAGAAGTATTGCTCTCCCCAGAACATAATAGCTAGAAATGGTAGAGGGTATTGGTATATGGGTGTACATCTTATCTGAATACTGTACAGCATAGTGAGAGTTCTGTTGTTTTTTATTATGTGATTGTATTTTTTATCCAAAGCGCAGGGTAAACTGAGTTTTTTTTTCTAGTTTAATGGTATTGTTTTTCACTTATGTACATGGACTATTTTGCAAATCAGGGTTATGCCCAAAATGTGTATCTTAATCAAAAAGAATACAGTATATAAATCATGTATATTGTAGAGAAGCAACACTTTTTTAAGTCAGCTTAGCTTGTGCACAAACTATTTCTTCATAATGCCACATGCTCCCGTGTTTATGAGTACATTGAATGGCCTACTCATACACACAACCTTCTGGAGATCATGATTTCTTCATGTTTGCCCTCTCGGTGATGTCAAAACAAGTTGAGTGACCAAGCCAATTATCCATTGTCCATTCAGGATTGCATCACATGATTTATCATGCAGAGGTTCCCACTGCAAATAGTGCACACATTGAGGATGGAGACCATAGTGTTCTGTGAGTTCAGCTCCTCCCTATATTTTATAGAAGTGAATAAAACCCTCATTGTCTGTTCAAGAGACAAGTCATCAATCATTTTATCACTGTCCAGACATATACATGGACATATATTAGAAAGTCGGTCAAAATATGTAAGTTGGTCATGCGGTAACACAAGGCCTATATTTGTCTGTGGAATGGTTTTGCTCTTCTGGGTGGTGTTGTCTGTCCCTTTTCACTCATAGCCCCCCGGGGCACAACTTTCACCTGCTCATTACTGGTCTCCACAGCAATGGCCACCTACTGAGGGCTTTATTTAAAGTGGGTCAGAAGTCTCTAATTAAAAAACAGGCAGGCTCCATATTACAGAAGAGACGTGCAATGTCTCTTCTGCAATAAAATAAACCTAACTGCTTGCCTGCAGTCTTCTGTAGAATGTACACTTTGGTATAGATCCTTTGTGCTAGGAAGACTGAACTCATGCTCATGTGCAGCAGTGAAATAATTCTGCGCCAGCCGATGAAGATGGCCTCATTCGGGCACCTGGAAGAAGCCAAGTAGAAAATGTTGGCACTGGCAAGGGACCTCAGACTGTTGAATGAGAGGTAAGTATTACAGACCTCAGTTCCACTTTAATAAAGCAATCAAACAATATGCAAACTGCAGGAATCCATAGCAATCGAGCAGCTTTTATTGTTGTGAGATCTGTAAACTGAGAGCAGTTGAAAACTGATTGTTTTGGAAAACTGTGTTGTCATTGCCCTGGGTATCTCCAGTTTTTAGTTTTGGATGGGGTAGAAGAAGGATTAGAACAGTATTAAAAAGAAGCTCCAGGCTCCTTCAGAAAAAAATAAAAGTTAGCAGCTACAAATACTGTAACTTCTGACTTTTAATATTAGGGCACTTACCTATCCAAGAATCCAGTGGTGTCCTCACCCAAAACGATTTTTCAATTGGCTATCGGGTGCTGCTGCCGTCATCTTGACTAAGGGAAACCTAGGTTTCCCACTGTGCATGCATGAAGTTCGCTGTGCTTTGTAAATAGGCTGGCTGCCGGGGAAGGAGGGGGGGGGGACTTCCGGCTCAGTTCACTGCGGCAAAATGAGCTGGAAATGGGAGTGGGTACCTGTCAAAACCAGGTACCCGTTCCCCCCTCCCCCCAAAAGATGTCAAACACTTTAAAATTGCACGCACTCGTGGAATGGCGACAAACTACGGTACTTAAAAATCTCCATAGGCGCCGCTTTAACATTTTAGAACTGTTACAGAGAGGGTCTTTTACTAGATTTGTTGCTCTCGCTCTAACGATCGTAGTGATACCTCACATGTGTGATTTAAACACTGTTTACATTTGCGGGCGCGACTTATGTATGCGATTTCTTTGGCGCGCAAGCACGCATGGGACGGGGGAGCGCTTTAAAAAAATTTTTTTTCTTATTTATTTAATTTTTTTTTTCTAAATTTACACTGTCCCTTTAAAAAAAAAATTCTGATCACTTTTATGACTTGATTTCCCCACCCACACATTCAAGGTGGATGGGGGGATCCTCCCCACTGTGTCAATTCATTTTAACAGCAGAGAGACTTCCTGCCATCAGAATACACTGATCAGTGCGGCCGGCTATAGCCGGCCGCGCTGATCAAGAAGAAATTTTCCAGCAAGGTGGTTGTACAGACCTTGATCAGTAGATTGACTATTGTACAACCATAGTGCCCACACATGGATTGAAATTTGTCTACTGAATGCCAAAAAAGAAATTTGTCCTCTCCCTGCTGAACTGTCCGAATTTTGATCCATCTATGACATGCTTGCCAACTGTCCCGAATATCCAGGGACATTCCCGGGATTTAGACCCTTTTCCCGATTTTATTGTGTCCCGAGAAATGTCCCGGGAAATCCGGTTTTCCGGCGCCGCTAGAGGTCCGGGGCCGGCGGAGACAATGTCTTCGCCGGCCACCATTTTTAAGAAGACCAGAAGAAGAACACAGGTGGCTACAATGGAAATTATTCTGCGGTGGTGCCGCCCCCCCAGCCCCGCCCCACTGCCGGTCTGTCTGTGAACTTTTATAGAAAGGGGTGGGGGTGGGCGGTGCCGCAGCTTAATTTCTATTGTAGCCATGCGGCCGGCTCCGCCTCTATTTTGTTCTCCCTCGGGGAACAGGGAAACCGTAATGGCGGCGGAGACACCGCTATACCTGATGTAAGGGGGGCTCGAATGGGGGGGACAACTGATGTAAGGGGGGCTCCAATGGGGGACACCTGATGCAAGGGGGGCTCCAATGGGGGACACCTGATGTAAGGGGGGCTCCAATGGGGGGACACCTGATGTAGGGGGGTAACGAAAGGGGGATGCCTGATTAAGGGGGGCTCCAATGGGGGGACGCCTGATGTGAGGGGGCTCCAATGGGGGGACGCCTGATGTAAGGGGGGCTCCAATGGGGGGATGCCTGATTTAAGGGGGGCAACAATAGGGGGACACCTGATGTAAGGGGGGCCCCAATGGGGGACATCTGATGTAAGGAGGGACTCCGCTCTGGGGACGTCTGATGTAAGGATGGACTCCGCTGGGGACGCCTGATGTAAGGAGGGACTCCGCTGGGGACACCTGATGTAAGGGGGGCTCCAATGGGGGACAACTAATGTAAGGGGGCTACAATGGGGGGACGACTGATGTAAGAAGGGCTCCAATGGGGGGAAGCCTGATGTAAGGGGGGCTCCAATAGGGGGATGCCTGATTAAGGGGGGCAACAATAGGGGGGATGCCTGATTAAGGGGGGCTCCAATGGGTAGACACCTGATGTAAGTGGGCTCCAATGGAGGGACGCCTGATGTAAGGGGTGCTCCAATGGGAGACACCTGATGTAAGGGGGGCAACAATAGGGGGATGCCTGATTAAGGGGGCTCCAATGAGGGGATACCTGATGTAAGGGGGGACATCTGATGTAAAAAGGGACTCCGCTGGGGACGCCTGATGTAAGGAGGGACTCCACTGGGGACGCCTGATGTAAGAAGGGACTCCGCTGGGAATGCCTGATGTAAGGAGGGACTCCGCTGGGAATGTCTGATGGCATCTAGTGGCAGGTGACACGCTCAGGGGTCCCACTGATTCTGCATTATGGTGAGTTGAATGATTTCATTTTATATTACAATATAATAATAGAAATAATGTGCTTCAATCATTCTGACACCATAACAACCATGGTGACGGGATGATTGAAGTGCTAACACCAGGTGTTTGGAGTATCTTTATCTGCTGATTTGTTAAACTCTTGAATATACATTTCTATTGTGGTGTAGGATCTGAGCTTGCTTTCTATTTCTTTCTTTCTTTCTCTCTCTTTCTCTCTCTCTCTCATTTTTATAGCACTGATCGCTGTATAATTGTCAATGGTCCCAAAAATGTGTCAAAAGTGTCCGATGTGTCCACCATAATGTCGCAGTCACGATACAAATCACAGATCGCCACCATTACTAGTAAAAAAAAAAAAATAATAATAAAAATGCCATAAATCTATCCCCTATTTTTGTAGACAGTGGATCCGCGCTACAGGCTATACTTGCAACTGCAGCCCCCCTATGTAGGCAGAGGACACCAACGTGTGCCCTCAAAGAGTAGATCTAAAAGATATATATATACAGGGAGTGGCGCTGTGCATGAGGGAATAATTGGCATATATAATTGTCTATTGATTATAATTTATGTGTCTATGAGTCATATTAAGGAAAACGACACAAAGATATGGAGAAATATACATATGTATCCCGCATGGGGATCGGTAAGTGCTAGTAAGAAAGTATGAATGCAAGTAGGTGTTCAATATAACCTTAATCCCATAACCCAATAACCGCTGATTATCTCTGATGGTGTTATATGATGTGCATTAAGGGGTGCCAAAGTGTCAAGTGCGGTCCAATTAAGTGTTCCAGCCCCTGCTGGAATAAACTACAAGTGATTTAAATAAAAGAGGGGGTATCCACAACCCTCTAAAGTGCAGTGCTAAGAAATTAAATTAATATAAAAACAAATGTATAAAGGAATTATAAATATATATATATATATATATAAGATATATTTATAAGTGATATTAGATGTGAAATATAGGATTAGGGTAGTGATTAATAAATTAATTAATAATAGCACAATTAAATAGCAGCATGAGATCACATGTGAAAACGCAAAATAAGAGTAAAAATCCAGTAAATCGTTAAAAAGTTCATGTATTATCTTCCACCCGACGACTTCCAGACTCTCTAAAGATACGATCCCCCTGATGTGATTCCACTCACCGGAACGCTATACCCCTGCAGGGGTATAAGCATAAGATGTTTCCACTCCAGCCGATCAGATCCGGATGCCGATCGAGTCCTTGTAGCCTCTCGCCTCTAATTTCCCAGTCCAGATCAGCCTCTCCAGCAGAGCAGGGAGACGGGGGGAAGTGGATAATCGCCTAGTGTGATCCTATCTCCAGCCGGACATCCGCTCCAAGGATATTATATGTAATAAAAAAGTTGTGTCCACATAGCGTAACTCCTTTTTTAAAAAGTTTATTAAGTAATAAAAAACATACAGTCCGATAAAGTGGAGTTACTTCAAGGAATAAATTTAAAAAAGGGAGAAGTAAGGAGCGTGCAAGCTCACTGGCTCCCCTTGCTGTCCCGGGACGCAGCGTTGTTCGCAACTACCGCTTGCGTTCCACCGGTCAGCTAGCAGAAACCACAGCGGCAGGAAGTGACGTTGTGCGTACCAAGATAGTCCCGCCTTACGCGTTTCGTCACACGGACGTCATCGGGGGCGCTGCCATCTTGGTCCTCTCAACGCCTTATATCTGGGTGCAGTACGTGCCATGACCAATCACACGTCAAGTGTCGGTTGACGGACAGAGTGTAAGGCCAATCAGAAAAAACGCTTCAATTACGGAGATGAGAGTTAAACCTTATTCATTTTCAACCTCGTTTAACGAAGGGAAAATAGTATATGAACAGGTGACATCTCCTTGAGCGCCATCTAGTGGAAAACTTATATATATATGATTGAATGGCGGCCATGGGGAAATGTATTTTGCAAACCAGATATTAGCCAGTAAACCTATTTTACAGCATATTTCGTCACATTTAAAAAAAAGAGGTGATATAAATATATTAATTCTCATTTCCTCAAGAGGTATGTATTGGAATTAGGTTTGAGAAGGAAATTTTGTACATAAAAAATATAATATAAAAATAAATATAAATCAGTTTAAAAATGTACTGGTAGGGTTGGGAATGTGACTAAACCCTACTCCATAAAAATATATTAAATTATCAGTATATGAAATGTGTGAAAGTAAATCAGTTTAAAATGTGCAATTAGTAGGATTGAAAGTGGAATAAGACCTAATGCGTAAAAAATTTTTTTTAAAAAATTCTTTATCCGTACTCGTTATGCGTCCCAAACATAAGTATTATGTGTTCAAGGTGAGTATGAACTGGAAGGGGGTAATCCAACCTATATATAAAAAACAAAGCCCCCCTACAGCCCATTGGAAAAATTAATCTATACATTAAAGCCTAGGGAAGATTAGTAGTGTAGGGGACTCAGAAATAAGTTGAGAACGCATATAAAAACCTTATTCAAATTTGAATAGGAAGCATATTAACAATGATTTTAGAAGTAGGGTAGAGAAATCTCAAAAAATATGTATATATTAAGATAGTGTTTATAGGAGTGGGATAAACCAATTATAAAAAATAGTGGAATGTGGACACCCATCTAAAAATTAGATAAAAAGCAATTCAGATCGATATCCACATTCAATCCTCTAGGAACCAGACTCCCTAAACGGTATATCCATTTAGTTTCGTTCTGAGAAACTTTTATTCTTTTATTGCCTCCTCTCCAGTGGTCTTTAATCAGATCTATACCGTAAAAAATTAATCCTGTGGGGTTCCTATTGTGGGCCTCATCAAAATGCCTAGACAGGTTATGCTTTGGAAAGCCTTTCTTAATATTGTTAATATGTTCTCCAATCCTAACGCGGAGAGGCCTAGTGGTTCTTCCCACATACTGTAGCCGACAGGGACATTCAATCACGTATGTGACGTGGGTACTTTCGCAGGTGATCAATTCCCTGATTTGGTACTCTTTTCCTCCTCTTGACTTGAAGGATAGCTTTCTCTTCGGTTGTTTTTTACTCACACGACAAGACACCTCTGGCACCTATAGAAACCTTTCATTTCGGGGAACAATTTAACCGTTTTAGGTGGGTCAACCACATTGTGCACTAACTGATTCCTCAGGTTAGGGGCCTTTCTGTAAATAAATCTTGGTTTTTTCGGGAGTATCTTCACCAAGGTTCTATCGGATTTTAAAATAGGCCAATATTTTCTAAAAATGTGTTCGACCGAACGATATTGATTATTAAAACCAGTGATAAAAGCCATATCCATCTTGCTATGGTTGTCAGTTTTCTCCTTTTTTCTTAATAGGAGATCACGGTCTAGGCCCCCTATTTCCAATTTTTGTTTCATTAAAGGTTCTTTCTGGTATCCTTTGTCTGTAAACTTTTTAATTAAGGTATCAGCTTGTGCGTAGTAGTCGTCTATCCTGTGGCAGTTTCTTCGTAGCCTCATTAGTTGGCCTTTCGGGATATTCTGTTTCCATTTCGGATGATGGCAGCTTGATGTTGGTATGTAACCATTGCGATCTGTAGTTTTAAAAAAAGTTCTCGTATGTAATTCGTTGCTTTCTTTAAAAATCTGTACGTCCAAGTAGTCTATCTCTTGGAGATCGCATTTCCCACTAAAGGAGATGCCGTATTTATTTTGGTTCATTGCTCTTAGGAAATCATGAAATGAGTCTACAGTGCCCCTCCATACTATGATCACGTCGTCAATATAGCGACGGTAGAATTCAATCTCCGGGCGTAGGTTCTTGTATATGTTCTCTTCTTCCCACATGTCCATAAACAAATTCGCCACGCTCGGGGCGTATCTGGCTCCCATGGCGACGCCCTTCGTTTGGACATAGTAGTCCTTCTGGTACCAAAAATAATTACTTTCCATTGCTAATTTCAAGGCTTCCAAAATAAAATTAATCTGTTCCTGTTTGAGACTGGCATCTTTATGAAGTGCTTTCTCTACTCCTTTTAGGCCGTGTTTTTGTATAATACTGGTATATAAGGAGTTCACGTCTATAGTCGCTAGGAGGCAGTCTTCAGCCCCAGTTATATTTTTTAATTCATTGATCAATTGCGTACTGTCCTTTAGATACGACCTCCCTTTGGTTACCATTGGTTTCAGGAAACAATCAATGTATTCCCCCAATCTGGAGAACAGGGAGTTTATCCCACTTATAATCGGTCTTCCTGGGGGTTTCTCCAACCGCTTATGCACTTTTGGTAAGTGGTATATGACTGGTGTCTTTGTGGACTCGCTGATCAAATATTTAGCTTCTTTCTTATTTAAAATTCCTCTATCTTTCCCTTTCTTAATGAGAGCTTTCAATTTTTTACTGTAAATTTGTTTGGGGTTTCCTTTGAGTTTCTTATAGGTGTTTTCCACTCTAAGGAGGTTCTTCATTTCTTCCTCGTAGTCTTTTTTCCTTAGTATGACCAGCCCGCCCCCTTTGTCTGCGGGGCGTATAACTACTTCTTTTCTTTTTCCGATTTCTTTAATTGCTCTCCATACATTTCTCCTTTTGTGATTCTTAATTTCAAGTTTCGCCAGGTCACTCTCCACCATCTTCTTAAAAGCGTTCATACACTGGTCACCCGGAACCTTTGGATTGAAGATCGAATTATTCCTAAGGTTGGTGTGTACAAAACTGGATGGTTCTTCTGCTGGTTTCTTATCCTTATTTAGGGTATAGTGTTTTTTTATTCTTAATTTGCGCATAAATTTCTGCAGGTCGATAAAAACTTCGAACTTATCAACATTCTTGTCTGGTGCAAATTTTAATCCTAAATCTAAAACTTTCAATTCCCCATCAGTAAAAACGACATCACTCAAGTTAAAAATTCCTTCTCCTAATATTCTCTTCTCCTTTTTCCTCTTCTTTCCTCCTCGTTTCCCTCTTGCCTGTAACCTCTTTCTGTATCTCTTAGATCTTGATCTGATTCTCTGCCAGGGTTCCTGTTCAGTCCATTCCTTGTCTGCTGTGGATGTCCGTAGGTGCCAGAGTTCCTTTGTTGTGGACGTGCGCAAGTTCCTGTATCCCTTTGTCCTCTGTATGTGGGTGGACCCCAATACCTCTGGAAGTCTCTGTTGGTCTCTGGTTGGTCTTTCCAACCCTGCCTCCTGTATGGGGGTCGTGCTTTCCATCTTCCAGGTGGGCCCCCCCTGTGAAAATCCCTATATTCCCTAGGGGACACTCTAGGATAGGGATTATTATAGGTACCATGGTAACCCCTTTCTCTTAAGGGTGAGTACCTATTACGGGTAGGGATACTGTATCTTGGAGTGGCTGGGGATCTTCCATACCCAGGTTCTGGGGGGTGTCCTTCCCTCCCCCTCACCCTAGGGCCATTGTTTCGATCATTAGGTGTGCGTGGTGAGTCAATACATCTGACAGTGGGGGTATGTTCAAATCTGGTTTGTCTTATGTTCTCCAATATTTCTTCCTCCTCTGCTGGGCTCTCGTCCATAGAGTCCACATCTTCTTCGTTGCTCAGTTCATCTACTTCTTCTTGCCACTTATAGACCCTTTTATTTGCGTAATCTAAAACATCTCTCTTAAATTTTTTCTTGGTTTGTATTTCCACATCATATTTTTTTATAATCTCTTGTAATTCTTTATCCTTATCCTTGTATTCTTGTTGCCCAACAAACGGATGTAACAAGTTCTTAATCTCAGTGATCTTTTCCTCTACTTTTCTTAATTTAAAATGCCTCCTTGCTAATATTTTTTGCAAAAGTTCGTTCTCACAGCCTAAGAAAAATGAGTACCATTCTTCGTTTAGGGAGGCATCATCAATACCATCGTTTGGGCTCAAATCCCACCTCAACCTTCTAGGTGTGATTTTCTCTTTCACATACATCTCAAGGGTAACAACATCCCACCACACCCTCAGCTGTTTTTCCAGGGTGTGTCGCAGCTGTTTCAACAGCCCATTCATGTCTTGACTATTATTGACATGTTCCTGGTTAAAAATCCCTCTTATGTCAATCTTCCTGTTAGACATATATCCAAATATGTCCATAGCTGCAGATCAGTAATTAGCGCCCGTAGGAGCCAAATAATATTATTGTAGACAGTGGATCCGCGCTACAGGCTATACTTGCAACTGCAGCCCCCCTATGTAGGCAGAGGACACCAACGTGTGCCCTCAAAGGAGTAGATCTAAAAGATATATATATACAGGGAGTGGCGCTGTGCATGAGGGAATAATTGGCATATATAATTGTCTATTGATTATAATTTATGTGTCTATGAGTCATATTAAGGAAAACGACACAAAGATATGGAGAAATATACATATGTATCCCGCATGGGGATCGGTAAGTGCTAGTAAGAAAGTATGAATGCAAGTAGGTGTTCAATATAACCTTAATCCCATAACCCAATAACCGCTGATTATCTCTGATGGTGTTATATGATGTGCATTAAGGGGTGCCAAAGTGTCAAGTGCGGTCCAATTAAGTGTTCCAGCCCCTGCTGGAATAAACTACAAGTGATTTAAATAAAAGAGGGGGTATCCACAACCCTCTAAAGTGCAGTGCTAAGAAATTAAATTAATATAAAAACAAATGTATAAAGGAATTATAAATATATATATATATATATAAGATATATTTATAAGTGATATTAGATGTGAAATATAGGATTAGGGTAGTGATTAATAAATTAATTAATAATAGCACAATTAAATAGCAGCATGAGATCACATGTGAAAACGCAAAATAAGAGTAAAAATCCAGTAAATCGTTAAAAAGTTCATGTATTATCTTCCACCCGACGACTTCCAGACTCTCTAAAGATACAATCCCCCTGATGTGATTCCACTCACCGGAACGCTATACCCCTGCAGGGGTATAAGCATAAGATGTTTCCACTCCAGCCGAGCAAGGGGAGCCAGTGAGCTTGCACGCTCCTTACTTCTCCCTTTTTTAAATTTATTCCTTGAAGTAACTCCACTTTATCGGACTGTATGTTTTTTATTACTTAATAAACTTTTTAAAAAAGCAGTTACGCTATGTGGACACAACTTCTTTATTACATATAATATCCTTGGAGCGGATGTCCGGCTGGAGATAGGATCACACTAGGGGATTATCCACTTCCCCCGTCTCCCTGCTCTGCTGGAGAGGCTGATCTGGACTGGGAAATTAGAGGCGAGAGGCTACAAGGACTCGATCGGCATCCGGATCTGATTGGCTGGAGTGGAAACATCTTATGCTTATACCCCTGCAGGGGTATAGCGTTCCGGTGAGAAAAAAATGGAGGGGACACTAGAGAGAAGAAAGTTGCTGCTCACCCCTTAAAGACTGGAACAGAAAAGAGAAGGTTTCCCCAAATTGGGGTTTTTAGGCAGCGCAATAATGGATATAGACTCAGTTGTATAAAAAAGTATAGCAATTTTTATTCAATAATAATAGACCATCAAAGTTAAAAACTGTGAGCTTCAGTGGGAATTATTTAAAAAGTAAGCTGAACATACATAAGCAGACATTTGTTCATAATCATATTTTGAATCATGAACATTAAACCTGACGCGTTTCAACCCCTACAATTGGGGTCTTCTTCAGAGAATCAGTCTGCTGGAGAGAACATGAAAATAAAGTTGATATATATATACATGTTCCATTCATATGAATATAGTATGAACTACATTGGCTATGCGATACTTTAGTGCAGTATAATTACCAAGTATAGGTATGTTCAACAAAGAACGCAAATTCCCACATGAAGATCCCTTTAAAAGGTAAGTTGCTTTGTCCTCTTCTCCAGTGGGGGGCTCCAACCACCTCCATCGCCGCCACAGCCCAGGCCAGGATTGTGAGGTATAACGTGGCTTACGAGAGATCACACTTTTGAAACACCGCCCGTCAAGACGGATGACTGGCCGGAAAACACCAAAACACCTGTGATGGAGGTTTGCAGGGAATAGTCAGTAAAGACCCATATAGGAATAGTCAAATTTGATCAGTGGGCTGATAAAGCCGCTATAAGATCAGAGGTATTGTAAATATGATATATGTGGCCCAAAACCAAGAAACGTTCTGAACCGTGGCCCTCTGGTGTATGTTCAAATGAAGAAGAAAAGAACATGCACAAGGCAAAACTGCAAAGAGATTGAGAAGTATTGTGTGTGTGCTGGAGAGGAGATGGTGATGCCAGAGTGGAAGGGAGTGATGTGAAAAGACTGAGGAGGTGAGAGGAGACATACAGTCTGTGAGTGATGAAATAAACAACGAAAAACAAATAAGTGCAAGTGGGGGGGAGAGAGAGGGGGGGGGAAGGAGGAAAAAGAAGAAGAGAAGAAAGAGGGGGGGGAGAAAAGGAAAGAAAGAAAAAAAGAAAAAAGAAAAAGGAAAAAAGAAAAAGAGAAAAAAGAAAAAAAGAGAGAAAAAGAATAAAGAAAAAAGAAAAAAGAAAAAAGAAAAAGGAAAAGAGGACAAGAGAAAAGAAAGAAAAAGAAAGAAACAGAAAAAAAGGGGGGGAGAGAAGGAACTGAGAAGGAGACAAAGAAGGGACAAAAATAAAAGAAAAAGAAGGAGGAGAAAGAGGGAAAAGAAAAGAGAGAAAAGGAAGGAACCGTTGGGGGATGAAGGTGTAATTGTTACCTCAAGGGGTGCTATATAGCTCATGTGGATGCATTGGATTGTCCCATATATCTAGACTGTTGCTTTGTTGGCCAAACCGGGATTGGTCATAAGCTGTATGAGACTCAGGTAATGGCAACCAAGCCTGAGTCAACCAGTCTAAGAATAAACAAAGTATATAATTATAGAGTATATGACCACCTGTGTTATCAGTGGTCAAAAAATATATTTAGCAAACATAGGAGTCAGTAAATCCCAACTATTTTGGGGCAGAGCGATGCTATAACAACACATGGCTTAAGGGGTGTACTTACTGTGTGGTAGCTGGGTGTAGCAGCAAATGTGATAACAAGCAGCAGGATGTGTTTGCAGTTAGCCAGATGGAGGAGGATTGAGAGGAAATACATCAGGTGTACCTTTTTATACCAATAGTTAGGGGGTGTATATGCCCTGTATCCCTCCTCACAGGTGTTTGCAATCCGCCGATAATCCAAAGATGGGCGGTAAGGCGGCCAACATGGCAGCCCAGTGTGATCTCCCCGGCGTTCCGGAAGAGCGAAGCTCCGAAATCTCGTCATCCTCGCCGAAATCTCGCGATGTATGTGACGTCACGTCGCTCGCGCGGGGCCCCGCGCATGCGCAGTGACGAAAAGCATCCGAGGATGTTCCGGAACGCCGCCGGCAAGGAAGGAAAGTCCCCAATGCGGCGCTCGGTGGCCAACCGAGCGCCCAGAGGGAAACATGGGGGGGGAGGGACCGCCGAAATGAGGGCAGGCCTGTCCCCTCCCCCTTACCTTGCCGGGAAGGCACGTCATAGGTCACTCCCGCCTCCGGGATAACAGCAGAGAGGGTGTGTTAGAGCTCCCCCAGTGGAGGGAGAACGCAAGTCTACAGAAAGGGAAATAAAAAGAAGAAATTGAATAAATGTGAACTGTGAGGATATCAGTTCCCCATGGTTCAAAACTATCATTATTAATACATCTCTTAAGATTATTTACCCACGTAAAGAGCCTCAATAAAAATGGGAAAAGATCAGTCACATGCATAGATATCTTCACACCATCAATTTA
The DNA here is from genome assembly GCA_037952835.1 of Lithobates septentrionalis. NCBI lineage: Eukaryota > Metazoa > Chordata > Amphibia > Anura > Ranidae > Lithobates > Lithobates septentrionalis. The sequence goes on from JBBDGP010000600.1 coordinate 427,160, forward strand.
AGAATAAAGAAAAACAGCAATATCAGAAGTATTAACATATAATAAAATAAAGAATACAAATGGATCAGCACAGGGAAAACGGGGAGAGGGTAACATGGGGGGAGGGGGGGGGGGAAAGGGGGGGGAAAGGGGGAGAAGGGGGGAGGGGAAGGAAAACGGGACGTCGTCAGTGATATCAGTTATTCTAATTCTTTTGGACTATATTAAATTATATTAGAGCCAAGGTTTCTCGTCTAAGGGTAATTGAAGGAATATCTGCAATGAACCTACTAACTTTTGGATCATCTTGGAGTATGGACTAATGCTTACAAATGATGTTTCTAATCTCGTTATGTTGTCTAGAAAAGCGCATGATCACTCTAGTGGAATCCGTATCGGTGTTGCCCTTAGTTCTTTCCCCGAACAACAAGGTATGTCTGGATTGTGCCACTGCACGGTTGTACGCTTTACGTAGAGTTGAGCGACTATAACCCCGTGCTCGTAATCTGATTTGCAGTTTATGTGCTTCCTGTTTGAAGAGAAACTCATCAGAGCAGTTCCTGCGTAAACGCAGGTACTGTCCATATGAGGTGGATCTCTTCAAAAATGTAGGATGAAAGCTATCCGCATGGAGGATGGTATTTCCTGCGGTGCTTTTACGAAATAAAGTGCTAGAGATGGAGTCCTCAGGGGTACGTCTCAACTGTACGTCTACGAAGTTTATTTGATCACGGTCATATGTAATAGTAAGCTTCAAATTACGTTCATTCTGATTGATATGATCAAAGAGCTTCAGTAGTGATTCTTCAGTGTTCTATTTAGTTTGTGGAAAAGGGATGAGATCTGGGTTTTTGCTCAGTCCCCCTGTTCAAAATCTATTTCATAGCCAGACATTGGATTCACCCATTCTGTACCCTGAAAATGACTCATTTTGACATCAAAGAATAATCAACTATGCAAAGATTATCACAACATATAAGCGATCAATCCCATATACTGAAGCTCGTGTTTCAACTCTCATGTGTCATTGGGGAAGGGGTGTTTAGCCACCCAAATATATTGCAAAAAAATGGAGGGGACACTAGAGAGAAGAAAGTTGCTGCTCACCCCTTAAAGACTGGAACAGAAAAGAGAAGGTTTCCCCAAATTGGGGTTTTTAGGCAGCGCAATAATGGATATAGACTCAGTTGTATAAAAAAAGTATAGCAATTTTTATTCAATAATAATAGACCATCAAAGTTAAAAACTGTGAGCTTCAGTGGGAATTATTTAAAAAGTAAGCTGAACATACATAAGCAGACATTTGTTCATAATCATATTTTGAATCATGAACATTAAACCTGACGCGTTTCAACCCCTACAATTGGGGTCTTCTTCAGAGGATCAGTCTGCTGGAGAGAACATGAAAATAAAGTTGATATATATATACATGTTCCATTCATATGAATATAGTATGAACTACATTGGCTATGCGATACTTTAGTGCAGTATAATTACCAAGTATAGGTATGTTCAACAAAGAACGCAAATTCCCACATGAAGATCCCTTTAAAAGGTAAGTTGCTTTGTCCTCTTCTCCAGTGGGGGGCTCCAACCACCTCCATCGCCGCCACAGCCCAGGCCAGGATTGTGAGGTATAACGTGGCTTACGAGAGATCACACTTTTGAAACACCGCACTTGACACTTTGGCACCCCTTAATGCACATCATATAACACCATCAAAGATAATCAGCGGTTATTGGGTTATGGGATTAAGGTTATATTGAACACCTACTTGCATTCATACTTTCTTACTAGCACTTACCGATCCCCATGCGGGATACATATGTATATTTCTCCATATCTTTGTGTCGTTTTCCTTAATATGACTCATAGACACATAAATTATAATCAATAGACAATTATATATGCCAATTATTCCCTCATGCACAGCGCCACTCCCTGTATATATATATATCTTTTAGATCTATCCCCTATTTTGTAGATGCTATAACTTTTGCGCAAACCAATCAATATACGCTTATTGCGATTTTTTTACCAAAAATATGTAGAATACATATCGGCCTAAACTGAGAAAAAATTACGGTAGCTTTTTTTAAAAAAAATTGGGGATATTTATTATAGCAAAAAAGTACAAAATATTGTGTTTTTTTCCAAAATTGTCACTCTTTATTTGTTTATAGCGCAAAAAATAAAAACCGCAGAGATGACCAAATACCACCAAAAGAAAGCTCTACTTGTGGGAAAAAAGGACGTCAATTTTGTTTGGGTACAGCATCGCACAACCGCGCAATTGTCAGTTAAATCGACTCAGTGCCGTATCGCAAAAAATGCTCTGGTCATTGAGCGGGCAAATCTTCTGTGGCTGAAGTGGTTAAAGCAACAGTGTAAAAATAAATAAATAAATAAAAAAATATAATTTAAATGCCCCCATCCCACCGTGGTTGCGCACGACTGTGATTGTGCGCGTCGGTCCTGCACAGTAATTCAGTTATTCTGTGGGCAGCAATTCTAGCACTAGACCTCCTTTGTAAATCATAGGCAATGCTTTGTAAAAGCTTGTAAAGGCTTTTAACCTCCCTGGCGGTATTATTCTTTCGGATTTTAGGTGCTGAAAGCGGTACAATTATTTTGCATGGAAATTTGGCGTTTTATATTGTAGGTCTGTAATTCTTAACAATAACACACTTAAATCTGTCCAAACAAGAGTCTAGTAGATATCCCGGGTATGATAAAGTTTGAAACACAAAAACATAAATTATATTATAATAAATAAAAATAAATAATTAAAAAAAAAAATTATAATAAAATAAATTTCCCCACTATTCACTATCGCTCAATTCTGCAAGTGTTCTAATTTACTATCGCTGTTTTCTAGCTGGTCTAAAGCCACTTTTGATGTAAAGGGACACTTTTTGGTTGCTATGGACAATCTCCAGTTTCCAGGCAGAAAGAACAGTATATATAACATAAAACTGCATGCAGGGCATGGCCCAAAGCACTGGGGACAAAAGGGATGTGAAATCATTTCATACAGTACTGTAATCTGTAAGATTACAGTACTGTATGGGTTATGATTTTTACAATTTTTTGAATTTGCCGCCAGGCTCCGCCCCGTGCGTCGCGACGCTCGCAGGGAACGGAGCCTGGTACAGAGAGGCTTCGGGCAGAGGACGGAGCCCACGGACACTGCGGGGGACATCGCAGGATCCCGGGGACAAGGTAAGTAAAGCCACACCAGGATCTTGTGATGTAATCCCGAGTGTGGCTCGGGGGTTACCGCTAATGGTCCTGAATTTTAACCCCGAGCCACACTCGGGAAAACCGCCAGGGAGGCTACAGCATCGCCTATGGACAGCAAAATTTACGTTGTTTGTCGCCATTGCACGCCATTAAAGCATGACATGTTTGTTATCTATTTACTCAGTGTAATATGATCTTTTATATTTTACAAAAAAATGGGCTATGTATTGTGTTTTTTTGCATTAAAGTTAAAAAAAAGGGTATTTTTTCTAAAAAAAATTGTGTTTGAAAGACCACTGCACAATTACCGCTTGACATAAAAATTGCAACACCTGCCAATTTATTCTCTAGGGCCTCTGTTTTAAAAAAAACATATAATATTTGAAAATTCTAACTAATTTTCTAGCAAAAACAAGACTGGTTTTTACATGTAAACAAAAGTGTCAGAAAAGGGCCTGGATCTGAAGTGAATTTAGTGAGGTACCGTATTTATCGGCATATAACACGCACCCCAAGTTTAGGAGGGAATTTTAGGAAAAAAACTTTTAGGAGGGAAGTTTAAGGAAAAAAACTTACATTTAAATCCCCATCAATGTAGCCCTATCGGTGTCCATCTGCAGCCTTGTCAGTGTCATTGCAGCCTTTTCAGTGTCACTGCAGCCTTGCCCCAGTGTCCATTGCAGCCTTGTCAGTGCAGCTTTGCCCCAGTGCAGTCTTGTCAGTGCAGCTTTGCCCCAGTGCAGCCTTGTCAGTGCAGCTTTGCCCCAGTGCAGTCTTGTCAGTGCAGCTTTGCCCCAATGCAGCCTTGTCAGTGCAGCTTTGCCCCAGTGGTCAGTGCAGCCTTGCCCCAGTGTCCATTGCAGCCTTGTCATTGCAGCCTTGTCAGTGCAGCTTTGCCCCAGTGCAGCCTTGCCCCAGTGGTCATTGCAGCTTTGTCAGTGCAGCTTTGCCCCAGTGCAGCCTTGCCCCAGTGGTCATTGCAGCTTTGTCAGTGCAGCTTTGCCCCAGTGCAGCCTTGCCCCAGTGGTCATTGCAGCTTTGTCAGTGCAGCTTTGCCCCAGTGCAGCCTTGCCCCAGTGGTCATTGCAGCCTTGTCAGTGCAGCTTTGCCCCAGTGCAGCCTTGCCCCAGTGATCAGTGCAGCCTTGTCATTGCAGCCTTGCCCCAGTGTCCATTGCAGCCCTGCCCCCAGTGTCCATTACAGGCTTGGACAGATTTAAATATGGTGCCGCAGAGATTGCAGGGATTAGGCGGAGCGGAGCAAGCGCCGCCGAGATGACAGGGACTGGGCGGAGCCGAGATACACATAGCCGAGTGTACTCGTCTCTTCTCGGCGCAGCTCTCATTAACGCCCAGTCCTGCCCTATGATGGACATAACACAGGTCCAGTGGCGGGACTGGGCGTGACTGTGAGTGGAGCCGAGAAGAGCCGAGTACACTCGGCTATGTGTATGTCGGCGGCGACACAATCAGCGGAGATCGGCGGAGATCGACGGAGATCGGTGGGGATTGGCGTATAACACGCACGCACGATTTTCCCCTGATTTTAAAGGGAAAAAAGTGCGTGTTATACGCCGATAAATACGGTATATGAAAGGTGCTAGACCATCACAGACAGTAATTAGACTGGGGGCTGTGCTAGACAATTGACTAGTTAATTTTTTCTAGCACATTTAAAGAAACATTGCAAGTGAATAAAAATAATTTATGATAGAATGATGATAGAAAGTTAAAAATTTCTAGGACTATTATATTTCAACAGAAATATCCCCATGTGTATTTAGTGTATTTAGGCATGCCATTTATCTGTAAAAGACTTCCTTGTGTACACATCCAAATGTCCTGAGACTGATGCTGGGCGCCACCATCTTGGATGTGATGTCAGTACCCCCAGCAGACTCAACGCTGTCAATCAGTTGAACCTCTATAGCAGGGGAAAGCAAACTTGGCACTTCAGCTATGGTGAAACTACAAATCCCATCATGTCTTTGCTGTCAGGGAGTCATGCCTTTTGGCTAGAGTCTTGCAGTGTCCGGTTGGATTTGTAGTTTCACCAAAGCTGGAGCACCAAGGTTGTCTATCCCTGCTCTATAGTACCTCTTTTTGCTCCTTTCCCAGCGGCTACTTAAAGGCCATGTAGGGAGCTGAGGGGAGATGTAGGGTAGCTGGGCCAGCACTTAGTGTAAGTAGTCAATTAGAAAAGTAGAGGGCTACGATGTGCAAGGAAGGGGGCTGGGCTAAGGAACTGACTGGTCATATTTTCTAGCAATTTCAAAGGAACATTGCAAGTGAATGAAAAAATCATGCATTATTTACATCATTTTTTTGTGCTTTTACCTACAATGTTTTAAAGTTGATGACGTTCTCTTTAAAAACAACTAAGTATAATTGAAATGCCCCAAAATACCTGAGTTTTGTTACTGACAATATTCAGTATCTTTTGACTGCTATATAACTGTGCCCAATAAAGAGGTCACTGGTCACAAACTCATTGGTCACTGTACATTCTATGACATGTTTAGTAAATCCAGTACCATTATACAATAACCAGTAGTCAGTGTAATAAACATAATATATCCAACAAATGTAACAAATTCATGTAAAGCAGAAAAAGAACTTTGCGTCCCAGTTCCCCTCTAAATTATCTACTTTTATGTTTTTTATTCCCAGTTAAGTTTGGTTCTAACCAGTTTTCCATTTGTTCTAGTGTTTGGAATATGTAACCAAGTAATAGGCTTTTAATGTTTCATTTGGTATCCAAGCAATATCTGTCACATGAAGTCTCTGTGTCTGCTGCCTTCTGCTTCTATCCAGTTCATTGCCTGTACTAATTGGTATCCTAATAGAATTTACGCTTGCATGGTACAATAAATTTCTTCTTGTAGTTGTATGACATTACTTTTTTTTTTTTACCACTTCAGAGAACTCTATCGAGAGACTTATTCAACTTTACGTTCATTTAGCTGTCTCCAATTCAGTTTCACATCATTGTGGTATTCCTCCAAAACTTTATTTAATTCCTTCCATTTAAAATTTAAAAGTAGTCAAAATTAAACCAAAAATAGAAACACAGTCTAACCCTGTCTAATTTACTAGGTACTATACTTTCCCTACCTCCATCATCTTTTCCAAATATTTCTCCGAAGCCTTGAAATCTTTCCATCTTCCACAGATACTGTTATATTTTTCAGCTTACCCTATGTCTATGCTGCATATATATTTTATATCTGTTTTTTTTCTACACATAACTACTTTTTAGGTATCAGCCCTTTTGTGGCATCTAACAGTATTGGAATCAATGTTTTCTTATAATGCTTTTTTGAATCCTTTGTGTCATGTAACAAACACGTCTGTTAGTTATTCATTATCTTTTCACCAGTTATCTCTCCTATATAGTCCTGAATTTCCTGCCAATAATCTTTTCTTTTTGGGCAATCCCACCAGATATGTGTCATTGTACCGATCTGTTTACATTCCCTCCAACAATGTGGGGGTTTATCCTGCTGGTATTTATGGATTTTATCTGGTGTTATGTACCATCTTACCAAAAACTTGTAGTTCATTCCTATTGTATTTATATCCATTGCATAATTATATACTGCTCCTATCATTCCCTCTACTTGTTATTCATCTTTTTTCATGCCAATTTCTTTTTCCCATTTACCTTTATAGGGGGGCAACCCTTGTCCGTCTAGGTCTGTATGACATTGCTGAGCTGAATTCCAAATAAATGTAGCCCTGTAATCATTAATACATTACTAAACATTTATTTTTTGTTTACTGTAAGCAGTGTCTCTGAATTTGACCTGGTATGGGCTTCCTGCAATCCCTGTGCAGCTGGGCTGGAGTGTGAAATGAAGAAGCAGCATAAGGAGCTCATCAGTTTCAAGCATTCTAACAGGAGAAGAGAGCAAAGGGACAGAAACATGAGTTTAACACTGTGCTGCTTATTTTTTTACTGTCCAGCCACAGGCTGGGGTGGATCCAGGATGACCTGGACTCATAGGAAGTGTGTGGAATGAAGCTGGCCATCAGACTGAGGACCTCTAGTGACAGAAAAAGTACTGCGGTGGAAATTTCTGAACTGAAGAAAAATTAGGTTTTGCTATTTTATCTTTTAATGAACTATTCATTTTTATTGTTATTTTTTGTTGGTGTTCGGCTTTAAATCCCAGCTCCAGACAAAGCTTTTTTTGATTGTATAGAGTATGTAAATGTTAGACCCTCTGTCTAATTGTTACTGCTGTCTGTGACTGTGGTAGGGAAATTAGTCTGTAGGCCTCCTTAAATTTTTTAAAAACCCTATCAATGAATGTCTCTTATATGCTTCCTTTGACTTTGTTAAAATACTTTGTTTTTTAGTCAATATACAGTAGTCTATAGTAAAAATACTAAAGAAAGCATTGTGTTTTGTCTGTCCAGTAACTGCAAACAATACCTGCTGATCCTGCCAGAAATCCAGTGCTGTCCTCTGACCTATCCACTCTGCAGAAAAATACACATTTTTAAATGCTTACCTGCAGTATTTTTACTTTGAAGTTATTATTTTTGTATTCACCTGCAATGTGTCTTTGAATTTGAATGTGATTTTTTTACATCTCCAGGAAGAATCAATTCCCTATTACATCCCCGCCCTCCTTGTGCATCATAACACCCCTTCCGTGGAAGTGTCTAATTACTGCACTGGTACACCTCTGTACATAATCTTTCATAGGGCTGCTGAAGAGGGGGTGAAGGGAAACATTATAGAGTGACAGCTCTGAGTCTGCTGGGGCTGCTGATATCACATCCAAAATAGTGATGTCCAATAGAAGTCTAGGGGCTTTTGGATATTTACAAAGGGGTTTACAGATTTTAACTCCCCTGTTAATAAAAGCTATTTACTTGAAGTATGTGAAAGTTACATCATCTTAGCTCAGCCAACTAAAGTGGTTGTAAAGTCAGAAGGTTTTTTTTTTATATTTTAATGCATTCTATGCATTAAGATAAAAAACCTTCTGTTTGCAGTAGCCCCCCTAATGCTTACCTGAGCCCAATCTCGATCCAGAGGTGTTGCACAAGAGTCTCTGCTGTCCGAGGCTCTCCCTCCTCATTGGCTGAGACAGCAGAGGGGTGCCATTGGCTCCCGCTGCTGTCAATCAAAGTCAGTGAGCCAATGAGGAGAAAGGGGGAGGGGCCGAGCCACAGCTCTGTGTCTGAATGGACACACAGAGCAGCAGCTCAGTTCAGGTGTCCCCATAGCAAGCTGCTTGCTGTGGGGGCACTCGGCAGGAGGGAGGGGCCAGGAGCGCCAGCGAGGGACCCGTGAAGAGGAGGATCCGGGCTGCCCTGTGCAAAACCACTACACAGAGCAGGTAAGTATAACATGTTTGTTATTAATTAGCCAGTCAAATTGTTTGAGAGAGTGAGGGACCATCTATCTGATACTCCTAGATTCTAGTGATGGGCTAAAAAAAAGATGAGCAGATTAGTACTGTTGGCGTATTCTTCCACTTTTTTGCTCTCCTACAGAATCAATATGTTTTCCATCCTATAAGTATATACTATACACATACACTCATTTGCTTTTTCTTTCTTTTCATGATATATTTCATAATCAACAAAGGTTGATTTTTTTCTCTCTTATTGGCCATTGGTGTGTGGACATGCGCACCGCCGTTCCTCGTTTTTATCAGTACAATTACTTGCCAGTTTAAGAGAGTTTGTACATTATTGTAGGCAATTTGTTTAGTAGTAATTTTAAAGAATGAGAGTGAGAAAAACACTGATTATTGCACTGTGTTTTACCTTACTTACCTAATGGCTTGTGTCCATCCTTACTGCCATTGCTGTCCATGTCTGTTCACATGCTCATTACAGTTTGCATTCATTGTAGTGTTGCCAACCTCCTGCAGCATTTTTTACTGACAAAACATGTAAAATGTACGGGAGGAGCACATTTTTTATTGACAAACTGAAAAAAATGACAGAACTCCTATTAAAAACTAAGACAACTGATATTTAAACAGTATAAACACAATATAGAAACACTAAAAACCAGTGGCGGCTGGTAAAGTTTTAGGATGGGGGGGCGTCAGACCCCGCCCTTTCTTTTTATCCCCTCCCACTTGGCAAAAACGGGCGTGGTTTCAGCGAAATAGTGGGTGTGACTTAAAAGGGTGAGTCCGTCCTTACATCAGGTGCCCCCAGTGGAGTCCATCCTTATATCAGGTGCCTCCAGCGGAGTCTGTCCTTAGATCAGGTGCCCCCAGCAGAGTCCCTCCTTACATCAGGTGCCCCCAGCAGGGTCCCTCCTTACATCAGGTTCCCCCAGCAGAGTTGCTCCTTACATAAGGTGCCCCCTGCAGCAGAGCCTTCCTCACATCTATGTCCCCAGCAGTGGAGTCCCCCTCACATCTGTGTCCCTATCAGTGGAGTCCCTCCTTACATCTGTGTCCCCATCAGCAGAGTCCCTCCTTACATCTGTGTCCCTATCAGCAGAGTCCCTCCTTACATCTGTGTCCCCATCAGCGGAATCCCTCCTTACATCTGTGTCTCTATCAGCAGAGTCCCTCCTTACATCTGTGTCCCATCAGCGGAGCCCCTCTTTACATCTGTGTTCCCATCAGCAGAGTCCTCCTTACATCTGTGGCCCTATCAGCAGAGCAGAGTCCTCCTCACGTGTCCCCAGCAGCACAGCCCTCCTTCAAGCCGCATCTGTCTCTGTCGCCTTCAGCGTCAGCTAGTTCCTGGCTTTCTCTGTGTGTTCAGTAGAGAGGGGCCTCCCCTCTCCACTGAACACAAGGGAATTAGTCCTCCCGGCGGTGGCCATCTTTTTGTAGCCCGCCGGAAGTGACGTTGTTCTCACACTGAGAACAAAGCACCCGGCCGTAGTGATACACTACAGGCACAGGGCGGAAGCTGTTCGGCGCGATGGACTGTGCCACAAAGCAGCTTCAAGCCCCGCCAATGAAGTGCCTCATCTGCAATCTCGCGATTGCACAGACTTGGCGTTTCCCATAGGGCACTGTGTCCGAAGCCCAAACACAGTGCACTTAAGGACTTTTTTTTTGTCTCTTTTTTTTTTAAGGGCTATGTTTTTTTTGTGACTGCATACCTAGGGGGGGCGCCACTGCTGACAATTTGCCTGGTTTATACTTAAAAATTCAACACAGCATAACAAATGATCACAAAAGCAAAGAGGAGGTGCTGCTCATTTGCCAGGATAACTCCGGCGGAGGAGAGAAGGTGTCTGGCTGACAAACAAAGAGACCCTGGCTGGGGCATAAGCCACAGGCAGATGTGATCTCCCTAAAAAGCTGGTAAGCGGCAGTAGTTTCTCAGGTGGAGGAACCTTTCTATCCCAAACTCATCATTATTTCTTGGGTGTTTTTTCGTTTGAAGTCACCATAAATTAGTGAATTGCGAACATCCTATGCAAGTGGGAATACCACAAGAGTGTGGAATTTGCTTTTCAAGAACTTCAAGAGCATCAAAAATGAAGAGTTTACTAAAGTTACCAAGATTCTCGTACGACAGAATAAAAATTTGGAAGTGATATCATGTATTGCATTTTCAAATGACAACTGTACTGATTAAACAGAAATCATACAATCTGGTATCGTACGAAAAAATTTTTCATGCATGTTTGATCATATATATCAGATGAACTGTCATGATTGGCTCTGGAATGCTGTGTACAATTAGATTATCGTACGATCAATTCAAAAGCGATATTTTTTGTACGATTTTCTGATCATGTGTACTGGGGCTTAAGGGGTACCACTGCTAACATAAATTCCTTTCTAGACAATACCCCCCTCCCTAAATTATCTGAATCTCACCGTTCTATTATGGACGCCCCTTTCACTGAAGGAGAGGTTAGGGAGGTTATCAAAGGACTCAAAAATGGTTCAGCCCCAGGACCAGACGGGTTTTCGTCCCAGTATTGCAAGACTTTCATAGATGTCCTCTCCCCTTGTCTGGTCTGGCTCTTTAATTCCCTTCGAAATGGACAGCCTCTTGACAGAATAGCAAACCTTGCTTACATCTCTGTCATCCCCAAAAGAGGCAAGGACCCCAGCCAAGTCAGCAACTACAGGCCAATTTCCCTAATCAATATCGATCTTAAGATCATGACAAAAATTCTCTCTAACAGACTGGGGTCCTTTATAGGTTCTTACGTTCACAAAGACCAAGTCGGCTTCATACCAGGGAGGCAGGGACCGGACCAGATAAGGAGAGCGATAGACATTATATCCCTACTCAGGTCAGGATGGGATGGGGGCCCATCACAGGAGGGATTCCTCCTCTCATTGGACCTCCAGAAGGCCTTTGATACGGTCACTTGGCCTTACCTTTTCTCAACCCTTGAAAAATGGGGTTTTGGTACTCACTTCCTCTCCTCAGTAAAAGCCCTTTATTCCATTCCCAAAGCTCAGATTAGGCTACAAGGTTCCCTGTCTGATCCATTCCCTATCTCTAAAGGAACTCGTCAGGGTTGCCCTCTTTCCCCCCTCCTCTTTGCCATAGCTATTGAAACCCTAGCAATTGCGATAAGAGAACACCCAGACATCCACGGAGTTAAATGTGGCCCTTCAATACACAAATGTGCCCTATTCGCAGACGATATCCTTCTCTTCGTTACCTCACCCCTCACTTCGACCCCTAATTTAATGCAACTACTAAACAATTTTGGCAAGGCCTCTGGACTTAAGATTAACATGTCCAAATCCACCGCTCTTAATATCTCTATCCCGTCATCCCTCTTAGATAGACTTATAGAACACTTCCCATTTACTTGGAGTTCATCCTCTATCCCATATCTAGGTATCCATCTCTCTGCCTCCATAGATCTGCTGTACAAATCTAATTACCCACCCATGTTCAAGAAACTCAAGTCCGACCTGGACCATTGGTCACTCTACAATCTGTCCTGGCTAGGCAAGATAAATGCCGTTAAAATGACCCTCCTCCCCAGGATCCTTTATCTTTTCCGCTCCCTCCCCATTCCAGTACCTAAATCACAAATAACAAACCTCCAATCGGCGATTATACGTTTCATTTGGGGCAAGCTAAATCACCGTCTTCCTCAACAAACACGGATTAGACCCAGAAAGAAAGGAGGCCTAGGACTTCCCAACCTCTGGTGGTACTACCAGGCGGCCCAATTAACCCAATTCTCCATCATCTACGCCAAGGGCCCAAAACCAGATTGGGTTGAAATAGAACAACAAGCAGTCCCTAACCACAATTTAGATTTCCTTTTATGGCAGCCCCCTAAATCTAGGCCCCCTATCCTCTCTCCTAACCTGTCCCACTCATTTACATTATGCGACACTCTTCATAAATCACAATCTATAACTTCTCGATGGTGCCCCCTAGCCCATATATTTCATAATCCTAAATTCCCCCCTGGAATGAATATCAAGGCCTTTCAATGGTGGCTAGATAAAGGCCTGTATCGGATTGGACACTTTTTTAATTCCAACGGTCCCCTAACACTACGAGGGTTTGATCGGCTAATTATCTGCAGGTTGTGCCACATCCTAAATTCAAAATTTGAGACATAGAAAGTTCCCCTAATGGACTTTAAAGGCACATATGAAGGAATATTGGGAGAGTATATAGAGTAAAACGCTAGTTTATTCGTTACAAACAAATTTCTCAAGTAAATATCAAACACATAACATAAGTAAAAACAGGGAATGCAGTTCCATAGATATAGAGCTAATGATACCAATACGCTTGCACCCGACGCGTTTCGGAGTTGCTTTTTGCCTCCTTCTTCAGGGGTGATTGTAAGCTTTAAACAGAAATTTATTGGTATCTATGGGTATTGGTTATGCATTCCAAGAAGTTTAAAAGCAGACAAACATGTTGACATATACTGCCCATCAGGCGCGTCCCCTGAGCATGGTGTATAGAGCTTTGATGGAGTGTATCCAAAATATTTATATGACCCCCATCGAAGTGGAGGTAAATAGGTAAAGAGGTATGAGGTAGTTTTACTTCCTTTCAATAGGAGTAAGAGCCCATTGATCAAGGGCATATAAGAGTTAGGATCTGAGATCACACTGAGGCCAAATGCGGGTCCTGATCAGCCTACAGTATACGGATCAGCAGCTGGTGGTGGAACTAGATCCGATAGAGCCCAAGTAATCTGAAGGGTAGTTTTGTAACAGCAGCTCACACCGACAGCGTCCTGCTTCAAGCAGGACGCTGTCGGTGTGAGCTGCTGTTACAAAACTACCCTTCAGATTACTTGGGCTCTAACAGCAGCTCACACCGACAGCGTCCTGCTTGAAGCAGGACGCTGTCGGTGTGAGCTGCTGTTACAAAACTACCCTTCAGATTACTTGGGCTCTATCGGATCTAGTTCCACCACCAGCTGCTGATCCGTATACTGTAGGCTGATCAGGACCCGCATTTGGCCTCAGTGTGATCTCAGATCCTAACTCTTATATGCCCTTGATCAATGGGCTCTTACTCCTATTGAAAGGAAGTAAAACTACCTCATACCTCTTTACCTATTTACCTCCACTTCGATGGGGGTCATATAAATATTTTGGATACACTCCATCAAAGCTCTATACACCATGCTCAGGGGACGCGCCTGATGGGCAGTATATGTCAACATGTTTGTCTGCTTTTAAACTTCTTGGAATGCATAACCAATACCCATAGATACCAATTAATTTCTGTTTAAAGCTTACAATCACCCCTGAAGAAGGAGGCAAAAAGCAACTCCGAAACGCGTCGGGTGCAAGCGTATTGGTATCATTAGCTCTATATCTATGGAACTGCATTCCCTGTTTTTACTTATGTTATGTGTTTGATATTTACTTGAGAAATTTGTTTGTAACGAATAAACTAGCGTTTTACTCTATATACTCTCCCAATATTCCTTCATATGTGCCTTTAAAGTCCATTAGGGGAACTTTCTATGTCTCAAAGTCCCCTAACACTAGAACACTGCACCTCCAAATTAGACATGCCTCCATCCGAAACATTTCGCTTCCACCAAATTTCTCACTTCTTACGTTCTCTTAAACCCAATGACAACTCCCCACTCATAGTCGCCCCGTATGAACAATGGTGCTCCAAAGCCATGGATGTGCGAGGGGGTATCTCCCTAATATACTCAGCTTTAGCTGACCCTCCAGAGAAAGCGCCTTACATGCTTAAATGGGAGAGCGACCTCAATTTTGAGTGGGATTTGGAAACATGGAACCTTCAAGTTGCAAAGGCATTTAAAGGAATCATTAATATATCCCTAGTCGAAGCGAATCTTAAGATAATAACTCGTTGGTACCTAGTCCCCACTCGTCTATTCAAATTTTTCCCTCAATCCTCACCCCTCTGTCTCAGAGGATGCGATATCCTGGGCTCCCACCTGCATATCCTTTGGCAGTGCCCTAGGATCAGGAGCTTTTGGAACAAAGTTTTTAATCTAATTCAAAAGGTTACTGGGGCAGTCCTTAGCCAGGACCCTTTAATAGCCCTTCTAAACAAGAAGATACCCAATATCACGAAATACAAACAGAAATTGATACACTTTATGCTCCTTGGAGCTAAAACAACGATAGGGCATTCCTGGAAATCTCCCTCAGTATCCTTTCATTTAACTAAACAAAAAATCACTTGGATTGTGATTCAGGAGAAAACCTCCAGTATTATTCTAGATAAATTCGAATCCTTCAAATGCATATGGGAACCCTGGGCCCAACATATTGGCACCTCCTTATAACTTACGGCTTTACTACCCCTTTAGCAACCCTTTCGACCTTCAACTCCCCGTCAACATCGAGCCATTGGTGAGTAGCTCCTGGATCCCCTTTTTCTACCTTCTTTCTGTGTCTACCTTTTTTTCTTAACTGTTCTTTCCTTTCCCTGTTTGTCTTTTGTCTTCTTTATACCCCATTGGATCGATCTAATGGGGATTCTTGATTTAGTTAGTAACATTTAACTAATTCATTCTACTTTGTATGCCCTTACATTTACTCAGCGTTCTATATGAAACAATACTTCAATAGGACACCTTGCCCCTCTATATTTTTCATCTTTGTACCTCTAATTTTTACTCCTAGTAAGTTTTATGCACTTTATGTTTTCATCCGGGGGGGTGCGGGGTTGGTCTTTTGCCCATGGACACAGATTGCTCCCATTTGGGGTGTCGGTGGGCAGGGGTAGACCTCGTGTAATACCCCGTGTTACACAGTATACTTTAACTTCGCATTGTTACACTTTGTATTTTGTATAACTTATCTTACTTTACTCTGTTTGATCAAGCTCGATTGTTTTGGGCAAGAACTTATATTTTGTCATTCTTTTTGATTGTACCCCTCCATCACCTCTGCGTGGGTGTTTTTCTACACTATTGTTACACTCTTTATTTAAAATAAAGCTCTTTTGAAACAAAAAAAAAAAAAAAGGGGTACCACTGTCTTCATTCGATGCCGCATGCCCGTCCATGGCGCCTCCGCATCTCCATTCACTTATATAGACAGATTGCACACTGCTCAGTGCTGAGACACAAATGTAAACAATTGGGTCTTCACGCCGTATGGAGCTCCGCACCATTGTGAATGTAGACTTTCAGCTTCACTCTTTCCACACTTTTAGGGCTTGTTCACATGTGCTTTAGTCTCTGAAGAGTGATCCATGTCCAGGTCACTTCAGAGAGCATTTGGCAAGTTGTATTGCCTCCTCACTACCTGCTTTAACTTCTTGAGTGCCACACTAGTGCGCCGCAACCACATGCATTTCACATGTTTGCAGGGTGTTCGCAGAGCGGCCCTTTCCACTTGAATGGGTCATGGTTGATGGGCACTATGCCCGCTGAAAGCGACCGGGTATAAATCCAGGGAGGCATCATGCACCCACATGTGTTCACTCCCGGGCACTGATGGAAGTTTATTTGTTTTTGTTTATATATTTATTTTAAATTTTTGTATATACAGAATGTAACTATGTTTTTAATAACAAGCTGTACGTTTGGAAGATTTTAAATAAACAAAAATATAGACTACCTGCTGCTGCCTCTGCAGCTGAACAGGGTAGCAGTTGAGTGCTCAACCATGGAGTTTTATAGTTATGTAGCAGGACCTCATAGTAGAATAGCTTACTAGACAGCGCAGTATTTTCACTTTTGACATAACAAATGATCAGCTCCTGATATTTACAGGCAGTTGTAAAAAAATCACTGCTTTTTACAAACTGTCAGTAAATTTACTGATGGTTGGCAAATCTTTAATAAAAAGGGGGGAGAAAAAAATGACTCAAATACTCCTATATACCGAACCGGACCTCCCTCTAAAGGGTTGGACGGCCTTACATTGGTCCCAACCTCTTACGGGGATTAAGAACCGGTTTTACCGTCTAGATCCTGCTTCTCGGCTAGTGGTTATAGATCAGAGAACCAGGGATTTAGTTGTCCTCTGAGTTATAATCAATCATACATATATCATGTGGCAAGCACAAAGAAACTCTTCTGTGAGGACAAACCGGTACTAAAGGTATAATGCTTTATTCAATAAACTATCCATTGTATAAAATTAAATCAAATATCAAACAACAACCCTTATTCCCTAGACACATTTAAAAAGACCTAATGTCTGAAGGATTTTTGGTGGCCACCAATTAACAAATAGATCTCATCGATCTCTCATCCTCACATCCACATACACCATTCAATCCGTTTCACTCGTCAAATCTGTCTGGATGCTTTGTGATCTCATCAGATGATTGTGGGATTGATCAGTAGAAGTGATGCATAAACTAAATCATCATAGGCAGTCCCGATCACTGATGGTGTATTCACAATTAAAGCAGTCCCATGAAGGATTTAAAGTGCAGGTGTGGTGAGACAATTCAAAAAAGATTCCGTGAAATTGGCTTAAGACAATTGCGGCTTTGAGTACAGCCAAATGTCAGTAATCTAGTCACTTCAATATTAGCCAGCAGAAGGATATCGCAGCACATAAGGAATAGCAGCTATGTGTTAATTGGAGAAAAAAATGGCATTACCGTTAGCTGTTGCAGACCAGGGAACATCACCTCAGATCGGGTGTCCGCGGGATCGGCGTACAAATGCCGGCTTTATACGAGGAGATCTTAACGGACTGTGGATCGCTGTCACTGATACTGGACATAGAGATCCTGTGTGTTGGTCATAACATACTCATCCGCTGCTTGCGATGTCAGTCTCCATCAGCTGTTACACGGACATCATCTCCTTAATGCTGTAACAGGTGCTATATCCGCTACGAGGGCCGCCAGTGTCAAGCTCTGCTGCTATTCCACGGTCAGTATGGAGAGAGGTTTAGAGGAAAAAAGTTGAATGGTAAGTGTGTGTGGCCATCCATAGATCCTTCTTGTGGATATCACCTTAATGATGCTTACATGTTTCGCTAAATAATAGCTTCCTCAGAGCATGCGCATTAGTGTGTCAGCCAGAATATATATAGTCATTTCAATCAGGTTTCAATTGATTACTAATGGTCAGCAGTCCACAGCGCATTAATCATTCATGATATCATTCACCCGTGCATAATCACACATAGTGCAGCGGAACATTCAGTGTTTAACCCCCTGTGTATCTAAAAACATTTTTGGGTATTAGGTTTTTTTTATAGGCTCTGTCCTTCCTGTTTAGATTGACCAGAATAAATAGAAGTAGACACCATCAGTTTTTAAAAGGAACAAATATGTATCATCCCAAGTCATTTAGTGGAATTTTCATATAAATAAATCAACTATTAAGAACCTCTACATTGCCTAGTGGATACCGGGATGGATGGATAAAAATAGCCCAGAGAAGTTTCCTATGCATATATGCACCTAAAAGCTAATCGTTAATTTAGATAAATAGTTTTTGAAAAATTAGATCAAAACGTGCCGCTCTAATATACGAATAGGGAAACTACAGATGCGATGTTTATAAGAGATAAAAGGCATTGAACAAGATTTCTTGATAACCAATCGTCGATTATCATTTTTAATCATAAACAGATCATATATAGACAATGGTTTAGTGAATCATTTGTTCAATGCCGTCCTAAATAGGCACTCTGGGGAAGTAATTCAACCATGAAGGTTACCAAATATAGCCATTTCGAAAAGATTGCTACACTCCACTATTGAGTGGTAAAGAATATATGTAGCAATCCTGTGAAATGTAAAGTAAAGGTCTTTGATGGCAAGTCCACAGTAGTGCCCATTAGTCAGAACAGAGTGGTCATATATAAACAAACAGCAGCAGTTGTAGGGGCTCCCAACTCAGTTCCGTCAAATGGGGAATCACCGTTTATATCCAAAAGCCCCTTATTAGGGGGGGGGGGGGGGGGGGGGAAAGGGGGAGAGAGGGGAGGAAGGGGGGGGGGCTTGGCGATGGTAGTAACCCTTTATGGTTCTAAGAAAACAGATAAGTTGCATTCATTGTTTAGGCCTCGTGGCTGCATACTTTTTAGCATGAATATCCACATTTTTTCTTTTTGATATAACACTTTATCAAAATCACCCCTCCTTGTGGGCAAATTCAGTTTATAAATGCCTTTGCATTTAAGGCCACTTGGGTCGCCATTGTGTTTCTCCAGAAAATGCAATGATAGAGGTGCCTCATCATCCTTATTTAATATGCTTTGGATATGTTCACCAACGCGGACTTTAAGCTGTCTTTTGGTCTTGCCCACATAAATAAGACCACACGGGCATGTGAGCATATAAATGACCCTCATTGACCGACAGTTAATGAAATGGTGGATTTTAAATTGTTTTGTGTCGTCCGAGTTGGTGAACGTATCCGTCTTGTCTACATATTTACAGATGTGGCATCTGCCACATCGGAACATACCCCTAAGGGGAGGGAGGCTGGTAAGCCAATTGCGTGTGGTAGGTCTCGTGTATTCCGAATGGACCAAGTTGTCTCTCAGGTTTGTGGCCCTTCTTGCCGTCATTAAGGGTCTATTACCTACTATTCTCCCCACTATAGGGCATTCGGCCAGAATGTGCCAATGGCGATTGAGTATTTTACGAACTTGCCCCCATTGTGTCCCATATTTAGTGATGATCCTTATTGGGGGGGGGGGGTGGTTTTGTTTGGTTGTTGAGCAGATTTTTTAGAAAGTAGGGATGATCGTTCAGTAAGGTAAGCACGTTTTTTCGCTTTTCTGATACATCCATGTGAGTATCCTCGTTCACGGAATCGCCCGTATAATTCGCGGGATTCCAGGAGGAATGCATCGTCCTCTGAGCAATTACGTCTGATACGCAAGAACTGCCCCACTGGGATTCCGTGAACGAGGGACCTCGGATGATGGCTTGTAGCCAAAAGCAGAGTATTGGCTGCTGTATCCTTCCTGAACGTTTTTGTGGAGATTTGTCCATTGTTGATCTGAATCTGAAGGTCAAGAAAGGGCAAGGTACAGGAATCAAAAGAGAATGTCAGTTTGATGTTTGAATCATTCAGATTCAGTTCGTCAATAAAGGACTGCAATTCCTGGGGGGTCCCCCCCCATAGCATAATCACGTCATCTATGTACCTCAGCCACATGTGACAGTGGCCGAGGTACATAGACGAGGGATAAACGTACTCCCGTTCCCATAGGCCTAAGTGCAGACAAGCGTATGCTGGTGCCCATGGTGCCCCCATGGAGGTACCCCTTATCTGTCTATAATACTGGTTCAGGAATTGGAAGCAGTTGTTATCCAGCATAA
The DNA here is from genome assembly GCA_037952835.1 of Lithobates septentrionalis. NCBI lineage: Eukaryota > Metazoa > Chordata > Amphibia > Anura > Ranidae > Lithobates > Lithobates septentrionalis. The sequence goes on from JBBDGP010000600.1 coordinate 447,077, forward strand.
ACTGTAGCAAGTCTACAATGAATTCATTCTGAGCGGCTAGTTGTGGGAACTTAGAGTCAAGGAAATACTGTACCGCTCTAAGTCCACACTCATGTGGGATCGACGTATATAAGGATTCCACGTCAATCCCTACCAATATGGTGTCTGTTGGTACCCTGAGTCCGTCAATTTTCCCCAAAACGTCACGGGTGTCCTGTACATAGGAAGGGAGATCAGTCACAAGTTCCTTTATCATTGCGTCAACGAATTTGCCCACCCTCTCCAGTGGTCCTTTTATCGCTGACACTATGGGCCTTCCTGGAGGGTTTGTTATTGACTTATGCAATTTGGGTATTATATAAAAGGTTGGCGTATTGAATTCGCTGACACAAAGATATTTCGTTTCCTTATCTGAAAGGAGGTTGCTATCACACGCCATCCTTAATTTGAAATTTAGAGTATCAGTGATTTCAAAAAAAGGGATGGTTGGCAACCCTGAATGACAGCTATGTAGATGTGCTGTTTATCGGAGACTTTCCAAGTAATTATTTTATACACAGTTAGGTACGTTCATTGTTGGCAGGTTGCTTGAAAAGACAGATTTACATCACTGGATTAATTTGTAACTTGTGAGTCTTGCAGGCTGTATGTACACTTGATTTAGCCTTCAAGCAACATTATATCAACCTGGCTTCACTCTGTGGACCCTTTCACAAAGATGGACTAATCAGATCCGTCTGTCAGTTTTTTAGGCGGCTCCGATCGGACCATCCATTGCTCTTTATGGAGCAGCAGATGTCAATCGACATGTGTCCGTTGACATCCGCCGACATCTGACCCAACCCTGTCCACTAAAAGCAAACGGATGGGAGTCCGTTCCCCATTCGTTTGGCAGATGGGATGAGATGACCGTCGGATGGCAATGGACAGGCGGTGTGTTCTCATCTGACAGCCCATAGAGGACAGTGGGCTGTGCACCGGCAGAGCGGACATGGACCTGTCATCCGCCTGCTCAGTGGGGATCAGTGGAGAGACCTCCTGCTGAGCAGGTGGGTCCGCTGGTGGACTCCGCCAGTGTGAAAGGGACCAATCAGATTGGTTTGCTTTTACATACAGACATTCAGCTGCTGGTTCTAGTCTCTGTTCATTCATAGCTGCTTACAAGGTTTATATTTATTACATCTGCCTGTGATTCCAGAATCGCAACAAAATGTGCGACACGCTTGCAGTACCGTTATTTCTTAATGACATCCAAAATGCGGTGCAATTTTGCTGCAATTGTCAACAAAACACACAAAAATTGCATCAAAACAGGCAATGCCAAATGTACCTGGCTCAGTGCCAAAATTTGATACATGAACTTCTTTGGTATATTTTTGGAGCAGAGTTAGACCACTTGACCTCCAGGCCTTTTTCTGACACTTTTGTTTATATGTAAAAATCTGTATTTTTTCCTAGAAGATTAGTTAGAACCCCAAACATTATGATTTTTTTTAAAAGCAGATGCCCTAAAGAATAAATTGGTGGGTTTTGCAATTTTCACACTGTATTTGCAGGTATCAACAGTTATTCAAATGTAATTTTTGGGGAAAAAATACACATTTTTGAGTTTTAATGCAAAAAAAACCACAATACATAACCCAATATATAGTAAAATATAAAAGATGATGTTACGCCGAGTAAATAGATACCAAACATGTTGCGCTTTAAAATTGCGCATGCCCTTGCAATGGCGACAAACAACTTAAAGCGGAGTTCCACACAAAAATGGAACTTCCGCTTTTCGAAACCCTCCCCCCCTCCGGTGTCACATTTGGCACCTTTCAGGGGGGAGGGGGGTGCAGATACCTGTCTAAGACAGGTATTTGCACCCACTTCTGGCATAGACTCCCATGGGAGTCTATGCCTCTTCCTGTCCCTCCGCGCTGTCTCCTGGGAAACACACAGCTCCCAGGAGATAGCAGGGACCAGTTACGATGTGCAGCGCAACTCGCGCATGCGCAGTAGGGAACCGGGAAGTGAAGCCGCAACGCTTCACTTCCTGATTCCCTCACCTAGGATGGTGGCGGCAGCTGCCGAGAACCGAGCGGGTTCTCGGCGTCGCCTGCCGACATCGCTGGACCCTGGGACAGGTAAGTGGCCATTTATTAAAAGTCAGCAGCTGCAGTATTTGTAGCTGCTGGCTTTTAATATTTTTTTTTTTTTAGCGGTTTAGGTGGACTCCCTCTTTAAATTGTAATATCCACAGGTGACGCTTTAAAAGCCTTTACAGGTTACCACATTCGATTTACAGAAGAGATCTAATGCTAGAATTACTGCCCATAATCTGACGTTTGCGGTGATACCTCACATGTGTGGGATGATCACTGTTTTTGTGTGCACCCAAGCATGGAGGGGGCCAGGGGCACTTAAAAAAAAAAAAAAAATATATATATATATATATATATATTTATTTATTTATATTTTTTATTTTTACACTGTTGCTTTATATTGTTTTTTATTACTTTTATTGCTGTCACAAGGAATGTAAACATCCTTGTGACAGCAATAGGCAAGTGACAGGTACTTTTTATGGAGAGATCTATAAGACCCCAAATCCCTCCTCTGCCCTTAAAGGCATTAAAAACACCATGATCTGTGTTTTTGAATGCTTTTGATTTTTTTAAAATGGCGCCATTGACATCCGGGTACCCTGGAAGTGATGTCAGGTCATCGCTTCTGGGTTACCACAGAGCCAATCAAAGCTGATCCTGGCTTTGTTAGGTGTGCTGGCTGGTCACTCTGGTCTCCCGGTGGGAATAGAGAGCCCGAGCAAGCCGCAAAACGCGGCGGGAGATGTCCCCTCCCGCTGCTTGTAATAGCAATCCAGTGGCTAGTTAGCCGCTAGGATTGCTTTTACGTTAGCAATGCATTTGCGGTGCATTAAGCCTTGTTCACAACAGCAGAAAAAAAAAAATTGGCATCCCGGGTGCATTTTTAACTCTCCTTTAACCTTCCTAGCGCTATTCCCGAGTGTAGCTCGGGGTGAATTTTCACGACCAAAAGCGGTAACCCCGAGCCACACTCAGGATTGCATCGCAGGATCCAGGCAAAGTTACTTACCTTGTCCCCAGGATCCTGCGATGTCCTCCGGCTGTGTCTGCGGGCTGTGTCCTCTGCCCGATGTACTGTGTGCCAGGCTCCGTTCCCTGCTAGCATCGTAACGCATGGGGGCAGAGCTCAGCGGCAAATTCAAAGAATGCAAAAAACATAACACATACAGTACACTGTAATCTGTAAGATTACATTACTGTATCAAATCATTTCACATCCCTTTTGTCCCTAGTACTTTGTCCAGTGCCCTGCATGCAGTTTTTTATTATATATACTGTTCTTTCTGCCTGGAAACTTGATAATGCCCATGGCATCCAAAAAGCGTCCCTTTACATCAAAAGCGTTTTTTGACCAGCTATAAAACCTTGATAGTAAATAAGAATCATTTGCATGATTGAGTGATAGTGATTTGTGGGGAAATTTGTCATCAGACACTGAAAGTGACGACAGCGACAATTCTGGGACTGAGAAAATTTCAGTGTTCTTTATTTGATTACATTATTGAATACATTTTATTATTATTATATTATTATTTTTGATAATTATTTATAGTTATTTATTATATTATAATTTATGATTTCTTGTTATGAGTTCTTACTTATCATACCCGGGATGTCTTCTAGACTCTTGTTTGGACAGATTTAAGTGTGTTATTACTAAGAATTACAGTCCTACAATATAAAGCGCCAAAATTCTATGCAAAACAATGTACTGCTTTGAGACGCAAAAATCTGACATAATCATATCGCCAGGGAGGTTAAAGCGCGTCAAGCATACATAGGGCATTTCTGAGGCATTTTTAATGTGCGTTAAATGCACAGAAAACTCAACAAACAACTCTCATTAACGCCATAACCACATTTGTTAAGCATCAGTCTTTTAAACAAGTATGAACAAGGCCTTATGCCACACGAGCGGAATGTGCGATAAAAAAAAGTCTGACGGAGTCTTTTCATTGTATAATCCGCTCGTGTGTATGCCTCATCGGACCTTCTTTTTCGAAAATTCAGATGGACCTAGAAATAGAACATGTTCTAAATCTTTCTGCCGGAACTCCGTCTGAACCCATTCCTATCGGGAAAACCGCTCGTCTGTATGCTGTTCCGACGGACCAAAAACGACGCATGCTCTGAAGCAAGTAAGAGACGTAAGCTATTGGCTACTGGCTATTGAACTTCCTTTTTCTATTCCCATCATACGTACTGTACCTCACCGCGTTCTGGACGGTCGGACTTTGGTCGGACTTTAGTTTGACCGTGTGTAGGCAAGACCGCTTGAATGGAATTCCGTCGGAGAAACCTTCGGAGTTTAGTCTGACGGCAAAACCGGTCATGTGTATGCGGCATTAGAGTGCACTCCAAACCAGTTACATTATTCTTATCCACACTGCAGTTAGACCTCTTTCACACTGGGGCGGTTTTCAGGCATTTTAGCTCTAGGAATAGCGCCTGTAAAGCGCCTCCCATTCATTTCAGTGTTACTTTTCACACAAGGGCGGTGAACTTGCAGGACGTTAGAAAAAGATCTGCAAGCAGTATCTTTGGGGCGGTTTGGGAGTGCTGTATACAGAGCTCCCAAAACGCCCTGCCCATTGAAATGAATGGGCAGCAGTTCCAAAGCGCCTGAAAAGCGCTTTGGAGGCACCGCAACACAGGCTTTTTTAACCCCTTCTTTGTTGTTAAAAACACCCCACGAGCAATGCTTTAGCGCTAATGGCTGGCGTTTGCAGTGTGAAAGAGGTCTAAATGCTTATATGCACTGCTTATTGCTGACTTTGCTGATTTATGAGTTGATTCCAATCTTGTGGTACAGAACTCTATTCTAAGTTACTTTAGCATAGTGATTATACTGTCTAGCAGATTGTGTCTGAATCTACCTTCTGCTAATTTATGCTCAATCCATTCATTCTAACCTGTACCAACACATTGCGTTCATTTACCACTAAACAATCTTGTGTCTGTTTCCTACTAACTCACAGCCAAGTTAGAGGTATCTATTTTGTGTTGTTTTTACCGCTTGCAGTAACTTTCATTTAACCAGGTGTGTCAGGGGGGCGGAGGTCCTTCTCGGAGGTGAGGAGTAGAACAGAGAACCCAAAAAACCAAGTGGCTCCTGCAGGGGTAGTGCTACATATGTAAAATCAAAACTTTATTTTGGTATTGGAAAGAGCAGGGAATAGTTAAGACCTCATTAGGTTTTTTTCTTGCTGTCTATGTCCCTTTGAAAAAAATTCTCAATTTCTGTCCCAGTAAAAGGTAAGATGACGTCCTTTGCAAGTGATAGCAAAGGATACATTTTTTTTGGCTTAAATTAAAAATTATGTTAGACTTACCTTCTGTGTGCAATAATATTGCACAGAGCAGTCCCTTACCTCCTTTTTTGGAGTCCCCTGCTGGCGCTTTCCGCTCCTACTTCCTCTGAGTGCTTTCTTAGCAAACCAGGTGCTAAGGGTACACCCGTGCACATTTTCCTGAGCCAGGCTATGTGCATCCAAGGACACACACAGCACTGGTAAGCCACAGCCCTGCTCTCTTCTTACAGGATTTGGACTGACTAGAGCAGAAGTCTATGGCTCCCACTGCTCTCAGTGTCTCCTCTGAGACCAGAAAGAGAGAGGAGTGGTGCTGAAACTAGGACATCATTGGAGCAGTGGAAGGAGTCAGATAAGTGTTTGGGGGGGTGGGGGTGGTTTTTACAGGTAGTGAGGCAAAAGTTTTGACTTTAGAACCAATTTAAAGTGAGGGGAATCTCTCCTTATACAGTTATCACTCAAAAAAAGGTTTACACACTCATCTCCTGTCCTCACGTCCATCTTTTTGTGCACTGGAAACCATGGACACCAGGACAACTAGAGAGTGTAAATCTTGTTAGCAGGAATACAGACAGCCAAAATCCAAACAAAAACAGAAAAGATTTTGGTCTTACACACACTTTAATCTACCCAACCGCTTCCTATATCTCTCAGACATTCCAATGACTAAAGCTGACCATACATGGTTCGAATTTCGGCCAATTCCTGTAAATCAGCGAAAAATTTGAGCCATAAGTGGCCTTGCCAACCCAGCTCAACAAACTTCAGTTGAGTAAGCAAAAGAGCTGGGTAGAAAAAAGTTGGCTGCACAGTGACTGCAGCCAATCAGCTGCAACCACTGCTGTCAGAGTACAATAGCTGGCAGCAGGAGATTTGTTCACCCGTACTGTTCAGCTTGGATGGAGGAATCTATGGATTTCTTTTGTTCAGCCCACTGGGATGAACAAGAAAATTCTTTGAGCGTATGGTTTATGTGTAAGGCCTGTTGTCAGTTGACAGTGTAAGATTTGTCGATCCATACTATTTAGGGCAGATGGAGGAATCTATGGATTTCTGTCTTTCAGCCTGCTTGGATGTACCAGAAAAATCGTTATGTATATGGCCAGCTTTTATTTCCATACCATAGTTTATGTCTCAATAGCCTTCTACAAAGCCACAACAAAGCCTCTCATAGCTACATTGCCTGATAACTAGTTTATTCTACACTATGAAAAATATATAATTTGTTTTGAAATAGCCATCTCGGTTGGGCAGAACTGGAGTTCCTGATTAAGTTACCAAGAGATACAAAAAGCCATCATATCATTTTAACTTTCATCATCCATTTAAACTGAGAGAGAGTTTTAGGAGGCAATGGACTTTAATGCTTAATGCAAGAGGAGATACTTAAATAAAATAATTAGGGCTTATAGAAACATGATGGCAGTTTTAGTTTTTTCATTAACTTTTTTTGTCTGAGTATAGATGTATGTTTGTTACAAGCATGTTTGAAGCCATTTAGTGTTGACTGTCTCACTATCTCAGTTGGAAGTTTATGCCAAGCATCAACTACCATTTCGGTAAAATAATACTTTCTAAGATTTATTTTGAACTTTCCTCCAGTTAGTTTGAGGTCATGTGCCCGTGTTCTTGATTTTGGTTTCATATTGAAAAAACTGCCCTCCTGTACCGTATTCACCCCCTTGATGCATTTAAAGGTTTCAGTCATGCCTCCCCCTTTCCTTCTTTCCTCCAGACTGTGCATATTAAGTTCCTGAAGTCGCTCTCGATATGTTTTATACCCCAAACCTTTCACCATTTTTGTTACCCGTCTCTGGATGCATTCTATCTTACCAATATCTTTCTGTAAGTGAGGTCTCCCGAACTAGACACATTAGTCTAAATAATGTCTCACTAAAGATCTTTATAGGGGAATCAGAATCTCCTTCCTCCTGCTGGTGATCCCTCTAGAGATGCATCCTAAAATTATATTTGCTTTCCCCACTGCCTGGTCACACTGTTTGCATACTTTGCAATCATCTGAAATAAGTACCCTCAAATCTTTTTCTTCTGTAGTGGTGGCCAACACTGTACTCTCAATGTTGTACTGTCTCAAGGGAATCTTTATCGCTATGTGCATTATTTTACATTTAGAAACATGAACGGCAGTGTCCACTGCTTTGACCAATCTTCCAGCAATGCCAAATCTTTTTCCATGTTACAGTCTTGCCTATATTCCTATCGCACACGTTCCTGGAAAACAAGGCTCATCAATGGTGGGTGTTGCAGAGATTACCAGTTGGATCCTGGATCCATGTGACACATGCCTTAAGAAGGGGTTCTGTACGAGTCCAAAACGTTGCACTTGTCTTTATGTTGTTGATCTCTCTGAATAAAAACCTTTGGACAGTGATTGTAGATCCTTGGTATGCCAGAGAATATATACACCTTCTTGTTCCATGTTACAGACCCCTCCAGGAATATCAACCCTCTTACACACCTTTGTATTATCAGCAAAAATACATACCTTACCCACTAAACTTTAAGTTATATCACTTACATAGCATAAATAGAACAGGACTCAGTACAGAGCTTATCATCAAGAACAAAGTCCAGTGGTAGACCTAACAATGGGGCAATAATTCAAGGTATGGGTCAATTTAAGGACACTGCTAATAATTCGTTAACCACAGAGATCCCACTTAGTTTTAAGGGCAGTGATTGTGTTAGCCCTGCTTGAGCCTTTATTGGTTTCTACACCATGTACACAATAGCATGCTCACATTGTACCATGAAGCTCCAATAGTCCAGAAGCCTCAGGATATTGCAGCAGACAGAATTGTAAGCTATATCTGGACAATATGTGTCTTCAAGTAGGTTTCTGTATATCAGAGGCTCAAAAAAGGCTTCATTCAGCCAGGCCTGTGTAAGACCTCTTTTATTGGGCTCAGCCTGTCTCTCTTCTTCTAAGGAGTCCTAATTGGCAGTGAGAAAAGAAAAAAGAGTGTTTTGTTACAGCTTCTACTTTCTATAACTCGTTTTTTTTTTTAGACGGGTTTCAAACTGAAGAGTTAAATGACCAAAAGAAAAAACGAAGCATGACATTTTTACAAGTAAATTAGAGTAAATATGGCCATAACTGATGAATAAAGCAGACTTTAGAAAAAAAACGACAGCTTTTATCACAATTTAATCACTTTTGTTCCAAGGTCTGCTGCTTCCACCCCCCTCCCCACTTCAGAGGGCTGGAAGGCATTTTGTTTTGGATATGAGACATGCACTATAGTAATATATACATCTTTTTTTGGAATGGTAGGGTTTTGATTTGGTAGCAGATATTTTAACCCAATTTTATGTTATACATTTTAGAAAAATGCTAAAATTAGAAATATTTTTGATTGTTTCCCTATTGCTGATTTTATGTAAGTATTTAGACAACTATTATTATTTAATATATAGAGATTGACCAAGTCAAAAAAATTGGCGGACTTTGTGGGCACACAATGAGAGGGAGAATTAGTTTAAAAGTATACATTTTATTACAGCATCATTAAAATTACAAAAAAAATAGCCAACATATAACCAACACCCTGTATGGATACAATTACCAGTTACCCAATGATGCAGTTACAGAGGGCTGGATCTAAGGTACAGAAATTGATGTCATAATGTATTAAAAAAGGAGAAACATTTCTGATCCAGTAATGCCTCCAAAAACTTGCTCGGCGACGCGTTTCAGCTTCCTCAGGACAAAAACTGGGTAGGTGCTGGTATATTTAAAAACAAAAAGTGCATATGTAATGTAAATATTTAGTATAATATATATCTATACAAGTACAGCTATGACTGTTGTGACATTGCTCCATGAGAAGTAAAAAAAAAAACATATAGACATAACAACATATATGCTTGCCTGGTGAACTTGTGGCTCAGGGTATGGGGGAACCTCACAGAACTAACGGACAACCGAGACAAACGAAAATTCAGATTTTCATATGTGTGTCTAGATACACGCATATCCTGTGTTCTATGATAAGTATCACTTGATAAAGCAGAGACATATGCATTATAGGCTGAGGTTCCACTCTGAAAAAATCCCCAGATCAAAAAAACGGTTTGTGCTAGAGCAACTCTCTTTTGGTATGTAGCGGTTATGTGGAAATATATTAGAATATAGGTCACACACAGCGGTGAGTAGTAACAAATTTCGGCTGTAAATGTATTCAATAAATACAGTATCTAAAAGTAGACAAAGTCCATAGTTAGATGTTAACCCTTTAAACAGAATATATATGCTGGCATAGAATACACAAAAGATACACAGCGTATATATGAATGGTACTTACCAACAGTACCTATAATTGGCCCATGGGTACAGGACCACTATTTAAAATGGATGAGTGCTCAATCCCTTTAGGTATAGAAACCAAACAGATAGACAGACAAAAAGAGACATTCATAGTAAATAGTATGCAGCAGGCAGCTATGCCCCCCCCCTTAGATATACTATAGGTTTCTATACCTAAAGGGATTGATCACTCACCCATTTAAATAGTGGTCCTGTACCCATGGCCCAATTCTAGGTACTGTTGGTAAGTACCATTCATATATACTCTGTGTATCTTTTGTGTATTCTATGCCAGTATATATATTCCATTTAAAGGGTTAACATCTAACTATGGACTTTGTCTACTTTTAGATACAGTATTGAATACATATACAGCGGAAATTTGTTACTACTTACCGCTGTGTGTGACCTATATTCTAATATATTTCCACATAACCACTACATACCAGGTGAGAGTTGCTCTAGCACAAACCGTTTTTTTGATCTGGGGATTTTTTCAGAGTGGAACCTCAGCCTATAATGCATATGTCTCTGCTTTATCTAGTGATACTTATCATAGACCACAGGATATGCGTGTATCTATACACACATATAAAAATCTGAATTTTCGTTTGTCTCGGTTGTCTTTTAGTTCTGTGAGGTTCCCCCATACCCTAAGCCACAAGTTCACCAGGCAAGCATATATGTGGTTATGTCTATATGTTTTTTTTTTTTTTACTTCTCTTGGAGCAAGGACTTAACAGTCATAGCTATACTTATATAGATATATATTATACTAAATATTTACATATGCACTTTTTGTCTTTAAATATACCAGCACCTACCCACTTTTTTGTCCTGAAGAAGCTAATATCTTAGTGAAACGCGTAGACTAGCAAGTTTTTGGAGGCATTACTGGATCAGAAATCTTTCTCCTATTTTGATACATTATGACATCAATCTCTGTACTTAGATCCAGCCCTCTATAACTGCATCATTGGGTAACTGTGTCCATACAGGGTGTTGTTTATATGTTGGTTATATGTTTTTGTCATTTTAATGATGCTGTAATACAATGTATACTTTTTTATTATTTCTCCCTCTCATTATGTGCCCACCAAGTCCGCCAATTTTTTGACTTGGCCAATCCTTATATATATATTTTGGATGTTGGCATGGTGAGGGTCCTCCCTACCTATTATTATTTAATGTATTGTTTATTACAGGTATTTATATAGCACCGGCAATTTACACAGCTCTTTAAACATTGTACATTAACATCAGTCAATTACTCCAAAACATAATTGACAAAAGCTTCTGAGTAAAAGGATATCAACTAAATGCAATGTTACAGTGCCTTGAAAAAGTATTCACACCCTTTGAAATTTTCCACATTTTGTCATGTTACAACCAAAAACGTAAATGTATTTTATTGAGATTTATGTGATAGACCAACACAGAGTGGCACATAATAGTGCAGTGGAAGGAAAATTATAAATGGTTTTCCAAATTTATTACAAATAAATATGTGAAAAGAGTGGCCTGCATTTGTGTTCAGCCCCACTGAATCAATGCTTTGTAGAACCACCTTTCGCTGCATTTTAAAGCTGCAAGTCTATTTGGGGATGTCTCTACCAGCTTTGCACATCTAGAGAGGGACATTTTTGCCCATTCTTCTTTGCAAAATAGCTCAAGCTCTGTCAGATTGGATGGAGAGCGTCTGTGAACAGCGATTTTCAAGTCTTGCCACAGATTCTCAATTGGATTTATGTCTGGACTTTGACTAGGCCATTCTAACACATGAATATGCTTAGATCTAAACCATTCTATTGTAGCTCTGGCTTTATGTTTAGGGTCATTGTCCTGCTGGAAGATGAACCTCCTCCCCAGTCTCAAGTCTTCTGCAGACTAACAAGTTTTCTTCTAAGATTGCCCTGTATTTGGCTCCATCCATCTTCCCATCAACTCTGACCAGCTTCCCTGTCCTTGCTGAAGAAAAGCATTCCACAACAGGATGCTGCCACCACCATGTTTCACGGTGGGGATGGTGTGTTTAGAGTTACATAGTTACATAGTTACATAGTTCTTAAGGCTGAAAAAAGACACAAGTCCATCAAGTCCAACCTATGTGTGTGATTATGTCAGTATTACATTGTATATCCCTGTATGTTGCGGTCATTTAGGTGCTTATCTAATATTTTTTTGAAACTATTGATGCCCCCCGCTAAGACAACCGCTTGTGGAAGGGGATTCTACATCCTTGCCGCTCTTACAGTAAAGAACCCTCTAAATAGTTTAAGGTTAAACCCCTTTTCTTCGAATTTTAATGAGTGGCCACGTGTCTTGTTAAACTCCCTTCCGCAAAAAAGTTTTATCCCTATTGTGGGGTCACCAGTATGGTATTTGCAAATTGAACTCATATCCCCTCTCAAGCTCCTCTTCTCCAGAGAGAACAAGTTCAGTGCTTGCAACCTTTCTTCATAAATAATGTCCTCCAGACCATTTATTCGTTTTGTTGCCCTACTTTGTACTCGCTCCATTTTCAGTACATCCTTCCTGAGAACTGGTGCCCAGAACTGGACAGCATACTCCAGGTGCGGCCAGACCAGAGTCTTGTAGAGTGGGAGAATGATCGCTTTATCCCTGGAGTTAATTCCTTTTTTAATGGATGCCAATATTCTGTTTGGTTTGTTAGCAGCAGCTTGGCATTGCATGCCATTGCTGAGCCTATCATCTACTAGGACCCCCAGGTCCTTTTCCATCCTAGATTCCCCCAGAGGTTCTCCCCCTAGTGTATAGACTGCATTCATAATTTTGCCATCCAAATGCATTATTTTACATTTTTCTACATTAAAACTCACTTGCCATGTAATTGCCCACCCCATTACTTTGTTCAGATCTTCTTCCAATGTTTCCACATCCTGCGGAGATGTTATTGAGCTGATTAGCTTGGTATCCTCTGCAAATACCGAGATTGAACCCTTTACCCCATCCTCCAGGTCATTTATGAACAAATTAAATAGGATTGGTCCCAGCACAGAACCCTGTGGGACCCCACTACCCACCCCTGACCGTTCTGAGTATTCCCCATTTATCACCACCCTCTGAACTCGCCCTTGAAGCCAACTTTTAATCCATGTACTCACCCTATGGTCCATGCCAATGGACCTTATTTTGTACAGTAAACCTTTACGGGGAACTGTGTCAAAGGCTTTTGCAAAATCCAGATACACCACGTCTATGGGCCTTCCTTTATCTAGAGGGCAACTCACCTCCTCATAGAAGGTTAATAGATTGGTTTGCCAAGAACGATTCTTCACGAATCCATGCTGATTACTGCTAATAATATTGTTTTCATTACTAAAATCTTGTATATAGTCCCTTATCATCCCCTCCAAGAGCTTGCATACTATTGATGTTAGGCTAACTGGTCTGTAATTCCCAGGGATGTATTTTTGGCCCTTTTTAAATATTGGTGCTACATTGGCTTTTCTCCAATCCGCTGGTACCATTCCAGTCAGTAGACTGTCAGTAAAAATTAGGAACAATAGTCTGGCAATTACTTGACTGACTTCCCTAAGTACCCTTGGGTGCAAGCCATCCAGTCCTGTTGATTTATTAAGGCTAAGTTTCCCAAGTCTAATTCTAATTCTGTCCCCTGTTAGCCACGAGGGTGCTTCCTGTGATGTTTCATGAGGATGAACACTGCAGTTTTGGTTACTGAAGCCGCCCGATTCCCTCGTGAAGACTGAGGAGAAGAATAAATTCAATACCTTCGCCATCTCCTCATCCATTGTAAAGAGATGTCCTTCCTCAATCTTTATGGGGCCAATATGGTCTGTCCTCCCTTTTTTACTGTTTACATACTTAAAGAATTTCTTGGGTTTTTTTTTGCTCTCCTCCGCTATATGTCTGTCGTGTTCTATCTTAGCCGTCCTAAATGTACCCTCACATTTTTTGTTGCATTCTTTATAAAGTTTGAATGCTGATGATGATACCTCAACCTTGTATTTTTTGAAGGCCTTCTCTTTTGCTTTTATATGCATTTTTACATTGGCGTCAAGCCATCCAGGACTTTTGTTCGCTCTTTTAAATTTATTACCCAATGGGATGCACTGGCTAGTGCTCTTATTAAATATGCTCTTACAGCGTCCCCTTCTCTCCTCCGTGTTCTTTGTTCCTAAGATTTTATCCCAATTTATATCTTCTAGCAAGGTTCGTAGTTTAGGGAAGTTGGCTCTTTTGAGATTCAGTGTCTTTGTATTTCCCTTATGTTTCCTATTTGTGTGATTTATACTGAAGCCAATTGACCTGTGATCGCTGTTTCCTACATTTCCCCATATTTCCACATCCGTGATCAGGTCTGTATTGTTGGTAATCAGTAGATCTAGTAACGCTTTATTTCTAGTTGGTGCGTCTACCATCTGACCCATGAAATTGTCCTGCAAGACATTTAAGAACTGGAGAGCCTTAGATGAATGCGCGTTTCCCTCCGCCTAGTCTATGTCTGGATAATTAAAAATCCCCATTATGATAACACTTCCCATCCTTGCTACTAATCCAAATTGTGATAGGAGGTCCAGAGTGATGTGCAGTGTTACTTTTCCGCCACACATAGCGGTTTGCTTTTAGACCAAAAAGTTCAATTGGCCTCATCTGACCAGAGCACCTTCTTCCACATGTTTGCTGTGTCCCCCACATGGCTTCTTGCATACTGCAAACGGGACTTCTTATGGCTTTCTTTCAACGATGGCTTTCTTCTTGCCACTCTTCCATAAAGGCCAGATTTGTGGAGTACCTGACTAATAGTTGTCCTGTGGACAGATTCTCCCACCTGAGCTGTGTATTTCTTCAGCTCCTCCAGAGTTACCATGGACCTCTTGGCTGCTTCTCTGATTAATGCTCTCCTTGCCCGGCCTGTCAGTTTAGGTGGACAGACATTTCTTGGTAGGTTTCCAGTTGTGCCATAATCTTTATATTTTCGGATGATGGATTGAACAGTCCTCCAAGATGTTCAAAGCTTGGGATATTTTTTTATAACCCAACCTTGCTTTAAACTTCTTCACAACTTTATCCATGACCTGTCTGGTGGGTTCCTTGGTGTTCATGATGCTGTTTGTCCACTAACAAATCTCTGAGGGCTTCACAGAACAGCTGTATTTATACTGAGATTAAATTACACACAGGTGGTTCCACTAGATTGTATTTAGGGGTATCAGAGTAAAAGGGGCTGAATACAAATGAACGCCACACTTTTCACATATTGTTTTGTAAAAAATTTTGAAAACCATTTATCATTTTCCTCCCGCTTCACAATTATGTGCCACTTTGTGTTGGTCTATCACATAAAATCCCAATAAAATACATTTAGGTTTTTGGTTGTAATGTGACAAAATGTGGAAAATTTCAATGGGTATGAATACTTTTTCAAGGCTCTGTATGTAGCATAACATCTATTGCTATCCAGGGCTCCATTAAAACCAAAAGCTCAAAAGCTACGAATACTGTAGCTGCTGACTTTTAATAAATATACACTTACTAGCCCAGGAATCCAATGCTGTCATCTCTCAGGCCAGTTCTTTTCCGGTCTTTAGGTCCCCGACGCCACCATCTTAACTGTGGGAAGCCAGCTGTGGGGTTTATTTACTAAAACTAGAATGTGCAAAAATCTGGTGCACTTGTGCATGGTAACCAATCAGCTTGTAACTTCAGCTTGTTGAGTTAAGGTTTGACAAAAAAAAACTGGAAGCTGATTGATTTCTAGGTAGAGCTGAACCAGATTTTGCACTCTCAAGTTTTAGCACATTAACCCATGTGACTTCCTGCCTAGGCAAGAAGAGTGTAAGTGGGAGCAGGTGCTTGCCACAAATAGGTACCTGCTCCCAGAAAATAAACAATGTTTCAATACAGGCAGAAGGGGAAGGCAGATCAGCAGAACTTCCTTTTTTAAAGTAATTCTAACCCTTAATTAAAAAAAATAAAAAATAAACATGTTATACTCACCTGCTCTGTGCAATGGTTTTGCACAGAGCAGCCCTGATCCTCTTCTTCTGGGGTTCCCCGCAGGTGCTCTTGGCACTCCTCCTCTTCGGCAAGTGCCCACCATAGGAAGTTGCTATCTATGGGGGTACTTGTACGGGCTTGATTCAGATCTCCGCTGCCTGTGTC
This sequence comes from Lithobates septentrionalis, assembly GCA_037952835.1. NCBI lineage: Eukaryota > Metazoa > Chordata > Amphibia > Anura > Ranidae > Lithobates > Lithobates septentrionalis. Next base: position 462,934 of record JBBDGP010000600.1, read on the forward strand.
AAAAGACACAGAGAGTGGTGCTCACTCCAGCTCCCTACTCCCTTGTCATAGGATTTGATTGGCAGCAGCAGAAGCCAATGGCTGCATCAATCTGCTCTGTGAGGGGGAAGATAGTGGAGTAAGCCACTGCTCTTGAGCACAGCTCTGGATCGAGAATGGGCTGGGGGGGATTCTCGACACAGAAGGTTTTTTACTTTAAGCAGAGAGTGCATTAGGGTAAAAATCTTAGTGCTTTAGAGGCACGTTAAAGTGGTTCTAAAGCCATAAGGTTTTTCACGGTAATGCATTCTATACATTAAGGTGAAAAACCATTTATGTTGCATCTGCCCCCCAGACCCCCCCCTTTTCCTTACCTGAGCCCATCCGATCCAGCGATGTGCATGAGCGCAGCAGCTCCCGTCGCTGTCTCTCTCCTCATTGAACAGATTGATAGAAGCAGGAAGGATTGGCTTCCACTACTGTCAATGAAATCTGGTGACACAGGAGCAGGGGGTGGGGCTGAGTCCTGCTGTCTGTATCATTTGGCGCAGCAACGGGACTCGGGAGCGAGCACGTAGGGTGCCCTCAGGAAAAGCGTCTTTTCCTGGGAGCACCCGATAAAGAGGGGAGGCCTGAAGCGCCTGCAGGGGACCCCAGAAGAAGAGGATTGGGGCTGCAAAACCAATGCACAGAGCAGGTACAGTGCCTTGTATTCATGTTACAACCAAAAATGTAAATTAATTTTATGTGATAGACCAACACAAAGTGGCACATAATTATGAAGTTGAAGGAAAATGATAAATGGTTTTCAAAATCTTTTACAAATAAATATCTGAAAAGTGTGGCGTGCATTTGTATTCAGCCCCCTTTATTTTGATATCCCTAACTAAAATCTAGTGGAACCATTTGCCTTCAGAAGTCACCTAATTAGGAAAAAAGAGTCCACCTGTGTCTAATTTAATCTCAGTATAAATACAGCTGTCCCATGAAGCCCTCAGTGGTTTGTTAGAGAACCTTAGTGAACAAACAGAATCATGACGGCCAGGAACTCACCAGACAGGTCAGGGATAAAGTTGTGGAGAAGTTTAAAGCAGGGTTAGGTTATAAAAAAATATCCCAAGCTTTGAACATCTCACGGAGCACTGTTCAATCCATCATCTGAAAATGGAAAGAGCAGGGCTTTTTTTCTCAGAGAATATGTGCAGGAACTCAACCATGCCCGCCACACACACATACCTGCCAAATGGCATCAAATAGTAGCTCTTCTTTCTCCATATACAACCCCTCCCTCCACTGCCCTCATCTTCCCCCCCTCCTTAAAAGCTCCACCATCTGTCATATGTCTTACCTTTGTTGCAATATTAAGCTGAAACACCTATCCGGCTGTAGTACCTCCCAGCATACTATACTATACTACAGTCACTTGCAAGGGAGATCATGCAGTAGGAGCATCAACAACTGGTCACCAGGGAAAAAATGGAGACCACAGAGGGTGCAGCCTACCACGCACCCTCTCCTGCCCATGACTGCACTGAACCCTGGGTACCTGTTCTGTATCTCCCTTGTCCCTGTCTGTCACTCAGGGGCATCTGCGCAGGAGATATGAGCTGTGGTGGGAGCTACTGGGAAATAAGCTATCACTTCTAAATGCAGAAGCTGGATTTCGGTGTTACCAAGTGATAGTGGTGAGCAGGGAGCAGAAGACCTGAGCCAGAGGTGGTGGAACTGAGTTCCCCCAAGTTCCTGCTGAAAAAAAGCCCTGGGAAAGAGTATGGCACAACTGCAAACCTGCCAAGACATGGCCGTCCACCTAAACTAACAGGCCGGGCAAGGAGAGCATTAATTAGACAAGCAGCCAAGAGGCCCATGGTAACTCTGAAGGAGCTGCAGAGATCCACAGCTCAGATGGGAAAATCTGTCCACAGGAAAACTATTAGTCAGGTACTCCACAAATCTGGCCTTTATGGAAGAGTGGCAAGAAGAAAGCCATTGTTGAAAGAAAGCAATAAGAAGTCCTATTTTCAGTTTGCGAGAAGCCATGTGGGGGACACAGCAAACATGTGGAAGAAGGTGCTCTGGTCAGATGAGACCAAAATTGAACTTTTTAGCCTAAAAGCAAAACGCTATGTGTGGCGGAAAACTAACACTGCACATCACACTTAACACATCATGCTATGGGGATGCTTTTCTTCAGCAGGGACCGGGAAGCTGGTCAGAGTTGATGGGAAGATGGATAGAGCCAAATACAGGACAATCTTAGAAGTAAACCTGGTGGAGTCTGTAAAAGACTTGAGACTGGGGAGGAGGTTCATCTTCCAGCAGGACAACAACCCTAAACATAAAGCCAGAGCTAGAATGGAATGGTTTAGATCAAAGCATATTCATGCTTTAGAATGGCCCAGTCAAAGTCCAGACCTAAATCCAATTGAGAATCTGTGGCAAGATTTTTGCTGTTCTTAGATGTGCTCCATCCAATCTGACAGAGCTTGAGCTATTTTGCAAAGAAGAATGGGCAAAAATGTCACTCTCCAGATGTGCAAAGCTGGTAGGGACATCCCCAAAAAGACTTGCAGCTGTAATTGCAGTGAATGGTGGTTCTACAAAGTACTGACTCAGGGGGGCTGAATACAAATGCACGACACAATTTTCTCAAATTTATTTGTAAAACATTTTAAAAACCATTTATAACTTTCCTTCCACTTCACAATTATGTGCTACTTTGTGTTGGTCTATCACATACAATCCCAATTAAATACATTTATGTTTTTGGTTGTAAAATAACAAAATGTGGAAAATGTTAAGGGGTATCAATACTTTTTTTGAAGGCACTGTAAGTATGACATGTTTGTTATTTTTATGGAAAAAAAACACGAACCTTTAGAACCACTTTAAGCGAGGTTCTGCTTTTTTTTATTAGGTATCAGTTTTTTTAATTAATTTTAAGTGTTATGTCATGTTTGTAGTGGTTTTTTTCAATGGTGCCACGGATGTGCCCATAGTGTTGTTCAATTCTAAATTGATTTTTTTTATGTTCTGTTATATTTTCAATTTCTGAGAGATCATAAATAATGAAGTTATAGTAAACTACATAAGATGTCATGAAAAACCAGGAAAAGTTTCCTTTCCAGTATGAGTTAAAAAATAATTCAAAGTGGTGAAAAATATCAATATACTGTTCGATTTTCTAGAGATCCAACCAAAGTATTACAAATATAGGATTGTAACGTGTCTGGTGATGTTGGATTCACTGGTCCTACTTGTAAATACCACATTGGATATGTCAGCTTGCGTCCATGGAACAGATTACCACACACTGAGCTCCTGATTGGGTATCATGCTTGCAGGAATACTGTTGGTGTTTATTAGTTCACTCAGCTTGTGGATATGAGAAAATGTTATACATCAAGCTGAAAAGACTGATAAGCAGATCATGAACTTGGAATGTTCTTTGCTGTAAGTGACATGGTTAAACAACATAAGAGAATGATAGCTGTGAGTAACACAGAGAGTGTTGGCCGCAATTGTCAACATCATAAGAATTGTAAATAAATGACCCAGTTCCCATTATCTGCCGGGTTACCCGGGTCCCCTTTCAAGTGTTTTATACTTCCTACGAAGAAATAAGGGAGTGCAGTGTCAGCAAATGACATCATACTGCAGTCTTATCTTGTTCTCGACATAACTGTTTTTACTAATTGCCAAGTCCTATGTGTCTTTGTGTTTATACTGCGAGACCATCAGACCTCCACTATTTATTTGATCTGTTGTTTGCTATGCAAAATCTCTCTTATGTACGGTATGACAATAGATAGGGTCCGGGAATTGCTCCACATTCAGGGAACTGTTGTTCAAAGGTCGATCTTAGTTAGGGGTTCTCCAGGCTCCAGAAGAGAAGATTACTTATATCCCATACCTCTTCTATTAGTAAGACCAGGAGCTGCCTTAGTAACTGTGGCAATAAATATGTACTGTGAATGTATATTATTATGAAATAGAATGTTATATACACTATATTACCAAAAGTATTGGAACACCTGCCTTTACATGCACGTGAAGTTTAATGGCATCCCAGTCTTAGTCCATAGTGTTCAAAATTGAGTTGGCCCACCCTCCACCCTTTGTAGCTATAACAGTTTAAACTCTTCTGGGAAGGCTGTTCACAAGGTTTCAGAGTGTATGTATGGGAATGTTTGACCATTCTTTCAGAAGCACATTTGTGAGGTTAGGCACTGATGTGGACGAGAAGGCCTGGCTCACAGTCTCCCCTCTAATTTATTCCAAAGGTGTTCTATTGGGTTAAGGTCAGGACTCTGTGCAGACCAGTCAATTTCCTCCACCCAAAACTCGCTCCATGCCTTTATAGACCTTGTTTTGTGCACTGGTGTGCAGTCATGTTGGAACAGGAAGGGGTCGTCCCCAAACTGGAGACTAGCAAAGCAGAAAGCGAAAGGCGCGCCGATCAAGTGCATTACCACAATATAGTTTATTAATGTAGTGGCATCCCCAAACTGCTCCCACAAAGTTGGAAGCATGAAATTGTCCAAAATGTCTTCGTATGCTGACGCCTTAAGAGTTCCCTTTACTGAAACTAAGGAGCCAGGCCCAACCCCTGAAAAACAACCCCACACCATAATCCCCCTTCCACCAAATTATTTGGACCAGTGCACAAAGCAAGGTCCATAAAGACATGGATGAGCGACTTTGGGTGGAGGAACTTGACATGCCTGCACAGAGTCCTGACCTAAACCCGATAGAACACCTTTGGGATAAATTAGAGCGGAGACTGCAAGCCAGGCCTTCTCGTCCACAACAGTGCCCGACCTCACAAATGGGCTTCTGGAAGAATGGTCAAACATTCCCATAGACACACTCCTAAACCTTGTGGACAGGCTTCCCAGAGGAGTTTAAGCTGTTATACTGCAAAGGGTGGACCAACTCAATATTGAACCCTACGGACCAAGACTGGGATGTCATTAAAGTTCATGTGTGTGTAAAGGCAGGCGCCCCAATACTTTTGGTAAAGTAGTGTATAATGTATAAAAATGGGTTTTAATGAAGAGTTCCGGTACTAACACATTCTTAAAAAAACAGGATATCATTTTTAAATAAATAAAGATCACTAAATAACAATTGCCTACATTGTTTGCAATGGCAGATCAGTTTACTATCTCTATACTACTCTCGCAAACTATATGTTTATGCCTAGATCCTCAAATTTATCACAGCAACTAACAGTGTAATGGAACTGAATCAGGTGAAGCTCTTCTTATACTGTGCTATAACATTCAGTTAAGTAGGAGAAGCCGCATACAGTGGCTAAAACTAAAACTTAATATTTGCACTTGATGTTTGGGGGCAAAAAGACATCCTAAAAAAGTATCTTTTCACAGGAATTATATGACTACAGCTAAGTGCATCTACAGTGGAACCTTGGATTACAAGCATCATCCGTCCAGGCCTATCAAAGCGAGTTTCCCCATAGAAGTCAACGGAAACAAAGATAATTTGTTCAGTATTGACTTCTATTGCATGCAATACCGCATGTGGCCAGAGGTGGTGGGGCGCCGGAGAGCCTCGGAAATACTCGGGGACAGCTCGGCTGAACTCGGAAACCCTCGGAAAGGCTCGGGAACGGAGTATTTCCGAGTGTTTCCGAGTACTTCCAAGTTATTCTGAGTATTTCTGAACGGCTCCGAACTGTTCCGAGTGTCACCGGCGCCCCAGCACCTCTGGCCAAATGCGGTACTGAACACCACATTAGCTTGAATTCTGCTTGTTTTGCGAGTCACTCGCAAACTGAGTCAGGATTTAAAAAAAAAAAATTGCTTGTCTTTCAAAACACCTGTTAACCGTGTTACTCGTTAACCAAGGTTCCACTGTATACATTTCAGGTGCATCAAGACAACAGTGTTCAAAGTCTTTCAGTTTATTCTATCTTTACAAAACAGCCTCAGCATGAGTGGAACAGCCTGTATCCTGCCAGCATGCAGCACAGAAGGATCTTTTCTCTATGATCTTTGCTCTCTGTGTAGAAGCAGTGGCCTCTCTGTGGAGGTCTGACAGGACTCATGCTGAGCCAGATCTAGAGCACTTTTATCAGCCAGGAGGGCATTCTCCACACCAAAAGTGAGGAAAAGACTTATCAGCAGGAGAAGGAGAGGCTGTAGTTGACATCTCAAGATTTGGTTTTCATGGAGAGCAACAGCGAGAACAGTTTGGTGGTGTGAGGCCAAAAAGCTGGTTAAGGAATTTAATATGATCGCTATACAGTATGACCAACTCATGTATGTGTGATCATAACAGACAGTGAATAACCTTACATGTGGCTGTTTAGTAGCAATCATTGAACATGGAGCTTGGCTTTATTTGGATTTGATTTTTAGTTAAAAGTTCAAGATGCAGTTAAGAGATTGTGTTTTTTACTTGGTGGCATAAGGCAGAGGTATTATTATAACTAGACTGTACAACTATAATATATATAAATAAAATAAATTAAATAAACTAGATTGTAACTGGTATGCTTGAATTAAAGTGTTACTAAACCCAGGACCCTGTATTCACTATATCTGATTTCCCACAGTACACAGAACATGGAAATGCAATTATTTTAGTAAATATAAACTGCTAAATACCTTTTTCTCATCAGCAGTATATAGCAGTATTGTGACTTCTATTAGTGTCTGGATAAAGCTTTTAGGAGGAATTTTCATTCTACTCTACACACCAACCAAAATTTCCTCTGTGCAAATGTATTGGTACATATAAATGTAAATTGACAATGCAAATAGCGTAATCATAAATCATAAAATATTAATGCTTCACTTATACTTTCTCTAGACAATACCTAATTAGATAAATGTATATAAATGTGCAAAATACAAAAAAAGTGCAAACACAACAAAATGTTTAAAACAAGCATTAAAAAAAAATGCCTGCTGCTCCGTGAGGACATCACATGATGAAACGCGTAGGAGAGACAGGGACGCTGACCTTGAGTTTGGCCTTGGGTTCTGTCTGAACACTGATGTTAGCTGTCATTGCTGGACCAATGAGCTGCATGCTGGAGATTTCCTGCCCCACAGCTGATGTACACAAAGGAAGGGTAGGGGGGAATGCTGATGACATAGTTGGCCTAATATGGCCACATGGAACCCCTACGACTAAGCACAATCCAGGTGAAACACATCAGAGGGGCATGGCCAATGAGTGGGGACTGTGGCTGAAGTCAGTTCTATAACACACAGAAGTGTGGCCTGAACCTATTTGCCTGAAGAATTGGAGCAGGACATGCTCCTCACAAGACCAACACCTGATTTGTAAGTAAGGCTGACAATGCATTATACAAGGGGCTTATGAGCAGCACTATTCATGTATATGGAACATATTAGGTCAATGTCATTGACTCAGTAGGACCATGTGGCCCTATTCTGTCAATGATTTCACAAGGGTCCCCACCCCTCCCACCCACAGCTCATTGTCCCAGTAATGAAAGCTAACATTCATGTTCTGACCAGTGGTGGTTGGTGCTCCATTTTTTGGGGGGGACGGCAAACAACCCCCCCGCTACGTCTGCACTTACCCCGTCCAGGTTGTGGCTTCCCCGGTTTCTCCTCCCAGCTAATCCAGGTTAAGATCCGCCTTCTGTCCTATATGGCCGGGAGGAGAAGCCAGGAGACAATAGCAAATATTGATTCGCTAATGTCACAAGTACTGCGCCCCAGCTTTTTGAAGCTAATTAGAGCCTCAGAGTCCCGCACCCCGCATGGAGATTTGGGGGTGGCACATGGAGATTAGGGGCGGCGCCCCTGCGCCCCTTATGGACCGGCCGCCGCTGGTTCGGACTGAACCCAAAGTTCATTCCTATTACCTTATGAATCATTGACCTTCAACAATTATCCAGCCAGTAAAGTCTAAAAAGTCTGAACGCATTGCTGTTTGCTCCAGGTAAACTATGGTCAGGATAAAAAGCCGAGTGCCTGCATCTGTAAAAACAAGTCAGCAATGGCAACTTCCATATGACTATGTTCACAGGCTCCCTTTAAAGCTAGTCACACACAGTCAGATTTTGCTCAGATCTAATCTGTTATATCAGTAGAATTTAGCAACAACTAAGCAGTGTGTGATTTATGTTGAACGGATTTCCAGGTAGGCCCATGCTCTACATTTTTGTTTATGAATCTTAGATTGTGCAATAAGATTGTAATGTGTGCAGCCAATTTAAAGCTGAACTCCTGGCAATAAAACTAATTTAAATATATTTCTGAATAGCCACAAAGCATATAAATCTAATTTGTGTGCACCAAATGTCTCTGAAAACCAAGATATTACCATATAAGAGTAGCAATGACATAATCACTGTGCTGCACATTGCGCAGAGAACAGAGCTGTGGGAGGGGCCCAGAAGTGCCACCTACTATAGGCTGCCTGTAGAAAACTACAAGAAGGGGCGGAGACAAGACCAGTCACCAGATACAAGACCAGATCTAGAAGAAATACACAAAGCACATGGTGACTAATGTAAGAATATAAAACACTTTTTTTTTTAGACGCTATTTGCTTATCCTGGAGTTCGGATTTAACCCCTTGCCGACCAGCCGACGTCATTATACTGTGGCAGGTCGGCACGATCCCGCGAGCCGTCGTAGCTATACGTTGGCTTCTTTAATCGGGATAGCAGACGTGTGCACGCGCCCGCTGCACTGCGGGGGTGCTGATACTTGTGATCGGTGGTTGTGATGACCGCCGGCCATGAGCGATCGCGGGCACTAGAGGCAGAACAGGGACGTGTGTGTGTAAACACACAAATCCCTGTTCTGTTCTGAGAGGAGATGCAGATTGTGAGTTCCTAATAGCTAGGAACCATGATCTGTCATCTCCTATAGTCAGTCCCCTCCCCCTACAGTTAGAACACACAGTCAGGGAACACAGTTATCCCCTGGATCGCCCCCTAGTGTTAACCCCTTCCCTGCCAGTGACATTTATACAGTAATCAGTGCATTTTCATAGCACTGATCGCTGTATAATTGTCAATCGTCCCAAAAATGTGTCAAAAATGTCCGATGTGTCTGCCATAATTTTGCAGTCACAATAAAAATCGCAGATCGCCGCCATTACTAGTAAAAAAAATAAAAAATAAAAATGCTATAAATCTATCCCCTATTTTGTAGACACTATAATTTTTGCGCAAACCAATCAATATACGCTTATTGCGATTTTTTTTTTACCAAAAATATGTAGAAGAATACATATCTGTCTAAACTGAGAAAAATGTGTGCTTTTTTTTTTTTAAAAAAAGGGATATTTACTATAGCAAAAAGTACAAAATATTGTGTTTTTTTCAAAATTGACGCTTTTTTTTTTTTTTTTTAATAGCGTAAAAAATAAAAATCGCAGAGATTATCAAATACCACCAAAAGAAAGCTCTTTTTGTGGGGAAAAAAAAAAAAGGATGTCAATTTTGTTTGGGTACAGCGTTGCACGGCCGCACTATTGTCAGTTAAACTGACGCAGTGCCGTATCGCAAAAAGTGCTCTGGTCATTGAGCAGCCAGGGGCTGAAGTGGTTAAGGGGTGTCTTCTGACTTCTGGTTTGTGGGTTGTTACTGAATTCTCTTGATACGCAGAGTTAAGGGGCTTCTACTCCTAATTTAATGCCTTAAAAAGCAGATTATTTGATAATTAACACGGACAAAGAGCCCATAGTTCTGGGATCAAAGGGATCCTAACACAATAAGAATAGTATCTATGTAGCAATAAACATCTGTGTCATTTGTTTTCACATGCACTTTAGCTGGGAGTTGTTTTTCTTGAAAAAAAAAGGAAAGTTTAAAAACAAAAGGGGAAGTCATTCTGGGTTATGCAGAAAATTAATAGAACTAATCCCAACCCATCATAGGCGAGAGCCTTTTAATCACTAATGCACCTATCCTGCTAATTATGTTGTGTTTACATCATCACACTGCTGACCTATATCAGACACTTGGACACTTTTATATATATATAGACTGAAATCATTTGTTATTTACTTATTTGTTATTTATCTTTATATCGAAATACTGATATTTCTTTTTTTGGTGGTGCTTGGAGCAACCACTTTCTGCTTATAATGTAATCCAATCTGGATGTCTATAGCCACCTTCAGATATCAGAAGACACCCCTGGCTGTTGGATTACAAGGCAAATGTTTATTGGCTAGTTGGGTGTTCCTTAAAGTGTTACTAAACCCAGTAATATGAGAATAGTTAATCTGCCCCCCCCCCCCCCCCCACAGTACCAACAGCTTATACATCTTCTTTTTACAATAAAATACTGCCACTATATACCTTTTGGATGATTTGTATACCACGGTTACATCATAAACTGCAGAGTTTCTCCAGTGCTAAGAGTTCAGGAAGGAGGAGATTTCCACTTCAGCCTGTATACATGCCCACATGTATGATGTCAATATAATGTGATCTGGCTATCACTGACAAGTAAGTGTTCTCTCCAGCATAAAAGACACAACTGAGCATGTGCAGGTTGGCTACTCTGCCTGTGTTAGCTGGCGTTCCCCAGATAGACATTGCAGGAGGGGAGGATCTGTCCATATAGGATAAAACAGCCTTTTTACACAATGCAGAGGATTAACCCCTTACGTTCCACAGTGAGTATAACAAGCATGCTATGCTGCATATACAGACTGATTTTACTGTTGTACTAATGACACTGGTTGGGAAGGGGTTAACATCTAGGGTGATCAAGAGGTTAAATGTGTGCTTAACAATGTGTAATGTGTAGCCATGCCCCCGTAAAGGTTGCTGAATGTTTTGGTTCACCTGTCACCCTGCCCAGCCAGACATCCATCTCTCAGGCACTCAGAGACGTAGACCAGTCCATAAGATTTGATTTTTTTTTTTGTATTTAATTGAGGGGATTGAACTTGGATGGGAATAGGAAGTTGTGGAATGCCCAGAAAGATTCAATGCAACTGGCTTGGGACTTCTATATACACTCCTGTATATACACTCCAGTCTTCTCTCCAGCACAGATCTTGCTTAAGACCTCTTTCCTTTCACTCCTCCAGCATTTCACTTGCTGCAGACAGTTACTCCTCCAGACTAGCTAGCACCACATGGTTAGGCCTGACACCAAATCAGCCAGGCCAAAGTGAACTATATCAAAGGCATACACCGCGCTGTGTTATATATATATAAGTAAAAGCAGCCAGCGCAGCTGAAGACAAACAGCACAAATAACCAAAAGAAAAAAATGCAGCGCTTAAATATATTAAACTGTGAAAAATAGTATATTGTGTATCAACAATACAAAAAATGGGTAATAAAAACCACCACGTGAGTTGTGATAAATCATAAAGTGGCCTGGTATCAAATGTCAATGGATCAGCATTTCTAGGACATCTTTGGAGCAAATAACATCAATGAAGACATGTTGAAAAAGGAAATCTTGTGAAGAGACCGCCACCAATTGCATGAAGGCTTACCGGAGATAATGGACTTAAAGGGGCATATACAGTGGGGACGGAAAGTATTCAGACCCCCTTAAATTTTTCACTCTTTGTTATATTGCAGCTATTTGCTAAAATCATTTAAGTTCATTTTTTTTCCTCAGTAATGTACACACAGCACCCCATATTGACAGAAAAACACAGAATATTGACATTTTTGCAGATTTATTAAAAAAGAAAAACTGAAATATCACATTGTCCTAAGTATTCAGACCCTTTGCTCAGTATTTAGTAGAAGCACCCTTTTTTATTATTATTATTATTATTATTATTATACAGTATTTATATAGCGCCAACAGTTTACGTAGCGCTTTACAACTTGAGGGTAGACAGTACAAATACAATACAATTTGATACAGTAGGAATCAGGGGGCCCTGCTCCTTAGAGCTTACAATCTAAGAGGGAAGGTCAAGAGATACAAGAGGTGATAACTGTGGGTGATGTGCTGATTGAGAAGATAAATGTACAGTTGTTAGGTGGGGGCCAGATAGGCTTCTCTGAAGAGATGAGTTTTCAGGGATCGTCTGAAAGTGGATAAAGTAGGGGAAAATCGGACAGATTGGGGTAGAGCATTCCAGAGGATGGGGGAGGCTCTGGAGAAGTCCTGAAGGCGAGCATGGGATGAGGTGACAAGGGAGTTTGAGAGCAGGAGGTCTTGGGAGGAGCGAAGAGAACGATTAGGTTGGTATTTTGTGACTAGGTTAGAGATGTAGCTGGGGGCCAGGTTGTGGATGGCTTTGTAAGTTATAGTTAGTATCTTGAATTTAATTCGGTGACTGAGTGGCAGCCAATGGAGGGATTGGCAGAGGGGTGTAGCAGACGCTGAGCGGTTTGTGTGGTGGATGAGCCTGGCAGCAGCGTTCATGATGGACTGAAGTGGGGATAGCCTATTTAGAGGTAAACCAATGAGGAGGGAGTTGCAGTAGTCAAGGCGGGAGATGACCAGGGAGTGGATTAGAAGCTTTGTGGTGTCATTGGTTAGGAAGGGGCGTATCTTGGAGATGTTGCGAAGACTGAGGCGGCAAGCTTTGGATAGTGATAGAATGTGGGGTCGAAAGGTTAGTTCAGAGTCCAGGATTACACCTAGGACCTTGGCGTGGGGAGATGGGTTGAAAGCTGAGCCGTTGATCTTGACAGGGAGATCAGGGGAAGTGGCACCTGAGGGAGGAAATATCATGAGCTCGGTTTTGGATAGGTTGAGTTTGAGAAAGTGATGTGACATCCAGGCTGATATGTCTGCTAGTAAGTTGGTAATGCGTGAGGAGACAGATGGAGAGAGCTGGGGGGTGGAGAGATAGATTTGGGTGTCATCAGCGTAGAGATGATATTTAAAGCCGTGGGAGGCAATCAACTGACCCAAGGAGGTGGTGTAGATTGAGAAAAGGAGAGGTCCAAGAACAGAACCTTGGGGGACCCCAACGGAAAAAGGAAGAGGAGAGGAGGAAGTAGAGTTGTAAGTGACACTGAAGGAGCGGTGGGATAGGTAGGATGAGAACCAGCGAAGAGTACAGTCACGGAGACCAAAGGAGTGGAGTTTTTTGAGGAGGACGGGGTGGTCCACTGTGTCAAAGGCAGCAGAGAGATCCAGGAGAAGTAGTACAGAATAGTGTCCATTGGCTTTAGCCATTAGTAGGTCATTTGAGAGTTTAAGGAGAGCAGTTTCCGTGGAGTGTTGAGGGCGAAAACCGGACTGAAGGGGATCAAGAAGTTTATTCATGGTCAGATGGTCGCTTAGTCGGTTGTAGACCAGTCTTTCAAGAAGTTTGGAGGAGAAGGAGAGTAAGGAGATGGGACGTAAATTGTTTAGATTGGTGGGATCCAGTGAGGGCTTTTTTAGTATGGGGGTGACTAGCGCATGTTTTAGAGAGTTTGGGAAGATGCCACAGGAGAGGGAGAGGTTGAAAATGTGAGTTAGAGAGCGTAGAATCGAGTCAGAGGGTGAGCGTAGCATTTGCGAGGGAACAGGATCCAGGGGGCAAGTGGTTAGATGAGTGCTAGATAAAAGTTTAGCAACCTCAGTAATAGTAGCAGGGTTGAATGAGGGAAGTAATGATTGTGTCTGTGGACATGGGGTGTTGCATGGGGGAGGTTTTTGCGCATTGGCGATCTCCTCGTGAATTGTATCAATCTTAGTTTTGAAGTGATTGGCAATCTCCTGGGCAGTGAGTGAGTTGGTGGGTGGAGGCAGTGGAGGACAGAGTAGAGTGTTGAAGGTAGAGAAGAGTTGACGTGGACTGGATGAGAAGGTGTTAATGAGTGTGATAAAGTAGGTCTGTTTGGCAGTGTGAAGGCAGGAGTAGTATTTTAGGAGGGCAGATTTATATTGTGTGAAGTCTTCCTGGGTCTTAGTCTTATGCCACAGGCGCTCAAGAACGCGGCTACGTTTTCTGAGACTTCTGGTGTCATCTGTTTGCCAGGGTTGTAGCAGTCGGGGCCTAATTCTGCGTGTAGTGAGGGGGGCCAGCTTGTCTAGGGAGGAATACAGTGAGCTGTTGTAGATGAAAGTAGCTAGGTTGGGGCAGGACAGGGGGGAGATTTTGTCATAGAGGTGATCAGTAGCAGAGTAGAGAAGAGAAGGGTTGAGGTGGCGAAGGTTTCTACGTGTAACTGTTAGGCGGTTGGGAGGGAGAAGAGGTGGAAGACAGGGAGAGAGCAAAACTAATAAGGTGGTGATCAGAGAGTGGGAGTGGATTGTTGGAAAGGTTGCACGGAGTGCACAGATAGGAGAAGGCAAGGTCAAGGGTGTTGCCGTTGGAGTGGGTAGGAGCCTGTATCCATTGCTTCAGGTCAAGCGATGAGGTTAGACTGAGAAGTTTAGAAGTAATAGTAGTGTTAGTGTTGACAGGGATGTTGAAGTCCCCAAGAATAATTGTGGGGATTTCAGAAGAGAGAAAGTAGGGAAGCCAGGCAGAGAAGTCATCAAGAAAGGCTGATGCTGGTCCAGGGGGCCGGTAGATGACAGCAATTCTTAGAGAAATGGGAGAGAAAAGACGAATGCAGTGTGCCTCAAAAGAGGAGAGTGTCAGAGAGGGAGGTGGGTGAAGTACCTGATAGGTGCTGCATGGGGCTAGAAGGATTCCCACTCCACCTCCCTTCCTTCCACTTGGTCTGGGGGAGTGAGTCCAGAGAAGGCCCCCATGGGAGAGGGAAGCAGGAGAAATAGTATCCGATTCATGAAGCCAGGTTTCAGTAATGGCAAGTAGGTTAAAGGAATTTGTGATGAAGAGGTCGTGGAGGGCGGTGAGTTTGTTGCAGACAGAACGTGCATTCCACAGGGCACAGGAAAAGGGGGGGCTGGTTATGGAAAGAGGAATAGAGACCAAGTTCTGTGGGTTGCGGCTCCTGCCAGAGGGTGTAGGGGGATGGGAGCGATGGGCAAAGACAGATGATGGTGGCCCAGGGTTTGGAGATATGTCACCAGAGATTAGGAGAAGCAGGAGGGTGAGGGAGGTAATGTGGGACTGTGATTTATGTGAAGGGGCATGTCTCAGAGTACTGGAGGTTTTATCAGTGTATGGATGTAGAATGAGCGAGAGTTGGTAAGAGCAGTAGTAGGGGGAAGACAGAAGGCAGGGTGATATGTATAAGGAAGGGAGGTGGAGAGGGGGGGTGAAGGTAAGAGAGTTTGAGGAGAGAGGAGAGGAATGTCAGAAGCAGTGGTAGAGAGTGCATGTTACAGAGTGGAAGTAGAGCTTATTAGAGAGACGGGTCACCTGCAGTCTGTTAGCTGATTTCCAGTGCAGATTGCTGTATTTGTTTGCTTCGTGCAATCGCTGAAGTGCAGAGAATGAAGTGCATATCACTTGTAGAAAGAATCACTAAGAGATAGAAGCCTTAAGGATAGAAGCCCCATGCAATGTGCTCCCCCCAGCAATGTGCTGACCCCTTAAGGATGCTCAAATTTATACTGTTATAAGGGAGGGGTTGAAGTTCGTTAATTAATCATGAGTGACTATAAGAGTGCCTGGCAATCAAAGTGGACTTTTTGCTTCAAAAGTCAGAATAGCAAGAGGCCAAGATAAGATCAACACATAAAACTTAGGTAAGACAGTCAGAGCAACAAATAATGTCATGGTTGTTCGCACAGGGCAACAGATAGAGAAGGCCACATACCAGAGACACACACACACACACACACACACACACAGCAGGCAGATCCCAATTTCAGTTAACGGTGGAAGATGTGGATGAGCTGACACATACCAGAGACAGACACACACACACAGCAGGCAGATCCCAATTTCAGTTAACGGTGGAAGATGTGGATGAGCTGACACATACCAGAGACAGACACACACACACAGCAGGCAGATCCCAATTTCAGTTAACGGTGGAAGATGTGGATGAGCTGACACATACCTGTAAAGAGACAGAAGGAATGATCAGGTGAGGCAGAACTTAGTGCAGAGAATGAAGTGCATATCACTTGTAGAAAGAATCACTTAGAGATAGAAGCCTTAAGGATAGAAGCCCCATGCAATGTGCTCCCCCCAGCAATGATCTAATACAGGCATGAGTCTTTTTGGGAAAGATGCAACAAGTTTTACACCTGGATTTGGGGATCCTCTGCCATTCCTCCTTGCAGATCCTCTCCAGTTCTGTCAGGTTGGATGGTAAACGTTGGTGGACAGCCATTTTTAGGTCTCTCCAGAGATGCTCAATTGGGTTTAAGTCAGGGCTCTGACTGGGCCATTCAAGAACAGTCACGGAGTTGTTGTGAAGCCACTCCTTCGTTATTTTAGCTGTGTGCTTAGGGTCATTGTCTTGTTGGGAGGTAAACCTTTGGCCCAGTCTGAGGTCCTGAGCACTCTGGAGAAGGTTTTCGTCCAGGATATCCCTGTACTTGGCCGCATTCATCTTTCCCTCGATTGCAACCAGTCGTCCTGTCCCTGCAGCTGAAAAACACCCCCACAGCATGATGCTGCCACCACCATGCTTCACTGTTGGGACTGTATTGGACATGTGATAAACAGTGCCTGTTTTTCTCCACACATACCGCTTAGAATTAGGGCCAAAAAGTTCTATCTTGGTCTCATCAGACCAAAGAATCTTATTTCTCACCATCTTGGAGTCCTTTAGGTGTTTTTTAGCAAACTCCATGCGGTCTTTCATGTGTCTTGCACTGAGGAGAGGCTTCCGTCGAGCCACTCTGCCATAAAGCCCCGACTGGTGAAGGGCTGCAGTGATGGTTGACTTTCTACAACTTTCTCCCATCTCCCAACTGCATCTCTGGAGCTCAGCCACAGTGATCTTTGGGTTCTTCTTTACCTCTCTCACCAAGGCTCTTCTCTCCCGATAGCTCAGTTTGTCCGGACGGTCAGCTCTAGGAAGGGTTCTGGTCATCCCAAACGTCTTCCATTTAAGGATTATGGAGGCCACTGTGCTCTTAGGAACCTTAAGTGCAGCAGAATTTTTTTTGTAACCTTGGTAAGATCTGTGCCTTGCCACAATTCTGTCTCTGAGCTCTTCAGGCAGTTCCTTTGACCTCATGATTCTCATTTGCTCTGACATGCACTGTGAGCTGTAAGGTCTTATATAAACAGGTGTGTGGCTTTCCTAATCAAGTCCAATCAGTATAATCAAACACAGCTGGACTTAAATGAAGGTGTAGAACCATCTCAAGGATGATCAGAAGAAATGGACAGCACCTGAGTTAAATATATGAGTGTCACAGCAAGGGGTCTGAATACTTAGGACCATGTGATATTTCAGTTTTTCTTTTTTAATAAATCTGCAAAAATGTCAACAATTCTGTGTTTTTCTGTCAATATGGGGTGCTGTGTGTACATTAATGAGGAAAAAAAATGATTTTAGCAAATGGCTGCAAAATAACAAAGAGTGAAAAATTTAAGGGGGTCTGAATACTTTCCGTCCCCACTGTACCTCTTGAGTCAACCAGGCTTGTAGTGATAAACACTATATAGGATATAGAGCCTTCATCGATCCAGATAGCCACAATCACAGTAGGGACTCTGAACGGTACTGGTCAGCAGTGTGTTCTCAATGAACGGGCAAATGTGGTTCAGATGGAGAGGACAGCCAGAGGAGATTCACATACTCACATGTTCAAACCAAGAAGTGAAAAAAAGGTTCCACATAGTGTGCTATCATTTTGAAATTGTTTTAATAAAAATTGCCTTTTGCAGGCAGGGACCGCGGGCGCCTATAGTGTAGCAAATAGAAAGTTCTAGTGGCTAACTGTCCTCTTCCCAGCTACTGATCCCCGATAGCTTTCTTCAGGCCCTGCCAGTCAGCCAGGCTGCAATGAACTCTCTCCACTGCCCTTCCCGCAGGCCATTCCTCTGGTTCTGTACCCATCTCAAACTGCAAACTCCCAGTTCTCTCAGGCATGCCCCTCCCCAGTCCTCCTGATTGTGCCTCACTCACCAGCACTCCAGGCTGCGACCAGTTGTCCTCCCTGGAGTCTCTTAGCAGTGTTCTCTCCCGCTGTCCTCTCCTTGTTCTCACTTGTGCCTCTCTCCTAGGATCTCTTCTCTCCTCCTGGATGCACCCGAGCCCCGGCCCAAGGTCACCCCAACCCCCAGACTGGAGAGCTCCCTGTGGGCCCTGACAGCCTCCACACTCTCACTCCAGCTCTTCCACCTGACAACTTCTTCCCAGCTGGACTGACCCTGGGTATTTAAGGAGGTCTACTCCCTGCCAATCCAAGTTGGGGATTGGTCAAGGGTCCTCAAAAAAACAGGAAGTTCCACCACTCCTCTCCTCCTCTCTTTCTAGCACCTTCTAGAAAGAAGAGGGAGATGACAGTGATGCTACCTGTGAGTCACCCAGCCTTGCCTTGAGCCACTCCCAGCACAGAATGAAAACAAACAGGCCTAGCCACCAGCTAGTCCTGCCTACATTTTCCTACTCTGCTAGAAAAAATCCTCACTCAAGCACCTGCCTAACTAGAGGATGCTACATGTGTATTATATGCTGCTTTTTACTAAGGATCTCTTTGCTTCTTATCGCTGCTTTGCAGCGATAAGAAAAAGAGAGATCATCCCCTTTGTACAGATCATCCCCTTTGATTGTCAACACAGGACTCTGGGCTGTGATTGAACACAGCCGATCAGCTGGTCATGAATCATTGGCCAGGACTTGCTGACAGACTCCCACTATGTACAATCACAGCGGGGGTCGTGGGGGGAGGGGGTGCGCATGCGAGCACCCTAAACATGGAAATGGGCAGCGATGTAGCAGAAAGTGGTTTTTCTCTGTGCAGGCCGCCCATCCCTAGTACATTGCGAGCGGACAGTCAACAAGATGTTAAAGTCTGATGCCCCCACAAAACAATACTGGCTGTCTTCTTGATGCACAGACAGACAGAAAATACATCTCTGCAGCCATGGCTTTTTGTGCAATTAATACATATCTCTACAGCCATGGCAAAGAACACTAAAATCCAGGGAATCACCTTGTTTTTCACCCTAGTCATAAATTGTTCATATAGTGCCTTACAAAAGTATTCATACCCCTGGAAATTTTCCACATTTTGTCATGGTACAACCAAAAATGTAAATGTATTTTATTGAGATTTTATGTGATAGACCAACACAAAGTGGCACATAATTGTGAAGTGGATAGAAAATGATAAATGGTTTTCAAACTTTTTTTACAAATAATGATCTGAAAAGTGTGGCGTGCATTTGTATTCAGCCCTGAGTCAATACTTTGTAGAACCACCTTTCACTGCAATTACAGCTGCAAGTCTTTTTGGGGATGTCTCTACCAGTTTTGCACATCTAGAGCGAAATTTTTGCCCATTCTTCTTTGAAAAAAATCTCAAGCTCTGTCAGATTGGATGGAGAGCATCTGTGAACAGCCATTTGCAAGTCTTGCCACAAATTCTCAATTGGATTTAGTTCTGGACTTTGACTGGGCCATTCTATCACATGAATATGCTTTGACCTAAACCATTCCAATGTAGCTCTGGCTGTATGTTTAGGGTCATTATCCTACTGGAAGGTGAACCTCCTCCCCAGTCTCAAGTCTTTTGCAGACTCTAATGCCCTGTACACAAGACCGGTTTTGCCTTCGGAATAAACTCTGAAGGTTTCTCCGATGGAACTCTGACGGAATTCCATTCAAGTGGTCT
The DNA here is from genome assembly GCA_037952835.1 of Lithobates septentrionalis. Lineage (NCBI taxonomy): Eukaryota > Metazoa > Chordata > Amphibia > Anura > Ranidae > Lithobates > Lithobates septentrionalis. Next base: position 482,514 of record JBBDGP010000600.1, read on the forward strand.
TGCCTACACACGGTCAAACCAAAGTCCAACCAAAGTTCGACCATCCAGAATGAGGTGGGTACAGCACGTACGACGGGACTAGAAAAAGGAAGTTCAATAGCCAGTAGCTTCCGTCTCATACTTGCTTCAGAGCATGCGCCGTTTTTGGTCCGTCGGAACAGCATACAGACGAGCGGTTTTCCGGATAGGAATTGGTTCCGTCTGAAATACTTAGAACATGTTCTATTTCTAGGTCCGTCAGAATTTTCGAAAAAAAAACATTCCGCTCTTGTGTACGCGGCATAACAGGTTTTCTTCTAAGAATGCCCTGTATTTGGCTCCATCCATCTTCCCATCAACTCTGACCAGCTTCCCTGTCCCTGCTGAAGAAAAGCATCCCACAACATGATGCTGCCACTACCATGTTTCACAGTGCGGATGGTGTGTTCAGGGTGATGTGCAGTGTTAGTTTTCCACCACACGTAGCATTTTGCTTTTAGGCTAAAAAGTTTAATTTTGGTCTCATCTGACCAGAGCACCTTCTTCCACATGTTTGCTGTGTCCCCCACATGACTTCTTGTAAACTGCAAATGGGACTTCTTATTGCTTTCTTTCAACAATGGCTTTCTTCTTGCCACTCATCTATAAAGGCCAGGTTTGTGGAGTGCATGGCTAATAGTTGTCCTGTGGGCAGATTCTCCCACCTGAGCTGTGGATCTCTGAGGCTCCTCCAGAGTTACCATGGGCCTCTTGGCTGCTTCTCTGATTAATTCTCTCCTTGCCTGTCAGTTTAGGTGGACGGCCATGTCTTGGCAGGTTTGCAGTTGTGCCATACTTTTTCCATTTTTGGATGATGGATTGAACAGTGCTCCGTGAGATGTTCAAAACTTGGGATATTTTTTATAACCTAACCCTGCTTTAAACTTCTCCACAACTTTATCCCTGACCTGTCTGGTGTCTTCCTTGGCCTTCATGATGCCGTTTGTTCATTAAGGTTCTCCAACAAACCTCTGAGGGCTTCACAGAAGAGCTGTATTTATATTGAGATTAAATTACGCATAGGTGGACTCTATTTACTAGTTAGGTGACTTCTGAAGGCAATTGGTTTCATTAAATTTTTGTTAGGGGTATCAGAGTAAAGGGGGCTGAATAGAAATGCACGCCACACTTTACAAATATTTATTTGAAAAAAAAATTGAAAACCATTTATCATTTTCCTTCCACTTCACAATTATGTGCCACTTTGTGTTGGTCCATCACATAAAACCTCAATAAAATAAATGTGTTTTTCGTTGTAACTTGACAAAATGTGGATAATTTCAAGGAATATGAATACTTTGTCAAGGCATTGTATATGCAAAATGTAGAAAATGTGTATTTTGCCATTTTTTTTATTTTTATTTTTTGCAGTTTATAAAGTTTATTAAAGTATATTGTATAATACAAATTTTTGTTATGCAAATAACAATAGATTTGATTCTTTGTTTTTGTTTTTTATATACAAATGTAACACAGTGGTGTTTCATGTCCTCTGTATGCTGTAATGATCTGTTCCTATTTTGTACAGTATGTAGGTGCTACAGAGTAACACTTCTCTTGCTCTGTATACTGACTGTAATTCTCAATATCTGCTGTTACTATGTATGCATAGACGCTGCACCATAATGTAGCCCTTACCCCCACAGGAGCCATTTGGTATGATGGGTTCTCTGTTTTGCCATGATTCTATACACCACTCTGTCCCCTTAGACACACCTGGTTATATAAGCTGAAGGCTGCACACAACGGTATAACGTAAGTGTTAATATACCACCACACTATGTTAGTATAGACAAAATAGGCCACAAACTACGTGATGGTAAATCAAGTAAGTATATTATAGCAAGGCAACTGATGGGAAGCCTAGCCTCAAATATGGCAATTAGATTAAACCGCAATAAGGCTAAACAAAATGTGTTTAAAAATTGTAATAAAAACATATTAAACACATACGGAGAATGAAAATACAGTGACTGTAGTTATAACAGAAATAGTGCATAGGTGGAATAGGCAAACACTAAATATCGACCACAGCTATGCTATGTACACACGATCAGACATTCTGACAACAAAACCGTGGATTTTTTTCCGACGGATGTTGGCTCAAACTTGTCTTGCATACACACGGTCACACAAATCTTGTCGGAAATTCCAATCGCCAAGAACGTGGTGACGTACAACATGTACGACGGCACTATAAAAAGGAAGTTCAATACCCAGTGCACCACCCTTTGGGCTCCTTCTGCTAATCTCGTGTTAGTAGAAGTTTGGTGATTTGGACGATTTGCCCTTTTCAGCCTCGTGCTTTTCAGTTCGTATGTGTTCTTCAGTTTGTGCTTGTCGGTTCGTTCCTCTCTTTCAGTGCATGTTGTCAGTTCGTGTCTGTTTCTAAGTGCGTTCTTGTCCGCTCGTTTCTGATTTTCAGATCATTCTTCTCAGGTTCTTTCTGATTTTCAGTGCGTTCTGTTAGTTCATTCTGAGCAGCCGACCGTTTTCTAGCCATGTTGCGGGTACATACTCATCGTAGAGTTCGTGCTGTGCAGGGGCTTGGTGTTGGAGTTCTTGCTTTGACCCAAGTCCAGTCCATGAACAGGGCGAGGAGGAGTTCATGGACGAAGAATTGGTTGCTCCAGCGTCACCAATTCTCTCACATGCCTTTGCTGTGGGAGATCCAGGAGAATAATCCTGATTATTTCAGGAATTATCTCTGGATGACAGAACTTGTTTTTCACCGTCTGTTGGCTTTGCTGTCCTCTTATATTACCAAGCAGGACGCCTGCATGCAGCAAACCATCACTCCTGAGCAAAGGCTCGTCGTCACCTTGCGGTACTTGGCGAAGGGGAGAAGTCTGCAGGACATCAAGTTCTCAAGAGGCATCTCCCCCCAGGCTCTGGGAATCATTATTCCAGAGACCTGTTCTGCCATCATTCAGGTCCTGCAGAAGGACTATATTAAGGTAAGTTTTCTCCTTTAACATCACATTCTATGTATTTAATGTTTGCTAATGTATTGTATTTATTTCATCATTCCCTAATTACCATGATTGTAATATGCTGTGAATGTCCTCTTTATCATCATGCATGCTGGAAGCTTTTAAAGTTCCTTTTTTGTCCTTCATGCATATTTGCCTTCACTAACCTCCCCAGCATGCTATCCTGGGCCCATACACACCTAGCCTAGTCACTTAACAATGTATTTTGTCAGCTCCATTGTAGTGCTTACCCTAAACACCCTCTAAAATGTGTACAAATGTTATTTTTGTCCTTAAATTCAGGCAGATGGCAAGAGGCTTTTTTTTTTTTTTTGGCGGGGAGGGCAAAACTCATTTGGAACCCTCCCTTCCCCCAACCGCTAAGTCAACCAATAGCATTCCTCTATCTGCTGACTTTGCCAAAGACATACACATTATACCTACCTCTTTTGTGATCAGATTTATGGATGAATTCACCAAAGCATGTAGTGCAAGGGCCTGCCTGAATACTTCCAAATGGTACTGTTTCAAGTTTTGTTCTCCTACAGTATCTCACAAAAGTGAGTACACCCCTCACAATTTAGTAAATATTTTATTATATCTTTTCATGTGACAACACTGAAGAAATGACACTTTGCTACAATATAAAGTAGTGAGTGTACAGCTTGTATAACAGTGTAAATTTGCTGTCCCCTCAAAATAACTCAACACACAGCCATTAATGTCTAAACGGCTGGCAACAAAAGTGAGTACACCCTTAAGTGAAAATGTGCAAATTGGGCCCAAAGTGTCAATATTTTGTGTGGCCACCATTATTTTCAAGCACTGCCTAACCCTCTTGGGCATGGAGTTCACCAGAGCTTCACAGGTTGCCACTGGAGTCCTCTTCCACTCCTCCATGATGACATCACAGAGCTGGTGAATGTTAGAGACCTTGCGCTCCTCCACCTTCCATTTGAGGATGCCCCACAGATGCTCAGTAGGGTTTAGGTCTGAAGACATGCTTGGCCAGACCATAACCTTTACCCTCAGCTTCTTTAGCAAGGCAGTGGTCATCTTGGATGTGTGTTTGGGGTTGTTATCATGTTGGAATACTGCCCTGCGGCCCAGTCTTTGAAGGGAGGGGATCATGCTCAGCTTCAGTATGTCACAGCTCACCAATGCCGGCAGCACTCATGGAGCCCCAGACCATGACACTCCCACCACCATGCTTGACTGTAGGCAAGACACACTTGTCTTTGTACTCCTCACCTGGTTGCCGTTACACACACTTGACACCATCTGAACCAAATACGTTTATCTTGGTCTCAGCAGACCACAGGACATGGTTCCAGTAACCCATGTCCTTAGTCTGCTTGTCTTCAACAAACTGTTTGAGGGCTTTCTTGTGCATCATCTTTAGAAGATGCTTTCTTCTGGGACGACATCATGTAGACCAATTTGATGCAGTGTGCGGCGTATGGTCTGAGCAGTGACAGGCTGACCCCCCACCCCTTCAACCTCTGCAGCAATGCTGGCAGCACTCATACGTCTATTTCCCAAAGACAACCTCTGGATATGACGCTGAGCACGTGCACTCAACCTCCTTGGTCGACAATGGCAGGGCCTGTTCTGAGTGGAACCTGTCCTGTTAAACCGCTGTATGGTCTTGGCCACCGTGCTGCAGCTCAGTTTCAGGATCTTGGCAATCTTCTCATAGCCTAGGCCATCTTTATGTAGAGCAACAATTCTTTTTTTTCAGATTCTCAGAGAGATCTTTGCCATGAGGTGCCATGTTGAACTTCCAGTGACCAGTATGACAAAGTGAGAGCGATAACACCAAATTTAACATACCTGCTCCCCATTCACACCTGAGACCTTGTAACACTAACGAGTCACATGACACCGGGGAGGGAAAATGGCTAATTGGGCCCAATTTGGACATTTTCACTTAGGGATGTACTCACTTTTGTTGCCAGTGGTTTAGACATGAATGGCTGGGTGTTGAGTTATTTTGAGGGGTCAGCAAATTTACACTGTTATACAAGCTGTACACTCACTATTTTACATTGTAGCAAAGTGTCATTTCTTCAGTGTTGTCACATGAAAAGATATAATAAAATATTTACAAAAATGTGAGGGATGTACTCACTTTTGTGAGATACTGTATTATCTTGATAGGTAATTGCAGAATGTAAAAATGTGCTTCAATTTGTACAGTGTGTATTCCTAACTTTGGATTATGACACTTCTTACCTGTCCAGTGGGCTGCCAATAGTGTAAGTGAGGAGGGGCTGGCCAAAGTAAAATACATTATTTTTTGCATTTAGCTCTCAATGCAGTGGAGAGGGTTACCTGTCCAAAACATCCCCCACCCCCTAAATTTTTTACAATGGGCCATCAGAGGGGGTGAGGAATCAGATAAGTGGACCTTATACTTTTGTCTTTAAATACTAATTTCAATAAATGTTATACTTTTTTTTATCCAAGAAAAAGTTTTTATTGAAAAACAAGTACATACAGTCCAAGAAGTCCACAATAAAATTATACATAATAGCATAAACAGGCGTATTTCCAGAAATAGAATCAAGTTTATACAATAATAGTTCTCTGTTGAACAGTAAAAAAAAAGAGAAATGAAATCACTGCATCTTTGTCTTCCCAGAATCCTACCCTCTGTCTTTAACCATCAGGAGCAATAAGCTCTATACAAGCCTAATATAGGGTGCTCAATACTTTCAACCATTATTAAGGCGCAATAGTCTATCCATGACCAGGTCCTCCGGGGCTAGCCCAGGAGTGCCTAGCCATGGTTCCCAGAGTTTTTCAAATTTCCTTGAACAACCCCTGTGTTGGTATATAATTTTCTCCATTCTTATTATATTGCCTAGTGCAGTAACCCATTCCTTGACTGAGGGGGGCGTTTCAGATTTCCAGTGTACCATGATTAACTTACGGGCCACAAAAAGGGCTCTAGATAGAGCTTCTCTGACATGGGGTTCCCACTCCAGTTCATCTAATACATTCAAAATACAGTGTCTAGGGTCTAGCGGAATTGAGACCCCAAAGACTGCGTTCAGTGTGTCCACCACCCCTCTCCATGGTCTCTCTTACATCTGGTACAGGTTGGGGTGGAGAGAAGCCCCATATTATGTAACCTATGAGGTGTATAATACGCTCTCATGAGTGTATATAATTGCGTTAGTCTTTGCGTTACATTCAGTGAGCATATGGATACTGACTGCATAACCTCCTCCCATTGATCCTTGTCCAAAGGCCCAACATCTAGCTCCCATTTTCCTTTCATGGTCAAGGGGTGTTTTAGAAGGTATTTGTGAAGTAAGGTGCTATAGCTCTGGGAAATGAATCCTTTAGAGGTCTCAGCCCCTTTAAGTAATGCTACCAGAGGGTTCGAGTCAGTATGCCATTCAGAGGTTTTTGACTGGGCTGCAAATGCATGCCTAAGTTGCATGTAATAAAAAAGCATGGAGGTCGGTAATCTATATAGGTCCCTCAAGTTGTCAAAGGTACGCAATTTTCCCTCACTTATGATTTGCGTTAGGTAGAGAATGCCAAACCTCTTCCACCTCTCCGCATGTTGTAATTTAGCAAGTTCTGGATAGGATTCATTTCCCCATATAGGACTATACTCATTAATACCTGTCGCCTCCTGAATATACTTAGTTTTATTCCATATTTTTTGTATGAGGGCATAAGTGGGGAAACATTTATGAGGCTTGCTGAATGCTGAGGCCTCCAAAGCCGTGGGAACGGATTTACCCCCTATCGTATGTAACATTATATATTCTGAAGCGCTAGGGGTTCTGACCGTAGACTCCCCCTCCATGGCCATGGTACCTATCAAATGTTGCATTTGCGATGACAGGTAGTAAAGCCATGGATTCGGTAATGCAAGGCCACCTTCATCTTTAGGGCGTTGTAGATTTTCTAATTTTATCCTAGGTGGGCGGTTCTTCCATATTAATTCACGAAAAATGGCATTAACTATCCTGAAAATCTCAAGTGGAATGACTACCGGTGAATTGTGTAGTATGTATAACAGTTGAGGCATTAGAATCATTTTAATTAGATTCACCTTGCCTGCAACCGACATACACAAAGCATTCCAGGTTTTGACACGTAGACGAAATTGGGCCAATAGTGGGGAAATATTTAACTGACTATATTCCCTAATCTTAGGAGAGACCTGTATCCCCAGGTATCTAAAGGAAGCAGTTATAGGTATTTCCCCAACTTTCTCTTCATTTAATAGTCGTGTATCATCTATCGGCATTAGGGCTGATTTGGTCCAGTTTATTTTCAGGCCTGAAAATTCCCCAAAACGAGCCAGTGTCCATTGTATTTTTTAGCGATTGGTCAGTATCTCCCAAGAGAATCATAGTATCATCTGCATAAAGCATCACCTTCTCCTGTCTATCTCCATAGCAGAAGCCGGTGATATCCCTGCAATCTCTAATCCATATTGCCAATGGCTCTATGGCCAGGGCAAACAACAGGGGGGACAAAGGGCACCCCTGCCGCGTACCCCGCCCCAGAGCAAAGGGCATCGACATTCTGCCCGCCTCTCTAATTATCGCCTGAGGGCAATGATACAGCAAACGCACCCAAGAAATGTATATCTCTCCAAATCTGAATCTCCTCATCACCTCCCATAAATATGGCCATTCCATGCTGTCAAAGGCTTTCATTGCGTCTAGAGACAGTAGCGCCCTCTGACCTTTGTTATCCGGTAGGGACTGCATATTAAGATATAGTCTTCTAAGGTTTATTGCAGTAGATTTATTGGGCATAAATCCCGCCTGATCGGGGTGTATAATTGAGGCAATAGCCTTATTCAGCCTGATAGCCAGAACTTTTGCTAATATTTTGATGTCTGACTGCAGTAGGGATATCGGTCTATATGAGGCCGGGTCCAATGGGTCCTTGCCTGGTTTTAAAATTAACACAATGTGGGCCTTAGACATGGAGGGCGGTAGGGTATTATGCTCTTTAGCTGTAAGAAATACATTTAATAGCTTGGGGAGTAGTATCTCAGAATAGGTTTTATACATTTCCATAGGGATGCCGTCCACCCCGGGGGCCTTACAGTTAGGGAATTCTGCCACCGCCGCCTGCAACTCATCCAGGGTTAAAGGGGCGTCTAATTCTTTTCTCTGGGAGCCCGAAAGCTGTGGAAATACAATGCCATCCAGGTAGTTGGACAACTCCCCGGGACTGCATCTAGAAGAGGAACAGTATAACTGTTCATAGAATCCAGCGTCTGGAGTATCTGATCTGGGGAGTGTACCAGCCGCCCATCAGCCTTCTTTATGGAACCGATTACTGGAGATCTCTTTTCAGAATTAGCTATTCTAGCTAAAAGGCGGCCCGTCGTTTCCCCCTCCTCAAAAAAAGCAGTCTTAGAGAAAAACCTCTTTTTGTCCGCCGAGGAGGCCAGCAGATGCTCATAAGCTGATTGAGCTGACTGCCATGCCTCCCTTGCAGAATCAGTGGGGTCCTGGACATATCTTGCCTCAAGGGAGCAAGCATGGGATTCCAGTGTTTCCCATAGCGCTTCAGAGTGTTTCTTAATCTTGGTAACCTCATTACTAAGTATTTTCTTAAGGTGAGTTTTAAAGCCCTCCCATTCTGCAAGGACAGACAGTGAACCCGGTTGACAGGAAAAAAAAACTTTTTTATATTGCCTTCTAAGTTCTCAGGGGAGGTAAAAAGCTGAAGCCAAAAGGCGTTGAATTTCCACGGTACCTTAGGGAGTGTGGATTGGTGGGTTACGATAAGATTTATCACCATATAGGAGTGATCAGATACACACCGGGGTTTGAACGATATGTCCAACACCGAGGAGAGCATAGCCGGGTTACCCAATGCCAAATCTTTTCTACATAATGAACCATGTGTTTGAGAAACAGGAGAACTGTTTAGCAGTGGGATTCCGGTGTCTCCATAAATCCAGCCATCCCACCTCCTGTAGCAATCTAGCCAAAGGAGTTAGCCTATAAGGAGTTGGAGTGCTCGGGCCCGGATGTTTGTCCAAGGCTGGAGCCAACCAACTGTTGAAATCGCCCACTAGCAGCAGCGGGAGATCCGGCTTCCCCTCCAGAAATTCTAGGAGGAGCTGGAGTACCCAAGCATTGAACGGGGGAGGAATATATACACGAGCTAGCACACATTTCAGAATACCAATGCGACAATGCAAAAATACAAATCTACCCTCCTGATCTATCTTTGACTCAAATTCCTGGTAGTCCAGGGAGCTGTGTATCACCACACTCACCCCCCTAGAAAAGGAGGTGTGGGTGGAGGTGTACGACCACCCGATCCATCTATACTTCATACAGCTTTTAGAATCAGACGTTAAATGTGTTTCCTGCAAGCAGACAACCGCAGGGTAAAACTTTTTCAGACATGAGAAAATCATAGTGCGTTTCAGGGGGGAGTTCATTCCCCTGACATTCCAGGAGATCACTGGGGAACCTGCCATGGCAAAAACACAGTTAGCTGCGAGGGTAAGTCATATGGTGGCTCCCTTACATAGAAACCACCGGGATCCTGTTGGGAGGGATGGCAGTAGACTTGAGTGAAGTCAAAGTACCATATGATTAGTGAAAGTAAGATTCTTGGACTGCAGTATAAAACCAGTTGTATAAAATAACATAGCACAATGGTGCCTATAAACATCAGTGCAACTGCACTAAGGTATTTCCTTTTGCGATTTAACGCTCTCACTCCTGTGAGAGACCAAGCAAAAATAAACAGTATGGACAGCCTGACGAACCATACCAACAAGGTAGGCCCGTAGGGCCCAACTCGGTCCAAAAACAGACCAACTAGTAATTCACACATCTCAAGTTAAGTAAAGGGGGGTTTCACAGTTCAGTTCCTTTCACTGAAGAAATATAGGATGTTTCCCGGCAATTAGGTAACTTGGAAGAGGTCAGGTGTGTTGGTAGATTATGGTGAAGGGTATGGAAACAAAATCTAGGAGGTATGGTATCGACTTTGCAGTCCAAAAAAGAACAATAAGGAAGGAGGAGGGAGTGTGGCATCTAAATGTGTAGACAGCCCTCTTCACATCTAAAAGTATGTCCCGGTCAGTCACTCTCCACATCCGCACGGTGACGGCGTAGCGCCTGTTCATTGTGATCTAACCAGGCAGCCGCCTCTCTGGCAGAGTCAAAGAATTGTGCATGACCTTCCACAGTTACTCTCAGCTTCACCGGGTATAACATGGCGTATGGCAATTGCAAAGCTCTGAGGCGCCTCTTCACATCACTGAACTTAGCTCTATTTCTCTGTACCTCAGCCGAGAAGTCTGGATAGAAAGACACTCTTACCCCATTAAACTTCACATTGGCCTGTTCTCTTGCGCATCTTAACACTGCCTCTCTGTCACGGTAGTGCAGTAGTTTGGCCAGCATTGATCTGGGGGGAGCACCTTGAGGAGGAGGTCGCCCCGGCACTCTGTGGGCCTTCTTCACTGTAAAAAATGGGGAGAAAGCTTCTCGACCAAATAGCTCAACCAGCCAGCTTTCCACAAACTATGTGGGATCTCTGCCCTCCGATTTCTCAGGGAGGCTGACAATACGGACATTGTTCCTGCGCAAACGGTTTTCCGTGTCTTCTGCTCTGTTGTATGTGTCTTGGGCCATGCGGTACGCTGCCTTTGCTTCTCGCGCCAATGGGGGTAACTGCTCCTCCAAATCACTCACTCTGCTCTCAACTGCAGTTGCTCTTTCTCTTACCTTTTGAAGGTCTTGTCTGAGTAGTGAGACCTCTTCCCTCAGGCCCCCAAACTGCTCCTTCATATCAGTGACTGTAGCCGTTCACACATTAACAGCCTTTAGAATATCAGCCAGAGTGGGCTGCTCCAGGTTTTCTATTATTTCATCTGATGGTGGGGGGGAGGGAGGATGATTCATGTCCTCATGCAGCTGCTCAGGAGTACTGTCTGTGTCTAGGCCCCAGTCAGCTTGTGAAAAAAGATCTGCAGCTTCCCCATTACTTGCCGCCCCCCCACGTCCTCCGGGTTTTGTAATTTCTGTGTATAATATGTCATGTCTCTGTATTGTTCCTTACCCGGTGCTTTCAGCGGCTTTTTGCTGTTATTATCCCTGGGCTTGTCTGTCATTCGCGGCGTGCGCTGAGCTTTGGCTGCTGTGGCAGCGGCGACATCTTGAGTGTCCGGTATCGCCATCTCTAAGGGGCCTCGGCGGGTCTTTGCTCTTGTGCAGAGGGCCGGTGGTGGATCCGGATGGTAGGGGGTCTCGGAAGCCAGCTGGGGGGCCGAAAAAAATCAGGATCAGAGGTGCCGGGAAAGGATCAGACTGAGGATCAGGCAGGAGCTGTGAGAAGTGCGTCCTCTCACATGCCGATCTTGGCCATGCCCCCATAAATGTTATACATATGTTGGCCAAGAATGTTTGTGTCTAATCTGCTTGCAATGTTATGTGCAAAAGTACTAATTTGTTTTTTTCTTGTTTGACTCCACAGTTTCCTTCAAACCCACAGGAATGGTAGACTGTGGCATCCCAGTTTGCTCAGCAGTGGGACTTCCCTAACTGCGGAGGGGCAATTGATGGGAAGCACGTCCACATCGTCCCACCCCCCAACTCGGGGTCATACTATTATAATTATAAGGGGTTTAATAGTATTGTGCTGTTGGTGGTGGTGTCGGCGACATACGAGTTTTTGTATGTGGACGCTGGGAAGAATGGTCGGATGGTGGAGTCATCGCCCGGACGGAGTTTTACAGACGGCTCCAGAATGGTAGCTTGGGCCTGCCACCTGTGGAGGACAATGTGGCTGGTCTTCCTTTTGTGCTCGTCGCTGATGAAGCGTTTGGGCTAGGAGACCATCTGATGCGGCCGTTCCCCATGAGGACCCTCACCCAGAGGGTTTTTAACTACCGGCTGGCCAGAGCCAGAAGAGTCGTGGAGAATGTGTTCGGAATAATGGCCAGCCGGATCTGCCTATTTCTGACAGCAATCCACATGGCGGAATATAAACTGAACCATATTGTACTTGCCTGCTGCATTCTCCACAATTACCTCCGAAAAAATGCAACAAACTATGTGGCCTCAGTTGGGGCTGAGGCCGGATTTCAAAATACAACTCTGACCGCACTTGAACCTGGCTGTCCTGGCTTGCCCCCCCAAAGCGCCCGCGAAGTTAGACCGACGTATGTTAAGTACTTTGAGGGTAGGGGGAACATTGATCTGCCAGTCAATGTGTGAAACATTTTTTAAATAAATATTTTTTGATAAACTGAACTTGTATTTCCTTTGATTTATTGCTTGTGTTTCTTTTAGCTGTCTCCTAGGTTCCTTATTTTTTTGGCCATTTTCTTCAATAGTGCAAACCTAATTTCTTTGATACACAAGGTGACAATCTCTTCTTCAGCTAACTATTATTATGTTGTGGGTTTGCTACACACACACATTGTTTTTGTTGTTAATGTATGTAATGCATTAATGATAAAAATAATCATCCTTTTCAGCTCCATGAATTAATTGCTTTGAGTCCCTAAAGTGGCGTGATTGGGGCAAATTTTAGAGCACTGTGGGGGTTATTTACTAAAGGCAAATCCACTTTGCACTATAAGTGCACTTGTAGTGCAAAGTGGATTTGCCTTTAGTAAATACCCCCATTGTCACTGTAAACTACACCAACTTACTTCAAAAACTGGTATTGAGCATTGAAAGAAGAAGCCACACATTGTTGAGTATAAAACATTTTACTCAAAGCACATTCACATGTGTGTTAGAAAAGGGTTTTTTTAACAAACCAACATCTTTGGTGTATAACATTTTTATGTTTGACAGTAGAAATATCCTTTTTTTGGGTTAAACAGGCATGTTTAAAACCATAACATACACAACTCAGGAACTTACAAAGTTCAACTTTGGTAAATTGAAGGCAATATGTAACATTAGTATGTCATAACTGTGTTGATTTTGCCTTCATTAGATGGGGTGATCTCACCCCTGTAAAAGCCAAATTTTGAAGATGCACACAAATTGGGAGTGAAAATGTGGCTTTCCCTCCTGATCCCATGCCTAATGTCAACATGTGCTACCTCCCATCAAGGGGGATCAATGGACATGTTTCGGGGGTGCAATGCCTTCCTCTCATCTACTTGAGTTGCGAGGAAGGGATTGTACCCACAAAACGCGTACATTGATATCCTGTGATGGCAAATAGCACATGTTGACACACTGTGTGCATCTTCAAAATTTGGCTTTCAAATTAATTTTTTGAAAATAAAAAAATATAATGACAAAATGTAAAAATGTTTGGGTGTTTTATATTCTGCCTAAAACATCAATTATGTTGTTGAGTCTTTTTTCAATATCATTGATATTTTCCTTTATCTTCTCTAAACCCCGATTGCACACCATGATCTCCCCAATGAGGATGTGGGCACTTGCACTGGTGAAATGAGTTTCTTCTTCCACAACATCCACCAAATCACCTAAAAATAAAAAAAAACACACCATGTATTATAAATATGCAGGCATACATCTATTACCTGAAGCTGTGGTCTCAGACACTGACCTGTAGTGGTCACTATTTCACCCAATTCCTGAACCTCTCCCTCAACATCTTCTTCAGGGTGTGTGTGGATTTCGCCTTCTTTAGGAGGTGTGGTGTTCTTAGTGTCTTCAGATGTCCCGAGTCTTTTCTCCCCTATGTGAAGAAAAAATAAAAGGTATACTTAGCACACAGATATTTTAGGCAAGAAATAGGAATATGAAATATTGCTTGGAAGTGTCGTACAATTGTCTGTTTTGGCAGAGTTCCAAGCTGAAAACATATTTTTTCTCTTTCTAAAGCTGGAATACTTACTTTTTTAATTAAAGTTTCACAGATGGATAGACCCCTAGTATCCACTGGAGCACCTGCGTTGGACACCCTAAAAAGGGTGTTCTGGTGTCCCACACTAGTGCTCCTGCATCCAGATGTGTAAACAGCTGCTGAGTGTCCTTTCCTTACACTGAATCAAGTTTGCATTTCATTCTAGTTACAAACCCATCTAGACAACAATGTACTAAACTTCTTTTCATACAAATACACCTGAACAAATGTAGTTTACCCGCATCTGCAAAAAACATCGTATTTAGGGTCAAATGATCTTTAGTGTGACCGAACAATGTTTACTGTGAAAGAACAATGTTTACTGTGAACGACGATTACTGTCCCCACGCCATTTTAAAATGTACAACAGTAAAGAAAAGCACATGTAGCAGCATGCAAGTAATAATAATTGGAACACACAACAAAATACTTTCTTTTTTGCAGCACTCTTGATATTTTTGCACTGATCCTGTTCCCTCAATTTGAGGTCTGACCAGCGTTTCCTCAATTGCTCCCTGGATCGTTGTACCCCAAAATTCTTCTGCAGACTTTTCACAACTTTAGTCATGATTTTGGCCTTTCTCACATTTGGTTGCTGTATGGTCCATATTTCCAGTTAGAGTCGACCCTCTTCAAGATGTCCACCATCTCCACCATCTCTACAAAGGACATATTTGACGCCTTAAATCTCCTCCTGGATCGGGACGTTTGTGGCTCCGGGCTTTCGTTGTCCTCCTCGTTGCTGAGATTATCATGCACCTGTTGTGTCTCCGCCATGTGCTCTCTCACTGCGCCGAAAGAGAAGGGGCGGGGAATATACTAGAAAGAAAGTCAGGGGCAGAGTTTCACGCATGTGCAGTGTAGATAAAGCGTAACACGCGTGCGTCGTACGTACGATCTGTGAGCGGAGGACCGAGTAGCGTAAGCGCCGATCGTGCAAATGAAGGTACCATTTTAACTTGGGGCATCAGTGGTTAGTGGCCTATACTGCTTGTAGATTGAGGCCTATATTGGGACAAAATTAGGAGAGTTTAGTGTTTGTCTTGTGTTGTGTCTTGCAGAGAAAATAGATACATTTAATGACCATGACTTCCTCCCCAACTTTATTGATAAGTACAGGGAGCTGCCCTGTCTGTGGCAAGTGAAACACCCATTTTATAATAACAAAATAAAGAGGAAGGCCGCTCTGGATCAACTGTTGGAATTGGTGAAGCCGGAGATTCCCAAGGCCTCCAGTACGGTCTAAACCAAATTAAACTGCTATACACAGCTTAAGAACAGCATACACAATGAAGAGCATAAATGGCACAAAGAAAAGTCTCACTTTAACTCTCTGCAATAACTCATTAGCAAGTGTCCCTGGGTGCACCCCTGGGGATGACTGTAAGGTACCTGGCACCTAATTAGCAAATTTAGGCCAGCAAATGTTGGGGCCTATCTGTATGGTGGTGCACATTTTACTGTCTCTTTAAAACTGTATGCAATGGATGACTGTAGTGGCATTAAACTATGGACAGTGATAGGATAAGCATAGTTGATTCCCCTCACTACTCCTGGTACACGAGTCTGGTCCAGAACACTTGGTGGTTTGTTGGCCTCAGGAATCCAGTGTCCCAGTGGCTCTGCCCTCACTATCAGGTCCTCACAAGGCTTAGTCTATGCGCTCAGGCTTTCACTAATACTCATTTACTGTAGGCACACGCAGCAAGGGATCCCTCCAGCTATGGTCCCAGAACAGGAAACAACCTTTCTGTGGCTGGATCCTCCAGCTCTCGGAGCACGCGCAACACAGCAATGGCACCCCAGTCTCTGCACAGGCTCAGTCTCCCTGGTGCCATGCACAGACACTCCAGCAACAGGTCTGTACTCTCTGGTTCCCCGTACTGCACTCTAAGACATTCCGTCAATTTCCTGGGAAAACTCTGTTCCTCTCCCCCTCTGTATGGAATTTGTTGTTGGGCAGATTTAAAAATGCAAACCGCTGCAAAATTGTGGTAAAAACATGGTAAAAATGCACTACATTCTTATCTGCAGCTTCTCCATTGAAATCTAATGAACCAAAAAAAAACCACAGTTTTGCATTTAAAAAAGTCCCAGACCCTTTCCAAAAATGCAGAGGCACAAAAATGCATTGATTTGAGCATGTTCCATAGGAATCCATGTTAAAAAAAATGTCCTGCATTTCTGCAAAAAGCAAAAAGCATGAAGAAACGCATTGGTGTGAATGGTGCCTTAAGCCCCATACACACTATTAGATTTTCTGCAGATTTTTGTCTTCAAATTTACCAAAATCATGTAGTGCAAGAGCCTGCCTGATTGCATACAAATGGAAACTCTTAAGGTTTGACCTCATATTATATGGTTTTGGTAAATCTGAAGACAAGAATCTGCAGAAAATCTAATAGTGTGTATGGGGCTTAAGGAACAAAAGGATGCCACATCATTTGATGGAAATGAAAATGATCAACGCACAGAGGGCTGAATTCAAAGACACCCCGAAAATCAAAGTGAAAAAATGATGCAGCAGGCCAGTCCATTTTGCTG
This sequence comes from Lithobates septentrionalis, assembly GCA_037952835.1. NCBI lineage: Eukaryota > Metazoa > Chordata > Amphibia > Anura > Ranidae > Lithobates > Lithobates septentrionalis. The sequence goes on from JBBDGP010000600.1 coordinate 498,902, forward strand.
AAATTTCATTTCAACTCAAAAAAATGGTACTCAGTAGTTTGTATGGCCCCCACGTGCGTGTATGCATGCTTGAAAACATTGGGGCATGCTCCTAATGAAACTATGGATGGTGTCCTGGGGTATTTCCTCACAGATCTGGACCAGGGCATCACTGAGCTCCTGAACAGATTAAGGTGCAACCTGGCAGCTTCGGATGGACCAAAACATAATGTCCCAGAGGTATTCTATTGGATTTAGGTCAGGTGAGCCCGGGGGTCATTCAATAGTATAAATTTCTTCATCCTCCAGGAACTGGCTGCATACTCTCGCCACATGAGGCCTGGCATTGTTGTGCACCAGGAAGAACCCAGGACCCACTGCACCAGCGTAGGGTCTGAAAATGGGTCCAAGGATTTCATCCCGATACCTAATGGCAGTCAGGGAGCCATTGTCTTGCCTGTACAGGTCTGTGCATCCCTTCATGGATATGCCTCCTCAGACCATCACTGACCCTGATCACTGAGATAGAAAGTAAATAAACAAAAAAGAAATCCAAATCAAATTCATAATTGGAGTGACCTCCCTTTGCCTTCAAAACAGCATCAATTCTTCTAGGTACACTTGCATACAGTTTTTGAAGGGACTCGGCAGGTAGGTCATTCCAAACATCTTCTGTGAATGTAGGCTGCCTGAAATCCTTCTGTCACTTCATGTAATCCCATAAGGACTCAATTTTGTTGAGATCAGGGCTCTGTGGGGGCCAAACCATCACATCCAGGAGGTGAGGTTGTGGAAGACGGTTTCATGTCACAGGTCATACATCACGGCAAGAATGAACAAAGCAACATGACACAAGGTACATATACTGCATTAGCAAGATCTCTCCCAGGCAAAGATTTCAAAGCATACTGGGGTTTCAAGATGTTCTGTTTAAACTCTTTTAAAGAAGCACAAAGAAACAAGCAACATTGAGGACCATAGATGCAGTGGTTGGCAAAAGGAAACTTAATGCAGCAGATGAAAGACACATCATGCTTACTTCCATTCGATATCGGAACATGTCCAATAGTGCCATCAGCACAGAACTGGCAGAAACCAGTGGGACCCAGGTACACCCATCTACTGGCCGGAGAAGTCTGGCCAGACGTGGTCTTCATGGAAGAATTATGGCCAAAAAGCCATACCATGTGGAAACAAGGCTAAGCAACTCAACAATGCACAAAAACACAGGAACCTGTGTGCAGAAAAATGGCAGAAGGTGCTCTAGGATGATGAGTCAAAATTTGAAATATTTGGCTGGAGCAGGAGGCAGTTGGATGTCAAGCATGGAAATGAATATCTATGAGACCAGGTAAAAAGTAAGAATCTTGCTCACTTCTTACAGTCAGATGACAGCATAGTATCACAATAACTCAAGATGAGAAACTCTGGGGCAGATGTATATCAACTGGAAAAAAAAGACATGGAGTGGATTACTTTGGGTCTTTGCCCATTCTGTTTTCATCTAATCTACCCTGGAGAAATAACATATTGAATATGATCACTGTGGACAACAGGCCTTCTCTTCTTCTACTCCAGTTTTTATAAATCAGACCTAGTGTTTTCTTTGATGGGATGCATCCCTCTTTTTTGGATCTATAGACTTTAATTTGCCTTCAGCCATCACCTGGCACAAACCTACTTACTCCACCAGCTAGTAGGTTCCTACTGAATTCCTTGATGGCAGCATAAGAGACATATCAGAGAAACATTGTTTGAACTTTCCTTGGAGCAACCCCATGACTTGTGTTTGTATTATTTTGGAAATCTACTACTATGGTCATCTTTGTTCTCAGGGCAATAAGTATTGTTAGAATCTCCATGTCAGCTCTTATTCTCAAGAGTCTAACTGAACCTAGGTACATTAGGTTACATAGTTACATAGTTAGTAACGTTGAATAAAGACACCAGTTCATCCAGTTCAACCTGAGTGAGTGTGGGTGCGTGTCCACAATTGTCCCCATCCCTATACATTGTGTCTCATTAAGATGCTCACCTATTATTATTATTATTTATTTATTTATTTAAGGTACCTATGTAGGGCCATCAATTTACGCAGTGCCTCCACACATACATCGCACACTCACATCGGTCCCTACCCTCAAGGAGCCCACAATCCGAGGTCCCCAACTCAAACTCATATTCATATACTAGGGCCAATTTATTTTTGATAGAAGCCAATTAACCTACCAGCATGTCTTTGGAGGTTTATTTAAAGTCTTAAGGTTGCCACAAACAGCCAGTTGATTCTCTTGATTTTAGGCAATGCATGAAATGTTAATGGGTCAGAAAACATGTGCCTACATTGCTATTGATAGGTAGCTTCCTCAGCAGAAACAGGTTCATAGAGGAAAGGCAGATATTCCCTCTGCTATCATTCTTTATTTCCTCCGGTTAACCTAATGCTGTTTACACACGACCGGACTTTACGGCATACTTGGTCCGGCGAACCGGAGTCCGTTGGACAGTTCGATCGTGTGTGGGCTCCAGTGGACTTTTTTTTCTCAAAAGTTCGACGGACCTAGAAATGGAACATGTTTCAAATCTTTCCGACGGACTCGAGTCCGGTTGAAAAGTCCACTCGTCTGTATGCTAGTCCGACGGACAAAAACCGACGCTAGAGCAGCTATTGGCTACTGGCTATGAACTTCCTTGTTTTAGTCCGGTCGTACGTCATCACGTACAAATCCGGCGGACTTTGGTTGGTTGTGTAGGCAAGTCCGTTCATTCGGAAAGTCAGTCGAAAAGTCAGTTGAAAAGTCTGCCGGACCAAGTCTGTCGTAAAGTCTGCTCGTGTGTACGCGGCATTAGATAGTTATTTAGTAATTTAGTTGGTCCTGTTAGTGAACTACTTGATGTTTTTTGATCTTTACAAATATTAAAACATATTCACAAATGCAAAGCACCGGTGACAACCTGGATAGAAGAGTAGTTTATAGCAGTGTATATAAAATAGAAAAAAAATAGTTTATGGGTTATTCTTCAGGCATCCTGTGGCTTGATTGATAGAGGTGTCTGGAACAAAACTTTTGCATGCAATAGACACCCTGGTCAATCAAAAGTGGGGAAAAGGAGATGACATGGGATTGTTCAGCTTCCTGCCATAATTCATTTCCCTGCTATTTAAAAGCAGTAGTGCTTCTTAAAAAAAAAAAAAAAAAAAAAAAAAAAGTCCATCTGATCTGGGGAGCAGTGCACAGATTTATGTAAACTGAAAAAAAGTGATCACAGTCACAAAAAGAGCAAAGGAGAATGTCCAGCCATTATGGAAGATATTTATCACATTTTCTGCAGAGCAAGGAAGAGCAAAACAGGGAGCAATGACAGACGAATTAAAAGTTGCAAAAAACACTTTATTTACCTTCTGGCACCACAACATATTTGGACAAAGTACACTGACATGCTGAGATGTGCATTGGACTACATAAAAATCCAGATATGTTGTATTTTTACACAACCCAGATCACTGCACATGTATGGTGTGGCTATCCTTGTGTGCAATCCCACTGGGGTGAAACGCGTTTAATGAGAGTGATCTTTTTTGGATGGAGACTATGTATACAACTATTTGACTGTTAAGAGAATAAAAACAAAGAGTTTATTGTGGTGTGCGATCCTCATCTTCTGTTATTTATATGTTGGAGTGCTACAGGAGTTGGCACCTGGATGGTCTGTGAACACTAAAAGGTGCAGGTTTGCAGCGGTGCCGTGCATTCGGGTAGGCCCTGTCACTTACCTGATTCCTCACTCCTGTCAGCTTTGTCAGACACCAGCGCCCTCCTTCTCTGACCAAAACTATGGTTTGGTGAAGAAATTAACTCTTGCAGTGTGGTAAGGGGGCTTACTGCAAGGGTAGATTTTTAAATTTTCCTGGAGTTGGGCTTTAGCCTCTTAATATTCTTAAATTTTGATTGCATAAGAGCAGCTTTTACATGTTTTGTTTTACATATTTATCATAAAACATTTAAAATATTAGTTTCCTTTACTGAGCAACATGTTAACATACTCGCTACAACAGGAGTGTTTTTACATTTTGCATAGTATTGATAGGCTTTGTAAGGGGGTTTACTAAGTTGCATCATAAATAGCCTCTGTACCAGTGGCAGCTGGTGCTCAAAGTTTTTTGGGGGGGCGCAAGCAAACTGAAAAATTTTGAAAAAAACAAAACATCAATTGCAGCCTCATTGTGCCCATCATATGCAGTCACTGTGCCCCATAAAATGCAGCCACTGTGCCATCAATTGCAGCCTCTGTTCCCATCATATGCAGCCTGTGCCCATCATAGAGCCTCTGTGCCCATCATATGCTGCCTGTGCCCATCATATGCAGCCTCTGTGCCCATCATATGCAGCCTCTGTGCCCATCATATGCAGCCTCTGTGCCCATCATATGCAGCCTCTGTGCCCATCATATGCAGCCTCTGTGCCCATCTTATGCAGTCTGTGCACATGATATGCAGCCTGTGCCGTCATATGCAGCTTCTGTGCCCATCATATGCAGCTTCTGTGCCCATCATATGCAGCCTCTGTGCCCATCTTATGCAGTCTGTGCACATGATATGCAGCCTGTGCCGTCATATGCAGCTTCTGTGCCCATCATATGCAGCTTCTGTGCCCATCATATGCAGCTTCTGTGCCCATCATATGCAGCTTCTGTGCCCATCATATGCAGCTTCTGTGCCCATCATATGCAGCTTCTGTGCCCATCATATGCAGCTTCTGTGCCCGTCATATGCAGAATGTGCCCGTCATATGCAGAATGTGCCCGTCATATGCAGAATGTGCCCATTATATGCAGCCTGTGCCTGTCATATGCAGCTTCTGTGCCCGTCATATGCAGAATGTGCCCGTCATATGCAGAATGTGCCCGTCATATGCAGAATGTGCCCGTCATATGCAGCTAATGTGCCCGTCATATGCAGAATGTGCCCGTCATATGCAGAATGTGCCCGTCATATGCAGAATGTGCCCGTCATATGCAGAATGTGCCCGTCATATGCAGAATGTGCCCGTCATATGCAGAATGTGCCCGTCATATGCAGAATGTGCCCGTCATATGCAGAATGTGCCCGTCATATGCAGAATGTGCCCGTCATATGCAGCTTCTGCCCGTCATATGCAGCTTCTGTGCCCATTATATGCAGCATGTGCCCATCATATGCAGCCTGTGCCTGTCATATGCAGCTTCTGTGCCCATCATATGCAGAATGTGCCCGTCATATGCAGAATGTGCCCGTCATATGCAGAATGTGCCCGTCATATGCAGCCTGTGCCCGTCATATGCAGCTTCTGCCCGTCATATGCAGCTTCTGTGCCCATTATATGCAGCATGTGCCCATCATATGCAGCCTGTGCCTGTCATATGCAGCTTCTGTGCCCATTATATGCAGCATGTGCCCATCATATGCAGCCTGTGCCCATCATATGCAGCTTCTGCTCGTCATATGCAGCTTCTGCCCGTCATATGCAGCCTGTGCCCGTCATATGCAGCCTGTGCCCGTCATATGCAGCCTGTGCCCGTCATATGCAGCATGTGAAATCAGGAAAAGCAAAAATTGAGGACTATCCCCGATAATTGGGTAATTATAAGCAGAGTTTAGGACTTGGTATGAATCATGTAGCCAGGAAGGTGTCTGGTGGGTATACCATATTTGTGACCATACGCGTTATATTGTAACATAGTATAAACAATATAATACATTAGAGCAAAGGAAACATAGATTCCAAAACGTAATACATAGCGAACTGACATAACGTAATGGTATCCCAAAAATGACATCATAGTTTGGCCAGACACATTAATATGTCTCCACAGTGCTAGATATATACTGTATGCTACCCAATAAAATATAGACCATGTTTGGCACATGATTCCATCCCCAGGGGAGCGGATATGAAAAAGGGAACAAAGAATTTGGGACTTTATATGAGGACATCAAAATGTACCTCCATCTCTAGCAATTTAAATAATTAGGAGCAAAGTTTGGGACTTTATATGAATCATGCAGCCAGGAAGATGACACGACATAATATCTGGTAGGTAATGCATGTTTGTGACCATTACTGTTGCCTAGTAAAGAGGTATATACAATAAAATAAGGTAAAAAATGGAAAAAACCTTAATTCCAGAACAAAATATGTTTTATATAATAGCACATTGCTATAACAACACAATGGTATCACAATAGTAACGTTATAGAATGGCCAGACTCATTTATACATGTCTCCACAGTAATAAAAGTATAATATATTCAAATTGGTAGGATCCAAAAGAGCATAGACTAGATAATACGTGATGGTAATACAAAAGGCATGAAACAGCTTGACGCATTTTGTGGCTAAATTGCCACTCTTCAGGAGCAGATGCAATGTAAGTGTCTAAAAGAGTATTAGGAATAAGTATTAGGTAGAATAATGATTGAAAAGAAAAATATATAAAAGGTAAATCCCCCACTCATACTTATAGACCAATCATGAGTCTGAGCAAGGGCAATGGAGGGCAAGAACCGGCCGGACAAATTGATGGCCACAGGAGCTGAGGCGTTAATCCCCATATGTAGATGGAAGGGGGCATACTCCGGGGAACAAGGTCCCCCTGTGGTGGTGAAAACAGATTGGAACCAATTGTGGGGAAGGTCCATCTAAAAAAATATAAATTATTTATATATGTGTAAATAATCGAAAAAGTGAATAAAATGCATGGTGCTATATAGGCTAATGGGAGAGATGTGTATCAACCAGGGAAGTGATAACAATAAAAATAGATAAATAATAAAGGAGGGGAGACAGGATGGTGTGAGAGTGGTTAAATAAAGATGCATATGAATATTATGGTGATGCCAACTAATGCCTAAAATTACCTGTGTGGGTAATCTAGAGACGCCTAGTGTCCAAAAAAAGGCAAACAAACAAAAACCCGGGGGGTGTCTTGTGGGGTATGTGGAGTATGATGACTCCATCACTCCATTTACGTAAACTGGTGACCGCGCCCCCTTCTCAAAACACAGGTAAAGCCATAGGGAAGTCCCTGTGCGTCAGAGGGGGGTGGGGTCACCGGGTGGCCCGCCCTCTGTTATATAAGAGCTGTCACCTGAACAGAAGCATCACACAGTGGGAGACTCCCATTGAGGCGGATCAGAGGATGAAGCGGAGAAGAAGAAGTCGGAGGAAGATGCCGGACAGGAAGACCAGAGGAAGAAGTGAAGGAAGATAGAGGAAGAAGCAGGGGAAGAACAAGATGGAGGAAGAAGAAGAACACCGAAGGAAGACCAGAAGAAGGTGGAAGAAGAAGCGGGGAAAGAAGACATTAATAAAGGAATTGTCAAAAACCGTCTATTGTCTTTTTTTAACATTTTTGACACTTTTTTGTGAAATGGTAGGGGTACAGTTGTACCCCATTACCAATTTACATGGGGGGCCGAGATCTGGGGGTCCCCTTGTTAAAGGGGGCTTCCAGATTCCGATAAGCCTCCTGCCTGCAGACCCCCACAACTGGTGGCAAGGGTTGTGGGGATGAGGCCCTTCTCCCCATCAACATGGGGATAAGGTGCTTTGGGGGGCTACCCCAAAGCACCCTCCCAATGTTGAGGGCATGTGGCCTGGTATGGTTCAGTTGGGGGGGCGCTCTCTTGTCCCCCCTCTTTTCCTGCGGCCTGCCAGGTTTGCGTGCTCGGTCAAGGGCCTGGTATGAATTTTTGGGGGGACCCCACACCATTTTTTTCTTAATTTTTAGCACGGGGTTCCCCTTAAAATCTATACCAGACCTGAAGGGTCTGGTATGGAATTTGAGGGGGACCCCCACGCATTTTTTTTTTACATTTTGGTTCGGGGTTCCCCTGTGGGGGAATCCCATGTCATTTTTATCAATGAACTTTTCTATGTATTGCCGGACCGACAATTCATTATAGCCGCGAGTAGCTTTAAATGACTTTTTCCTTTAGAAAAGGTCATTTTGCTGTCAGACTGTTCTAAACACTGGAAACATGCGCCACTTTACAGGCATACTATAGACACCCCCCAGGTATGAAGTTTAAAGGAATATTACACTTTTATTGTTTCACTTTAACCACTTCAGCCCCGGAAGATTTTACCCCCTTCCTGACCAGAGCACTTTTTACAATTCGGCACTGCGTCGCTTTAACTGCTAATTGCGCGGTCATGCAATGCTGTACCCAAATGAAATTTGCGTCCTTTTCTTCCCACAAATAGAGCTTTCTTTTGATGGTATTTGATCACCTCTGCCGTTTTTATTTTTTGCGCTATAAACGGAAAAAGACCGAAAATTTTGAAAAAAAATGATATTTTCTAATTTTTGTTATAAAAAAAATCCAATAAACTAAATTTTAGTCATACATTTAGGCCAAAATGTATTCGGCCACATGTCTTTGGTAAAAAAAATGTCAATAAGCGTATATTTATTGGTTTGCGCAAAAGTTATAGCGTCTACAAACTAGGGTACATTTTCTGTAATTTACACAGCTTTTAGTTTATGACTGCCTATGTCATTTCTTGAGGTGCTAAAATGGCAGGGCAGTACAACCCCCCCCCCCAAATGACCCCATTTTGGAAAGTAGACACCCCAAGGAAATTGCTGAGAGGCATGTTGAACCCATTGAATATTTATTTTTTTTTGTCCCAAGTGATTGAATAATGACAAAAAAAAAAAAAAAAAAAAAAAAAAAATTTACAAAAAGTTGTCACTAAATGATATATTGCTCACACAGGCCATGGGCATATGTGGAATTGCACCCCAAAATACATTCAGCTGCTTCTCCTGAGTATGGGGATACCACATGTGTGGGACTTTTTGGGAGCCTAGCCTTCAGGATTTCTAAGGGCATAAATTTTTGATTTCACGCCTCACTACCGATCACAGTTTTGAAGGCCATAAAATGCCAAGATGACACAAAACCCCCCCAAATGACCCCATTTTGGAAAGTAGACACCCCAAGCTATTTGCTGAGAGGCATGGTGAGTATTTTGCAGCTCTCATTTGTTTTTGAAAATGAAGAAAGACCAGAAAAAAATTTTTTTTCTTCTTTTTTCAATTTTCAAAACTTTGTGACAAAAAGTGAGGTCTGCAAAATACTCACTATACCTCTCAGCAAATAGCTTGGGGTGTCTACTTTCCAAAATGGGGTCATTTTGGGGGGTTTTGTGCCACCTGGGCATTCCATGGCCTCCGAAACTGTGATAGGCAGTGAAGAGTGAAATCAAAAATTTACGCCCTTAGAAAGCCTGAAGGCGGTGCTTGGTTTTCGGGGTCCCGTGCGCAGCTAGGCTCCCAAAAAGTCCCACACATGTGGTATCCCCGTACTCAGGAGAAGCAGCAGAATGTATTTTGGGGTGTAATTTCACATATCCCCATGGCATGTTTGAGCAATATATCATTTAGTGACAACTTTGTGCAAAAAAAAAAAATAATTTGTCTCTTTCCCGCAACTTGTGTCGCAATATAAAATATTCCATGGACTCGACATGCCTCTCAGGAAATAGCTTGGGGTGTCTACTTTCCAAAATGGGGTCATTTGGGGGGGTTTTGAACTGTCCTGGCATTTTATGCACAACATTTAGAAGCTTATGTCACACATCACCCACTCTTCTAACCACTTGAAGGCAAAACCCTTTCTGACACTTTTTGATTACGTGAAAAAATTATTTTTATTTTTTGCAAGAAAATTACTTTGAACCCCCAAACATTATATATTTTTTTAAAGCAAATGCCCTACAGATTAAAATGGTGAGTGTTTCATTTTTTTTTTCACACGGTATTTGCGCAGCGATTTTTCAAACGCATTTTTTGTGGAAAAAACACACTTTTTTAAATTTGAATGCACTAAAACACACTATATTGCCCAAATGTTTGATGAAATAAAAAAGATGATCTTAGGCCGAGTACATGGATACCAATCATGACATGCTTTAAAATTGCGCACAAATGTGCAGTGGCAACAAAATTAATACATTTTTAAAAGCCTTTAAAAGCCTTTACAGGTTACCACTTTAGATTTACAGAGGAGGTCTACTGCTAAAAATACTGCCCTCGATCTGACCTTCGCGGTGATACCTCACATGCATGGTGCAATTGCTGTTTACATTTGACGCCAGACCGACGCTTGCGTTCGCCTAACGCGAGAGCAGGGGGGACAGGGGTGCTTTTTTTTTTTTTTTCTTTATTATTTTTTTGCTTTTTTATCTTATTTTTAAACTGTTCCTTTCATTTTTTTTTTTTTAAATCATTTTTATTGTTATCTCAGGGAATGTAAATATCCCCTATGATAGCAATAGGTAGTGACAGGTACTCTTTTTTGAAAAAATTGGGGTCTATTAGACCCTAGATCTCTCCTCTGCCCTCAAAGCATCTGACCACACCAAGATCGGTGTGATAAAATGCTTCCCCAATTTCCCAATGGCGCTGTTTACATCCGGCGAAATCTAAGTCATAAAATGCTCGTAGCTTCCGGTTTCTTAGGCCATAGAGATGTTTGGAGCCACTCTGGTCTCTGATCAGCTCTATGGTCAGCTGGCTGAATCACCGGCTGCATTCTCAGGTTCCCTGTTGAGACAGGAGAGCCAGAGAAAAACACGGAAGACGGTGGGGGGGGGGGCATTCCCTCCCACTGCTTGTAAAAGCAGTCTAGAGGCTAATTAGCCGCTAGGATTGCTTTTACATGAAAGCCGACCGCTGGCTGAAAAGAATGATACCAAGATGATACCTAAACCTGCAGGCATCATTCTGGTATAACCACTCAAAGTCGTGAATGGTGTACCTGAAGACCAAAAAATGGTTAACAATAAAGCACAGTAAACGGTAAAGTATAAAAAATTGCATACCTGAAAAGCAAACATGATAAAACATAATAACAATAAAACATTGCAGAATAGAATACAGTAAAAAAGAGCAGAACAATAGAGAGAGAATAAAACAACAACTATTTTTTTTTATTTTTGTTTGTGTTTTTTTGCAAACTTGTAACTTTTATAACTGTAACCGGTTCCAGGTTCGGGTCTCTCAAAATGCGATGGCATCTTGGGAGACCCTGTGAAAGTGTGCCTAGTCTGTGGAATGCTGTACCCTACGCTAATACTCAACTAGTGAATGGTAGCGTTCAAAACATTCACCAATGCAAAGACCAGGATTGTCAGGACAGGAGGGACAATAATAGCGGGTGTCACGCCTATATCCGCGCTTGCTGCAGACACAACATCTTTTTGGGGGGGTTTGTTGGGTAGGGGTACTCGGGAGGACATAAAAATGCCTCTCATGCAGCCGACTGCATTTGGTTGGGGATGTGAATGGGGGAAGTACGGGCGCTGCAGAAGCGGTGGGTTCCCAATTAGGATTGGCGAATGCAGCAGGAAGGGCACTATGGGCACGACGGGCCTGTGTTTGTCTTTTTGGTGGCAGCGGGACACTACTTGTGCTTGCCACCTCACCAGCTTGAACTGCACTTATGGGACTCGCCACGTCACCAAGTGTTACTGCAGTGCTGGTGTGACTACGACCGGGGTGTACTAGGCCGCTGGCGCTTGCCAGTTCACCAAAACGCTACCAAAAAAACTGTTAGCGATCGCAGGGATCAGGCCTGACTCTGCGAACGCTGCAGTTATGCGTTTAGTGTTCTGTAAGTGACAGTGATCGATCGATACTGCACTTGGGTGGGCTGGGCTGGGCCGGGCGGAGGGGCAAAACGCAGGTGCTAGCAGGTATCTGGGCTGATTCCGCTAACACTGCGTTTTTGGGAACCCTAAACTGCTGGGGACGCCAGTATAGATCTGATCGGATCAGATATTGATGCGTTCAGATACTATACCACTAAGGGAGGTGTACGGTGCGTGCGTGGGTGTTAGCGGTACTGGCGCTAACCTGACGCTGCCTGGGGCTGGTGCTTACCAGTTCACCAAAACGCTACCAAAAAAACTGTTAGCGATCGCAGGGATCAGGCCTGACTCTGCGAACGCTGCAGTTATGCATTTAGTGTTCTGTAAGTGACAGTGATCGATCGATCGATCGATACTGCACTTGGGTGGGCTGGGCTAGGCTGGGCGGAGGGGCAAAACGCAGGTGCTAGCAGGTATCTGGGCTGATCCCGCTAACACTGCGTTTTTGGGAACCCTAAACTGCTGGGGACGCCAGTATAGATCTGATCGGATCAGATATTGATGCGTTCAGATACTATACCACTAAGGGAGGCGTATGCTGCGTGTGTGGGTGTTAGCGGTACTGGCGCTAATCTGACACTGCCTGGGGCGACGCATATCACCGCCGGGCGATCAGGGGGCTAAACCTTTATTCGGTAATAAACGGCGGGTGCCCTGACACTATAAAAAATAGACAAACTAACCAGCGTCACCCGTAACAGTTATACGGTGATCAGTGGTGAAAGGGTTAACTAGGGGGCAATCAAGGGGTTAAAACATTTATTAGGTAGTATATGGGGGTCCCTGTCGCTATAAAACGCTGACGGCGAACCTAAATATTTACGTCCCTAACTAGCGGAACCAGTGACACTAATACAGCGATCAGAAAAATGATCGCTTAGCGACACTGGTGACAGGGGGTGATCAAGGGGTTAAAACTTTATTAGGGGGGGTTAGGGGGGTACCCTAGACCTACAGGGGGCTAACCCTAATTGTCCTAACACTGTAACTGTCACAAACTGACACTATGCAGCAATCAGAAAAAAAAAATAAAAAATAAAAAACCTGCTTGGTGTCAGTTTGTGACAGGGGGGGGGGAAATCGGGGTGTTTAGTGTGCCTGGCATGTTCTACTGTGTTGTGCACTTACTTACATGTCGTCTCTCCTCGGCCCGGAACGGAAACTCCCGAGCCGAGGAGAGATGACATCACATCCTCTGCCTCTGTGTACTATACAGAGGCAGAGGATGTTTCTCATTGGCTGGGAGCGATCGCGAGGGGGGGGCCACGATCGGATGGCCTCCACCTCGTCTCTCACTTCTCCCAGCCAAATGCCGACCGCAGCTGGCACCGGGGGGGGGGTCCGATCGGACCCCCCGCCCGCGGGAAGGCAATCACGTACCAGGTACGTGATTTTGCCTGCCCGTGCCATTCTGCTCACGTATATAGGCGTGAGGTGGTCGGCAAGTGGTTAAGCATTATTAAAATCACTGTTCCCGAAAAAACTGCAGTTTTTACAACTTTTTTTGCATTGATACATGTCCCCTGGGGAAGGACCCAGGTCCCCAAACACTTTTTAAGACATTACCATGCATATAAGCCTTTAAAATTAGCACTTTTGATTTTTCATGTTCGTGTCCCATAGACTTTAACGGTGTTCGCGTGTTCAAACACATTTTTTGCCTGTTCGCATGTTCTGGTGCGAACCGAACGGAGGGGTGTTCGGCCCATCCCTACTAATGTATTATATTGTTTATATTATGTTACAACATATGGTCACAAATATGGTATACCCACCAGACATCATCACGCTCTGCTACCTTCCTGGCTACATGATTCATACCAAGTCCCAAACCCTGCTTATAATTACCCTGTTATCGGGGATAGTCCTCAATTCTTGCTTTTCCTGATTTCATTGTCTATTGGGGATGGAATCATGCGCCCTATATAGCTTATATTTCACCTGGTAGTATCTATCTCTACTGTTACTATTAACTGACGCATTTACCTCTTTTAATTTTCTTTATTATTTTTAGCTTTTCTGTCATATTCAGTTTTAGTTTCGGAGATTGGTCGGGAATGTTGGCTGTGAGCCCGAATTTGTTTCGGGTCCCTGCCATACATTCTTCCCCCCTCCTTTTTTTCCCCCCATTTTTCTTGCATGCCTCATGGGGTTTGGGTTGGATATGTTGGGCTTTTTACTTGGCTGGGATCTCCATTGGGCCGGAAGTTGCGATGAGCTTCGTGGGTCCTTCCCACTGATGTGCGAGTGCATCCATCGCGCGTTTGGTGCAGTTATGCCTCCCTTTTGACCGCGGCATATTGTTGGTGGTCATTCACTGCTGCAATGTAGTCTTCATACTCCACATACCCCACAAGACTACCCCCGGGTTTTTGTTTGTTTGCCTTTTTTGGACACTAGGCGTCTCTAGATTGGGTTACCCACACAGGTAATTTTAGGCATTAGTTGGCATCACCATCATATTCATATGCATTTTTATTTAACCACTCTCACACCATCCTGTCTCCCCTCCTTTATTATTTATCTATTTTTATTGTTATCACTTCCCTGGTTGATACACATCTCTCTCATTAACCTATATAGCACCATGCATTATTCACTTTTTCACACATATATAAATAATTATATTTTTCTTTAGATGTACCTTCCACACAATTGGTTCCAATCCTTTTTAACCACCACAGGGGGTATGCCCCTTTCCATCTACATATGGGGATTACCGCCTCAGCTCCCGTGGCCATCGATTTGTCCGGCCGGTTCTTGCCCTCCATTGCCCTTGCTCAGACTCATGATTGGTCTGTAAGTAAGTATGAGTAGGGGATTTATCTTTATATATTTTTCTTTTTATTCATTATTCTACCTAATATTAATTCCTAATACTCTTTTAGACACTTACATTGCATCTTCTCCTGCAGAGTGGCAATTTAGCCATGAAACGCGTCGATCAGTTTGATGCCTTTTGTATTACCATCATGTATTATCTAGTCTATGCTCTTTTGGATCCCACTAATTTGAATATATTATACTTTTATTACTGTGGAGACATGTACAAATGAGTCTGGCAATTCTATGACGTTACTATTGTGATACCATTGTGTTGTTATACCAATGTGCTATTATATAAAACATATTATGTTCTGGAATTAAGGTTTTTCCATTTTTTATCTTATTTTATTGTATATACCTCTTTACTAGGTAACAGTAATGATCACAAACATGTATTACCTACCAGATATCATTATGTCGTGTCATCTTCCTGGCTGCATGATTCATATAAAGTCCCAAACTTTGCTCCTATTTAATATGCAGCATGTGCCCGTCATATGCAGCTTCTGCGCATCATATGCAGCATGTGCCAGTCATATGCAGCTTCTGCCCATCATATGTAGCCTGTCATATGCAGATTCTGCCCATCTTATGCAGCCTGTGCCCAACATATGCAGCCACTGTGGCCCCCCCCCCGCTTGGCCGCCGTCAGACTGGCACTTACCTCATCCAAGTGAAGGCAGCGAGCTGTGGGATGGGCAAGCAACAGCTCCTGCATTCCGGGCTGTTGGGTCATTGTCCTCTCCTCCTGTGTCAGCGGTGGCGGCAGAGGAGTCCGATCCACCAGTTTCCTCCCCTGTGAGTGTGTCTCTTCCGCCAAAGCGCCGGGCATCCAATAGGATGCCGGTGCTTTGGCCAATTGGGAAACAGGTCTCACTGACCTGCCTCCTGATTGGCGGGGAGGCACTGTGGTGTAAAAATAGCAAAAATTAATGCGCTATGGTCACACAAAAGGGTGGGATCAGGGCGCACTCTATGCACCCCGAGCCCACCCTTTTTTGAAGCCTATTAGAGCCTCAGGCTCTTAAAAAAAAAAAAAACACTCCCGCCCACGCTGCCATAGGAGTCCATGCGTCCAGTGTCCTGAAAGGGGCCGGGCGCATGGATCAGGAGGTGGCGTCAGGGATTAGGGGGCGGCGCCCGTGTGCCCACAATGCATGGGCCGCCCCAGCTCTGTACAGTATTTCTGCAAAAAGAAATACAAGTTATAGTATCCTTGTAATACAGGAAAACCGTTTACAACACCTTGAATAATTTCTACATGGGGGCAGGAGACGGAGCCTAGCGGAGCAGACATGCATTGTTAGAGCTCCACACCGCTGAGGAGAGAAGAGAAGGACAAAGCGGAGCCTGCAGGCTCAAAAGGTATCCATTTGAACCTTTTTGCCCCAGGGAACAAACTGTGAAAGTTTGGGCAGGAAATATGGTACTGGGAGGAAACCGTGGCAGAAATAAAAATCACCTCACAAAGAGCTCACAGGCACTCACTGCAGCTGAAGCAGCTCCAGTCACCTCACAAGATACAGCATCAGGGCGCTCTCACAGACAGAAAATGTCACAGCAAGACTCTCCATTTGTGTCAGATACAGAACAAATCCTCTCACAAACTTCTCCACAAGCGTCCTCAGTATCCCCAGTAATATTATTACAATTTGAAAAGATGCTTCATAAGGCTTTAAAACAAACCTCAGACCAAATAACAAAAAGCCTAACCAAAGAAATAAGAGAGCTGGGAAACCGCACCGCAGCCTTAGAAATAAAAATGGATGAAATTGAAATTACAACCCAAGAAAATATAACAGAATTGGAACAATTAAATAAAGAGAATTTAATACTTCAAACTAAGCTCGAAGATTACGAAAATAGAGCCAGACGTTCAAACTTGCGCATAAGGGGAATACCTGAAACTGTGACAGACCTGCAATCTACTATTACTGCTCTATTACAAGAACTAAAGCCAGATATCCCTATTGAACGTTTAGAACTGGACAGAGTACACAGAGCCCTCACAGCCAAAAAGAAAGATGGACCCCCACGTGATATAATCACAAAATTTCATTATTACAGAACGAAAGAACAAATACTAATTGCTGCAAGAGAAAAAAAAAGGAACTTAATTTTCAAGGACACAATTATCAAATTTTTGCTGACCTATCCCAACTTACTATTACTAAAAGACGATCCATGAAACCCCAGCTAATGGAACTGCAACGCCACAACATTATGTATCAATGGGGCTTCCCCTTTTCAGTCAGATTTAACTACCAAGGTACAATTTACAGAAGCAGATCAGCAGATGAACTACAACAAACCCTTTTAAAATTAAATCTGACAGAACCCACAAACAGCAACACTCCCGCATGCAGAAGAATGGCATCATCTTCACCTTCAGGCAGCACCCAGAAAATTTCAGAACAAAATGGGAATCATCATTCTCACAAAAGAGGCCGTTATGCCACATCATCCATGGACCAAGAAGATTCAATGGACTGACATCCTAATTCCTGATATCTCTTCATTTATTATACTAAGAGATGGTTCTCTATAAAAAAACCTGTATTTATAACTGAATGTAACTGCATTCTGATAGTCACACACTGTGTGGGATCATGTTACATTCCAGTTATATTTCTTATTACTTCTGATTCATATAGCCTTAGAATATATAAGTGAAATAAGGAAATTCTTGTTCAGTTATATATTATCAGGTAATAACAATAGATTTATTACTTTTTAGGACAAATATGTTCAATAATCCAGAAGTAATGGAAGCTTTTTCTTTCTTTTCTTAAAACAAATATATTATTACCTAACTAGTTCCTAGAACTATGTTTTTGTTTATTCTAATCTGAAGCAATACAACCTCAATTTTATGAGTTAACATATCTAAACAGTTACATATGAATAAAATATGTAATTGTTTACTCTAAAAGGGTTAAAATCCCAAAATAATTCAAACTATCTTCATCAATACCAAAGTTATTAACAGTACCTTTCTAACTGAATTATTTAGCCTAGGGCAAGACTAACCATATACAACCACCCTGGAATAAATAATTTCAACAAAAACTATATTCTGCACTCCAATTAATGAATCATCATTTTGATGTCTTTTGACATAGCACTTCTCTCCTGTAAGCGGAAGATCCGTGTACCCCCATTAGCCCTCCTCATTCTCCCAACCATATTATGTGGGAGTGTGACGAAGGCACTTATTCCCCTGAGAGAGATATTTATTCTCTTTCACGGGTAAATTGTGATTACTTGCAAAAAATAATTTATACAATGTATCATCTAATCTCATATGTTTTTTGTTTACTCTTTACTCCAGAATTCACTGGTTTCTTTTCTATCTATTCATCTCTTCAGTCCACACAGGTTGATCTGCGCAGTCAGCTCTGCATAACAAAAAGTAAGTCAAAACTATTTGATCTATTGCCATGGCACCACTGAATATACTTTCCCTGAATGTTCAGGGAATAAATGTCCCTCAAAAAAGGACCAAAGCCTTCCGTACTTTCCATAACAAGGCTCACATAGTATGCCTCCAAGAAACACACTTCACCAAAGATTCTACTCCAAAATATATTTCTCCTTTTTATCAACAAATTTACACGGCTTCTGCCTGTACCAAGCAAAGGGGAACTCTAATTGTATTTCACCGATCCACACCATTCACCTTATCATCAGAAATTAAAGACCCAGAAGGTAGATACCTGATACTCATGGGTTATATAATGGATACAGCAATCACGGTGATTTCCTACTACGCTCCTAACAAACAACCTACACCATTCCTCTCACATATATTACAAGTGATTAATACACACAAAATAGGAACAGTGATAATGTGTGGGGATTCGAACCAGGTCCTCCTCCCATTTCTAGATAAATCACCTTTTACACCATCCAAAATAACCTCTAGATTACCTTTTTCTCAACTTCTTTCCAAATACAATCTGGTAGATTCGTGGAGAGAAAGTAACCCAATGAAAAAGAAATTCACTTATTTCTCGCACCCTCATCAAACCTTCACCAGAATAGATCATATTTTTCTAACAATAGGAATGATACCAGAAATTATTGCATCAGATATAATTCCGATTCCGTGGTCTGACCATAATGCAGTATACACTACTATAGCCTCAGCCATACCAAAAGCGCATGACCCAACGTGGTACTTACCGGACATAATGCTCAAACACCCACTACATCAGATGGCCATTGAACAAGCTTTAAAGGAAATAACACTGTGGGAAGCTCATAAGCCTGTCTTGCGTGGTACAATACAAAGACAAATGGCACTATTTAAACGGGAACGCAAAAATCTAGCAAAAAAACTAGAACTCAATTTTAATGCAGCCTACATATCATTTCAAGATAATCCATCTCAGTACAAAATCTCATCTGGAAAAATCTAGATTGGAATACGATCTATTTCTCACTGAGTCAGTTGATAAATCCCTCAAACGCTCCAAACACAATTTCTACATGAATACAAACAAACCAGGTACATATTTGGCTCGGGCATTAAATTCAACTAACAAATCTTTCAAACCAATACGTTTGAAATTATCAAAAAATGTTTACACTTGTAATCCAGTTAAAATAGTCCATAAATTTCACTCACATCTCGCAACTTTATACAAGACAAACAATGAATTTAATCCTACAGAGGCTGAATCCTTCTTCTCAAAAATAACCTTACCTGAGTTATCTCAGAATCAAAAAAGCAGTTTGGATGAGCCTATAACTATAGATGAAGTTGCGAACGCCATAAAAGACCTAAAACTTAACAAAAAGAACAGGCCCAGACGGCTACTCGGCTTTATACTATAAAACATTCTCAGAAATACTCTCTCCCATTCTCACTGAAACTTTTAACAAACTTCTAGATGGACATTCTTTTCGGCAAGAAACACTAATGGCAATTGTTTGTATGATCCCAAAACCCCTTTCTGATGATACTTCCTGTGTGAATTATCTGCCTATCTCTCTGTTAAACCTCGATATTAAATTATTAGCAAAAATAATAGCAAAACGCCTCAATAGCATTATAGGAAAATTAATACATAGAGATCAAGTAGGCTTCATGCCAAATAGACAGGCAGGCGATAATATACGCAGGGCAGTGTTATTGGCACATATTGCTAAAAAATGGAAAATCCCTTTATGTTTTCTATCTCTCGATATTAAGAGGGCATTTGACACAGTATCCTGGCAATATTCATTACAAAAATGGGGTTTTGGACCCCACTTTTTAACATGGATCAAAGCATTATATAATAAACCCAAAGCCTATATAAAATATGCTGGATACAAATCTGAAGCCTTTAATATCGAAAGAGGTACCCGACAGGGTTGCCCATTATCTCCCCTTATACTCGAACCCATGGCCCAATACATCAGAACAAACCAAACTATAACTGGCATTGAAGTAGGAGGTATTACACACAAACTATGTATATTTGCAGACGATATATTACTTTTTCTATCATCACCACAGGTCTCTGGTCCTAACTTAATACCAGCTCTTGATGGATTTGCAGCCCTATCCGGCCTTATGATTAATCCTAAGAAATGCCTAGTGCTTAATATTTCACTCACAAACATGGAATTGATCCCGGCTAGGGCTGCACTCCCATTCACATGGGCAGAAAAATCAATCCCATATCTTGGAATTCATTTAACAGCATCTCATTCTGACTTATTCTCAACCAATTATCCTCCTGTATTAAGACAGATCACAAATCTAATAAAACAATGGTCGCAACTTCCTTTATCCTGGATAGGGAAGATTAATGCAATCAAAATGACTATTCTACCCAAATTGCTTTATCTATTCAGAGTCCTCCCTATTCCAATTCCTTCCTATTTTTTGAGAATAGTACAAAAAAGAGCAACTTCGTTTATATGGGGCTCTTCTAAACCACGTATACCTATACACACACACTACATCTTCCCAAAAATAAAGGAGGCCTGGGATACCCTAATTTTACTAACTACTACAGAGCAGCACATTTGGCCAGTCTGTCCAAATACCATGCAAAACAGGAAATCCCATTATGGGTATTTATAGAGGCTTCAGAAAATGACCCTCTATTAATATCAAATTTATTATGGCTTGATCCTAAAGACCGCTTTAAAATTCATAATCCCATAACTAAACACTTCTTATCTCTCTGGGATAAACTAAAAACCAAATATCAGTTACAATCTCCACACAATCCTCTCCTTTCTTTTATCAGAAATCCGGCCTTTTATCCGGCATGGATCTACCCAAATTCTTTTAAAGCTTGGACAACATCAGGCATTCAGACACCAAATGACTTCATAGCATCTAAATCATTCCTTTCATTCCCATCGCTTAGAGAAAAATATGATCTACCAAACTCTGAGATATTTAGATATCTCCAAATCAAAAATTTCTATACACCATTCCTAAAGGGGGATACACCATTATCCCAATTATCCATTTTTGAATCAATCTGTACAAAAGATCCATTTGCTAAAGGTACAATGTCATCACTTTATAATCAATTATATGGAGCAGCAAATCTTAATAGACCCTCTTACGTTCAGAGGTGGGAGGAGGACCTGGGACCAACTTTAGAAGACACGGACTGGTCTAACATATGGCTCACATCTAAGTCATCTTCACCCAACATCTTAGCACTGGAGACAAATTATAAAGTCCTAACTCGCTGGTACCTTGTACCCGCTAGAGTGGCAAAATATTCACCTAATACCTCAGCTCTTTGTTTTAGAGGATGCCCAGAAATAGGCAAATATTTACACATATGGTGGACGTGCCCAGTAATCCAAACCTTCTGGAAGGAAGTCTTCGTGATTGCATCTAAAATATTTAAAAAAATAATACAACCAGATCCATATTTAACTTTACTTAATCTAAAACCGGAATGGTTAACACTCTCTCAATTCAAACTTATGATCCAACTAATAACGGCTGCAAAACAAACAGTGGCCAAGGCATGGAAATCTCCTACATTGGTACTAGCAGAAACAATTCACAGAATGAATAATACAATGTCCCATGCTAAGATGGTAGCCATCAATCAAAATCAAATTCCAAAATTTGAAAAACTTTGGCATCCTTGGATAAAACAGTTCCTGTCAAACTTCAATGACTCTGTCCTGTTGCCATGGTAACAGATTAAATGAC
The DNA here is from genome assembly GCA_037952835.1 of Lithobates septentrionalis. NCBI lineage: Eukaryota > Metazoa > Chordata > Amphibia > Anura > Ranidae > Lithobates > Lithobates septentrionalis. The sequence continues at coordinate 520,589 of JBBDGP010000600.1, forward strand.
TTACAGAGACACCCATTCTAAGGCTTCAAAAGAGAACTAAAAAGAATAATAAACTGACGAGCGGGACAACCTTGTGGACCATACCTCTACCTTTCAACCCTTTTTCTTCTCTTTCCTTTTCTCCACCTTACGATTAAAGCTCATTATCAGAATTTATTTGACCTATATACACTCTACTTGTAAACAATATGTATAGTAGGTATAAATCATTTAAATACCTACAAAAGTAACTAAGGAAATGATATATATCTTTAATTTAGGTTTACGTGAACCCGATGTTTAATATTTGAAATTCCATGATATTTACCTATATAAACCCTACTGTAAAACAATGAGCTTACTTTATAGATCCTTGTAAACTTACTTTATGTATCTTTATAACATTGTATACTCAATAAACTTCTTTTGACAAGGAATAATTTCTACATGATGCACTCATTGGGATCATTCTAGTCTCTGATTAGAGTTAGCATAAGATATGAATTAGGTTATTTTACATCAAAACACTTTTTATTACCTTTCTTTTTTTAGCAAACAAAATAAGTACATTTAGGCCATGATATTAATTTATAGTCTTTTTCAGTCCTGACAAAGAGCTTTAATATAGGATCGCGCACAGGATGCCAATCAAGTCAACTTACTTTCCTCTGTTTTTGCTTACATTTTCACTCTAGACCAATAGTGGCCAACTTTCTTAATAGTGGAGACCTCCAGTGCGACCCCTAACATCAGCAAAAGGCCGCACATAATTTTCAGTGAATTTAATACTACACAAAGCTGTCGGATCCTGACATTCAACTAGAGATGTTTAGAGACTGCAAATGTGCAATAGGAGTTGTTAGAGAAGTAGACAGTCATATACTGGAGACACATAACATGGGGCTGCTAGAAGCCACTGTTATCACAACCCCTTTACCTAATCAGATGTAGTACCCTCCTAGCGTAGGATTCTAGGCAAATTTCATTTTTCGCTCCTTTTGCTGTCAGGGGAGCAGTGATTGATTGCTTTGGTCTGCTCAGGGTTTCACAGGCTGGGAGTCTTGCCCTAGCCACACCCTGGAGGGGAGTTTCCAAAAGTTGGTTGGGGAGATGATAAATGGTCTGGAGCCCTGGAGAGATTGTTCTTTCCACGACAGGGAGGTTTTGGGGCCCCCTGAGGCAGCCAGTGGACTGTGTAGCTGTTCTTTGAGGTCCCAGCTGTGGCAGAGCTGGAAGTCTGGAATGATCTTCTGAAGAGCTGGCTGTGGGACTTCACCATAGGGCATCTGGTCTGGAAAAGGACTGTCTCTCTAATTGGAACGTGTGCGATGGAAACTGTCCTGGAAACTTATAAATACTGACTGTAAATTTGGATCCCTGGTGACTGTGTGCTTTTGGGATGTAAGTGCCAGTAGCAATGGACTGAGATGACTCTTATAGGGTCTCAGGATACTGACCATTCCCCCGTGTCTCCAGAAGAACCCATGCATGTGAGCCTAGAGAAGAGTGTTCTCTGATTACTATGCAAGTTTTTTTTGGAGCATCTCTTGCCCTAACCCCTAGCCTGTTTAAATTTCTTCAAGCAATTCATTTAAAAAAAGATATCCCCTGGACTGAGTTGTTGGAGCCGGAGTGTATGGACTGGTGCTTGTGGTGGTGTGCAGCCTCTGTGCTATTAGGGAAGAACCAGCTATTTCCAGGGCCCCTTTGGGAGTAGTGCTGTTTGGGGGTAGTGCTATACAATGCTACCATATTTGTACTAACGCCCCTTTACAATTACAGTGCCTTGAAAAATTATTCATACACCTTGGACTTTTCCACATTTTGTCATGTTCCCTCTATCGCTTGCTCTCATTCTCATTCTTTTTTTTCTAATGTAAAATTCTGAACGTGATATTTCCTTGTACACATAGGATAGGATACCTCAGGCAGTTTCTCTTGTGCCTTGAATCTGGTAACTAGGAATGGGGTTCAGGTTTACTGCTACCATGGGTTTGAGGCGAATCCTGCAGATTTGAGATTCTGAATTTCTGTGAATTTATGTGCAAATTAGACTAGAAGAACTGTTTAACCCTTTCACTGCCAGGTCCATATGATGTACAGACAGACAGCACTGCTTCCAGCTGGCCAGGTCCGTTAGGCGTAGTCTCCTCACATTCCTCCTTCTGCTATGAGCTCATAGTCACTTTAGTGACCACAAGCTTATATATTCAGAACTGTGCAGCAGACACTGCTGGACAAAACAACTGTATGAAAATAGCAATTTGATAAACATTTGCACAACTATTGTGGGGTCTAAAAAAAAAAAAATCAGTAGCACCTTCTTTTTATTCTATTGGTCATGTGCTTTCAGAAAATGTATAGTTTGGAAGGTCTTTTACAAACTCTGAAAGCTCTAAGTGAAAAATAAAAGTCTCCAAATTTTATGAAAAATTTTGTTATTTACAGTTTTGCATATGTTAATGGCTTTCACCATTTTGCAAAAATGCGCAATTTAAAGTTTATACATATTTGTTATTTATAACTCAATTTGCTGTGTTTTTATTTCCTAATATTCATTTTAGTGTATTTTTAGCAAAAATATTGCTTTGATAAACATTTGCACAAATATAGTGGGGCCTTAAAAATCAGTAGCATCTTCTTTTTATTCTACTGGTCATGTGAAGTAGAATTGTATGTAAAACTTTTTTTTTTACATTTTGGATAGATAAAGGGAAGGTTATAATCCCTGTCACTTTTTTGCCATCTCTTTCCTAATGAGGAGACTTCCCTTCACTTCCTGTCCCATAGCAAAAACAGAAAGCGCAAGGAAACCCTCCAAAGTAAGGGAGTCACCAGAACTAGTTTCCCCATTGTAATATTTCTGCTCTTTTGCTGTTCTGGAGACAATCCAAAATTTGCGATTTTTTTTTTTCCAATTTCAATGATAACAGATGAGCAATAAAAAAGACAGCAATAATTACCTGACTGGTGTTCTAATTATTCTCCACACTTATGCCCTGTACACACGATAGGATTTTCCGACAACAAAATCCATGTTTTTTTTTCCGATGGATGTTGGCTCAAACTTGTCTTGCATACGCACGGTCACCTCAAATCTTGTCGGAAATTCCGAACGTCAAGAACGCGGTGACGTACAACACGTACAATGAGCCGATGAGTTTAATAGCCAGTGCGGCTCTTCTGCTTGATTCCGAGCATGCGTGAAACTTTGTGCGTCGGAATTGTGTACACACAATCGGAATTTACGACAATGGATTTTGTTGTCGGAAAATTTGAGATCCAGATCTCAAATTTTGTGTGTCGGAAATTCCAATGGAGCCTACACACAGTCGGAATTTCCGACAGCAAGCTCCCATCGAACATTTTCCGTTGGAAAATCCTATCATGTGTACGGGGCATAAGTGTAAGCACTGTTTTATGCCATATACATTGTTCAGCCATAACACGTATGACCACTCACTATGACCTGCTAAGGCATGGACTCCACTGGATTCTGAAGGTATGCTGTGGTATCCGGCACCAAGCCATCAGTAGCAGATCCTTTAAAGTACTGTAAGTTGCTTGGTGGGGCAATGGACTTGTTTCTCCAGAACATCCCACAAAAGCTTGATTGTTGCTGTGTTCCTCAAACTATCTTTCTTCCATTGCTTTGTGGTCCAGTTCTGATGCTCACGTTCCCATTTAAGAACTTTTTGTGGCTGTGACTGGTCTGTGACTGGTCTGTGGCCACGCAGCTCCATACACTACAGACTGCGGTGCATTGTGTATTCTGAAACCTTTCTGTCTGGACCAGCATTAACATATTCATCAATTTGAGCTACATTAGCTCTTCTACTGGATCAAAGTACACGGCCAGCCATCAATCCCACGTGCATCAACGAGCCTTGGTTGCCCATGACCCTGATGCTGGTTCACTGGTTTTAACTCCTTGGACCACTTTTGATCCTGACCACTGCAGATCGGAAACATCTCACAAGAACTGCAGTTTTGGAGATATTTTGACCCAGTCATCTTGCCATTACAATTTGGCCCTTGTCAAAGAAGCTAAAATCATTATGCTTGCTCTTAATGTTATGGCTGATTGGTGTATTTAATCAATAATCATGTTTAGTGGATTTATGGAAAGTGCTGGTGTTTCCGCAACTGTTTCTGTTCAGGGAAGGATAGAGATGCACCACCCCTACCAGTGTCCTGAATGCTGTTGAATATGGTGACCTGATTGCCTTTTTTCTAACTATCAACAGTAGTTGGTAATTTGCCAAGAATGGGCAAAGTGAAGGATTCACTTTAAGCCCGGTTCCCTTTTTGAACTCTGTATTTTCCTTTACTTTTTAGTCCATCTTACAAATCATAGTACTTTATTTTTCTTCAGAGTTCATTTTTTGAGTCTCATATTTATTTCTTAAGTCAACAAAAGCATAAAATCAGTCCTTTGGCACAAGGCTGGTCAAATGATGGGATATGATAGCAGTCTACATGGGCGTCTTATCATGTGCATGTCTCAAATGTGAAAAAAATAAATAATAATAATAAAAAAAAAAAAAAGAGTGATTTCTTATTCCACAAGCTATTCATGGTTGGGAGCTGCTTCTGGTTCATGTGAGTCTATTCAATGGATTCTCTGTGGAATACAGACAGTGGATCCTTTGTTTTCAGGCGTGTCCAATAATTTTTTTTCTGGGTCACGTAGAGGCATGTGACTCCGGAGACATGGAGACAGTCTACTATCATGGGGTTCTTGATGACATAACTTTATGTTTATTAGAAATATAAATATATATTGATTTGAATAAATAATTATCTTTTATTAAGCATTTTTTGTAGAGTCATATACAACTTTTCTTCCCTAGTAACTTTCTATGTGATGAAAGGTCACTTGTATTAGAAGAATCAAAGAAGATTAAAAACAGGAAATTTACATTTGTGTGTTGTGTTAAAGAGAGCTAAGCGACTCCTTTCATATAGTTTATTCTGTAACTAGTTTTGAGCAACACCTAGTTTATCAATACGAACACAACAAAAGAGGTGCCTATAAAAGGCTTTAACCACTTGCTTACCGGGCACTTAAACCCCCCTCCTATCCAGACCAATTTTCAGCTTTCAGCGCTGATGCACTTTGAATGACAATTGCGCGGTCATGCAACACTGTACTCAAATGAAATTTTTATAATTTTTTCCCCACAAATAGAGCTTTCTTTTGGTGGCATTTGATCACCTCTGCGGTTTTTATTTTTTGTTAAAAAAATTTAAAAAGACCGAATTTTAAAAAAAAAAAAATTTTTTTTTTTTTATATTTTGTTATAAAATTTTTTAAAAGGGTAATTTTTCTCCTTCATTGATGTACGCTGATGAGGCGGCACCAATGGGCACTGATAGGTGGCAGTGATGGGCACTGATGGGTGGCAGTGATGGGCACTGATTGGTGGCAATAATGGGCACTGATCTTGTACACTGCTAGGTGGCACTGATTGGCACCACTGGTGGGCATTGTTAGGTGGCAATGGTGGGCATTGATAGGTGGCACTTGTAGGCATTGATACGTGGCACTGGTGGGCACTGTGATGTGGCAATGTCAGGTTGCACTGTCAGTGGGTACTGTTGGCACAATTGAGGCACATATGAGGCATTATTGCCTCCTCCTCTTCGGGACCGATGTCCCTTGCTGCTGAGCCGGTGATCGGCTTTTTTTTCTCCTCGCACTGTCAGCGCGAGGAGAAAAAAAAAAAACGATCACAGAGCTTTTGTTTTGATCATGTGATCAGCTGTCATTGGCTGACAGCTGATCACATGGTAAGGGGCCGGGACCGGCCCCTTACACAGATTGGTGATCACCCGAGTCTCCGTGACTCGGTGATCACAGCGCGCTCCACGCAGGGCACGTGCACAGGGGAGGCCGTCATATGACGGCCTCCCGGGAAATCATGTCCGCGCTGTACCCGTCATTCGGCTATAGCACGGATGCCAAGCGGTTAAAAATAGGGTGCCCACTTTTCTTCAGGATCTGGTGGAAAAAGAAAACAAAATGTAAAAAAATTAACCAAACCATTATAGATACGGCGCCTTGAAAAAGTATTCACACCCCTTGAAATTTTCCACAATTTGTCATGTTACAACCAAAAACGTAAATGTATTTTTTGGGGATTTTATGTGCTAGACCAACACAAAGTGGCACATAATTATGAAGTGTTAGAAAAATGATAAAACGTATACATAAATATTTGAAAAGTGTGGCATGCATTTATATTTAGCTCCCCTGAGTCAATACTTTGTAGAACCATCTTTCACTGCAATTACAGCTGCAAAGCCTTTTTGGGATGTCTCTACCAGCTTTACACATCGAGAGAGTGACATTTTTGCCCATTCTTCTTTGCAAAATAGCTCAAGCTCTGTCAGATTGGATGGGGAGCGTCTGTGAACAGCAATTTTGAAGTTTTGCCACAAATTCTCAATTGCACTTAGGTCTGGACTTTCACTGGGCCATGCTAACACATGAATATGCTTTGATCTAAACCATTCCATTGTAGCTCTGGCTGTATGTTTAGGGTTGTTATCTTGCTGGAAGGTTAACCTCTGCCCCAATCTCAAGGCTTTTGCAGACTCTAACAGGTTTTCTTTTAAGATTGCCTTATATTTGGTTCCATACATCTTCCCATCAACTCTGACCAGCTTCCCTGCCCCTGCTGAAGAAAAGCATCCCCACAACATGATGCTGCCACCACCATGGTTCACGGTGGGGATGGTGTGTTCAGGGTGATGTGTAGTGTTAGTTTTCAGGGTCCTCCCCTGGATCTCATCAGCTTGGCTTCTTCCAAACAGGCAAGACAGCCTAAGGACCACCTGCGGACTAGTAGGCCCCAGACAGGCTTCTGGGCCTACTTGCAGAGCTTGCAGCAACATAGCCTCAGGCCAGAAGGGCCACGAGGTGAGGACTGACTAGAGCACATGGCCTCTGTCAATAAATACCCCTTCCCAGGATGCACAGCGGCCAGGAACCTCCTACTGGGCTGTTTCCGGAAAAAGAATATTCATTACAGCTCAACCTAGTTTTAATTCTCACACTGTCCTGTGGTACCAGTGACACCTACTGGCAACAGTGGGAAATGCACAACAAAGCCAAGTTTAGAACAGAACCAAATAAACTATGTACAATCAATCTGTGCTGTTTACACCTCAGCCAAAAACTAAAATTTACACTATAGCCCCAATTTTAGGAACAGGGGGCTACACACCATTTCTAAAAAGTACAATTTCCTATGTTTTTACAGTCTGGCACGCTAACAATCTGAGGATCACCCATGCTGATGCCCAAAACCCACTCTCAATCCTGATGGGCTCAGCCATTCCACTGTCTGAGTGTGCACTTTTTAGCACATTTGTAAAGAAATATATATTGTGTAACTCACCTTACCAGGAAGGAATTTTCGATCTAAACCAGCACATTTTAATTGGAATAACACCAATTAATAAAGATTAAAGGTTATAACTCCTATCATTAGCTTCTGCCAGATGATAGTTGTAAGGTTCTATTAGGTGTGAAATTTAATTGATTGCATTGCCCTCAGGTGGCAGTCAAACATCTTTGGTATTAGGTGTCTATTGTGGAGAAGAGGAAAAGGATCCATTTGAGGTGGAGATAAAATATTAGATAGTGACTGAAAACTAAAACAGAATATCAGCGACTATAGAGCACTAATAAGGATTGTGGTCAAGCAACACAGAACTTCAGTAGCAAAAGTAGCAGCAGAACCCATTATCCAACTTGAAGACCCATTTCAAAAGTCCACAAAGAACTTTGCAAACTAGCATCCATGGAACAGCAGAAACCAATGCTAAAATTCAATTTGGGTTCTTGGTCTGCAGAGAGATGTAACCACTCCAAGCCTGTATAAAAATGCCTTGCCTCTGGAACTCTGGGCTGCTAACCAAAAGGAGCCCAACAATACTCCACAAAGTCAGCAGAAGAGCAGAAAGTTGCACACCAGTGACGTCAGATCAAATCCAACTTTATAAAACTATAAATAAAAAAAATAAAAAAAAAAAGTAAAAACCCCACCGGGATTCAATCAACCACTACAATTTTAGCTTGCAACGTATCAAGTTGCCATAAAACCCACCTACTTGTAACACCAAGTTACCAAATTTATTACACGTACAAATGTCTACACATTGCCATTAAAATAAATGTCTGTAGACCTCTTAAAGATTATCATCCATTAGGGAGGTAAGGCATGATATCAGACCCTTGTATCCTTAAGATGATTGTATAATATACATATGGATTCAAATAGCAGAATAATTGCAGAGCACTAGATTCATGATAAACATCTGTATAGATCAAGGCGTAACTCATGCATACAAATAAGCATTCTTCTACCATGATATAAGCCTACTTATTACAGAACTTTTCTACTCTTTGAAAGTCTGACAGGTTTCCCCTTTTATAGGGCGTACACACGGTCGGACTTTGTTCGGACATTCCGACAACAAAATCCTAGGATTTTTTCAGACGGATGTTGGCTCAAACTTGTTTTGTCTACACACGGTTGCACAAAGTTGTCGGAAAATCCGATCATTCTAAACGCGGTGACGTAAAACACGTACGTCGGGACTATAAACGGGGCAGTGGCCAATAGCTTTCATCTCTTTATTTATTCTGAGCATGCGTGGCACTTTGTCCGTCGGATTTGTGTACACACGATCGAAATTTCCGACAACGGATTTTGTTGTCGGAAAATTTTATCTCCTGCTCTCCAACTTTGTGTGTCGGAAAATCCGATGGAAAATGTGTGATGGAGCCTACACACGGGCGGAATTTCCGACAACACGCTCCGATCGGACATTTTCCATCGGAAAATCTGACCGTGTGTACGGGGCATTACTGACCACATAATGATACTACCATACTACTAGTTTTCACAATAATGTATCTACCCCCTGTACATGCCTCAACCAATCAGGCTGCCTACACTGCCCATCTGGCGGCCAAAAAGGGGTTAAAACCGCTCGCATAGCGCCGCTACAGCGGCGGTATTGCCGCGGTATAGCCGCGCTGCCCCATTGATTTCAATGGGCAGGAGCGGTTATTCACCGCTCCTTCACCGCTCTAAAGATGCTGTTTGCAGGAGTTTTTTTTCTCTCCTGCCAGCGCACCGCTTCAGTGTGAAAGCCCTCGGGCTTTCACACTGGAGAAACAGCAGCGGCAGTTTTAGGTCGGTTTGCAGGCACTATTTTTAGTGCAATAACGCCTGCAAACTGCCCCAATGTGAAAGGGGCCTTACACAATATGTGCTGTTTGTTTCAAACTGTGTCATGCAGAGTGTAGCACAGTCTTGTAGGCTAGGAGATGTAGGTCAGATAATTTCACTTGTTACAAGAGGGCTGACCTTTAACTAAACAGAGGTTTATTTACTTACTTTAACAAGCTCAAAACAAACCTTCCAAAATGTGTAAATGTGTATTAAATTATACACTCACTGGCCACTTTATTAGGTACACCTGTTCAATTGCTTGGTAACACAAATTGCTAATCAGCGAATCACGTGGCAGAAACTCAATGCATTTAGACATCCAGTGAGTGGCAGTTGTCTGGCTGAAAATGCCTTCTTGATGTCAGAGATCAGAGGAGAATGGGCAGACTGGTTTGAGATGATAGGCAATGGTAACTCAAATAACCACTCGTTACAACCAAGGTATACAGAATATCATCTCTGAACGCACAACACATTGAACCTTGAAGCAGATGGGCTACAGCAGCGAAGACCGCACTGGGTGCCAATCCTGTCTGCTAAGAACAGGAAACTGAGGCTGCAATTCGCGCAGACTCACCAAAATTGGAGAATATAAGATTGGAAAAACATTGCCTCAACATTGCTCAATTTCAGCTGCAATATTCAGAGGGTAGGTTCAGAATTTGGCATAAACAACATGAAAGCATTGATCCATCCTGCCTTATATCAACGTTTCAGGCTGGTGGTGGTGGTGTAATGGTGTGGGGGATATTTTCTATGGGCCCCTTAGTACCAATTGAGCATTGTTTAAACACCACGGCCTACCTCAGTATTGTTGCTGATCATGTCCATCCCTTTATGACTTCAGTGTACCCACCTTCTGATGTCTACTCCCAGCAGAATAAAGCACCATGTCACAAAGCTCAAATTACCTCAATACTGGTTTCTTGAAAGTGATAATGAGTTTACTGTACTCCAATGGCCTCCCTAGTCACCATAACTCAATCCAAAAGAGCACCTTTGGGATGTGGTGGAACGGGAGATTCACATCATGGATGTGCAGCCAACAAATCTGCAGCAACTGCGTGATGCCATCATGTCAATATGGACCAAAATCTCTGAAGAATGTTTCCAGCACCTTGTTGAATCTATGCCACAAAGAATTAGGATGTCAGGTACCTTTTCTGAGGCCAGGATGCTGAGAGAGGCTCCCCTTGCGGCTAAGTGCAGTATACCCCTGAAGGTGGTACAGGAGGTATAGGGTTCAAAGAAGCATGCGTTGCCAGCAGGTTGAGAAGGCTTGAGGTGATGATCACTTGGAGGCTTTGCTTGAGAAGACGACAAGGAGTATCCTGGATGCTTAGTAAAAGCCTGGCTGAGGGTAGAACACAGGAGAGCAGATTGGAGGCTGTGGTGAGGCCAGCTGAGGGTCAATTGCAGGTAAGTGATAAGCAAAGTCCGTGAGCCAAGCCGGGGGTCAAACACTGGTAATCAGGCAGGTGCAAGTATAGCAAAGTCTGTGAGCCAAGCCGGGGGGTCAAACACTGGTAATAAGGCAGGTGCAAGTATAGCAAAGTCTGTGAGCCAAGCTGGGGGTCAAACACTGGTAATCAGGCAGGTGCAAGTATAGCAAAGTCTGTGAGCCAAGCCGGGGGTCAAACACTGGTAATCAGGCAGGTGCAAGTATAGCAAAGCCTGTGAGCCAAGGCAGGGGTCAAATACAGGAATGGAGATCAGAGCAGGTCAGGAGGCAAGCCAAGGTCACAACAGGAATCACTTGGAAGTATAACTCAGGAACAGGGAAGAGCTGAAGACAATCATAGTTACATAGTAGGTGAGGTTGAAAAAAGACACAAGTCCATCAAGTCCAACCAATCCAGCAACTTGGGTCAGGCAGAGACAGTCTTATATAGGCCAGCAGGGGGAACCATCTGTCACATGATGCGCCTATGGTGCCCATTTCTTCTACTGGCAAGATTGCCAGTACTTCCACAGCCTATTCCCCAACACTATTTCTCTGACATAGGGCAGTTCTGAAGGTAAAAGAGGGTCCAACCCGGTACTAGCAAGGTTATCTGATAAAGTGGCCAGTGAGTGTATATAATGGCAATTTTTTAAAAAGTTTTGGATAAAGTATGGGAGGATTAGAGCCCCTGTCAGGCTTTAATTGCTTTTTCTATCCCTGCTGGGGTGATTTACCTTTCTATTTGCCTATGACTAAGACAAAAGGAAAGGGGAAAGCCAACATTTTACAGTTGGTATTGAAAGAGGAGGAGAGATGACATTTTATATTGGGGATGTTCATGTTCTGGTGACAACTCCCTAAGGCTCGATTCACACTAGCGCGTTTTTTGATGCATTTTGCATTTTGCAGAAATGCACGGGAATTTTTTAACATGGGTTCCTATGGAACATGTTCACATCAATGCTTTTTTGTATCTCTGCGTTTTTGGAAAGGGTCGGGGACTTTTTTTCATGCAAAATGCAGCGTTTTGCATGTAATGGATTTCAATGGACAAGCATCAAAAACGCAAGTGCACCGTTTTTGCAGCGTTTTTGATGCGTTTTTGGTGCGTTTTTGATGCGTTTTTGCCGTTTTTTTTTTTTTTTTTAAGTTTTTTTACATTTTTTTTAGACTGTAAAAAAAAACTGTAAAAAAAAAAAAAAAAAAAAAAAACGCAAAACGCAAATCGCGGCAAAAACGCGGCTCAAAAACGTGGCAAGCATGAAAAAAAAACCTCCAAAAACGCTCAAAAGCAACATGCATAGGTGTGAATCGAGCCTAAAGGAAGATTTCCACTTACTGTACATTGGAGAGATGGCTTCCTACGGTGTCTCCTGGATGAGTAGTCAAAGGAACCATGCCCAATTGGACAGCAAGGAGAAGAAACCTACCAGGTGTTCTCACCTTTCCCTACTACAGGGGGTCCCATAGTTACAAACATCCGACTTACAAACGACTCCTACTTACAAACGGAGGGAGACAACAGGAAGTGAGAGGAAATCTACCCCTAGGAAGGGAAATTCACTCCTATAAGAGTTATTATGGGGAAAAGGTACCTCCACTGATGCTTTATCACCAAGGCTTGTTTCCACAACAACTCAAAATTTTCAAAATCCAACTGTCATTGGGACAGAAAGTGAGGTGAAATCTTCTGAACAGGGGCACAGACAGCAAAACAAATGTTACAGGGGTGATAACCCTTCCCTGTGCTATCCAAAAAGCTTAAAAATCGTTTTTTTGGCTGGAGCTACACTTAAAAAATGTACCTGTTCCGACTTACAAACAGATTCAACTTAAGAACAAACCTACAGTCCCTATCTTGTTTGTAACCCGGGGACCCCCTGTATATCAAAAACAAAGAAAACAGTTTGAACTTTAGATATATTTTATGCATAAGAATAAGTCAGACAACATTAATATATTCAAAATGTTGTTCATAAAGCCTGTATATCAGTACAAAAAATGCCAATACCAATACTGCACAAAGTCATAACAATTCTGTGTCAAAATATATCCAACTTGAACACTTTAGGAGTAAGAGAGGTTTTAAGATGCAAGGTACAAAGTTCAGAATATTGCATGTATTATAATTCCGTCAGTGCCAAGGGGCCATAAAGCACTATAGTGTACTTGACAAATGTGTTTAGTCCTTATTCCAAAGCAAATGAATGCACATTAATTTCGAAGAATGGGAAAATAACTGCTGGGAGGAGGAGAGCCTGGTCAAATGACCTGTTAAGTCATGTGACAGGGTTCTTCTTCTATTACAGAGTGTTCTCTGGAGCATTATGCAGAGAACCCACCATAGGACACCATATGATCCACACCACTGTCTTATTTTATGAATGACTCGTAAAATGCAGGCACAGTGTGGAGTGGACTAAACAATAGTATCTGTTCTCAATTTTGAACAGAACCCTAACTGTTTCACTGTGGGTTCCCCAGCATGTCACATATCTGTCTAAGTAGACACCAATGTCTAAAGGGATATTGGTGACATATTAGTTATGGGATACACTGCACTCCAACCTTGATCTCTTGGTTTCCAGTTCATGCATGCCAATGATAAGTGGAGCTGTGGTCTACCCACTGCCACTCAGCAAAAGTGGACACAAACCCCCAATGTGTATCAATAGGGGGGTGGATTACACAGCCCATTAATATCACACTTCCTACCCATAAAAATCAGTTATGTTTCACTAATTTAAGTGTAAATAGACTCCAGTGGAGTTCTTATTTAAAAATGACAGATGTTCATTAACAACATGATTTCATTTGGAATTTTGTTTGTCAGCCAGAATTCCACAACACTCAAGTTTTTTTGGCTTCTTTATGTGTTCTCACCAAAGATCTTTTTAATGGTAATCAGTGAGTCCTGAATAGAGCGTAACAATGTCAGTTTGTCCATGCTAAGCACACTTTCCCAGCTCGTTAGGTGAAATCAGCAAGGAGCAATATTTAATATTGCAGGCATGTTTTGTAGAAGCTTGCAGGCATTCTTCAGAGATCAAAGCTCAATTGTGCCAGCAATTAATTGCACAAGTCTTACCAGTGAACTTGACCGGCGTTCCAGGGCAATTGATGACCTTAGAAAAACAAACAAAACAAAAAGCTTGCGAATAGCTCAGCGGACATTGCTAAAATTCTGAAGCTGGGAGATAAATACTTGAATTATTTCTTTCTTTATTTTCCTTGAATGCATTTGGCTAAGTAGTAATTTCTCTGCAGTTTGAATTTGCTTTCAGTCTAGTTGTGAGAAACGCTTCAAACATTTGACAATAAATAGCTAAAGAAATAAGGGCTCATTAATAGAGAAATTTCCACATGCAAACCAGCAGTTATATTCAAGTATTTATTTGGACATGGGTTTCCATTCTCTAAATGTTAGTATGACATGTTATATCTATAATATTCATATTTCACATACTGTACAGTGACTAAAGGATATGCTTGTCTGTATGTTACAGAGTGCACTGAGCATCCTCCTGGTTTGCAGTTTCTTTTATGATGCAACACAAGATCCTCCAGGTGTTTTTAGATAATGAAGCCCAAAAAGTAGGACTAGTAGAGTAATTTTTTAATAAAACAAACAAAAACAGTAAACAAACTAAAAGGCCAGCACACATACACTGCCTATGTTTCTCTTAATTACATCAACACTATTATTTATGTAAATAACTCGCCCCCCCCCTTCTGCTCTCCCCCATTTTATCGACCTCATCCTGTATCCATCCACAGGATGAAATCCCCCCTGCAATAAGACCAACAGTCATATATATCTATAGGTATGCCTATAGATACAATCCATTTATATCCTAAACGCACCCCTCTACTCTTCCTTTCTCCTTTTCCACCTTTCTTCCCTTTCTCTTTTTTTCCCTTTCTTCTCCCTCTCCCTTTCTTTTTCCTTTTTTTCACCCTTTCTCTTTTCTCTTCCCTCTCCCTTTCTCTCCCTTTTTGTCCTCCTACCTTTTTATTTACTTTTTTCTTATTCCACCCTCTTTCACTTATCCTTCCCCACATTTTATATAATTTGAGAAAGAACCATCCACCCCTGGAGTTCCATCTGTTGCTATTATAAAAGGAGTCATCCCCGGCATGCCCAACTCAGGGGTGGCCCATGCATTGTGGGCGCACGGGAGCCACCCTCCCATCCATGCGCCCAGCCCCTTTCAGGATGCCGGACGCATGGATTCCTATGGTGGGGGTGAGAGGGGGTGGTACTTTTTGAAGCACCTGATTAGAGCCTCTGGCTTCAAAATAGGGTGGGCTTGGGGTGCCCAATTGTGTGTCGATAGCGAATTATTTTTCGCTTTTTTCACACTAACGCTCCTCCCCACCAATCAGGGAGGCAGGTCGTTAGACCTGTTTCCTGTTTTCCAATTGGCTAAAACACCAGGGAATCCGATTGGATGCCTGGTGCTTAGGAAGAGGTGGCACAGAGGAAACACGAGGACGGACATCCCCGCCGCCAGAGCCGCAAGCGGGGGGGGGCGTCAGAGCCACGAGGGGGGTCGGTGGGCACAGTGGCTGCATATGATGGGCACAAGGGGCTGCATATACTGGGCACACGTGGCTGCATATGATGGGCACAAGTGGCTGCATATGATGGGCACAGGTGGCTGCATATGATGGGCACAAGTGGCTACATATGATGGGCACAAGTGGCTGCATTTGATGAGCACAAGTGGCTGCATTTGATGGGCACAAGTGGCTGCATATGATGGGCACAAGTGGGTGCATATGATGGGCACAAGTGGCTGCATATGATGGGCACAAGTGGCTGCATTTGATGGGCACAAGCGGCTGCATATGATAGGCACAAGTGGCTGCATATGATAGGCACAAGTGGCTGCATATGATGAGCACAAGTGGCTGCATTTGGTGGACACAGTGGCTGCATATGATGGGCACAGGTGGCTGCATATGATGGGCACAAGTGGCTGCATTTGTTGGGCACAGTGAGGCTGCAATCGATGGGGGGGGGGAGGTTTCAGTATCTTTCAGTTTGTTTGCGCCCCCCAAAAATTTTCAGCACCAGCCGCCACTGGCCCAACCACAAATCCCATATTTTATGAAACTTTTTTATTGACCCCCTATTTCGAAAAACCTGCCATTCTTTTAATACAGTGTCATTAACCTGTAAGTGCCATTCCTCCTATGTTGGCACATTCAAGGAAATATTTTTTTGTGCGATTAGCTTGCGTGCAATAAACATCTTGTTAATTGCTATCCTAATTGTTTGTATACATGTTTCTTTTTCTAGGCACCCCAATAAAATTATTTTAGAATCCCTTTGTACCTGTGTTTGATATACCCGGTTAATAGTATCAATTATTTTTCACCAGTACCTAAATAATTTGGAACATTTCCATAGCATATGTATTAGGTCAGCTGAGGTTCTCCTACATCAGGGACAGTCAGATGTATCTCATCTACCCCAGTAATACAATTTAACTGGGGTCCTATACACCCTATGGATTATGTATAATTGTGTTAAAGTTTGCTGGGGTGAAACTGGTACTGATTGTGCTTGTTCCAAAATATTTTGCCATTGTTCATCTGTTAGATCTCCTAGGTCCTTTTCCCATTCCCGTCTAGCTTGACAGGTAGCCTTTCCCTGGAGTTGGCCAATTAAATAGCCATATATTTGAGAGCACTTTCACACTGGGGCGGGGGCGTTGACAGTAAAGCGCCACTATTTTTTTAGCGGCGCTTTACCATCGTTTTAGCTGCACTTTTTGGCCACTAGGGGGGTTAATAGCACCCGCAAAGCGCCGCTGCCCATGCGCTTTGCGGGTACTTTGGCAGCGCTGGCCATTGATTTCAATGTCAGGGGAATTTTAGGAGCGGTGTATTTACCGCTCCCACAACGCCCCAAAGATGCTGCTTGCAGGAGTTTTTTTCCCCGTTCTGCAAGTGCACCGCTCCAGTGTGAAAGCACACTGGAGAGGCAGGGGAGGCGTTTTTCAGGCGCTTTACAGGAGTTATTTTTAGCCCTTTAGCGCCTGAAAAACGCCTCAGTGTGAAAGTAGCCTTAGAGATGATGTGCTTTTTCAATTGTATCTTCACGATTAAGTCTATTAACGGCATATTTTGAACTTTTAAGTTCTTTCCTTTAAATTGGATCTGTAAAGCATGTCTTCATTGTAAATATTGAAAAAAGGTGTTGGGGGGAGGAAATATTATTTTTTTAATTATTGTTTTTTAATTATGTTTTTAGAACACCATCAGAGTATAATTGGTCAATATATTGAATCCCTGATCCTTTCCATTCCCCGAATCCTTCTAGTTTATTTATCTCCTTATACTTTATATTCTAAACTGAAATATTTATTTATTGCATTTTTAATTTAATTTCCTGCCATACTCTGTTCATTAACACTAAGGTGGGTCTTTGCATAGCTTTTCCAATGGATCCAGATTCCAATTGAGCTATTAACTGATTATAAGGGGGTCGAGTCAAAAGTATCGATTGAATTGGGTCCATCCTGTCTACATTGCCCCATCCCACCATCTGTTGCAGTTGAGACGCAATAAAATACATCTTTGCATTTGGCACAGCAAGTCCCCCCTTATCTTTGGGAAAGCTTATTTCTAGGAATTTTACCCTTCCTTAGGATACGGAACATTAATCTATTTTTTAAACCATTTAAGGGGAATCCACATAGGAGAATTATGTGGAATATAAAGTAACTGAGGGCCCCAGAAAATTTTAATCAAATTTGCACGTCCCACCAGCGATAAAGGTAGTTTAGTCCATATTGTACTCTTCGCCTTAAATTTATCTAAAAGTGGCGTCAAATTTTGATTCAAATATTCCCCAATTTTAAAGGAAACCCAAATACCTAGATACTTAAAAGACTTATGCCGCGTACACACGGTCGGACTTTCTGGCCTACTTGGTCCGGCACACTTTCTGACGGACTTTGTCCGCCAGGTGCGCCGGACTTTAAAGCGTACGGACTTGCCCACACACGACCGGAATTTTGCGGTGGGCTAAGTCCGCCCGTCTTTCCGACGGACTTTCGCCAGAGTTACGGCGGACTTTCAGAATGAACGGACTTGCCCACACGTTCATTTTGAACGTGACTCAAGTGCGACGGGACTAGAAAAGGATGTCAATCTTGCCACTTTTATCTGCGAGATTGACACCTTGCAGGCCCTTAGGTCTGGTATGGATTATAAAGGGAACCCCCCTAAGTCGAAAAAACGGCGTGGGGTCCCCCCTAAAATCCATACCAGACCCCGATCCGAGCACGCAGCCTGGCCGGTCAGGAAAGGGGGTGGGGACGAGCGAGCGCCCCCCCCCTCCTGAACCGTACCAGGCCGCATGCCCTCAACATGGGGGGTGGCCCGCATGCCCTGTGGGGCCCCCCCACCCCAAAGTACCTTGTCCCCATGTTGATGAGGACAAGGGCCTCTTGCCGACAACCCTGGCCGTTGGTTGTCGGGGTCTGCAGGCGGGGGGCTTATTAGAATCCGGGAGCCCCCTATAAGAGGGCCCCCAGATCCCGGCCCCCCCACCCTATGTGAATGAGTATGGGATACATGGTACCCCTACCCATTCACCTAGGGAAAAAGTGTAAATAATAAAACACTATACAGGTTTTTAAAATATATTATTAAACAGCTCGGGGGAGGGGGATCTTCCTCTGGCTTCGGGGGTCCCTCCGGTTCATCTTCTCCCGGCGTCCGGTTAGTTCTTCTCCGCTCTCTTCTCCCGGTGTTCCAGGTCTTCGGCCGGCTCCTCCGCTGTCTTCAGGTAGCTCTCTTGCCAGCAGAGGTCCGGACTTCTGGGCTTCTTGTCTTCTGGGCTTCTTGTCTTCTCTTCTCTTTTCCAGATGTTGACACGACGCTCTCTCCGGCTGGACTGCTCTCTGAGGGCTGCGTTGTGACTTATATAGGCGGAGACCCCGCCCCCTTTTGATGTCACAGTCCCTGGGCATGCTGGGACTGTGACCTTTTAGGGGGCGTAGTCAAAAATCACCCAGTGACCATGCCCCCTAAAACGTCACAGTCCCAGCATGCCCAGGGACTGTGACATCAAAAGGGGGCGGGGTCTCCGCCTATATAAGTCACAACGCAGCCCTCAGAGAGCAGTCCAGCCGGAGAGAGCGTCGTGTCAAAATCTGGAGAAGAGAAGACAATAAGCCCAGAAGACAAGAAGCCCAGAAGTCCGGACCTCTGCTGGCAAGAGAGCTACCTGAAGACAGCGGAGGGGCCGGCCGAAGAACTGGAACACCGGGAGAAGAGAGCGGAGAAGAACCAACCGGACGCCGGGAGAAGATGAACCGGAGGGACCCCCGAAGCCGGAAGAAGACCCCCTAGGCCGGAGGAAGATCCCCCTGGAGCTGTTTAATAAAATATTTTAAAAACCTGTGTAGTGTTTTATTATTTACACTTTTTCCCTAGGTAAATGGGTAGGGGTACCATGTACCCCATACTCATTCACATAGGGTGGGGGGGCCGGGATCTGGGGGCCCTCATATAGGGGGCTCCCGGATTCCGATAAGCCCCCGCCCGCAGACCCCGACAACCAGCGGCCAGGGTTGTCGGGAAGAGGCCCTTGTCCTCATCAACATGGGGACAAGGTGCTTTGGGGTGGGGGGGCCCCGCAGGGCACCCCCCTCCCCCAAAGCACCCACCCCCCATGTTGAGGGCATGCGGCCTGGTACGGTTCAGGAGGGGGGGCGCTCGCTCGTCCCCACCCCCTTTCCTGACCGGCCAGGCTGCGTGCTCGGATCGGGGTCTGGTATGGTTTTTAGGGGGGACCCCACGCCGTTTTTTCGGCGTAGGGGGGTTCCCTTTATAATCCATACCAGACCTAAGGGCCTGGTATGCTGCGCGCTCGCCACAATAGGAAAATTTGTTTTTCCTATTGCAGTGAGCGCGAGATGCAATACCCTGCCCTCGCGTCGTATCTGGTCCGTTGGACCAGCATACACACGAGCGGGCTTTCCGTCGGACCAGCACACAGATGAGCGGACTTTCCGCCCGAAACTGAGTCCGACGGAAAGATTTAAAACATGTTTCAAATCTAGGTCCGGCGGGCTTTTGGGAAAAAGTCCGCCGGAAAAGTCCGCCGGCGCCTACACACGGGCGGATTGTCCAGCACACTCTGGTCCGCCGGACCAAGTATGCCGGAAAGTCCGACCGTGTGTACGCGGCATTAGCTATTCTAATCTGATTTACCTTCTGATGTAGGATTGGAGACATCTCATCTAGTGGGATCAATACGGATTTATCCCAGAGTATGCTGAAACCCAAGAAGGAGCCAAAGGTCTCTATCAGGGTTACGGCAGAAACTAGCGATTCATCCGTATCTCCCAAAAACAGCAGAGGATCGTCTGCATACAAACAAAGTTTATCTTCCCTTTCTCCTCTCCTAAACCCTTTAATTAGTTTGTCTAATTACTATCGCTAGGGGCTCTATTGCTAATGCAAACAACAATGGGGTTAGTGGGCAGCCCTGTCTGGTGCCCCTAGTAGGGATGGGTGAACGGTTCGGCCCGAGCATACGTTTGGGCTGAACTTTCGCTGTTTGGTCATTCGGGCGAACAGCCGTTCGGTCGCCCCCCCCCCCCCGAACCGACCACAATGTATTGCGGTACTGAACAGTGCATCGCAAGCCCTAATTGGCTGAAGCAGTGAAAGCTTCAGCCAATCAGTGGCACAGAGCACTGTCAGAGTCATGATTGGACACTGTCATCATGACTTTATCCAATCATGGCTCATTCCCGCCCCACAGCATGAAAGTATTCTTTCAATGGCAGCCATTTTCAGTGTGATTTCGGCGTGGAGAGAGATAGAACAGGGCTCTGTTCAGTGCTATCAGTTAGTTAGTGTGCTATACTGTGCTATTTTGCTTCAATTGTCATTGTAGAATATTAGTTTAGTGTCAGTCTAGCGATAATGTGAGTGTAGTGAGGAGGACCATCATTCAGCTTTGCATAATGTGTAGCTAGAGTAGGTACAGCACAGATAGTTTCACTGTAGTGTAGTGAGACCATGTCATTCATACATACATTAGTGTAGAGTGGGGACAGCTCATATAGTTTCAGTGTAGTGTAGTGAGATCGTGTTAGTAATCTTGACATTAGTGTATAGCTAGAGTAGGGACAGTTCAGATAGCGTCAGTATAGTGATGGTTGAACACCGTCTATTTGATTGCGTTACTGCCAGTTTAACGCCATTTACTTCTGTGTGCATTACTGCCAGTTTAATGCCATATAGTTTTGTGTGCGTTACTGCCAGTTTAACGCCATATAGTTCTGTGTGCGTTACTGCCAGTTTAACGCCATATCGTTTTTTGTGCGTTACTGCCAGTTTAACGCCATATAGTTTTGCGTGCGTTACTGCCAGTTTAACGCCATATAGTTTTACGTGCGTTACTACCAGTTTAACGCCATATAGTTCTGTGTGCATTACTGCCAGTTTAACACCATATCGTTTTGTGTGCATTACTGCCAGTTTAACACCATATAGTTTTGCGTGCGTTACTACCAGTTTAACGCCATATAGGTTTGTGTGCGTTACTGCCAGTTTAACGCCATATCGTTTTGTGTGCGTTATTGCCAGTTTAACGCCATATAGTTCTGTGCGTCACTGTACATTTTGCGCATTATATTGCAGTATATTATACTGGAGTGTGTCTGTGTAGTGTGAGTACTCAAATTAAAGTGCACCAAACACCTCTTTACATTAATTAAAGTGCATCTACGTACAGATTTCAACTTCTTCTTTACATTTGCTTATAAGCACCGTCCCCTTCCTCCCAATAATGTCTGGGAGGACAACAAGGAGAGGCAGACGTTCTCTTGGCACTGTAAGGGGGCCAGTAACGAATGTGTCCACAGGCAAAGGTAGACGTGGTGGTCAGTCATCAGGCAGGGCATTATTTCCTCTGTTTAGTGAGTTTGCCCGTGCTGTCCAGCCACAGCATGCAGAGGAGGTGGTGGACTGGCTTACTAAACCTTCCTCATCCTCCTCATCCTCCTCATCCTCTGTCACACAAGCAGAGACAAGTGTGCAGTCCCCTGCAGTTGCCAGACTGGATAAACCTGCCTCCTTGTCCACATCTATTCCTGCCATAGCCCCAACTTCAGCCATTGAAGAGTCAACTGAGTTATTTGACCACAGCGTCAGCCACTTGCTCCTTGATAATGCCCAGCCATTATTGGATTCAGATGTTGGTTCTGAGGTTGAGGATGACAGGAACATGAGCCTAGAGAGAGGGAGGAACACTGGCAGACAAATTGACATTCATGTTCCCCAAGCCGCAGCGTATTGCCAAGTTGTCTCCAGTGGTAATGATGAAGATGAAGGAGATGGAGATGATGATGATGAGGATGATGATGAGGTCACTGATGCAACTTGGGTGTCAGAGCAGATGAGGAAACTGAAGGTGAGGCGGCACAACCCCAAGGAGGCCGACAACATAAAAGAGTACAGAGCAGTCACCCTATTCCATCACATTCTGCAGCTGTTATCTCCCGGTCCACTCCCCAAAGCTCAGCTGTATGGGCCTTTTCAGCACATCTGCAGCAGATGTTGCTATCTGCAAACTGTGTCTCAGTCACATCAAACGTGCCAAAAACACCAACCATTTGGGTACCACATGCTTAAAAAGGCATTTAACGTCCAACCACTCAGCCCATTGGCAAGAGCACCTAAAAGCATGAAGTGATCTCGCGCAAAATAAAAATCACCTAAAACCATAAAAGTGATCATCTGATAAATAACAGAAATGAAGTAAATAAATAATTTCTTCTAGTGCAATGATAAAGGGAATGGTGTATTAATATCTAGTGGAATAATACGGAAATAAAGTGTCAAAGTGCAGGTAATAGATGAATTACCAATAAATAAAGTGACAATGCAAACAATAATATAAAATGAAACAGTGAAGGTCTCTTCAACAAAAAAATGAATGATGAAGAAAAATGGATAAAAAAGGGGACAAAAAATCTCTAATCTTGTTCCCAGTGCACTACATTGTGGCCTCATCATACGCACTGGCTCCCCAGCTGTTGCTGAGCAAAATAAAGGCAGCATGCAGGGAAAATGTCACTTTTTTGGCTTTATTAATGCAATTATTGCTGCAGCAGATTCTAGATCTAGACATGGTACAGATCTGCCACTTTACAGGTAGACTAAGGGGACCCCCAGGCACTATATTGGAAGGAATTTTTAATTTTATGCTTTTATTTTAAAAATAAAAAAATCACTGCTCATTTAAAAATGACGTTCTTCACAAACTTTTTTTCAATTTTTTTATTGATACATGTCCCCCAGGGCAGGACCCGGACCCCTTTAACCATTGTATGCCCAATTACCTGCATATAAGCCTCCAAAATGGGCACTTTTGATTTTGACGTTCGGGTCCCATTGACTTTAATGGGGTTAGTTATTCGGGTCCGAACTTTCGCGGTGTTCGAAAGTTCTGGTGCGAAAAGAACAGGGGTCCGTTCGGCCCATCATTAACCCCTAGATAAAGAAAAAAATCTATATAGTACCAATTATCTGTAAACATGCTCGGGGGGCATGATATACTAATTTTATCCACCTCACAAACCTTCACTCAGGCCACATCTTTCCAAAACCTCCCACAGATAAATCCACTCGATGCAGTCAAACGCTTTTGCTGTGTTGAGGGACAAAACTGCTCTTTTTCCAACATTATCAAGAGTCATCTGCAGATTAAGATTAACAGTTTCCTCAAATTTATTGCTGTGAACCTTCCTGGGATGAAACCTGTCTGGTCCTGGTGTATCAATTTGCCTATAACAGTATTTAGTCTATTGGCCAAGACCCTTGTCAATATCTTAAAGTGGAGTTCCACCCACTTTTACAACTCTTCAGCATCCCTCACTAAACTGTACACTGTAAACGAATTGGATATTTAAAAAAAAAAAATTCTCAGCACTTACTGTATATCTGCTGTATTCATTTTTCACTTCCTCCTCCCTGGCCGTGGCCCATCGCATAATTTCCGGTTTGCAATGCCTTCTGGGAAGGGACGGCAACTTCCTCTGACACTGCCGTTGCTATGGAAACCTGACCTGAAACCTATTACACTGCTTGTGCTCCACTGAGCATGTGCGAGATCTGCAAGGATGAGATCCAGGAAGAAATACAGCCTGGCTTCAGATGCCCAGACTTAAGATGGCCACGGCCTGCTATAAGTTTATAAAATAACAAACTACTGCTATAAACTAACAAAACAGACCTTAGTTTACAGACTAACTTTACTAGAATACATTAAGCTTGTGTATTATAGGGGTATTTTTATTTAAAAAGTATAATTTCGGCCGGACCACCACTTTAACATCTGACTTCAGCAACGATATTGGCCGATAAGACTCTGGTAGTGTCTGATCTTTATCTGGTTTATTATTATTGTTAATAGTTGCTTTATTCATTGATTCAGGAAGCCTACCTGCATTGAATGCCTGGTTAACCATTTTCAATAATTCCGGGAGCAGTACTTCTCCATAGATCTTATAAATCTCCAGCGGCAAGCCATCAGTACCTGACACTTTATTGCTAGCTGATTCTGAAACGGCTCTTTTTATTTCCTCCAATGTGAGTGGGGAGTTAAGTCTTTCTCTGTAATCTGCAGAAATTGAGGGTATCTCCAGGGGATGGAGAAAGTCTCCAAGTTGGTACAATTTATAAGTCACCTTGCTCCTATATAAATCACCATAAAAGCATAAAAAGGATGATATAATATCTATCTGATTATGTAAGATGTCTCGTGTTCGCAAACATACCGCGGGGATATAATTTGAATGGGTCTGAGATTTGGCTATTACAGCCTTACATTTTCCCATTCCTTTCCCCTTCCTCATAATACCTACTCCTTACAAACAGGAGATCTTGTGCTGCTTTTTCCAGGACTGTCCTTTTATATATAAGTTGAGTATCTTTCCATATAGAATGATTTATTAAGGTGGGGCTTTGGATATATTGAAATTCTTTTTGTTGCACTTGTCCTACAAGTTTCCTACTCTGCATTCAATTTTTTAAACCGGCTAATTGCTTCTATTAATATTCCTCTTAAAAATGCTTTCATCTTATCCCATATCACCTGTGATGTTGCAGTATCTGCATTATTCTTGAAGAAATCCAACAGAGATTGACGTATAGGGCTGTTCAACAGCAGCACCTGCAACCACTGAGCATTGACTCTCCAATTGGATTTGGTTCTGGGTTTAATCCTTTTTAAAGACAAAGAAATTGGTGAATGGTCTGAGACATTCCTTGCTAGATACTGCACATCCGAGACAAATGGGAGAGTTAGTTCCGTACCCAGGACTAAATCAATCCTGGATAGTGATCCATAAGTAGAGGAGCAACATGAATAAGCATGCCCTGAATACCCTCCATATATCCTGAAGCCCCAGTTTTTGTAGGTGAATTGCAAATGGAGTTTCTACCAGTTGGCCTGCTGGAAAGCGATCCATACCTGGATTACAAACGTTATTAAAATCTCCCATTATCAATAACGTTATACCAGTATGCTCTGCCAAAAACTCCCCAATTTTACACAATACTTCTGAGCTATATGGCAGAGGGATATAGACTGAGCCCAATATATAAACCATTGAAAATAATGTGCAAACTAATAAAACAAATCTGCCCTGTGGGTCTATCAATGCCTTCCTGCAGGAAAATAGAATTTTTGATGATATTAATATACTGGTACCTCTAGCACATGTAGAGTATACTGAATAATATTGTATAGGGTATCTCTCGTTCTGTAATATTGACATTGTGTCCTGTGTAAGATGCGTTTCCTGGAGGAAATTGACAAATGATATTGCCCCAGTGCAGAAAAAATAGCTCTCCTTTTTACTGGTTCTTATAGTCCCCTCACATTCCATGACACTATTCTAAATTCAGCGTTCATTCTTCACAATTTTTAAAGAATAAAATGATAACCTTCATAACAATGGAATAGAACAAGACTCCAAACAGACATCTCCAAAACAAAGATAGAGGGAAAAGAGAGAAGAGGAACATCAGACCCATAACAGTGGAGCCCATCCAAAACCCAGACAAACCCCACCAACCCAATCAAAATTAATTTGGTAGTATTTATGTGTAAGCCCAGACAGACAACAACAACAAAAAAACAACAAACCCCAGCCATTCCCAAAAAATATAACA
Source organism: Lithobates septentrionalis (assembly GCA_037952835.1). Classification (NCBI taxonomy): domain Eukaryota; kingdom Metazoa; phylum Chordata; class Amphibia; order Anura; family Ranidae; genus Lithobates; species Lithobates septentrionalis. The sequence continues at coordinate 546,476 of JBBDGP010000600.1, forward strand.
TTAGAGTTGTTTTAATTCTAAAAAATGCATATGCTTCCTCGACCCTCTTTTCTTTATTTTTTTGGAGAAAAGAAAATAATTTTTTTGCTGCATTCTATCCTGGTCAGCGATCAGATTTTCAGTTCGGTTCAGGCACACTCAAAACAGTTGTAAACCATATTGTGCACATGGGTGACTAACTAATTGATGGCACCATCTGGATATAGTCCTGAAAAGAAGGAAGAATGTCACCAGTAGGGATGAGCCGAACACGCCCCGGTTCGGTTCGCACCAGAACCCGCGAACGGACCGAAAGTTCGCGCAAACCCTGTTAAAGTCTATGGGACTCGAACATTTGAAATCAAAAGTGCTAATTTTAAAGGCTAATATGCAAGTTATAGTCCTAAAACGGGTTTGGGGACCCAGGTCCTGCCGCAGGGGACATGTATCAATGCAAAAAAAAGTTTTAAAAACGGCTGTTTTTTCAGGAGCAGTGATTTTAATGATGCTTAAAGTGAAAAAAAGTGAAATATTCCTTTAAATATCGTACCTGGGTGGTGTAAAGCAATAAAAGTCATTTAAAACTGCTTGCGGCTTTAATGTAATGTCGGGTCCTGGCAATATGGATGAAAATCACTGAGACAAACGGCATGGGTACCACCCCCAGTCCATTACCAGGCCCTTTGGGTCTTGTATGGATATTAAGGGGAACCCGCACCCAAATTAAAAAAAGGAAAGGCGTGGGGGCCCCCAGGCCCTATATACTCTGAACAGCAGTATACAGGCGGTACAAACAAGACAGGGACTGTAGGTTTGTTGTTAAGTAGAATCTGTTTGTAATTTTGAACTGGTACATTTTTAAAATGTAGCTCCAGCCAAAAAATGTATTTTTAAGATTTTTGGAAAACATAGGGAAGGGTTATCACCTCTGTAACATTTGTTTTGCTGTCTGTGCACCTCTTCAGAAGATTTCACCTCACTTTCTGTCCCAATGACAAATGTTTTTTGAAAATTTGGGGTTTTTAGTGAAACAAGGATTGGTGATAAAGCATCAGTGGAGAGGAGACACGTTTTTTCCCATATTAACTCTTACAGGAGAGAATTTCCCTTCCTAGGGGTATATTGCATCTCACTTCCTGTTGTCTCCTTCCGTTTGCAAGTAGGAGTCGTTTGTAAGTTGGATGTTTGAAAGTAGGGGCCTGCCCTATATACTCTGCAGAAATTGGGGCCTTAGGTGTTGGTGTTGCCACAACACTGTAAGCCCTCACAGTTACTCTTGGTGGGCGCAGGAACGGGCCCTGCTGTGAAATATTAGATCAAGAATTGTAATTGCATGCCATTGTTGAACAGTGGTAGAAAAATTGGGCCTTTGGTGGTGGTGGTGGTGCTGGTGCCACAACACTGTAAGTCCTCACAGTTACTCTTGGTGGGCGCTGGAATGGGCCCTGCTGTGAAATATTATACCAAGAATTGTAATTACATGCACCTGTTGAACAGGGGCAAAAAAATTGGGCCTTTGGTGGTGGTGGTGTTGCCACAACACTGTAATCCCTCACAGTTACTCTTGGTGGGCACAGGAATGGACCCTGCTGTGAAATATTAGATCAAGAATTGTAATTACATGTCCCTGTTGAACAGGGGCAGAAAAACTGGGCCTTAGGCACTGGTGCCACAACACTGCAACTCCTCACAGATACTATAGTTGGAGCGCAGGAATGAGCCCTGCCGCAAAGTATTGCATCAAAAATTGTAATTACATGCCCCTGTTAAACAGGGGCAGAAAAATTGGGCCTTAGGCACTGGTGCTGGTGCCACAACATTGCAACCCCTCACAGATACTCTAGTTGAAGTGCAGGAATGAGCCCTGCCGCAAAGTATTGCATCAAAAATTGTAATTACACGCCCCTGTTAAACAGGGGCAGAAAAATTGGCCCTTAGCCACTGCTGCCACAACACTGCAACCCCTCACAGATACTATAGTTGGAGCGCAAGAATGAGCCCTGCTGCAAAGTATTGCATAAAAAATTGTAATTATACGCCCCTGTTAAACAGGGGCTGAAAAATTGGGCCTTGGGCACTGGTGGCGGTGCCCAGAACCAAAAATGTTCTTAAAAGCTATCAGCATGAAAATTGAGGAAGAAGAGGATTGTCACTCAGCATAACAGGATAGTCATTCAGCATCAGCATAGGCAGTCTTGAAGAGATCTCACATTAAAAAAAATATTATTCGGTTACATCAGCATCAGGTGTTTGGTAGCTGGTGATCCAAGACTGATTCATTTTCATGAAGGTCAGCCAATCGACCAATTTGGTGGACAGGCGCACCCTTTGATCAGTTACAAAGCCTCCAGCAGCACTGAATGTGCATTCCGAACGCTGGATGCAGGACAGGCCAGTAGCTCAATTGCATACTGTGTAAGCTCTGTCCAGTGATCCATCCTCAAGACCCAGTAACCCAGAGGATTTTCGGTGGGAAAGGTGTCCAAGTCTGATCTTGATCTGCACCATGTGAATAAGATGCTGGCGATGGTTGCTGGAACTGATCATACCTTGGGGCTGCGGACTAAAAAATTGTCTGAACGCATCGGTCAGGCGGCCACCTTCTCCACCGCTCCTTCTGTGACTGACCGAAGCCTCAGCAACACGTTGTCCAAGAAGACCAGGAAATTGTAACCTCCCAGGCTCTGGAAACGCGTTGCACAAACGTTTCTGAAAGGCCTCCTGAAGATGGTTCGTCTTCTGCTCCCTCTGCGAAGGCAAGATAAGGTCCGCAACCTTACCCTTGTAACGTGGATCAAGGAGGGTTGCCAGCCAGTAATGATCCCTCCCCTTGATACCACGAATACGAGGATCCTTCCACAGGCTTTGCAGGATCAGGGAGGTCATGCAGCGTAGGTTTGCTGAGGCATTCGGTCCAGAGTCCTCTGGGTCACTAAGGACGACATGATCTGCAGCCATCTCCTCCCAGCCACGTACAAGTCCATGGGTTTCTTCGGACTGTAAATGATCCCTTGAAGACTGCTGCTGATGCTGAGTGCCAAGCTTCACCTCCATGCTGACACAATCCTCCTCCTCGTCCTCTTCCTGTGTCATCGGTGGGCACACAGGAACACTGTCTGGATAAAGGGGGCCTTGAGAGGTAAGGAAGTCCTCCTCTTCCTCCCTCTGTTCTGCCTCAAGTGCCCTGTCCATTATTCCATGCAGCGTGTGCTCCAACAGGTGGACAAGAGGGACAGTGTCACTGATGCATGCACTGTCACTGCTCACCATCCTCGTGGCCTCCTCAAATGGTGACAGGACACTGCATGCATCCCTGATCATAGCCCACTGGCATGGGGAAAAAAAACAGGCTCCCCTGACCCTGTCCTGGTGCCATAGTCGCATAGGCACTCATTGATGGCCCTCTGCTGCGTGTGCAGCTGCTGCAGCATGGCCAACGTTGAGTTCCACCTGGTGGGCATGTCACAGATTAGGCGGTTCTTGGGCAGGTTAAATTCCTTTTTGGAGGTCAGCCAACCGAGCACTGGCATTATATGACCTGCGGAAATGCACACAGCCTTTCTTGGCTTGCCTCAGGACATCCTGTAAGCCCGGGTACCTGCCCAAGAACTGCTGCACCACCAAGTTATGGACGTGAGCCAAACAGGGCACATGGGTCAGTTGTCCCTGTCGGAGGGCGGAGAGGAGGTTGGTGCCGATGTCGCAAACCACCATACCTGGCTTAAGCTGGCATGACGTCAACCACCTCTGAACCTGCCCCTGCAGAGCTGACAGAATCTCTGCCCCAGTGTGGCTCCTGTCCCCCAAGCACACCAGCTCAAGCACCGCATGGCATCTTTTCTTCTGCGTGCTTGCGTAGCCCCTTGAACGCCTACGGAGCACCGCTGGCTCAGAGGACAAATCCGCACAGGAAGAGGCCATGGAGGAAGAAGAAGTGGAGGGGGTGGAGGAGAGAGGTGTGGCAGAATCACCACTAGTAGAATTTTGGAGGCGTGGTGGCGGAACAATCTCCAACACTACTGCACCCTGTCCTGCATCCTTCCCAGCTGCCAGAAGAGTCACCCAGTGCACGGTGAAAGATAGGTAACGTCCCTGTCCATGCGTCAGCAGTAATATGCACCTTACCGCTGACCGCCCTGTCCAGCAAGGCCAAGACATTGCCTTCCACATGCCGGTAGAGAGCCAGAATCACCTTCTGTGAGAAAATGTGGGAACCTGCCACTGAGGAACCACAAATTCCACAAACTCACGGAAGGGGGCAGAGTCTACCAACTGAAAAGGCAGCAGTTGAAGTGCTAGCAATTTAGCCAAGCTAGCATTCAACCACTGGGCATGTGGATGGCTGGGAGCGAACTTCTTTCGGTGGTTTAGCAGCTGGGGCAGGGAAATTTGCCTGGTAAAATCTGACGTCGGTGTACCGATAGCAGATTGCCCGCAAGTACTTGGCTGTGACACACCTAATTCTACACCTTCATTCCTTTCAGTGCAGGTTTCAGAGAGGACTGAAGGTATAGTGGGGTTGGAGATCACAGCTGATGAGGAGCAAGGAGAGGTCCGCTTTGTTCTTTGGTGTGGGTCTTTTAGGTACGCTTGCCAAAGAACTGCATGGCAGGTCAACATATGTCTGGTCAAGCATGTGGTGCCCAAGCGGGTGATGTTTTGGCTACGTGAGATACGCTTGAGACATATGTTGCAAATAGCAGCGGTGCAATCTTATGCACTCGTCTCAATAAAGGCCCACACCAAAGAACTTTTGGAATAACGCGCAGAGACAGCAGCGCCCTGCACATGCGGAGCTCTGCAGTGTGATGCAGTCGGTGTGCTGCTCTTAAACTGGCCCCTGGAGGGCATCCTGCCATGTTGGAGATGTGCCTCCTCCTCCTCCTCTCTCCTATCAGGCCCCCTCGTGGAGTCAGTGACTTCCTCATCATGCCCTCCCTCCTCATCACTGGAGCAAACCTAGCAGTATGCTGCAGTTGGGAGAACATAAAAGAAAAGGGAAAAAAACTGCGCTAAAGTGTACCAAAATAATGTGTTATAACCCAAATGTATAAAAATAAGACAATTGGCAAATAATGTGAAAGAAGCAGCGATTCTCCTGCACAACAAAAACAGTATAAAAAAGTAGATAATAATAGAATCGCGCTACAGCATTGACTCAATAATGCATAATCAATAGGCATGTGCAATTCGTTTCGTTCCGAATTAATTTTTTAATGAATTTCGACAAATTCGTTAATTCGGGAATATCCGAATTAACGAAAACTTGTTTAACGAATTTTTTCCGAATATTCATAAATTCGATAAAATTGGACATTCGTAAATTCGGGCATTCGTACATTCATACATTCGCAATTTACGAATGTACATTCGTACATTAGTAAATTAGTGAATTCGTAAATTTGTAAATTCGAAAATTCGGAAATCTGAAATAATAGTTAACTAATAATAACTTAACTATTAGTAATTACTAGTAACTTTTAAATTATAGGTATTGTAATTTCCTTTAAAATTTGGCTGTTAGTGAACGTAACACATACAAATTTATCCAAAGTTATGAATGATCCGAAAAAATGGAATGGAACGTAATGAATTAATAATAATAAATAACAATAATAATAATAACAACGTTTTATTATTATTATTTATTATTAATTAGTTCCGTTCCATTTGTTTAGATGCAGCATTCGTTTTGGATAATTCGTAACTTCGGATAAATTCGTATTTGTTACGTTCACTGACAGTCAAATTTGAAAGGAAATTACAATACCTATAATTTAATAGTTAGTTACTATTTCAGATTTTTGAATTTTCGGGTTTTTGGGTTTTCAAACTTCGAATTTACAAATTTCCGAATTTTCTAATTTACAAATGTACGATTTTACGAATTTACGAATGTACGAATTTACAAATGAACAAATGTAAAAATGTACGAATGAACGAATGTTCGAATTTACGAATGTACGAACGAACGCATTTACGAATTTACGAATGAATGAATTTACGAATCGCGATCAAGACGAATGACCCGAAAAACGAAAAAAAAAAAAATGAAAAAATGAAACGAAAACGAAAATGAACGAATTTTTTGTCTGTGCACATGTCTAATAATCAATAGTGTTAACCATAAACCGTAAACCAATATAACATATGCAAATAACCACAAATGATATGTTCTCAAAATTATGAAAAGTGAGATTAGGTAAATGCAAAAATATGTAATAAATGTCCAAACATGTAGTCAAACAGCCGTGAAAAAATAATGAAGGAAACTGATAAATTAAAAAAAAGTCCATCAATATGAGAGACATATGAAATCTGTCATGACGTGGAAAATGTTGCGTGCAGTCCACTACCAGTGATAAAATTAGCCGCTTACCTAGAGCGGCTAATTTTATCACTGGTGGTGGACTGCACGCAACATTTTCCACGTCATGACAGATTTTTTATATATCTCTCATATTGATGGACTTTTTTTAATTTTGCAGTTTCCTTCATTATTTTTTCACACATGTTTGGACATTTATTACATATTTTTGCATTGACCTAATCTCACTTTTCATAATTTTGAGAACATATCATTTGTGGTTATTTGCATATGTTATATTGGTTTACGGTTTATGGTTAACAGTATTGATTGATTATGCATTATTGAGTCAATGCTGTAGCGCGATTCTATTATCATCTACTTTTTTAGCTGGGGGAACATGACTGCCAGATTGCTGTCCTTCTTGGGCACCCCCTCTCTCTGGGCTCAGATTACTGCCTTGCTCTAGCTGGGTACCATCATCGGAGCCTTCAAAATGCTGGGCATCCTCCTGGAACATGTACCCAACACTGTGGTCAAACAGTTCGGGGGACTCCTCAGCAGGACATGGTGGGGCTAGGGAAGGAGTGACTTATGCCATTGAGCCGAGGGAAGAGGCCGCGTTGGCAGCTGCTTTGTAAGACAAAGTGCCCTGAGCCTGGGTGAGAGAGGATGAGGAGTATGAGGACTGCTTGGTCATCCACTCTACCAAGTCTTCAGCATGTTGCTGCTCAACACGGCCAGCTGCCGAAAGAAAGGACAAGCGTGTCCCATGGCCACGTGCTGATGAGGATGCACCGTCTCCACGACCAGCACTGTTGCCTCTAAACACAGAGCCTGCTTGCCCTCTTTTATTGACTTGTGACTGTCTGCCTCTCCTTGTTGGCCTTCCAGACATACTAATAGCCTGCAGTGAGATGTAGCTGCACAAAGCTGGAATGTGTATATATATATATATATACTGATACTGCAGCTAGCAGAATCAACTGCCTGCCTGTGGTATTAATAAGATCAGAACACCAGCAATTGTCTTCAGGTATCTTTAGGTGCACACTGTGCAGAGGACACAGTACACTAACTGTAAATACTGCAGCTGCCTGCCTGTGGTATAAATAGGATCAGAACAACAGCAATTGTCTTCAGGTAGCTTTAGGTGCACACTGTGCAGAGGACACAGTACACTAACTGTAAATACTGCAGCTGCCTGCCTGTGGTATTAATAGGATCAGAACACCAGCAATTGTCTTCAGGTATCTTTAGGTGCACACTGTGCAGAGGACACAGTACACTAACTGTAAATACTGCAGCTGCCTGTCTGTGGTATTAATAGGATCAGAACAACAGCAATTGTCTTCAGGTAGCTTTAGGTGCACACTGTGCAGAGGACACAGTACACTAACTGTAAATACTATAGCTGCCTGCCTGTGGTATTAATAGGATCAGAACAACAGCAATTGTCTTCAGGTAGCTTTAGGTGCAAACTGTGCAGAGGACACAGTACACTAACTGTAAATACTGCAGCTGCCTGCCTGTGGTATTAATAGGATCAGAACAACAGCAATTGTCTTCAGGTAGCTTTAGGTGCACACTGTGCAGAGGACACAGTACACTAACTGTAAATACTGCAGCTGCCTGCCTGTGGTATTAATAGGATCAGAACACCAGCAATTGTCTTCAGGTATCTTTAGGTGCACACTGTGCAGAGGACACAATACACTAACTGTAAATACTGCAGCTGCCTGCCTGTGGTATTAATAGGATCAGAACAACAGCAATTGTCTTCAGGTAGCTTTAGGTGCACACTGTGCAGAGGACACAGTACACTAACTGTAAATACTGAAGCTGCCTGCCTGTGGTATTAATAGGATCAGAACACCAGCAATTGTCTTCAGGTAGCTTTAGGTGCACACTGTGCAGAGGACACAGTACACTAACTGTAAATACTGCAGCTGCCTGCCTGTGGTATTAATAGGATCAGAACAACAGCAATTGTCTTCAGGTAGCTTTAGGTGCACGCTGTGCAGAGGACACAGTACACTAACTGTAAATACTATAGCTGCCTGCCTGTGGTATTAATAGGATCAGAACAACAGCAATTGTCTTCAGGTAGCTTTAGGTGCACACTGTGCAGAGAACACAGTACACTAACTGTAAATACTGCAGCTGCCTGCCTGTGGTATTAATAGGATCAGAAGAACACCAGCAATTGTCTTCAGGTAGCTTTAGGTGCACACTGTGCAAAGGACACAGTACACTAACTGCAAATACTGCAGCTGCCTGCCTGTGGTATTAATAGGATCAGAACAACAGCAATTGTCTTCAGGTAGCTTTAGGTGCACACTGTGCAGAGGACACAGTACACTAACTGTAAATACTGCAGCTGCCTGCCTGTGGTATTAATAGGATCAGAAGAACACCAGCAATTGTCTTCAGGTAGCTTTAGGTGCACACTGTGCAAAGGGCACAGTACACTTGTCAGGGGATGTTATACACAACATCCAATTCAGGTGATCAGATCGCTGGGCTGCACCAAGGAATCAGGGACAAACGAGTAAATGAATAAAAAGGTATGTTTATTGTTAATGATAAAGACACACGTGAAATCAAGACAGCAAACCAAAAACAAGTAAATGGTGAAAACACAGCAAACCCCCAAACCCCCCTAACTATCTATCTAACTAATATAATATACCAGCAAGGAAACCAATATGAAATAAAAGATAAGGCATGAGCCAAAGTGACAAGGGAACAGGAAACAGGGTTCAAGGTCAGGATACACAAACGGGGTTCAGGAATAAATAGGAACAGGCTGGAACAAGAGCAGGTACTGGCAGGGACAAGGGCTTAGCAGAGGAATTCTGAAGCACTGAGCCTAGTTCAGGGCGGGTTTATATAGTCCAGCAAAACAATGACAGGTGTGCTTGATGACAAGTCTGCAGTCCAGGCAGGGAGACCCCCGCTGGTGGCCACTGGAATTACACCCTTTTGGTGCTGAATGTAATAGTGCCACCAGCAGGAGAAACCGGAGATGACACAGTTCCTGACAGTTCCCCCTCCTAAAGGAGTGGCCTCCGGACACTCCATTCAGCCCTGGGTACGACAGTCCGAGTGGGTGCAGAAACACCTTAAAATGTTTCCCTACTGAGTCTGCGGACTTCTTCGCACTCCCAAGGCCAGAGTCTTTTAGTTCACTGGGGGACGTGCCATCAGAGTCTGAAAATAGGACACAAACCCCACCACCTGGGTCAGGAAGTTTGGATCTGGAGATGAAAATTAGCAGGGTAACGGGAAAGAAACCATCGGAGGCAGACCACACAGGAGCATTACATTCAAGCCAGGCAACAGACAGGATTGACCCAGCGGCAAGATGGCCATCAGTCAGGAACAGTTTTAGCAGGCACCATGTCATCAGGCTGAGCAGAAAGCAGAGGTACATCACGCTGGGCAGTGGCACATCCTCATCAAGCTGGGCAGCAGGCAAAAGCACATTGAGCTGGGCAGCAGGCAAAAGCACATCGAGCTGGGCAGCAGGCAAAAGCACATCGAGCTGGGCAGCAGGCATGGGCACCTCAAGCTGGGCAGCGGGCTCATCAAGCTGGAGAGCAGGCACTGGTACTTCCGGCTGGAACACTGGCACCTCAGACTGGAACACTGGCACCGAGACATCAGGCTGGAGGGCTGGCACCGAGACATCAGACCAGGCGGCAGGTACTGGAACTTCAGACTGGGCAGTAGGCCCATCAGGCAGAACAGCAGGTGCTGGCACAACAAGCTGAACAGCAGGCACATCGGGCTGGATAGCAGGTACTGGAACTTCAAACTGGGCAGCCGGTACTGGAACTTTAGACTGGGCAGCAAGCACAGACACTGGCACATCAGGCAGAACAGCAGGTGCTGGAACAACAGGCAGGACAGCAGGTGCATCGGACTGGATAGTCGGTACTGGAACTTCAGACTGGGCCGTGGGCACAGGCGCTGGCACGTCAGGCAGAACAGCAGGTACTGGCACAACAGGCAGAACAGCAGATACATCGGACTGGATAGCAGGTACTGGAACTTTAAACCGGGCAGCTGGTACTGGAACTGCAGACTGGACAGTGGGCACAGGTGCTGGCACATCAGGCAGAACAGCAGGTACATCGGACTGGATAGCAGGTACTGGAACTGCAAACCGGGCAGCTGGTACTGGAACTTCAGACTGGGCCGTGGGCACAGGCGCTGGCACATCAGGCAGAACAGCAGGTACTGGCACAACAGGCAGAACAGCAGGTACATCAGACTGGATAGCAGGTACTGGAACTTCAAACTGGGCAGCTGGTACTGGAACTGCAGACTGGACAGTGGGCACAGGTGCTGGCACATCAGGCAGAACAGCAGGTACATCGGACTGGATAGCAGGTACTGGAACTGCAAACTGGGCAGCTGGTACTGGAACTTCAGACTGGACAATGGGCACAGGCGCTGGCACATCAGGCAGAACAGCAGGTACTGGCACAACAGGCAGAACAGCAGGTACATCCGACTGGATAGCAGGTACTGGAACTTCAAACCGGGCAGCTGGTACTGGAACTGCAGACTGGACAGTGGGCACAGGTGCTGGCACATCAGGCAGAACAGCAGGTACATCGGACTGGATAGCAGGTACTGGAACTGCAAACCGGGCAGCTGGTACTGGAACTTCAGACTGGACAATGGGCACAGGTGCTGGCACATCAGGCAGAACAGCAGGTACTGGCACAACAGGCACATCGGACTGGATAGCAGGTACTGGAACTGCAAACCGGGCAGCTGGTACTGGAATTGCAGACTGGACAGTGGGCACAGGTGCTGGCACATCAGGCAGAACAGCAGATACATCGGACTGGATAGCAGGTACTGGAACTGCAAACCGGGCAGCTGGTACTGGAACTTCAGACTGGACAGTGGGCACAGGTGCTGGCACATCAGGCAGAACAGCAGGTACTGGCACAACAGGCTGAACAGCAGGTACATCGGACTGGATAGCAGGTACTGGAACTCCAAACCAGGCAGCTGGTACTGGAACTTCAGACTGGACAGTGGGCACAGGTGCTGGCACATCAGGCAGAACAGCAGGTACTGGCACAACAGTCTGAACAGCAGGTGCATCGGACTGGATAGCAGGTACTGGAACTTCAAACCGGGCAGCTGGTACTGGAACTTCAGACTGGACAGTGGGCACAGGTGCTGGCACATCAGGCAGAACAGCAGGTACTGGCACAGCAGGCTGAACAGCAGGTACATCGGACTGGATAGCAGGTACTGGAACTTCAAACTGGGCAGCTGGTACTGGAACTTCAGACTGGACAGTGGGCACAGGTGCTGGCACATCAGGCAGAACAGCAGGTACTGGCACAACAGGCACATCGGACTGGATAGCAGGTACTGGAACTGCAAACCGGGCAGCTGGTACTGGAACTGCAGACTGGACAGTGGGCACAGGTGCTGGCACATCAGGCAGAACAGCAGATACATCGGACTGGATAGCAGGTACTGGAACTGCAAACCGGGCAGCTGGTACTGGAACTTCAGACTGGACAGTGGGCACAGGTGCTGGCACATCAGGCAGAACAGCAGGTACTGGCACAACAGGCTGAACAGCAGGTACATCGGACTGGATAGCAGGTACTGGAACTCGAAACCAGGCAGCTGGTACTGGAACTTCAGACTGGACAGTGGGCACAGGTGCTGGCACATCAGACAGAACAGCAGGTACTGGCACAACAGTCTGAACAGCAGGTGCATCGGACTGGATAGCAGGTACTGGAACTTCAAACCGGGCAGCTGGTACTGGAACTTCAGACTGGACAGTGGGCACAGGTGCTGGCACATCAGGCAGAACAGCAGGTACTGGCACAACAGGCTGAACAGCAGGTACATCGGACTGGATAGCAGGTACTGGAACTTCAAACCGGGCAGCTGGTACTGGAACTTCAGACTGGACAGTGGGCCCAGGTGCTGGCACATCAGGCAGAACAGCAGGTACTGGCACAGCAGGCTGAACAGCAGGTACATCGGACTGGATAGCAGGTACTGGAACTTCAAACTGGGCAGCTGGTACTGGAACTTCAGACTGGACAGTGGGCACAGGTGCTGGCAAATCAGGCTGGAACAGATCAGCTGGTGGGGAGGCAGGATTGGATACTGGCATGATGGTATGGGTTGGAAAAAACTTCCGCTTCTTTTTGCTTTTAGCCACTGGGGATCTATAAGTGGGTACAGGGCTGTAGGTAGGGAATGCAGCTGGTAGAAGCGAAGAGTGAAAGGATGGCAAGACAGAGGGAGTAGGTTTTGAAGGGAGATTTAGTGGAGCTGATGGAGGCAGTTGAGAAGCAGCAGGGGAGTTAAAGGCAGGGTAGGTGCAACAGGAGGAAACAGGGTACTGGTATTTCATTGGTAGAGAAGTATATTTGGAGCTAACAGAAGCTGAATGCAACAAACTTGACCAGGCCTGTATTAATGATTGCACTGAATCAGGTTTGCACTTGGCTTGTCTGACCAGAGACTGCACTGATTCAATGCATTTTGCAAGCACCTGCTGAGGACAAGCTGAATATTGTTCAAAAAAGAATGCTGAGTCATCCTCCAACAGCCAAACTAAAGATTCTACCTGAGCTGCACTAAAAGGGGGTGTATAGTCATCACCTCCCTCAGCGACATCAGACAGGGCCAACTCAGTACAAATCCAAATTAATGGTTGCACATCTTCAAACAAAAAACTGCCTTGCTCAATAAAAACATGAGCTAGGCGGATGCCTTCTAACAACTGTTCCCTAGTGTATGCAGCCAATGTCTGATAACAAAGGTCTCTGTCATCAGTTGCCAGGAGCGATAAATACAAAATACTTTCAAAATCCATATTTCAACAATAGCTGGGACTCAGGCCCCAATTCCCAGGTGCAACCGATCTGATTGTATGGCTTCAGAATTCTGTCAGGGGATGTTATACACAACATCCAATTCAGGTGATCAGATCGCTGGGCTGCACCAAGGAATCAGGGACAAACGAGTAAATGAATAAAAAGGTATGTTTATTGTTAATGATAAAGACACACGTGAAATCAAGACAGCAAACCAAAAACAAGTAAATGGTGAAAACACAGCAAACCCCCAAACCCCCCTAACTATCTATCTAACTAATATAATATACCAGCAAGGAAACCAATATGAAATAAAAGATAAGGCATGAGCCAAAGTGACAAGGGAACAGGAAACAGGGTTCAAGGTCAGGATACACAAACGGGGTTCAGGAATAAATAGGAACAGGCTGGAACAAGAGCAGGTACTGGCAGGGACAAGGGCTTAGCAGAGGAATTCTGAAGCACTGAGCCTAGTTCAGGGCGGGTTTATATAGTCCAGCAAAACAATGACAGGTGTGCTTGATGACAAGTCTGCAGTCCAGGCAGGGAGACCCCCGCTGGTGGCCACTGGAATTACACCCTTTTGGTGCTGAATGTAATAGTGCCACCAGCAGGAGAAACCGGAGATGACACAGTTCCTGACAACACTAACTGTAAATACTGCAGCTGTCTGCCTGTGGTATTAATAGGATCAGAACAACAGCAATTGTCTTCAGGTAGCTTTAGGTGCACACTGTGCAGAGGACACAGTACACTAACTGTAAAAACACCTGCCCGCCTGTCAGTAGGAAGAGAATAACAGGAACAGATCTAGCTAAACTGAATACAGTGTATATATATATATATATATACATATATATATATACATACATACATACAACACGTGGGATGCATATATATACACAATACACTGTAAGTGCAGCTAACTGACTCGCCTGCCTACTCTATCTAACTTAAATCAAATGACACTGTCTCTCTGTCTATCTCTCTTCGCCGCCGCAACACACTACACAAGGCCGCCACGCAGGCGGCCTTATATAGTGTGGGGCGTGTACTAAACCCCCTGAGCCATAATTGGCCAAAGCCACCCTGGCTATGACCAATTACGGCTCTCTGTACAGGCGGCGCTGTAATTGGCCAAGCATGCGGGTCATAGTGCATGCTTGGCCAATCATCAGCCAGCAATGCACTGCGATGCCACAGTGAATTACGGGCCGTGACGCGCCACTCGAATTTGGCGAGACCGACCCATAACGTTCGCAATTCGACGAACGGTCGAACAGGCGATGTTCGAGTCGAACATGGGTTTGACTCGAACTCGAAGCTCATCCCTAGTCACCAACACACCATCCTGTTTATTCAAATAATTGTATTTATCACAGAAACCAGAGCAATGTTTCTGAGCCATCACCAGACTCCATCAGGTGAGAGTAATACCTAACCATCACACCTTAACTATATGACCAAAAGTGTGTGGACACCCCTGCAAATTATTTGGGTGCTTTCAGTAATGGGTACTGTTTTACCCCTTCGCGCCTAAGGGTAAAACAAATCTAAATGCCTAAGCACAATTTTGCAACTTTGACATGTGTTAGTTAAGCCATTTATTTATTCACAACCTCTTTGTACATCCAGGTGGATTATTCCTTGTTTTTTTCTGGAAAAATTGGGCTTTCATTTGGTGGTAAATGGTAATAGTTGTCTCCTATTTTTTTTTTATTATCAAAGGAAAACTGTCCCAAAATAGTAAAAAATATATACACTACCGTTCAAAAGTTTGGGGTCACCCAAACAATTTTGTGTTTTCCATGAAAAGTCACACTTATTCACCACCATACGTTGTGAAATGAATAGAAAATAGAGTCAAGACATTGACAAGGTTAGAAATAATGATTTGTATTTGAAATAACATTGTTTTTACATCAAACTTTGCTTTCATCAAAGAATCCTCCTTTTGCAGCAATTACAGCATTGCACACCTTTGGCATTCTAGCTGTTAATTTATTGAGGTAAGCTGGAGAAATTGCACCCCACGCTTCTAGAAGCAGCTCCCACAAGTTGGATTGGTTGGATGGGCACTTCTGGCGTACCATACGGTCAAGCTGCTCCCACAACAGCTCAATGGGGTTCAGATCTGGTGACTGTGCTGGCCACTCCATTACCGATAGAATACCAGCTGCCTGCTTCTGCTGTAAATAGTTCTTGCACAATTTGGAGGTGTGTTTAGGGTCATTGTCCTGTTGTAGGATGAAATTGGCTCCAATCAAGCGCTGTCCACTGGGTATGGCATGGCGTTGCAAAATGGAGTGATAGCCTTCCTTATTCAGAATCCCTTTTACCCTGTACAAAGCTCCCACCTTACCAGCACCAAAGCAACCCCAGACCATCACATTACCTCCACCATGCTTAACAGATGGCGTCAGGCATTCTTCCAGCATCTTTTCATTTGTTCTGCGTCTCACAAACGTTCTTCTTTGTGATCCAAACACCTCAAACTTGGATTCATCCGTCCACAACACTTTTTTCCAGTCTTCCTCTGTCCAATGTCTGTGTTCTTTTGCCCATCTTAATCTTTTTCTTTTATTGGCCAGTCTCAGATATGGCTTTTTCTTTGCCACTCTGCCCTGAAGCCCAAAATCCCGCAGCCGCCTCTTCACTGTAGATGTTGACACTGGTGTTTTGCGGGTACTATTTAATGAAGATGCCAGTTGGGGACCTGTGAGGCGTCTGTTTCTCAAACTAGAGACTCTAATGTGCTTATCTTCTTGCTTAGTTGTGCAACGCGGCCTCCCACTTCTTTTTCTACTCTGGTTAGAGCCTGTTTGTGCTGTCCTCTGAAGGGAGTAGTACACACCATTGTAGGAAATCTTCAATTTCTTTGCAATTTCTCGCATGGAATAGCCTTCATTTCTAAGAACAAGAATAGACTGTCGAGTTTCAGATGAAAGTTCTCTTTTCCTGGCCATTTTGAGCGTTTAATTGACCCCACAAATGTGATGCTCCAGAAACTCAATCTGCTCACAGGAAGGTCAGTTTTGTAGCTTCTGGAAGGAGCTAGACTGTTTTTAGATGTGTGAACATGATTGCACAAGGGTTTGCTAATCATCAATTAGCCTTCTGAGCCAATGAGCAAACACATTGTACCATTAGAACACTGGAGTGATAGTTGCTGGAAATGGGCCTCTATACACCTATGTAGATATTGCACCAAAAACTAGACATTTGCAGTTAGAATAGTCATTTACCACATTAGCAATGTATAGAGTATATTTGTTTAAAGTTAGGTCTAGTTTAAAGTTAGCTTCATTTAAAAGTACAGTGCTTTTCCTTCAAAAATAAGGACATTTCAATGTGACCCCAAACTTTTGAACGGTAGTGTATATGTTTTCAATTTAGCTGTATATTTCTTCCTACTACCATAACCTTCCACCAAAGAATAACTCAAAATAAATTCTCCTGCTCCTGATGATCGCAGCGATACCTCATATGTGCATGTTATTTGTTGCTTGTAACCGTAATACAGCCCAGAAACAATAGTGATCATTTTGATTTTTTTTTATCCTACATGAAACATTAGCTGACACTAATACTAATTAAAAAAAATCCTGTAAAAAAAAACCACTGACCCTGACCTTTTACCCAAACACAAAACCTGGCACTGACCTAGATCAAATCTCAATCTAGGTATTTAAAAAAAAAAAAAAAAATATTATTTTTTTTTTTTTTTGTATTTTTTTTTTTACACACACACACACACACAAAAGGATATACGCAAATATGCGGCTCAAAGGAAAAAAGCCCAGTCCAGTGGGGCCGCATATTTGTGTTAAGTTGGTGCCAAGGGGTTAAAACTGATCTTCACTGCATCTGAACAGCACAAACCAAAAACACTATTTAATTCATTTTTAATATTCAAAGCAAACTCCCCCATCCATCCATGTCTCCATGCTTTATTTTGTTAAAAAACACCCCCTAGCATTTCTGGCCGTAGCCATCTTGAGTAAGGGCAAATGATTCATGTAGCATTTACTTCCTGGAATCCACCTGCCCTTAAGTAATACTAAAGCCTCATTTTTTTTGCCTAAAAATGACAAACATGTTATACTTACCTGCCTTGTGTAGTGGTTTTGCTCAGAGCAGCCCAGATCCTCCTCTTCTCAGGTCCCTCTTCGGCTCTCCTTGCCCCTTCCCCCTGACGAGTGCCCCCCCCAGCAAGTAGCTTGCTATGGGGCACCTGAGCCGAGCCTCAGCTCCGTGTGTCCATTCAGACACGGAGTCCCGGATAGGCCTCGCAATCTCTCTCTCCTCATTGGCTGACTGACTTTGATTGACAGCCAATGGCACTCCGCTGCTGTCTCAGCCAATGAGGAGGAGATTCTTGGGTAGCTGAGTCTGGATAGAGAGGGACCTCAGGTAAGTATTAGGGGGGCTGAGGCACACAGAAGGTTTTTTTATAGAATAGAATGCATTAAGATAAAAAAACCTTCTGACTTTTCAGTATTGCCTTAGCTCAAAAATGCATGCTGGAGAGTGTGCTTAGCTGAAAAAAACCCTCCTATTCTCCTCCCTTCCTGAAGACTCCTGGGATGTATGACATCATTTGCCTAGGCCAAACAACAGGAAGTAACTGAATAAATGTAAAAGAAAAAGTTTAAAACAAGTAAACATGACATACCGTACTTTCCTGTCTATTTACTAATGCTAGCAGCATGAGTATTAAAAAAATCAATGTTGATTGGGAGAGTGAAGTTCCACTTTAAGATTCTCTTCTTGTCTTCTTGTCCATCATCAGTAGCTGACCAGAAAAATGCTAATTTGGCTAAATGAACACTAATTCCCACAGACACACTCCAAAATCATGGGGAAAGTCTTTCCATAGTAATGGGGTCTGTTATAGACCTGTTAGTCCCTGTGGTTTTGGAATGGAAAGATCATATAGAGGTGATTTTGGCCATATGCCACAGCCCACCCTTTTATTTTTCTGTACACTTTCACCCCCAATTTATAGGTCACATTTCGAGACACTCCACATAAATTTTAGATTTGAGCACATTATTTGTGAAATAAGCTGGGTTAATAATGCAATTTTCTTTTTTTTTTTCAACCTACTATAACTAACAGTAAATCCAAGGGGTAAATCCAAAATAGCTGCCACCGAAATAGGAATAGAGGGGAAATCTTCAAATGTTCCAATGACAACTGTCTAAGTGGGAATTTCCCTCACATTGGAACTATATCCTCTTACTTCCTGTGGTGTCTACAGGACAGGAAGTAAAGGGAATTGTTCCTGAAGAGACACAGCTGGAAAAAAAAAACTAACATTGATTTATTCTACCCTAAACAAAAAAAGTTTGGGGTTTAGATATACTTTAAGCTTTCAACAACCCACAGAGCATACATACACTATATTTTAAACCTGATCTCCTGTGCCTGCAATATAAACAGAATCAAATTGAAACCAGGATAATTGAAGCCAATCAAAAAAATAAAGACACTGTGCTAAAGAAGTCTCTGCATTATACAAATGGAAAGGACAGGCATATTTAGTAGCTCACACTGCCTAGTTCCCAATTAACCTCTTGGCCCTAGCGGAGCCAGTGTGAATAAGAAGCTTTTGGCACGCCATCTTCCCTTGACCGCAGAACTGCAATGAATACTTTCCCCTAAGCTTTTATGTTAACATATTTGAGAGGCTTCCAATTTATCTTCCCATGAGGTTCAAATGTCACCAGAATAAGATTATTATTGCCCTTCTTTGGTTGCTTGGCAAACAGTAATGTCAAACAAGGCAAAAACTTTCTAAACTCTAAGAGGAAATACTCTCATTAAAACATGTTTGCTAACAGTTCCTTCACTTCGTACAAATTATTATAATGCCTGGAAATGTTCAAGAGGAGATAAGGAGAAGATTAAGTTAATACATCAAAGGATGTTCAATTTTTTTTAAACTATTCTTTAATTGGTAAAATTTGTTGCAACAGGAATGCTGTGGGAATGTCATAGTCTTAGGAAGTGAAATCACTATTATCATTATTAATGTGATTATATATACTGTATATATACAGAGGGTAAAATAAGTATTGAACACGTCACCATTTTTCTAGGTAAATAAATTAGAAATTTTCACCACATGTCGGTAACAATCCATGCAATCCAAACATACAATGAAACCAAAACAAATAAGTTTAGAAAATTAAATTATGTGTAATAAAATGGAATGACACAGGGAAAAAGTATTGAGCACATGAAGAAAAGGAGGTGTAAAAAGGCATTGAAAGCCAAGACAACAGCTGAAATCTATCAGTAATTTGAAAGCAATCCTGCCCCTTGTCAGTGCAAATTAAGATCAGTTGGTTCAGTCTCAACTGATGGCCTATAAAAAGGTGTCTTATTACCAAGGTGTCACACAAGAAACATCTCAAGATGGATAAAAAGCAAAGAGCTTTCTCAAGACCTTTGCAACCTTATTGTTGCAAAACATACTGATGGCATTGGTTACAGAAGGATTAAACTTTTGAATGTCCCAGTGAGCACTGTTGGGGCCATAATCCAGAAGTGGAAAGAGCATCTTTTCACCATAAACCAGCCACGACCAGGTGCTCCTTGCAAGATTTTTGACAGAGGAATGAAAAGAATTATCAGAAGAGTTTTCCAAGAGCTAAGGACCACTTGTGGAGAGCTTCAGAAAGACCTGGAGTTAGCAGGTACAATTGTTTCAAAGAAAACAATAAGTAATGCACTCAAGCGCCATGGCCTGTATGCACGCTCACCACGCAAGACTCCATTGCTGAATAAAAAGCATGTTGTAGCTCATTTAAAGTTTGCTGCACAACATTTAGACAAGCCTGTCAAATAGTGGGAGAATATAGTATGGTCAGATGAGACCAAAACTGAACTCTTTGGATGCCATAATTCACGCTATGTTTGGAGGGCAAATGGCACTGCACATCACCCCCAAAACACCCCCATAACAACAGTGAACTTTGGAGGTAGGAACATCATTGTGTGGGGCTGTTTTTCAGCATACGGTACTGGCAATCTTCATGCCATTGAAGGAAGGATGAATGGAAAAATGTACCATGGAATATAGATATAAATCTGCTGCCATCTACCAGAATGATGAAGATGAAACAAGGGTGAACATTTCAGCAAGACAATGATCCCAAACACAAAGCCAAGGAAACTCTCAATTGGTATCAAAGAAAGAAAATAAAGCTGCTAGAATGGCCAAGCCAATCACCCGACTTGAATCCAATATAAAATCTATGGAAAGAACTAAAGATTAGAGTTCATAGAAGAGGCCCATGTAACCTTCAAGATTTGAAGACTGTTGTTGTGGAAGAATGTGCCAAAATCACACCTGAGCAATGCATGCGGCTAGTTTCTCCATACAGGAGGTGTCTTGAAGCTGGCATTACCGACAAAAGATTTTGTACTAAGTATTAAATACATTTCAGTTTGCATGTTCAATACTTTTTCCCTGTGTTATGCCATTTTATTACACATCATTTCTGAACTTATTTCTTTTGATGTCTTTGTATGTATGGATTGCATGGGTTGTTACTGACATGTGATGAAACTTTCTTTTCAATATTTTATTGGTTTTACAATATACCAGAATACATGTTACTTCCAATTTCAGGTAAGGCATTTCAAGTGAGAGTGCAGGTGATAAACTAGGAGATTGATTGCTCATAATGGGCCGTCTCTCCTCCCCAAGGGGAACTCACTGTGGAGAAGACGGTCTGGGAAAACAACTCCTGACAGTTAGCATGGCCGGTCGAAAGATAGAAGTATGTCTACCCTGGTCTGCCAATAATGTTATATTGTGGGGGGTATGTTGAGTAATGTGGTCATAGAAACAAACATTCAGGTCTTTATGGTATTGTTTATCTGACTCTGGGTACCTTATGTTATGGCCTGAAACATTGTAGTTTAAGAAGCTGATTGAGTGTCAATGCCCAAAATCCACCTGTAAGAGAGTCAGCCAAGGGAGATGCTTCATCTCCACATGAAAGAAAGAAAAAGAAGAAAAGAGAAGGGGGAAACGAAAAGCGAGTGACATTAGGGAGTAAAGTGTCAGCATGAAGGAAGGTCACCTAGAGAGTAGAAAAGAAATTGGGGTCGTCTACGAGCCTGGAAGTAATGGTATACCTATGTAGTTCGCCCAGGGTTCCCAGATTAATTTGAATTTGTGGGCTTTGTCTAGCAGCTCGCTGACAATCTTCTCCTGGGCCATGATCCAGGAGATCTTACGTTTCACTCCAGCTAAGGGTACCAAGTGCCTTTTCCAGTTCCTGGCTATGGTGATTTTGGCTCCTAAGAGCATATAAAAGATCAATGATTGTGTGTGTCTGGGAATTTTCTCTACCTGGACGTTGAGAAGTGCTTTGTCCGGAACCCGTGGAACTGTAACTCCTGTGATCTTCTACAATATGTGGAAAAAGCTGTTCCAAAAGTTCCGGAGTCGAGGGCATGTCCACCATATATGGAGTAGAGAGCCAATATGGCCACATCCACTGAAACATAGAGGGGATGAATCTGGGAATATTTTAGCGAGGGTGGCAGGGACTTGGTACCAAAGTGTGATGATTTTAATGCTAGCTTCCATTAGAGAAATGTTCATGATGCCTTTGAATGATCTGTAAAAGCATCAATACCATTTATCCAAGTCCTACTCATCTGCCAGGTCTTGTTCCCAAAGTTGGGCATAAAGCAGTTTGTTTAAGGTTCTGGCTAGTGAGTTATAGATAATGGAGATACCCCCCCCTCATCTCTAGGGGGATCTGGTTTGTCAAACCATTTGGATCGCAGGAAGTGAGTAATTTGGGTCAGTCTATATCTTTCTGAGTCAGGCATTTCTAATTTACTCACACAGTACCCGACAGTAAGGAGACCCATGGAGTTGAGGAAGTGTCCAATCCTATATAGGCCCTTGTCTAGCCACCATTTGAATGCAAGTATGTTTTGGCCAGGGGGAAATTCTGGGTTGTGGAATAAGTGAGCAAGTGGGCGTATGGAAGTAGTTAGGGAGGAGTGTTTTTGAAGTCTATCCCACAAGGACATCGAGTGGGAGAGGGTTGGGGCTAATATCACTGGTCTGAGGAGAGGAAGAGCCCAAAATAGGTAGTCTATCGTGTAACGCGGTTTTGCTTGTCTCTCCATCAGTAGCCAGTCTGGTTTAGGGCCCCTTGAATAGGCTATGGAGATCTGAGCTCTTTGCTCCGATTGGTAATACCACCAGATATTTGGAAGGGCTAGACCCCCCTGGGTTTTGAGTCTAAAAAGTGTTTCTTTGGAGCATCGTCTGCCCTTGGATCCCCAGATGAATTTCAGGATGGCGGATTGAACCGAAGGAGTTACGCTTTCTTATTCGGAATTGGAACAGATCGGATGAGGTACAGGAGATGGGGAAGGAGGGTCATTTTAATGGAGTTCACCCTACCCAGCCAGGGTAGATCATGCTTGGACCATGCGGACATGTCGGCTTCAAGTTTTTTGAACAGAGGGGGGTAGTTGTTAGCGAATAACATGTCAAATTTTAAGTAGGTCTGGCGAGATTGAGATGTTCAGAGCTGCGGATTGGGATATGTTGACACGGAGACCTGAGGCTATCCCAAACTGCTCAAGGAGCTTAATAATGTTAGGGGTGGAGATGAAGGGTGATGTAACAAAGAGGAGTAGGTCGTCCGCGAATAGGGCACATTTATGTTCTTGAGGGCCACATGTGACTCCTCTAATGTCTTGGTGGCTACGTATGGCAATTGCTAAGGATTCTATGGCAATGGCAAAAATGAGGGGCGATAATGGGCAACCCTGTCTGGTGCCTTCTCTATATTAAACAGGTCTGAGTACCTGCCCTGCATTCTCACTTGGGCACTTGGATTGGAGTAGAGGGAGTGTAAAATGTGCAGAAAGTTGGGGCCTAGTCCCCATCTTTCCAGGGCCTTAAAGATATACGGCCAAGTGACTGGGATGTGATGAAACTTTCAAGACAATAGAAAAAATGGTTACATGTACAATACTTTTTTTACCTGCTGTATATATTTATTGCTTGAAAAGCACATATCATGTACAAGCAAAAATCCCCTAAAATAGTGGCTGATGGTAACTTTTGCAGGAATATCTTGCTTTGTGCTCTGGTGTGCAGTCATGTTGGAACAGGGAGGGGCCATCCCCAAACTGTTCCCACTAAGTTGGGAGTATGAAATTGTCCAAAATGTCTCGGTATGCTGACACCTTCACTGGAACTAAGGGGGCAAGCCCAAACCCTGAAAAGGTCCTATTCCACAACATGAAAATATATGTGGAAAGTGGGAGAGAGGGTTGGGGGGGCAGTTGGGGCATCACTAGGCATGGTTAGTTTTGGTATTATATATTATATATATTATATATTATTATACACTTCAATTTTATAATGCATTTGTTTTTATATTGTTTTTATATTGATCTATATTTGTGTGCTGAGGAAGTTTTACTGTCAGCTGAGATATTGTAAAGAGGTGGTATGTCCGCTCCACAGCATCGCCCTGAGAATAATAATAGTACTGTCACTCATATATGGGTTCATAATTGCAGTTTGAGCATTATATAGCCACAGCATGAAGGAGCAGCTACCAGGCCTCTGTAGTCAGTCGTGGGCCCCTATGGGTGTTAAGCCACTGAGATCAACAGCGCTATTGCGTTACATAGGGCCACTGTCAGATCATTTATAATAGACATACAAACCGTCCAATCACAATTCCCCTATGGAAGATACGTCATATCCCTGTATCAACACGTGTTGGGAAGGGGACAGGACGGGGCAGGAGACAGCTGGTTTGTCTCAAGGTGGAGGGACATACGATCTCAGCATTTTTCTGTTTCATGTAGAGTGATGCAATACATTTTATGTATAAAACGGTATAACACTATCTAGTCCTTTATATATTTTATATGTATGTGGAGACAATGCTACTGGACAGCTCAGGATCCCACAGCTTTACTTTCACAGAACCCAGGGGTGGTTTATGTGCGTGTATAGACCAAACCTAATTGTGTGGTCCCACGCTTTGAGGTGAGCAGATTCACATATGGGGGGGGGGGGGGGGGCACAAGTTCGTTGACACATGGACACGTTTGGATCACCATGACAAGATTTAATTATGTTTAAAATGGACTTTATGATTTAGTCATGTTGCTTTGATTCACGAGATTATCAGTGTATTATGATATACGCACTTCAGCACTTTATTTCAATATTGTCACTTTATTATCTGCAATAGAATATTTTTTACAAATAGCTCGCAATTTTATATATATATTGTAAAGTTTGGGGGATAATGTCTCCACGGGACCAAATGCATAAACCGTTTAAACTTTAAACAAAAAGGCTTTTATTTGTAAGCAAATCAAAAATAAAGCTTCATTCAGCACAAAAATATAAAACAAAGTCTGCTTATCTTCAGCATAAAATAAAGTCTGCTTATCTTCAGCACAAAGAAAATTAAAGAAAAGGCACGTACAGTTTGTAGCCAGGTCTTCACCCCAGAGTTTTAATCTTTAGTAGCTTCCAAACAGATACACTGCTCATCAGGACAGGTGTAATCACCTACTCCTCATCACCACCACCTCTCAATACTTCCTGTCTTTTATGAGCTGTTTCCTGGAGGCCTTTAACCCCCTATGTGCTGAATCCCTGTGGTCAGGGGTGGAGGCTCTTTCCCACCCGAATATCACTTCAGAGCCTCCCAAATTCCGGGTCCCAAATAACTCTCTATTAAGACAGAGAGGACTGAGAGTCAGTCCTCTCCTGATTGACTCTTCTCCTGGGAATTCCTCACCCATTCTGGGTGACCCCCTGAACACTACCGCACTTCCCTTAAAGGGACCATACCCCAAATATCAGTGCTACATAGCACCCATCCAGGACCCAACCTTGACGTCCTATTGAACCCTACAGACTAATGCCCTGTACACCCGATAGGATTTTCCAATGGAAAATGTGTGATAGGACCTTGTTGTTGGAAATTCCGACCTTGTGTAGGCTCCATCACACATTTTCCATAGGAATTTCCGACACACAAAGTTTGAGAGCTTGCTATAAAATTTTCCGACAACGAAATTCGTTGTCGGAAATTCCGATCATGTGTACACAAATCCGACGCACAAAGTGCCACGCATGCTCAGAATAAATTAAGAGACGAAAGCTATTGGCTACTGCCCCGTTTATAGTCCCGACGTACGTGTTTTACGTCACCGCGTTGAGAACGATCGGATTTTCCGACAACTTTGTGTGACCGTGTGTATGCAAGACAAGTTTGAGCCAACATCCGTCGGAAAAAATCCATGGATTTTGTTGTCGGAATGTCCGATCAATGTCCGACCGTGTGTACAGGGCATAAGACTGGGATGCCATTAACCACTTGACGACCGCCTCACGCCGATGTACGTCGGCAAAGTGGCACAGACAGGCAAAATCGCGTACATGGTACGTGAAATGCCTTCCGCGGGTGGGGGGTCCGATCGGACCCCCCCCCCGGTGCCCGAGGCAGTCGTCTTTTGTCCAGCGGCGATCGGTGGTGAGGGGGAGACCATCCGTTCGTGGCCCCCCCTCGCGATCGCCGCCGGCCAATCGAATCATTCCTTTGCTGCTGTATGCTAAACAGCAGCAAAGGAAATGATGTCATCTCCCCTCGGGTCGGTAGTTTCCGTTCCGGCCCGAGGAGAGAAGACAGGTATGTGAGTGCACAAACACTACACACACAGTAGAACATGCCAGGCACACAAAACACCCCGATCCCCCCCCCGATCGCCCCCCGATCCCCCCCAATCACCCCCCCCCCTGTCACAAACTGACACCAGCAGTTTTTTTTTTTTTTTTTTTTCTGATTACTGCATAGTGTCAGTTTGTGACAGTTACAGTGTTGGGACAGTTACTGTTACCCCCCTTTAGGTCTAGGGTACCCCCCTAACCCCCCCTAATAAAGTTTTAACCCCTTGATCACCCCCTGTCACCAGTGTCACTAAGCGATCATTTTTCTGATCGCTGTATTAGTGTCGCTGGTGACGCTAGTTAGGGACATAAATATTTAGGTTCGCCGTCAGCGTTTTATAGCGTGAGGGACCCCCATATACTACCGAATAAATGTTTTAACCCCTTGATTGCCCCCTAGTTAACCCTTTCACCACTGATCACCGTATAACCGTTACGGTTGACGCTGGTTAGTTTGTTTATTTTTTATAGTGTCAGGGCACCCGCCGTTTATTACCGAATAAAGGTTTAGCCCCCTGATCGCCCGGCGGTGATATGCGTCGCCCCAGGCAGCGTCAGATTAGCGCCAGTACCGCTAACACCCACGCACGCAGCATACACCTCCCTTAGTGGTATAGTATCTGAACGGATCAATATCTGATCCGATCAGATCTATACTAGCGTCCCCAGCAGTTTAGGGTTCCCAAAAACGCAGTGTTAGCGGAATCAGCCCAGATACCTGCTAGCACCTGCGTTTTGCCCCTCCGCCCGGCCCGGCCCAGCCCACCCAAGTGCAGTATCGATCGATCACTGACACTTACAAAACACTAAATGCATAACTGCAGCGTTCGCAGAGTCAGGCCTGATCCCTGCGATCGCTAACAGTTTTTTTGGTAGTATTTTGGTGAACTGGCAAGCACCAGCCCCAGGCAGCGTCAGGTTAGCGCCAGTACCGCTAACACCCACGCACGCACTGTACACCACCCTTAGTGGTATAGTATCTGAACGGATCAATATCTGATCCGATCAGATCTATACTAGCATCCCCAGCAGTTTAGGGTTCTCACAAACGCAGTGTTAGCGGGATCAGCCCAGATACCTGCTAGCACCTGCGTTTTGCCCCTCCGCCCGGCCCAGCCCAGCCCACCCAAGTGCAGTATCGATCGATCACTGTCACTTACAAAAGACTAAAACGCATAACTGCAGCGTTCGCAGAGTCAGGCCTGATCCCTGTGATCGCCAACAGATTTTTTGGTAGCGTTTTGGTGAACTGGCAAGCGCCAGCGGCCTAGTACACCCCGGTCGTAGTCAAACCAGCACTGCAGTAACACTTGGTGACGTGGCGAGTCCCATAAGTGCAGTTCAAGCTGGTGAGGTGGCAAGCACAAGTAGTGTCCCGCTGCCACCAAAAAGACAAACACAGGCCGTCGTGCCCATAGTGCCCTTCCTGCTGCATTCGCCAATCCTAATTGGGAACCCACCGCTTCTGCAGCGCCCGTACTTCCCCCATTCACATCCCCAACCAAATGCAGTCGGCTGCATGAGAGGCATTTTCTTTATGTCCTCCCGAGTACCCCTACCCAACGAACCCCCCAAAAAAGATATTGTGTCTGCAGCAAGCGCGGATATAGGCGTGATACCCGCTATTATTGTCCCTCCTGTCCTGACAATCCTGGTCTTTGCATTGGTGAATGTTTTGAACGCTACTATGCACTAGTTGAGTATTAGCGTAGGGTACAGCATTGCACAGACTAGGCGCACTTTCACAGGGTCTCCCAAGATGCCATCGTATTTTGAGAGACCCGAACCTGGAACCGGTTACAGTTATAAAAGTTCGTTACAAAAAAAGTGTAAAAAAAAAATATATATATAAAATAAAAAAAAATAGTTGTCGTTTTATTGTTCTCTCTCTCTCTATTCTCTCTATTGTTCTGCTCTTTTTTACTGTATTCTATTCTGCAATGTTTTATTGTTATTATGTTTTATCATGTTTGCTTTTCAGGTATGCAATTTTTTATACTTTACCGTTTACTGTGCTTTATTGTTAACCATTTTTTTGTCTTCAGGTACGCCATTCACAACTTTGAGTGGTTATACCAGAATGATGCCTGCAGGTTTAGGTATCATCTTGGTATCATTCTTTTCAGCCAGCGGTCGGCTTTCATGTAAAAGCAATCCTAGCGGCTAATTAGCCTCTAGACTGCTTTTACAAGCCGTGGGATGGAATGCCCCCCCCCCCCCACCGTCTTCCGTGTTTTTCTCTGGCTCTCCTGTCTCAACAGGGAACCTGAAAATGCAGCCGGTGATTCAGCCAGCTGACCATAGAGCTGATCAGAGACCAGAGTGGCTCCAAACATCTCTATGGCCTAAGAAACCGGAAGCTACGAGCATTTTATGACTTAGATTTCGCTGGATGTAAATAGCGCCATTGGGAAATTGGGGAAGCATTTTATCACACCGATCTTGGTGTGGTCAGATGCTTTGAGGGCAGAGGAGAGATCTAGGGTCTAATAGACCCCAATTTTTTCAAAAAAGAGTACCTGTCACTACCTATTGCTATCATAGGGGATATTTACATTCCCCGAGATAACAATAAAAATGATTAAAAAAAATAAAAATGAAAGGAACAGTTTAAAAATAAGATAAAAAAGCAAAAAAATAATAAAGAAAAAAAAAAAAAAAAAAAAAAAAAGCACCCCTGTCGCCCCCTGCTCTCGCACTAAGGCGAACGCAAGCGGCGGTCTGTCGTCAAACGTAAACAGCAATTGCACCATGCATGTGAGGTATCACCGCGAAGGTTAGATCGAGGGCAGTAATTTTTGCAGTAGACCTCCTCTGTAAATCTAAAGTGGTAACCTGTAAAGGCTTTTAAAGGCTTTTAAAAATGTATTTATTTTGTTGCCACTGCACGTTTGTGCGCAATTGTAAAGCATGTCATGTTTGGTATCCATGTACTCGGCCTAAGATCATCTTTTTTATTTCATCAAACATTTGGGCAATATAGTGTGTTTTAGTGCATTAAAATTTAGAAAAGTGTGTTTTTTCCCCAAAAAATGCGTTTGAAAAATGGCTGCGCAAATACTGTGTGAAAAAAAAAAAAATGAAACACCCACCATTTTAATCTGTAGGGCATTTGCTTTAAAAAAATATATAATGTTTGGGGGTTCAAAGTAATTTTCTTGCAAAAAAAAAAAACTTTTTCATGTAAACAATAAGTGTCAGAAAGGGCTTTGTCTTCAAGTGGTTAGAAGAGTGGGTGATGTGTGACATAAGCTTCTAAATGTTGTGCATAAAATGCCAGGACAGTTCAAAACCCCCCCAAATGACCCCATTTTGGAAAGTAGACACCCCAAGCTATTTGCTGAGAGGCATGTCGAGTCCATGGAATATTTTATATTGCGACACAAGTTGCGGGAAAGAGACAATTTTTTTTTTTGCACAAAATTGTCACTAAATGATATATTGCTCAAACATGCCATGGGAATATGTGAAATTACACCCCAAAATACATTCTGCTGCTTCTCCTGAGTACGGGGATACCACATGTGTGAGACTTTTTGGGAGCCTAGCCGCGTACGGAACCCCGAAAACCAAGCACCGCCTTCAGGCTTTCTAAGGGCGTGAATTTTTGATTTCTCTCTTGACTGCTTATCACAGTTTCGGAGACCATGGAATGCCCAGGTGGCACAAACCCCCCCCAAATGACCCCATTTTGGAAAGTAGACACCCCAAGCTATTTGATGAGAGGTATAGTGAGTATTTTGCAGACCTCACTTTTTGTCACAAAGTTTTGAAAATTGAAAAAAGAAAAAAAAAAAAGTTTTTTCTTATCTTTCTTCATTTTCAAAAACAAATGAGAGCTGCAAAATACTCACCATGCCTCTCAGCAAATAGCTTGGGGTGTCTACTTTCCAAAATGGGGTCATTTGGGGGGGTTTTGTGCCACCTGGGCATTCCATGGCCTCCGAAACTGTGATAGGCAGTGAAGAGTGAAATCAAAAATTTTCACCCTTAGAAATCCTGAAGGCGGTGATTGGTTTTCGGGGTCCCGTACACGGCTAGGCTCCCAAAAAGTCTCACACATGTGGTATCCCCATACTCAGGAGAAGTAGCTAAATGTATTTTGGGGTGCAATTCCACATATGCCCATGGCCTGTGTGAGCAATATATCATTTAGTGACAACTTTGTGCAAAAAAAAAAAAAAAAAAAAAAGTGTCACTTTCCCGCAACTTGTGTCAAAATATAAAATATTCCATGGACTCAATATGCCTCTCTGGAAATAGCTTGGGGTGTCTACTTTCCAAAATGGGGTCATTTGGGGGGGTTTTGTGCCACCTGGGCATTCCATGGCCTCCGAAACTGTGATAGGCAGTAAAGAGTGAAATCATAAATTTACGCCCTTAGAAATCCTGAAGGCGGTGATTGGATTTCGGGGCCCCGTACGCGGCTAGGCTCCCAAAAAGTCCCACACATGTGGTATCCCCATATTCAGGAGAAGCAGCAGAATGTATTTTGGGGTGCAATTCCACATAGGCCCATGGCCTGTGTGAGCAATATATCATTTAGTGACAACTTTTTGTAAATATTTTTTTTTTTGTCATTATTCAATCACTTGGGACAAAAAAAAAAAAATATTCAATGGGTTCAACATGCCTCTCAGCAATTTCCTTGGGGTGTCTACTTTCCAAAATGGGGTCATTTGGGGGGGTTTTGTACTGCCCTGCCATTTTAGCACCTCAAGAAATGACATAGGCAGTCATAAACTAAAAGCTGTGTAAATTACAGAAAATGTACCCTAGTTTGTAGACGCTATAACTTTTGCGCAAACCAATAAATATACGCTTATTGACATTTTTTTTACCAAAAACATGTGGCCGAATACATTTTGGCCTAAATGTATGACTAAAATTGAGTTTATTGGATTTTTTTTATAACAAAAAGTAGAAAATATCATTTTTTTTCAAAATTTTCGGTCTTTTTCCATTTATAGCGCAAAAAATAAAAACCGCAGAGGTGATCAAATACCATCAAAAGAAAGCTCTATTTGTGGGAAGAAAAGGACGCAAATTTCGTTTGGGTACAGCATTGCATGACCGCGCAATTAGCAGTTAAAGCGACGCAGTGCCAAATTGGAAAAAGACCTCTGGTCCTTAGGCAGCATAATGGTCCGGGGCTCAAGTGGTTAAAGTTCATGTGCGTGCAAAGGCAGCCGTCCCAATACTTTTGGTAATATAGTGTATGTCGAGTTAGTTCTTTTCCAAGCATTACTACTGGTTCATTAATGTGATGGAGACCTCTCTGACTAATATGTTGGCTCAGAAGGTGGGAGAGCTGTGGTCATGCATGACTTTTACAGGTAATGTTGCCATTTAGTACCACAAACCAACTGGGGAGTTTAAATGTGCCTGAGCTTAGAATGACTCCTATTCTGGATTGGTGCTTACAATTGGTGAAGCCATGGGCAGACTTTTATGACTAGAATGTTTAGGCACACAACTTTTGGTTCGTAGAGTATAATCAATCTAGAATCACCTCTTTAAACTGCGTATTTTAGTGTTTTATTTGTTCTTATCCTGTTTAGAACATAGTAGCTTTGTATATGTAGCGCTTGGTTGCTACTATTAACTAATATCCACCATGTCACTCTGCTGCCAGACCTCCATCTGCCCCTTCAGAGACAATGAACAGTCATTTGCATTGTTTTTTTTTTGTTTGTTTATTGGGGGATATAACTTGGTTGGGGGAAAGGAAATATGGGATGCCCATAGAACAAATACTTCGCCATCATATTTATGAATTAGAAAGAAAGGTTGAGCCATGAAGTACTGATGTACACATAATATCTACAGTCATTTCCCCTGCATAACACCATTCAGACTATTTCTCCTCCACCGCGTATCTCCCGCAGACTGTTGCTCCCAGGACTGCCACCCTCCTGCACAAACTTCCGCTGTAGATCATTATTCTTCCTGTCACATCATCCACAGTTGACAAAAGAGACCACTCTGAACAGTCTCAGTTGCTGGCTAGGATAGATTGTACTGTTACTAGGCCAGAGGTCTGCAGTACCTCTCCCCGACGGCCTAGTAATTTAGTAGCATGTGCTAATTAATGGACTACTGTTCCCAGCTAGTCTGGCCTGCAAATCCTGCGCCCTCGGGCTACGATTTGACACTTTCCCCACAGTCTCTCCTCTGGCCTCGCACCCAGCTCTCCTGGCATGCCTCACCCAGAACACCACTGTGGTCCACTCACCGACCTTTTCCTGCCCCTAGTCCATGATGGAGAACTTTAACTGGACAAACTTTCCGGCAGCTTCTCCAGCCCCTCTGTTCCAGAACACTTCATCCAGGACCGTGTAAGGATGAAGATCCTTCATCTATGACCGTGTAAAGATGAAGTTCCTTCACAGCTCTCCCGGGCTCCTCTCCTAGGCCTTGAACCCCCCCGATTGGGATGGGGCCCCTGCTGCTGCCTAGTACTCCATTCTCAACGTCTCCCAGACGACAACTCCCCCCTGTTACCTCAGCTTATATGGGAGGCCTGCCCCCTGCCAATTCCAGTAGGAGATTGGTCAGGGCTCCTCACATGGGCTGCCTGCCACTCCAGTCCTAGGCCCTGCCCCTCTTCCAAAACATTCTCCCTGGAAGCAGGGGAGGCGCCTCAGAACTAAAGCATAGGTGTTCACACCCACTGCTACACTAACAACTCCCTGCCCCCCAGATCAAAACAAACAGGACAAGCCTGAAGCATAGGCCTGCCCAAATTTACCTGGCTGACAGTTTCCCTTTACAAAAATCCTCACTCTAGCACCTACCTATGGTAGAGGGTGCTACATATATATGACCAAATTAGATGACTATATTTCTTCTGAGGTGAGGGAAAAATAATGATTAATGTAGGGAAAGGAAGCACCTCAGCCTTTTCTGTCTCTAGACATAGGAGTGGCAAATCATTGCTTGGCGCTACTGTAGTGCTGTGGAAATAGGAGCTTGTTGTAATGGCCATTACACAATGTATATTGTTCACAATGTATATTGGATTGTTCACTTATTTAAAGAGGACCTATATTGTGGAACCAGTGCCCAAAAGATGCAAGCAGGGGGCAAAAGACTAGTCATTTTTAAAGAGGACCTATATTGTGGAACCAGTGCCCAAAAGATGCAAGCAGGGGGCAAAAGACTAGTCATTTTTTTCCCTATGACTTACTTACCATACCTTGTTTCACACTGTGTCTCTGTGTCTCTCTCTCTGTTCTTATTAGAGGAGAAAATTTTTGTCTTCTAATTTTAAAACTGTCTCCCTGATAACTGGTGAGGTAATATTCAGCAAGCAGCAATAGGGTGGATATTGGACAGATACACAGATTGGATAAAGCAGAAGCAGGGTGATCCTTGCACTGCAGGTCCACAGGTAAAGATTCCTCTTCAGGAGAACAGTGAGCTGCATGGTAGTGACCTCACCAGTCCAACGCTCATGAGGCTAGCTATTAGAGGTAGCAGTGCTTTGATTATAGTACACTGCAGATATACTATAAAAGTCAATGAGGCTTTAGGCACAGAAAGTGTACTGCTATCAGGAGGAGCTGAAGGGTACTGCTTAGACCCAATAAAGCTGAACTTCGGGCAAAAACAATTTTTGCACATTTGCACTGATAAAATAAATTACCACTAATGAAGTGTGCCCCATGTTGATTGCTGCTGGGTTTGATAAAACTCATACTTTTATTTAGCCCGCACACCACCGTAAGCTCCTAAGATCATTGAGAGTTACAGTTCTGAATGGAACAGAGGCTACACTTTCGGCACCACTTCCATACAAAAAACATTTCACATTCTTTTCATAGTGCAAATGTGCAAAAAATATTTTTACCTGGAGTTCACTTTTAAAAGATAGTAGATGTTTCCTATAGGATAGCAAATCTTCATTTTTTGACTTCAGGTCCACTTTAACATTGCAAATAGTTTTGCAGAAGGAGTGAGACACCTGACCTAGCATGGTAGCACTTGATCTATTACAAATCTTATGGCTGGTATGCCTTATGGATGCAAGAGGCCATTTCAACTCAGCAGCATCCAGACATAACTGAAGTGCCATATTTGGTCCTTTAATAATACATACCATGGAAAATGTATTCTGACTGATTTTGCCAACAGATTTTCTCTGATTATGAGATCAGAATTACTGATCCGAATTACTAACTTGGTACTCTATTATGTAAAAAGCATGAGGCTGCCATTGCTGGCCTTTTGAAAGTTGCCTTGTGTCAGACTTAAAGTGGAACTTTAGTCAGAAAGTTAAGTACTGCTAGATGACTTCAGTCTGGCCCCTTTTGCAGGTATAGCTATGTAAATCATTAAAAATAAGTGTCTATACTGTGTAAAATCCAGTAATACACGGTCTCTCCCTGCTCTGCACATGCTCACTTGCTCTCTATTTTAGGCACTGCTGAGGTTGTAGAGGCCGATCTGCTGACAGACTTGACTTCCGTTTGATTTGCAACTGCCATGGTGCTGCACATGTTATCAGTTTTGAATCCAGCTATTTGATGGTTTAACAGTTTGGTTGAGGTCTAGGGATGAACCGAACACCCCCCGGTTCGGTTCGCACCAGAACCTGCGAACGGACCGAAAGTTCGCACGAACGTTAGAACCCCATTGACGTCTATGGGACTCGAACGTTCGAAATCAAAAGTGCTCATTTTAAAGGCTAATTTGCATGGTATTGTCCTAAAAAGGGTTTGGGGACCCGGGTCCTACCCCAGGGGACATGTTTCAATGCAAAAAAACTTTTAAAAACGGCCGTTTTTTCGGGAGCAGTGATTTTAATGATGCTTAAAGTAAAAAAAAAAAAAGTGAAATATTCCTTTAAATATCGTACCTGGGGGGTGTCTATAGCATGCCTGTAAAGTGACGCGTGTTTCCCGTGTTTAGAACAGTCCCTGCACCAAATGTCATTTTTAAAGGAAAAAATCTAATTTAAAACTGCTTGCGGGTTTAATGTAATGTCGGGTCATGGCAATATGGATGAAAATCGGTGAGACAAACGGCATGGGTACCCCCCAGTCCATTACCAGGCCCTTTGGGTCTTGTATGGATATTAAGGGGAACCCCGCACCCAAATTAAAATAAGGAAAGGTGTGGGGCCACCAGGCCCTATATACTCTGAACAGCAGTATACAGGCGGTGCAAACAAGACAGGGACTGTAGGTTTGTTGTTAAGTAGAATCTCTTTGTAATTTTGAACGGGTACATTTTTAACGTGTTTAGCTCCAGCCAAAAAATCTTTTTTAAGCTTTTTGGAAAACATAGGGAAGGGTTATCACCCCTGTGACATTTGTTTTGCTGTCTTTCCTCCTCTTCAGAAGATTTTACCTCACTTTTTGTCCCAATGAAAAATGTTTTTTGAAAATTTGGGTTTTTTTTGTGGAACAAGGATTGGAAAGCATCAGTGGAAAGGAGAAATTGTTTTCCCATATTAACTCTTACAGGAGAGAATTTCCCTTCCTAGGGGTAGATTTCATCTCACTTCCTGTTGTCTCCTTCCGTTTGCAAGTAGGAGTCGTTTGTAAGTTAGATGTTTGAAAGTAGGGTCCTGCCCTATATACTCAGCAGAAATTTGGGCCTTAGGTGTTGCTGTGGCCACAACACTGTAAGCCCTCACAGGGCCCTGCTGTGAAATATTAGATCAAGAATTGTAATTACATGCCCCTGTTGAACAGGAGCTGAAAAATTAGGCCTTAGGCACTGGTGCTGGTGCCACAACACTGCAACCCCTCACAGACACTCTAGTTGGAACGCAGGAACGAGCCCTGCTGCAAAGCATTGCATCAAAAATTGTAATTACACGCCCCTGTTAGACAGGGGCAGAAAAATTGGGCCTTAGGCACTGGTGCTGGTGCCACAACACTGCAACCCCTCACAGACACTCTAGTTGGAACGCAGGAACGAGCCCTGCTGCAAAGTATTGCATCAAAAATTGTAATTACACGCCCCTGTTAGACAGGGGCAGAAAAATTGGGCCTTAGGCACTGGTGCTGGTGCCACAACACTGCAACCCCTCACAGACACTCTAGTTGGAATGCAGGAACGAGCCCTGCTGCAAAGTATTACATCAAAAATTGTAATTACACGCCCCTGTTAAACAGGGGCTGAAAAATTGTGCCTTAGGCACTGGTGGTGGCGCCCAGAACCAAAAATGTTCTTACAAGCTATCAGCGTGATGATTGAGGAGGAAGAGGATAATTACTCAGGGATAGTCACTCAGCATCAGCATAGGCAGTCTTTGAAGGGATCTGAGATTTCAAAAAAAATTATTCGGTTACATCAGCATCAGGTGCTTGGTAGCTGGTGGTGATCCAAGACTGATTCATTTTTATGAAGGTCAGTCGATCGACCGAGTCGGTGGACAGACGCACCCTGTGATCGGTTACCACGCCCCCAGCAGCACTGAATGTGCGTTCCGAAAGAACGCTGGATGCAGGACAGGCCAGTAGCTCAATTGCATACTGTGCAAGCTCTGGCCAGTGATCCATCCTCAAGACCCAGTAACCCAGAGGATTTTCGGTGGGAAAGGTGTCCAAGTCTGATCTTGCCCCTAGGTATTCCTGCACCATGTAAAACAGACGCTGGCGATGGTTGCTGGAACCGATCATACCTTGGGGCTGCGGACCAAAAAATTGTCTGAACGCATCGGTCAGACGGCCACCTTCTCCACCGCTCCTTCTTTGACTGACCGAAGCCTCAGCAACACGTTGTCCAGAAACAGGAGTTTGTAACCTCCCAGTCTCTGGGAACGCGTTGCACAGACCTTTCTGCAAGGCCTCCCGAAGATGTTTCATCCTCTACTCCCTCTGCGATGGCAAGATAAGGTCCGCAACCTTACCCTTGTAACGTGGATCAAGGAGGGTTGCCAGCCAGTATTGGTCCTTCTCCTTGATACCACGAATACGAGAATCCTTACGCGGGCTTTGCAGGATCAGGGAGGCCATGCAGCGTAGGTTTGCTGAGGCATTCGGTCCGGAGTCCTCTGGGTCACTAAGGACGACAACGTCCGCAGCCACCTCCTCCCAGCCACGTACAAGTCCATGTGTTTCTTGGGACTGATCCCTTAAAGACTGCTGCTGATGCTGAGTGCCAGGCTCCACCTCCATACTGACACAATCTTCCTCCTCCTCCTCCTCCTCCTCCTCGTCCTCTTCCTGTGTGATCGGCGGGCACGCAGGAACACTGTCTGGATAAAGGGAGCCTTGAGAGCTAAGGAAGTCCTCCTCTTCCTGCCTCTGTTCTGCCTCAAGTGCCCTGTCCATTATTCCACGCAGTGTGTGCTCCAACAGGTGGACAAGGGGGACAGTGTCACTGATGCATGCACTGTCACTGCTCACCATCCTCGTGGCCTCCTCGAATGGTGACAGGACAGTGCATGCATCCCTGATCATGGCCCACTGGCGTGGGGAAAAAAAACCAAGCTCCCCTGACCCTGTCCTGGTGCCATAGTCGCACAGGTACTCATTGATGGCCCTCTGCTGCGTGTGCAGCCGCTGCAGCATGGCCAACGTTGAGTTCCACCTGGTGGGCATGTCACAGATTAGGCGGTTCTTGGGCAGGTTAAACTCCTTTTGGAGGTCCGTCAGCCGAGCACTGTCGGAAATGCACAAAGACTTTCCTGGCCTGCCTCAGGACATCCTGTAAGCCCGGGTACCTGCCCAAGAACCGCTGCACCACCAAGTTAAGGACGTGAGCCAAACAGGGCACATGGGTCATTTGTCCCTGTCGGAGGGCAGAGAGGAGGTTGGTGCCATTGTCGCAAACCACCATTCCTGCCTTAAGTTGGCATGGCGTCAACCACCTCTGAACCTGCCCCTGCAGAGCTGACAGAACCTCTGCCCCAGTGTGGCTCCTGTCCCCCAAGCACACCAGCTCAAGCACCGCATGGCATCTTTTGGCCTGCGTACTTGCGTAGCCCCTTGAACGACTACGGAGCACCGCTGGTTCCGAGGAAGAGGCCATGGAGGAAGAAGAAGAGGAGGGGGTGGAGGAGAGAGGTGTGTCACAATCATTAGCATTTTGGAGGCATGGTGGCGGAACAACCTCCAACACTACTGCACCTTGTCCTGCATCCTTCCCAGCTGCCAGCAGAGTCACCCAATGCGCCGTGAAACTTAGGTAACGTCCCTGTCCATGCCTGCTGGACCATGAGTCAGCGGTAATATGCACCTTACCGCTGACCACCCTGTCCAGCGAGGCATGGACATTGCCTTCCACATGCCGGTAGAGAGCCGGAATCGCCTTCCGTGAGAAAAAGTGGCGTTTAGGTACCTGCCACTGAGGAACCGCACATTCCACAAACTCACGGAAGGGGGCAGAGTCTACCAACTGAAAAGGCAGCAGTTGAAGTGCTAGCAATTTTGCCAAGCTAGCATTCAACCGCTGGGCTTGTGGATGGCTGGGAGCAAACTTCTTTCGGCGGTGCAGCAGCTGGGGCAGGGAAATTTGCCTGGTACAATCTGACATCGGTGTACCAAAAGCAGATTGCCCACAAGTACTTGGCTGTGACACACCTAATTCTACACCTTCATTCCTCTCAGTGCAGGTCTCAGAGAGGACTGAAGGTCTAGTGGGGTTGGAAATCTCAGCTGATGAGGAGCAAGGAGAGATCCTCTTTGTTCTTTGGTGTGGGTCTTTTAGATACGCTTGCCAACGAACTGCATGGCAGGTCAACATATGTCTGGTCAAGCATGTGGTACCCAAGCGGGAGATGTTTTGGCCACGTGAGATACGCTTGAGACATATGTTGCAAATAGCAGCGGTGCGATCTGATGCACTCGTCTCAAAAAAGGCCCACACCAAAGAACTTTTTGAATAACACGCAGAGACTGCAGCGCCCTGCACATGTGGAGCTTTGGGGTGTGATGCAGTCAATGTGCTGCCCTTAGGCTGGCCCCTGGAGGGCATCCTGCCTCGTTGGTGATGTGCCGCCTCCTCCTCCTCCTCCTCTCTCCTATCAGGCACCCACGTTGAGTCAGTGACCTCATCATCCCCTCCCTCCTCATCACTGGAGCAAACCTGGCAGTATGCTGCAGCAGGGGGAGCATGACTGCCAGATTGCTGTCCTTCTTGGGCACCCCCTCTGTCCGTGCTCATGTTACTGCCTTCATCGAGCTCAGTATCATCATCAGAGCCTTCCAAACGCTGGGCATCCTCCTGGAGCATGTACCCAACACTGTGGTCAAACAGTTCGAGGGACTCCTCAGGAGGACATGTGTCAGGAAAAGCCCTCTTGCAGTTTTCCCAGCAGATTGAGGGTTAAACGAATGCCTGTGCATAGAAGCGCCATCCGGTGCTCGCACACGCGCAATAGCGCCAATAGCGCTAATAATGCTAACAAACGTTCGCCAATAGCGCTAACGTGCGTACGCGCATGCGCAATAGTGCCACTTGGCGCCAAAGATAGGCTATTTAAAGAAGACTGTTTCAATGCTGCCTTGCTGTCCGGTCTACAGCGTTTCCTGAGACCCCTGCTACCTTGTTACCAGTTTTCCTGTATCCAGTACTTACTTGGCTTGTTCCTGACTTACCTGCTTGCTGCCCGCCCCGATCTTGGCTTGGACTCTGACTATTCTCTTGGTTTGCCCTTCTGTACCTGATCTGCCCGCCAGTACCTTGACCCGGCTTGTCTGCACCTCCCTGCTGTCTGCAACCTGCTACAGGACTACAGTGCACCTCCCTGCTATCTGCATCCTGCTACAGTACTACAGTGCACCTCCCTGCTGTCTGCAACCTGCTACAGGACTACAGTGCACCTCCCTGCTGTCTGCAACCTGCTACAGGACTACAGTGCACCTCCCTGCTGTCTGCAACCTGCTACAGGACTACAGTGCACCTCCCTGCTGTCTGCAACCTGATACAGGACTACAGTGCACCTCCCTGCTACCTGCATCCTGCTACAGTACTACAGTGCACCTCCCTGCTGTCTGCAACCTGCTACAGGACTACAGTGCACCTCCCTGCTGACTACAGGATCCTGCCTTCTACTTCAGTGTTCCAGTCAGGCACTTGTGCCCCTCTGTACTTTCGAGTCCCTGTTCACACCTTCAGGGGTTCTTAAGTCAGAGGCATACGAGAGGCCGTTCTCTGCATTCCGGGCTCCACCTACCAGGTACGTGACAACATGGTGGAGCTAGCGAAGGAGTCACTGATGACATTGAGCCGAGGGAAGAGGCCGCTGCTTTGCCAGACAAAGCACCCTGGGCATGGGTGAGAGAGGATGAGGAGGATGAGGACGGCTTGGTCATCCACTCGACCAAGTCTTCCGCATGTTGTGGCTCAACACGGCCAGCTGCCGAAAAAAAGGCCAAGCGTGTCCCATGGCCACGTGCTGATGAGGATGCACCGTCTCCACGACCAGCACTAGACACAGAGCCTGCTTGCCCTCTCTTATTGGCTTGTGACTGTCTGCCTCTCCTTCTTGGCCTTCCAGACATACTAATGGCCTGTAGCTGCACTAAGCTGGGATAGAACACCTGTAATTTTCTTCAGGTAGCTTTATATACTGTAACCAGACAAGCCTGCCTGTCAGTAGGAAGATAACAGGAAGCTGGGATATATATATCTATATATATATATATATATATATATGTACTGATACTGCAGCTAGCAAAATCAACTGCTTGCCTGTTGTATGAGAACACCACCAACCTTCTACAGGTAGCTTTAGCTGAACACTGTGAGGTGGACGCACCCCACTAACTTGTAGGTTTAGCTGAACACTGTGAGCAGGACGCACTGCACTAACTGTAAATAGTCTAGCTGCCTGACCGTGGTACTAATAGGATCAAAAGAACACCAGTAATTTTCTTCAGGTAGCTTTATATACTGTAACAAGACAAGCCTGCCTGTCAGTAGGAAGATAACAGGAACGGATCTAGCTGAACACTGTGAGCAGGACGCACTGTACTAAATGTAAATAGTCTAGCTGCCTGACCGTGGTACTAATAGGATCAAAAGAACACCAGTAATTTTCTTTAGGTAGCTGTTAATACTGTAACAAGACAAGCCTGCCTGTCAGTAGGAAGATAACAGGAACGGATCTAGCTGAACACTGTGAGCAGGACGCACTGCACTAAATGTAAATAGTCTAGAAGATAACAGGAACGGATCTAGCTGAACACTGTGAGCAGGACGCACTGTACTAAATGTAAATAGTCTAGCTGCCTGACCGTGGTACTAATAGGATCAAAAGAACACCAGTTCTTTAGGTAGCTGTTAATACTGTAACAAGACAAGCCTGCCTGTCAGTAGGAAGATAACAGGAACGGATCTAGCTGAACACTGTGAGCAGGACGCACTGCACTAAATGTAAATAGTCTAGAAGATAACAGGAACGGATCTAGCTAAACTGAATACAGTGTATATATATATATATGCAACACCTGGGATGCATATATATACACAATACACTGTAAGTGCAGCTAACTGACTGACTGTTCTGCCTAATCTATCTAACTCAAATCAAATGACACTGTCTCTCTGTCTATCTCTTTCAACGCCGGAACACACACTACACAGGGCCGCCGTGCAGGCGGCCTTATATAGTGTGGGGCGTGTACTAAATCCCCTGAGCCATAATTGGCCAAAGCCTCCTTGGCTTTGGCCAATTACGGCTCTCTGTTCAGGCGGCGCTGTGATTGGCCAAGCATGCGGGTCATAGTGCATGCTTGGCCAATCATCAGCAAGCAATGCACTGCGATGCCGCAGTGAATTATGGGCCGTGACGCGCCACACGAATTTGGCGCGAACGGCCCATATCATTCGCAATTCGGCGAACGACCGAACAGCCGATGTTCGAGTCGAACATGGGTTCGACTCGAACACGAAGCTCATCCCTATTGAGGACACATGCATTTGTGACAGACAGCAAAATGGCAGCCTCCAGCAAGAAAAAAAAAACGGGAACAATGCTGGAGGCAATTTACAGCACACACACATTTTCATAGCATAATTATTATTGTGGAATGTATGTTTTTTGCTAAACAACATTATTTTTTATCAAGTTGTTATGGGTAAAGTTCCGCTTAGAAGAACTATCACCACTACTTAAAAATTGTTGTTGAATCCCACAGGGGATAGCATTTGTACCTGTTCTAATCTGTGCTTTGATTGCGGAGCTAGTTGTGTGCCCTCTCCACCCACCACTGTTTGACCACACTACTCAGCAGTAAACAGTTTTTTAATGAGGTTGAGTAACAGCGCACACATTGGAGAGGGTGTGGTGGCAGACAGTGAACACAGAAAACAGAGGATGGTGACAGACAGCACACACAAAGGAGAGAGGTAGTGACAGACAGTGTACAAAGAGCAGAAGTGTCCATGACAGCGCCCATCTCTGGCAGCGGGTGTACACTGGAGACAAGCATTGACATTCAACGCAGAGGGGCAGGAGAGCCTGTTAGCATGGGTCAGGTCACTTGATGTATGAAATAAATATGGGGTGGTTTTGGATTCCCTCTATTTATTTTTTTAAATATGTATTAACTTGTCTATTCCTATAGTTTATCCTAGTCTATCAAAGCTCTGATAAGGTTAGTGGTGATGGTACAACAACAATGCTAGCTATAAAAATAAACACACTGCTTAAATAAGCAAGGGTCTCCTTTATTTCCCAAGAAAGTAGGAATGGTAACATAAAACACTAAAGGAAAATATTACAGAGCATCTAAAACAAAAGAACATCAATGATACTTTACATAAGGTCGTCCTCTGTATTGGGTAGCTTTCAGCTGGGCTCAATGGGCAAGAGGAAGTTCCTCCAGCTGGCCAGTACTTTTAAAGCCCACTCAGACACCAGCCACACAACACCCACTGCCAGCCTGTCTAGGATTCTGCCAACTGAAAATCGATAAGAGGCAGTTCTTCGTTTATATATTCTTCTTCTGCCCATCTTCCAGGAAGTATGCTGTAGTGTCCACTAGGGGCAGCATTCGTCCATATTATCACTGCTATTTGACCCAGGTCATCTTTTCAGTATCAGCTGGCTTTTGATGTTCTGTAACTCAGGAAATCAGTAACATCAGCTGCTCTTGGAAGCTTTAATTGCAGTCATGGTAATCATGCACTTCAATCTTCATTACACCAGGCGGTTTGAAGCCAAGCTCTACTTCCATACTCCCCCACCAGGGGTATGGGTGATACCTATCTTTCAGATGAAGGCTCTCATATGCATTCTTCAGTTACATAGCACTGATGGGTAAATCCGCTGTATTTGCATTCCAGGCTGCCCCCAACAGTGTCGAGGCTAGGTGTAACCAGATTTCATAGTTCAGAAACATCTTACATTAAAAAAAAAACATGTCGCTGTATGTTCACTTGTACTAGCTAGCATATCCCTGACTACCAGCGTCTCCTGTGGCATGCTGATAATGTGTAAAACAAAGACAGTGCAGATTACAACACAAGGATGCAGCTAGTAAACCAAAGAGAAAGTGTGGTTGGCTGCAGTGCTGTGTTGTAGCTCCCCCTATAGGAACGCCCATAAATGGGGCTTCAGCCTGGGGTGATGCTGACAGCCAGTGCAAACAGACAGACATAACCCCTTCCCACCGAGCGTACGCAGACGTGCATACTCAGCTTTCCGGGGTTATACCAAGATAATGCCCGCAGCTGCAGGCATTATCCCTGTACTGTTTTTTAGAGCCGGCGATCGGCTATCCAGTTATAACAACCGATGCGGCTAAAAGCCGCTCGGCTGTTATACCGGAGGAGCGGGAGAGGATGCCCCCTCCTCCCGCTGCCTCCCGCCGCTCTTACCGGGCCTCCCGTTTCATCGGGAGGCCCGATGACCAATCGGCGGGACGGACTGGAACGAAGCCATGAGCGTCTTCGTTCCAGCCTCCTAATCATAAACACGGAAGCAACGTCATGACGTCACTTCCCGTTTACTCGGCTGCCAATGGTGCCAATTTAAAAAAAATATACAGTATGCAGAATCGCCGTTTTCGGCGATCTGAATACTTTGAAGTGCAAAGGAGGGATCGGGGGTCTTTTAGACCCCCGATCCCTCCATAAAGAGTTCCTGTCACTTCCTATTACTGTCACAAGGGATGTTTTCATTCCTTGTGACAACAATAAAAGTGATCAAAAATTTTTTTTTTTAAAACACAATTTATAAATATAAAAATAAATAAAATAAATAAAAAAATTTTTTTTTTAAAGCTCCCTCGTCCCCGCGAGCTTGAGCAGCAAAGAAAACGCACACGGAAGTCGCGCCCGCATATGTAAACGTGTTCAAATCACACATGTGAGGTATCACCGTGATCGTCAGAGTGAGAGCAATAATTCTAGCACTAGACCTCCTCTGTAACTCTAACCTGGTAACCGTAAAAAAAAAAAAAAATTAAAGATTTTTAGGTTTTTAGGTACCGTAGTTTGTCGCCATTCCACGAGTGCCTTCAATAATAAAGCATGACATGTTTGGTATCTATTTACTCGGTGTAACATCATCTTTCACATTATACAAAAAAATTGGGGTAACTTTACTGTTTGTTTTTTTTTAAATTCATGAAAGTGTCCCTTTTCCCAAAAAGTTGCGTTTAAAACACTGATGCACAAATACCGTGTGACATAAAATATTGCAACAATCGCCATTTTATTCTCTAGATTCTCTGCTAAAAAATA
This sequence comes from Lithobates septentrionalis, assembly GCA_037952835.1. Classification (NCBI taxonomy): domain Eukaryota; kingdom Metazoa; phylum Chordata; class Amphibia; order Anura; family Ranidae; genus Lithobates; species Lithobates septentrionalis. Next base: position 591,045 of record JBBDGP010000600.1, read on the forward strand.
TATATATAATGTTTGGAGGCTCTAAGTAATTTTCTAGCAAAACGTTCGGATTTTAACTTAAACACCAAATTTCAAAAATAGGCTTATGCCGCGTACACACGAGCGGACATTACGGCGGACTTTGCCCGGCGGACTGGATTTCGTCGGACAATTCGATGTGTGTGGGCTCCAGCGGACTTTGTTTTCTCAAAAGTTGGACGGAATTAGATTTAAAACTTGTTTTAAATTTATCCGTTGAAATCGAGTCCGGTCGAAAAGTCCGCCGTCTGTATGCTAGTTCGACGGACAAAAAGCCACGCTAGGGCAGCTATTGGCTACTGGCTATGAACTTCCTTGTTTTAGTCCGGTCGTACGTCATCACGTACGAATTCGACGGACTTTGGTGGATTGTGTGTAGGCAAGTCCGTTCATTCACAAAGTCCGTCGGAAAGTACGTCGAAAAGTCCGCCGGGCAAAGTCCGCCGTAATGTCCGCTCGTGTGTACGCGGCATTAGTCATGAAAGGGATAAAGATGTGCTTTTATTGCACAATGTAGCCACAGATCAGAATGGAAACAACTGTTACATGCACTCGGTCCCAAAAACAATTTTGGAATTTTGGAGATACTTCTTATTTAATTACTTTTGAGTAATTTTTACATTTTCTCCTTAAATTGTTTTAAGAAGCTGCAAATATTTTTTTTAGGAACAGAGCAAATGGGACTCCTCACATGAGCAAAATAGTTCATCTAGAGGAGGTTGAGCAGACATCCCCAGTTTCAGGGACAGTCCCTAACTTTAAATTGATATTAAAGGCAGTTTTTTATTTATTTAAATAATAAACATGTCATACTTACCTGCTCTGTGCAACAGTTTTGCATAGAGCAGCCCCAATCCTTCTCTTCTCGGGTCATCCGCCGATGCTCCTGGCCCCTCCCTCCTGCAGAGTTCCCCCATCACACTTTGATTGACAATTTGATGCAACACTATACACAGAAATATTTTGCTTTTTTTTCACACAAATGGAGCTTTCTTTTGATGGTATTTAACCACTTGCCGCCCGCCCTATTACAAAATGACGGCGGCAAAGTGGTTTGATATCCCTGACCGGACGTCATATGACGGGATCAGGATATCGAGCTTCTGCGCGCCCCCGAGGGCACGCATCGCGGCGATCGTTGTTGCGGGGCGTCAGTCTGACACCCTGCAACACCGATCTAGGTAAAGAGTCTCTGACTGAGACTCTTTACTACGTGATCAGCCGTGTCCAATCACGGCTGATCACGATGTAAATAGGAAGAGCCGGTGATCGGCTTTTCCTCACTCGCGTCTGACAGACGCGAGTAGAGGAGAGCCAATCGGCTGCTCTCCTGACAGGGGGGGTCTGTGCTGATTGTTTATGAGCACAGCCCCCCTCGGATTCCGCCCCAGGACCACCAGGGAAGCCGCCCAGGACCAACAGGGAAACCAGCCACACTGGACCACCAGGTATGCCCCTAGACCCCCAGGGAAATACTAATCAGTGCAAAGGCAGCTGCCAATCAATGCCCAGGCAGCTGCCAATCAGTGCCCACTCCAATGCCCACTCCAGTGCTTGTTAATCACTGCTGTTTTTTTTATCTTTTGCAAAATTAACGAAAAAAGCCCAAAAATTAAAAAAAAAAAGTGCTTTTCTTTGTCTCTGTTTGCAAATAAATAGTCTTCATAAATTTAGGCCAAAATGTATTCTGCTACATTTCTTTGGTGAAAATAACCAAAATCAGTGTATATTATTTAGTCTGTGTGAAAGTTATACAGGGTGTCATTTACTATAGTGCCAAAAAATTATCTTGCAGTACCAAAAAATAAGTCTCAAAAAAGGCCAGAAAGACTTCAACTCTCAGAAAGTCAGCGCTAATGCAAATGGAAAGCAGCGCTATTGCGGCAATAATGCCTGTCAGATCACATATGCTGGAATAGTGGAAGTCAATGGGGCTCGAACCTGCAAAATCCAAAGTTCTCACTGAAGGCTTATATGCAAGTTCTTTGCCATAAAAAGTGTTTGGAGACCCTGGTCCTGCCCCAGGGGACATGTATCAATGCAAAAAAAAACAAAAAAAAAACGTCCGTTTTTCTGGGAGCAGTGATTTTAATAATGCTTAGAGTGAAACAATAAAAATGTAATATTCCTTTAAATTTCGTACCTGGGGGGTGTCTATAGTACGCCTGTAAAGGGGCGCATGTTTCCAGTGTTTAGAACAGTCTGACAGCAAAATTACATTTAAAAGGAAAAAAAGTCATTTAAAAGTACTCGCGGCTATTAATGAATTGCCGGTCCGACAATACACATAAAGGTTCATTGAAAAAAATGGCATGGGAATTCCCCACAGGGGAACCCCGAACCAAAATTTTTAAAAAAATGGCGTGGGGGTCCCCCTAAATTCCATACCAGGCCCTTCAGGTCTGGTATGGATATTAAGGGGAACCCCCGCCAATTTTTTTTTTAAAAATGGCGTGGGATCCCCCTCAAAATCCATACCAGACCCTTCAGGTCTGGTATGGATTTTAAGGGGAACCCTGCGCCAAAATTTTTAAAAAAATGGCGTGGGGTCCCCCCAAAAATCCATACCAGACCCTTATCCGAGCACGCAACCTGGCAGGCCACAGGAAAAGAAGGGGGACGAGAGAGCGCCCCCCCTCCCGAACCGTACCAGGCCACATGCCCTCAACATTAGGAGGGTGCTTTGGGGTAGCCCCCCAAAACACCTTGTCCCCATGCTGATGGGGACAAGGGCCTCATCCCCACAACCCTTGCCCGGTGGTTGTGAGCGGGGGGCTTATCGGAATCTGGAAGCCCCCTTTAACAAGGGGACCCCCAGATCCCGGCCCTCCCCCCTGTGTGAAATGGTAAGGGGGTACAAAAGTACCCCTACCATTTCACAAAAAAAGTGTCAAAAATGTTAAAAATGACAAGAGACAGTTTTTGACAATTCCTTTATTTAAATGCTTCTTCTTTCTTCTATCTTCCTTCGGTTTCTTCCTCCATCTTCTTCTTCTTCTGGTTCGTCTGGTTCTTCCTCCGGTGTTCTCGTCCGGCATGGGGAAGACGCATGTTGATGACGAAACGTTGGGCGATGATAAAGACTGGCGACGCAGGACGCGGTGGGGCGGTGACACGGCGGCCATCTTTGTGGTTAGAAGCGTTGGACGCTTCACACTGCTGTATACCTTCTTACTAAATGTGAGTGGTTTTTATCTTTTCAATAAATTATCCTTGTTTATGGAGATTGCGCAATGAGCGTTTTCTTTTTATTCCCTACATACCACGATCTTGAGGTGCATATGCATACTGGAGTATACTTGGTTTAATATCCAGCTACCAAAAGGAGATCTAAAGCCTTTAGTTCAGAGGGGAATATGTTGGTGCTACTCCATTAGAAGATCGTTGGTTTATTCTATGAAGACTGCCTTTTTTCTACACACGTGTATAATCCATACACTGATGGTAGGGGTCAGTTTGTTTGGGTGTTGGTGACGGTGTTTTCATCTCTCTTCTGTGTCTCCTTTCAATATGGATCTTGCTGATTAGAGTATTATTTCTTCCTGATGGAGAGGACTTTTGTTTGACCGTATTTATTTTGGTTCTTATTGGGACATTTTTACATTAATATTTTTAGCGCTGCACCATTCCTATTGATATCTCTTCAATTGTATCCAGCAATTTTTGTGTCAGCAGCTTCCATTATATGTTTTATTAAGCGCAACAGATTCTGTTTTATTACCCGTGCAGTGTAAAGCCTAAAATTTGAAATGTCCAAGTCCCTGGGCATGATTAGTGCTAATAAACATTAACATCAGTCCCTGGCTGCAATGAGCTTCCAATCTAAAGTCCAAAATTAACTTTCTTACATTAGAACCTATTTCGACAGGAGACAAATAAAATGCCAGCATGTCTTTGGATTGTGGTGAGAAACCCACACAGGGAGAACATATAAACTTCAACACAAGTATTAGCATGTTGGGAAATTGAACCAACCTCCCAGGTGCTACTAGACAGAACTGTTACCCACTTAGCCACCAGGCAGCCCCACACATTTTCTCTGTATCTCTTTGGTGTGAACCAGCCCTAAGTCCATAGCCATGCTCAGTGTCACAAGTAATATACAATATATTGGCCTAAGTATTGGGACGCCTGCCTTTAAACGCACATGAACTGTAATGGCATTCCAGTATTAGTATTGGGTTCAAAACTCATTTGTCTTTGCAGCTATAACAGCTTCAACTCTTCTTGTCCACAAGGTTTAGGAGTGTGTCTATGGGAATGTTTGACCATTCTTCCAAGTGCATTTGTGAGGTCAGGCACTGATGTTGGACGAGAAGGCCTGACCTACAGTCTCCTCTCTAATTCATCCCCAATGTGTTCTGTTGTGTTGAGGTCAGGACTCTGTCCAGGCCAGTCAAGTTCCTCCACCCCAAACTCCCTCATCCATGTCTTTATGGACCTTGCTTTGTGCACTGGTCCAAATGATTTGGTGGCGGGGGGATTATGATGTGGGGTTGTTTTTCAGGGGTTGGGCTTGGCCTCTTAGTTGCAGTTAAGGGAACTCTTAAGGCGTCAGCATACCAAGACATTTTGGACAATTTCATGCTCCCAACTTTGTGGGAACACTTTGGGGAAAGCCCCTTCCTGTTCCAACATGACTGCACACCAGTGCACAAAGCAAGGTCCATAAAGACATGGATGAGCAAGTTTGGGGTGGAGAAACTTGACTGGCCTACACAGAGTCCTGGCCTCAACCCGATAGAACACCCTTTGGCTGAATTATAGTAGAGACTGCGAGCCAGGCATTCTCATCCAACATCAGTGCCTGGCCTCACAAATGCACTTCTGGAAGAATGATCAAACATTCCCATAGGCACACTAAACCTTGTGGACAGCCTTCCCAAAAGCTGTTCTAGCTGCAAAGGGTGGGCCAAATCAAATTTTAACACTACAGACTAAGACTGGGCTGCCATTAAAGTTCATGTGTGTGTAAAGGCAGGCGTCCCAATACTTTTGGCTAAATAGTGTATCTGGAAAAGACTTACAATGGTGGTGGAACCCTCCTACACATAAATACTACATTTAGACATAGTTATAGGACCAGGGAGATGAGACAACTTCTCTACATGAAGCAACATGGTTGGGATTTGAACCCATACACTCAGGAATGCTAAACAGAAGTTCTAACCTCTAAGCCACAGAGCTGCCATGTGTGAGAACCTCCTACATATAACTACACATAACTACACATAAAAACACATAAATACTGCATTTCTTTGGACTTACAAGTGATGGAATTACATTACTCAAGAGTTATTCTTCTTGATTTATTCTGTGATATTTGGTGTTTTTTTTGTGGGTGAGAGTAGAATATTACGCTCAAATTTTTGGGAATTACATTTTGATTTCTGATGTTGGTACACATATCACATTTTTGGGCTCAAATTATGAATATTTGGAAATAATAAAAAGCACAAAAAATTGTGATTCATTTTAAATTTGCATCAGCAATGGTATTGTTTGTGGATTATAAAGACACCTGTGTGAGTTTGGGTAAAGATTGTTGTGAGATGGAGAGTAACAAGTGAAAGTGACAGAGAAAAATATATTTTACCAAAACATCAAAACATTCCACATTCTAGTATTCTTAAAATCAAAATATTTTAAGTAGAAGCAACAATGTTGCAAAGGAAAATTTATTTCACAGAAAGATACATTTCATCTCAACATTAAAAGTTTTTTTTTGTGAAAGAATTGTTCCATTAGAATTAATGGCTAATACTTGATTTGGACTAAAATAGAGCAGATTTTCACTTCAAAAAAATGCTCTCTAATTAGCTCTCATTTTGGTGTTTACTATAGCGCCGGCTAAAAAAGACACTTGAGTTAAAATGAGAGTTATATTCAGGTCTGAGCATGCTCAGTTGTGTTGGCACCTAGTTGTCCAAAACGGGGAATTTTTCACTTCTCAGACTTTTAAAGATATTTCAGTGTAGAAATCACTTTTTCACATAGTATAAATCTCCTTCCCGCCGACCGTACGCAGATGTGCGTACTCGGCTTTCCAGGGTTACACCGGGATGATGCCTGCAGCTGCAGGCATCATCCCGGTACCGTTGTTTAGAGCGAGCGATCGGCTGTCCGAATATAACAACTGATGTGGCTAAAAGCCGCTCGGCTGTTATACCGGAGGAGCGGGAGGGGACGCCCCCCCTCCCGCCACTCTTACCGGGCCTCCCGTGCGATCGGGAGGCCCGGTGTCCAATCGGCTGCCTTCGGCGGCTGGGGGCGGGCTGGAACGAAGCTGTGGGCGGCTTTGTGCCAGCCTTCTCATTGTAAACGTGGAAGCGACGTCATGACGTCACTTCCCGTTTACTCGGCTGCCAATGGCGCCGGTTTAAAAAAAATATACAGTGTTCAGAATCACCGTTTTTGGAGATCTGAATACTTTGAAGTACACAGGAGGGATTGGGGGTCTTTTAGACCCCCGATCCCTCCATAAAGAGTACCTGTCACCACCTATTACTGTCACAAGGGATGTTTACATTCCTTGTGACAGCAATAAAAGTAAAAAAAGAAAAAAAAAAAAAATTTAAACACAATTTATAAGTTTAAAAATAAATAAAATAAATAAATAAAAAAATTTTTTTTTAAAGCGCCCCCGTCCCCGCGAGCTCACGCAGCGAAGAAAACGCATACGGAAGTCGCGCCCACATATGTAAACAGTGTTCAAATCACACATGTAAGGTATCGGCGCGATCGTCAGAGCGAGAGCAATAATTTTAGCACTAGACCTCCTCTGTAACTCAAACCTGGTAACCATAAAAAATTGAAAGCGTCGCCTATGGAAATTCATAGGTACCGTAGTTTGTCGCCATTCCACGAGTGCGTGCAATTATAAAGGGTGACATGTTTGGTATCTATTTACTCAGCGTAACATCATCTTTCACATTATAGAAAAAAATTGGGGTAACTTTACTATTTGAATTTTTTAAAATTCAAGAAAATGTCCCTTTTCCAAAAATTTGCGTTTAAAACACCGCTGCACAAATACCGTGTGATATAAAATATTGCAACAATCTCCATTTTATTCCCTAGATTCTCTGCTAAAAAAATATATATAATGTTTGGGAACTCTAAGTAATTTTCTAGCAAAAAATACGGATTTTAACTTGTAAACACCAAATTTCAAAAATAGGCTTAGTCATGAAAGGGTTAAAAGCAGATTATCTTTAAATAATATACCGCATATTTCAGTACCATTTAGGCAATTATATCATGCACTACTCAGGTTTTAGCAGAGTTATGCCCCGTACACGCGGTCGGATTTTCCGACGGAAAATGTGTGATAGGACCTTGTTGTCGGAAATTCCGACTGTGTGTAGGCTCCATCACACATTTTCCATCGGATTTTCTGACACACAAAGTTTGCGAGCAGGCTATAAAATTTTCCGACAACAAAATCCGTTGTCGAAATTTCCAATCGTGTGTACACAAATCCGACGCACAAAGTGCCACGCATGCTCAGAATAAATAAAGAGATGAAAGCTATTGGCTACTGCCCCGTTTATAGCCCCGACCTACGTGTTTTACGTCACCGGGTTCAGAATGATCGGATTTTCTGACAATTTTGTGTGACCGTGTGTATGCAAGACAAGTTTGAGCCAACATCCGTCGGAAAAAATCCTAGGATTTTGTTGTCTGAATGTCCGATCAATGTCCGACCGTGTGTACGGGGCATAAGGGTTTGGGCACTATTTGGTTTCAGGGAACTATAGTAAATTTGATTTTGGGAGTATTTTCTCACCAGCGCTATAGTGAATACCGTTTTAGCGCTATAGAGCTGCGGCGCTAATTACCGTGAATTAGCGCTAATTTACGGTAATTAGCGCTAATTAGCGCCGCAGCTCTATAGTAAATGACCCCCACAGTCTACAAACTATGGAATATACAGTATCTCACAAAAGTTAGTACACCCCTCACATTTTTGTAAATATTTTATTATATCTTTTCATGTGACAGCACTGAAGAAATGACACTTTGCTACAACGTAAAGTAGTTAGTGTACAGCTTGTATAACAGTGTAAATTTGCTGTCCCCTCAAAATAACCCAACACACATTTCTATTTCCTAAAGACAACCTCTGGATATGATGCTGAGCACGTGCACTCAACTTTTTTGGTCGACCATGGTGAGGGAAGTTCTGGGAAGAACCTGTTCTGTTAAACCGCTGTATGGTTTTGGCCACCATGCTGCAGCTCAGTTTCAGGGTCTTGGCAATCTTCTTATAGGCCATCTTTATGTAGAGCAACAATTCTTTTTTTCAGATCCTCAGAGAGTGGCATGAGGTGCCCTGTTGAACTTCCAGTGACCAGTATGAGAGAGTGAGAGCAATAACACCAAATTTAACACACCTGCTCCCCATTCACACCTGAGACCTTGTAACACTAACGAGTCACATGACACCGGGGAGGGAAAATGGCTAATTGGGCCCAATTTGGACATTTTCACTTAGGGGTGTACTTACTTTTGTTGCCAGCGGTTTAGACATTAATGGCCGTGTGTTGAGTTATTTTGAGGGGACAGCACATTTACACTGTTATACAACCTGTACACTCACTACTTTACATTGTAGCAAAGTGTCATTTCTTCAGTGTTGTCACATGAAAAGATATAATAAAATATTTACAAAAATGTGAGGGGTGTACTCACTTTTGTGAGATACTGTATACTGTATATCTGAAAATCGATCAATGCTGATGTACTGATGCACAAAAATTCCAGAAAAGTATCTGCCAAATTACCCCTTTTTGGAAAGTAGACAATCCAAGATATTTAGTAAGAGGCATGGCGACTTTTGTGAAGTTTTTTTTTGGAAAAATTAAGAAATTAATTATTTTTTTCTCACAGCTTTTTACATACTGTCACCAGTGCAGTACAGTGTTATCATAACACTGGTGTGGAGTAATCAAGGACACTGACTGGTGACAGTATGTAAAAAAATACATCTATTTTTTAATATTTTCAATATTTTTTATTAAATTTTTTATTTTTATTTTTTTACATACAGTGACCAGCGAAATACAGTGTTACCATAATAAAACTGTACTACTCTGGGGAGGTGATCAGGATTTTTTTTACACACTATAATTGCTTATAACTGTGCATTTTACAGTTACACGCAACCATTTTTTGTGAATGAAGACTACTCATTCAGTGTTTACTATTGTAATTAGCTGTGATTGGCCACAGTTAATCACATGGTACAGATGGGCTGTGGTTGGCCCTGTTTGTACCATGTGATGACTGTGACCAATCACAGCGCTCACCACAATAATACACAGAAAGGCATATAACAAAGCCTTTGATAGTTACTGTCTGGTTAAAAAAAAGCCACAAATCTATCTAGTTTAACCAATAGAAGGGAAAAAAGCATTATACAATCCTATATATACAATCCTATGCCCACAGTTGATCCAGAAGAAGGCAAAAAAAAAACAAAACAATAAAGCATGATCCAATTTGCTCCTGCAGGGGAAAAAATTCTTTCCTGATCCCCCAAGAGGCAATCGGATGTTTCCTAAATCAACTTTACCTATAAATATTAGCATCCAGTTATATTATGTGTATCCAGGAAAGAATTGTGTACAACTGTCATTTGATCTGCTGTGATTGACCACAGTGATCTGTCATCGGCCGTGCTTGGTGGACATGGCGAAGTACAGATCATGCCAGAGCGCGGCCCCTGGGGCGAGAGTGAAGCGCGAACCTGGGAGAACGTCATATGACATCCTCCCAGAACAACAGTGCTCCCGCCCAGCCATCATTTTACATTCGGCTGGGCGAGAAGAGGTTAATAAATATGCTCCTGGCTGCAGGGTAATCCATGTTAGCAACATTTCTGTGATTGGCCTTGAGCAGGAGGAGGGAGGTGAGGGCTGTGTCTGGGTTTTTGATGATGTATCGGTAGGCATAGTAGGGTTATCAGTTGGGTATCTTGAGATTTAATTTTGAAAATCTGGTCATCTTAATCCAGAGGTTAATCTATTATGTTCTTGAATGAACATCCTGAAAACATTCACAGAGGATATGAGCAGAGGTTTAAGAAATAAGGTAGAGATGCCATTGCTACCATCTAGAAAAATACTACTTTGTTGAAAGAATGCTAAATCATCAGAAGATGATGCAATATTGCTACATCTAAAACATAACAGTGATCTCATCTCATCATTAGAGGAGAAGTAACTAGTCATCAGTCAGACACAACCCCCCAACTGTTATTGTGGGGGCAACTAAATGAATCTAAATAAAAGCTTACAAACATCAACATATCCTAGGGTGGCGTTGGAAAAAAATAATTTCCCTTTGAAGTTAATGGTATATGCAGTATATGTGTTTGGTCTCCTACTGCTTACAGATTCCTTTCTCTGCATGCTTTTGAATTTGAAAAAAGGCTTAAAGTGGAGCTAGAAAGGGCTGTGATAGCGCATTGTAATGAAGCTGCATGACTAGGGTAGGTAAGAGCTCACCTGTTACTGTACTACCTCTGTAATCCCCACTTCCCCCCCTTCCCCCCTCTGATTATCATTAATGATCACGCAAGACATAAGTGGAGTTAAAATGGCTGAACATGGCTATTTATTAAATATACACTTCTTATAAACATAACATAACCATAACTGACTTATCCAGCTATCAATATTAGAGGTCCCTGATGGTGCCACCTTGCCAAATTTATTTTGTGTCTCAGGCACCAGATAGCTGGGCTGCGACCCCAGCCGCAAACACCGGCTTGGAGCCTAGACCAGCTGACCTCAGACACCCACCGGTCTTAACACTGATATGCGTTGTACCGTACCCACTTGAGGACTCCATACCTCAGATGGATCCCCACCGTTTTCGCAGAAACCATGAATAGACCTCCGTCAAGGACCCCAACCGCCACAGCGCCCCAAGTGTAAAGCCTTACACTTGGGCGCCCCTCCACACCCAAACAGCTCGTTGTAGCCCATCTTCCAAATCTAACAGCCACAGATCAGTACCCACTGCATTAAGGTGGACTCCATCACCCCTAAGAAACTGCCAGGTGTCGGTCTCCAAATCCAAGTGGCGAATGACTAAACCCCCATTCCGAACAATAAACCTACAAGAAAAACAGAAATGGAAGGCGCGTACACCTAATGCATTACCAAAGATAATTTAATAATAGAAATGTTTTATATAAAAGTGGGTACTCACAAAATACAACTGACAAATGGCCATAAAAACAATGCATGGACATGCACAGAACACAGGGTACATCTGACGTGTTTCAGGGGCGCACCCCCTTTCTCAGAGCTAGGCATTGTTTTTATGGCCTTTTGTCAGTTGCATTTCGTGACTACCCACTTTTGTATAAAACATTTTTATTATTAAATTATCTTTTGGTAATGCACTAGGTGTGCGCGCCTTCCATTTCTGTTTTTCTTGTAGTTCCTTTCGGATTACCCTATCTGAGGAAGGCAGCATCCACCCAGTTTTGGATACCAGTTTTGGATACCATTATATACCTTTCACACCACCATTTTTTTGATATATGTTACTCCACACCTTGGATGACCTATTAGCGCTGGAAGTGACTGTGTTTTTTGTATCTGAACAATAAACCTCCCTACTTCTTTGTTCACCTTGACCCATGCCTTATTAATTTTTTTCAATTGATCTGGCCATCCGCCAAGACGTACGAGCCACGACATCTGACCAGAGAATAAGCATACAAGGGAACGCAGTTCTAAGTCTAAGAAAATCAAACTTTACGTTCCTGATAAACTCTCTACCGGAGCGGAGGCCCAAATCGTTGCCCCCCATATGAAGAATCAGAATATCGGGGGCCCTATCCAACCTGGCAAAGTGAGCAACCTCCAGGACTACCCGTCCCAATAGCATGCCTGGGACCCTGATCCAACGTACGTTACCCAAAGCACGAGGTAGACCTAACTGCCTGCCATTGAGTCTAACCTCTGCCCTCCTGGCCCCCGAAAACACAAAAGAATGTCCCAGTATCCAAACGAGGCATCTTGGGGCACCTGAAAAGAAAACAAAAATACAGTGCACCCCAACAGGAACTAGTTATATCAAGAAAAAAGTATCCCCTGGGTGGAACTTTAATAGACCACCAACACTGGATAAATGTAAACAAAGTTTATTGCACAAATATACAACAAGCTTTTAATGACCCACCAGACTGAAAAGCTGGGGGTCGTTGTGATCTGGTGAGTGGGGATACATGAGGGGGTGTTGCACACCTGAATTTCTCTGAAGCACCTTATATTTCCTTCACTTTGGATTGGAGCACCATCAGTCACCTTATTTGGACTTTATTTTCACTTCAAGCGATTAGCACTTTGTGTATAGCAGCTGCAATTTTTTTTTTTTTTTAAGTATATATTTTCACAGAGATAAAGCATCTGCCTCTTTGTTGCAAACTCCCGGAATATGTACAGCATAAATTAAAGCATTTAGGCAAAGACAGAGCAAAACCAAATAATGCAAGAGGCGCACCACTGGTGGAGAAGAAGCAGATGTAGAATTAATCGCTGACACCACACCCGTATTGTCACAGTAAAAGCGAACCTTTTTATTGCGAAAAGCCTCCCCCCATATCTCAACCACCAGGACAATTGGAAACAGTACCAGATTTTTGAGAAAACCAGCCGAATGCCACTCCTCAGACCACCCTTCCGCACTCCATTTCCCCTGGAAAAATGCTCTATAGCCAGCTGAACCTGCTGCATCAGTAAACAAAACCAAGTCTGCGTTGCTCACTGGACCGGCCATCCAGAGGGAGCGTCCATTATAGGATTCTAAGAAGAGATCCCAAATTTGAAGGTCGGCCCGGTGCTCTCCAGTCAACCGTATTTAGTGCCCTGGTGCACTAACACCTGAAGTCGCTGGTACCAGCCGGCGACTGAAAATCCTGCCCATCGGAATGATCCAACAAGCGAAATTCAGTTTACCCAGTAACGACTGCAATTCCCGCAACTGCAATTTCCTTCGACAAAAGGCCTCCCTGACCTCCCTCCTTAGCGTCACCAATTTATCAAATGGCAGCCGCCATTCCATAGCAAACAAATCAATCGTAATGCCAAGAAAATACAGCTCCGTTGTGGAAACCTCTGTCTTGTCTGGGTCTAACAGAATATCAAAGCTTCCCCTGGAAAAATGCTCTATAGCCAGCTGAACCTGCTGCATCAGTAAACAAAACCAAGTCTGCGTTGCTCACTGGACCGGCCATCCAGAGGGAGCGTCCATTATAGGATTCTAAGAAGAGATCCCAAATTTGAAGGTCGGCCCGGTGCTCTCCAGTCAACCGTATTTAGTGCCCTGGTGCACTAACACCTGAAGTCGCTGGTACCAGCCGGCGACTGAAAATCCTGCCCATCGGAATGATCCAACAAGCGAAATTCAGTTTACCCAGTAACGACTGCAATTCCCGCAACTGCAATTTCCTTCGACAAAAGGCCTCCCTGACCTCCCTCCTTAGCGTCACCAATTTATCAAATGGCAGCCGCCATTCCATAGCAAACAAATCAATCGTAATGCCAAGAAAATACAGCTCCGTTGTGGAAACCTCTGTCTTGTCTGGGTCTAACAGAATATCAAAGCTTCCGATATATGCTGTAAGGTCCCCAAAAGGATCACGCAAATCCGAGAATCCGAAGGCCCTATGCAAAGGAAGTAATCCAGATAATGGATGACAGAGTTCACACCCGACACATCCCGCCCCACCCATTTATCAAAAGAGCTGAAAGTCTCAAACAGGGCACATGAAATTGAAAAACCCATTGGTAAACAACGATCGACAAAATATAAGCCCTGCCAGTGACAGCCCAACAATTGGATACTGTCAGGATGAACTGGAAGCAGCCAGAAAGCTGCTTCCACATACGTCTTGGCCAATAGTGAACCGCGGCCATATTGACGCACCCAAGAGGTAGCCGCATCGAACGATGTATAGGTAACCACGCATGCAAGCGGATCAATACCATCGTTGACATCGTTGACTCCCTTAGGATAAGAAAGATGATGGATCATCCTGAATTTCCCGGGGTCTTTCTCTGGGACCACCCCCAAAGGCGAGACTAACCAAATCCAGAAACTGCGGAGATGAAAAGGGGCCGCTCATCTGCCCCAGAGCCACCTCCTTAAAAAGTTTCTCTGATACCACTTCCGCTAATGGTGGAACAGCATTTAACCTGCATGGCATGTGAAAACCCGCCCTGAAACCCAAGTCTAGGAGTCGAGCAGTCTCCTGATCAGGGTACCTATTTAGAGAAGGAACCATCCTTTCCACCCTCACCAGAGTCGTCTCTCTTTCCAGGGAAATCCCCAGTGTGTCCTTTTCCTTGCTTAAAACAACATGAGAGCCTAAGGCTACCCCCACATCCTGAGCATTCGTGCCTAAAATGACAGTAGCTGCGGAAACGGCAGAAACTGTCGTTGAACTGCCAGCACAACCCCTTCTTCCTAGCGGCTGGCATACCAGAGGTAGAGGTCCCGCCAGCCCCTCCTGGAAACAGTGAAGTACCCGCCCTGGCAGAAGTAATTAACTTCATCCAGAGGCCAATATCCTTGTGATCCCAACAAACAAATGACCGGATGGCTTTCCACTGGCGAAATTGCTTGTCATAACGGAGCCATGCTGTACCACCATACACTCTATGAGCCTCACCAATCACAGCCAAATAACAAAAAAGCACCAAACAACAGTCAGGCACCTTTTCCCCAATTACGCTGCCCAAAATGGTAAACGCCTGCAACCAATTGGCAAACATATGCGGGATAAGCCGATATCTCCTCCTCCTCCTTTTTGCTTTCGTCCGGTTTAACTCTATTCAAATTGAATTTTTCTAAGGGGAGAAGGGAAAATATTTCCACATATTCCCCTTTCCAGATTTTGTCACGCACCTCCTGTTTAAGATGAGCGCCGAGCAGTCCCTCGAAACAAACGTACACCTCACTCTTCGCCGAATCCGCCAATCTCACCTGATCCGCCAGCTTGTCCGCCTCCTTCTCCTTCTCTGCCAGCGCTACTGGTCCAAGCTTGACACCCTCCATCTGCATGCCAGCCGCCGACTCAACCTGCACCACTGTCATGAGGGATGGCCCCTGTGCCGCCACCCTCTGTCCCCCCGGCGGGTCCCACACCGTCACCGGAGCCCCATTCCTCACCGGGCCCTCCAACCTGCCCAGCAATTACCACAAACATGCTAACACCTCACTCCCACTCACCTCCGAAGTCTGCGTACCCCCGACCCACGTGACCCCTGACCTCTGACCCTGATAAGACAGAAGGACAAAGAACAGACATAACATTAAAAGGGGACTCACCAGGCTGCACAGGACCGAGGGGCCCCCCAGTTGCAGATCCGGGATCCCTGGATGCAGCACGGCTCTCCTCCTCCAGCTCTCCGTCCTCCTCACTGCTCACTTCCCCCTCCGAATGCCGAGCTTCAGGGCTGCAGTCTCTTCCTCTCCTGTCATCCGTTTGGCTCCTCTCCTCCACAGCAGCAGGCAATTCTTGCTGTGAACGCTGGCCATGGCTCCGAGGCTTCCCCCCCGCCGTGCTGGAGCTCCGCCTCCCGCCGACATCATCCCTGCTCACCACTCCATTCTCCCTCCCAGGACCCGGCCGGAACCCGGAGGTAATCAGCGCTGACTTCCTGGCACCACGGGCAGACATGCCCGACCTCCCCGTCGCACGTCTCTTCCACGAGGAGGGACGCCGGCCGCACCTGGAGACAGGCCGGCGCCCGCAAGTGTAGCTCTCCCCCGCTGGGCTGCCCCACCGACCAGCACATCGCCAGTGAATGCAGCCGCATGCTCCCGGATCCGGACGATGGAGGAGGTGACAGTGGCCCTGCGGCAGTGAGTGCCACCCCCCGTGGGCTTCGCCTGAGATGGGGATTACTCCCAGGACTGCCCCCTGCAGAAGCTGGTGTGCACTTAGCAGAGGGGCCTGGAGGGTCCACTTGTGGGCTCCCTAGCCGGCGCTGAGCCCTGGGGGTCCGATCTGGGCTAAAGCCCTCCGAGCGCGTGACGCAGAATGCCCCACTTGCAGGGGGCTCTGGTGGACCCCCTGAAGAGTGGCTGCAACCTGGCTCTGGACCCAATCTGAGCCATGAATATCAGCAGCAGCCCTAAGTTGAGCCATCAGACGCTCCAAATCGCTCATTTTTGTTTTGTCTGTCTTTATCGTATGAACCAAGTGTCATGGTTATGCAATAGAGTTTGTCGGTCAGCTTGCCTGTCTCCATGTGTTCAACTCTATAGACCAGCTGACCCTCACCTGACTGCTTTTGTAACCTCTCCTCTAAGCATGGCCCCACCCCAGGCCCTATCAGGGAACCCTATATTAACCTGTGCACTGCAAGCCAGCAGTGCTGATCAACCATTGTGTGTTTGCTTTCGTGTGTACTTGCTGTGTTTCCTACATCTGATTCCAGTTACCGACTTTGGCCTGTTCTTAACTATTCCTGTCTGCTCGTGACCCTGACCTTTGGCGTGTGCCCGAACATCCCTGTTTGCTTGTGACCCTGAACCTTGGCGTGAACTCTGTTGTCCTTGTCTGCTTGTGGCCCTGACCTTGGCTTGTCCCTTACTTTCCTTGTTGTTCCAGCCTGCTGCCTCCTTCCTCTTCTCCTGTAGTCTACCGTGAGCGTGAGCTGTGAGACCCTGGGGGCCGCGACCTGGAGCCAGACTACAGCGCAGTCCATTCTTACCACTAAAGGCTGTGGTGAACACCTGCTGGCTCTTAGACTCCGCGCCCTGGGGAATCTATGCTCTAGCTCCCAGTGGGATCTGTGTCAGTGATCCAGTAGACCTGCTTCCCAGGGTTCAATCCGCAGCAGTCAATCCTAGGGTCCACTACCTAGCGGTGCACTTCTGACTCCTACAGAGTGCATCTGTCACCTAGCCTCAAGGTGACCTGACACCAAGACAGCAGATGCTCTTCTGACGATATCCTCTCAGCAAGTGTCCCGGGACTTTCCCTTCCAGACAACAGACTACTGGCTCCACCCCGTCACACCCTCCTCTGAGCCAATAAGGTAATTGCCAGTACTAACATGTTACCTTAAATATGTTAACCCCTTACGACCGGTTCCCCTTTTCACCCTGTCATGTATGCCCTACACTGATTCCGTTCCTCCTCTGCTCCGTGCATATCTTTCTGGAGGTATGTTAAGATGCCATTTAAAATAAAGTGCATTAAACGCTACCACATTTTGTGATAACAAGGATGTTTCACTGTTCATTACCGCAGCAAAATATTGTGAATGGGCCCTTTATTTGTGTCCCTGGGTCTTGCCTGTCCATCCTTCAGGCAAGTTAGTGCTTTGTAGCCTACAGGGAATCACACACACACCTCTGGAAACTCTACTGGCTGGTCCTGAAGTCTTTTGCATATGCAAGGACAAATGCCATTCATTGCTATAGAAAGGCAGTCTATCATTAAATCACTGTAATCTGGAGTGCCCAAGATTGCCAGCCAGCCAATTGTAAAAGTAAATAGTCTTTATTGGTCTCTCAAAAACAAGCAAACACAAATAGCTTTCTTTAGCAAAATACAACCCATAGTCCTGGTATAACGAAGACCACGCAAAATGGCTCACCACCAGTATTTTAAACTCACACTTGGTCTTAGGATTCCCATCTGTTTCAGGGTGCCAGACAGCACACACAATCTCACAGCAGTGGACTACTCCACTCTATCTCATAGACATGTTGACTCCTTACTGCTGCTTTTCAAGCCTCCCTTAAATACAGGACCAAAATCTCTGTAATCAGAGTTTAGAGGCTCTCTCCCACTCAAAGTCTCTCTGAGCATCTGAATTCCAGGTCCGAAATAAGTACTACCAATCCAGATAGTATTGAAATCAGTCCGCTCCTGTTCAACCGAGTCAGATAGTTCAGGCGCAAAGAATACTTGCAAACAACAGTTCAGGTGAGATATACAGCAGGTGAAGCTGTAATAGTCTTTTAAGTAATTTTGTACAGACAATATACTGGTAGGGGCATGTATGTGAGGCACTGGAGCCTGCTGTCCTCAGAGTTGAGCCAGCTCTGTGAATAAGACAAGAAAGGAAAGAGAAGGGGAAATGTCCCCTAAGTGCAGCATTACAAGGAGAGGTTTATTGCCAATGGATTAAAAACACTTACAAGATAAAACTCATAAAAACACATATCGTCTTACTTGGCCACTGTCCTCTTTCCTCTTTCCGGGATACCATCCACTGAAGGCAGATGGAGGAGGAATGGACGCTCTGTAGATGACAGGGAATCCACTCCGACCAGCGTAGGATGTTCCGGAGGACGTGACGTCACCAGGAGAGGATAGGAGAGGCTGGATAGTACAGGCTATGCACTCGGAGCTCTCTTCTCCTTCAAAAGGCCTCAAAGGAGCCCTTCCCCTTCTCTTTCCTTTCTTGTCTTGTTCAACCGGACTACCCTGGAACCCCTCATCCTGCATGGGTGAAAACTCAGTACTAAAAATGTTTAACAAACTCCCCCTTAAAGGGACCACAACCCAAATAATGGCTATATTTATATCCCGTCCAGGACTCATCCCTAGTGTCCTGTACAGTCCCATATTAGGCAGCCTGTCCATGCATGCACAGCAATGAGATATCAGCCAGTTTCCAATGGCAACTTGGGGCTCCCCATGGGCTGCACATTATGGATCTGACAAAAAGTTTGAGAGGTAAGTGTAAAACCATGGTGGGGGTCAGAGTGATAATTTAAGTAATAATTGAAAGAATAGTTAATCAAAAGTATAGAGGTCATCTGTTGAGGTGAGATTTTCCCTTACTTCATGGAGCCTTCTTCCTACTCCCTGTTGTGTTTATGGCACCCCTTTTACTCTGATACCCCTAACTAAAATCTTGTTGAAGCAATTGCTTTCAGAGGTCACCTAATTGGTAGAGTCCACCTGTGTGTAATTTAATCTCAGTATAAATACAGCTGTTCTGTAAAGACCTCAGAGGTTTGTTAGAGAACCTTAGTGAACAAACAACCAATGAACACACCAGACAGGTCAGGGATAAAGCTGTGGAGAAGTTTAAAGCAGGGTTAGGTTATAAAAAAATATCTCAAGCTTTGAACATCTCACGGCGCACTGTTCAATCCGTCATCTGAAAATTGAAAGAGTATGGCACAACTGCAAACCTACCAAGACATGGCCGTCCACCTAAACTGAAAGGCCGGGCAAGGAGAGCATTAATCAGAGAAGCAGCCAAGAGGCCCATGGTAACTTTGGAGGAGCTGCAGAGATCCACAGCTCAGGAGGGAGAATCTGTCCACAGGACAACTATTAGTCGTGCACTCCACAAAACTGGCCTTTATAGTAGAGTGGAAAGAAGAAAGCCATTGTTGAAAGAAAGCCATAAGAAGTCCCCTTTGCAGTTTGTGAAAAGCCATGTGGGGGACACGCCAAACATGTGGAAGAAGGTCCTCTGGTCAGTTGAGATCAAAATTGTACTTTTTTGGCCTAAAAGCAAAACACTTTGTGTGGCGGAAAACTAACACTACGCATCACCCTGGACACACCATCCCCACCGTGAAATATGGGGGTGGCAGCATCATGTTGCGGGATGCTTTTCTTCAGCAGGGACAGGGAAGCTGGTCAGAGTTGATGGGAAGATGGGTGGAGCCATCTTCCCCTACCATCCAGTCTTACAGAGCTTGAGCTATTTTGCAAAGTAGAATAGGCAAAAATATCACTCTCTAGATGTGCAAAGCTGGTAGAGACCTACCCAAAAAGACTTGCAGCTGTAATTGCAGTGAAAGGTGGTTCTACAAAGTACTGACTCAGGGGGGCTGAATACAAATGTACATCACACTTTTCATATATTTATTTGTAAAAAATTTCAAAAACCATTTATCATTTTCCTTCCACTTCACAATTATGTGCCACTTTGTGTTGGTCTATCACATAAAGTCCCAATAAAATACATTTACATTTTTGGTTAACATGTAACATGACAAAATGTGGAAAGTTTCAAGGGGTATGAATACTTTTTAAGGCACTGTAATATAAGAAAAGTGGTATATAAACTAGTACTAGTTTGCTATATACTATACTAAAAATTAAAAATCTTTTACTGAGGCCATGGGATGATAAAAGGTGGTCAGTGTGAGGCCTCATGCACACGAGACACTGTTAAACTCGCATTCAGAGGCAGTTGGACACTTTTTTCAACTGCCCCTGAACCCATTCAATGTTATCCTATGTGTCCATGTACACAGCCTCGTTTTTTGGCATTTTTAGGCAGTTGCATTTAACCTCGTTTTTCCAGAAGCAAAAAAATGGGTTCAGACGCAAAAGTTTTCCACGTTTCAGACGCCAAACGCGGCTAAATGTAGCTAAACGCGGCTAAACGCTGGTACCGCGTTTAGCCACGTTTGCATTTATGTGTTTTTAAAGGAACATTTTACAACCCGACTTTGCAGCCCCATTTCTCAGGGCCACTAGGAACCCCAAATTTAGTGAGCAAACACAGTGGACCTAGCACTACAACATATCCAAATATGGGGTTCCTAGCACCAAGTGGCCCTGAGATACGGGGCCCCAAAGTCGGGTCACAAAATGTCATTCTCTGCTGCAGAAAAGTGCTTGACATTTTGCAACCTGACTTTGGGGCCCCATATCTCAGGGCCACTTAGTGCTAGGAACCCCAAATTTGGATATGTTGTAGTACTAGGTCCACTGTGTTTGCACACCAAATTTGGGGTGGGCCCCAAAATCGGGTCGCAGAATGTCAAGCACTTTTCTGCAGCAGAGAATGACATTTTCCGACCTGATTTTGGGGCCCCATATCTCGGGGTCACTTGGTGCTAGGAACCCCAAATTTGGATATGTTATAGATGTTTAGTCCAACATTGTTAGCACATCAAATTTGGGGTTCCTAGCACCAAGTGGCCCTGACATATAGGGCCCCAAAGTCAGGTCAGGAAAATGTCATTCTCTGCTGCAGAAGTGCTTGACATTTTGCGACCCGACTTTGGGGCCCAGTATCTCGGGGCCACTTGGTGCTAGGAACCCAAAATTTGGATATGTTGTAGTGCTAGTTCCACTGTGTTAGCACACCAAATGGGGTTCCTAGCACCAAGTGGCCCCGAGATACGGGGCCCTAAATTTGGGTCGCAAAATGTTATTCTCTGCTCTGCAGACGCTTCTAGACGCAAACGCGGCTAAACGCGGCAAAACGCGGCAAAACGGGCGTTTCCAAACGCCGGTTTCAGCTTTTAAAAACATGTGTTCAGCAGAGTTTGTACCAGTGTCTCGTGTGCATGAGGCCTTAGTGATTCCTGTACTAACATGCTAACCTGCTTCTCAGTGATGTAACTATGTGTAAAGGGACCTCATCATGGTCTATTAAGAAGCCTCTGACATTTTATTGCTCATTTCAAAGTCAATCCCTCTAGTGCACAGTATAAAAATTGCTCTTAATGCAATCAGATAGGGGTTCCCAAATTATATACAGCATAGATACGTGTTATCCAATCGTATTCAATAAATGCCCTTTCTTCCTAAATAATGTACTGTTCTCTAGCCTGTAAAGAGTCTTGTGACTGCCCTCCCTGGTACCCTCGACCATCTTTATTTATATTGCTAAATTTATCCTCAGATGTCCAAAGATAGCCAAAGAGGGAAACAAACTAATGCAAATCACAATTTGTACATTTTAAGGCTTGCTGCTGCCCTCTAATGCCCTAAGCACTGGCAAACAAATGCCTTAAAACCCAACCCCAAGCTTGGGCATTTTTTGCTCCTTTGCTCTGACGGCCTACCACCTTTTTTCTGTAATATGTGTACATACCCTTATCCTTCTGTCTGGTCACATGACCTCATCTTCCCTTTTGTTTTCCTCTAGTGGTGAACAATGCTGAATTATGCAGAGAACAGCACAATGAAGTAAATGTATTTTCCTGCAACAATCTCCTGTGGGGCTTGATGATGCACTCCCAGGGGACATGTGCTTAACACCCTGAGCTCACAGAAAGTTGGCTGAATGACAACGGGCAAGACTGAACCAAGAAGTGGACCAGTGCTGGATAGCAGAGTTCTAAGTCTGCGGGGGACAGCAACATATAAAAAAGGTGAATATTAAGCTATGTCTACACTTGCGATTTGGCCACACGGTTGAGCCACATTTTTACCGCTGTCCGTTAAGCTGCAAAGGCAGCAGATGATGAGTATGTTCACATGTCAAGGCCATGATGCTTTGCAGCATGACAGAAATGATCCCCCATTGTGTTCAGCAGGAAGTACCGCCAAGCACAACTTATTCAACTTAGACAGCTGCCCCACAACCATGTGCAATGCATTCTGCTGTGGTGCCATGATGCAATTTTTAAGAGATTAAAACAGGCAGTGAGGAGATGACAGTATACCTCCTCACTGTCTGTTAGGCACCAGCTGAAAAGTGATCTGCCACAGGATGCTCTTTAAAGTGACAAGCTCGTATCAGCAAACCCTTACAGTGGGAGCTGTTTATTTTTAAAACCTGCAGGGCGATTTAATTTTCCATTTTTTTTTAAATTTACTTATTTATTTTTATTATATTTGTATTAATTTATTTTTATTATATATTTTTTTTAAATCTAACCATGACTTTACCCACCGGTTATTGTAGTAGTTTGTGCTGTGCTGTGAGAGATGAGAAACAAATGACTGACAGTCACCCAGGAAATTATGCAATGGGATTCCATACCTCCATAAAGGAATCCTGTCTGTAGGCTGCCCTGAATGCATTTCTACCTTTTTTTCTGAGAATGCTAATTGCCTGGCTGTCCTGCTGATGTTTTGACTTTAATATTTTCAGAGGGAAGCCAGAAAGGGCACACCCATTTTCTTCTAATGACAGGAGTACTTTGAACCCATGTGATATAATATACTCCATAAAGATGCTTCCTTATTGGGTGAGTGTTGTAAACATAATTTGTAACATGTCAACATAATTATGTCATTATGTAAATTATTTGTTTACCCAATAAGGAAATTCTTTCCTTCCTCATTATCAAAAGTACATACAATGGCAAAAGAAATATAATTTCATAGATAATCCAACTTTCTAATCCAGTTACAGGAGCCCTTTAACAGTTCTAAGTTAGTTAACTGGGTGGCTTAGATGATATAACACATGTCAATTAGCTATAAATCTGCCTTTTTCTGGCTGAAAATGCAAACTGATATGCACAGCTTTATATTTGATACACTATATTGCCAAAAGTATTGGGACACCTACCTTTACACGCACATGAACTTTAATTGCATCCTTGTCTTAGGAAAAAAGGGGGGAGAGAAATTTAGGGACTTTTAGGAAGCCATGATCTGGTGAGATCATGTATTTCCATCCCTAGGGACTTTGAATGATGTCATGACCTGGTAAGGACATAGACATCCATCCCATTTATATATTAAGGAAGAAGGGTATATAACCATATACCCTTCTTCCTTAGCATCCTTGTCTTAGTCCGTAGGGTTCAATATTGAGTTGGTCCACCCTTTGCAGCTATAACACCTTCAACTCTTCTGGGAAGGCTGTCCACAAGGTTTAGGAGTGTGTCTATGGGAATGTTCGACCCTTCCTTCAGAAGTGCATTTGTGGGGTCAGGCACTGATGTTGAATGAAAAGGCCTGGCTCGCAGTCTCCACTCGAATTCATCCCAAAGGTTTCAGATTGAGGTCAGTGCGTGTAAAGCCAGGCGCCCTGATTCTTTTGGCAACATAGTGTATATAGTATAATAAAGAAAATCATTTGTACTTAAAGTGTAACTAACTGCTTAAAACTTTTTTTTTATTGGATAGAGTGGAGAGGGATTAGAAAACATTTTAGTCTGTATTTTGGCTGTGCCCCCATTAGGGAGATTCACCCTCTCTATTTAACGTATTTACCATTACCATTTTTCTTTTCTTTTTTTAGTGCCACTTTAAAAACAAATCCCCCTAATACAGACATATCCCACAGTGCACCCCAACGGTGTTCATTTACCATTGTCATTGAAAGTGAAAGTGGGTCGACATCAGAACAGTGACAGAAGGGGGATCTTCCAATGGGGACAATAGTTCTGGTGATCCTGGTGCCACCACGAAATTACCTTGCTTTGGAGGGATTTACTCTTACTGCTTTGAGTATGGGACAGGAAGTGAAGGGAAATCTCCCTTATGGGACACACATGGCAAAAAAAACAAAAACTGATAACTCTTTTTTCACTCTAGCCAGAATGAAGCTTGCCGGTTCTTAGCTGTGCTGGTTGCAATAGTTTTCCTTTTATCTTTTTCCTTTCTTTTCACCTGGTTATCCAGCCAGTAAGTCTGTTATTTTTCTGTTATTTAACAAGTGAAAGCCTGGATCACCTTGCTGAAACTGGCATGCATTACATGGCAAGGCAGCAGTCCAGCAAAATTGGCAGTTACATTTATATCAAGTCATCATCTCAGCTGCCACATCAACCAGCAGGGGGTATTGATTGCAGCAAAGTAAAGCAGTATTAATCCCAAAACCAAAAAGGTCTACTGTGATACCACAACTCCAATACTGAAAACCAGCCACAACCATACGTGCTCCCCCTCTGTAAGAATTGTGACCTCACCTTCAATCTATGACCCACATAACATATGTCACACTTTGCATGAAAGCCTGCTCTCCAATATTATCTAACAGGAAAACAGATTATTAGCACTATCAGTCACTTAAGGGGTTGGGGTTTTCACCTGGTCACTAGAACAGGCTTGAAACAAACAGGGACCAGCCAAATTGTTGTATTCACATAAAAATCCATTTTATTAAAATAATTGCACTTACATACTTTATATTAAAAAGCAAGTTTGCATCCACATAAACATTTCGGGAATACTGAAAGTGCTCTACTTCTGGTATCGGTACGGAATGATATCATTGCTAAAGTGTTCAGGTCTGGCTTAGATAATTACATCACCCAGCTCCACCAAATGTGTGTCGTCACAGCATCACAGGATTTCATCTTACCCTGAAGAAGTCATGTGGTACAGTGAAAGGCACGCATTGGCCGGAGCTGGATGATGTAATGATCAAAGCCAAACCTGAACACTTTAGCAGTGCCTGGTAACTTTTGTTTTTTTGTAGTATACACTTATAGGATTGTAAAAGATCTGAAACACCTTTGGGTGCGCCAAGAACAGTAGCAATGCGGTGTGCTTAGCGTGCCCCGGGGAACAGTGGGTGTAACCAAATTACGTTAACAGCTGGGCATTCATAGTTGGGCTTAAAGGGGCAGACTGAAACCTAGACACATGATTCAAAACCTGGGTGAATCCCAGACAGGTGGCAACTCTAATTATATTGCAGCTTACCAATTCTTAGATGTGATAGCTGTATTCATTTTCTTTCTTTCTTTCTTTCTTTCTTTCTTTCTTTCTTTCTTTCTTTCTTTCTTTCTTTCTTCCTTCCTTCCTTCCTTCCTTCCTTCCTTCCTTCCTTCCTTCCTTCCTTCCTTCCTTCCTTCCTTCCTTCCTTCCTTCCTTCCTTCTTTCCTTCCTTCCTTCCTTCCTTCCAGGGGTGATTAAACCTTTATCTCAAAAGGAAAAAATTTTTTTTGCTGTAACTGATTATTTAGTGTGAGCTGGAGTTAGACTTCAATTAGTGGTTCTAAATCAGCTAAAACATTTACCCCCCCTGCTTGCTGTGCCCCCTGTTCTCCTTCCTCCAGAGTTGTTTCTAATACAGGAGATGTGTTACTGGCCACCAGATCACCAGATGAAAACAGAAGGGGAAAATGCCAAAGAAAAGAGGACGAATGTAGCCACCACATATAATAATTGTTAAGCTGCAATATATCACATTTTGGTCTTGGGTTTAATACTGCTTTAAAGTGCATTTACAGAGAATTACCATTGAAATTCCTGGATGTGTCTGACAAACATCGATTCCTTATTCATTCCTGTGGTGGTGCCATTGTAATATTCATGGCAGGTGTTGAAAGGCAGTTATGAGGCTTTAAAAATGCTGAATAAATGCCTAAACATATGGTATTGACGTATGTGTGAACAAATCCTAAGGGAGGCATTTGGGAGGCAGTAAAAATGCAGCTCAACCACTTGTTTTTACCGCCTCCCCAACCACAAATGTAAATGTGCCCTAATTCCTGAAACTTACCTTTTATTTATATATATATTTTTATATCTTTCTACAGTTCAGCTTTAGGGTAACTTTAATTTAGAATTGAAATTTAAATAAAAAGTCCTGTTAAGTTATGTAAAGATCGACACCATTCATTGGAGCATGGCTTCCTGTTAGTGATCTGATCATGTTAGATCATTTTGGATACATTTCAGAGACGAGGGAGGGAAGGGGCTTCTCTGTAAGATATTTGAGGTTAGAATGTGACGCTGGATATCAAAGCACCCAGAATTGTGTTTATTGAACTACCCCCTGAGGTTAGGAATATTTACATAAGTTTTATATAACCTCAACCAGACATGAATCATTTAGCAGGATGTTCAAAACAACAGGAGGGAAAAGATTTGAGTTCATTATCAGGGAGCATTATCAAAATGTTTTATGTGTTTTAACAATGTTTTCATGTTGTTTCTATTCAAAGTCCAGTCATTTACAGTGGCTTGCGAAAGTATTCGGCCCCCTTGAACTTTTCAAACTTTTGCCACATTTCAGGCTTCAAACATAAAGATATAAAATTTTTATTTTTTGTGAAGAATCACCAACAAGTGGGACACAATTTTGAAGTGGAGTGAAATCTTTTGGATTTTTGAAACTTTTTTAACTAATAAAAAAATGAAAAGTGGGGCGTGCAAAATTATTCGGCCCCCTTGCGTTAATACTTTGTAGAGCCACCTTTTGCTGCGATTACAGCTGCAAGTCGCTTGGGGTATGTCTCTATCAGTTTTGCACATCGAGAGACTGAAATTCTTGCCCATTCTTCCTTGCAAAACAGCTCGAGCTCAGTGAGGTTGGATGGAGAGCGTTTGTGAACAGCAGTTTTCAGCTCTTTCCACAGATTCTCAATTGGATTCAGGTCTGGACTTTGACTTGGCCATTCTAACACCTGGATACATTTACGAACCATTCCTTTGTAGATTTTGCTGTATGTTTGGGATCATTGTCTTGTTGGAAGATAAATCTCCGTCCCAGTTTCAGGTCTTTTGCAGACTCCAACAGGTTTTCATCCAGAATGGTCCTGTATTTGGCTGCATCCATCTTCCCCTCAATTTTAACCATCTTACCTGTCCCTGCTGAAGAAAAGCAGGTCCAAACCATGATGCTGCCACCACCATGTTTGACAGTGGGGATGGTGTGTTGAGTGTGATGAGCTGTGTTGCTTTTACGCCAAACATATCGTTTTGCATTGTGGCCAAAAAGTTCGATTTTGGTTTCATCAGACCAGAGCACCTTCTTCCACATGTTTGGTGTGTCTCCCAGGTGGCTTGTGGCAAACTTTAGACACGACTTTTTATGGATATCTTTGAGAAATGGCTTTCTTCTTGCCACTCTTCCATAAAGGCCAGATTTGTGCAGTGTACGACTAATTGTTGTCCTATGGACAGACTCTCCCACCTCAGCTGTAGTTCTCTGCAGTTCATCCAGAGTGATCATGGGCCTCTTGGCTGCATCTCTGATCAGTCTTCTCCTTGTCTGAGCTGAAAGTTTAGAGGGACAGCCAGGTCTTGGTAGATTTGCAGTGGTCTGATACTCCTTCCATTTCAAAATGATCGCTTGCACAGTGCTCCTTGGGATGTTTAAAGCTTGGGAAATCTTTTTGTATCCAAATCCGGCTTTAAACTTCTCTACAACAGTATTACGGACCTGCCTGGTGTGTTCCTTGGTCTTCATGATGCTCTCTGCGCTTTCAACAGAACCCTGAGACTATCACAGAGCAGGTGCATTTATACAGAGGCTTGATTACACACAGGTGGATTCTATTTATCACCATCAGTCATTTAGGACAACATTGGATCATTCAGAGATCCTCGCTGAACTTCTGGAGTGAGTTTGCTGCACTGAAAGTAAAGGGGCCGAATAATTTTGCACGCACCACTTTTCAGTTTTTTAATTGCTAAAAAAGTTTAAAATGTCCAATAGATTTCGTTCCACTTCACAATTGTGTCCCACTTGTTGGTGATTCTTCAAAAAAAATTTAAATTTTATATCTTTATGTTTGAAGCCTGAAATGTGGCAAAAGGTTGAAAAGTTCAAGGGGGCCGAATACTTTCGCAAGCCACTGTATTATCCCTGAAGAACTTGTTACAAAATGTTGTGTTTTTCTGTTCTATTTATGGTCAATAAACTTCTTTGCTGTATCTCCATGTTCTTTGATGAACTGATTGGATCTGTTGTAGAACAAAGTAGAGACGGGACCTCAAAATTCCGATATTTTAAAAGAAATGATTTCATATTTTGAGCACGTGTTTTTAGTTACTATAGCAAAGTTAAAGAAGTACAGCCAAAGCACGTTTGGCTGTACTTCTATGGATCACAGGAGTTCTGTTTGTTCTGATTAATGCTCGCCTTGCCCAGCCTGTCAGTTTAGGTGGGCGGCCATGTCTTGGTAGGTTTGCAGTTGTGACATACTCTTTCCATTTTCGGATGATGGATTGAACAGTGCTCTGTGAGATGTTTAAAGCTTGGGATATTTTTTATAACCTAACTCTGCTTTAAACTTCTCCACAACTTTACCCCTGATCTGTCTGGTGTGTTCCTTGGCCTTCATGATGCGGTTTGTTCACTAAGGTTCTCAAACAAACCTCTGAGGGCTTCACAGATCAGCTGTATTTATACTGAGATTAAATTAAATGTGGGAATTTCAGAGACCTGGTTCAACAGCTCTCATGATTGGCTGGCAAACATTCAAGGGTATACCCTATACCGCAAGGATAGAGAAGGTAAAAAAGGGGGAGGGGTATGCCTATATATCAAGAATAATGTACAAGTGAGTGTGAGAGATGACATCACTGAGGGGGCTAGGGAGGAGGTGGAATCTTTATGGGTAGAGCTCCAAAGGGATGAAGCTAAGGGGAAAATAATACTGGGAGTATGCTATAGGCCCCCAAACCTGAGGGAGGAAGTGGAGACGGATCTCCTATCACAAATTGGATTAGCAGCAAGGATGGGAAGTGTTATCATAATGGGGGATTTTAATTATCCAGACATAGACTGGGCGGAGGGAACCGCGCATTCATTTAAGGCTCGCCAGTTCCTTAGTGTCTTGCAGGACAATTTTATGGGTCAGATGGTAGACGCACCAACTAGAAATAAAACATTACTAGATCTACTGATTACCAACAATACAGACCTGATAACAGATGTGGTAATACGGGGCAATTTAGGTAACAGCGATCACAGGTCAATTAGTTTCAGTATAAATCACACAAATAGGAAACATGAAGGGAACACAAAGACACTGAATTTCAAAAGAGCCAACTTCCCTAAACTACAAACCTTGCTAAAAGGCATAAATTGGGATAAAATATTAGGAACAAAGAATACGGAGGAGAGATGGGGTTGCTTTAAGAGCATATTAAATAAGGGCATTAGCCAATGTATCCCATTGGGTAATAAATTTAAAAGAGCGAACAAACATCCTGGATGGCTTAACTCCAATGTAAAAATGCATATAAAAGCAAAGGAGAAGGCCTTCAAAAAATACAAGGTTGAGGGATCATCCTCAGCATTCAGAATTTATAAAGAATGCAATAAGAAATGTAAGGGTGCAATTAGGATGGCTAAGATAGAACATGAAAGACACATAGCGGAGGAGAACAAAAGAAATCCCAAGAAATTCTTTAAGTATGTAAACAGTAAAAAAGGGAGGACAGACCATATTGGCCCCATAAAGAATGAGGAAGGACATCTGGTTACAAAGGATGGGGAGATGGCAAAGGTATTGAATTTATTCTTCTCCTCAGTCTTCAGGGGCTTCAGTAGCCAAAACTGCAGTGTTTATCCTCATGACACATCACAGGAAGCACCTACATGGTTAACAGAGGACGGAATTAGAATTAGACTTGAGAAACTTAACATTAATAAATCACCGGGACCAGATGGCTTGCATCCGAGGGTACTTAGGGAACTCAGTCAGGTGATTGCCAGACCGTTGTTCCTAATATTTACAGACAGTCTATTGACTGGAATGGTACCAGCTGATTGGAGAAAAGCCAATGTAGCACCAATATTTAAAAAGGGCTCAAAAAACATCCCTGGGAATTACAGACCAGTTAGCCTAACATCAATAGTATGTAAACTCTTGGAGGGGATGATAAGGGACTATATACAAGATTTTAGTAATAAGAATGATTTCATTAGCAGTAATCAGCATGGATTCAGGAAGAATCGTTCTTGCCAAACCAATCTATTAACCTTCTATGAGGAGGTGAGTTGCCATCTAGATAAAGGAAGGCCCGTAGACGTGGTGTATCTGGATTTTGCAAAAGCATTTGACACAGTTCCCCATAAACGTTTACTGTACAAAATAAGGTGCGTTGGCATGGACCATAGGGTGAGTACATGGATTGAAAACTGGCTACAAGGGCGTGTTCAGAGGGTGGTGATAAATGGGGAGTACTCAGAATGGTCAGGGGTGGGTAGTGGGGTTCCCCAGGGTTCTGTGCTGGGACCAATCCTATTTAATTTGTTCATAAACGACCTGGAGGATGGGATAAAGAGTTCAATCTCTGTATTTGCAGACGATACTAAGCTAAGCAGGGCAATAACTTCTCTGCAGGATGTGGAAATCTTGCAAAAAGACCTGAACAAATTAATGGGGTGGGCGACTACATGGCAAATGAGGTTCAATGTAGAAAAATGTAAAATAATGCATTTGGGTGGCAAAAATATGAATGCAATCTATACACTGGGGGGAGAACCTCTGGGGGAATCTAGGATGGAAAAGGACCTGGGGGTCCTAGTGGATGATAGGCTCAGCAATGGCATGCAATGCCAAGCTGCTGCTAATAAAGCAAACAGAATATTGGCATGCATTAAAAGGGGGATCAACTGCAGAGATAAAACGATAATTCTCCCGCTCTACAAGACTCTGGTCCGGCCGCACCTGGAGTATGCTGTCCAGTTCTGGGCACCAGTCCTCAGGAGGGACGTACTGGAAATGGAGCGAGTACAAAGAAGGGCAACAAAGCTAATAAAGGGTCTGGAGGATCTTCGTTATGAGGAAAGGTTGCGAGCACTGAACTTATTCTCTCTGGAGAAGAGACGCTTGAGAGGGGATATGATTTCAATTTACAAATACTGTACTGGTGACCCCACAATAGGGATAAAACTTTTTCGCAGAAGAGAGTTTAATAAGACTCGTGGCCACTCATTACAATTAGAAGAAAAGAGGTTTAACCTTAAACTACGTAGAGGGTTCTTTACTGTAAGAGCGGTAAGGATGTGGAATTCCCTTCCACAGGCGGTGGTCTCAGCGGGGAGCATTGATAGCTTCAAGAAACTATTAGATAATCACCTGAATGACCGCAATATACAGGGATATGTAATGTAATACTGACACATAATCACACACATAGGTTGGACTTGATGGACTTGTGTCTTTTTTCAACCTCACCTACTATGTAACTATGTAACTAAATTACACACATGTGGACTCTATATACTAATTAGGTGACTTCTGAAGGCAATTGGTTCCACTAGATTTTAATTAGGGGTATCAGAGTTAGAGCCCTTTCACACTGGGGCGGTTTGCAGGCGCTATTGCGCTAATAATAGCGCCTGCAAACTGACCCGAAAGTGCCGCTACTGTCATTCCAGTGTGAAAGCCCTGAGGGCTTTCACACTGGAGCGATGCGCTGGCAGGACGGTAAAAAAAGTCCTGCCAGCAGCATCTTCGGAGCGGTGTGTATACCGCTCCTTTACCGCTCCTGCCCATTGAAATCAATGGGACGGCGCGGCTATACCGCCGGCAAAGCGCCTCTGCAGAGGCGCTTTGCGGTGGTATTTAACCCCCTTTCTCGGCCGTTAGCGTGGGGTAAAACCGCCCCGCTAGCGGCCGCATACGATGGTAAAACGCCGCTAATAATAGCGGTGTTTTACGGCCGACGCCGCCCCCCACCCCAGTGTAAAAGGGCTCTAAAGGGGGCTGAACACAAATGCAAGCCACATGTCAATATCATGAATTCACGTGCTGTTATGCTATTATGTTATTATGTTATTTATATGTAATAAATTATATTTTTTATGTACTTTGTCTATGTTATGATACAATGTTATGACTTGAAAGAATGTAATTAAGACACCCCTTATTATACACTCGCCAGACACTCCTTGTTCATGCTGCCAATTCGGTCGCATGCTTCATACAAAGTCCCAACCCTTTCCTCATGCTATTAACATTAGCAGTAATGCCGCGTACACACGGGCGGACTTTCCGGCATACTTGGTCCGGCGGACCAGAGTGTGCCGGACAATCCGCCCGTGTGTGGGCGGCGGCGGTCTTTTCCGGCGGACTTCTTCCCAAAAGCCCGCCGGACCTAGATTTGAAGAAAGTTTCAAATCTTTCCGTCGGACTCAGTTTCGGGCGGAAAGTCCGCTCGTGTGTGTGCTGGTCCGACGGAAAGCCCGCTCGTGTGTATGCTGGTCCGACAGACCAAATACGACACGAGGGCAGGGTATTGCATCTCGCGCTTGCTGCAATAGGAAAAACAAATCTTCCTATTGCGGCGAGCGCGGGGCATACCAGGCCCTTAGGTCTGGTATGGATTATAAAGGGAAGCCCGCTACGCCGAAAAAACGGCGTGGGGTCCCCCTAAAATCCATACCAGACCCCGATCCGAGCACGCAGCCTGGCCGGTCAGGAAAGGGGGTGGGGACGAGCGAGCGCCCCCCCCTCCTGAACCTTACCAGGCCGCATGCCCTCAACATGGGGGGTGGGTGCTTTGGGGGAGGGGGGCGCCTTACGGTGCCCCCCCACCACAAAGCACCTTGTCCCCATGTTGATGAGGACAAGGGCCTCTTCCCGACAACCCTGGCCGTTGGTTGTCGGGGTCTGCGGGCGGGGGCTTATCGGAATCTGGGAGCCCCCTTTAATAAGGGGGCCCCCAGATCCCGGCCCCCCACCCTATGTAAATGAGTATGGGGTACATGGTACCCCTACCCATTTACCTAGGAAAAAAGTGTAAGTAATAAAACACACTACACAGGTTTTTAAAATATTTTATTAAACAGCTCCGGGGGGGTGGGGTCTTCCTCCGGCTTCGGGGGTCTTCTTCCGGCTTCGGGGGTCCCTCCGCTTCATCTTCTCCCGGCGTCCCGCAGGGCGCCCCCCTCCCCCAAAGCACCCACCCCCCATGTTGAGGGCATGCGGCCTGGTACGGTTCAGGAGGGGGGGGGCGCTCGCTCGTCCCCACCCCCTTTCCTGACCGGCCAGGCTGCGTGCTCGGATCGGGGTCTGGTATGGATTTTTTTTTTTTTTTAAATTGTTTATTTAGGACAAGAACACGGCCCACATGGGCCCACAGATACATAAATATACATTCGTTTGAACATATACATGATATAGTATCAAGATATAAATTCTTACACAATTCTTTTCCACCATATCGATATCCAGCTTGTCATTCTAAGACCATACGTCAATTCTTATATGATTATAGTAAGTTGAACCATGGGGTCGAAGTGTATGTACGACAACAATCACTGCTGGTTCCATTGCGCCGGTCCTTTATTTTCTATATTACTTATTAAGAATAGAAATTAAGAGAGATTGAGGATAGAGTGACAGGAAGGAGAGGGAGGAAAGTAAGAGGTGAAGGAGAGTGTAGGGAGGGGGGTGAAGAAAGCGGGGGGTTAGTTGGAAGGTAGGGGGTTGGGGGGGGGGAGGGACGTGGGAAGGTTCCCGCGGGCATGTGGGCCCATATAATATCCAGAGTACGATTAACTACGGCTCTGTTCACAAAGTGCTGGTGACACTACTCACGTGTCTGCACACTCACCGGGGCGCGTCTACATCTCTCAGAGACTGGCCCGCCGCCGAGTATATAAACATCGTCCATAATTGCCATGTCTTAGAGAATGCTTCTTCCCTATGTTGTGCCGTATGGATCAGGTCCTCCATTTGCTTTATGTCTTCTACCCTGCCAAGCCACATGTCAATAGACGGTGGTGTGGTGAGCTTCCAGCAAAGAGGTATGCAAGCTCTGGCTGCATCTAACAAGTGTCGTATGACTGATCGTTTGTATACTTTGTCTGGTATATCAGTGGCGTGTAGTAGAAAGAGTGCCGGATCTTTTGGAATTATCCTGTCTGTAAACAATTGTATCGTCTCGTGTACAACCTTCCAGAACCGTGAAAGCTTAGGGCATGACCAGAAAATGTGTAACAGGGTTCCCTTGTCCCTCAGACACCTCCAACACACTTCAGATGTGGTAGGGAATATTTTGTGTAGGAGTGTCGGGGTTTTGTACCACCTAGAAAGAATTTTATAGTTAGTTTCTTGTGTCTTAGCGCAGATGGAAGACTTGTGTGTGAAGCGAAGAATGCGTTGTCTCTGTGTGAGGTTAAAGCTGCATCCCAACTCTTCCTCCCACTTGGTCAGACCCGGGGGTATGTAGTCTGAGGGGGGTGTGATCAGGAGGCTGTACATTAGTGATATTGTATGTGGTAGAGTACCTGTGTTAGAGCAGATTTCTTCTAGGGTTGTGAGTCCTTGGTCTACGTCTGCGGGGGGTGTAATGGAGTGGAGGAAGTGTCCAAGTTGAAGAGTACGCATGAAATCTAGGCGGAATAACCCTTGCGGGCTAGATAGTTCCGTGTATGTTTTCCAAACCCCTCCTGTGCTGAAATGTAGGGCCGAGTGAATTCCAGATTCCCCTAATAACCGAAAGACTCTGTCCTGTAGTCCAGGGGTGAATAGGGGATGTCCTATAATTGGGACTAGAGGTGAGTTTCGAGATGAGATGTGTGGTTTGGAGATTAATTTAGCGCAGATTCTGGCTGTGTTGCCTATCAAAGGGTGTTGTTTAAGATCCCTAGGTAGACTAGAGTAGCACCAAGGTGAACCTCCCAACGGAATACAGGTGTGGGATTGCTCAAGGTGGGTCCATAATTTAGTCTCCCTGTGTCTGCGCCAGTCTATGAGTCTGCCCAGGTGTATTGCTTGGTGGTAAGCGCGTATGTCGGGTATCGCTAACCCCCCGTGCGATTTGGGGAGGACAAGTAATTTGTGCGGCAGGCGGGGTTTTTTCTTAGCCCATACAAATTCAGTGAATATTGTTTGGATTTGCTTGAAAAAACCGGGGGGAATACGTATCGGAATGGCTTGCATTAGGTATAATATTTTGGGTAAAATAGACATTTTCAGAATGTTACCACGTCCCACCCAAGAGTGAAGTCCCGATTGCCAAGAATTCAGCAGTGTTTTTATTTTCGTAATTAATGGGGGGAAATTCACTTCATACAGCTTTGTCATTGTTTGGGGGATAAACGTGCCCAGATATTTAAGGGCTTTGTCTGTCCATTTCAGTTTAAAACTGGCTTTAAGGGTCTTGAGCATTGAATCAGGGATACCTACGCTCATAGCTTCTGATTTGGCCCAATTGATTTTTAGGTAGGCTATGGACCCGTATTCGGAGAATTCTTTTAGCAAGTTTGGAAGGGATATCATCGGGTTTGTTAAGGAAAACATCAAATCGTCAGCGTATGCTGAAATTTTATATTGAGTATCGTCTAAGATAGGGCCGGTTATGTCCGGGTTAAGTCTTATGTGGCAGAGGAATGGTTCCAGTGATAGTGCAAAAAGGAGGGGGGAGAGTGGGCAGCCCTGTCTTGTACCATTCGTGATCTGGAAAGCATCGGAAGTTACTCCGTTCACCCTTACTCTAGCCGTCGGTGTTGCGTATAATGCTGAAATCCAGTTTACCATGGAGTCGCCCAGGCCAATGTGTTTCAATGTGGAAAGCATAAACGACCAGTTCACCCGGTCGAATGCTTTTTCAGCATCTGTACTGAGCAAGACCATCGGTGTGGCTGTTTTAGTGGCGTGATAGAGTAGGTTCAGGACCTTAGTGGTGTTGTCCCTCGCCTCTCTGGTAGGGACGAATCCCACTTGGTATAGGTGTATTAAGCTGGTTATGTGTTGTTGTAGTCTGGTGGCCAGGATTTTTGTGAAAAGCTTCAGATCTGTGTTTAGTAAGGATATAGGACGGTAGCTGCCACATTGGGTCGGGTCTTTATCTTCTTTGTGGATTACAGTTATTTGGGCTTGTAGTGTGTCCTTGTGTAGAAGTTTCCCTTTGCCTATGTCATTGAATAGTTTAGTTAGGTATTGTCCTAATGATGGGAGTAGTGTCTTGTAATATTGGAGTGTGAGTCCGTCAGGTCCGGGAGCTTTCCCTTGTTTAGTATTTTTTATCGCCAATTGTATGTCTGTCAGAGTAATGGGTTCGTCCAGTATGTCTCTCGTCTCAGTCGATAGGGATGGCAATTTGGAGTTCGCTAGGTATTCTGCAATTTTCTCTGGGGAAGGTTGAGTCATGTTTAAGTTATATAGGTTTTCGTAATATGATCTAAATTCTTGCGTGATTTGTTGGGGTAAGGTAGCTCTTCGTCCCGTAGGAGAGTTAATGTGCGGGATGTATGATGCCGTGTTTTGTGCTTTGAGAGATTGGGCTAGGAGTCTGCCACATTTGTTACTCGATTCGTATATTTTTTTCCGGGAGATCTGAAGAGCTGCCTTAGCTTTGAATTGGAGTAGGTCTGTTATTTGCGTGCGTATCGTGTCAAGTTCGCTACCCAGGGGTCTAGTCGGCGTCATTTTGTGGGCAGATTCTAGTTTATGGAGTTTGTCAAACAGTGATGCCAATTGTGCTGACTTTTGTTTTTTAATTCTTGACCCATGCTTAATAAGCACTCCGCGGATCACCGCTTTATGTGCTTCCCATGTTAGGCCAAAGTCAGTCTCTTCTACGGTGTTAGTGTGGAAGTAATGTGAAATCTCTTTTGTGACGTCTGCTACTGTGGCTGGGTCTTGTAAAAGACTTTCATTTAGTCTCCAGGGTTTCCTTTGACTCTTGAAAAAGTCTGTGAGGTCGTATTGCATGGATACTGGGGCATGGTCGGACCATGTAATGGAACCGATGGCTGTGTGTTTGATGGCCCGGAGTTGGTTGTGTGGGACCAGGAGAAAGTCAATACGAGAATACACCTGATGTGGTCGGGAGAAGAAAGTGTAGTCTCGTTCCCCGGGATGAAAGAGGCGCCAGGTGTCTATTAGCTGTGCCGTATGAAGGGCTAGGGACATTTCCCTGAGGGTGCCACGTGTGACAGAGGAAGAGCCTGTCGAGGTATCCTCTGCCGGGATCAAGGGGATGTTAAGATCACCACCCACAATCAGTTGGCCCTCAGAGAAATTCTGTAGTGTTTTGAGATGTCGTTTCATGAATGTGTCTTGGTGTTCATTTGGGGCGTAAAAATTAGCGATGGTCACCTTGGTGCTACCTATCAGGCCTTTTATAAAAAGGAACCTTCCTGCCTGGTCTGACTTTTTGTCTACCAATGTCCACGGTATAGATGCGGAAATCTGGATAGATACTCCCCTGGATTTAGCGGCTATGTGGGTGGAGTGATATGCAGTCGGGTAGTATCTATTTTTTAGAATTGGGAACTTGTCTTCCCTGAAGTGTGTCTCTTGTATGAGCACTATGTCTGCTTTCATGTGTCTCATTTCGTTTAGAAGCATTCTCCGTTTTTCCGGGACGTTCAGTCCCTTTGC
Source organism: Lithobates septentrionalis (assembly GCA_037952835.1). Lineage (NCBI taxonomy): Eukaryota > Metazoa > Chordata > Amphibia > Anura > Ranidae > Lithobates > Lithobates septentrionalis. Next base: position 628,794 of record JBBDGP010000600.1, read on the forward strand.
ATTAAGGGTGACCACATTGAGTACCCCCATGTCCGCGAGAACCGGTTATAGGTATAGGGAGGGGTAGAAGGGGGGAAGGTGAGGGGGAGGAAAAGTGGTTAATTAGAAAGGGATGAGAAGTTTAGAAAGAGGCAAAGGTCCACTCTGTTTGCAGCAGGCGCCGAGGAGAAAGATCCTCCCGAACGTCCAATACAAAGAATGGATGATTACTATAAACTGAAGATATTCTTCCACGCACACCAGTATTAACTGGGTGTAGTCGTTTTCCTAAGTGGGGAAGTGTCAAGCCAGGGCCTCGGGAGGAGGGCTATGTCCTCCCCAAGCCCCCGGATCTATGATATAATTGGTACTCCAGGTATACAAAACTGTAACTTTCGTAGCATATCTACAGACTAAAACTGTGAAGTTATGTATGAGAATATTTTCTGTGTGACATGAGCATCACTGTAGACATTACATGCTAACGGTAAAACTAGCAGTCTATAAACAACCGTGTAAAACTTACAATCCTACTCAACTAGTTGGGTTATGAACCCGCTTAACCGGCACTCCCACCCTGCATGAGTGTAATATTGGTGGTACAACCCCTCTGATGATTTTCAGCAAACCCCGTACAAAATGTTGTTTTAACAGGTGATGGCTGCCGGTAATAATCCAGCGATGCAAGGACTGCGCGTTGTGCTGCTGGTTCCAGCAGCAAAAAACATGTTATTTACTACATCCTCACTGCAGTCAGTGTAACGCACAGCCTTCACCTCTCCATCCTATTCAAGACACCACCTGTACGGGTCAACATCTTCTTACATATCATCTGTGTCCTACTACTCAGAGGCATTGCTATATTCCCCACTCAGTACCCCCTCACCATGTCCCCCTCCCCTCTCCCCCCAAAAGACCAGCCAGAGACCCCCACGTCTCCCAAGGCCGACATACACCTCCGAAAGTTCACCGAATTTGTTTGTTGCCAGTAGATCTTGCAGTGTGATAACGTTCCCAGTGCAGCCACCCACATCCCTCAACGCTGGTCGGGAGTAACCAATATGTCCTGACTTCACTGCTTATTTCAACCACAGGGTGTACGAGAGGATGGGGGGTGGGGGGGGGTAGGACGAACACAACCCCCAAGCATATCGTCTGATCAGGTGACAGTCCAGGGCAGAAAAAGGGGGGGGGGTGGCGCGGGTGGTGCCGCCAGGTAGGTCCCAGGAATTTCCAGTTACCCCATGGACTTTTCCCAGGTCTATTTTGTCCCTTGCTGTGTCCAACCGGGGGGGGATAGGTGGTTCAGGAGAGGCTCTGGCAGGCACGCAAACGGATCACAGCATGCCTCCTGGGGCAGGGGAGCAGGCACAGCCCGATCGCCCACAGGGGTGCAGGGGACAGTCGGCGTCTTACAAACCACCTGGATCAGGTATGAATGCCAACTGATTCGGGGGTCACCAAACAAAATGGGTGTAGAATGCCCAACTGTAACTGATAAAAGGAGTAGGAGTGTGGTAAACACAATGACCACGGTTACTCACAGCAGACTCAAGACTCACGTGCACCGTTCTCTGGTCTGGCGCGGGATCTCCCTCGGGCCCTCTGTGTGCGGGAAGACGGGTTGATTCTGCTCGTGTTCAGGCCCGAGCGGCCGGTCGGCCGTGGGATCTTCGATAGCCAATTCGGGATCTGTATCGGATCTGCTCCCATGAAGTCAAAGAGTGACGGTAGATCTGCTGGGGTGCGTAGTGTGTAGTGGGCCCGATCATTACGGAAAGTCACTGCTAGCGGGTAGCCCCATCTGTACGTGCAGCCATGTCTTCTTGCTAGTTCCAAGATGGGCTTCAGCATGGTGCAGCGCTGTAACGTAGCCCTCGACAGGTCAGGCAGGATTTGGATGCGGGCCCCGTCGAATTCTATCTCTCCCTGGTCCCAAGCTTTTCTCAGCAGAGTCTCCTTCTGTGCAAAGCGGTGAATACGACATAGAACATCCCGCGGTCTATCTGGGTCAGAGGGCTTTGGGCCTAGGGTGCGGTGGATCCTGTCGATCTCCAGATGTGGCGGCGGGTGGTCCAGTAGGTTCTGGAAGATCGCTGTCGCCGTCGCCGCCAAGTCCTCCGGTCCCGTGGCCTCTGGTATCCCCCGTAGCCGCAGGTTGTTGCGGCGGCTACGGTCCTCCAATTCCTCCAGGTGGAGCTGCATGTCTTGAGCTTCCAGAGTATGCGTCCGCTGTGAGTGCTCCATCGCCTGCATCCTCACCTCCAGAGCAGCAATCTTAGATTCGCCCGAGGTGACTCTGGCCTCCACACTTTGTAAGTCATCTCTTACTTCTTGAATGTCTTTTCTGTGTGCCTCCTCGATCCTTAGGATCATAGTTTCGAAGTCCGCTCTCGTGGGCAGGGCCTCCAGGTCCGCTCTTGTGGGGAGAGCCCTGAGCATGCTGCGGAGGTCTTCTTCCAGGATGGGTTGGCTGCTCGGGTGTCTCTCCATCTCCGTGCAGAGTAAGGCTGGCGTGCCCGAAAGGAGTAAGGGCGTCGGGTTCTGTGTGGAGGAAGCCATCGGGGTTTCCGTGCAGTGCGGAGGAGTTCTGGGCCCACGTGGCGCGGCAGCAATGGCGCCGGGAGATAGGTCCGTCTGACCTCTGAAAAAGTGTGGGATGCCCGTCTGAGTGGTCCGGTGATGGGTTCCCCGGGACGACGATCTCGTTCTGTATCGTTTGGGGTTGCTCATGCCGTGATTACTGGAGCAAAAAGGCGTCTTGTGATCCGTGCAGGCCGAGTTGGACAGGGAGCTCCTCCAAAGCACGTCTTCACTCGGCCATAGCTAAGCCACGCCCCCTGGTATGGATTTTAGGGGGGGCCCCACGCCGTTTTTTTGGCGTAGGGGCTTCCCTTTATAATCCATACCAGACCTAAGGGCCTGGTATGCCCCGCGACGGGGCTCGCAAGCTGTCAATCTCGCCGATAAAAGCGGCAAGATTGACATTCTTTGCTAGTCCCGTCGCACCTGAGTCACGTTCAAAATGAACGGACTTGTCCGTGTGTGGGCAAGTCCGTTCATTCTGAAAGTCCGCCGGAACTCCGGCGAAAGTCCGTCGGAAAGACGGGCGGACTTAGCCCGCCGGAAAGTCCCGGCGTGTGTGGGCAAGTCCGTCCGTTTTAAAGTCCGGCGCACCTGGCGGACAAAGTCCGTCGGAAAGTGTGCCGGACCAAGTAGGATAGAAAGTCCGACCGTGTGTACGCGGCATAAGGAGCAAAATGTTGAACCGCTGTCACACCATCTAGATATATTATTAGAATAATTTGCATATAAACATTTTTTAATATAGTAACAAACATGACTACAATCGCTTTACAGTATCTCACAAAAGTAAGTACACCCCTCACATTTTTGTAAATATTTTATTATATTTTTTCATGTGACAAGAAATTACACTTTGCTACAATGTAAAGTCGTGAGTGTACAGCTTGTATAACAGTGTAAATTTGCTGTCCCCTCAAAATAACTCAACACACAGCCATTAATGTCTAAATCGCTGGCAACAAAAGTGAGTACACCCCTAAGTGAAAATGTCCAAATTGGGCCCAATTAGCCATTTTCCCTCCCTGGTGTCATGTGACTCATTAGTGTTACAAGGTCTCAGGTGTGAATAGGGAGCAGGTGTGTTAAATTTGGTGTTATCGCTCTCACTCTCTCATACTCAGCCCTCAAAATTTGCACTCGCCTATTTGCAATTGGCAAGTAAACAAATGAGGAGGGGGAGTAATGACAGGGCTGTGCTGTCCCAGTAATGTATGGCCAGTGCCCATCACGCTGCGCACAGGCTCGCAGTGCGGCCATTTCAATACATACACAGTCAGCCGCCTAGGATCGCCCCTCTCCACCTCCTGCCACACATCCCCGTCCAGGCTCGCAGAGTGTGCTGTTCAATAGGCATGAAAGAGCCACCTGGGACCGCCCCTCTCTGCCTCTGTTCTGCTGCACATCCCCACCCAGGCACACAGACAGTGCACTTCAATATACATTCAAGAGCCACCTGGGACCGCCCCTCTCCGCCTCCCTCCTGCACATCCCCACCCAGGCACACAGACTGTGCTGTTCAATAGGCATTATAGAGCTGTCTGGGACCGCCCCTCTCCGCCTCCATTCTGCTGCACATCTAAGGGGTGGCGTGGTCCTAAGTGGGCAGGCTCTAACCCTCAGTGTTCACAGTGATGATTGACCCCTGTGGCTGCAGAATGGTAAATATGACAGTGGAGGCATTGGTACAATGGGGGATTAAACAAAATGTGTGCTGGTGTGCTGGGGGTGGTATTGAGAGCAAGCATGTGCTGGATTGGGGGGGGGGGGGTGTTAATTGGAGGCATAGATATCATAAATTGGGGGGGGGGTGGAATTGGAGGCCTAAATCATATCTATGCCTCCAATTCCACCCCCCTTCCTAATCCATCATATCTATGCCTCCAATTCCATCCCCCCTTCCCACTCCATCATACCTATGCCTTCAATTCCACCCCCCCAATCTATTATATGGTATGATAGATTGGGGGGGGGGGAGTGGTGGTGGAATTGGAGGCATAGGTATGGGGGATTGGAGGCATAGGTATGATGGATTGGGGGGGGGGAATTGAAGGCATAGGTATGATGGATTGGGGAGAATATTGGAAGCATAGATGCGCTGGATTGGGGGGGGGGGAGATTGGAGGCATAGGTGTTCTGAAGAGGGGAGGTCAGAAGATGAGGTGTGCTGGGGGGTCATTAAAAGCACAGATGAGGGGGGGGCATTGAAGGCAGAGATATGCTGGAAAGAGGAATTAGAGGTAGAAGTGTTGGAGGTAGAGTGTACTGGGGTGAGGTGTTGGAGGTAGAGGTGTACTGGGGGGAGGCGTTGGAGGTAGAGGTGTACTGGGGGGAGGTGTTGGAGGTAGAGGTGTACTGGGGGGAGGTGTTGGAGGTAGAGGTGTACTGGGGGGAGGTGTTGGAGGTAGAGGTGTACTGGGGGGAGGTGTTGGAGGTAGAGGTGTACTGGGGGAGGTGTTGGAGGTAGAGGTGTACTGGGGGGAGGTGTTGGAGGTAGAGGTGTACTGGGGAGGTGTTGGAGGTAGAGGTGTAGTGGGGGGAGGTGTTGGAAGGAGAGGTGTACTGGGGGAGGAGTTGGAGGTAGAGGCGTACCGGGGGAGGCAACTGGTGGTGAGTAACTCTTAAGGCCTGGCTAATAGCTCAGGACTCAGGAAATTTTGAGCCCTGTTCATACTGGTCACTAAAAGTTCAACATGGCAACTCATGGCAAAGAACTCTCTGAGGATCTGAAAAAAAGAATTGTTGCTGTACATAAAGATGGCCTAGGCTATAAGAAGGTTGCCAAGACCCTGAAACTGAGCTGCAGCATGGTGGCCAAGACCATACAGAGGTTTAACAGGACAGGTTCCACTCAGAACAGGCCTCGCCATGGTCGACTAAAGAAGTTGAGTGCACGTGCTGAGCGTCATATCCAGAGGTTGTCTGTGGGAAATAGACGTATGAGTTCTGCCAGCATTGCTGCAGAGGTTGAAGGGGTCAGCCTGTGCTCAAACCACTTGCCGCACATTGCATCAAATTGGTCTGCATGGCTGTCATCCCAGAAGGAAGCACCTTCTAAAGATGATGCACAAGTCCGCAAACAGTTTGCTGAAGACAAGCAGACCAATGACATGGATTACTGGAACTATTTCCTGTGGTCTGATGAGACCAAGGTAAACTTATTTGGTTCAGATTGTGTCAAGCGTGTGTGGCAGCAACCAGGTGAGGAGTACAAAGACAAGTGTGTCTTGCCTACAGTCAAGCGTGGTGGTGGGAGTGTCATGGTCTGGGGCTGCATGAGTGCTACCGGCACTGGGGAGCTACAGTCAATTGAGGGAACTATAAATGTCAACATGTACTGTGACATACTGAAGCAGAGCATAATCCCCTCCCTTCAGAGACTGGGCCGCAGGGCAGTATTCCAACATGATAATGACCCCAAACACACTTCCAAGACGACCACTGCCTTGCTAAAGAAGCTGAAGGTAAAGGTGATAGACTGGCCAAGCATGTCTCCAAACCTAAATCCTATTAAACATCTGTGGGGCATCCTCAAACTGAAGGTGGAGGAGCGCAAGTTCTCTAACATCCACCAGACTTTTGATGTCGTCATGGAGGAGTGGAAGAAAACTCCATTGGCAGCCTGTGAAGCTCTGGTAAACTTCATGCCCAAGAGGGTTAAGGCAGTGCTGGAAAATAATGGTGGCCACACAAAATATTGACGCTTTGGCCCAATTTGGACATTTTCACTTAGGGGTGTACTCACTTTTATTGCCAGAGGTTTAGACATTAATGGCTGTGTGTTGAGTTATTTTGAGGGGACAGCAAATTTACACTGTTATACAAGCTGTACACTCACTACCTTACATTGTAGCAAAGTCTAATTTCTTCAGTGTTGTCACATGAAAAGATATAATAAAATATTTACAAAAAAGTGAGAGGGTGTATTCACTTTTGTGAGATACTGTATGTATATACAGTCCATGGAATTCATAAAGACTGGTGAAGCCTGCACTATATTCATATACCTGTCTAGAACTTGTACCTGAATTCGGCACAGACTGAACCACTGTTGGAATGCACGTGAGACACTTTCGCAAAATCTGGCTGGGGTCTCTCTCTGTACTTAGTTGTAATTAGTTTCACTTTTGTAAGATATGAGCTGTCGGTATTTTATTTTTAATTTGGAGCAGGTATTGCACCACAATGTAAACATAGTTCATTTTTAGAACTACTGGAATTTGGCACACAAATTGCTGTTAGAACCAAAAGTGTCACAGATGCTTCATGTAGTTGGTACAATAGAGATTAAAACCCGAAACATGGCGCAGCAGCTTTATTAAATTCCCCTTTGTATATTTAGTGGAGAATCAGCTTGGGGCAGGGGTAAGAATGGGTTAAAATGTTACTAAACCCACAACAGTAGAATCAGTCTGTATATGCAGTAAAGAATGCTTGTTATACTTCCCTAAGGGGTTAATCCTCCACATTGTGTAAAAAGGCTGTTTGATCCTGTCTTATATGATCCTCCCCTTTTTCCATTGTCCCCAATCCATCTCCTGACAGTACAAAAGCTTGGGGGCGCTCGGTACATGCTCAGTTTGGTGTGTATTGCTAGAGATTTTTTTTTCGGGAGGGACCATGTGATCAGCACAGGGCCAACTAGCACTGTCCAGACAGAGCGTCAGGAGGGGAATGACAGAAGGGCCATGGAGGGGAATGACAGAAGGGCCATGGAGGGTAATGACAGAAGGGCCATGGAGGGCTATGTGTGTTGTGGGAGACCAGACATAGTGAATGCAGGGTCCTGGGTTTAGCAACACTTTTTTGGTGGGTTTTTCCATTACACCACCCCAAACACATTTCCCAAAAACAGCGCGTTTGTCGGCACCACATTGCATGGTACCATAGTACCATTCAGTTTGGCGCAGTGTGTTTTTTGCTGCATTTTGCAGCCCATTTAAATGAATTTGCTTCAAAACCAGACCACACGTGAACATACCTGAAATATACGGGAACACGTGTGACGTGGACTTTCCTGGTCTGTGATACTTTGAATTTGTGCAGAAGCTAAGCATTTATCTGCCTTTATATAAAGCACAACTCCACTTTCATGGGGAAAAAAGAATAGCAAATAAAAAAATGTATATAGTATATACAATAGCTTTACAAGTTACATAGTAGGTGAGGTTGAAAAAAGACACAAGTCCATCAAGTCCAACCTATGTGTGTGATAATGTGTCAGTATTACATTACATATCCCTGTATATTGCGGTCATTCAGGTGATTATCTAATAGTTTCTTGAAGCTATCAATGCTCCCCGCTGAGACCACCGCCTGTGGAAGGGCATTCCACATCCTTACCGTTCTTACAGTAAAGAACCCTCTACGTAGTTTAAGGTTAAACCTCTTTTCTTCTAATTGTAATGAGTGGCCACGAGTCTTATTAAACTCTCTTCTGCGAAAAAGTTTTATCCCTATTGTGGGGTCACCAGTACAGTATTTGTAAATTGAAATCATATCCCCTCTCAAGCGTCTCTTCTCCAGAGAGAATAAGTTCAGTGCTTGCAACCTTTCCTCATAACTAGGATCCTCCAGACCCTTTATTAGCTTTGTTGCCCTTCTTTGTACTCGCTCCATTTCCAGTACGTCCCTCCTGAGGACTGGTGCCCAGAACTGGACAGCATACTCCAGGTGCGGCCGGACCAGAGTCTTGTAGAGCGGGCGAATTATCGTTTTATCTCTGCAGTTGATCCCCCTTTTAATGCATGCCAATATTCTGTTTGCTTTATTAGCAGCAGCTTGGCATTGCATGCCATTGCTGAGCCTATCATCCACCAAGACCCCCAGGTCCTTTTCCATCCTAGATTCCCCCAGAGGTTCTCCCCCCAGTGTATAGATTGCATTCATATTTTTGCCACCCAAATGCATTATTTTACATTTTTCTACATTGAACCTCATTTGCCATGTAGTCGCCCACCCCATTAATTTGTTCAGGTCTTTTTGCAAGATTTCCACATCCTGCAGAGAAGTTATTGCCCTGCTTAGCTTAGTATCGTCTGCAAATACAGAGATTGAACTCTTTATCCCATCCTCCAGGTCGTTTATGAACAAATTAAATAGGATTGGTCCCAGCACAGAACCCTGGGGAACCCCACTACCCACCCCTGACCATTCTGAGTACTCCCCATTTATCACCACCCTCTGAACACGCCCTTGTAGCCAGTTTTCAATCCATGTACTCACCCTATGGTCCATGCCAACGCACCTTATTTTGTATATTAAACGTTTATGGGGAACTGTGTCAAATGCTTTTGCAAAATCCAGATACACCACGTCTACGTTTATCTAGATGGCAACTCACCTCCTCATAGAAGGTTAATAGATTGGTTTGGCAAGAACGATTCTTCATGAATCCATGCTGATTACTGCTAATGAAATCATTCTTATTACTAAAATCTTGTATATAGTCCCTTATCATCCCCTCCAAGAGTTTACATACTATTGATGTTAGGCTAACTGGTCTGTAATTCCCAGGGATGTTTTTTGGGCCCTTTTTAAATATTGGTGCTACATTGGCTTTTCTCCAATCAGCTGGTACCATTCCAGTCAATAGACTGTCTGTAAATATTAGGAACAACGGTCTGGCAATCACCTGACTGAGTTCCCTAAGTACCCTCGGATGCAAGCCATCTGGTCCCGGTGATTTATTAATGTTAAGTTTCTCAAGTCTAATTTTAATTCCGTCCTCTGTTAACCATGGAGGTGCTTCCTGTGATGTGTCATGAGGATAAACACTGCAGTTTTGGTTACTGAAGCCCCCCGATTCACTTGCGAAGACTGAGGAGAAGAATAAATTCAATACCTTTGCCATCTCCCCATCCTTTGTAACCAGATGTCCTTCCTCATTCTTTATGGGGCCAATATGGTCTGTCCTCCCTTTTTTACTGTTTACATACTTAAAGAATTTCTTGGGATTTCTTTTGCTCTCCTCCGCTATGTGTCTTTCATGTTCTATCTTAGCCATCCTAATTGCACCCTTACATTTCTTATTGCATTCTTTATAAATTCTGAATGCTGAGGATGATCCCTCAACCTTGTATTTTTTGAAGGCCTTCTCCTTTGCTTTTATATGCATTTTTACATCGGAGTTAAGCCATCCAGGATGTTTGTTCGCTCTTTTAAATTTATTACCCAATGGGATACATTGGCTAATGCCCTTATTTAATATGCTCTTAAAGCAAACCCATCTCTCCTCCGTATTCTTTGTTCCTAATATTTTATCCCAATTTATGCCTTTTAGCAAGGTTTGTAGTTTAGGGAAGTTGGCTCTTTTGAAATTCAGTGTCTTTGTGTTCCCTTCATGTTTCCTATTTGTGTGATTTATACTGAAACTAATTGACCTGTGATCGCTGTTACCTAAATTGCCCCGTATTACCACATCTGTTATCAGGTCTGTATTATTGGTAATCAGTAGATCTAGTAATGTTTTTATTTCTAGTTGGTGCGTCTACCATCTGACCCATAAAGTCATACTGTAATTTAATTTTATTAACTACCTGCTGACTGCTCACAGTAAATATACTGCAATCGGGCAGCAGGTACAGGCACGGTCAGGTATGTCTACGTTACCAGCCTTCTTCCAGATTTGGGTGTACATGCGCACGGGCCCCCTACCAACCCGTGCTGTGATTGGCAGCAGATTTCAGCTAATGATTTCGGCTGAAACCTGCTGACCTGTTAAGTTCTGTTTTTACAAACAGAAGGAAGGAATGTGGGAGTGAGTGCATTGTGGACACTCTTCCTCAATGTAGACACAGACTCATGTACCCATCTGAGACAAGTAAACATATCGGGCGCAAGCACTTACACTTTAGGTCCTGCTCCCTGACGAAATTCTAAATGGTGTCTGTGACACCCTTTATGAATTCCCCCGAGTGTTGCACTGACAAGAAGCTGTTACATGTTTTTTGTATGGAACAATCTCCTGAAGGGTGAGGGCAGGAGCGGAGTGTGTGCTAATGAGGTCAGCTGGTGCTTTGTTTGCTGACCAATAAATTGGTTCTAAACCAATGAAGTGGTTCTACTTAGCCACTTCATACCAAGTACCATGGACCAGTCTCATTGACCAGGAAAGTTCAAGACATGCAAGTCTTTCAGTGATCCCTGGCCATCTGTTACTGGGATCCAGGCTGCAAACAGCTCTTTAAACACCACCTTAAGGGATAAGTTCACATTTTTTTCTTACTTCTGTTGCAGAAAAGAAAAAGGTTTCTAGGTATTTTAGGACAAGGACTTACCTCAGCCTCCAGCTTGTTTCATAGAAAAGTTAATGACTTCCTGGTATGTAGATTTAGGACATAAAAACTATAAGGACACAAGGAAGAAGTTCACCAGCTGACCTCATTAGCACACAAACTTCACCTGCCCTCACCCTTCAGGAGATTGCTCCTAACCCCTTCTGTACTGACTAGGGATGAGCTTCGAGTTCAAGTCGAACCCATGTTCGACTCGAACATCGCCTGTTCAACCGTTCGTTGAATTGCGAACGTTATGGGCCGTTCGCGCCGAATTCGAGTGGCACGTCACGGGCCATAAGTCACTGCAGCATCGCAGTGCATTGCTGGCTGATGATTGACCAAGCATGCACTATGACCCGCATGCTTGGCCAATCACAGCGCCGTCTGTACAGAGAGCCGTAATTGGCCAAAGCCAATTATGGCTCAGGGGGTTTAGTACACGCCCCACACTATATAAGGCTGCCTGCATGGCGGCCTTGTGTAGTGTGTTGCGGCGGTGGAGAGATAGAAAGTGAGACAGTGTCATTTGATTTAACTTAGATAGAGTAGGCAGGCGAGTCAGTTAGCTGCACTTACAGTGTATTGTGTATATATATATGCATCCTAGGTGATGTGTGTATGTATATATATATATATATATATATATATATATATATATATATATATATACTGTATTTAGTTTAGCTAGATCCGTTCCTGTTATTCTCTTCCTACTGACAGGCAGGCAGGTGTTTTTACAGTATTTACAGCTACCTGAAGAAAATTGCTGTTGTTCTGATCCTATTAATACCACAGGCAGGCAGCTGTAGTATTTACAGCTAGTGTACTGTGTCCTCTGCACAGTGTGCACCTAAAGCTACCTGAAGAAAATTGGTGGTGTTCCTCTAATCCTATTAGTACCAAAGGCAGGCAGCTGCAGTATTTACAGTTAGTGTAGTGCATCCTCTGCACAGTGTGCACCTAAAGCTACCTGATGACAATTGCTGTTGTTTTGATCCTATTAATACCACAGGCAGGCAGCTGCAGTATTTAGAGTTAGTGTACTGTGTCCTCTGCACAGTGTGCACCTAAAGCTACCTGAAGAAAATTGGTGGTGTTTTTCTGATCCTATTAGTACCGCAGGCAGGCCGCTACAGTATTTACAGTTAGTGTAGTGCGTCCTCTGCACAATGTGCACCTAAAGCTACCTGAAGACAATTGCTGTTGTTCTGATCCTATTAATACCACAGGCAGCTGAGGTATTTACAGTTAGTGTACTGTGTCCTCTGCACAGTGTGCACCTAAAGCTTCCTGAAGAAAATTGGTGGTGTTCTTCTGATCCTATTAGTACCACAGGCAGGCAGCTGCAGTATTTACAGTTAGTGTAGTGCGTCCTCTGCACAGTGTGCACCTAAAGCTACCTAAAGAGAATTGCTGTTGTTCTGATCCTATTATAACCACAGGCAGACAGCTGCAGTATTTACAGTTAGTGTACTGTGTCCTCTGCACAGTGTGCACCTAAAGCTACCTGAAGACAATTGCTGGTGTTCTCATACTAATTATACAACAGGCCGGCAGTTAATTCTGCTAGCTGCAGTATCAGTGTATATATATACATCCCAGCTTTGTGCAGCTACATTTCACTGCAGGCCATTAGTATGTCTGGAAGGCCAACAAGGAGAGGCAGACAGTCACAAGCCAATAAAAGAGGGCAAGCAGGCTCTGTGTCTAGAGGCAACAGTGCTGGTCATGGAGACGGTGCATCCTCATCAGCACGTGGCCGTGGGACACGCTTGTCCTTTTTTTTGGCAGCTGGCCGTGTTGAGCCGCAACATGCCGAAGACTTGGTAGAGTGTATGACCAAGCTGTCCTCATCCTCTCTCACCCAGGCTCAGGGTACTTTGTCTGGCAAAGCAGCTGTCAACACGGCCTCTTCCCTCGGCTCAATGGCATCAGTCACTCCTTCCCTAGCCCCACCATGTCCTCCTGAGGAGTCCCCCGAACTGTTTGACCACAGTGTTGGGTACATGCTCCAGGAGGATGCCCAGCGTTTTTAAGGCTCTGATGATGGTACCCAGCTAGAGGAAGGCAGTAATGTGAGCCCAGAGAGAGGGGGTGCCCAAGAAGGACAGCAATCTGGCAGTAATGTACCCCCAGCTGCAGCATACTGCCAGCTTTGTTCCAGTGATGAGGAGGGAGGGGATGATGAGGTCACTGACTCCACGTAGGTGCCTGATAGGAGAGAGGAGGAGGAGGAGGCACATATCCAATGAGGCAGGATGCCCTCCAGGGGCCAGCTTAAGGGCAGCACACCGACTGCATCACACCGCAGAGCTCCGCATGTGCAGGGCGCTGCTGTCTCTGCGCGCTATTCCAAAAGTTCTTTGGTGTGGGCCTTTTTTGAGACGAGTGCATAAGATCCCACCGCTGCTATTTGCAACATATGTCTCAAGCGTATCTCGCGTGGCCAAAACATCACCCGCTTGGGCACCACATGCTTGACCAGACATATGTCGACCTGCCATGCAGTTAGTTGGCAAGCGTACCTAAAAGACCCACACCAAAGAACAAAGCGGACCTCTCCTTGCTCCTCATCAGCTGGGATCTCCAACCCCACTATACCTTCAGTCCTCTCTGAAACCTGCACTGAGAGGAATGAAGGTGTAGAATTAGGTGTCACAGCCAACTACTTGCGGGCAATCTGCTATCAGTACACCGACATCAGATTGTACCAAGCAAATATCCCTGCCCCAGCTGCTGCACCGCTGAAAGAAGTTCGCTCCCAGCCATCCGCATGCCCAGCAATTGAATGCTAGCTTGACTAAATTGCTACCACTTCAATTGCTGCCTTTTCAGTTGGTAGGCTCTGCCCCCTTCCGTGAGTTTGTGGAATGTGCGGTTCCTCATTGGCAGGTTCCCAAATGCCACTTTTTCTCACGGAAGGCGATTCCGGCTCTCTACCGGCATGTGGAAGGCAATGTCTTGGCCTCGCTGGACAGGGCGGTTAGCGGTAAGGTGCATATTACTGCTGACTCATGGTCCAGCAGGCATGGACAGGGACGTTACCTATCTTTCACCGCGCACTGGGTGACTCTTCTGGCAGCTGGGAAGGATGCAGGACAGGGTGCAGTAGTGTTGGAGATTGTTCCGCCACCACGCCTCCAAAATTCTACTAGTGGTGATTCTGCCACACCTCTCTCCTCCACCCCCTCCACTTCTTCTTCCTCCATTGCCTCTTCCTGTGCTGATTTGTCCTCTGAACCAGCGGTGCTCCATAGGCGTTCAAGGGGCTACGCAAGCACGCAGGAAAAAAGATGCCATGCGGTGCTTGAGCTGGTGTGCTTGGGGGACAGGAGCCACACTGGGGCAGAGATTCTGTCAGCTCTGCAAGGGCAGGTTCAGAGGTGGTTGACGCCACGCCAGCTTAAGCCAGGTATGGTGGTTTGCGACAATGGCACCAACCTCCTCTCCGCCCTCTGACAGGGACAACTGACCCATGTGCCCTGTTTGGCTCACGTCCTTAACTTGGTGGTGCAGCGCTTCTTGGGCAGGTACCTGGGCTTACAGGATGTCCTGAGGCAGGCCAAGAAAGTCTGTGTTCATTTCCGCCGGTCATATAATGCCAGTGCTCAGCTGGCTGACCTCCAAAAGGAATTTAACCTGTCCAAGAGCCGCCTAATCTGTGACATGCCCACCAGGTGGAACTCAACGTTGGCCATGCTGCAGCGGCTGCACACGCAGCAGAGGGCCATCAATGAGTACCTATGCGACTATGGCACCAGGACAGGGTCAGGGGATCTTGTTTTTTTTTTCCCACGCCAGTGGGCTATGATCAGGGATGCATGCACTGTCCTGTCACCATTTGAGGAGGCCACGAGGATGGTGAGCAGTGACAGTGCATGCATCAGTGACACTGTCCCTCTTGTCCACCTGTTGGAGCACACGCTGCGTGGAATAATGGACAGGGCACTTGAGGCAGAACAGAGGAAAGAAGAGGAGGATTTCCTTACCTCTCAAGGCCCCCTTTATCCAGACAGTGTTCCTGCGTGCCCGCCGATCATACAGGAAGACTACGAGGAGGAGGATTGTGTCAGCATGGAGTTGGAGCCTGGCACACAGCATCAGCAGCAGTCTTCAAGGGATCATTTACACTCCGAAGAAACCCATGGACTTGTACGTGGCTGGGAGGAGGTGGCTGCGGATCATGTCGTCCTTAGTGACCCAGAGGACTTTGGACCGAATGCCTCAGCAAATCTACGCTTCATGGCCTCCCTGATCCTGGAAAGCCTGCGGAAGTATCCTCGTATTCGTGGTATCAAGGGGAGGTATGATTACTGGCTGGCAACCCTCCTTGATCCATGTTACAAGGGTAAGGTTGCGGACCTTATCTTGCCGTCACAGAGGGAGCAGAGGATGAAACGGGAGGCCTTGCAGAAAGGTTTGTGTAATGCGTTTCCAGAGCCTGGGAGTTTACAATTTCCTGGTCCTCCTGGACAACGTGTTGCTGAGGCTTCGGTCAGTCACAGAAGGAGCGGTGGAGAAGGTGGTCGTCTGACTGATGCGTTCAGACAATTTTTTAGTCCGCAGCCCCAAGGTCTGATTGATTCCAGCAACCATCGCCAGAGTCTGATTCACATGGTGCAGGATTACCTAGGGGCAAGATCAGACTTGGACACCTTTCCCACCGAAAATCCTTTGGGTTACTGGGTCTTGAGGATGGATCACTGGCCAGAGCTTGCACAGTATGCAATTGAGCTACTGGCCTGTCCTGCATCCAGCGTTCTTTTACAATGCACATTCAGTGCTGCTGGAGGCTTTGTAACCGATCACAGGGTGCGCCTGTCCACCGAATCGGTTGATCGGCTGACCTTCATAAAAATGAATCCGTCTTGGATCACCAGCCACAAAGCACCTAATGCTGATGTAACCGATTGATTTTTTTTAAAATGTGAGATCCCTTCAAGACTGCCTATGCTGATGCTGAGTGACTATCCTGTTATGCTGAGTGACAATCCTCTTCCTCCTCAATTTTCATGCTGATAGCTTGTAAGAACATTTTTGGTTCTGGTCACCACCACCAGTGGCCAAGGCTGGGGCGTGTAATTACAATTTTTGATGCAATACTTTGCAGCAGGGCTCATTCCTGCACTTCAACTATAGTATCTGTGAGGGGTTGCAGTGTTGTGGCACCAGCACCAGTGCCCAAGGCCCAATTTTTCAGCCCCTGCTTAACAGGGGCAAATAATTACAATTTTTGCTGCAATACTTTGCAGCAGGGCTCATTCCTGCGCTCCAACTATAGCATCTGTGAGGGGTTGCAGTGTTGTGGCACCAGTGCCCAAGGCCTAATTTTTCAGCCCCTGTTTAACAGGGGCGTATAATTACATTTTTTGATGCAATACTTTGCAGCAGGGCTCATTCCTGCGCTCCAACTAGAGTATCTGTGAAGGGTTGCAGTGTTGTGGCACCAGTGCCCAAGGCCCAAGTTTTCAGCCCCTGTTTAACAGGGGTGTATAATTACAATATTTGATGCAATACTTTGCAGCAGGGGTCATTCCTACGCTCCAACTAGAGTATCTGTGAGGGGTTGCAGTGTTTTGGCACCAGTGCCCAAGGCCCAAATTTTCAGCCCCTGTTTAACAGCGTGGTATAATTACAATTTTTGCTGCAATATTTTGCAGCAGGGCTCATTCCTGCGCTCAAACTAGAGTATCTGTGAGGGGTTGCAGTGTTGTGGCACCAGTGCCTAAGGCCCAAATTTTCAGCCCCTGTTTAACAGGGGCGTATAATTACAATCTTTGATGCAATACTTTGCAGCAGGGCTCATTGCAGCAGGGCACATTCCTGCGCTGCAACTATATATATATATATATATAAAATTATAAATATATGAATGAGAAGAGAGAGGAGAATCATCATATGCTCAAACCTGGGCAGCACTTAGTCCATATTATACCGAAACTGAAAAAAAAAAACAATTTGCCCATGGGACTTTGCAGAGTGGTGCTAAGTGAGAAATACCAAAAAATGCATAAAAAATACAAATTTTTTTTTTATATACATAAAAAACACACATCTACATTTTCACATTGAATTGGAATGGAATAAAGATAAAATTTTCACCAATGTACATTCTAAATGCCAACATAGTTGGTAGATCATTATCTATGTGCAGAAGCTGTAATCTCTACGCATTTCAGGGGACAACGCAATAGCATTTACAAACTATGGGATAGATTTTGTGAATTTATATTTATTTATTTATTTTAACTAGTAATGGCGGTGATCAGCGGTTTATAGCAGGACTGCGACATTGCAGCAGACAAATCGCACACTAAGTGACACTAATACAGTGATCAGTGCTAAAAATATGCACTGTCACTGTACTATTGACACTGTCAGGGAAGGGGTTGACATCAGGGGCGATCAAAGCGTTATCTGTGTGCCTAGCCAGTGCTTGTGTACTGTGTGAGGTGCTTATACTAGGGGAAGGCAGAGATCCGTGTTCCTGCTTTGAGGGAATACAGGATCACAACCTTCTCTTCTCACAGAACGGCGATCTGCCTTTTTTTATATTCGTCGGCTGCTTCCTGGTTTCTGGACTAGGCCAAAATTACATCATACATCCCAAGAGTCTTCATGTATATATATATATATATTTTTTTTTATCTGGAGGAGGTAAGGAGGGTCTTTCTCAGCTAAGCACGACCTCCTGCCTGCATGCCTGAGCTAAGAGCAGATGCATTCTATGTAGTAAATGCCACATGAATCATCTCCCCCTACTCAAAATGCCCTAGAAATGCTAGAGGGGTGTTTTTCAAAGTGATTTATCAACAAAATAAAGCAGGGAGACATGGATGGATGGGTGAGTTTGTGTTGAATATTATAAATGAATTAAATAGCATTTTTCAGTTTGTGGTCATCAGATTAGGTTTAGTTCTGCTTTATGTAATTTAATGCATCAAGCTCAATTAGTAGGAGGATACTGGCAAGCACGAAAAGCTTTTTCAAACTCTAGAATATTAGATTTTTTTTTGCAGTGGTCCGTAAAACAATGTTAACTATTATCACTCATATAACTTATGACTGAACTCCAGGCAGATTAAAAAAAACACACATTAATACAGTTCTGTATTCACTAATACATACAGTAACTTTTTTTCTTTGTTGACAGCGTATGTACTGGAATTTGATTTGATATCCGCTACTTACGGCATGCATGGGAGTGACATCATCATGGCCCAGCCATTCAAGCAGCCGAACAGCACAAACCCAGAAGGAAGACCAGGAAAAGATAGAAGCACCAGAGTACTGATAGCACAATGCTGGGGGACATCTTTTGACTAGTATGCCATGCATACTAACACATTAAGGCACAAAACACCCTGGAGGACCTTCTAGAATTGTAATTCTGCTAAATTCTTAGCTTCAATACTTTAGGCCACTAAACCAAAACAGGTATGCAGATAAGTACATCTGTGTTTTATCTGACTTTTTTGGTCTGCATACTTGTTCCACATCAGAGACATGGAAAGCGTTAAAGCCAGAGGATCAGCATAACATCCAATTACCTAGCATTTTCAGAAGCTGAGATAAGCAAGGGCAGCCCTCACATGACAGGTTTACTAGGCTGTGAACCACGTTCTCTTTGTAGGCAGGTGCAGTCTCCTGTCTCCACTGCAGGTGGTGCTCAACTGCAGTGGCAATGCAGAGGTAGAGGAGGTCATGAGGAACATGGTTCCTCTATGGTTTCCTGAGTCACTGGGGCAGTGATCCGATTGGGTGCTGGCCGCTAATGCGACTCTGGCAGCCACGCTGTTGGCATCTGTGAATGTTCACGATTGGGCCTTTTCCAACGGGGTTTGTTGTGAACTGTTTCTCCTTTACATCAAAACATGTTCTACTAATTGCACCTGGATTGTGTGTGTTATTTCCACCACAAAACCTTGCACCCACCCACATCTTGATCTAGGTTACCTTACTCTTTCACCTATTTTTATGGCTCCTATCTGTACATTCAAAACATGGAAATTATTGTTGATTTACTCTTTAGTTCCAGAGTTTATCTGGATGTTGAATCATTTATTATCAGTTAAATTGTACATTACAAAATAAATATGTGTGAAACTTGCAAAGGCCGCATGATTCCTCCAGTATCAATTTGGCTATTGTTCCTGTTTGTTGCCTCATTTCCCCATCAGAAGAAGTCTCTGAGCACTAGGGATGAGCTTCGTGTTCGAGTCGAACCCATGTTCGACTCGAACATCGGCTGTTCGACCGTTCGTCGAATTGCGAACGATATGGGTCGTTCGCGCCAAATTCGTGTGGCGCGTCACGGCCCATAATTCACTGCGGCATCGCAGTGCATTGCTGGCTGATGATTGGCCAAGCATGCACTATGACCCGCATGCTTGGCCAATCACAGCGCCGCCTGAACAGAGAGCCGTAATTGGCCAAAGCCAAGGAGGCTTTGGCCAATTATGGCTCAGGGGATTTAGTACACGCCCCACACTATATAAGGCCGCCTGCACGGCGGCCCTGTGTAGTGTGTGTTCCGGTGTGCTGAGAGATAGAGAGAGAGAGAGACAGTGTCATTTGATTTGAGTTAGATAGATTAGGCAGAACAGTCAGTCAGTTAGCTGCACTTACAGTGTATTGTGTATATATATGCATCTCAGGTGTTGCATATATATATATACACTGTATTCAGTTTAGCTAGATCCGTTCCTGTTATCTTCTAGACTATTTACATTTAGTGCAGTGCGTCCTGCTCACAGTGTTCAGCTAGATCCGTTCCTGTTATCTTCTAGACTATTTACATTTAGTGCAGTGAGTCCTGCTCACAGTGTTCAGCTAGATCCGTTCCTGTTATCTTCTAGACTATTTACATTTAGTGCAGTGCGTCCTGCTCACAGTGTTCAGCTAGATCCGTTCCTGTTATCTTCTAGACTATTTACATTTAGTGCAGTGCGTCCTGCTCACAGTGTTCAGCTAGATCCGTTCCTGTTATCTTCTAGACTATTTACATTTAGTGCAGTGCGTCCTGCTCACAGTGTTCAGCTAGATCCGTTCCTGTTATCTTCTAGACTATTTACATTTAGTGCAGTGCGTCCTGCTCACAGTGTTCAGCTAGATCCGTTCCTGTTATCTTCTAGACTATTTACATTTAGTGCAGTGCGTCCTGCTCACAGTGTTCAGCTAGATCCGTTCCTGTTATCTTCTAGACTATTTACATTTAGTGCAGTGCGTCCTGCTCACAGTGTTCAGCTAGATCCGTTCCTGTTATCTTCTAGACTATTTACATTTAGTGCAGTGCGTCCTGCTCACAGTGTTCAGTTAGATCCGTTCCTGTTATCTTCCTACTGACAGGCAGGCTTGTCTGGTTACAGTATATAAAGCTACCTGAAGAAAACTACTGGTGTTCTATTTGATCCTATTAGTACCACGGTCAGGCAGCTAGACTATTTACATTTAGTACAGTGCGTCCTGCTCACAGTGTTCAGCTAGATCCGTTCCTGTTATCTTCCTACTGACAGGCAGGCTTGTCTGGTTACAGTATATAAAGCTACCTGAAGAAAATTACTGGTGTTCTATTTGATCCTATTAGTACCACGGTCAGGCAGCTAGACTATTTACATTTAGTACAGTGCGTCCTGCTCACAGTGTTCAGCTAGATCCGTTCCTGTTATCTTCCTCCTGACAGGCAGGCTTGTCTGGTTACAGTATATAAAGCTACCTGAAGAAAATTACTGGTGTTCTATTTGATCCTATTAGTACCACGGTCAGGCAGCTAGACTATTTACATTTAGTACAGTGCGTCCTGCTCACAGTGTTCAGCTAGATCCGTTCCTGTTATCTTCCTACTGACAGGCAGGCTTGTCTGGTTACAGTATATAAAGCTACCTGAAGAAAATTACTGGTGTTCTATTTGATCCTATTAGTACCACGGTCAGGCAGCTAGACTATTTACATTTAGTACAGTGCGTCCTGCTCACAGTGTTCAGCTAGATCCGTTCCTGTTATCTTCCTACTGACAGGCAGGCTTGTCTGGTTACAGTATATAAAGCTACCTGAAGAAAATGACTGGTGTTCTATCCCAGCTTAGTGCAGCTACAGGCCATTAGTATGTCTGGAAGGCCAAGAAGGAGAGGCAGACAGTCACAAGCCAATAAGAGAGGGCAAGCAGGCTCTGTGTCTAGTGCTGGTCGTGGAGACGGTGCATCCTCATCAGCACGTGGCCATGGGACACGCTTGGCCTTTTTTTCGGCAGCTGGCCGTGTTGAGCCGCAACATGCGGAAGACTTGGTCGAGTGGATGACCAAGCCGTCCTCATCCTCCTCATCCTCTCTGACCCATGCCCAGGGTGCTTTGTCTGGCAAAGCAGCGGCCTCTTCCCTCAGCTCAATGTCATCAGTGACTCCTTCCCTAGCTCCACCATGTCCTCCTGAGGAGTCCCTCGAACTGTTTGACCACAGTGTTGGGTACATGCTCCAGGAGGATGCCCAGCGTTTGGAAGGCTCTGATGATGATACTGAGCTCGATGAAGGCAGTAACATGAGCACGGACAGAGGGGGTGCCCAAGAAGGACAGCAAACTGGCAGTCATGCTCCCCCTGCTGCAGCATACTGCCAGGTTTGCTCCAGTGATGAGGAGGGAGGGGATGATGAGGTCACTGACTCAACGTGGGTGCCTGATAGGAGAGAGGAGGAGGAGGAGGAGGAGGAGGAGGCGGCACATCACCAACGAGGCAGGATGCCCTCCAGGGGCCAGCCTAAGGGCAGCACATTGACTGCATCACACCCCAAAGCTCCACATGTGCAGGGCGCTGCAGTCTCTGCGCGTTATTCAAAAAGTTCTTTGGTGTGGGCCTTTTTTGAGACGAGTGCATCAGATCGCACCGCTGCTATTTGCAACATATGTCTTAAGCGTATCTCACGTGGCCAAAACATCTCCCGCTTGGGTACCACATGCTTGACCAGACATATGTTGACCTGCCATGCAGTTCGTTGGCAAGCGTATCTAAAAGACCCACACCAAAGAACAAAGAGGATCTCTCCTTGCTCCTCATCAGCTGAGATTTCCAACCCCACTAGACCTCCAGTCCTCTCTGAGACCTGCAGTGAGAGGAATGAAGGTGTAGAATTAGGTGTGTCACAGCCAAGTACTTGTGGGCAATCTGCTTTTGGTACACCGACGTCAGATTGTACCAGGCAAATTTCCCTGCCCCAGCTGCTGCACCGCCGAAAGAAGTTTGCTCCCAGCCATCCACATGCCCAGCGGTTGAATGCTAGCTTGGCAAAATTGCTAGCACTTCAACTGCTGCCTTTTCAGTTGGTAGACTCTGCCCCCTTCCGTGAGTTTGTGGAATGTGCGGTTCCTCAGTGGCAGGTACCCAAACGACACTTTTTCTCACGGAAGGCGATTCCGGCTCTCTACCGGCATGTGGAAGGCAATGTCCATGCCTCGCTGGACAGGGCGGTCAGCGGTAAGGTGCATATTACCGCTGACTCATGGTCCAGCAGGCATGGACAGGGACGTTACCTAAGTTTCACGGCGCATTGGGTGACTCTGCTGGCAGCTGGGAAGGATGCAGGACAAGGTGCAGTAGTGTTGGAGGTTGTTCCGCCACCACGCCTCCAAAATGCTGATTGTGACACACCTCTCTCCTCCACCCCCTCCTCTTCTTCTTCCTCCATGGCCTCTTCCTCGGAACCAGCGGTGCTCCGTAGTCGTTCAAGGGGCTACGCAAGTACGCAGGCCAAAAGATGCCATGCGGTGCTTGAGCTGGTGTGCTTGGGGGACAGGAGCCACACTGGGGCAGAGGTTCTGTCAGCTCTGCAGGGGCAGGTTCAGAGGTGGTTGACGCCACGCCAACTTAAGGCAGGAATGGTGGTTTGCGACAATGGCACCAACCTCCTCTCTGCCCTCCGACAGGGACAAATGACCCATGTGCCCTGTTTGGCTCACGTCCTTAACTTGGTGGTGCAGCGCTTCTTGGGCAGGTACCCGGGCTTACAGGATGTCCTGAGGCAGGCCAGGAAAGTCTGTGTGCATTTCCGCTGGTCATATAATGCCAGGGCTCGGCTGACGGACCTCCAAAAGGAGTTTAACCTGCCCAAGAACCGCCTAATCTGTGACATGCCCACCAGGTGGAACTCAACGTTGGCCATGCTGCAGCGGCTGCACACGCAGCAGAGGGCCATCAATGAGTACCTGTGCGACTATGGCACCAGGACAGGGTCAGGGGAGCTTGGTTTTTTTTCCCCACGCCAGTGGGCCATGATCAGGGATGCATGCACTGTCCTGTCACCATTCGAGGAGGCCACGAGGATGGTGAGCAGTGACAGTGCATGCATCAGTGACACTGTCCCCCTTGTCCACCTGTTGGAGCACACGCTGCGTGGAATAATGGACAGGGCACTTGAGGCAGAACAGAGGCAGGAAGAGGAGGACTTCCTTAGCTCTCAAGGCCCCCTTTATCCAGACAGTGTTCCTGCGTGCCCGCCGCTCACACAGGAAGAGGACGAGGAGGAGGAGGAGGAAGATTGTGTCAGTATGGAGGTGGAGCCTGGCACTCAGCATCAGCAGCAGTCTTTAAGGGATCAGTCCCAAGAAACACATGGACTTGTACGTGGCTGGGAGGAGGTGGCTGCGGACGTTGTCGTCCTTAGTGACCCAGAGGACTCCGGACCGAATGCCTCAGCAAACCTACGCTGCATGGCCTCCCTGATCCTGCAAAGCCTGCGTAAGGATCCTCGTATTCGTGGTATCAAGGAGAAGGACCAATACTGGCTGGCAACCCTCCTTGATCCACGTTACAAGGGTAAGGTTGCGGACCTTATCTTGCCATCGCAGAGGGAGCAGAGGATGAAACATCTTCGGGAGGCCTTGCAGAAAGGTCTGTGCAATGCGTTCCCAGAGACTGGGAGGTTACAAACTCCTGTTTCTGGACAACGTGTTGCTGAGGCTTCGGTCAGTCAAAGAAGGAGTGGTGGAAAAGGTGGCCGTCTGACCGATGCGTTCAGACAATTTTTTGGTCCGCAGCCCCAAGGTATGATCGGTTCCAGCAACCATCGCCAGCGTCTGTTTTACATGGTGCAGGAATACCTAGGGGCAAGATCAGACTTGGACACCTTTCCCACCGAAAATCCTCTGGGTTACTGGGTCTTGAGGATGGATCACTGGCCAGAGCTTGCACAGTATGCAATTGAGCTACTGGCCTGTCTGGCATCCAGCGTTCTTTCGGAACGCACATTCAGTGCTGCTGGAGGCGTGGTAACCGATCACAGGGTGCGTCTGTCCACCGACTCGGTCGATCGGCTGACCTTCATAAAAATGAATCAGTCTTGGATCACCACCAGCTACCAAGCACCTGATGCTGATGTAACCGAATAATTTTTTTTGAAATCTCAGATCCCTTCAAAGACTGCCTATGCTGATGCTGAGTGACTATCCCTGAGTAATTATCCTCTTCCTCCTCAATCATCACGCTGATAGCTTGTAAGAACATTTTTGGTTCTGGGCGCCACCACCAGTGCCTAAGGCACAATTTTTCAGCCCCTGTTTAACAGGGGCGTGTAATTAAAATTTTTGATGTAATACTTTGCAGCAGGGCTCGTTCCTGCATTCCAACTAGAGTGTCTGTGAGGGGTTGCAGTGTTGTGGCACCAGCACCAGTGCCTAAGGCCCAATTTTTCTGCCCCTGTCTAACAGGGGCGTGTAATTACAATTTTTGATGCAATACTTTGCAGCAGGGCTCGTTCCTGCATTCCAACTAGAGTGTCTGTGAGGGGTTGCAGTGTTGTGGCACCAGCACCAGTGCCTAAGGCCCAATTTTTCTGCCCCTGTCTAACAGGGGCGTGTAATTACAATTTTTGATGCAATACTTTGCAGCAGGGCTCGTTCCTGCATTCCAACTAGAGTGTCTGTGAGGAGTTGCAGTGTTGTGGCACCAGCACCAGTGCCTAAGGCCCAATTTTTCTGCCCCTGTCTAACAGGGGCGTGTAATTACAATTTTTGATGCAATACTTTGCAGCAGGGCTCGTTCCTGCATTCCAACTAGAGTGTCTGTGAGGGGTTGCAGTGTTGTGGCACCAGCACCAGTGCCTAAGGCCCAATTTTTCTGCCCCTGTCTAACAGGGGCGTGTAATTACAATTTTTAATTCAATCTTATTTTATTGATAGGCAAAGTATCATTGCAAAGAAGTACAGTATACATATAAGTCGTTCAATAACACATATCAAAGATATACATTCGTATATTCGTAAACATTCGTGTAACACTGTTGTCGTACCATCTCATGGTTTAGATAATACGTGAACTTTGGTTGATTGATATGGTATATAAGCCTGTATACCTACGACGTCTAACCTGGCTTAGTAATATTAGGCGAGCACCACTATCTACTCAACGAGTGGTGCCCACGCATTGTATGTAGGCTAGGGCTTTTACTTCTGCGCTGAGCACGTTTTCTCTGAGGGGGAAGCTCTGTGTGTGACACCGTTCCGGTCTCATGAGACTAGAGATTATGTTGTAGGTGAGCGTGTAACGCAAACATTTAAAGGGAAAGGAGAAGGGAGAAAAGGGAGATAGTTGGGATAGAAGGGTCAAGGCAGTAAGGGAAGTAGAAAATAAGAGAAATTTTCCACCGTGGCTATACAGATGTGTCGGTGGATTCCTCTGCGGCCCATGAAATAAATTCTGAGGAGTAGCGAAACATAGACCATGAGGTCCAGGTCTTGGAGAAGTAATTACAATTTTTGATGCAATACTTTGCAGCAGGGCTCGTTCCTGCGTTCCAACTAGAGTGTCTGTGAGGGGTTGCAGTGTTGTGGCACCAGCACCAGTGCCTAAGGCCCAATTTTTCTGCCCCTGTCTAACAGGGGCGTGTAATTACAATTTTTGATGCAATACTTTGCAGCAGGGCTCGTTCCTGCGTTCCAACTAGAGTGTCTGTGAGGGGTTGCAGTGTTGTGGCACCAGCACCAGTGCCTAAGGCCTAATTTTTCAGCTCCTGTTCAACAGGGGCATGTAATTACAATTCTTGATCTAATATTTCACAGCAGGGCCCTGTGAGGGCTTACAGTGTTGTGGCCACAGCAACACCTAAGGCCCAAATTTCTGCTGAGTATATAGGGCAGGACCCTACTTTCAAACATCTAACTTACAAACGACTCCTACTTGCAAACGGAAGGAGACAACAGGAAGTGAGATGAAATCTACCCCTAGGAAGGGAAATTCTCTCCTGTAAGAGTTAATATGGAAAAACAATTTCTCCTTTCCACTGATGCTTTCCAATCCTTGTTCCACAAAAAAACCCAAATTTTCAAAAAACATTTTTCATTGGGACAAAAAGTGAGGTGAAATCTTCTGAAGAGGAGGAAAGACAGCAAAACAAATGTCACAGGGGTGATAACCCTTCCCTATGTTTTCCAAAAAGCTTAAAAAAGATTTTTTGGCTGGAGCTAAACACGTTAAAAATGTACCCGTTCAAAATTACAAAGAGATTCTACTTAACAACAAACCTACAGTCCCTGTCTTGTTTGCACCGCCTGTATACTGCTGTTCAGAGTATATAGGGCCTTTCCTTATTTTAATTTGGGTGCGGGGTTCCCCTTAATATCCATACAAGACCCAAAGGGCCTGGTAATGGACTGGGGGGTACCCATGCCGTTTGTCTCACTGATTTTCATCCATATTGCCATGACCCGACATGACATTAAACCCGCAAGCAGTTTTAAATGAGATTTTTTCCTTTAAAAATGATATTTGGTGCAGGGACTGTTCTAAACACGGGAAACACGCGTCACTTTACAGGCATACTATAGACACCCCCCAGGTACGATATTTAAAGGAATATTTCACTTTTTTTTTTTTACTTTAAGCATCATTAAAATCACTGCTCCCGAAAAAAAGTTTTTTTTGCATTGATACATGTCCCCTGGGGTAGGACCCGGGTCCCCAAACCCTTTTTAGGACAATACCATGCAAATTAGCCTTTAAAATGAGCACTTTTGATTTCGAACGTTCGAGTCTCATAGACGTCAATGGGGTTCTAACGTTCGTGCGAACTTTCGGTCCGTTCGCAGGTTCTGGTGCGAACCGAATGGGGGGGTGTTCGGCTCATCCCTACTGAGCACAGTGAACAGAAATCAGCAGGCATCATACGGTCATTTCCAGAAAACACAAAAAAAAACTGTATAGCACTGTGCCAAAAGTCAGTAAAACATACTGGCCAATTAAAGCCGTCTATAAGGTCCTTAACCACTTGCTGACCACATAACACCATTATACGGCAGCAAAGTGGCTCTCCTGTGCAGAATCATATACCTAGTACGTGATCTGGTACTACCAGGTAGGGGGCACACGGGTGCGTCTCCGGCATGCCGTTTGTGCTGTAGTTAGTCACAGCACAAGCCGATCAGCGGTTGCTGGCCAATGGACAACCGCCGACACCCGCTGATCGCCAATGAGAAAGACAGGACAGAGCTCTGTAAAGCAGGGAATAAAATGCAGCATATCCCTTAGTAAAAACACCACATAGTAAACACAAAAACACTGGTTAGGCACACATTTACCCCTTTGATTGCACTAGATGTTTAACCCCTTCCCAGCCAGTGTCAGTACAGTGACAGTGTATATTTTTAGCACTGATCACTGTATTAGTGTCACTGGTTCCCACAAAGTGTCAAAAGTGTTAGTTAGTGTCAGATTGTCTGCATTATCACAGTCCCGCTATAAGTCACTGATCGCTGCCATTACTGGTGTATATAAAAAACAATTTTTGGGGGGGGGGGGGCCTGGTTTGCAAGCGCTCGTGATGGCAGCCTAAGCCGAGAGCTCTCCCTGGCCGACTGAAGAACACCAGCATACCAACAGGTATCCAGCGACTATCAGCCCCCAGACTCCCTACGGCTGCCTGCGGACTCCCCACCTACAATGTCCCGCATAAGAAAAGACAATCGGTACCTTAAGAAGCCTACCGCGTTCTTTCTCCAGCCAGCTCCAGGGAGAGGGGACTTCCAAGATGACGCCGCCGCCCGAGCCTCGTGGTCTCCTTCATCCCAAACGGATCCCCCTGATGCTGATCCAGGGAATCCGACAGAAGGATTGGCACCCTTTCCCTGTCGCCATTCACCTCCGACCAGCCCGGTCACCCACAATCCAGCTAAAGCCAGGTTGCAGATGGATTCCCCACCAGGCCGGAGCCACAGTGAGTACAGAGCTCCTCACAAAACATACTCTATTACACCTACAATCATCCATAGCAGCCTTCCCTACCACAGGACAGCCTGTCCTGGATACAACTATGAAGGACATGTTATTGTCACTGCAGTCCTCCCTCATGGCAAACTTCTCTTTCCTCATTAACAAGTTCACATCTGACATGTAGCATATGGATGACAGAGTACAGTACATAGAAAACAAAATGGAGGAATGTACTGATACAGTAAAAGATCTAGAAGATGCATGTGGTGAACAGAGAGATGACACACTATGAATTAAAGCGAAACTGGTGGATCTTGAAGATCGCTCGTGACGTAATACCATCAAAATGCGAGGATTCCCTGAATCTGTCCCACCATCAGAGCTCCAAGCTTATGCCACCAGTCTGTTATCTGCTTTACCTGAATTGACACCGATAGAGCTCACTATAGATCGCATGCATAGATCCCTAAACTACACCTGGAGGACTCTATCCCCTGTCCTTATGAGAATCCATTTTTACCAAGCCAAAGAGCCAATTCTCTCTAAAACTAGAGCAATCACCACTCTGCCTGCGCCATACACAGATATCCAAATATATACAGATCTCTCACAGCATACCTTCCAAATAAGAAGAACTGTGACCAAAGCCCTCAACAACCACAAACTGACTTATAAATGGCGACATCCGGCCACTCTGCTAATCACTCAAAATGGAGCATCCCATACCATCTCCACCATTCCAAGTGGAGTGAAGCTCCTCCATTTATGGGGAATCATACCAGAGCTCCCAAGAAAAGATCCAGGCGCTTCCGCCTACACCAAACTACCTCACTACGGGCAATACCATCAAGGAAATTTCAAAACTAAATACAAATGACTGTTCCTGTCTACAATACGACCAGTTAACTTACTCTCTGGTCCAGCCAACTGCTTGACTATATACAGTCTCTTAACTTTTCCCCCAGTTTAGTCAGCGGTTCCCAGAGTTCTACACTGCTGACAATTGTATTACATGTTTGTTCTTTTTAATTTTCCTTTCTCCTTGCATCAGGATACAGCCTGCAGCACATACCTGAACCATCCACTACAATTTCCATTAGTGCTAAGTGAATAATGTCTTTCCTCTCCACACCACAGCTTGTCACCTGGACATTCCCAATACGTCTCTCCTGGACCTTTTCCACCAAGGACCTCCTCTCCACCACCTGGAAACCCATCCTCCACAAGTAAAACTTAAGTTTTTCCTCTACAGTACACAACCCTCCAACTACAGAACATTACTTTCAACATACTTTCACTCAACGCAAAAGGCCTCAAAAATCCAGCCAAGCGAGCCTCAATGTGGAAAACAGCCTTATCACTCAAATGCGACATTCTTCTCATACAAGAGACTCATTTTGACCAAGCAGCATCACCTCTATGCAACCACAAAAACTTTGGGTCCTAAGAGACACAAATCACCTTTGAGCAAATTTATAGCTTCCAATGATATGTATGACGTGTGGAGATGTTATGCTGACGAACGGGATTACACATACCTCCCCGCGTCACAACAGCTACTCACGGATAAACCACTGTGTAACACATAAATGGTTATTACAGAAAATATCGGCCTCCACCATCCACATTATCACTTGGTCAGACCACGCCCCTGTTAGCATCACTATTTCGAGCAAACCTTCCCACCCCAACACTAATTTGTGGCGAGCCAATAATTTCCTCTTACAGGATCCCACATACGCTCCTACGCTCTGAAAACATCTAGAAGATTATTTCTCCCTTAACTCTAATTCAGTGGAGGACCCAGCGACATTGTGGAATGCTCACAAGGCTATAATTAGGGGGATCTTTATCCAATTAGGATCTAGGGCAAAGAAAAAGAGGATGCAGCACTTAGACAAACTTACTGCTGATATATCAGCTTCAGAATGTCTTAACAAAATAAACCCTTTGCTGTCTCTCCAAGCCAAAATCTTCCTTCTATGACAAGAACTCAGATCTCTATTATTGGAATCATTTGAAAAGGCCCAAAGGAAACTTAAAGCTAAAACGTATTCCACGGGTAACAAAGCGGGGAAAGCTAGGCCTCAGATTAGAGGGCAACACCATGAATCCAAAATACACCACCTTTACCACCCGATTACCAATGAAAAAATCCTCAAACCCCAAGACATTGCTGATGCGTTTAGCCTATTCTACAGACGTCTCTATAATATCCGAGTCGAACAAGGTACCCACCATCCCTCCCAAGAGGAAATCCAAGCTTTCCTTAACCACATCAAATTTCCCTCTCTATCCCAGCAACAACTCTCTGCCCTTAACAAACCCTTCACTATTCCAGAAATCCTACAAGTAATTCACAAACTACCCAACTTCAAATCACCGGGCCCAGATGGGTTCTCTGGGGAATATTACAAAAAGTTCCAGCACATCCTAGGACCTCTCCTATGGAAAGTGTACAACGCTGCCTCCTCTTCCTCTTTCCTTTCTGAAATGTTAAATGCACTTATAGTGACAATCCCTAAACCAGGTAAAGAACCCACATCCCCAAAAAACTTCCGGCCAATCTCCCTACTCAACATTGTCTTAAAAATGTATACAAAACTCGTGGCAGAAAGGATCATTGATATTCTCCCATCCTTAATTTACCCTGACCAATCAGGTTTCACAAAAGGGCGCCAAACCTCAGATGCAACAAGAAGAGTGATAAATGTAATGTGACTGTGACGAGAGTACTGTAGGTCTCAGACCTAAAGTAGGTGACGTACAAAATGGCGGAATTACCTCTCAAGAACAGGTATGTACATATGGTATTGTCATAAAAAGTGTTTGGGGACCTGGGTCCTGCCCCAGGGGACATGGATCAATGCAAAAAAAAGTTTTAAAAACGGCCGTTTTTTTGGGAGCAGTGATTTTAATAATGCTTAAAGTGAAACAATAAAAGTGTAATATCCCTTTAAATTCTGTACCTGGGGGGTGTCTATAGTATGCCTGTAAAGGGGCGCATGTTTCCCGTGTTTAGAACAGTCTGACAGCAAAATGACATTTCAAAGGAAAAAAAGTTATTTAAAACTACTCGCGGCTATTAATGAATTGCCGGTCCGACAATACACATAAAAGTTCACTGATAAAAACGGCATGGGAATTCCCCACAGGGGAACCCCGAACCAAAATTTAAAAAAAAAGGACGTGAGGGTCCCCCTAAATTCCATACCAGGCCCTTCAGATCTGATATGGATATTAAGGGGAACCCCGGCCAAATTTAAATAAAAAAAATGGCGTGGGGTCCCCCTCAAAATCTATACCAGACCCTTCAGGTCTGGTATGGATTTTAAGGGGAACCCCGTGCCAAAAAAAAAAATGGCGTGGGGTCCCCCCAAAAATCCATACGAGACCCTTATCTGAGCACGCAAACTGGCAGGACATAGGAAAAGAGGGGGGACGAGAGAGCGCCCCCCCTCCTGAACTGTACCAGGCCACATGCCCTCAACATTGGGAGGGTGCTTTGGGGTAGCCCCCCAAAAGACCTTGTCCCCATGTTGATGGGGACAAGGGCCTCATCCCCACAAACCTTGCCCGGTGGTTGTGGGAGTCTGCGGGCGGGGGGCTTATTGGAATCTGGAAGCCCCCTTTAACAAGGGGACCCCCAGATCCCGGCCCTCCCCCCTGTGTGAAATGGTAAGGGGGTACAAAAGTCCCCCTACCATTTCACAAAAAACTGTCAAAAATGTTAAAAATGACAAGAGACAATTTTTGACAATTCCTTTATTTAAATGCTTCTTCTTTCTTCTATCTTCTATCTTATTTCTTCTATCTTCTATCTTCCTTCGGTTTCTTTCTCCATCTTCTTCTTCTTCTGGTTCTTCTGGTTCTTCCTCCGGTGTTCTCGTCCGGCATCTTCCTCCCTGGCATCTTCTTATCTTCTTCTCCTCGGGACGCTCCGCATCCATGATGGCATGGAGGGAGGCTCCCGCTGTGTGACGCTTCTCTCTTCATCTTTTTCTCTTCATCTTCTTGTCTTCATCTTCTTGTCTTCATCTTCTTTTCGGGCCGCTCAGCATCCATGATGGCATGGAGGGAGGCTCCCGCTGTGTGACGCTTCTCCTCTTCTGACGGTTCTTAAATAACGGGGAGGCGGGGTCACCCCCTCTGATGCAGGGGACTTAACGAGGACTTCCCTGTGGCATTCCCCGTGACGTCAGAGGGGGCGGGGTCACCCGTTACGTAACCCCGCCCCCTTCTAGTTTTGCACAGAGTGGCCCCGATTATCCTCTTCTGGGGTCCCCCGACGGCTCTTGTGGCCCCTCCCTGCATCAGAGAACCCCCTAGGAGAAGCGCTCTCCTGAGGTGGTCACCTTGTGGGCACGCTCCCGTGTCCAGCATTTGCGTCCATAGACACGAATGCCAGACTCGGCCCTGCCTCTGGCGACCGTGTCATTGGATTTGATTGACAGCAGCAGGAGCCAATGGCTGCACTGCTATTAATCTATCTAATCAGGAGCCAGGACCCCATGGAGAGAGGGACAGTGCGTCCCGGCCGAGGAGATGAAGGGGCTAAGGTAAGTAAAACGGGGGGGCTGGGGGGCCGGTGACTGCCAGGTGGTTTTTCACCTTAATGCATAGGATGGTTTACAGCCCCTTTAAGGCTGAAAAATAATGGTGGCCACACAAAATATTGACACTTTGGGCCCAATTTGGACATTTTCCATTAGGGGTGTACTCACTTTTGTTGCCAGCAGTTTAGACATTAATGGCTGTGTGTTGAGTTATTTTGAGGGGACAGCAAATTTACACTGTTATACAAGCCGTACACTCACTACTTTACATTGTAGCTAAGTGTCATTTCTTCAGTGTTTTCACATGAAAAAATATAATAAAATATTTTAAAAATGTGAGGGGCGTACTTACTTTTGCGAGATACTGTACATACCCTATATCATGAATAAGCTGGGTGGAGCCCCAGGCCCACTTGGCAGGAGTCGGCAGCCAGTTTGCCTACATACAGGACTAAAAAAATAATTTGTTTACAATCTTTATAAAATATTACATAACATTTCATTTTTAAAGCATAACATTTATTGGGTATTTAGATATAAATACACATACAAAGAGAAGAAAGTCAAACTCTCCCCCACACACTGCCTATTATTTGCCTACATTTTAGGGGTTCCCACTTTACTGATGAGACTGATCCACATTATACTATGCCTTGTTATGACAAAACGTGGAACCCTTGGTTTGATAATTGTAATATTTTTGATGGAATTATCCCTGGCATTTAGCACAGACGATTTGTCAGTTCACTGTTTGATGATGTCTTTCTTGTTGCTTTACTTGGAGTTGGAAACTATTGTATCATCAGCTTCTCTAAGTCCCGGCTCACACAGGGACAACCTGTCAGGCAACTTAGCCGCCTGAGAAGTCACGCTCCATGCAGTGCAATGGAACCGTTCTAATAGGAGCGACTCAAGTCACTCCGACTTAGAAAAAGGTTCCTGCACTACTTTGGTGCGACTACGGAGCCACTTGCATTGACTTCTATTAAAGAAGTCATTTGCAAGCCGCGCTGAGGTCACGCTGTGCGGGGGACTTAAATGCCGCCCCTGTGTGAACCGGCACTTAAAGTCAATCTTTACCATTCTGTTCAATACATTCACCTGTACGTCTTGCTTTTGTAAATGTATGTTTTCTTCTAAATTGAATGTTACTCAAGTGATGTCTATATTTAATACAATTACACAGTATCTCACAAAAGTGAGTACACCTCTCACATTTTTGTAAATATTTTATTATATCTTTTCATGTGACAACACTGAAGAGATGACACTTTGCTACAATGTAAAGTAGTGAGTGTACAGCTTGTATAACAGTGTAAATTTGCTGTCCCCTCAAAATAACTCAACACACAGCCATTAATGTCTAAACCACTGGCAACAAAATTGAGTACACCCCTAAGTGAAAATGTCCAAATTGGGACCAAAGTGTCAATATTTTGTATGGCCACCATTAATTTCCAGCACTGCCTTAACCCTCTTAGGCATGAAGTTCACCAGAGCTTCACAGTTTGCCACTGGAGTCCTCTTCCACTCCTCCACGATGACATCATGGAGCTGGTGGATGTTAGAGAACTTGCGCTCCTCCACCTTCCATTTGAGGATGCCCCACAGATGCTCAATAGGGTTTAAGTCTGGAGACATGCTTGGCAGGGAGTGGTTATCTTGGAGCTATGTTTGCGTTCGCAAGGCATTTGTCATCTTGGAGTTATGTTTGGGGTCGTTGGGGACTCGAACTCGAAGCTCATCTCTGCAATAGGGTTTAGGTCTGGAGATATGCTTGGCCAGTCCATCACCTTTAAACCCTCAGCTTCTTTTTTAGCAAGGCAGTGGTTGTCTTGGAGGTGTGTTTGGGGGTCATTATCATGTTGGAATACTGCCCTGAGGCCCCGTCTCCAAAGGGAGGGGATCATACTCTGCTTCAGTATGTCACAGTAGATGTTGGCATTCATGGTTCCCTCAATGAACTGTAGCTCCTCAATGTCGGCAGCACTCATGCAGCCCCAGACCATGACACTTCCCCCGCTATTTTGTTGGAGTCCTATGATGCAAGTGTCCAATTCTGTTCCCCTGCTGCAGTGTTTTCATATGATGATTACAACATGGTTTACCATTATATCACGGAACTCGGTTAATTTAACTTTCGTTCATTCCAATTACGCTTCTGGACGTTCTCTGCTTGTTCAACATAACGGAGTATTGCCCAGAGCCTTTAGTTTAAATTACACTCACATCGAGGCTTGAGTCACTAACCTAAGTGAGGCTTGAATTGCAAGCCATGGGCGCCATCTTTACTCACCGGAGCATATAGTTCAAATTACACCCATATCGAGGCTTGAATCACAAATCATAGTGAGGCTTGAATTGCAAGCCATGGGCGCCATCTTTCCTAACCAGAAGTTGTCTGTTTATGACTTTTTTGGTGGACATGGAGCTGGCCCTCATTTGAGGTGATCATTTACCCTATAAATACGCAGTGGCTGCAGTGGACCAGCACCCCAGAGGATGCCTTATTAGGACGAAATGTCGGGACGGGCTCTGCTAATGTCACTACGTTGCTTTGATTTTATCCAATGCTTTTAATGTCTTCTCAAATGTGAGTGACCATTTTATCATTTTTCAATAAATGCTTTATATTTTACGGTATTACACTATGTGACTCTATTTTTTCTCCTTTTGCCATATGTCATATTGAGAGGAATTGCTCACGAATTCCAGTCACTATTCCTATGATAGACAGCTACTGATGTTAAAACGGTCACGGATCCCTATCTGACTTGGTCTATTTTGGAAGTCATGGTTGCTGTACCTCCTTGGGTATGTTACACCAAAAACTTGGTTGACTCATCAGGCATATGCCTAGTTGGGTTCAACCTGTCTGGTCCTTTCCTTATGGTGGTGGATTATCTACAGACAACCAGTTCACACAGATTCACGTTCACTATATTTGATGTTATATATGGACTTTTTGCACTTTATATGCACTGACACTGTTGGTTTATACTATTTTATCATTATCGTTGTTAT
Source organism: Lithobates septentrionalis (assembly GCA_037952835.1). Classification (NCBI taxonomy): domain Eukaryota; kingdom Metazoa; phylum Chordata; class Amphibia; order Anura; family Ranidae; genus Lithobates; species Lithobates septentrionalis. Next base: position 664,403 of record JBBDGP010000600.1, read on the forward strand.
ATTTTATTGCTGTGTATTTTTGTTTTGAATATTAATTTATCATATTCACTTTATATTGGTATAATTTTATTGCTTCTTATTTCATCTTCATCTGTGCTGCACTATACTACTTAACATGACACTTCCACCACCATGCTTGACTTTAGGCAATACACACTTGTCTTAGTACTCCTCACCTGGTTGCTGCCACACACGCTTGACACCATCTGAACCAAATAAGTTTATCTTGGTCTCATCAGACCACAGGACATGGTTCCAGTAATCCATGTCCTTAGTCTGCTTGTCTTCAGCAAACTGTTTGCAGGATTTCTTGTGCATCATCTTTAGAAGAGGCTTCCTTCTGGGACAACAGCCATGCAGACCAATTTGATGCAGTGTGCGGTGTATGGTCTGAGCACTGACAGGCTGACCCCCACCCTTCAACCTCTGCAGCAATGCTGGCAGCACTCATAGAGAGTTCTTTGCCATGAAGTGCATGTTGAATTTCCAGTGACCAGTATGAGAGAGTGAGAGCGATAACACCAAATTTAACAAACCTGCTCCCCATTCACACCTGAGACCTTGTTACACTAACGAGTCACATGACACCGGGGAGAAAAAAAAGGCTAATTGGGCCCAATTTGGACATTTTCACTGAGGGGTGTACTCACTTTTGTTGCCAGCGGTTTAGACATGAATGGCTGTGTGCTGAGTTATTTTGTGGGGACAGCAAATTTACACAAATAAAAGAAAAAACTGCGCTTGGAAAAAAAGGAAGAACAAGCTGCGGTTACAAGTGTGGCACACCAAAACAAAATCAAAACAAAACAAAAAACCGCGCTAAAAAATAATATGAACAATAATACAAATATGAAGTCCCATACACAGAATAAATAGTCCCGAGTGTAATCCAAACAAAAAGGAGAAGGTAAGTCTATCTTAAGTGAATGACGTGAACTTCATCCAAAGGAAATCAGTGATGACAGACATATTATCTGGAACACACCAATAAGTATTGCGCTTACCAGAAGTAAGCCAAAATGGGGCAAGTGGCTTAAACCCAGCCTGGACCTTTTGATGAGCAATCCAGGTGAGACTCAATATTGAGTCTGCTCACAAAGGTTTGCTATCTGGTAAGCAGTTTGCACTAAAAGTTTGCTGCACTTTGTGGGATCTTTTTCACACTTTATTGGGGTGATCGATACATGCTGACTGTCCACTTACATCTGGTAAGCAGATCTTGGGTGTCGTTCACGTCTTTACCTATTCACCTTATAATTTGCATGATTGCATGACACTCACTATATTATCCTGGTTATTGGCACAGAATGTTATATGATCACATATGATTTTTAAGTTTAGTCGAGTGTTGCACGTATTATTTGGGTTTGGAGTGTTTTATGTCAACAGTATTACGCTATATTTTTGTCATATATTTTCGGATCATATTCTGTGGATTCACGGGACGAGGGCGTTCATCCTGCCTCACCTAGATTGCTCATCAAAAGGCCCAGGCTGGGTTTAAGCCACTTGCCCCATTTTGGCTTACTTCTGGTAAGCACAATACTTATTGGTGTGTTCCAGATAATATGTCTGTCATCACTGATTTCCTTTGGATGAAGTTCACGTCATTCATTTAAGATAGACTTACACTTACCTTCTCCTTTTTGTTTGGATTACACTCGGGACTATTTATTCTGTGTATAGGACTTCATATTTGTATTATTGTTCATATCATTTTTTAGCACGGTTTTTTGTTTTGTTTTGAGCAAATTTACACTGTTATACAAGCTGTACACTCACTACTTTACATTATAGCAAAGTGTCATTTCTTCAGTGTTGTCCCATGAAAAGATATAATAAAATATTTACAAAACTGTGAGGGGTGTACCCACTTTTGTGAGATACTGTATGTCTTATGCCCTGCACTACTATGTTTTGTGTTCCCACATACAGCAAAATGTGAATAGTTGTGCCCCGTACACACGGTCGGACTTTGTTCGAACATTCCGACAACAAAATCCTAGGATTTTTTCCGATGAATGTTGGCTCAAACTTGTCTTGCATACACACGGTCACACAAAGTTGTCGGAAAATCCGATCGTTCTGAACGCGGTGATGTAAAACACGTACGTCGGGACTATAAACGGGGCAGTGGCCAATAGCTTTCATCTCTTTATTTATTCTGAGCATGCGTGGCACTTTGTCCGTCGGATTAGTGTACACACGATCGGAATTTCCGACAACGGATTTTGTTGTCGGAAAATTTTATATCCTGCTCTCAAACTTTGTGTGTCGGAAAATCCGATGGAAAATGTGTGATGGAGCCCACACACGGTCTGAATTTCCTTCAACAAGGTCCTATCACACATTTTCCGTCGGAAAATCCGACCGTGTGTACGGGGCATAAGAATGAGTGAAGCGCTAGCCCTCTTAAATAGTGATATAATATATGTGATAGTGTTAGAGATGCAAAAAAACCACAACTTCTAATAATAATAATAATAATAATAATAATATATATACAAAATAAAATTGAAGCAATTACAAATATACCACAGTGGCGGAAACCTCCAATAGCCAAAACTACATAACCCACTCAAAGCAAAATGCAAATACCTACGATGTTAACATAAACAAGTACAATCTGCGGCAAATATAGTAAATAAAGAGAACAAGTGATGGTGACATCCTCTGGTAGTTAAACCGGGTGTATTAATCCAGTAAGAGTGAACAGTTTCCTTGTAAATAAACGTTCTCCTGTGGAAACTTGTTCTTAGTAGAAAACCACCTTGTGTCCTGCCACCAGCCAATATATAAGCTCACCTCACATTAAGACCCTTAAAGCTCTAAACACGCCTTCCCCTTAGAGGTATGAATCCACTGGCAAGAAGCTTCTAAGGATCTCTACTTTCCTCCTGTCCTAGGGAGACTTGCTGTTGGTTGTGCAGTAGTCTTCATGCGGGTGATGCTCAAAGGGTTAAAAAAGCCAACATAGTACTGAACTGCATAAAATCAGTGTTTTATTCATAAACAATCAAGTAACACTCACATTTATTAGTGTACATACTCCAATGCACTTGGATAAAATGCTTGACACATCAGGGGTGCATGTCCACTTTAAAAGTAATCTAAATGGAAAAAAACTGCAGCTCGGCTCAGGGAGATCAAAATCAGGAGAATGTTTATTTACTTTCCTACTGGATTAATACAGGATTATTTTGATACACCCAGTTTTATTTTATTACCAGAGGGTGTCGCCATCACTTGTTCTCTTTATTTACTATATTTGTCACAGATTGTGTTTATTTATGTTAACATCATAGCCATTTGCCTTTTGCTTTGAGTGGGTTACAAAGTTCTGGCTATTGGAGGCTTCCACCACTCTTGTATATTTTCATTTACTTCAATTTTATTTTGCGTATATATTATTATTATTACAAGTTGTTCTCCAATGCCTAGTTATATATATATATATATATATATATATATATATATAAAATATTAACTTACACTGATAAATGCTTTCACTCCAAAGTCTACACAGTTCATGTGCAGAAAGAGTTATTTTGCAAACTTTATCTGCAGACTGGTAAATACTAAGTATGTCCACTAGATGGTGCCTTTGTCCTATTTTCTCAGTTTCTTCTTAGGCAGTAAAGATATGCTTATTCAATGGCAAAGAGCAATGTTTAATCCTAAAGCTGAACTCCAAGGAAAGTAAAAACCCTCCCTTGCAGTGGGCTGTCTTGCAGGTCAAGGATTAAATGCTTGGTAAGTCTAGAGGAAAAGCTGTTTTACTTACCCAATCCTACTGCAATCTCCCTCTGTGCTTCCAGTCTGATCTCCTCTTCTCCCCTGTGCTTCATTGGTCACAGGTTCTCTGGTGTCATTAACCACTTGCCTACGGGGCACTTTTACCCCCTTCCTGCCCAGGCCAATTTTCAGCTATCAGCGCTGTCACACTTTGAATGACAGTTGCGCGGTCATGCAACACTGTACCCAAACAACATTTTTACCATTTTTTTGACACAAAAAAACCCAAAAAACTTTTTCATAGTTTGTTATAAAATTCTGCAAACAGGTAATTTTTCTCCTTCACTGATGTGCGCTGATGAGGCTACACTGATGGGCACTGATGAGGCGGCACTGATGAGGTGGCACTGATGGGCATTGATGGGCACTGATGAGGCCGCACTGATGGGCACTGATGAGGCGGCACTGATGGGCACTGATGAGGCGGCACTGATGAGGTGGCACTGATGGGCATTGATGGGCACTGATGAGGCCGCACTGATGGGCACTGATGAGGAGGCACTGGTGGGCACTAATGAGGCGGCACTGATAGGTGGCGCTGATGAGCACTGATACGTGGCACTGATGGTCACTGATAGGCAGCGCTAATAGGTGACACTGATGAGGAGGCACTGATTGGCAGCACTGATGGGCACCTTTTGGCAGCACTGGTGGGCACTTATTGTCAGCACTGGTGGTCACAGATTGGCAGCACTGGCAGTCAGCTTTTGGCAGCACTGGTGGGCACTTATTGGCAGCACTAGTGGTCACTGTTGGGACTGCAATGATAATCAGGACAGAGTGTACATGTCCCTTTTAGAGAAGCCAGTTATCGTCTCTCTTCTCCTCTCCTCATGCTGTCAGCATAAGGAAAAGGGGTGCTGATAACTGGCTTCTGTATAAATCCGTGATCAGCTGTGATTGGGGTATAGCGCGGTCGGCTTCCTCATGAAGCTTCCCAGGATGTTGCTAAGTGAGGCCTAGTCATTCTGGTTAACCTTCTCCATCACAGGAGTGAGCTCTCAAGCTCTGAACTCAGAGCTACTGCATCAGGGAAAAGAAAGAGCATCTGAGGAGGTCTGAATCTGAGAAAAAGCTCACTCCTATGCTGGTGGGGGTAAGCAGCAAAGACTAGGCCTCACTCAGCAACGTCCTAACAAAGTCCTGAGAGTATTTCAGAGAGGCTTCACAAGGTATGCAAATAGCCTACACCTATAACAAGGGCATCATTCAACTTTAGTCAGAGCTGCACAGTTTGTTTTTATCTACAGTCTCCCCTTTACCTGCATAGGCAGTTTTTTTGTAAAGGTGAAGGAACCCTTTTTTGTTTGTTTGTTTGTTTCTGTTTCCACCAGAACAGGCCATTAATTATTATTATTCACTTAACAGAACCCAGTTTGAATCTAGCAACCATTGGTCGTCTAACTGCTGATTTGCGTAGCTGCTGCACTTATCTGCAGAATATACAAGACGCATTAAGTTCCGTACTGTGTTTATTGAATAATTTCATTGATATTCTAGCTAAATTGTAGACCAAGTATTTGGAAAGGAATCATGGCACTTATGTTTTCAAATTTGTAAAAGTTAACAATATTATGTTTTCAAATTTGTAAAGGTTAACAATATTTTTGGTATAGTTTATTTTTTAATAACCATTTTATATTCATAATATTTTTTTTCTTATGGTATTGTGTAAAAAAATAACATATTTGCACACATTAAGATTTATTTAATTTGACATAAGATAATAAACCTTTTGCATAAATAGCCTGTGACTGGCAACACTGCAAATTACCTATTATAAATCCTGTATAATAATAATATTATGTTCTCTGGACTCTCCACATGGCTGAGAACAGCATGAATTTTCTCTTCATGTTGCTGTCAGTGACATAATTTTCAAATATAGCAAGGCCTCTCTGCAATACTGCCCAGCATAGAGGGGCCATGGCACTTGCATAAGAAGTATTTTTTTTTTTTTTTTTACAGCCTTCCTAATACATACTTGTACTTAGACGCCATTCCTGAATTTGTGGCGTCCCGGTAAATGTCCCAAGAAATCCGGTTCTTCACGATTTCGCCGCCGCTGCCGCCGTCGCCCATTTTACTGAAGTTTAGGAAGACGGCTGGGGGGGGGGCTAGACGGAGCTCCTGCGTCGCCGTCCACCCTCTGCCCCGCTCCCCCTCGCCCCGCCTACCCCCGCCCCGCTCTGCCTCGCCCCGCCTACCCCCCCGCCCCGCTGCCAGTCTGATATGGAAAGGGGCGGGGGTTCTAGCCATGCAGAGGACACCTCTGAGGTGGGGGGGGGGGGGCGCACCGCTGTGGGACTCCTGATGTGAGGGGGGGCTCCACTGGGGACACCTGATGCAAGGGGGGCTCCACTGGGGACACCTGATGTGAGGGGGGTCCGCCGGGGACACCTGATGTGAGGGGGGCTCCACTGGGGACACCTAATGTGAGGGGGGGCTCCACTGGGGACACCTGATGTGAGGGGGGGTCTCTTGGGGACACCTGATGTGAGGGGGAGCTCCGCCGGGGACACCTGATGTGAGGGGGGCTCCACTGGGGACATCTAATGTGAGGGGGGCTCCACTGGGGACACCTAATGTGAGGGGGGCTCCACCGGGGGCACCTGATGTGAGGGGGCGCTCCACCGGGGACACCTGATGTGAGGGGGGGCTCCACCGGGGACACCTGATGTGAGGGGGGCTCCACAGGGGACACCTGATGTGAGGGGGGCTCCACTGGGGACACCTGATGTGAGGGGGGGCTCCGCCGGGGACACCTGATGTAAGCGGGGGCTCCGCCGGGGACACCTGATGTAAGGGGGAGCTCCGCTGGGGACACCTGATGTGAGGGGGGGCTCCGCCGGGGACACCTGATGTGAGGGGGGGCTCCACCGGGGACACCTGATGTGAGGGGGGGCTCCACTGGGGACACCTGATGCAAGGGGGGCTCCACTGGGGACACCTGATGTGAGGGGGGTCCGCCGGGCACACCTGATGTGAGGGGGGGCTCCACTGGGGACACCTAATGTGAGGGGGGGCTCCACTGGGGACACCTGATGTGAGGGGGGCTCCGCCGGGGACACCTGATGTGAGGGGGAGCTCCGCCGGGGACACCTGATGTGAGGGGGGGGCTCCGCCGGGGACTCCTGATGTGAGGGGGAGCTCCGCCGGGGACACCTGATGTGAGAGGAGGCTCCACTAGGGACACCTGATGTGAGGGGGGCTCTGCCGGGGACACCTGATGTGAGGGGGAGCTCCGCTGGGGACACCTGATGTGAGGGGGGGCTCCACCAGGGACACCTGATGTGAGGGGGGGCTCCACTGGGGACACCTGATGCAAGGGGGGCTCCACTGGGGACACCTGATGTGAGGGGGGTCCGCCGGGGACACCTGATGTGAGGGGGGCTCCACTGGGGACACCTAATGTGAGGGGGGCTCCAGTGGGGACACCTGATGTGAGGGGGGGGCTCCGCCGGGGACACCTGATGTGAGGGGGAGCTCCGCCAGGGACACCTGATGTGAGGGGGGCTCCACTGGGGACACCTAATGTGAGGGGGGCTCCAGTGGGGACACCTGATGTGAGGAGGGGCTCCGCCGGGGACTCCTGATGTGAGGGGGAGCTCCGCCGGGGACACCTGATGTGAGGGGGGGCTCCACTGGGGACACCTGATGTGAGGGGGGGCTCTGCCGGGGACACCTGATGTGAGGGGGAGCTCCGCCGGGGACACCTGATGTGAGGGGGGCTCCGCCGGAGACTCCTAATGTGAGGGGGGGCTCCGCCGGGGACACCTGATGTGAGGGGAAGCTCCGCCGGGGACACCTGGTGTGAGGGGGACTCCACTGGGGACACCTGATGTGAGGGGGGCTCCACTGGGGACACCTGATGTGAGGGAGGGCTCCACTGGGGACACCTGATGTGAGGGAGGGCTCCACTGGGGACACCTGATGTGAGGGGGGCTCCGCCGGGGACACCTGATGTGAGGGGGAGCTCCGCCGGGGACACCTGATGTAAGGAGGAGCTCCGCTGGGGACACCTGATGTGAGGGGGGGCTCCACCGGGGACACCTGATGTGAGGGGGGGCTCCACTGGGGACACCTGATGTGAGGGGGGGCTCTGCCGGGGACACCTGATGTGAGGGGTAGCTCTGCTGGGGACACCTGATGTGAGGGGGGGCTCCGCTGGGGACACCTGATGTGAGGAGGGGCTCTGCTGGGGACACCTGATGTGAGGGGAGCTCCGCCGGGGACACCTGATGTGAGGAGGGGCTCCGCCGGAGACTCCTGATGTGAGGGGGGCTCCGCCGGGGACACCTGATGTGAGGGGGACCACCGCCGGGGACACCTGGTGTGAGGGGGGCTCCACTGGGGACACCTGATGTGAGGAGGGGCTCCACTGGGGACACCTGATGTGAGGGAGGGCTCCACTGGGGACACCTGATGTGAGGGGGGGCTCAGCCGGGGACACCTGATGTGAGGGGGAGCTCCGCCGGGGACACCTGATGTGAGGGGGGGGGCTCCGCGGGGACTCCTGATGTGAGAGGGAGCTCTGCCAGGGACACCTGATGTGAGGGGGGGCTCCGCCGGGGACTCCTGGTGTGAGGGGGGGCTCCGCCCGGATCTCCTGGTGTGAGGGGGGCTCCGCTGGGGACTCCTGGTGTGAGGGGGGGCTCCGCCGGGGACTCCTGGTGTGAGGGGGGCTCCGCTGGGGACTCCTGGTGTGAGGGGGGTCTCCTCTGGGGACATCTGATGTAAGGGGGGGCTCCGCTGGGGGCACCTGATGCAAGGACGGACTCTGCTGGGACATCTGACGCAAGGACGGACGGCTGGTGGCAGGCGACGTGGCTAGTGACACGCTCAGGGATCCCACTGATTACTGCATTATGGTGAGTTGAATGATTTCATTTTATATTAATAATAGAAATAATGCACTTCAATCATTCTGACACCATAACAACCATGGTGCCGGGATGATTGAAGTGCTAACACCAGGTGTTTGGAGTATCTTTATCTGCTGGTTGTTAAACTTTCTAGAATACACATATTTTTATTGTGTAGGATCTGGGGCTGCTGTCCCGTCATTTCCCTTTCCCCCTTTCCCCCTCTCCCCCTCTCTCCCTTTCTTCCTCTCCCCCTCTCCCCCTCTCCATCCCTCATTAATCTCAGACTCTAACCACACCCTCTTGAGCCACGCCCATTTAAGGCACGTCCACTATGTCGCGTAAACCACGCCCATTTTTCCGCCGCGACGCGCTTGTATATTTTCTTAAGCCATGCCTACAAACGAATGCCCCGCCCCCTAATTATTGTACGGCTCTACCTACAGCCACAAAAGTGTCCCACATTTTTTTTTATACAATGTTGGCAACTATGCTAATATGAAGGACTGTTTGCATTTGCATTATATGTCTAGCATGTTGTCAGACATACAAGGCCTATCGTGTCCTGTTTACTGTTTTAAATTTTAAACTGTCTGCTGTTATCTCTCAAGATAAGTTTAAGAACTGCAATGACTCGACTTTATTGTAATAATACTTTCTTGTCAAAGAAATTTGGTATTGGTTGGACCAAGATTTGGATTGTCTTAATAACTCTTAAAAAACCTCAAACTAGCTTGCTTTCCCCTCTACCTCCAGCAATACTCAAGGTTGCTATTGAAGGACTTTGCTTGACAATCTGTCCTCTTGTTCCTGCATGTGTTTCTGGAGTATATTGCACCCTCTATCTGCCTGTGTTCAAGTACTGCAATACATTTTTAGGCTAGCTTCACACCTCCGGTTGCAGTTGATGCATTTTGGGTTTTTTTGACACGTGTTTTGATGCACTTTTAACACGTTTTTTAATGCATTTCTATGCATTTTGTGGTTTTTTTCGCCAGGTAGCGACCCAGGAGCGAGCCTACTTGGGTGCCCCCATTGCAATCTGCTTGCTCTAAGGGCACTTGGCAGAAGAGAGGGGCCAGGAGCGCCGGCAGGGGACCCAAGAAGAGGGGGATCGGGGTTGCTCTGTGCAAAACTGCTGCACAGAGCAGGTAAGTATAACATGTTTGTTATTTATTTATTTTTAAAAATTGCCATTATTTTACTTTAAGGAAGCCGGCATGTACTGGCTCCTTAACAATCAGCTATTTACTGGATGTTAAGGACACCCGCTCCTTAAAGTGGGGTTCCACCCAAAAAACAAAACTACCTGTAAAAATTCTAAAAACAAAAAACAAAAAAACATTTGGATATTTATTTTTTTTCACTTACCTCTAAATGCCTGTTGCTAGGTGGTCCCTCGTAGTCTGCCTGTCCCTTAGCCTGGGCTGGTGACATCACTTCCTCCTCTGCACAGGAAGGGCTCCGCTCTGCTCCCTCCCTCCTGTCAATCATCTGGGACCCATTACAGGTCCCAGGTGATTGAGCGGCCAATCACGGCGCACGGCGCCGCTCGCGCATGCGCAGTGGGTGCCAGGCTGTGAAGCCACAGCCCGGCGCCCGCAGTTGAAATGCCGGCCCCGACGAGCGGAGGGGGGAGACGAGCGGGGCTTCGATCCCCCGCATCGCTGGACCCAGGGACAGGTGAGTGTCCAATTAAAAGTCAGCAGCTGCAGTATTTGTAGCTGCTGACTTTTAATTTTTTTTTTTTTTGACGGCCCCCCTGGGTGGAACTCCTCTTTAACAACCAGCAAAAAAGCACCTAAAACACAGCCTGGGTGTGTTTTTGGTGCATTTTTGTTGTGGTTCCCTTTGACTTTATTGGAAGGTGCATCTTTGGTGTGCTTTTTAAAAGCGCACCAAAGATGCAGCATGCATAGCTTTCTAAAGTTATGGAGAAATTTAAAGCAGGGTTAGGTTATAAAACAAATACCTCAAGCTTTGAACATCTCGCAGAGCACTGATCAATCCATCATCTGAAAATGGAAAGAGTATGGCACAACTGCAACCTACCAAGACATGGCCATCCACCTAAACTGACAGACCGGGCAAGAAGAGCATTAATCAGAGAAACAGCCAAGAGGCCCATGGTAACTATGGAGGAGCTGCAGAGATTCACAGCTCAGGTGGAAGAATCTGTTCACAGGACAACTATTAGTCGTGCACTCCACAAATCTAGCCTTTATGGAAGAGTGGCAAGAAGAAAGCCATTGTTGAAAGAAAGCCATAAGAAGTCCTGTTTGCAGTTTGCGAGAAGCCACGTGGGGGACACAGCAAACGTGGAAGAAGGTGCTCTGGTCAGATGAGACCAAAATTGAACTTTTTGACCTAAAAGCAAAATGCTATGTGTGGCAGAAACCCAACACTGCACATCACCCTCAACACACCATCTCCACTGTGAAACATGGTGGTGGCGACAGCATCCTGTTGTGGGATGCTTTTCTTCAGCAGGGACAGGGAAGCTGGTTAGAGTTGATAGAAAGATGGATGTAGCCAAATACAGGGCAATCTTATGCCCCATACACACGATCGGACATTGATCGGACATTCCGACAACAAAATCCATAGATTTTTTCCAACGGATGTTGGCTCAAACTTGTTTTGCGTACACATGGTCGCACAAAGTTGTCGGAATTTCCGATCGCCAAGAACGTGGTGACGTACACCATGTACGACGAGACTAGAAAAGGGCAGGTCCGAACCAAGCGCGGCACCCTTTGGGCTCCTTTTGCTAATCTCGTGTTAGTAAAAGTTCGGTGAAAGACGATTCGCGCTTTTTCAGACTTGTGGTTTTCAGATCTTTTCTGCTGTTCAGTTTGTGCTTGTGGGTTTGTATCTGCTCTTCAGTGCGTGCAGCGAGTTATGCGTGACTCTTGTCATTGTGTTCTTTTTCGTTCATTACTGTTTTTCAGGTCGCTCTTCACAGGCCTTGCTGTTCTTTAGTGCTTTCTGTTACTTCGTTCTGAGCAGCCGACCGTTTTCTAGCCATGTTGCGTATATGTACTCCTCGTAGAGTTAGTGCTGTGCGGGGGCTTGGTGTTATGGTCCTGACCTTGACACAAGTCCAGTCCATGAACAGGGTGGGGAGGAGTTCATGGACCAAGAATTGGTTGCTTCAGCGTAACCAGTTCTGTCACATGCCTTTGCTCCGTGAGATCCGTGAGAATAATCCTGATGATTTCAGGAACTCTCTCCGGATGACGGACCCTGTATTTCACATTTGTTGGCTTTGCTGACCCCCTATATCAGCAGGCAGGATACCTGCATGAGGCAAGCCATCACTCCGGAGCAGAGGCTAGTCGCCACCCTGCGGTACTTGGCGACAGGGAGAAGCCTGCAGGACTTGAAGTTCTCAACAGGCATCTCCCCCCAGGCTCTGGGGATCATTATCCCAGAGACCTGTTCTGCTTTTATTCAGGTCCTGCAGAAGGAGTATATTAAGGTAAGATTTATTCTTTAACATCACATTTTATGGTATTGAATGTTTGATAATATATTGTATTTCTTTCCTCATTCCCAAATTACCATGATTGGAATATGCTGTGAATGTCCCCTTTGTCCTCATGCATGCTGGATTTTTATGTAATTATTTTTTTTCTCCTTCATACATATTTGCCTTCACTTACCTCCCCAGCATGATCTCCTGGCCCTATATTCACCTCATGTAGTCACTTAACAATGTATTTTATCAGCTCCATAGTAGTGCTTTACCCTAAAACCCCCCTAAAATGTTTTAAAATGTGATTTGTGCTTTAAATTCAGGCAGAGTGCCAGAGGCTTTTTTGGGGGGTCCCCAAATCATTTGGAACCCTCCCTCCCCCCAACTGCTAAGTCAGCTGATACCAATTCTCTATCTATCCTCAATCATCTATCTGCTGACTTTGCCAAACCCATACACACTATACCAATCTCTTCAGTGGTCAGATTTATGGATGAATTCCCCAAAGCATGTAGTGCAAGGGCCTGCCTGTATACTTTCAAATGGTACTGTTTAAAGTTTTTATCTTGATAGGTAATAGTAGAATTTCCAAATGTGCTCAAATGTGTACAATGTGTATTGTGATGTTGGCGGTGGTGTCGGCTACTTACGAGTTCCTGTATGTGGACGTGGGGAAGAATGGCCGGATGTCCGATGGTGGAGTCATCGCCCAGATGGGTTCTACAGGCATCTCCAGAATGGCAGCTTGGACTTGCCACCTCCAGAAGACAATGTGGAAGGACTCCCATTTGTCTTCGTTGCGGATGAAGCATTTGCGCTGGGGGATCATCTTATGCGGCCATTCCCGATGAGGACCCTCACCCCGGACCAGAGAGTTTTTAATTACCGGCTGGCCAGAGCCAGCAGAGTGGTGGAGAACACGTTTGGAATCATGGCCAGCCGCTTCCGCCTATTTCTTACACCTCTACACATGGCGTAGTATAAACTGAATCATATTATCCTGGCGTGCTGTGTTCTACAAACTTTTAACGGCAACATTCTGCCAACTATGCTGGCTCAGTTGGGCCTGAGGCCGGAATTCTAAATGAAACAACCCTGACGGCGCTTAAAAGTGGCCGTCCTGGCTTGCCCCCCCGAGTGCCCGTGATGTCCAGCTAAGATACCTTGAAAACTTTGCGGTTAGGGGGCTATCAATATGCCAGACAATGTCTGAAACCTTTTTCAAATAAAAAAAAAATAACTACTCAAATCTTTTGTGACATTTATTGCTTTTGTTTCTGTTAGCTGACCCTGACAGAAATGTGGTGAGTCCTGAAAATGGCGTGATTGTGTAAACTTACAAATAGGGATGAGCCGAACACCCCCCGGTTCGGTTCGCACCACAACCTGCGAACGGACCGAAAGTTCGCACGAACGTTAGAACCCCATTGACGTCTATGGGACTCGAACGTTTGAAATCAAAAGTGCTCATTTTAAAGGCTAATTTGCATGGTATTGTCCTAAAAAGGGTTTGGGGACCCGGGTCCTACCCCAGGGGACATGTATCAATGCAAAAAAAACTTTTAAAAACGGCCGTTTTTTCGGGAGCAGTGATTTTAATGATGCTTAAAGTAAAAAAAAAAAGTGAAATATTCCTTTAAATATCGTACCTGGGGGGTGTCTATAGTATGCCTGTAAAGTGACGCGTGTTTCCCGTGTTTAGAACAGTTCCTGCACCAAATGTCATTTTTAAAGGAAAAAATCTCATTTAAAACTGCTTGCGGGTTTAATGTAATGTCGGGTCATGGCAATATGGATGAAAATCGGTGAGACAAACGGCATGGGTACCCCCCAGTCCATTACCAGGCCCTTTGGGTCTTGTATGGATATTAAGGGGAACCCCGCACCCAAATTAAAATAAGGAAAGGTGTGGGGCCACCAGGCCCTATATACTCTGAACAGCAGTATACAGGCGGTGCAAACAAGACAGGGACTGTAGGTTTGTTGTTAAGTAGAATCTGTTTGTAATTTTGAACGGGTACATTTTTAACATGTTTAGCTCCAGCCAAAAAATCTTTTTTAAGCTTTTTGGAAAACATAGGGAAGGGTTATCACCCCTGTGACATTTGTTTTGCTGTCTTTCCTCCTCTTCAGAAGATTTCACCTCACTTTTTGTCCCAATGAAAAATGTTTTTTGAAAATTTGGGTTTTTTTGTGGAACAAGGATTGGAAAGCATCAGTGGAAAGGAGAAGTTTTTTTCCCATACTAACTCTTACAGGAGAGAATTTCCTTTCCTAGGGGTAGATTTCATCTCACTTCCTGTTGTCTCCTTCCGTTTGCAAGTAGGAGTCGTTTGTAAGTTAGATGTTTGAAAGTAGGGTCCTGCCCTATATACTCAGCAGAAATTTGGGCCTTAGGTGTTGCTGTGGCCACAACACTGTAAGCCCTCACAGGGCCCTGCTGTGAAATATTAGATCAAGAATTGTAATTACATGCCCCTGTTGAACAGGAGCTGAAAAATTAGGCCTTAGGCACTGGTGCTGGTGCCACAACACTGCAACCCCTCACAGACACTCTAGTTGGAACGCAGGAACGAGCCCTGCTGCAAAGTATTGCATCAAAAATTGTAATTACACGCCCCTGTTAAACAGGGGCAGAAAAATTGGGCCTTAGGCACTGGTGCTGGTGCCACAACACTGCAACCCCTCACAGACACTCTAGTTGGAACGCAGGAACGAGCCCTGCTGCAAAGTATTGCATCAAAAATTGTAATTACACGCCCCTGTTAGACAGGGGCAGAAAAATTGGGCCTTAGGCACTGGTGCTGGTGCCACAACACTGCAACCCCTCACAGACACTCTAGTTGGAATGCAGGAACGAGCCCTGCTGCAAAGTATTACATCAAAAATTGTAATTACACGCCCCTGTTAAACAGGGGCTGAAAAATTGTGCCTTAGGCACTGGTGGTGGCGCCCAGAACCAAAAATGTTCTTACAAGCTATCAGCGTGATGATTGAGGAGGAAGAGGATAATTACTCAGGGATAGTCACTCAGCATCAGCATAGGCAGTCTTTGAAGGGATCTGAGATTTCAAAAAAAATTATTCGGTTACATCAGCATCAGGTGCTTGGTAGCTGGTGGTGATCCAAGACTGATTCATTTTTATGAAGGTCAGTCGATCGACCGAGTCGGTGGACAGACGCACCCTGTGATCGGTTACCACGCCTCCAGCAGCACTGAATGTGCGTTCCGAAAGAACGCTGGATGCAGGACAGGCCAGTAGCTCAATTGCATACTGTGCAAGCTCTGGCCAGTGATCCATCCTCAAGACCCAGTAACCCAGAGGATTTTCGGTGGGAAAGGTGTCCAAGTCTGATCTTGCCCCTAGGTATTCCTGCACCATGTAAAACAGACACTGGCGATGGTTGCTGGAACCGATCATACCTTGGGGCTGCGGACCAAAAAATTGTCTGAATGCATCGGTCAGACGGCCACCTTCTCCACCGCTCCTTCTTTGACTGACCGAAGCCTCAGCAACACGTTGTCCAGAAACAGGAGTTTGTAACCTCCCAGTCTCTGGGAACGCGTTGCACAGACCTTTCTGCAAGGCCGCCCGAAGATGTTTCATCCTCTGCTCCCTCTGTGATGGCAAGATAAGGTCCGCAACCTTACCCTTGTAACGTGGATCAAGGTGGGTTGCCAGCCAGTATTGGTCCTTCTCCTTGATACCACGAATACGAGGATCCTTACGCAGGCTTTGCAGGATCAGGGAGACCATGCAGCGTAGGTTTGCTGAGGCATTCGGTCCGGAGACCTCTGGGTCACTAAGGACGACAACGTCCGCAGCCACCTCCTCCCAGCCACGTACAAGCCCATGTGTTTCTTGGGACTGATCCCTTAAAGACTGCTGCTGATGCTGAGTGCCAGGCTCCACCTCCATACTGACACAATCTTCCTCCTCCTCCTCCTCCTTGTCCTCTTCCTGTGTGATCGGCGGGCACGCAGGAACACTGTCTGGATAAAGGGGGCCTTGAGAGCTAAGGAAGTCCTCCTCTTCCTGCCTCTGTTCTGCCTCAAGTGCCCTGTCCATTATTCCACGCAGCGTGTGCTCCAACAGGTGGACAAGGGGGACAGTGTCACTGATGCATGCACTGTCACTGCTCACCATCCTCGTGGCCTCCTCGAATGGTGACAGGACAGTGCATGCATCCCTGATCATGGCCCACTGGCGTGGGGAAAAAAAACCAAGCTCCCCTGACCCTGTCCTGGTGCCATAGTCGCACAGGTACTCATTGATGGCCCTCTGCTGCGTGTGCAGCCGCTGCAGCATGGCCAACGTTGAGTTCCACCTGGTGGGCGTGTCACAGATTAGGCGGTTCTTGGGCAGGTTAAACTCCTTTTGGAGGTCCGTCAGCCGAGCACTGGCATTATATGACCGGCGGAAATGCACACAGACTTTCCTGGCCTGCCTCAGGACATCCTGTAAGCCCGGGTACCTGCCCAAGAAGCGCTGCACCACCAAGTTAAGGACGTGAGCCAAACAGGGCACATGGGTCATTTGTCCCTGTCAGAGGGCAGAGAGGAGGTTGGTGCCATTGTCGCAAACCACCATTCCTGCCTTAAGTTGGCGTGGCGTCAACCACCTCTGAACCTGCCCCTGCAGAGCTGACCGAACCTCTGCCCCAGTGTGGCTCCTGTCCCCCAAGCACACCAGCTCAAGCACCGCATGGCATCTTTTAGCCTGCGTACTTGCGTAGCCCCTTGAACGACTACGGAGCACCGCTGGTTCCGAGGAAGAGGCCATGGAGGAAGAAGAAGAGGAGGGGGTGGAGGAGAGAGGTGTGTCACAATCATTAGCATTTTGGAGGCGTGGTGGCGGAACAACCTCCAACACTACTGCACCTTGTCCTGCATCCTTCCCAGCTGCCAGCAGAGTCACCCAATGCGCCGTGAAACTTAGGTAACGTCCCTGTCCATGCCTGCTGGACCATGAGTCAGCGGTAATATGCACCTTACCGCTGACCGCCCTGTCCAGCGAGGCATGGACATTGCCTTCCACATGCCGGTAGAGAGCCGGAATCGCCTTCCGTGAGAAAAAGTGGCGTTTGGGTACCTGCCACTGAGGAACCGCACATTCCACAAACTCACGGAAGGGGGCAGAGTCTACCAACTGAAAAGGCAGCAGTTGAAGTGCTAGCAATTTTGCCAAGCTAGCATTCAACCGCTGGGCATGTGGATGGCTGGGAGCAAACTTCTTTCGGCGGTGCAGCAGCTGGGGCAGGGAAATTTGCCTGGTACAATCTGACATCGGTGTACCAAAAGCAGATTGCCCACAAGTACTTGACTGTGACACACCTAATTCTACACCTTCATTCCTCTCACTGCAGGTCTCAGAGAGGACTGGAGGTCTAGTGGGGTTGGAAATCTCAGCTGATGAGGAGCAAGGAGAGATCCTCTTTGTTCTTTGGTGTGGGTCTTTTAGATACACTTGCCAACGAACTGCATGGCAGGTCAACATATGTCTGGTCAAGCATGTGGTACCCAAGCGGGAGATGTTTTGGCCACGTGAGATACGCTTGAGACATATGTTGCAAATAGCAGCGATGCGATCTGATGCACTCGTCTCAAAAAAGGCCCACACCAAAGAACTTTTTGAATAACGCGCAGAGACTGCAGTGACCTCATCATCCCCTCCCTCCTCATCACTGGAGCAAACCTGGCAGTATGCTGCAGCAGGGGGAGCATGACTGCCAGATTGCTGTCCTTCTTGGGCACCCCCTCTGTCCGTGCTCATGTTACTGCCTTCATCGAGCTCAGTATCATCATCAGAGCCTTCCAAACGCTGGGCATCCTCCTGGAGCATGTACCCAACACTGTGGTCAAACAGTTCGAGGGACTCCTCAGGAGGACATGGTGGAGCTAGGGAAGGAGTCACTGATGACATTGAGCCGAGGGAAGAGGCCGCTGCTTTGCCAGACAAAGCACCCCTCTCTTATTGGCCTTCCAGACATACTAATGGCCTGTAATAGTTTTGTCAGTGATCCGCGCTACAGGATGTATTTGCAACTGCAGCCCCCCTATGTAGGCAAGGGACACTGCGTGTACCCTAAAAGAGATAAATATAACGAGATAGGGAGTGGCGCTGTGCATAAAGGATGTATTGGTGTGTAATGCTTATCTAATGGTGATAATAGATGTATCAATGTGACATACTATAGGGAACAACAATAAATAGTAATCGCTTTGAGTGCAATACTCTATATCCCACATAAAAATAAGAATAAAAATAAATAAGTGCTAATTCGTAAATAGATTAGTTAGTGCCAATAAATAAAGAAAGTGCAGCTGTTATCCCATATCCAAAAATATTATTAATGTTGGTGACCACTAATAGTGTAGTATAACGTGAATGAAAGAGTGGTAAGTGCAAAAGTGTCAGATACAATACAATTAGCAATGTACCAGCACCTGCTGGATAGTAAAAATAAACTGCAAATATTAAATTAAGGTAGAGGGTGTCCACAATCCTCTATAGTGAAGGACAAAAAATGCAAAGCGATGTGTGTGAAAAATATATATATGTATATATATATATATATATATGAGGTATACATATATAAAAAAATGTGTATATAAGATAGAGGGTGTCCGCAACCCTCTATGATAAAGTGCTAGAGGATGCAAAAAAGAGATGTGTAGAAAAAAAAATATATATAAATATAAAATAAAAATATATTTAAAAGTGTACAAATATTAAGACCCAAACTGGTGAATAATTGGTATATATATAGAGGTGTGTCTCTCATAGAGTGGTGGTAAAACAATTAGTAACAATAATAAGTCTCATGTGAAATGACAAAAAGTTCATGTGATGTCTTCCACTGGATTTCTTCCAGATATTTAAAACCAACTCCCCCTAATGTGATTCCACTCACCGGAACGCTATACCCCTGCAGGGGTATAAGCATAGGATGTTTGTATGCCGGGTGCCGATCAAATCCAGGTCCAATTCAGTTCCTCAATCCGGATCAGCCACTCGTACACAGGAAGGAGATGGGGGAAGATGATGATCCCCTGTTGTAATCCTATTTCCAGCCGGACATCCGCTCCAAAGTATTATATGTAATGAAAGAATTGCTCCACATAGCGTAACTCCATTAAATAACGTTTATTTGTAGATGCTTATACAGTTCAAGGAGCATAGTGAATCCAAGGAATGAATTAAAAAAGAGAGGAGGGAGCATGCAAGCTCTCTATCTCCCCTAGCCGTCCCGGGACGCAGCGTGGTATACAGCTACCGCTTGCGTTCCACCGGTCAGCTAACGAAAACCACAGTAACAGGAAGTGACGTTGTGCGTGCCAAGATAGTCCCGCCTTACGCGTTTCGTCACACGGACGTCATCGGAGGCGCTGCCATCTTGGTCCTCTCAACGTCTTATATCTGGGTGCAATACATGCCGCGGCCAATCCCACGTTAGATGCTAAATGACGAGCATCATATAGGTCCAATCGAAATATTCGCTCAATTATGGAGACGAAAACCAAGGTCTATTCACGTTCAGCATCATTAGGCAAAGGGAGATAATGTGTGATACGGATAGGGTCTCCTTGAGCGCCATCTAGTGGGATATTTGTAATTCCTATTATAGTTTACATGGAATAGCGGCCGTGGAAAAATGTAATTTGCAAACCAGATACTATCTGGTAAAACTATACATATTAAATGGCAGTCAGAT
The DNA here is from genome assembly GCA_037952835.1 of Lithobates septentrionalis. Taxonomy (NCBI): domain Eukaryota; kingdom Metazoa; phylum Chordata; class Amphibia; order Anura; family Ranidae; genus Lithobates; species Lithobates septentrionalis. Next base: position 684,257 of record JBBDGP010000600.1, read on the forward strand.
AACTTGAACCCAAAAGCAGGAAGGTAAAAAATATAGGTTCTAATTACCTCAGGAGGTATAAAACGGGAAAAATAAATAGATGGATTAGACAATATATATATAAAAAATATATATAGAAATATATATATAAAAAAATATAATTAATATAATACACATAAAAAATATAGGCGATAGGTTAAAAAAATCTTGTATAGAGATGTATAAAGAACGTTAAAAAATATATAATAAACAGGAGTGTGTTATATAATCGAAGCTGGTGTAAACCAGGAGAAGAAGAGAATATGTTAGTTTACGAATACATATGTAAGACTGTAATAAAAGGAATAGTGATGAATCATATATATAAAAATCTTAAAAATCTTAAAAATCTTCGGGAAATTAGGGGATAGGATAGGGACGCATACAGATTCCACCTATTTAAAAATGGATAAGAGGCACTTCAGAAACAATTATGGGAGTGGAATAGGGGCACATATAAGATCCACTCATTTAAAAATTAGATAAAAAACAATTCAGATCAATGTCCACATTTAACCCTCTGGGAACAAGACTCCCTAGGCGGTATATCCACTTAGTTTCGTTCTGGGACACTTTTATTCTTTTGTTACCGCCTCTCCAGTGGTCTTTGATCAGATCTATACCATAAAAGATTAATCCTGTAGGGTTTCTATTGTCGACCTCATCAAAATGCCTAGAGAGGTTATGCTTTGGAAAGCCTTTTTTAATATTGTTAATGTGCTCTCTAATTCTAACGCGGAGAGGCCTAGTGGTTCTTCCCACGTACTGGAGCCGGCAGGGACATTCAATCACATATGTGACGTGGGTACTTTCACAGGTAATCAATTCCCTGATTTGATACTCTTTCCCTGTTCTTGACTTGAAGAGTAATTTTTTCTTTGGTTGTCTCTTACTCACGCGGCAGGGTAGACACTTTTGGCATCTGAAAAAACCTTTCAATTCAGGGAACAGTTTAACCGTTTTTGGTGGGTCGATCACGTTATGCACCAACTGGTTCCTCAAATTGGGGGCCTTCTTGTAAATGAATCTTGGTTTTTTAGGGAGTATCTTCGCCAAGGTTCTATCGGATTTTAAAATAGGCCAGTATTTTCTAAAAATGTGTTCGATCGCCCGATATTGATTATTAAAACCAGTAATAAAAGCCAAATCCATCTTACAGTGATTGTCAGCTTTCTCCTTGTTTCTCAGTAGGAGATCACGATCTAGGCTCCCTATTTCCATCTTATGTCTCATTAAGGGTTCTTTATGGTATCCTTTGCCAATGAATTTTTTAATTAAAGTATCGGCTTGAGTGTAGTAGTCATCTATCCTGTGGCAATTTCTTCGCAACCTCATTAGTTGGCCTTTCGGAATGTTCTGCTTCCAATTGGGGTGATGACAACTAGATGTTGGGATGTAACCGTTGCGATCCGTGGCTTTAAAAAAAGTTCTAGTGTGTAATTCGTTGTTCTCTTTGAAGATCTGTACATCTAGGTAATCAATTTCTTGAGGATCGCATGTCCCACTGAAAGAGATGCCATATTTATTTTGATTCATTGCTCTTAGGAAATCCTGAAATGAGTCTGCCGTGCCCCTCCACACTATGATCACGTCATCAATATAGCGGCGGTAAAATTCAATCTCCGGGCGTGGACTCTTATATATGTTTTCTTCTTCCCACATGTCCATAAATAAATTAGCCACGCTCGGGGCATATCTGGCTCCCATGGCGACGCCCTTGGTCTGAACATAGTAGTCCTTCTGGTACCAAAAATAATTACTTTCCATTGCTAGTTTTAAAGCTTCTAAAATAAAATTGATCTGTTCTTGTTTAAGATTGGCATCTTCATGAAGTGCTTTCTCTACTCCTTTTAAGCCATGTTTTTGTATAATGCTGGTATATAAGGAGTTCACATCCATCGTCGCGAGGAGACAATCTTCAACCCCAGTTATATTTTTTATTTCGTTGATCAATTGCGTACTGTCCTTTAGATACGATCTTCCTTTAATTACCATTGGTTTTAGAAAGCAATCGATGTATTCTCCCAATCTAGAGAACAGGGAATTGATCCCACTTATAATCGGTCGTCCTGGGGGTTTCTCCAATCGTTTGTGTACTTTTGGTAAGTAATATATAACTGGTGTTTTGGTGGACTCGCAAATTAGATAGTTAGCTTCCTTTTTATTTAAAATTCCTCTGTCTTTCCCTTTTCTGACGAGAGCTTTCAGTTTCTTACTATAGAGTTGTTTGGGGTTTCCTTTAAGTTTCTTATAAGTATTTTCTACTCTAAGGAGGTTCTTCATTTCCTCCTCATAGTCTTCTTTCCTTAATATGACCAGCCCGCCCCCTTTATCTGCGGGGCGTATGACTACTTCTTTTCTTTTTCCGATTTCTTTAATTGCTTTCCACACACTCCTATTTTTAGAATTCTTACTTTCGAGTTTCGCAAGATCGCTCTCCACCATCTTCTTAAAAGCGTTCATACACTGGTCGCCCGGAACCTTCGGATTAAAAATCGAATTATTCCTAAGACTGGTGTGTGTAAAACTGGATGGTTCTTCTACTGGTTTCTCATCTTTATTTAGGGCGTAGTGTTTTTTTATTCTTACTTTACGTATAAATTTCTGCAGATCGATAAAAACCTCAAACTTATCGATATTTTTGTCTGGTGCAAATTTTAATCCTAAATCTAAAACTTTCAATTCTTCATCGGTAAAAACAGCATCACTCAAATTAAAAATTCCTTCTCCTAATATTCTCTTCTCCTTTTTCTTCTTCTTTCCTCCTCGTTTTCCTCTTGCCTGTAACCTCTTTCTGTATCTCTTAGGGTTTGATCTGACCCTCTGCCAGGGTTCCTGTTCGGTCCATTCCTTGTCTGCTGTGGATGTCCATAGGTGCCAAAGTTCCTTTGTTGTGGATGTCCGTAGGTTCCTGTGTCCCTCTGTTCTCTGTACGTGGGTGAGCCCCATTGCCTCTGGAAGTCTCTGTTGATCTCTGGTTGATCTTTCCAACCCTGTCTCCTGTATGGGGGTCGCGCTTTCCATCTTCCAGGTGGGCCACCCCTGTGAAAATCCCTATTGTCCCTAGATGGTCCTCTAGGATAGGGGTTATTGTAGGTACCATGATGTCCCATTTCCCTTAGGGGTGAGTACCTATTTCGAGTGGGGATACTATATCTTGGAGTGGCTGGGGATCTTCCATACCCAGGTTCTGGGGGGTGTTCTTCCCTCCCCCTCACCCAGGGACCACTGGTTCGGTAGTTGGGTGTGCGTGGTAACTCGGTGCGTCTGGCAATGGGGGTATGTTCAAATCTGGTTTGTCTTATATTGTCTGATATTTCTTCCTCTTCTACTGGGCTCTCATCCATAGAGTTGCCGTCTTCTTCATTACTCAGTTCGTCTACTTCTTCTTGCCACTTGTAGACCCTTTTATTGGCGTAATCCAGAACGTCTCTCTTAAATTTTTTCTGTTTCTTTGTTTGAATTTCCACATCGTATTTCTTTATAATCTCTTGTAATTCTTTGTCCTTATCTTTATATTCTTGTTGGCCAGTAAAGGGGTGTAATAGATTTTTAATCTCAGTAATCCTTTCCTCTACTTTTCTTAATTTAAAATGCCTCCTTGCTAATATTTTTTGTAAAAGCTCATTCTCACAGCCTGAGAAGAAAGAGTACCATTCCTCATTTAAGGAGGCATCATCAATACTATCGTTTGGGCTCAAGTCCCACCTCAATCTCCTGGGTGTCATTTTTTCTTTCACATATAGTATGTCACATTGATACATCTATTATCACCATTAGATAAGCATTACACACCAATACATCCTTTATGCACAGCGCCACTCCCTATCTCGTTATATTTATCTCTTTTAGGGTACACGCAGTGTCCCTTGCCTACATAGGGGGCTGCAGTTGCAAATACATCCTGTAGCGCGGATCCACTGACAAAACTATTATTATTTGGCTCCTGCGGGCGCTAATTACAGATCTGCAGCTATGGACATATTTGGATATATGTCTAACAGGAAGATTGATGTAAGAGGGATTTTTAATCAGGAGCAGGTTAACAATAGTCAGGATATGAATGGGCTGTTGAAACAGCTGCGACACACCCTGGAAAAACAGCTAAGGGTGTGGTGGGACATTGTTACCCTGGAGATGTATGTGAAAGAAAAAATGACACCCAGGAGATTGAGGTGGGACTTGAGCCCAAACGATAGTATTGATGATGCCTCCTTAAATGAGGAATAGTACTCTTTCTTCTCAGGCTGTGAGAATGAGCTTTTACAAAAAATATTAGCAAGGAGGCATTTTAAATTAAGAAAAGTAGAGGAAAGGATTACTGAGATTAAAAATCTATTACACCCCTTTACTGGCCAACAAGAATATAAAGATAAGGACAAAGAATTACAAGAGATTATAAAGAAATACGATGTGGAAATTCAAACAAAGAAACAGAAAAAATTTAAGAGAGACGTTCTGGATTACGCCAATAAAAGGGTCTACAAGTGGCAAGAAGAAGTAGACGAACTGAGTAATGAAGAAGACGGCAACTCTATGGATGAGAGCCCAACTGAAAGCTCTCGTCAGAAAAGGGAAAGACAGAGGAATTTTAAATAAAAAGGAAGCTAAATATCTAATTTGCGAGTCCACCAAAACACCAGTTATATATTACTTACCATAAGTACACAAACGATTGGAGAAACCCCCAGGACGACCGATTATAAGTGGGATAGATGTGAACTCCTTATATACCAGCATTATACAAAAACATGGCTTAAAAGGAGTAGAGAAAGCACTTCATGAAGACGCCAATCTTAAACAAGAACAGATCAATTTTATTTTAGAAGCTTTAAAACTAGCAATGGAAAGTAATTATTTTTGGTACCAGAAGGACTACTATGTTCAGACCAAGGGCGTCGCCATGGGAGCCAGATATGCCCCGAGCGTGGCTAATTTATTTATGGACATGTGGGAAGAAGAAAACATATATAAGAGTCCACGCCCGGAGATTGAATTTTACCGCCGCTATATTGATGACGTGATCATAGTGTGGAGGGGCACGGCAGACTCATTTCAGGATTTCCTAAGAGCAATGAATCAAAATAAATATGGCATCTCTTTCAGTGGGACATGCGATCCTCAAGAAATTGATTACCTAGATGTACAGATCTTCAAAGAGAACAACGAATTACACACTAGAACTTTTTTTAAAGCCACGGATCGCAACGGTTACATCCCAACATCTAGTTGTCATCACCCCAATTGGAAGCAGAACATTCCGAAAGGCCAACTAATGAGGTTGCGAAGAAATTGCCACAGGATAGATGACTACTACACTCAAGCCGATACTTTAATTAAAAAATTCATTGGCAAAGGATACCATAAAGAACCCTTAATGAGACATAAGATGGAAATAGGGAGCCTAGATCGTGATCTCCTACTGAGAAACAAGGAGAAAGCTGACAATCACTGTAAGATGGATATGGCTTTTATTACTGGTTTTAATAATCAATATCGGGCGATCGAACACATTTTTAGAAAATACTGGCCTATTTTAAAATCCGATAGAACCTTGGCGAAGATACTCCCTAAAAAACCAAGATTCATTTACAAGAAGGCCCCCAATTTGAGGAACCAGTTGGTGCATAACGTGATCGACCCACCAAAAACGGTTAAACTGTTCCCTGAATTGAAAGGTTTTTTCAGATGCCAAAAGTGTCTACCCTGCCGCGTGAGTAAGAGACAACCAAAGAAAAAATGACTCTTCAAGTCAAGAACAGGGAAAGAGTATCAAATCAGGGAACTGATTACCTGTGAAAGTACCCACGTCACATATGTGATTGAATGTCCCTGCCGGCTCCAGTACGTGGGAAGAACCACTAGGCCTCTCCGCGTTAGGATTAGAGAGCACATTAACAATATTAAAAAAGGCTTTCCAAAGCATAACCTCTCTAGGCATTTTGATGAGGTCGACAATAGAAACCCTACAGGATTAATCTTTTATGGTATAGATCTGATCAAAGACCACTGGAGAGGCGGTAACAAAAGAATAAAAGTGTCCCAGAACGAAACTAAGTGGATATACCGCCTAGGGAGTCTTGTTCCCAGAGGGTTAAATGTGGACATTGATCTGAATTGTTTTTTATCTAATTTTTAAATGAGTGGATCTTATATGTGCCCCTATTCCACTCCCATAATTGTTTCTGAAGTGCCTCTTATCCATTTTTAAATAGGTGGAATCTGTATGCGTCCCTATCCTATCCCCTAATTTCCCGAAGATTTTTAAGATTTTTAAGATTTTTATATATATGATTCATCACTATTCCTTTTATTACAGTCTTACATATGTATTCGTAAACTAACATATTTTCTTCTTCTCCTGGTTTACACCAGCTTCGATTATATAACACACTCCTGTTTATTATATATTTTTTAACGTTCTTTATACATCTCTATACAAGATTTTTTAACCTATCGCCTATATTTTTTATGTGTATTATATTAATTATATTTTTTTATATATATATTTCTATATATATTTTATATATATATATTGTCTAATTCATCTATTTATTTTTCCCGTTTTATACCTCCTGAGGTAATTAGAACCTATATTTTTTACCTTCCTGCTTTTGGGTTCAAGTTATCTGACTGCCATTTAATATGTATAGTTTTACCAGATAGTATCTGGTTTGCAAATTACATTTTTCCACGGCCGCTATTCCATGTAAACTATAATAGGAATTACAAATATCCCACTAGATGGCGCTCAAGGAGACCCTATCCGTATCACACATTATCTCCCTTTGCCTAATGATGCTGAACGTGAATAGACCTTGGTTTTCGTCTCCATAATTGAGCGAATATTTCGATTGGACCTATATGATGCTCGTCATTTAGCATCTAACGTGGGATTGGCCGCGGCATGTATTGCACCCAGATATAAGACGTTGAGAGGACCAAGATGGCAGCGCCTCCGATGACGTCCGTGTGACGAAACGCGTAAGTCGGGACTATCTTGGCACGCACAACGTCACTTCCTGTTACTGTGGTTTTCGTTAGCTGACCGGTGGAACGCAAGCGGTAGCTGTATACCACGCTGCGTCCCGGGACGGCTAGGGGAGATAGAGAGCTTGCATGCTCCCTCCTCTCTTTTTTAATTCATTCCTTGGATTCACTATGCTCCTTGAACTGTATAAGCATCTACAAATAAACATTATTTAATGGAGTTACGCTATGTGGAGCAATTCTTTCATTACATATAATACTTTGGAGCGGATGTCCGGCTGGAAATAGGATTACAACAGGGGATCATCATCTTCCCCCATCTCCTTCCTGTGTACGAGTGGCTGATCCGGATTGAGGAACTGAATTGGACCTGGATTTGATCGGCACCCGGCATACAAACATCCTATGCTTATACCCCTGCAGGGGTATAGCGTTCCGGTGAGTGGAATCACATTAGGGGGAGTTGGTTTTAAATATCTGGAAGAAATCCGGTGGAAGACATCACATGAACTTTTTGTCATTTCACATGAGACTTATTATTGTTACTAATTGTTTTACCACCAGTCTATGAGAGACATACCTCTATATATATACCAATTATTCACCAGTTTGGGTCTTAATATTTGTACACTTTTAAATATATTTTTATTTTATATTTATATATATATTTTTTTCTACACATCTCTTTTTTGCATCCTCAGCACTTTATCATAGAGGGTTGCGGACACCCTCTATCTTATATACACATTTTTTTATATATGTATACCTCATATATATATATATATATATACATATATATATTTTTCACACACATCGCTTTGCATTTTTTGTCCTTCACTATAGAGGATTGTGGACACCCTCTACCTTAATTTAATATTTGCAGTTTATTTTTACTATCCAGCAGGTGCTGGTACATTGCTAATTGTATTGTATCTGACACTTTTGCACTTACCACTCTTTCATTCACGCTATACTACACTATTAGTGGTCACCAACATTAATAATATTTTTGGATATGGGAAAACAGCTGCACTTTCTTTATTTATTGGCACTAACTAATCTATTTACGAATTAGCACTTATTTATTTTTATTCTTATTTTTATGTGGGATATAGAGTATTGCACTCAAAGCGATTACTATTTATTGTTGTTCCCTATAGTATGTCACATTGATACATCTATTATCACTATTAGATAAGCATTACACACCAATACATCCTTTATGCACAGCGCCACTCCCTATCTCGTTATATTTATACTAATGGCCTGTAGCTGCACTAAGCTGGGATATATATATATATATATATATATATATATATATATATGTACTGATACTGCAGCTAGCAAAATCAACTGCTTGCCTGTAGTATGAGAACACCACCAACCTTCTACAGGTAGCTTTAGCTGAACACTGTGAGGTGGACGCACCCCACTAACTTGTAGGTTTAGCTGAACACTGTGAGCAGGACGCACTGCACTAACTGTAAATAGTCTAGCTGCCTGACCGTGGTACTAATAGGATCAAAAGAACACCTAATTTTCTTTAGGTAGCTGTTAATACTGTAACAAGACAAGCCTGCCTGTCAGTAGGAAGATAACAGGAACGGATCTAGCTGAACACTGTGAGCAGGACGCACTGCACTAAATGTAAATAGTCTAGAAGATAACAGGAACGGATCTAGCTGAACACTGTGAGCAGGACGCACTGCACTAAATGTAAATAGTCTAGAAGATAACAGGAACGGATCTAGCTGAACACTGTGAGCAGGACGCACTGCACTAAATGTAAATAGTCTAGAAGATAACAGGAACGGATCTAGCTGAACACTGTGAGCAGGACGCACTGCACTAAATGTAAATAGTCTAGAAGATAACAGGAACGGATCTAGCTAAACTGAATACAGTGTATATATATATATGCAACACCTGGGATGCATATATATACACAATACACTGTAAGTGCAGCTAACTGACTGACTGTTCTGCCTAATCTATCTAACTCAAATCAAATGACACTGTCTCTCTCTCTGTCTATCTCTTTCAACGCCGGAACACACGCTACACAGGGCCGCCGTGCAGGCGGCCTTATATAGTGTGGGGCGTGTACTAAATCCCCTGAGCCATAATTGGCCAAAGCCTCCTTGGCTTTGGCCAATTACGGCTCTCTGTTCAGGCGGCGCTGTGATTGGCCAAGCATGCGGGTCATAGTGCATGCTTGGCCAATCATCAGCAAGCAATGCACTGCGATGCCGCAGTGAATTATGGGCCGTGACGCGCCACACGAATTTGGCGCGAATGGCCCATATCGTTCGCAATTCGGCGAACGACCGAACAGCCGATGTTCGAGTCGAACATGGGTTCGACTCGAACACGAAGCTCATCCCTACTTACAAAGCACTTTTGGGTGTTATTTACTAAAGGCAAAGACACTTTGCACTACAAGTGCAGTTGAAACTGCACTTGTAGTGCAATGTGGATTTGCCATTAGGAAATAACACCCATTGTTACAGAAAACACCAATTAGAGCACCACAAAAGTGTTGGAGCGTTGAGATAATAATCCACAAATTCTTGATTAACAATCTTTTTAATACCAGCACAATCACATGTGCATTTAGAAAAGGTTTTTAAAACAAACCAACATGTTTGTTGTATAACAATTTTTGGGGTCACATTAGAAAAAGTAGAAATGTCCATTTAAGATAAAACAGGCATGTTTAAAACCAACAAGAAAGACACAAATCTTGAACTTACAAAGTTCACATTTGGTAGAACTTTAAGGCAATATCAGACATGAGTACTTACAAACTGTGTTTGATATTGCGTTCAGATGGGGTGAAGTCACCCCAGGAAAAGCCAAATTTTGAAGATGCACACAAATTGCCGAATGTCAACATGTGCTACCTGCCATCATGGGGGATCAAGGGACGTGTTTTTGGGGTGCAACCCCTTCCTCACCTCTACTTTATTATTGACGAAGGGGTTGCACCCCCAAAACGCACCATTGATCTCCCGTGATGGCAGATAGCACATGTTGACACACTGACTGTGTGCATCTTCAAAATTTGGCTTTTCACAAATATGTAAAAAAATGGTAAAAATTTTTAGCACACAAAAAACCCAAGGGATTTGGAGGGGTTTTAAACTCTCCCTAAAACATCAATGATGTTCTTCATTTTTTTGTTGAACATCATTGATGTTTTTCAGGATGTTTTCCAAGTCCCTATTACATCCCATGATTTCCCCGATCAGGATCTGTGCACTTTCCGAGGTGAAATGCCCTGGATCCACAACATCACGATTACCTAAAAAGATAGAAACAAAAACACACCATGTATTATAAATATGGCGGCATCCATCTCTTACCTGAGCCTGTGGTCGCAGACACTCACCTGTTGTGGTGACAATTTCCACCACGTCTTCCTCCTCCTGCTCTGCTTGGCTCGGGTGGATTTCCCCTTCTTCCAGAGGTGGGGGGTCTGTTGTCTCCTCGGATGAGGGGTGTCCTCCGAGTCTTTTCTCCCCTATGTAAAAACAAATAGGTATACTTAGCACACAGATATTTGATGGCAGAAATAGGAATATGAAACATTCCTTGGAAGTAGGGTACAATTGTCTATTTTGGGAGAGTTCCAAGATGTAGAATTTTTATTGTCCTTTGTCAAGCTTCAATACTTTACCTGTTTTGTACAAGCTTCACAGATGGAGACACCCCTATAGTATACACTGGAGCACCTGTGTGGGCCCCTAATAAAAAGGTGTTCTTGTGTCCCACACTAGTGCTCCAGAGTCCAGATCTTCTCCTTACACGGAATCTAGTTAGCATTTCATTCTAGTTACAAACCCATCTACAGAACCAAATTATTTTCAGAGAAGTAGGCCATAAAAAATGTGGGCAAATGCATATGGCCAAAACAATGGTGTTTTCTAGGCCGAACGAACAATGTTTTCTACGAACGAATAATGTGTCCATGAACATGAAAGTTGCCATTTTAAACTGGATAACAGTTAAGAAAAGCACATGGAGTAGCACGAACGGAATAAACATAAAGAATAGGAACACAACACAACTACTTACTTTTTTGCAGCACTCTCTGGATCTTTCTGTACTGCTCGTGCTCTCTTAATTTGAGGTCCGATCACCATTTCCTGAGCTGATCTTTCGATCGTCGTACCCCGAAATTCCGGTGCAGACTCTTGACCACTTTTGCCATGATCTTGGCCTTTCTGACAGTGGGGTTGGGGTAAGGTTCATACTTCCCGTCATAGTCGGCCTTCTTCAGGATGTCGACCATCTCCAACATCTCCCCAAAGGACATATTTGATGCCTTAAATCGTCTCCTTCTGGATCGCGACGTTTCAGGCTCCGGGCTTTCCTCCCCCTCCTCCTCGTTTCTGTAATTAGCATGCACCTGCTGTGTCTCCGCCATGTGCTCTTCCCCCACTGCGCCGAACGAGAAGGGGCGGGGAATAGAATAGAAAGAATGTCAGGGGCGGGCGGAGTTTCACGCATGCGCAGCATATATAAAGCGGAACACGCGTGCGTAGTACGTACGATCTGTGAGCGGAGGAAGGAGTATCGGAGGCGCTGATCGTGATAATGAAGGTAAGATCTAAACTTGGGCCTATACTGCTTCTAGATTGAGGCCTATATTGTAACAAGATTAGGAGAGTTTTGCCTGACATTAGGGTTTGTCTTGTGTTGTGTCTTGCAGATAAAATGGATGGCTTCAATGACCACAACTTCCTCCCCCTGTTCATAGACAAATACAGGGAGCTGCCCTGTCTGTGGCAGGTCAAACACCCGCATTATAATCATAAACAAAAGAGGCAGGCAGTGCTGGAGAAACTGCTGCAGTTGGTGCCGCCAATGGTCCCCACAGCAACCATCCCCTATTTAAAAGCCAAAATTGGTGGCCTGAGGAGCACTTATCTTAGGGAGCGCAAGAAGGTCACAGATTCCCAGAGATCCGGAGTAGCAGCAGATGACATTTATGTCCCCAGGCTGTGGTACTATGAGAGACTGCGATTTCTGTCAGACCAGACTGGAGTCAGGGAATCCCTCTCAACCCTTCCTTCCACTCTTCCTTCCACCCCAGCTGAGGCTTCCGATGTCCAACCTTGGACTTCCAGCTAGGAAGAAGTTGAGGAGCCCAGCTTGAGCCAGGTATAGCATTCTTCGACAGATTTCTGATCAATAAATAAATGATGTTTACTAGATGTTATTATTGATCACTTATTGCTAATTTAATAAAGTGTTTTACATATCAATAGACAGTAGTGGGCAAAAATAATTGGGACAAGAATTAAAAATGCTGGGCTCAGAATGATAGTCTTTTATATTTGTTAACATTCAATTTGCAACAGTCATGAGATGAAAATTGTGTGTGATTGCTGAAGAAAAAACTAAAACTATGTCCCTTTTTCATACACAGGAAGACCTCAGCCAGGACAAGGTTCTGGAATGTGGCAGCCAGGAGGAGGCGGGGTTTAATGGCAGCCAGGAGGAGGCGGGGCTAAGTGGCAGCCAGGAGAAGCCTGGGACCAGTAGGAGCCTGACCGAATCGCAGGTCCCTCCCCTTCCAACCAAAAGACCCAGGAAGGGGAGTCACGTGCAGGATTCAGCTCTCAGGCTCATTCAGGAGGCTTCTTTGTCCCTCAGAGCCACCCCCACTCCTGAAGAGGCCTTTGCCTGCATGGCTGCCACCAAACTGCAGGGCATGCAGGAGGGCCAACGCCAGCTGTGTGAGGACCGTCTTTATAAAGTCTTAACTAAGGGGATGAGGGGTGAAATCACACCCAATACCCACATGAGTGAGTTGGACCATCCTCCTCCTGCCACAACTCCACCACCACAGCCACAGCGTGGAAGGAAGCGTGGAAGGAAGACCAGAGAGTGATGACCCTGGGTTCAGTCTGGTCTGGCAAAAGATGCAGCCTCTTGTATGACCACAGCCTGGGGACACAGATGTCATCTGCTGCTTTCAGGATCTCTGGGACTTCTGGACCAGACTGCACTCCCTTAGATATGGACTCCTCAGGCCACCAATTTTGCAGTAAAATAATTGATTTCTGCCCTGGGGGCCAGAGGCTTCACCAATTTCTGCTGTTTCTCCAGCGTTGCCTCCCTCTTTGTTTGGTTATGAGCCCTTAATAAAGCATTTTTGGTTTCGCCTATGTGTGTTTTCCTTCAAAAAGGACAGTTTGTTTGTGAGGAGGCAGATACATTTCAAATATACAATGTGAAATTAACCAACACCAAGCAATCTCCTTGAGATTAAATAATACAAGATAATAATGGTGTTGTGGTAACTTGACACACAAAACACACACAAAAATATTCTGGATGTTAAATAACTAAAAAAAAAAAAAAAAAGATCAGCCTTGAAAAAAATACAAATCTAAAAAAAAATCACATCAGGCTTGAAAAAAACAAAAAAATGATATACATTTTTGGTCAGATGTGACGAATCATAATATATTGAGGGAATCACGATAAATAAGAAAGGAAGAAGTTTGTGAGAACTCTGTGTAAATATCAGCAGCAAAACTACTTCGTTCTTCCTGCATTATAAAGAAGAAGAGAGTGCGCTGTATTAAACAATTTTAAACATTGCAGTGTGACGAAAGTGCTCTATCCATTCCGAACGCAAATTTTACCAGACCGAGCTGTTCCGTCTCGGAATTTCTTCTGAGCATGCGTGGCACTTTGTGCGTCGGAATTGTCCACACACGGTCGGAATTGACGCGATAGGATTTTGTTGTTGGAAAATTTTATAGTCTGCTCTCAAACTTTGTGTGTCGGAAAATCCGATGGAAAAAGTCAGATGGAGCCCAAACACGGTCAGAATTTCCGACAACACGCTCCGATCGCACATTTTCCGTTGGAAAATCCGACCGTGTGTATGGGGCATTAGAAGAAAACCTGTTATGCCCCGTACACACGGTCGGATTTTCCGACAGAAAATGTGCGATCGGAGCATGTTGTCGGAAATTCCGACCATGTGTGGGCTCCATCGGACTTTTTCTATCTATAAAATTTTCCGACAACAAAATCCGTCGGCATTTCCGATCGTGTGTACACAAATCCGACGCACAAAGTGCCACGCATGCTCAGAATAAATAAAGAGTTGAAAGCTATTGGCTACTGCCCCGTTTATAGTCCAGACGTACGTGTTTTACGTCACTGCGTTCAGAATGATTGGATTTTCCGACAACTTTGTGTGACCGTGTGTATGCAAGACAAGTTTGAGCCAACATCCGTCGGAAAACATCCTAGGATTTTGTTGTCGGAATGTCCGATCAATGTCCGGCTGTGTGTACGGGGCATTAGAGTCTGCAGATGACTTGAGACTGGGGGAGAGGTTCACCTTCCAGCAGGACAACAACCCTGAACATACAGCCAGAGCTACAATGGAATGGTTTAGATCAAAGCACATTTATGTGTTAGAATGGTCCAATAAAAGGCCAGACCGGAATCCAATTGAGAATCTGTGGCAAGACTTAAAAATTGCTGTTTACTGAAGCTCTCCATCCAATCTAACAGAACTTGAGCTATTTTGCAAAGAAGAATGGGCGAAAATTTCTTTCTCTAGATGTGCAAAGCTGGTAGAGACATACCCAAAAAGACTTGCAGTGAAAGGTGGTTCTACAAAGTATTGATTCAGTGGGGCTGAATACAAATGCACGCCACACTTTTCACATATTTATTTGTAAAAAATGTTGAAAACCATTTATCATTTTCCTTCCACTTCATAATTATGTGGCACTTTGTGTTGGTCTAGCTCATAAAATCCCAATAAAATACATTTACATTTTTTGTTGTAACTAGGGATGAGCCCGATGTTCGGGTGTTCGCCTGTTCGTCGAACAGCGAACATTATGCGGTGTCCGCGGCAAATTCGAAAGCCACGGAACACCGTTAAAGTCTGTTTTGGATTCAGAACAAAAGTTCCGATATTATTATATCTACCCCAGATCAGATTGTTGAATACAAAAGCATGCATGCTTCAAGTAAGCTCACACTGAGACTGCTTAGTTCAGAGTCAAATTACTTTCTGTTTAATATTTCCGCTTCTCAAGACTTTTATACAATTCCATTGAAGATTGAGATACGTCAACAAGACTGGCGCATACAAACCACAAATATAAAAATACAAATATGTGACACAATTTTGGCTTTCAGCTGATGCACATTTACAGAAGTGAATCATTGTTTTCGCAGCAATCTCTTGCTCTTGCTCCATTGTGTTATGCTGTTATATTTTGAATGTATTCTGGGAAGCAGGCGCAAACTTTTTGATTAACTCTTTGCAGTCAGTCCAGTTCCTAAGCAAGCTTTGAGCTTTGCAGAATATCTGTAAATGTCTTAAGGCTTAATAGGCATAGAAGCTGAGTTTATATATGTTAGGTATATAAAGCAGGGACTGGAATAGACAGTTCACCATGATCACATCCATTACAGTCCCCCCTTGAAGCTGTCTATTTCAAACTGTCCCTCATACTAAAAAGTCCTACTCACTACCCTGGCCCGCTCCTCTGCAACTCTTTTCAGCTGTATATAGAGAAGAGCAGTGACTAACTCACTAACTCCCTACCCCCCTCGATACAGCTTGGAGGGGCAATCAGGTGCTGTCTGTCCCTGTAATCCTATGCATCTCGGGAGGATGTGACTATAATGGAGCGTAACACATAATCATCATCAAGTCTGGTATTTCCTGGTTCACAAAACATGGGAGTAGATTGGTCAACAGCTTTTTCTACACACTTCTTAAAGTAGGGAAGAACACAGCAGACCATGACAGCTAGGGTCGCAAAAATTATCAGAATGGCTATTCTGATCTGTGTTAAAATTCCCTGCCATCCCTCCTTTATCCAGGTGAAGTACTGATCCCAGGGGTTGGAGAGCCCTGAATTGTTCTTTAATTCTTTGGACAAATCCTCAAGCTTCTGGATGGCTAAAGTCACTTTACCATTTGGGCCTGTGTTATCTTGGATATAAGTACAGCATGTACTCGTTTCAGGTAACATCTTACACACACCCCCCTTTTCAGCTAGGACCATGTCTAAGGTCATACGGTTTTGGAAGGTCATATGTGAAGCAGCTTCTAGTTGTTCGGCTAAACCTCGGAGTGCATCTCTGGTGTAATTAAGAAACCTTTGTTGGTTGTAGTAGATGTAATTTATCCAGTCTACATTCTTGTTTACAGTGATGATGGGGATCAGGGACTCAAATCCTGCTGCTACTTGGTCTCTTGCTTTGAACTCATCTGGGGCCCCTCTAGGGACCCCTATGGCATCTATGTATACATGAGGGTCAAAGCTTCCTGCTGGGGCACTCTTACGCCTCCTGTTAGGTCGGGGTGTGTTGTTTGTATTTGGCCTTGGGTTCTCCGAGAGAATATGTAGAGGCATTATGGCCTTGGCTAATGCACATTCTCCTGTCCGCTGTCCTGTCAATCTGCTTCTAATTTTCATGTCTCCGCAGATCCAGTACATGTCTCCCAAAGACTGGACTTGATTTTGCACCAGATTTGCAGACACCTCACTATAAGATCCACAGTAACCCTTAGTGAAATTCCCAAGAGGTTTCCCCACTCCCTGATACCGTCCATAGCATGTGTAATTGCCAGGATATACGGTGATACCTTCACCTGGCTTGGGGGTCTTGGTAACTATGGGATATTCCTTCACACAGGGAGTGGTCAGTGGTTGTGTTGGTAAATTGGCTGAGGAAACATGTCCCATGTTCTGGGGGTATGTTTAGGGGTACCATTCCTAAGTGTGGTCTAGCCCCCCCACACACATAGCAATTGGTCTTATTGTGTTTCCCTGCACAATACCTCATCCACTCGAGCCACAAGTTGACATCTGAAAACCCGGTTTCTGCAGCCAAGGTATCCTCAAAGGTAGGGTCTGCTATGGCCACCATGTCCTTTAATGTCTGTAAATGGGGGTTTGAGCTAGATGAAGATTAGGGAAATCCCCACTCTGGGTTATTGAACATGTCTTTCAGTTTGAAAGGCTTTCTAAAACCGGAATACCCACTTCCCCACCATAGGCCCAGAACATAGGTCCCACTGTCTTCTGGGCTAGGATTCTCAATGGTCAGCCTGAACTCTTTGGTATAAGGCTGATCTTTGTGTTTGTTGATTGCCATTCTATCTAAGAGTGACTTCCCATTTTTGTCTTTCCTATTTTGGGCGTTCTCGGGTTTGTACCCCCAGTTTGTACCCCCAGTGTTCCAACCCAATTCTCCCCAGGAATCACAGTTTTTACCCCAATAGGTGTCAGTGACGCATACATACACAGTCATGGGTCTTACTGCTTCATCCCAGGTCCAGATCTCGTAGATAGTACCTGGAATTATCTGTTTATAAGAGGATATAAAAGTGGCAACATGTGTATTGGATGAGTTATACCAGAACTAGGTTATACCATCTTTTTGTTTGATGGCTACCTCTTGCGCCTGGGCAATGATTACTATGAAAAGGATATACAGAATCATTTGGTCCCCTCGGCCTCTTCCTCAGGTACAGGGACTTTCTTGCAGTGGGAGGCGTGTGTCCACGTGTTCTGACTGATGTGGCATTTGTTAGGAGTACCTGGAAAGGACCATCATATCTGGGTTCAAGAGTATGTTTTCTCACAAACTTCTTTATCAGTCACCAGGAACCAGCTTGTGCGTTCCTGTATCTAGCTCAGGATCTGGAATGGAAGAAAACACTTCCAAATGGATACAGGTTAATTCTCGAGATAAAACAGTCACATAATCGGTTAATACATCAGATTGGAGCTGCAACTGTTGTGGGAAATAACAACCTAGACTGAGGGCTGAACCAAACAATATCCTATAGGATGACAGACCATGGTTTCCCCTTGGAGTGTACCTAACACTGAATAAGGCAATGGGTAGGCTGTCTGGCCAACTCATTCCCGTTTCCTGAGACATTTTTAGCATTTTAGATTTTATTGTGCCATTCAATCTTTCCACCTTCCCACTGCTCTGAGGACGGTATGGGGTGTGGAAAGCTAGTGTGACCCCTACCTAAAGCTGTCCATATCTCCTTGGTTACTGAGGCCATGAAATCTGGCCCCTGATTGCTCTCTATGACCTCCGGGACACCATATCTGAACACTATTTCTGTTAAAAGTCTTTTAGCTGTGGTCTTTGCCGTCGTGTTGGTAACGTGATAGGCTTCCGGCCTACGTGGTAGACACGGTCTCTTGATTAATTCCATGATTCCTTCAACTTCTGTGGCTCCTTTTTTGATCCACACTTCTTTTTCTTCTTTGTCAGCTGTCTCTTGTTGCTCCTTGAGGTGGGTCCTGTTTACAGGAGGATTTTGTAGAATCATAGTGGTTTCTACAGTATCATCCAGGATAGGTGCATTCACTTTGCTGACCACTTCTCACGTTCAGTCTGCAGCTTGTTTCGCAGTGGTATCTGCCAGGTGATTGCCTCGTGCTTCTTGGGAAACCAGCTTGTTGTGCGTCTTTACCTTAAGTATAGCCACTTGTGCTGGGAGGAGTAGGGCATCCATTAAGTACTTGATAGCTGCACTGTGTTTTACAGGTGTTCCTGCTGCTGTCAGGAACCCTCTGGTTTTCCAGATGATCCCAAAATGTCCTTCTGCCAATTTGCATGCCATAGTTAGGGCCTGGAGTTCTGCTTCCTGGGCAGACATGGAGGAGGGTAATGCTGAAGCTTGAAGAACTGTATCTTCGGTGGTGACTGCGTATCCTGTGTGGTACCGTCCAGTACTGTCTGCATGCCTGGAACCATCCACAAAAATTGTCAAGTCAGGATTCTCAAGGGCTGTCATCACTTCGAAGCAGTTATGAGCAGTGAGATGAGGATTATTCTCCAAAGAGGTTCCCCCCTCGAGAAGAGGAAGCAGAGTGTATGGGTTAAGGGTATCACATGGGAGGACTGTGATGTTATCGGGGAGAAGCAAGGCACACTGGAGTCTGAGGAGGTGTCTTGCTGGGGACAGGGCTGTACTTGGTGCTCTCTGAGACAAACAGTCTTTTAGTCTGGGAGGCCCAAAGGGCTGTTAAGAGGATCTCCTTCAGAGTTTCAACATTGTCCACAGCTTCTGAAAGCAGGAAAGGGTCATATTTCAGGGCATCAGAAAGGGATTGCATCGAAAGGGAGGCTTCTGGAACTGGGATCCAAGAACAGCAGTAGGAGATTAATCCTAGAAAGGTGTGAAGGGGCTTTTGACCTTAAGGCAAAGGGATGCCCTTGATTGCAGCAACTCTTTCTTCAGTGAGATATCAGGTGCCTTGGGAGATGCAGAGGCCTAGGAAAATCACCTTCTCTCTGGACTTTTTGCTTTAAGGCCTTGCAACCTTGCTCAACCAGGTAGTGGAGGAGGCTTTCAGAGAAGATTGAGGCAATCACAAGCAGGAGGTCATCTACTTACTGAAGGAGTACAATGTCTGGGTGTAACTTCATCCAGGTGTCCAGAATGTAGGCCATTGCCTTGGCGAATTGGGAGGGGGAGTTCTGGGCACCTTGTGGCATAACAGTCCAGGTGTAGCTGGCAGGTGACACAGGCTTGCCTGAATCCTTGTGGAGAAGGTCCATGTGATCCGGAGAAGTGGGCGAGGTGGTAGGCGAGGTGGAGTGTCGTGTCCCTGGTACTGGGCGCTTTCATATGGACCACGGTTGGGGCTTGGTTGACTGTGGGTGAATTTCCATGGGCTTCGGTATTCCCTTCTGGAGTGGCCGGGTCTTGTAGCAGGCACGTGGATTTGGTACTGGTGGGCGCAGATAGGGTGTGTCAGAGGCCATAATGAGAGGAGCTACTCTCTACTGCTCTGTGAGGTTTCTGGACCTAATAACTACTAATAACAATGTCTCAAGCTCCATTACTCTATACTCAGACCCTTTCGGGTTAACTCTTTAAGACCTGAAATAAATGTGGCAGCTAACATGTGTCTATGCACTCTGTTCAGCACGCTAAAACCCAAATCAGTAAACTTCTTGTGCTATTTCTCAACAGATTTGCCTTTTCTTGTGTGAACTCTTGTACACATATTGACTTCAGGCATTTTGGAGTGGAGATATGAATACATACAGAATAATTTATTTATTTATTTTTTCAGACTACAAAACACTCAGATGTGAATGGGCCCTAAATCTAAATATAGAATTAAGCAAGGAAAGCACTTCCTCTTTCGTTCTTCTTCTGGCATAACGCCCAGAATACATAAACTTCCTCTTTATTTATAATACTCTTAAATATTGAAATTGAACATTTTAAACTACATTTTAAACCAATTATTGCTAATACAGCTTAAACACAATTAAAACCATTTGCATAAATATAGCATTAAACACATAATAAACACATTTGCTACATTTACTGTTATTAGAGAAACTTCCTTAAAGTCAGACTCTCGGTGATGAAGGGAAGGGGCCGTATTGGGGCCATTGTCTTTGGTGGTGTGAGGGTCCAGGAACCCATTCAAAGGGGGGTTTAGGGAGAGTACTGGGTAATGGCTGCTGGATTTGTGTATTGGATTGTGAGGGGCGTAAGGGGGACTGTAAATGTGTGTCACCATATAGGTGGTCAAATGGGTCATTGGACAGTGGCGCGAAGGAACCCATTGCCCAAGCTGATGAGTCATACATAGGGATGGATCCAATGCGGGGTGTGCCTTGAAATGTAACAGTTTGTCGTTTTGGGGTTGTACCTGTTCTGGCCTGTCTGTAAGCTTGGTGCATTCTGGCAGGGCCGGCGTGACTCTGATCGGGACTTTGAGAGGAGGGATCGAGTTGGGGCTGAGGTTGGGTCCCCTGGTCTATTAGCATTAGGTCGGGCTGAGTCTGAGTCCCTAGTCCCAGGTCTGTTAGGGTAGGAGGACCAAGGGAGGAACCTCCTGAGGCTTGAGTGTCTGGGTTTCCACCCTGGGAGCTGTCTGAGTCTTCCTCAGAATGTACACTTGGCATTAATGGGGTAGGTTGGGCCTTGTAATACGATCCCGAGGACTGGTCTATCACCGGATACATGTAGGTAGGTTCCGGTGTGGGCGGTGGTGCAGGTGGTACAGTTTGGATCAGGCATGTGTGGCAGCAATCAACCGAACCGTACAAAGACAAGTGGGCCTTGTTTACTGTTAAGCACGGCGGGGGAGGTGTCAGAGACTCCTCTGTCACTTGGAACAGAGGGGCGGTAGACGAAGGGGAGTGTCTACTTCCTGGGGTCCAGACGCCATTATAGGGCACTGATTTCTTAGCTTCCTCTTTTCTGTTTTTTTTTTATACACATATACAATTCCACCATTTTGACCCATTTCTTGCTCTGTCCACCCCTCTTCATGAATAGCTTTTGCAACTTTAAACCAAGCATCTGCTGCTCGTAGCAACCCATGATCTGACAACAGACCTTTTTTACGTTTCAAAACAGTACGCCATTCATCTACCTGTAGCCTTCCACCCAAATGCATATCAACCACACACTTTTGCCAATTTCTTTCCCTTTTTGACAGCACCCTCTCCTTCCCGTTTTAAAACCAAGTCACAAGCCAAACTGCCCTCTTTGGCCTCACTAACTTTTGCCCCATCGTTACAGAGAGAGAGAGAGAGAGAGAGAGAGTGAGAGAGAGAGATAGAAAGAGAGAGAAAACCTCTCAGCAAGACTCTTATCAAACAGATAAGGAGTACAGCAGTTAATATTCAATAATGTACCACTTCAATTGTTATTTACATGTTCCAACTCAAAACCCAAACTTCTCACTCTGTCTTCTTCCCTTTCTTCTAACACTTCCGGTTGTTCAGGTTGCAAGGAGCACCTTTCGGCTGCGTGTCCCCTCCTTCTAACTTCACTTTCTATAGTCTGTGGTGACTTGCCAACCTCAAGTTTGACTGGGTAATGCACATTTAATCTGAATACCAATAAATGCGCAGTATGTGGCAGTAGGGGTTTGTAACCAAGAAACTCAGCCCTATATCCTGGCTCTACCACTTTAACCAAACCCCAGCCCTCTTCTTGTATGGCAAATAACAGACCACAAACACACTTAGGACACGATATTACCACCAACAACAAAAATGTGACCAACAACACAATGTGTGACAAAACAGAGGAATACAGGATTGCTCAGATCCCACGGGATCCCCACGCCACCACTGAGCGCATTATTCCTGACGCCCCCTCCTGGTTACGTTACCCATGCATTTCCTTGCACCCGTGCTTTACCGCACAATTGAATAGCAAAATTGGAAGCCTGATCCCCAATCAGGCTGCCACAAAAATATGAGGGCAATTGGACTATCACGGTACAGTAAAAACAATACAATTTGGAATAATATAAAAGGATATAAAAATTACAGAGGATTTTATTGATGCCAAAAACAAATCGTCATTTACAGATAATAAACATGGTAGCGGTACAAATATATCACCAGTGAAATGATTAACCCCAGAAGGGGAGAATCATAATAGGACAATAGATCACAGATGTAATTTTCCTCTACTAGTTTCGCGGGCAATGGCCGCTTCATCAGGAGGGTATCTGTGATAGAATCAAAGAGACAATGTAATAATCGAAAGACATAAAGATAAAACCTTGTAAAGCAGCATCATAAATAAAAACAGTATTGATGGAGATAAAAAGGGGGAAGGAGCAAAGTTGCTTACCCATGTCCCAGCAGCCACCAAGCACAGAGCGCCACCACCAAGGGAGGTCTCCCGCGGCGACTCGGGGGAGCCACAAATAATAACGACCAACATCTGGATGCATAGAGTAAAAAATATGAATATGGTGTGGACTTACCAAGCCGAAAGTGTGGGCCAGTGAAAAAGTGAATGAAAAGGTGAGGATAAATGTGGGGTGAACATCAAGATAAAGGTAATAGAATGATGGTGAAGTGTGCATTAAAACACGTGAGGGGACGTGAAAAAAGTTGCAAATATGAAGTGAAAAAAAGGTGAAAGTGAAGAAATATATAATGTAAGTAAAATTATTTAAAATTAGTAAAATTAAGGTGAAACGAGAGGTGCGTTGATGGATTATAGGGTGCATGGAAGTGGAGAGGGGAGAGGATTAACCTGGTGTGAATGAGTGTAAGACAGGAAGGGAGAAAAAAAGGGGAGGGGAGACGATAGAGAAAGAAAATGAAGGTATAAGCAAAAGCAAGGAAAGGGTGGGAAAAGAGAAAGAAGGAAGGAGGAAGGGAAACAAGGACACCAAAAAAAGGGGGGGAGAGAAAAGGGGGGGGGAGAAGGGGGGGGAGAAAAAGGGGAGGGAAAAAAAAGAGGAGGTAAGGGAAAAAGGGGAAAAAAGGGAAGAAAGAAGAAAGGAAGGGGAAAGTGATGGACAAAAAAGAGAAGAGTGAACCACAGTGCAAATGAGGTGAATAGGCAAAACAATATATACCTGGTAATGAGGTAAAAAATATAAGTATATATGGGAGTCCCGGGAAAGGCAAGCTCACTAACAGAGATATTGCCAATGTTTGGCCTCAGTCCGTAGCACTGGTAGGTTATAGGCAGAGGGTGGAGGCATAGTGGGGCTATTCCACCCATGCCAGAGTTGCCTGTAAGAGAAACAGTGAACGGTATTGAAGTTAAAAAGTCAGTGGGTGCCTAGGGTACAGGGCACCGCAGCTTGGCTGTAATGAAGCTATATTGGTAGAGGTAACTTACTAAGGACTGTCCGGGGCACAGCGATCCCAGGTTTCCAGATCCACAGGGTCGGTGTACAGGCTGATGCCTGTTATATGTAGCTCCCAACCTTGCGACATTTAATCACACGCCAGTGGGAGCCGGCACGCGACGTCGCAACATCAGAGCTCCCGCACAGCGCACGCGCGCGCGAAGGGGTCGCGCGCGCATGCATGCGCACTGGCCCTGAGGCCAAGGGACAAGGTCCCTGCCAGGGCCAGTGCAAGAGGAGGGGGCGGCCCCGAGGGAGGGACCGACTCATCCACCAGGGAGCTCACCGAGCCGCCGCGGGAAGACACAGGTGGAGCATCCCGTGCCAGCGCCTGTCATGGAACAGGGGAGGGGGGGGAGAGGGAAGCAGCAAGGCTGAATTGTGGATATACAAAGAGGGTAACTAACAATAAAGAACACAGTGAGAATTGATTAAAGAAACAAAATAAAATGTAACAAAAAATATATATATATTTGGTAATTAATTGATAAATAGGAAAATTATCCTATAGAGCCAATGCAGCCAAAATGCACGATAGAAGCCCATGGTATCAAAGGGTTAAAGACTGAAACACATGATGAGGTACATCATGGTAAAAATCGGCGGGTAGCCTGTAGTAAGATAATAAGATATAGTCTGGCCCGACCAATGGACATCTAAGGTGCATGGCCGCATGGAGGCTCAATGGTTACAACTGAGTGAGTAGGTAAACTGAAGGTGGTTATGTATAAATTAAGAGACCAAAGCTGATATGGGCACAGGGGTTGACCAGCCACGAGTACAGGATAAACAGTAGACTAGATATACGAGATATCAAAAATGTCTTACCGTTTTTAGAGGTGATCAGTCTCCATATCCTGTCTCTCCGTGTTGGCTTGTCGCGGTCCCTTCTGGATCGGCTATCCCTTGGGAACCTAGCCTCGAGCCCCACGTTTGAGCGACAAAATGTTTTGGATTCAGAACAAAAGTTCCGGTATTATTATATCTACCCCCGATCAGATTGTTGAATACAAAAGCATGCATGCTTCAAGTAAGCTCACACTGAGACTACTTAGTTCAGAGTCAAATTACTTTCTGTTTAATATTTCCGCTTCTCCAGACTTTTATACAATTCCACTGAAGATTGAGATACGTCAACAAGACTGGCGCATACAAACCACAAATATAAAAATACAAATATGTGACACAATTTTGGCTTTCAGCTGATGCACATTTACAGAAGGGAATCATTGTTTTCGCAGCATTCTCTTGCTCTTGCTCCATTGTGTTATGCTGTTATATTCTGAATGTATTCTGGGAAGCAGGCGCAAACTTTTTGATTAACTCTTTGCAGTCAGTCAAGTTCCTAAGCAAGCTTTGAGCTTTGCAGAATATCTGTAAATGTCTTAAGGCTTAATAAGCATAGAAGCGGAGTTTATATATGTTAGGTATATAAAGCAGGGACTGGAATAGACAGTTCACCATGATCACATCCATTACAAGTCTATGGGACATTAACATGAAAACCCAAAAGTGCTCATTCTGAAGGCTTATATGCAATTTATTGCCAAAAAAGGTGTTTGGGGACCCGGGTCCTGCCCCAGGAGATATGTACCAATGCAAAAAAAGCAGTGATTTTAAAAATGCTTAAGGTGAAACAATAAAAATTAAATATTCCTTTAAATATCGTGCCTGGGGGTGTCTATAGTACTACAGCAAAATTACATTTCTAAAGGAAAGAAAGTAATTTAAAACTGATTGTGGCTGTAATGAGTTGTCGCGTCTTGGCAATATAGATAAAACTCATTGAAAAAAATGGCATGGGTCCCCCCCCCCAGTCCATTACCAGGCCCTTTGGGTCTGGTATGAATATTAAGGGGAACCCCGAACCAAAATTTTTAAAAAGAATTGCGTGGGGGTCCCCCCAAAATCCATACCAGGCCCTTCAGGTCTGGTATTTACAGTTTAAAATATTGTGCTGAGTGCCACACACCAAGCTACTGGTACCACTTTTTGCTTTTAGAAATAGTGGTTGTCACTACTATTTAGATGCAGCATTTAGGAATTTTTATTGTGCAGTGTGAACAATTACATGCAAGTGCAGCAAAAGCCCACCAGTGTGAAAGGGGACTTAGACAGCAAGCATTAGTGTCATTGCATGGCCACTAGATGGTGATTTAAATTGTTCAATGCCAACTGTGTCATAAGTATATAGACTTTAATCAGACATGTCAAATGGGGGTTTTATGGGCTGCATGGGCCCTCTTGTTTTTTCTCTGTGGCCCTCAGTGGTTTAGGAATAAAAAATAAAAAAAAGAGACAGGAAAAAAAAGCGTGACTGCACCACCAGCTGTTCTCCAGTTCCTAAGTTATGGTTCCTTACATTATTTTGCATCTAAATACTTCAGAAAATGTTTTATGACCTCTTTCTCTGGGATTGAATATTGTAAGTTGAAATATTAGTAAAATGTTAACTTCAGAAGCAGCATATTCTTTTTCTGGAATGAAAGAGGAACTGCAGTTTGTTCACATAATCTGTAAACAAAACAGGGTAAGAGATATCCTGGATGGCCGCACACCGATTCAACACCTTTATTGTGTCAATATGAAATCCATACAGTCATTCCATACAATGCAGAGGTATGGGGGCAATAGCTAACGCATTTCACACCATGGGTCGGTGCTTAATCATAGCTAATGTGGCATTGTTTGTCTGTGCATATAAATAGGGGTAAAGGGCCAATCAAAGGTGACTCATCAAGACCACCCCTATGCACAATCAAATCAAAACAAGGAACTCATGAGGGAAAACTATGAAGGAGATACAGAATTGCGAGGCACCTAACCAAGAAACCATACACAACCTGTATCCGTATCGGTGAATATCCATGAATAATAAAACTATAAAAAATATGTGTAATTTGAGAAATAAAGGAAAAATTTAATTAAATTAAGTTAAATAAAATTAAATTGAAGATTTCATATGTTTCAAACATAACAGTGCATATAAAACAATTGATATATAAATCATAAATCACAAATAAACAAAAGCAGGTTTAAAACAATTGTTGAAATCATATTTGTGTTCCAATCACATATTTATAAGTACCGTATATATTCGAGTATAAGTCGTTCCGAGTATAAGTCGAGGCCCTAATTTACCACAAAAAAATGGGAAAAAATTATTGACCCGAGTATAAGACGAGGGTGAGAAATGCACAGCTACTGTAAGTGGAAAAGAGGGTCAACAATGCCCATTTGCAGCCTCACTGTGCCCATTTGCATGCCTCACTGTGCCCATTTGCATGCCTCACTGTGTCCATTTGCAGCCATAGGTCCCTTGAACTTCAAACTCAGTAGTTAAGGGTTCCTAGATGCCCCTAGCTGCAGCCAAAATTTGGGGTCTCTGAACCCAAAGGGTCCCGAAATGGCATTGCTGCGTATGGACACAGTTGACCAACTTTGGGGCCCCTTTATCTCGGGGCCACTTGGTGCTAGGATTTCCAGCTTTGGATACGTTGTGGACCCAGTTCCAATGGGTTAGCACACCAAATTTGGGGTTCCTAGCACCAAGTGGCCCTGAGATACGGGGCCCCAAATTTGGTTTGGAAAATGAAATTTTTTGCTGCAGAAAAGTGCTTGACTCGAGTAGGGGGGTACTTTCAGCACAAAAAATGTGCTGAAAAACTCGACTTATACTCGAGTATATACGGTATTAGTGGGGGATAATTGTAAACTTCATTATGAATAATACATAAACACCTCCAACTATAGGAGAAACCTCCTAAACTCCTAAATCCTAAACTTATATTATAGAATAAGAAGCACCCTTTGTTTATCCAAAAAGAGGAACAATGATCTCTTACAAAATATGGGTATATTGTATTATTTCATTTAACCCTTTCGCTGCCAGGCCCTGTGCCTTATTTTGTACACAGGCGGCCAGACCATTTTTCTAATTTTTCATTTGCTTTTTTATTTTTCCCTTACAGCTTTCAGAATTTGTGAAAGACCCCCAAAATCATATATTTTCTGAAAGTATATGACCTCTAGAATAAAAAGAAGGTACTACTGATTTTTTAGATCCCGCGGTATTTGCGCAAATGTTTTTGTTTTTGCAAAATGGTGAAAATCTAATGTACACAAAAATGTAAATATCCAAATTTCTAAAAAAAAGACGGAGGTTTTCATTTTTCTGATACAGCTTTCAGAATTTGTGAAAGACCCCCAAAACCATATATTTGCTGAAAGCATATGACTTCTAAAATAAAAAGAAGGTGCTAAAGACTTTTCCCTTACAGCTTTCAGAATTTGTGAAAAAAAAACAAAATCATATATTTTCTGAAAGCATATGACCTCTAGAATAAAAAGAAGGTACTACTGATTTTTTAGACGCCGCGGTATTTGCGCAAGTGTTTATCAAACCAATATATTGGCAAAAAATACACTAAAACCCTTATTAGCCGATAAAAACACAGCTAATTTTACAAAATTCCTGCTAAATCTCTACTAAATATGAAATCTTAACCTGTTTGGAGTTAATAAATAACAAATAGTTTGAATTTTTACATTGTGCCTTTTTGCAAAATGGTGAAAATCGAACGTACGCAAAAATGTAAATATCCAAATTTTTAAAAAAATCTGAAGGTTTTAATTTTTCCCTTACAGCTTTCAGAATTTGTGAAAGACCCCCAAAACCATATATTTTCTGAAAGCATATGACCTCTAGAATAAAAAGAAGGTGCTACAGATTTTTAAGACCCCGCGATATTTGCGCAAATGTTTATCAAACCAAAATATTCGCAAAAAATACATGTGGATACATGATCCCGAACGCAGACAGTGTGAGCTCGGGGTCATGCATGAGCATCTACATGGATGTAAAATTGGGAGCAACAGCTCTGTTTGTGCAGGTGCTACATCCTAAATGACATCAATGGGACTGCCTGCACAGAGATGCACGGAACACCTGTGCCTTAGGCCCCTTTCACACAAGCACACCAATCGGGTCTGCCTGTCCGTTTTTCAGGTGGGCCCAATCGGACCACCTATTGTTCTCTATGGATAGGCTGATGTAAATGGACATGTGCCCATTTACACCCGTCTACATCCGATCCATTCCGCTAAAAACAGACGGATGGGGATTCCATTCCCCATCCATCTAGCAGATCGGATGGCATCCGACGGAAATGGACAGGTGGTCCGCTTCCATCCGACCGTCCCATAGAGAATAGCGAGCTGTGGCCGTGTCCGCTCTGCACCAGCGGAGCGGACACGGACCTGTCATCCGCCTGCTAAGCGGGGATTAGCAAACAGATTCCCTGCTGAGCAGGTGAATCTGCTTGACAGACTCCGTCCATGTGAAAAGAGTCTTACCAGGAGCAGCCAGTCCATTAGGGGTGCAGGGGCGCAACTACCCTGCAGGACACCAGACTCATACATTTGTATGAGTTTTTTTTCTTCAAGCCACATGATTAGAGCTTGAGGCATTGCACCCCAAACCCACCCACTTTTGATAATAGCGAATTTAATATTCGCTATCATCTTCCGGCTTCTCCTCCTAGCCAATCAGGATGGATCAGGAGGAGAAGCTGAGGTATCCATGGAGGGGTGAGTGCGGGGGGGGGGGCATCACCGTGGAGGGGTTTTACTATGTTTATGTTTTTTTTTTAATTTAATTTTTTTACTTTTTACATTTTGTTTTTATTGTCATTTTATATATATATATATATATATATATATATATATATATATATATATATATATATATATATATTTTTTTTTTTTTTTGGGGGGGGGCTTGGTGAGATATCAGAGGTCTAAACAGACCCCCATATCTCTTTTTTTGAGACAGAGAAAGGGACTGAAGAGTCCTTTTCTCTGTATCACTTTACTTGAATGAATGAAATCTGTATAGAGATTCCATTCATTCATACACTGACATTCTGATACATAGTAACTCTCGCGGTCACTATTATCAGATGTAAGTGTCAGTGGGCATATAGGAGCAATCATAGTGATCGCTGCATGCGCCCAGGGTGCTACACTGAGGGCTGTGGGAGGGGAAGGAGGGATGCCGCTGGAGCAGGGATGGATGGGGTGGGGGGTCCAGTATGGGGGGCTATCTGAGTGATGGGAGGTACACATCTGGATCCCCCCAAGCCCCCAGCAGCACCTGAAGCCAGCGGGAGTGGCAGAGGAGGGATGCCGGCCTATGATGGTAACTGCAGGGATCAGATCGGGTGGGGGAGTAGCTACAGATGACATTTAGCGGTGGGGGTGGAGAGGCTGGGGACAGGGAAGACTGACTGTATGGATTTCATATTGACACAATAAAGGTGTTGAATCGGTGTGCGGCCATTCGGGAATACTCTTACCCTTTGATCTACCGCTGAGCCTGCACCTGTTTGCTTTAGCAGGGTGGGTGTGTACGGGACTTCTGCCTAGAGCGACATCTTTTTTGTAGTAAAAACATCTTTGCTATTCTGAAGCTTCCCTCCTACCACTTTGCATATTATTTTTTATATAATGTGATTTTGGACTCACCAATTATGCTGCAGAAATCTCCCTCCGCTGAGTCTGTGGGCAGCTGAAGCCACTGCCTGCTCACTTCCTGGATTTACACAGACACACAGAGGCACACCTCCAGCTCTGCAGCTCTCATTGGCCCTCTTATGACTTATCCCCACTCCCTTCCTGTTGAACTCTCACAAGCATGAGAGAGAGAGAGCGAGAGCTGTGCATAATGTCATATGCCTAGGCTTTTTGCCAGACAAGAAACAAGAAGTGGGCTGTATAAGGTATTTACTGGCAGAAAAAAAAATTGCTATCCAAAGTTAAAACAACAAGGGCAGAAGATTTAATTGATGGAAAGTTGAAAAAATGACTAAAGTTCCGCTTTAGGTACACTGTAACAAATATTGTGCTGGGTCTACTCAAAAAAATTGAGGCAACTATTTGCATCATCTTTTTAAGTATTGTCAACTAAACTTATTTCTGTCTGACTCATTAGACTTTTCATGTTTTCAACTTTGTTGTTTTAGGTAAAGCCAACTCACTTTTTTAAGTTTATAGACCATAGTTTTTTAAGTTAGAAATACATACCTTAACTTGTCTGGAGCTATAGTTTTATGTAAAGCCAACTCAATTATTTCAGTTTATAGACCATAGGTTCAAGTAAAGCCAACTAAATTTTTCCAGTTTATAGACCATAGGTTTAAGTAAAGCCAATTAGTTAAGAAAAAATACATTAACTTACTTATTTCAAGTACTTATATAGCACCACCAATTTACACTTTATATATACATTGTACATTCACAGCACCTGCTCTCAGGGAGGTCACATTCGTATACTAGGTCTAATTTCCCTACCAGCATGGGAGGAAACCCACACAGGCACAGGGTAGAATATGCAAACTTTTGGCAGGTAGTGACTTGGTTGGGATTTGAACCAGCAACCCTTTAGCTGCTAGGCGAAGTGCTAACCACTAGTTACTTAGTTTTAAGTGATATTAACTTGTAACTTACTACTTTTTTTATGTTGGTAAATGTATTTGATATCTGTTTGAATGTTTTTATACAAAAATAATACAATAATATATGTTTTTTTTAAGGAATAGTCTCATGAAACAGGCTTTCAAAACAAATTAACATTTATTATTTATTTTATAAAGTGTTACTAATGTATTTTATATATATATATATATATATATATATATATATATATATATATATATATATATATATATATATATATATATATATATATATATATATAATACAGTATATCTGTAAAGAACATAGAATACAGAATGTATTAACTTTTGTTAAGCCTTTTAGGAAAGTAATTTGCACTTTAACCACTTCAGCCCCGGAAGGATTTGCCCCCTTAATAATGACCAGGCAATTTTTTGCGATACGGCATTACTGCACTTTAATAGACAATTACGCAGTCGTGCAACGCTGTACCCAAACAAAATTGATGTCCTTTTTTTTCCCACAAATAGAGCTTTCTTTTGGTGGTATTTGATCACCTCTGCGGTTCTTATTTTTTGGGCTATAAACAAAAAAAGGCCGACAATTGTTATAATCTGCTATAATACATATCCAATAAAAATTATATAAAAAAACGAATGTATTCATCAGTTTAGGCCGATATATATTATTCTACATATTTTTGGTAAAAAAAAAAAATTGCAGTTTGCCTTTAATTGATTTGCTTGTGCAAAAGTTATCGCGTCTACAAACTATGGGATAGATTTAGGGACTTTTTTTTTAAATTGTTTTTACTGGTGGTGATTTGCAATTTTTAACATGACTGCGACATTGCGGCAGACAAATCTGACCCCAAATGACACTTTTTGGGGACCAGTGACATTATTACATTGATCAGTGCTGTAAAAATGCACTAATCAATGTATAAATGACACTGGCAGGGAAGGGGTTAAAACTAGGGGGCGATCAAGGGGTTAAGTGTGTTCCCTGGGTGTGTTCTAACTGTAGGGGGGATGGGCTACCAGGGACATGACAGAGATAGCTGTTCCCGATCACTGGGAACAGAAGATGTCTGACATGTCATCTGGCAGAACGGAGAATCGCCTTGTTTACATAGGCAGTTCCCCGTTCTGTCTCTGTACACCGTGATCGCGAGTCGCAGGTGGAGCGAGCCGGCTCCCATGGCATGCAGGAGCAAAGACTGATGTACACCTGTGCAAAGACTGACATACACCTACTGCGGTTTGCACAGGAGGGCTGACCTGCTGCAGTATAATGACGGTGGCTGGTTGGCAAGCGGTTAATGTGTGAACTTTTGAAGACAGATTCCCCACATCTAGCTCTAAAAAGATCTTCTGAAAAACTTCTGTAGCACTGACCCCCGAAGGAGCTGCTGATATTTGATTGGGCCTGTACTCTGCTATTCCACCCCAATAAATTGGCTCAACCCACTTGACACAGCTGTGGAACAGTTTTGGTGTGAAGCTAAACAACAAAGGACAATCCCACGATAACAATATAACAATAATGTACCTTTACCATTACCTGGGTATCCGTTGTTCCACCTGTAGGAGAATGAACAACACTTCACACCAATTGTAATTAGCCAAAATGTAATTTTACTGAGACTGGCATAAACAGTAGTTACAATAACTGCACCGCCACACAAACGTAATATGACAATGCGATAAGTATTCACAAATTATTAATATGTAAAGATTTCTTAAATGACCCTTGTAGGCGCGTCTTCAAGTGGGACTAATGCTCAGAGTGACAATGCCTTGACACTAGGCACCTTTCTACTTCCAGCACGCTGCACTAAGCACACCAATGTGAGGTTATCAAACACAGTACAATTTGCTCAAGAGCTCCCCCTGAGGTATGATGCAGTCCCTTATTACTGTAACTGAACACAAGGCCTCTCAGTGAAAGATGTAATCTTTGGTGTTCTGTCTTCTGCTAGCTATTATACTGCAGTGTTTGTAATCCAAGGGTTTAACAAGCAAAGAAGTAACATAAGCTGATGATTTAGAACAGTTCCTGCGGTGCACACACTTATAACTGCCTCCAGTTTAGTTATCTCTGAACTGTCTCAGTGTCAGCTCTTAATAAAGTTTAGGCTTGAGGCCTGGTTGAACTCAATCTATTTCAATGAGACCCCTCTGCAGAACTGCAGGTCTCAGCAACACAGTGGTATGAGTCTAAGTGTGTTAAGTGCGTTAAATACTAAGCCTGTTGGATGCCTCCGCTCCACAAGATCTCAGTCTATTTACTGCGGCCACACCGTCACGCTGCACCGTTCTACAAGATGACCGGGAGTCCTCGTTTAACTCCATCAGGTGTCTCTGGATCCTTGCCGATCCGACCACGCTGCTGCTCCAGCATGCTGTGGTGTAAACTTCTCCTCTGGCTTCAAGACTCTTCCGCGCCAAGTAGGCGGCGACTCTGTGGGACACACACACCCACAGAGCCCTGCAGGCAGGCCATGCGTCTCGGGAAGAAGAGAAAGGAAATGGCCGCGCTGGGCCTTTTATTACCTACCCAGCATGCAGTTCAGTCACTCAGTAGTCATGGGTAGGTGAGTGAGGATTCTGAGTAAGTGAGTCTTTCCCAGGAACAATTAAGTCACTTCCTGTAAGGCTTTCCTTAGGCTCTTCAAATGAAAAATAAACAAAGTCTCTTTCACGTCTATACCACTAGAGGGAGCCAAATACCAATTTATAGAATTGTCCATCATTTAGCATTAAATGGCATTAGAAGGCAAAAATACCAGCGCTACACTTCAAAGGTATATTTTAGGTTTTCAGGGTAGCTCAGGCTAAAAGCATAAATTAGTCCCATAATAATTCTTTCTGATACAAAATGAGTGCTATATGAAAAAAAATACACTATACCAATATGCTTGTTTTTCCTGCCAATGCAGCATACATATGGTTTATTTGTTTTTTAAATGTAATAACAAAGTGGGCAGGGCTTTAGGTTACATAATCTAACGTTGAATGTCCAATATCTCAAACCGAACAAACAGAAAGTTTGTTTTTATGATACATATCAGCACAAACGCAGCACAAACAAATTGTATAATTGTTTTTAAAATGTAATAACGTGGTGAAAGTGGGAGATATTTCATTAACTATAATGCGCAATATCTCTGAAACCAAACCAGCACATACGTTCATTTTTGCAGCACGAATCAGCACAGATGCAGTGCAAACGAATGCTATCTTTGTTTTTAAATTTTAGTAACATTGGGCGCAAAGTGGGCAGGGCTTGATGTTACATAATCTGAATTTGAATTCCAATATCTCAAAAACCAAACCGGCACAAAATAGTTTTTAAGCTTAACGGCTGGAGGTCCCTCACCCTGCATCCTGGTTGCGTTCTACCGCATGAGGTAACCGCAAACTTTGCATGCGCACAAGTGAGTTGCCCCAATAGGTGTATACAATGGACGTATGTCCATTTATTATAAATATATTAATCTGCAAATAAAATAAACATTTTGGATGGTGTGCTAAGCAACATTTAAAACATGTGAACGATAATTTGTTCAATGTTCACTCTTACCTTTCAATGGCATTGCATGGCTTTGTAGTGACTTGGAAAAATTCTTGTCACTGGTGGCACTCTTTTGTCCTGATGGGCCTCAAATGTATAGGAACTGCCTTTTGCAGGCTTTCAAAGTTCCAAAAGATGTCAAACTTTTTAATATATACAGCATCAAAACTCGTTTGGTTGCACGTTTGGCAAATATATGCGTCCCGCAATTTCAGTCAAATGAGAAGATAATATTTTTAAGTAAATGTAACTCAATTAGAATATGGAAATGCACATACCTTAAAAGTTTTGTCTAGATTACTCAATATTATACATTATTTATAAAAGGTGTTTTTTTAAGAACTGATGAAAATTAAGTAAGGTACCTAAAATATCAAAGTAAATGAATTAACATTTATTTTTATATTAAAAATGATAAAAACTTTATGTTAAAATTACAAGCCAACAGAATCATTTTTATCAGTGTAGGTGTGATCCTTTTTTTTTTTTTTATTTTTTTTTTTTTAACAACAAGGTTGGTCTTTATTTGAAAAATTGAATTTCAGTACATTATAAGACATGAAATCATTGCAGTGAACACAACAATAGGAAAACAGTATATATGGAGTACACAGTATGCAGTGTAGTCATAGGACATGGCAGATAAACATCACACAGGACAGGAACATAGGGATTTCTGTCACCAGAAAAAAAAAAGGGGAGAAAAAAAAAAGAGGAGAGGGGGGGGGGGAGGCGGGGGGAAGGGAACACCGAACAATAGAGCGCAGTCAAATACAGTGCATCATAAGCCTATAGGGTGAGGACAACAAAAGAGGATAATACAGATCACAGGGGGTCAGTCCATGGCTGCCAGACCCTCTCAAATTTCCGAGGACAACCTCTGCTTATATAGGTAAGTTTATACATTGGCTGAATAGCATTAATTGAGTTTTCCCATGACCTTATTGTAGGTGGTAAGGGGGACATCCATCTAAGGAGGTCTCCTTTTTGGCATAAAAGAGTAGCAATGAAAGCAGAAGTTTAGTATACCGAGGCCTTTGGTCATCATCCTGTATACCTAGTAGGGCCAGTTCCACCGCCAGGGGCAGCTCCAGCTGGAGCCGTACATTAATAAACTCGAAAATATCAGCCCAATAACGCTTGAGTTTAGGACATAGCCAAAACATGTGCATATAATCACTGTCTGGAGACTGACATCTTGGACAGTTCGGGGATCTCAGCGGGTAAATTCTGTGCAGTCTCTGAGGCGTGAAGTAAATCCTATGCAGGAACTTGGTTTGTATTAATTTGTCCCTAGAGGATATCACCAGTTGGGAGCAATTTTCGAAACATTCCCCCCTAGTCTCTCTATCTAGGAATGGGATATCAGCCCTCCACTTGTCCCATAGTACATCCATTTTTTTAGAGTCTGTGCTAAGTAACGTCAAGTATAGCGTCGATAGGAGCTTAGACAAGGATTCTTGTGCCAATAACTCCTCGACCACATTCATCTCAAGGTCAGGTGGTGTCGGGAACTGAGCACGGAACGCGTGACGCAGCTGATAGTAGCGAAACAGCATTCCTGCCGGAAGGCCACACCTCTCTACCAGATCTTGAAAGGAAACCATGACCCCGGAGGAAACAACATCCTTCAGAATTTTAATTCCATACCGGGCCGATACTTGAGGGTCGGGAATAGTCCTGAAATGCGGGAGAGTAGGATTCCTCCATAACGGACAATAAGAGGACCACCTATTTGGAGATAGAAACCGTCTCCTAGCCACCCCCCATACACGCAGAGTGGCTCGAGTGGGACCGGAGAGGGTAGGACTGGAGGAGGCCCCACGATATACCAAATTACCAAGCTCTTTAAGGGAACCCACCATAGCCGCCTCCAAACAGACTGCTGCATTGGTCCTAGACTGCTCAAACCACCATCTAACCGTGACTAGCACAGCAGCCCAATAATACACCATCAGGTTAGGTAAGGTCAAACCCCCACATCTGACAGGGAGCTGAAGAGTTCAGTAACCAAAACTGCAGTGTTTATCCTCATGACACATCACAGGAAGCACCTCCATGGTTAACAGAGGACGGAATTAAAATTAGACTTGAGAAACTTAACATTAATAAATCACCGGGACCAGATGGCTTGCATCCGAGGGTACTTAGGGAACTCAGTCAGGTGATTGCCAGACCGTTGTTCCTAATATTTACAGACAGTCTATTGACTGGAATGGTACCAGCTGATTGGAGAAAAGCCAATGTAGCACCAATATTTAAAAAGGGCCCAAAAAACATCCCTGGGAATTACAGACCAGTTAGCCTAACATCAATAGTATGTAAACTCTTGGAGGGGATGATAAGGGACTATATACAAGATTTTAGTAATAAGAATGATTTCATTAGCAGTAATCAGCATGGATTCATGAAGAATCGTTCTTGCCAAACCAATCTATTAACCTTCTATGAGGAGGTGAGTTGCCATCTAGATAAAGGAAGGCCCGTAGACGTGGTGTATCTGGATTTTGCAAAAGCATTTGACACAGTTCCCCATAAACGTTTACTATACAAAATAAGGTGCGTTGGCATGGACCATAGGGTGAGTACATGGATTGAAAACTGGCTACAAGGGCGTGTTCAGAGGGTGGTGATAAATGGGGAGTACTCAGAATGGTCAGGGGTGGGTAGTGGGGTTCCCCAGGGTTCTGTGCTGGGACCAATCCTATTTAATTTGTTCATAAACGACCTGGAGGATGGGATAAAGAGTTCAATCTCTGTATTTGCAGACGATACTAAGCTAAGCAGGGCAATAACTTCTCTGCAGGATGTGGAAATCTTGCAAAAAGACCTGAACAAATTAATGGGGTGGGCGACTACATGGCAAATGAGGTTCAATGTAGAAAAATGTAAAATAATGCATTTGGGTGGCAAAAATATGAATGCAATCTATACACTGGGGGGAGAACCTCTGGGGGAATCTAGGATGGAAAAGGACCTGGGGGTCCTAGTGGATGATAGGCTCAGCAATGGCATGCAATGCCAAGCTGCTGCTAATAAAGCAAACAGAATATTGGCATGCATTAAAAGGGGGATCAACTGCAGAGATAAAACGATAATTCTCCCGCTCTACAAGACTCTGGCCTGGCCGCACCTGGAGTATGCTGTCCAGTTCTGGGCACCAGTCCTCAGGAGGGACGTACTGGAAATGGAGCGAGTACAAAGAAGGGCAACAAAGCTAATAAAGGGTCTGGAGGATCTTAGTTATGAGGAAAGGT
This sequence comes from Lithobates septentrionalis, assembly GCA_037952835.1. Classification (NCBI taxonomy): domain Eukaryota; kingdom Metazoa; phylum Chordata; class Amphibia; order Anura; family Ranidae; genus Lithobates; species Lithobates septentrionalis. The sequence continues at coordinate 722,220 of JBBDGP010000600.1, forward strand.
TGCAAGCACTGAACTTATTCTCTCTGGAGAAGAGACGCTTGAGAGGGGATATGATTTCAATTTACAAATACTGTACTGGTGACCCCACAATAGGGATAAAACTTTTTCGCAGAAGAGAGTTTAATAAGACTCGTGGCCACTCATTACAATTAGAAGAAAAGAGGTTTAACCTTAAACTACGTAGAGGGTTCTTTACTGTAAGAACGGTAAGGATGTGGAATTCCCTTCCACAGGCGGTGGTCTCAGCGGGGAGCATTGATAGCTTCAAGAAACTATTAGATAATCACCTGAATGACCGCAATATACAGGGATATGTAATGTAATACTGACACATTATCACACACATAGGTTGGACTTGATGGACTTGTGTCTTTTTTCAACCTCACCTACTATGTAACTATGTAACTATGAGTTGATTTGGCTATACGAGGGGAGGATCCCCGCCAAAGGAAGGATCCAATGCAGCCGTCTATCTCTTTGAAAAACTCCTGGGGTATCCATGTGGGGCAATTCCGAAAGATATAATTTAATTTAGGTAGATAAATCATTTTCAATATATTTATATGCCCTAGCAAATTAAGAGGAATATTGGCCCACCTAGAGCAGTGGTCTTTAAGACGTGCGACTATATGCTGTAGGTTAAGGCGTTGAAAGGACCTAAAATCTCGTGATATCTTTATTCCCAGGTATGTGAATTCCTCCGCCCACTTCAGCTCAGGTTGGTTTACTAGATCCCTGGCCTTAGCATCTAGAGGAAAAAGTACTGATTTAGACCAATTAATGCGGACTCCTGAAAAACGTCCGAACTCATCAAAAATTTCTAAAGCCACCTGCAGTGAAGTATCTGCATCCTGTAAATAGAGTAGTGCATCATCGGCATACAGGGATATCTTCTCCTCCAGAGGGCCAACCCGCAATCCCACAATGCGGTTAGATTCACGAACCAGTGTCGCCAGGGGCTCTAAGGCCAAGGCAAACAGAGTGGGGGACAGTGGACACCCCTGCCTGGTCCCCCTCCGGAGGAGAAAAACATCGGAAAGGGAGTCATTTACCCTAATCCTTGTACTGGGGGCCCTATATAATAAACCTAGCCAGTAAAGAAATTTAGGACCCACCCCAAATCTCTTCAGCACTTCCCATAAATATTCCCACTCCACGGAGTCAAAAGCCTTCTCCGCGTCCAGAGAGGCTATGACTCGTGTTCCGTCGTTATCATGGGTGGCAGCCAGGTTTAGGAACAGACGGCGTATGTTGATATCGGTGCCCTTCCCCAGCATGAACCAGGTTTGATCTACATGTAAGAGGTCCTCTATCACCTTCCCAAGTCTCCTGGCCCAAATTTATGCCAGTAGTTTGGCGTCTGCGTTGATGAGGGAAATAGGTCGATAGGAGGCACATTCTTCAGGGCCCCTACCGGGTTTGGGCACCAACACCACCACCGCTTCAGAGAAAGATTCAGGGAGAGCATTCAAAGTAAAAGATTGCTGTAGTAACGAAGTAAATCTAGGTGCGAGGAGTTCTTGGTATATAGCATAAAATTCAATGGGTATCCCATCTGGTCCCGGGGCCTTTCCCTGCTGCATAGAACCCAGGGCCTCCTGAACCTCTTCTAATGAAATATCCTTCTCCATTTCTACACGTTTTTCGGGCTCTAAAGAGGGGAGGGTAACCTGGTTGAGATATTCAATCAACTGGGAATGATCATAATCAGCTCTAGAGGAATAAAGAGTTTTGTAGAAGTCAAGAAATCTTGCACTAATATCCGCCGGAGCCGTCAATAGACTGCCATCCAGGTCTTTCAATCTACCAATGCGAGTAACAGTGTGCTGTCCCCTGGCAAGCCAGGCCAACAGCCTACCGTTCTTGTCTCCAAACTCAAATACCCTTTGGGCGCTATCTAGCATCGACTTCTTAGTGAGCTCGATCCTACAAAGAGACAACTCTCTGAGGACATCCTGCCAAAGCACATAATGGGTCTGGTCAGGAAATTGGACATATTCCGCCTCCTTCAGCCTAGCCTGGTCCTCTAATAGCCTCAGAGACTGCGCAGATCCCCTCTTTTTCGCAGATATGCGGGTAATATATTCACCTCTAAGCCAGGCCTTAAACGCATCCCACTGTACCAGAGGTCGAGTAGAGTCTGCATTGTTAATCCAAAAACCGCATAATGTCTCCGGTATCTCCTCCTGGATCTCCGGCTCCATAATCCAGTACTTGGATAACCTCCACATCCTCTCACCCACCATCGGAGAAAGTTGGATGGTCACAGACACCGGAGCATGATCTGAAATTCCACGGGAGAGAATCTCCCCCGAGACCAACCTCCTCATAAGGCTGGGGGAGGCATATGCTAAGTCAATACGGGACATGGTTCAGTGTGTGGTGGAGAGGCAAGTGAACTCTCTATCAGTGGGATGGAAATGGCGCCAAGCATCTGTCATATGAAAGGCAGATGCTCAGCGGGAAAGGTCCTGTTGCTGGGGACCAACCGCCTGCATCCTGTCCAGCTCCCTATTTGGGGTCATATTAAAATCACCTAGAAATAGGACATTTTCTACATTATATAACGTGGCTTGTTGCATCAGGTCATGAAGTAACCCTACGTCCGCCGGAGGAGGCAGGTAGACTCCCACAATAACAGGAATTTCCTCAATCAGAGAATGTAGGAGAACATACCTACCCCCTGGGTCTAGACGAACATCCAACAGTTGAAAATGCAGGGATTTGTGGACTAGCACACTGACCCCCCTGGCATAATTGGAGTATGTTGCATGGTAATGAGTACCAACCCATGCCCGCTTTAAACTAAGAATGCGGGAGCCCACAAGATGCGTCTCCTGCAGGATACACACCTGTGGGCGGAGCTTGCACAAGTAATTGAGCACTAAAGAGCACTTCACAGCGGAATTTAAGCCTTGTACATTCCACGACACCACTAGACATCCAGCCATGGCAACAACTCCTCAATACCAGAAGGGCCCTGTCTTGATGAGGATGCCCGTCCCCAGTCCCCCCCGGGGGGAAAGCCCCACGTCCGGTTACACCGGAGACACGCACCCCGCCAAAATGTAAATGCACACTACATATATTACTCATAAATGTGTAAAAAGAATACATGTCTTATTAGACCAACTCGAACCTGAAAATAAAAAAGGGTTAGTATAGATAACCAACCATAACCATCAATGAACAACCCCACCCCCTGCCCCGCACCCCCCAAAACATTGAGGAGCACATAAGTCCCATGAACCCCAGAAAAACTGGTAACTTAAGTTGAGGTCGTGTAGCCGGAACGGGACCTCACAACACCATCATTGAGTATGGGAACTAGGTGTTCGTGTATCAGTTCGTATCCCAGAGCCGGTGGAGTGATAAGTAGGAGAGGATAAAATGTTCTGTTCATCACCTGACTAAGCAGGGGCACCTTCTTCGTTGTTCGTTACAAAAATGAAAAATAAAAGAAAACAAACATGAAAAATAAAACGATCACCCAGGACAACCTGAAAAGAGCATATAAGGAAAAGTTGCAAGAGGGTAAGTATCCTCTAGGAACAGTTAGGGCCAGAGCTGCTGGAACAGCCAATCCTCTCCTCTGGCAGGAGTCGCTAAGCATGGCAATAATCCATAGGAATCCGTGGAGGAAGATATGAGAAAGGATTGGAGTGCAGCCACAGTACACAAGGGGGGACATGCATGTTCATCTATTCCCAGATATGCAAAGTAAGCAATTCCAAACAGCGCGCCCATAGTGGCAGAATACAAAAGTTAAAATTACGGGGGGAGAGTCTCCAGCCAGGCGGACGCATCTTTAGGATTAGTGAAAAATCGAACCGTCTCACCGTCTACCACTTTAGTGGGGAATAGGATGCTGTACTTTATTCCTCTTCTTCGCAGGGCAGCTTGAACCGAATCAAAAGAGCGGCGTTGGCGTTGCGTTTCCATAGTATAGACCGGGAACAGCAGGAGCTTGACATTTTTGTAGGGCAGCTCACCAGCAACACGCGAAGCTCTAAGCAACTCATCCCTGTCTCGAAAGTTTAATAAACGGAGGATGAAAGTGCGAGGGGGAGATCCTTCAGGCGCCGGCCGGGGCGGCACTTGATGGGCTCTCTCCACCACAAAGTACGGGGAAAGCTGGGCAGCTGGGAGCATGGAGCGCAATAACTCCTCCGCAAACTGGGCTGGGGCTCGGCCTTCTACCCCCTCGGGGAGACCCACGATCCTGAGGTTGTTCCTCCTGCTCCGGTTCTCGGCGTCTTCCGCACGGTATTCCAGGGCCCGCACCTTCGTCTGAAGGATGCGGATGGAGGCATCATGGTCAGTAATTGTGTCCTCTGCCTCTCCTATCCTCCGCTCAGCCTCCGATACCCTAGAGCGGATTTTATCCAGATCTTGCCTAACTATGCCCACGTTCAGCTGGACCTCTTCTATCTTGGAGGCCAAGGTGGATTGACAAGAAGTTACTGCAGACTGGCAGGAGGTAATAGCCGCCATGAGCTCCGTCAGTCCCGGAGGGGTTAGAGCAGGATCCTCCTCGTGTTCCGTCTGCGACGCCATATTACTATGGCGCGCAGGAGATCCCACAGTGCGGGGGGTTGATCCGTCCTCTTCTGGGATATTTGGGGGGAACTTTAGCTTCTTACCCCTCTTTTTGTAGCCAGGAGTCCTGGAAGACATCCAGCCAGCTCAGGATTCCTTTAGTCGGTGCAGCGGAACAGTGCGGATTACTTTATAGGATTACACTCCAGGAGAGCTCAGAACACACGTCTGTTCAGTCCGCCATCTTGGCCACGCCCCCGTAGGTGTGATCCTTAGTAAACACAATGGCCTCAATTCATCCCTCTGTTTCATCTGCTTGAGTTTGACATGCTGCGCTGTATAGATTCTTGTGTCTTAGGAAAACAGTAGATGTGTGCTTTGAATAAAAGTATGGTTAAAAGTAAAGTAACAACTAATGGAATTATTTAGTAAGGTAATGCAAATTGTTCTGATGTTCAGAAACCCATAGCAGTAAATAATATTTCATTATTTTTATCAGAAAGGAGAATGGGAAATTACTTTGTACATTGCTTTTTGGCCCATTTAATAAGTAAAAGCTACTGTAGCACTTAAAAATCACCATTAAGCTGAAATTCCAGGCGGGTACTAAAATGAGTTTGCCATTTCACACCCATGAAGGTATCACAGAACCTGGCCCTAAAATAGGACCTAAAATAGGACATAAAAAACAATTATTGCAAAAATGTTTGTATTCAGAAAAATATACAGTATGCGTTATGCATTTACTACAGCAGAAAGAACCATACTTGCATTATGCATATTTTCTGAAAAATCTATTTTAAAAAAACCCATTACTTTTCAATTACAATGGTGTGAAAAATGAAAACTTTAAGGTAGTGTATCTCCCCAGTGGGGAGACATGTCAATAAAACCTTTACAGAGAGTCTAATCCTTGCCTACTCTATCCAAATGTGTGCCCCCAGTCTAATCCAGTCAGAGGTGTTTGATCTGTTCAGGCAACAATTTTTTTTTCCAAAGTAGATTAATACCATGTGAAGAAAAGGAAATTGTTGGAGGCATCCCTAGCAGCGTTACAGTATGTCACATGCCCTGCCACTTTGACTGGTCAGGTTGAGCTGATTGCAAATGTGAAAAATATAAATACAGGTATGTAGAATAAAAAATTATGGAAATAAGATATTAAAGGCTAAGTTCACCTTCTGACAAAAAATAATAAATGCACATTTTTTTGCAAGTAAAACAATGTGCGTTTATTTTGTTTTTGTTGCAGGAGCCTGTAAAGCATTGCCTCCACGCTCAGCAGGTTGCTAATGCCATGCAGGTCTCCTGCAAACCTGTCAGTGTATCTGCCTGCTTGTACCTCATACAAGGAAGCCGAAACATGCTGACAGGTAGAATCAATGAACTACCACAGCGCTCACAGCGGCATGGTAGTTTATTGAGAACTACAAGCTGACAGCCACTAAGGCTGTCGGAACTTGTAGTTTTCCATTCACAGAACACTGTAAATGAGTGACGTGCCTGGGCGGGAGAAGATCCCCTGCTAGCTGTCAAAGCGGGGGGAGCTGGGTCCAGTCTTTCTATACCATGTTACATGGTAAGCTCTGGGTGTAACATGCAACATGTTATGAAAGGGCAGCACACTTTCCCCTAGGAACGCTGGGGTCGCCGGTTTGAATCTTAACCATGACAATACTTGCCTGAAGATTGATTCCTGTGACTGTGTAGGTTTATTTCCACACTCCAAAGACATGCTGGTAGGTTAATTGGCTCCTGTCTAAATTGGCCCTATATGATAGGGACCTTAGATTGTAAGTTCCTTAAAGGGAAAGGACTGATGTAAATGTATAATATATATATGTAGAGCACTGCGCAAATTGATGGTGTTATGTAAGTACCTGTAATAAATAAACATATCCTTTAAATACTATCATTATATGAATATACCCCCTATAGTTATCAGAATACAATATATTTTTTAAAAGTGGTCTATTATGTGACAGACCTGTTGTAAGTTAATATTAGCACAATTTTGTCCATTCACTGCGCATTAGAAATGTAAAAATGCTGACAATGTATGACAAAACATCACCATACAGCAACAAAGAAGGCATCAGCTGGTATAATGTAATAACTCTTTAATATATGTTTTACTCTTTTACAGTGGAGATGGAAAGTATTCAGACCCCCTTAAATTTTGTACTCTTTGTTATATTGCAGCCATTTGCTAAAATCATTTAAGTTAATTTTTTTCCTCATTAATGTACACACAGCACCCCATATTGACAGAAAAACACAGAATTGTTGACATTTTTGCAGATTTATTAAAAAAGAAAAACTGAAATATCACATGGTCCTAAGTATTCAGACCCTTTGCTCAGTATTTATGAATGAATGAATGATTTGTAAAGCGCTGCAAATGCGAACTGAATCGCCTCAAGGCGCTAGATGCGTTCTCTGTTGTCAGCTTCTTAGAAAAGGAAGGTCTTTAGTTTTTTCCTGAAGGCCAGATGGTTTTCTTCCATGCGGATGTAGGTCGGAAGAGCGTTCCATAGCCGAGGTCCTTGGACTGCGAATCTTCGTTCTCCCTTTGCTTTGTAGCGGTATTTGGGAATGATGATGAGGTTTGGTTAGCTGATCGAAGACTGCGATTAGGTGTGTAGTGTTTTATTTTCTCTCGGAGATATAGCAGAGCGTTTCCTTGTATGCATTTGTGGGTGTGGCAGAGGGTCTTGAATGTGATCTGATTCTTTACAGTTAGCCAGTGTAGGCTCCTTAGGGATGGGGAAATGGATTCCCAGGTTTTTTTTCCTGTTAACAGTCTTGCCGCCGTGTTTTGAATGAGTTGTAAGCGTGCAAGCTGATATTGGGGTACTCCTACGTAGAGCGAGTTTGCGTAGTCGAGATGGGAATTGATGATTGTTCCAACAACTGCCGCTTTGTCCTCTTCTGGGATGAAGGGGATGAGTCTATGTAGCAGGCGGAGGAGATGGTGGGATCCGCTAACTACTGATCCTATTTGTGCATCCATTGTCATTCCTGAGTCAAAGATGACTCAGAGACTCTTGGCTTTGGTGCTTGGAGAGATGGTCTGTCCGAAGATGGTGGGAGGTGTCCACGGAGTCTTTATTTTGGAATTTTTGTTAGCATGTAGGAGAAGAAGTTCTGTTTTTGAACCGTTGAGTTTGAGGGAGCTAATGGTCATCCAGTCATCTATTAAAGTGAGGCATTTCTCTAATTGCTGATGATGGTCTTTTTGTCTGGTGATGCGAAGGTAGAGTTGGGTGTCATCAGCGTATGAGTGGAAGCAGAGGTCCGTTTTTCTGATGATATTGAGGAGTGGGCGGATGTAGATGTTGAATAGCACTGGTGACAAGGGTAAGCCCTGAGGGACTCAACAGGAGATTGCCCGGGTTTCCGAGGTGATTGCTCCTAGTTTCACTATCTGAGAGCGATTCTCTAAGAAGGATGTAAACCATTTTAGAGCGGAATCTGTAGCTCCTGCTACTTCTGCGAGGCGGACAAGCAAAGTATTGTGGTCCACTGTATCAAATGCTGCACTGAGGTCTAACAGTACCAGGAGACACGATTCTCTGTCATCTGCTGCTTCAAGGGCGTCGTCCCATATTTTGAGAAGTGCTGTTTCTGTGCCATGGCCTGGGCGGAAGCCTGATTGCAGAGGGTCCAGGAGTTGGTGTGTGTCCAGGTGGCGTTGTAGCTGATGTACTACTGATTTCTCCATAATCTTGGAGATGGTGTTGAGGCTTGTTATCGGTCTGCGGCAGTTAGGGTCCTTAGGGTCGAGATTGGGTTTCTTTAGCAGGGGTTTGACAATGCCTTGCTTGAGGGTGGTTGGCACAATCCCTTCTTTGAATGATTGATTTATGAGGTGTGTTATGGTAGGGGCCAAGATGTCGGAACATTCTTTCAGGCGTTTTGTGGGAATGATGTTGTTTGGTGATGTGCTGTCTCGAAGGCTTCTGATGATGTTTTTAGTCGGGTCAGTGGTGATTGGGGACAAAGAGAAATTCGGTGGTTGTTTGATGTTCGTGTCGATATCCTCTTTTTGCTTTGGTTGAGTGAGGTTGGTTGTTATTTTCTGATGAATTGATTTCCGAATGTTGTTGATTTTGTCGATGAAGAAATTTGATAACTCATTGCAAAATTCTTGAGTATTGTTTGCTGGGGGCTCTAAGCAGGTTGGGTTCATTGACTGGGCGACTATATTGAAAAGTTCCCGCAGCCTGTTTAAGGCAGTTGAGATGGTGTTCGATAAATGTTCTTTTTTGGCTTTGAAGATTGCCTTGTGGTATTTCACAGTGAGTGCTTTGTAGTTAGTATGGTTTTCCTTGGTAGGATTTCTTCTCCATGCTCTTTCAGCTCTTCTACGTTCTTGTTTGAGTAGGGTGAGAGTGCCATTAAACCATCTTGAGTTTTTTTTGCAGACGAGTGTTCTGCGTTTTTGGCGCCACTGAGTCTGTTGTTTGTAGTAATACCTTGTTTAGGGAGTTGAGTGTTTGTTCTGTTGAGAGGTTTAAGTTTAGCAAAGGTATTTTGTTTGATAATGTAGTTTTGAAGAGTTCGGAGTGTAGTTTCTGCTGAGATCTATCTGTTGCGCGTTTCTGTTTTTGGAGGGTGGTGTTAGTGGTGATTTTAAATTTGATAGCGTGGTGGTCCATCCATGGTAGTGGAGTGTTGTCAAATATGTTGATGTCCATATTCTGTTTGAAGATGAGGTCTAGAGTGTGTCCTGAACCGTGCATGGGAGCATTTATCAGCTGTTGAAGACCTAGTTCTTCCATTTGGTTGATGCAGGCGGTTGCGATAGGGTCTTGGGCAGAGTTTGCCCAGAGGTTAAAATCCCCAAGTACCAGAAGGTTTTTGGTTTTCAGGGTGTGTATTGAAATGAATTCAGTGAGTGGAGTAAGGAGATTGGTCTTTGATCCTGGTGGTCTGTAGCATAGTAGTATGTGAATGGTGTCTTGAGGTGTTGTTTGAAGATGCAGTGAGAGTGTTTCCATGAAAGGCATTGAGTTCTGTAAAGTTGGTTTGGTGAACCCAAGGTGCAATTTGAAGATCACTGCTAGGCCTCCTCCTTTTTTTCCTATTCTATGCTCGGTTAGGATACTGTAGTTCTCGGGCACCAATTCAGTTAGGATGGTGTTGCAGTCGGATGTTAGCCAGCTTTCTGTAATGAAGAGGCAGTCTATGTTGTTTTCGATGATAAAGTCGTGGATTTCCAGCCTGTGCTTGACTGCAGATCTGGTGTTGATCAGGGCGCATGCTAGTTGTTGTGGTTGGATCGGTGTCTCCCTGTATTTGATGGTTGATTGTGGGTTGGTCCTTAGTAATTGTTCTTTTTTGTCAGTCTTTTTTGAGTGGCGGTTGGTAAAGTTGAGGCAGTGTTTCTTAGCCTGTGGAGGACGTCTGCTGTGTATTTGAAGTTGCACATGGTGAGGAAGACAGACTTGCTTGAAGGAAGGGTGATCTAATGATGGTACTGATGTAGCGATGAAGAGCTTGCTGGAGGATGGAGGGATCAGATGGCTGCCACAACTTCTGGAGTGGTGGGGGTGACGGGCTGGATGGCTGGTGCGGAAGTACTGGAGGAGGTAAGGGGCTGCCTACCGCCCTCCTGTTGATCCAGAAGAAGGCGAAAAACCCCTAACTGCGTTGGCCTATTGCGCAGCAGAGGAAAAAAACTCCTTCCTGACCCCCCGAGGGGCAATCAGACTCAGGGCCCCTGGATCAACTGCTGGTGTACCCCGGTGGGCTTACCTGTACGGATGGTCCAGAAGAAAGACAGGGGGGGGGTGGCCACTACTTACTGGTGGGGTGGTGCAGTGGCTGCGTCTAGGACGATCTAAAGTGGACTGGCCTCCGGTGAATACCAGTGCCCCTGCAGTGAGGTCCAGTAGCAGGAGGGGGTATTCCAGGTGTGGAGGGGCACGGGGCTCTGTTGGACGAGAGTGGGAGGGGTATGAGGTGGCTGGCTGGCCGGAGCAAGGCCGCAGCCGTGGTCTGTCCCCTGAATCTAGCGGCTAGAGAACGGGGTGATTAGACCGCGGCTGCGGTGGTGTCCCGGGGGGGTTGAGGCTAAGACAGAGGGATCCGTGGGATGGTGGGTCCAACCTGGAGGTGACGCGGCCGGAGTGCTAGTGGCCTCAGGAGGGAGGACCAAGATGGCTGCGGGCCGTCCGGGCACTGGGGAGTACCAAGATGGCCGCCAGCTAGGCCCGAGCCGCGGGCTGTCCTAGCGTTGTTGCCCGGACCGTCTGCGATGATGGTGGGTGGATAGATCTGGTGAGGATGGGTAGAGCAGGAGGGGGGAGCGCGGGCCCGCCGGTCAAGCTGCCGGTCAGTTGTGGGAGGAGAGGTGGTGATATGCTGCCGGGCTAGCAGCCGGAGCTAGGCCGGAGCCGCAGAGTGTCCTGCGGGATGGGCCTGTGCGGCCGGCCGGCTGGCTGAACCCGGCGTCCGGATGGTGTGGACGGCGTGAAGGATAGGAGGGGAGGTCCCAGTGCACTTCTGCTGGGGGAGTCCGGGAAGAATCCGAGGAATCCAAGGATGGGTGGCCGGATGGCCGGAGCTTGGTGGCTGGGTGGCCGGAGCTGCTGCACAAGAGGTCTGCTCTCCACAGTGTCAGCACTCCTATTTAGTATTTAGTATTTAGTAGAAGCACCCTTTTGATCTAATACAGCCATGAGTCTTTTTGGGAAAGATGCAACAAGTTTTTCACACCTGCATTTGGGGATCCTCTGCCATTCCTCCTTGCAGATCCTCTCCAGTTCTGTCAGGTTGGATGGTAAACATTAGTGGACAGCCATTTTTAGGTCTCTCCAGAGATGCTCAATTGGGTTTAAGTCAGGGCTCTGGCTAGGCAATTCAAGAACAGTCACGGAGTTGTTGTGAAGCCACTCCTTCGTTATTTTAGCTGTGTGCTTAAGGTCACTGTCTTGTTGGAAGGTAAACCTTTGGCCCAGTCTGAGGTCCTGAGCACTCTGGAGAAGGTTTTCGTCCAGGATATCCCTGTACTTGGTCGCAATTATCTTTCCCTCGATTGCAACCAGTCGTCCTGTCCCTGCAGCTGAAAAACTCCCCCACAGCATGATGCTGCCACCACCATGCTTCACTGTTGGGACTGTATTGGACAGGTGATGAGCAGTGCCTGGTTTTCGCCACACATATCGCTTAGAATTAAGGCCAAAAAGTTCTATCTTGGTCTCATCAGACCAAAGAATCTTATTTCTCACCATCTTGGAGTCCTTCAGGTGTTTTTTATCAACTCCATGTCGGCTATTATGTGTCTTCTGTCAGGCCACTCTGCCATAAGGCCCCAACTGGTGGAGGGCTGCAGTGATGGTTGACAACTTTCTCCCATCTCCTGACTGCATCTCTGGAGCTCAGGCACAGTGATCTTTGGGTCCATCTTTACCTCTCTCACCATGGCTCTTCTCCCCTGATAGCTCAGTTTGGCTGGACAGCCAGCTCTAGGAATGGCTCTGGTCGTCCCAAACGTCTTCCATTTAACCACTTAAGGACCAGCCTCGTTTTGGATTTTAGGTGTTTACATGTTTAAAACAGGTTTTTTTGCTCGAAAATTACTTAGAACCCCCAAAGATTATATATTGTTTTTTTTCTAACACCCTAGAGAATAAAATGGCAGTTGACTCGGTTAAATTGATGATAGGCAACTCCTATCCTCATATTGATTAGTGGTTCCAAATTACTAATAACTACTGCAGTAGGGAACAGACACAAAAGATACGCTCAGCATCTTTCCAAATAACTGTTCTGCTTTATTATGACGCAATTGAAGGTTTTTATGCACATGATTACGTAGGTATCACATTAATATTACTATTGTAGGTTTATCGTAACAAGGGGCGTTACATAGGCAGGCTTATTCTAATCAGGACTCGAAAGAATGTAAACATTTACTGAAAACATTATTAGTGCTGTTGCACAGTGAGGGCAATGTGCAATACATACAAAATACAATACAATTATATACAGAACTTACAAATTTCCATTACAGTCTCCCCTCTTTTGCTCTTTTGATCAATATTTTGATCACTAACCATACCTGCTATCACCTTTAACCTGGAACCTCCACACGCTTAGGTAGAGGTAGTCCTGGCCAAAGAGGCAAAAAAAAAACTCCATTGTGGAGAAAATAATAGCTGAGCAACTTTTTCATTACAAAATGACTTTTCATTGTGAAAAACAAATGATTGATAAGACATATTTACAGAGTACTGGCTGTACACTCCTGTGGCCAGAATGGCCTTCTAGCTTAATTGTGAGCATGCTGACTTAGCAGCATATGTAAACACAGACAATTCTACATAAAATGGAAGACATACAAAAGACAAATATGACTTCAACATGGCTAAACTACTTTTCAAATATATATATCCCTTACAATTAAAGTAATTGAATCAAACAGTACCCTAGACTGTGATCACAAGAGGGAAACAAATCAAACACAGAGATTTCTTTAATTTAGTCATTTTTGCAGTGTCTGGTGTGGATCCAGGTGACTTTTCCTTCAAGTTTTGCAAAAACTGTACATGAAATAGATGCTGTATGAGTTTCCAAACATTTCCTTATATATAAATGTCTCTTAACAATCCACAAGTCACCTGGCTTTAGTTTTAGATCCTTCCAAACTTTTAGGATCTGGAATTGGGGAGAAAACACATAAATTAGTTTGTCAAAAACCTTAAAAGATCAGCAACATTCTCTGTGAGATCCGAAAGGAGGCCTTCAGCTGCTGAGACAAAATATAAGCAAGCGAGTAACACACTCCCAAACCAAATCCCATAGGGAGAGAGTCCAACATCTCCCTTAGGGGCTTCATCAAATATAAGAAAACATTCAGGCAAAAGTTTTCTAGTTTCTTACTCTACTTTTTCCGCTACATTGTAGACAGTAGGGGGTGTAAAAATAAAACCTCAAAACTTCTAGTAAGGACTCTCCTATAAAAATGATTTCCTCTGTTACTCTCTGTACTTTCTGCACTCTGTATTTAAAACTACTTCTGATAACACTTTTTACTGTGGCCTTTGCAGTAGCATTTGCCACTGGACATCCAAAAAACATGTCCATACAGACAAAATGCATACTTGTAAGATCCTGACTTGGGCATCTGGATATATCTTTTTGTAATCTCTGGAAGGGATGTTCAGCTTTTGGTAACACCTTTGGTAACAGGTAAAACAAGAAGTGGTATGTTATAAAAACAACTGTGGAGAAGCCCTGGCTCTATCCCATGCTCATTTACTAAGGCAGCCATAACTGCTTGTGACTGATGACACAGTCCATGTGTCAAGCTGGAGGGAAGAGAGTGGCTGGCAGACATAAATGATCACCTTTTCCAAAGTCCTGTTTCATAAGAAGTTGCCCCCTGTGGACCACTTGTTCTTCTCGTTCTGGGGTCCTTAAAGTTGAATTATTAATCCCAGCTATACTGGGCCAGAACTAGGGTGGAATCTGTGAGTTGCACAGACCCATCAAGTGTCCGGGGCTGTAAATGCAGCATCCTTAGTCACCTGGTCTGATTCCATGTGTGAAAGTTAATATGGCTACCTCAGCAAAAACCTGGAAGGCTGAAAACAGCCGATCAAATTAACTTGGCATGCTTGGTTGGTTTACCTGCCGAAGTAAAAACAAACTTCTGGCCCTTTAAATGGAACCAAAAGCTCTCAATATCTCGACTATCTATATAAATATACACTCTTTTTATAGCTCACAGGCTTTGCTAAAACATGGAGCTCTGCTTCTTGAGCTGGGGAAAAAGGATCCAATGACTTTGAATACAGAGTATCCTTCTGGGTGATAAACTGCATACTCAAATCTACAAAAAATTAAATATCTGGGTCTTCAGGGAGTGTGTCCTGCACTGGGCTCACAGCAGCTGATTCCTACACCATCAATTTAACACACATGTCTTCCTTTGTCTCCAGCCTCCTCCAATAGAGGCAATAAGGTGGCTGGATTCAAATGTACACATTTTTCATTGTTAGATTTGTACATAAACAAACTCATATTTTAAACCTTTCATTAGACAAACATTTAGTTAGCTGTATATTTGCTGCACAGATGTCGGACCATTCAAAATTAAATGTTTGAACAAAACAATATCTAACTTTGTCTAATAGCACCTTTGCATAAAAGCTACAGCTCTGATATATCGGGATGAACCCTTCATTACTGGGTCCAGCTTGCATAAATATATTACAATGGCTTGTTTTCTATCACGCTGTTTGTGTAAGAACTCCAGTTTCATGTTTCAAAAGACAACTTTTTCCTGGCAATATTATAATAAACGATAACAATACCCTGCGGTCATGGAGAGATGCCCATAAATCCAAACTATTCTTCTGCTTATACCACTGTACTTACAAGAAAAATGGGCACATCATTTCACAATCCACACATTCTGCTTTGGATTTCAAAAATAAAAATAAATAAAACAAAAGGATCAACAATCTGTATGATGGACCACAAAACATCAAAAACTAAAAAACAACTGGCTGCAGGTGGCATCTATCCTAACAGGGTGTGTGGACTTAATGTGATGGGTCTGTTATATTTAAATTGTATTTATTCTTACTCTCACATCATGGACCGCACATCAAGTTATTATCAAAAACCTTAAAATTTCATTTTTGTAGAAGAACTTCTTATGTATCCCATCCATCTTGGCTTTGTTAAATATTATGGCAGCTTTATTCAAAATAACAACCTCATCTTAATCTTTTTTTTCTCTCAATAAGAGCTTATTCTATAAATGTAAAATTACAAAATTGTTATCTTAATCTAAACTAATCCCATTTTTACAAATTTCCCCAATAACCTGGATTTCATTTCCAACCAAAGGTTGTCTAAACCAGTTTCAATATATATATATTATTAATAAAATTGTTAAACTCATATTAGAAATGAATACTCATTACTTAATTTTACTTAATTTCCCTTTTTTAAATGCCCTGTTTCCACTTTCAAAGGATATTCAATTTGTGTAATACACGGTTAAATGTAACCTTCATTTTACCATGTTTGGAAAACAGATTCAAAATAATTGTGATCACATTGTTTACCATTAGATTCGTTAACCCGGCACATTTTGTTAGAAATGTTTTGTCTAAAGAACTGGAGTTGGCATGGTGTCCTTCCAACTTATCACTGACCTCTCATCTCAGCCACATTCGTTCATGAGAGCACAAAGGAGGGGGTCACATCTGCGTACATGACACACACAAGCAATAGAACTAAAGGTCCCAGCATTCGCACACACATACACCAATATTTCTCTAAAATCGTTTACATTTAACTCTCATTAATATTTCCCTGCATAAATTCTGCATTCCTTATTTTGTTCAGATATCTTTTATATCTAGCTTCTATGATCAGACAGGCAGCCAGAGTGCTCATCCCATCTTCCCTCTCTGACAACATATAAAGTATTCTGTTTTAATTCTCATTTCTCTGTTTCTGACTCTAATAGTTGTAGTGCCTGACCCCAAATTCATCCCACAACTTAACATGAAAATGTCCCTTTTCTGTCTAGTGTTAATGTCACCCTTGATCCATCCTGCTCACATAGATAGCTGTTTCTCTAGCTGTTTACTCTGCATGATTCTTAGTCCCTGTGGACTTTGGTAACCCAGTTACCCATTGTGGATCCATGTCCACTCTAACAATTAATCTAGGGGCTCAGTATAGGCGGAACCGCACCTTTGGTTCATATATAGCGCTCCTCTTGCGCTGGGCATTTTTGAGGGTCTCTTACCCTTCATTCCCTTACTTAATTCAATGCCCATAATGACTGGCCAGTCTTCTCTCTTCTCTACATGTGCCTATACCCTCTTGCCTCTAAACTACTTTATCTAGCAGTTTTACTACATATACCTGTGAACAGCACTATTCTTCCCTTTCTTATCTATAGCACTCCAATGGACAATAGACAGGGACAACATAACATATAACCACCAATCCATACAGTTCGATTAAGGGGAGTAAAATAGGTACCCTTTGTCCCGAAAATGCCTTACCGATCAAGGAAGTCTGATAACTCAAATGTAAGCAAAAGGCTTACCTCAGCCGGCTGATTATCAGAAATTCCCGGATCGTCTCAAGCTCCTCGTTTCGGATACTCAGGGTCACCTGGTATCCCCTCCTGGCTGGCTCGCCATTGCTGACTCGGTTAAATTGATGATAGGCAACTCCTATCCTCATATTGATTAGTGGTTCCAAATTACTAATAACTACTGCAGTAGGGAACAGACACAGAAGACTCGAAAGAATGTAAACATTTACTGAAAACATTATTAGTGCTGTTGCACAGTGAGGGCAATGTGCAATACATACAAAATACAATACAATTATATACAGAACTTACAAATTTCCATTACACAGTCAATGCAACACTTTTTTTGCACCGTATTTGCGCAGCGGTCTTATAAGCGCACTTTTTTAAGGAAAAAATTCACTTTTTTGAATAAAAAAATAAGACAACAGTAAAGTTAGCCCATTTTTTTAATATTGTGAAATATAATGTTATGCCAAGTAAATTGATACCGAACATGTCATGCTTCAAAATTGCGCCCGCTCGTGGAATGGCGTCAAACTTTTACCCTCAAAAATCTCCATAGGCAACATTTAAAAAATTCTACAGGTTGCATGTTTTGCGTTACAGAGGAGGTCTAGGGCTAAAATTATTGCTCTCGCTCTACCGGTCGTGGCAATGCCTCACATGTGTGGTTTGACCACCGTTTTCATATGCGGGCGCTACTCACGTATGCGTTCGCTTCTGCGCGTGAGCTCGTCGGGACGGGGGGTTTATGAAAAAAAATTTTTATTTTTATTATTTATTTTACATGATTTTATTTATTTTTACACTGTTTAAAAAAAAAAAGTGTCACTTTTATTCCTATTGCAAGGAATGTAAACATCCCTTGTAATAGAAAAAAGCATGACAGGACCTCTTAAATATGAGATCTGGGGTCAAAAAGACCTCAGATCTCATATTTACACTAAAATGCAAAAAAAAAAAAGTAATTTAAAAAAATGACATTGAAAAAAATGTGCCTTTAAGACGTATGGGCGGAAGTGACGTTTTGACATTGCTTCCGCCCAGCAGTGTCATGGAGATGAGTGGGCGCCATCTTAGCCTTACTCGTCTCCAGGCACAGAAGGGGCACAGACGCGATCACCTCCGCCGCTACCGACGGCTCCGGTGAGCGGCGGAGGGCACTGGATCGCGGCAGGAGGGGGGTCCCCTCTCCCGCCATCGATAAAAGTGATCTTTCAGCAAATCCGCCGCAGAGACCACTTTTATCTGAAAGCTGACCGCCAAACAAAAACGGGGATACCGGGGTTATGGCAGCTAGCTGCTGCCATAACAACGATATCCGCTGGCAAACTTTGGACGTACATTGGCGTGCGGTGGTCGGCAAATGATTAAGGATTATGGAGGCCACTGTGCTCTTAGGAACCTTAAGTGCAGCAGAAATTTTTTGTACGCTTGGCCAGATCTGTGCCTTGCCACAATTCTGTCTCTGAGCTCTTCAGGCAGTTCCTTTGACCTCATGATTCTCATTTGTTCTGACATGCACTGTGAGCTGTAAGGTCTTATATAGACAGGTGTGTAGCTTTCCTAATTAAGTCCAATCAGTACAATCAAACACAGCTGGACTCAAATAAAGGTATAGAACCATCTCAAGGATGATCAGAAGAAATGGACAGCACCTGAGTTAAATATATGAGTGTCACAGCAAAGGGTCTGAATACTTAGGACCATGTGATATTTCAGTTTTTCTTTTTTTAATAAATTTGCAAAAATGTCAACAATTCTGCGGTTTTCTGTCAATATGGGGTGCTGTGTGTACATTAATGAGGGAAAAAATGAACTTAAATGATTTTAGCAAATGGCTGCAATATAACAGAGAGTGAAAAATGTAAGGGGGTCTGAATACTTTCCGTCCCCGCTGTATATATGTTCCTGGCAGGGTGTCCCATGTTGGTATTATTTTCCTGGTGAAATTGCCCATTCACTCACAAATTCCCTGACAGATACCACCATGTAGTTAATATGTTACTAAAGGGCTGCTATATCCTTAGTAGGTTCCCTGTGTCATGTACCTGGAGATGGAGCCTGATGTGGAGAGGAAGGCAATCTCTTACACCTCCAGCCTTGTACCCCTGGTAAAGTAAACAGAAGGCACAGAACCCTGGAGTGGCACGAGTGCCTAGCAGTTCAGATAGTGAAGGCTGTAGATGAGAGGTCTGTGTGCACACGGATGCAGGTTGGATCGTTACACAAGGCAGCAGGTACTTGGCAGGCTGGCAGGTCACAGGCAGCAGGGGCTTAGCAGACTGGCAGGTAGCAGACAGCAGGTACTTGACATGCTGGCAGGTATCAGACAGCAGATATAAGGAAGGCTGGACACAGAGCAGGGTCAGTCAAGCCAGGTCAGTCACTTGCAGGCACTTCAGGAACAAAGCAGTAGACAGCAGAGTAGTCAGATTCCGGCTGGAGTTGGCAATGGCAAACAGGCAGACAGAGGGTTAAGCAGAGACGTGGTCAAAGGGCAAGCCAGGGGTTAGTTAAGGTAAAGTATAAGCGTGGTCAGACGGATCAGAACGGCAACAGGAGATCAAACACAAGGAACAGGTAGCAGGTAGCAGAACACTGTAGACCATAAGGCAAAGTCCTAATACAGCAGAGGTGTTTATATAGTTCATTTGGCTCCACTCTAGTGGCGAGTGCGCACTCGCATTCGCATTTGCGCATGCACGTGTGTGCGCGCGTACATCTAATGGAGATTCTCTGTCCATGGGTTTGGCTAATAGTGTTTCTCCGTCTATAGATTTTTTTTTTTTTTTTTCTTTTTAATAACTAAACTCATGGTTGTTCCCCTCCACGGAAATCTTTAGTAAAAGGCGAAAGATTTATTCGATCTGAAGAGAAACCAGAGTATACTATGGATTTGGCTAATAGGATTTCTCTGTCTATGGATTTGGCTAACAGAAATTCTCCTTCCGCTCCTAACTTTGTGCCCGGGAATATTTCTCCTTTTCTGACACCATGTGTGGTCTCTAATCAGTTAATGATAAGGATTAATGTGAGAAGAATATTTTGTAATATATGACTAGGTCATGCTGTAGATTCTATGGTCACAATGTTCCAGGCAGGGTGTCACATGCAATCACGTTGTCTTTGCCAAAGTGATTAATGCAGTGGGCATATCCCTGTCTCTTGTAGATTTCTAAGTCTGCAAGGTGAGTAGCACAGAAATTGGAACACTCATACTCTCTATAGCCTCTAGAATTAAAATTCACTTGTGCTGCCAACAGTTGGCGTGGGCTGATTTACACTGATTTACACTTTTTCGTACAATGTTACAAGGCAAGGTAATTTGGGAATTATTAATTATTATCAATATTTGACAGTGCTGCTATGTGTGATAGTTACCAATAGGGAAAGGAACCTTATATCTTATATATAAACAAAAACTGCAAATAAATAAATAACAAAGTTCATATAAATTACTTAAAATCATAAATTCTCAAATACATAAGAAATCTTGTGTGAAATTCATAAATACCTAATAAATCAGTGTAATTAAAGTGTCCCATGCTTTCAAATAAAAGTGCATCAATAATCAAAGTCCATTAATAACTGAATTCAGTAATATTTAAGTGTCCATGATTTAAAGTGTATTAATAAAAAGTGCTTAAAAAAAACAAAGGGGTTCATTTACTAAAATTGGAGAGTGCAAAATCTGGTGCAGCTCTGCACAGAAACCAGCTTCCCGGTTTTTCCTCAAACCTTAATTGAACAAGCTACATTTAGAAGCCGATTGGCTACCATGCACAGCTGCCCTAGATTTTGCACTCTCCGGTTTTAGTAAATCAACCCCAAAGTGTTTGTGTCTTCAATATTTTCAGCAATCTTCCACTGCAAAAGTGCACCTCCGGTGACCGCCACACTAACAACTCACCAAAAAGATTTATAGATTTATAATCATGAGCCTTATACAATCCTTTCTTCAGGAGATGAATGTGGCCAAGTACAGGGATATCCTGGATGAAAACCTTCCCCAGAGTGCTCAGGACCTCAGACTGGGCCGAAGGTTTACCTTCCAACAAGACAATGACCCTAAGCACACAGCTAAAATATCGAAGGAGTGGCTTCACAACAACTCTGTGACTGTTCTTGAATGGCCCAGCCAGATCCCTGACTTAAACCCAATTGAGCATCTCTGGAGAGACCTAAAAATGGCTGTCCACCAACATTTACCATCCAACCTGACAGAACTGGAGAGGATCTGCAAGGAGGAATGGCAGAGGATCCCCAAATCCAGGTGTGAAAAACTTGTTGCATCTTTCCCAAAAAGACTCATGGCTGTATTAGATCAAAAGTGTGCTTCTACTAAATACTGAGCAAAGGGTCTGAATACTTAGGACCATGTGATATTTCAGTTTTTCTTTTTTAATAAATCTGCAAAAATGTCAAAATTCTGTTTTTCTGTCAATATGGGGTGCTGTGTGTACATTAATGAGGAAAAAAATGAACTTGATTTTAGCAAATGGCTGCAATATAACAAAGAGTGAAAAATTTAAGGGGTCTGAATACTTTCCGTCCCCACTGTATATATAGATATATAGATCTATATAGATCTACATAGATCTATATAGATCTATATATATATATATATATATATATATTTATCGGCGTATAACACTCACAGGCGTATAACACGCACATTCGTTTTAAGAGGGAAGTTTCAGAAAAAAAATGTACATTTTAAATAAGGAACTTTGAAGCAAAATAAGGGTCAGTGCCCATCTGCAGCCTCACCATTGCCATCAATGCGGCCTGATCAATGCCCATCTGCAGCCTCACAAGTGCCATCAATGCAGCCTCATTAGTCCATATCAATGCAGCCTCACCATTGCCATCAATGCAGAAGCCTCATCATTGCTATCAATGCAGCAGCCTCACCATTGCCATTAATGCAGCAGCCTCACCATTGCCATCAATGCAGCAGCCTCACCATTGCCTTCAATGCAGCAGCCTCACCATTGCCATCAGTGCAGCCTGATCGATGCCCATCTGCAGCCTAGAGGGGACAGGGAGGGATGAGCGCCAACAGATTACATACAGTGGAAGTCTCCTATGATAGACAGAACAGTAGTCCAATGTCGGCCCAGGAGACGGGACTTCCTATTACAGAGGGCGCCAAGTAAACAGGAGATTCTCACTGTATGTAATCTGACAGCTCTTGTCTCGCCCCCCTCCCTGTCCCCTCTAGGCTGCAGATGGGCATCGATCAGGCTGCGCTGATGGCAATGGTGAGGCTGCTGCATTGAAGGCAATGGGGAGGCTGCTGCATTGATGGCAATGGTGAGGCTGCAGCATTGATGGCAATGGTAAGGCTGCTGCATTAATGGCAATGGTGAGGCTGCTGCTCGTCCCGCCTCCCTCCCTCTCCCCTCCCAGGCAGCTAAAATTTAAGTATTGGCGTATAACATGCACACGCTATTTGCACCCGATTTTCAGGGTGAAAAAGTGCGTGTTTTACACCAATAAATACAGTATATATTCGATGCTCAGCATTAATGAGTACACCCCAGCAGATTTTTCGGAAAACCTTTATTTCCTTTCTGAATCAACATTTTCTATGGGACACTATACTACAAAATACTCTCACAAATGTGGGCCATTGATTGCAACCGAGATTTGTTAATTTGCACACACAAAAAAGTTTTTTCTCTAACAAATTCAATCTAGACCATGTTGCAAAAATGAATACAGCCCAATGAAAGTCTTAGGAGCAAAGCTAAATTTTAGACAACAAAATACTAATTAACAAGAATTCAACTACAGGTGCGTCTAATTATTTATTAAACAGGTGTCCAGCAGACAGTTGATTATAAAAGGGCACTGCAACCATCTCACAGATGTCCAGGCCGTCCACAGGTTAATAACGCCACAGGAGCGCATTCTGATGAGAAGGGTTGAAGAAAATCGCCATGCAAGTTCACTGCAGTTAACTAAAGAAGTAGAAAGCCAATCTGGGGTGATTGTTTCCCGTGACACAACAAGGCGTGCTCTAAAAGAGGTTGTTCTTGAAGAATGGAAAAAGATAGATGTCGCAATATGTACCTAACTTGTTTATTTAATGCCTAGAAGACTTGGTGCTGTCCTTACAAATCTTGTAGGTTTCCTAGATGTAGTAGTTTTTGTTGTGGGGTGTATTCATTTTTGCATCAACTAATTTGAGTAAAACTGAAGATGTTTTAATCTAAGTTATATTATTAACACAGTAGCTGCCTCCAGAGTTCCTGACACACAGAGCAGTACCCCAATTACACTGGGCAGAGTGGGGACAACAGTGTGTGTGTTGGGGGAGGGGGTCTGGTTTGCTATACATAGGGCCTGCATGTGTACACTCTGCATAATACTTGACAATTAAGATTAGCTGATAGGAATCCAGATCCAAACTGGGTGGGTGTAAAAATCTTGTTGCATCTTTCCCAAAAAGACTCATGGCTGTATTAGATCAAAAGGGTGCTTCTACTAAATACTGAGCAAAGGGTCTGAATACTTAGGACCATGTGATATTTCAGTTTTTCTTTTTTAATAAATCTGCAAAAATGTCAACAATTCTGTGTTTTTCTGTCAATATGGGGTGCTGTGTGTACATTAAAGAGGAAAAAAATGAACATAAATGATTTTAGCAAATGGCTGCAAAAAGAGTGAAAAATTTAAGGGGGTCTGAATACTTTCCCTCCCCACTGGAAAACAAATGTCTATTTTGCTCATGACAAAGCAAAATATGGAATTGTAATATGTGTAATCACTTAAATTCCTACCCCCAATTCAGGATACTTGTGCATCCCCTGCTTGCTGCTTGTGGACACCCATAGATGCCTAAATAGTCATGTGCAGTTTGTAAACTACAGGAAGCAAGAGGAGTAAAGGGTCTGACAACCTTATAGATGCTCATCTCTGGAATGAGACTACTGAGGTATGTTTGATTGAATGTATTACATCCCCTACCCCTGGATTAGAGATCTATAATTTCAGGACAGATGCTAGTGTACTACAAGCTTTAACCACTTGCTTACAGGGCACTTAAACCCCCCTCCTATCCAGACCAATTTTCAGCTTTCAGCGCTGATGCACTTTGAATTACAATTGCGCGGTCATACAACACTGTACCCAAATGAAATTTTTATCATTTTTTCACCACAAATAGAGCTTTCTTTTGGTGGTATTTGATCACCTCTGCCGTTTTTACTTTTTGTTAAAAAAATGTAAAAAACTGAATTTTTTTGAAATTTTTATTTTTATTTTTTTATACTTTGTTATAAAGAATTTAAAACGGGTAATTTTTCTCCTTCATTGATGTACGCTGATGAGGCGGCAGTGATGGGCACTGATAGGCGGCAGTGAAGGGCACTGATGGGTGGCAGAGATGGGCACTGATGGGTGGCAGTGATGGGCAGCACTGCCAGGTGGCACTGATTGGCACTACAGGTGGGCATTGATAGGTGGCACTTGTGGGCATTGATAGGTTGCACTTGTTGGCATTGATAGGTGGCACTGTGGGCACTGTTTGGTGGCACTGTGGGCACTGTTTGGTGGCACTGTGGGCACTGTTTGGTGGCACTGTGGGCAGTGCTAGGAGGCACTGTGGGCTATTTTAAATTGGCACTAGTAATCGGCACTGATGAGGCAGATGTGCCTCCTCCATCCCAGCCGGTGATCGGCTTTTTTTTCTACTCACGCTGTCAGCGTGAGTAAAAAAAAAAAAACGATTACCGATCTTTTTGTTTACATCATGTGATCAGCTGTCATTGGCTGACAGCTGATCACATGGTAAGGGGCCGAGACCGGCCCCTTACTCGGATCGGTGATCAGCCGAGTCTCAGTGACTCGGTGATCACATCGCGCCCGGCGCGCGCCCTGCAGGGCGCGCGCAGGGAGCGCGCAGGGAGCGTGCACAGGGGAGGCCGTCATATGACGGCCTCCCAGGAATGCAGGTCCGCGCTGTGGCCGTCATTCGGCTATAGCGCGGACGTCAGGAGGTTAATAAAGATGGTCAGAGCAAGCAGCAGACAGTAACTGGCTAAGCAGGCTGATTGCCAGGTCACACACAGACAGGGGAAGATTTATTAAAGCTGGATACACACTATACAATTTTCTTTAGGTTTTTTCCTTTAGGCCCCTTTCACACATAAGGACCGTTTGTCTGTTTTCATCCATCCGTTGACGGATGAAAAACATACAT
Source organism: Lithobates septentrionalis (assembly GCA_037952835.1). NCBI lineage: Eukaryota > Metazoa > Chordata > Amphibia > Anura > Ranidae > Lithobates > Lithobates septentrionalis. The sequence goes on from JBBDGP010000600.1 coordinate 747,050, forward strand.
CGATGCATTCCAATGGAAAAACTGATGACAACGGATGATCATCTATTTTCTTCTGTTTTCATCCGCTTCAACATCAGTTTTTTTGAACGGATGAAAGCCATATTTTTCATCCGTCAAAATAACGAAACTGACGAAAAACAGATGTAAACTGACAAATGTTCAGTTTTTCCTCTGTTTTTGCATTGGTTGTTAGGTGCAACCAGTCACTGTGGGGAGGTTGTGCAGAGAAAGGCAGGAGAGGAGGTCCCGTAGCATAGGACCTAAGGGGATCAGCGCAGGGACAGCATGACATGTGCGGACTGCACAGTCACGCTGTGTCACGCTGTTTCCCCTTTAAGAAAAAGGGGGAGTGGATAGCAGGGCAGGAAGTGCGGGGAGAGTAAGAGGAGGAAGAAGGGGGAAGTTACATCAGTGGAGAGTGACGGGGAAAAGATTAACACGCGCTCCCATCGCTCCACTGCTTCCCTCAGAATGGCGGATCTCACAGCAGCAATGATTGTTTCCCAACTTAGAGCAGCGGCGGCAGCACAGGGGGCAGACTGGCTGCAGGCTCAGGTGGCAGCAATCCGGTCGGAGGACAGAGCGACAGCGAGCGGGGGGGCCATGGAGGCTCCTCGTGCACGCCGTTCCAGGCCGCCAGAACGCTTCAGCCCTGACTCCGCTCCCAGGGGTCAGGGGCCACAGCAGCATTCCAGAGGATCGATCCAGCCGCCCCCCAGTGACCAGCAGGCTCGAGGAGCCGGAAGAGGTGACGGCAAGAGGAATCAGCGGAGGGGCCGGAGTGCAGGGATGGGGGAGACCAGCGCAACCCACGGTTCCCCCCCTCAGCTCGTCGCAGATGCCAGGAACAGTCGGCTGGTGAGTCGCAGGGGGCTTCGAGCGGCCGGTCCGGACAGAGTTCGACATCCGACAATCGGGGGGCTGGCCAGGTGGCCGAGGCGGCCAGCAGCCCTGTTCCGTCCGGTGGGAGGACCGTAAAGAGCACGGTATCGTTGGTGAACAGAGGCGGAGGGAGTGCAGCGGAGGTCCAGGCTGGGCGGCGGCGCAGAAGTCTTTCCAGGCGAGCAGGTCACGGGTCTGGCATTACAGCGCAAAGATTGGGCTGAGAGCAGCAGCGCAGACCCCCGGCAGCCAGAGCGGGTCCCTCTGGAGTGCAGCCAATGGTCGTTCGTCCAGATGAGGTCAGCGACAGATCGGAAGGGGAGCTGTCCGGGTCGGAGAGGGACGAGGACCGTGGACACGCGTCAACGGTGGATTCCGGAGTGGCGGCTGGTGGGCCCAGTCCCGGGCAGCCCGGTGAGTGCAGCTCTACTTTAACTATTACTTCTTTGTTAGAAAAGTTATTAGAACAAGGCAGAACAGGGGGTCCCTCGGGGGGTGGTAATTTGGTAGGGGGGAGTGTGGTTAGGCCACCCACAGGACAACCCAGGGTAGCAAGAGAGGAGGCGGGCAGGACAGGCCTGCAGGATTTATTGGTGGGCTTGCGGGATTTAGTGCAGCGCTTTGAGCCGACCACGGGGGGACAATTCGGCACCAGCGCGGGCCTGGGCGACGCCGCGGGAAAGGGATTCGGCTGCGGCGACCACGCCGACACCGGCGGTTGCAGTTACCAGGGATTCGGTGACCCCGGCAAGTGGAGCGGGGACGGCGGTGACTGACCCGAATGGACCATCAACCAGCGTTTCGGGCTCGGACAGCCAGGAAAAAACAGAGGAGAAGAAGACGGAGTCAGTCAGGTTGGCTGACTCCGCAAAGAGCGAGGTCTACGTCTGTTTTGAAGGCCCGTTGGGGGCCCACCTCAAAACAGAAGTGAAGGAAAAGATTTGGAAAGGGGAATATGTGGAGATATTCACATTGCTCCCGTTAGAGAAATTCAATCTGGACAGATTGAAACCGGAAGAGCGTAAGAAGGAGGACGAGGAAAAACGCCGATATAGGCTTATTCCTCGCACCTTTTCTAATTGGCTGCAGGCTTTTGCTATCTTGGCGAGTGTGGTTGGGGAAAAGACCCCCGAGCATTGCTCAGCCTTGTTTGTATACTTGGATGCCATTAGTGATGCACACCGGACGTACGGCGGAGTGGCATGGCTGCGTTACGACGAGCAGTTCAGGCAACGGATGGCCGTCAGACCCTCACTACGCTGGGATCATAAGGATATCAGCCTGTGGATGAAGCTTATGACCGCTGCGAGGGCTCCGAACCAGTTTTTTCAGGCAGGGGTCGGAGGTAACGTTGCTCCAGGACAATCGACCGAGAAGAAATGGGGCTTCTGTTGGCAGTTTAATGAGGGCACCTGTAAGTTCGGAACAAACTGTCGATTTAAGCATACATGTTCCGGTTGCGGGGGCTCTCACGCATTGTCAAAGTGTTTTAGAAGAGGAAAGGGGCGTGGCGGAGAGCCTGCGAACAAGAGGGATGACGCCGGTGCGGGTGGAAAGGATGCGACCTTTCCTCAGTAGGTACCCCGACAAACAGGCGGCTCAGTTATTAGACTCAGGATTCACGAGCGGTTTTAAAATACCGTGTTCATTGGAGGCTGCACCTCGCATAGCAAAAAATTTACGCTCGGCCCTCACGCATCCGACGGTGGTGGCCGAAAAATTGGGAAAAGAAATACAGTTAGGGCGCATGGTTGGCCCTTTCACGTCAGTCCCACTACCGGGATTGGTTGTATCCCCATTGGGAGTGGTTCCCAAGAAGGAGCCCAATAAATTCAGGCTGATTCATCACCTTTCTTTTCCCAAAGGTGGTTCAGTCAATGATGCGATTGCGCCGGAGGAGTGTGCAGTTACGTACACTTCCTTTGATGCAGCGATATCATGGGTCCGTCGCTACGGTCGGGGGTCACTCATGGCGAAAGCGGATATAGAATCTGCCTTTCGGCTTTTGCCAGTTCACCCGGAAAGTTTCCGTTTGCTAGGCTGCATATGGGATGGGGCATACTACGTAGATCGCTGCCTCCCGATGGGGTGTTATATCTCCTGTGCTTTCTTTGAAAAGTTCAGTTTGTTTCTGGAATGGGTGGTACGGGACGTTTCTGGGATCAATTTAGTCATCCACTACCTGGATGACTTCCTTTGTGTGGGCCCTGCTGGTTCCAACATCTGTGCAGTCTTATTGGGCACGCTACAGCACATAGCAGAGCGTTTTGGGGTACCGTTAGCGCCGGAAAAAACAGTGGGCCCCATGTCCAATATTGTCTTCCTGGGAATTGAGGTAGATTCCATGGGAATGGAGTGCCGCCTGCCGCTGGACAAGCTTGAAGCGCTCAAGGCAGAAGTGCGTGGCACCATTGGGAAGCGTAAGGTGCAGTTGAGGCAGCTACAATCATTACTGGGCAAGCTAAATTTTGCTTGCCGAATAATTCCCATGGGCAGGGTCTTTTGCCGGCGGTTGTCGGCAGCGACTACAGGGGTCACCGCCCCCACTCACTTTGTGACGCTTAACGGCGAACATAGGGAGGAATTGTGGGTATGGCATGATTTCCTTGAATCATTCAATGGGCGTGCTCTCTGGATGTCAGGTCCCATCAGTAATTTTGATCTTGAATTATTTACGGACGCGGCCGGTTCTACGGGCTATGGGGCCGTTTTCCAAAGAACTTGGAGCGCTGCCCGCTGGCCTCCTACTTGGGTGGAGGCTGGGTTCTTGAAGAACCTGGTTCTGCTGGAGCTGTTTCCAATTGTGGTGGCAATGGAAATTTGGGGGGAGTCTTTCCGTAACCTGAAAGTGCGGCTCAACTGTGACAACTTAGGAGTTGTCCAGGTGATTAACCGTTTGTCAGCCAAGTCCATGCCAGTGGTCAGGTTGCTGAGGTACTTGGTATTGCGCTGTTTGAAATTTAATGTTTTCATCTACGCTGTACATTTACCAAGGGTCGAGAACACTGTAGCTGACGCACTGTCTCGTTTTCAGTGGGACAGGTTTCGGGAGTTGGCACCAGACGCGGAGCAGCAGGGGGTTACCTGCCCGGACTGGATGTGGAGTGTGGCCTTGGGAACGTGGCGAGGTGGATTCAGCACTCCGTGAGTAAGGCCACTTGGGACGCTTATTCCAAGGTATGGCAAGATTGGCTGACATGCTTACATGGGCTAGGAATCGACCCTGTGGGCCGGGAGGTTCCTCAGGCGATTCTTTATTTTATTAATATGGGTTTTGAGAGGGGCATCTCGGCAGCTGCCATCGATAGGAAACTGGCAGGTTTGGCCTTTCTTTTTAAGTTACAAGGGCTGCGGGACCACACAAAAGACTTCTGGGTTAAACAAGCAGTGAAAGGTTACAGGAAAGAGCATAGGGAAAGTGATGGTCGGCGCCCAGTGTCTTTTGATATGTTACACGGCCTATTTAGACAGGTATCGTATATTTGCAGTTCTGAGTTTGAAAGCACGTTATTCCGGGCGGCTTTTGCGTTAGCATTTTTTGGGGCGTTACGGGTAAGTGAATTGGTCAGTCCGTCAAAACGAGCGCAAGGGGGGCTTCAATGGGAGGATCTGGAATTTTCGACCTCTTCGGTTAGGATATGGATTAAAAGGTCAAAAACCGATCAGATGGGGAAGGGAGCGCAATTGGAGGTTTTCCGGATCGCGGGGTCCCACATTTGTCCGGTTGCAGCGGTGACATGTTTCAGGGACAGGCGTCTGCCATTGCCGGGGTCGTTTTTGATTCATGCAGATGGATCGTCCTTGTCCAAATTTAAATTTGCTGCAGTGTTCAAAAAATGTTTATCAGCGGCCGGTCACGATCCTAACAGGTACTCATCCCACTCTTTCCGCATTGGGGCGGCTACAGAGGCTGCCAGGGCGGGGCTTAGCATTGAAACAGTGAAGCGCATTGGGAGGTGGGACTCAGATAGATTTAGGCTTTATATCCGTCCACATTTATTGTAGACTTGTGTTTAGGAGGTTTTTTGTTTTTCAGTTAGGGGATAGAGTTTAAGGTTGGGGTTACTTATTGTGTTGTTTGTTAATCTTGCTTTACAGGTGGCTCTGTTCCCCTGGTTTGGATTTTGGGCCACTCCTTCATTTTCTGGGGGGCAAAAAGGGCCGACGTTCGGCCGAATGGTAGGCAACTGGGCATCCCGAGACAGGAGGCAAGGGTCAGGTGGATCGGGCTTCCGGGTATGCTGTGGAACAGGGTAAGGTCAGAAGTCCACAAGTTCGCCAGCTGGGACAGGGCCCCAGATGTTTTGGTGCTCCATGTGGGGGGGAACGACATGGGGGTTAGGTCGATGAGGGAGCTGATACGTGACATCAAGTGTGATTTTTTACGCTTACAGGCGTCATTCCCTGGCATGGTTATAGTGTGGTCAGATATGGTGGGGAGGACTAAATGGCGGTGGGCGGTGTCTGATAAAAAGGTTGACAGGGCCCGAGTCAAGGTAAATAAAGAGGTCAGTAGGTTTGTTATGCGTAATGGGGGTGTTACAATAAGACATAGGGAGTTGGAGGTGGATACGTGGAGATACCTTAGGAGTGATGGGGTGCACCTTACGGAAGTAGGTACCGACCTTTGGGCGTTAGGATTGCAGGATGGGGTACAGCGTGCACTGAGGGTTTGGAGGTGCGTGCAAGGGTAAGGCTTTACCCCTTGCGTGCGGTGGCAGTGGTTTGGGTCTGTGAGGAGGAGGAGATTTATGTTATGGTGATTTTTCATGGTTGGTACCCATATGTAATATGGGCTTTGTTATGTACCTTCCGGTTACGAGGTGTTAACCAGGAAGGGGTAAAGTTAGGTCACTGGGGAAGGTTGTTTACTGTCTCACAGTCTGGGGGTTTGCGACTGGAGACCAAGAAGTTTTAAGAAGTTTTTCGCAGTGACCTGTGGGTGGGTTCCCCTCCAAGACCCTAATAAGTACTGAGAAAGTTTATTATTAAAAAGGTATTTAAAAAAAAGTTATTTAATATGTTATTTATATATTTTTATATTTTGTTAATAAAAGGCCGTCAAGGCCATTTACTCCAGCACCTGGTCATGTCTTTTGTGGGGAGAATTGGAGGGGTTTGGTATGTTTAAGGGGGTGGCTAAGAAGACTGGGGTGTTAAGTCCTTCACAGGTCAAGGAGGTCCCGTAGCATAGGACCTAAGGGGATCAGCCTAGGGACAGCATGACATGTGCGGACTGCACAGTCACGCTGTGTTACGCTGTTTCCCCTTTAAGAAAAAGGGGGAGTGGATAGCAGGGCAGGAAGTGCGGGGAGAGTAAGAGGAGGAAGAAGGGGGAAGTTACATCAGTGGAGAGCGACGGGGAAAAGATTCCCACCCACCCTCCCTGGTGTGCTAAAAAAAAAAAAAAAAAAAGGTGTAGACTATGGAGTCAGCTTGGGCAGTGGTTTGGGTCTGTGAGGAGGAGGAGATTTATGTTATGGTGATTTTTCATGGTTGGTACCCATATATTTTGTTAATAAAAGGCCGTCAAGGCCATTTACTCCAGCACCTGGTCACGTCTTTTGTGGGGAGAATTGGAGGGGTTTGGTATGTTTAAGGGGGTGGCTAAGAAGACTGGGGTGTTAAGTCCTTCACAGGTCAAGCAGTATACAAATTGAGGGGGCAGTCTGCACAAATAGGCTCCCTCACTTGCTGGCGCTGACTGTCGTTGTCAGCTTTTAAATGTAATTGCAGACTATAGTGGGGGGAGATGTACATATAGTGAGGGGGGCAGTGTGTGCAAGGAGAGGGGGAGAAGAGATGTACATATAGTGTGGGGGGGCAGTGTGTGCAAGGAGAGGGGGAGAAGAGATGTATAAATAGTGTGGGGGGGGGCAGTGTGTGCAAGGAGAGGGGGAGAAGAGATGTATATATAGTGTGGGGGGGGGGGGCAGTGTGTGCAAGGAGAGGGGGAGAAGAGATGTATAGATAGTGTGGGGGGGGCAGTGTGTGCAAGGAGAGGGGGAGAAGAGATGTATATATAGTGTGGAGGGGGGGCAGTGTGTGCAAGGAGAGGGGGAGAAGAGATGTATAGATAGTGGGGGGGGGGGGCAGTGTGTGCAAGGAGAGGGGGAGAAGAGATGTACATATAGTGTGGGGGGGGGCAGTGTGTGCAAGGAGAGGGGGAGAAGAGATGTATATATAGTGTGGGGGGGCAGTGTGTGCAAGGAGAGGGGGAGAAGAGATGTATAGATAGTGTGGGGGGGGCAGCGTGTGCAAGGAGAGGGGGAGAAGAGATGTACATATAGTGTGGGGGGGGGGGACAGTGTGTGCAAGCAGAGGGGGAGAAGAGATGTATATATAGTGGGGGGGGGCAGTGTGTGCAAGGAGAGGGGGAGAAGAGATGTATATATAGTGTGGGGGGGGCAGTGTGTGCAAGGAGAGGGGGAGAAGAGATGTATATATAGTGGGGGGGGGGGGAGCAGTGTGTGCAAGGAGAGGGGGAGAAGAGATGTACATATAGTGGGGGGGGGGCAGTGTGTGCAAGGAGAGGGGGAGAAGAGATGTATATATAGTGTGGGGGGGCAGTGTGTGCAAGGAGAGGTGGAGAAGAGATGTATATATAGTGTGGGGGGGCAGTGTGTGCAAGGAGAGGGGGAGAAGAGATGTATATATAGTGGGGGGGGCAGTGTGTGCAAGGAGAGGGGGAGAAGAGATGTATATATAGTGGGGGGGGGAGCAGTGTGTGCAAGGAGAGGAGGAGAAGAGATGTATATATATATATAGTGGGGGGGGGGCAGTGTGTGCAAGGAGAGGGGGAGAAGAGATATATATATAGTGGGGGGGGCAGTGTGTGCAAGGAGAGGGGGAGAAGGGATGTATATATAGTGGGGGGGGGGCAGTGTGTGCAAGGAGAGGGGGAGAAGAGATGTATATATAGTGTGGGGGGGGGGCAGTGTGTGCAAGGAGAGGGGGAGAAGAGATGTATATATAGTGGGGGGGGGAGCAGTGTGTGCAAGGAGAGGGGGAGAAGAGATGTACATATAGTGGGGGGGGGGCAGTGTGTGCAAGGAGAGGGGGAGAAGAGATGTATATATAGTGTGGGGGGGCAGTGTGTGCAAGGAGAGGTGGAGAAGAGATGTATATATAGTGTGGGGGGGGGCAGTGTGTGCAAGGAGAGGGGGAGAAGAGATGTATATATAGTGGGGGGGGGGCAGTGTGTGCAAGGAGAGGTGGAGAAGAGATGTATATATAGTGTGGGGGGGCAGTGTGTGCAAGGAGAGGGGGAGAAGAGATGTATATATAGTGGGGGGGGGGCAGTGTGTGCAAGGAGAGGGGGAGAAGAGATGTATATATAGTGGGGGGGGAGCAGTGTGTGCAAGGAGAGGAGGAGAAGAGATGTATATATATATATAGTGGGGGGGGGCAGTGTGTGCAAGGAGAGGGGGAGAAGAGATATATATATAGTGGGGGGGCAGTGTGTGCAAGGAGAGGGGGAGAAGGGATGTATATATAGTGGGGGGGGCAGTGTGTGCAAGGAGAGGGAGAGAAGAGATGTATATATAGTGTGGGGGGCAGTGTGTGCAAGGAGAGGGGGAGAAGAGATGTATATATAGTGGGGGGGGAGCAGTGTGTGCAAGGAGAGGGGGAGAAGAGATGTACATATAGTGGGGGGGGGGCAGTGTGTGCAAGGAAAGGGGGAGAAGAGATGTATATATAGTGTGGGGGGGGCAGTGTGTGCAAGGAGAGGTGGAGAAGAGATGTATATATAGTGTGGGGGGGGGGGGCAGTGTGTGCAAGGAGAGGGGGAGAAGAGATGTATATATAGTGGGGGGGCAGTGTGTGCAAGGAGAGGGGGAGAAGAGATGTATATATAGTGGGGGGGGGCAGTGTGTGCAAGGAGAGGAGGAGAAGAGATGTATATATATATATAGCGGGGGGGGGGGGCAGTGTGTGCAAGGAGAGGGGGAGAAGAGATATATATATAGTGGGGGGGCAGTGTGTGCAAGGAGAGGGGGAGAAGGGATGTATATATAGTGGGGGGGGGGGGGGCAGTGTGTGCAAGGAGAGGGGGAGAAGAGATGTACATATAGTGAGGGGGGAGTCTGTACAGACAGGCTTCCTCAATTGCTGATGCTGACTGTCATTGTCAGCTTTTAAATCTAATTGTCGGCTCTTTTTTTTTGTCTATAAACAGTGCAGAGCCAGACCTGAAAAAAAATAAAAAAGACATTACTCAGCGCAAAGAGATAATGAAGAGATACAATGTATCTCTCGGGTTCTTAGATCAAAGGAATGAACTTTGGTCTGTATATGATGGCAGTTTAACCACTTAAAGACTAAACCTTGTTCTGACATTTGTTGCTTACAAGTTAAAAATCTGTATTTTTTGCTAGAAAATTATTTAGAACCCCCAAACATTATATATGACAGTTGTTGCAATATTTTATGTCACACGGTATTTGCGCAGCGATCTTTCAAGCACAATTTTTTGGGAGAAAATACACTTCCATGAATTAAACAAATGAAACAGTAAAGTTAGTCAAATTTTTTTGTATGATGTGAAAGATGATGTTAGGCCACAATAATCATGATCTTTATTCTAAGCACAAAAAATGTGATTCTCATTTTATCCAGAATCATGCAGCTCTAATGTAAACCAAACATTTAACTCAAGTGGTTAAGTGGATGTAAAGAACTGATGTAAAAACTGAAAAAAAACTAATGTAAATTGATCTGTTTTTTCTTTGAAAAAAACGTGACTGAACTGATAAAACAAACTGAAGGCATGTGTGAAAGGGGCCTATAATTTACCAAAACCATATAATATGAGGTCAAACCTAAACACTTTCAATTTGTATGCAATCAGGCAGGCCCTTGCACTACATAGTTGAAGGTAAATCTAATGCCGCGTACACACGGTCGGACTTTTCGGCTACAAAAGTCCGACAGCCCGTCCGACAGACTTTCGACTGACTTTCGACTGACTTTTGGCGGACTTGCGGCGGACTTTCTAACGAACGGACTTGCCTACATACGATCACACAAAAGTCCGACGGATTCGTACGTGATGACGTACACCGGACTAAAATAAGGAAGTTGATAGCCAGTAGCCAATAGCTGCCCTAGCGTGGGTTTTTGTCCGTCGGACTAGCATACAGACGAGCGGATTTCTGGGTCCGGCGGAGTTACGACGTAAAGATTTGAAGCATGTTTCAAATCTAAAGTCCGTCAGATTTGCAGCTGGAAAAGTCAGCTGAAAGTCCGGGGAAGCCCACACACGATCGGATTGTCTGCCAGATTTGGTCCATTGGCGTCCATCGGACTTTTGTAGACGAAAAGTCCGACCATGTGTACGCGGCATTAAGGAAATTGAACAACAAAAGTTGTATGGTGTGTATCCAGCTTAAAGCAATCTGGTGCAGCTCTGCGTAGAAACCAATCACCTTCCAAGTAACAGGTCAATGATCAAGTTAAGCAAAAAGAAAAAAACAATAAAGCCGAATACAAACACAATTCAAACAATACACAGAAATAATCCAAGGTATGAACAGAAAAACAGAAAGTCAAAGACTGTCTAATCTCTTTCCAGGGAGTAAAAAAACAGACATAGGCTAAATTTCCAGCATTCAATTTAATCATTTTTAATTAGGGTACAAGTGTGCACTGCAGAGACTGGAGATGCAGTGCTGTGTAATGACCAGTAGATGGTGAAAGATCAAGGTTGACCATTACATACGTCATCGTTGCAGAATACATATGAGTAGGTTGTTATACTAATCATTTAGCAAATAGCTTTGTGTTGATCTCTTTTAATAATAAGTTATAGTATTAGTCTCGCCTGTATTTTGTTTAATTGTATATTAATAAAAATCCACGTTATGATCTCTTTAATCAGTTTCACTAAGTAAAGACATATTTCTTCTCCTTTATTTCCCTTTTTACATTGGTTGCATGTGGAAAGTAGATAAAATCCCAGCAGATCTCATTATTCTCCAAACCCCCTGCTCTAGTAAGGTCTGAAAGGTCCTTTATCTAATGATTTAGAGAGGTTCCTATTAGAGGAACTGACTGAAATGACAGAGAGCTATAAGAAAAGAAACAAGCTATTGACAGCTCTGAGAAAAGACATTTTAATATGAGGGAAGATCATGATGAAGATGAAACATTCATGGGCTGGCTGTTGTTAAACCATTTACAATATGCAAAATTCTATCAGCTGAAATGCATAGAATAATTACACCAGTATTCACATCAAAATGATAAAATGTCTATCTGTGTTTAAGGCCTTTCTTGTCTGTAATGCTAATCCAATGATTTTGCAATTTTCCAAGTCCTTACCTAGAAAGTATGTCAAATTGAATTCCTGGCTTCACTCTGACTTTCAAATCTGCGTGCTTGTTCCAGGTCAGTGACTAAGGAATTTATGTAGCCAAAGACAGTGTCATAAACAGGTGTGACCAGAACCGTGTGATCTGCGAAAGAGGACACCAAAACGTATATAAGTGAAAATATAATAATTGATTAAATTAAGTGAATAATATAGTACAACCACCTCCAATATGACACAGTGCAATAACCAACCAACAGACAGAGACCCGCAAATAACAACAGACAGATAAGTACAATAAATGGGAAATACCAGGATCATAAACAATTGCCAGGGTCATACACATCAGATCAGCAGATGAACAGGGGATGTTCCAGAGACATAAACGTAAGCCAGGCCAAGGTCATACACAGGGAGATCAGCAGATGGGGTAAGGAACACAGGACAGGGAGAGGATGGATGGATCAGACTGCAGGCAGGGATGCAAGGTAACAGGTGGGACAGGATAGGCATCGGGACAGGGATACACAATCAGATACATGGGTCACAGGTTCAGGGCACAGGAACAGGTTCAGAATCAGGATCAGATCACAAGCTAGCAGGTCAGGGCGCAAGGAAGAAACCAAGGCAAACATGTGAGTGCTTGCCGGGTATTTATAGACCTGTGATTGGCCTCAAGTGACACCTGATTGTAGGAGGTACTGTCTGCTCCACACTGCCAGGATCCATCCGCTGGTGGACGCCTGTACTGCGTCCCAAAGATGACATAACATCAGCAGGGAAAAGCTCTCCTGACAGTTCCAAACTGCCAGGAGACACATGCTGGTGGACCTCAGTACTGCATGCCAAATGACAGATATTACCAGCGGATGGAACATTTCCTGACACACAGCCTGGCAACTAAGATAATTCTCTCACTTTCTAAAACTCTTATATGGAAAAAATGCACTCTGGTTCGGCCACATCTGGATTATTCCGTCAGTTCTGGTCACCAATCTTTAGAAAGGATGTGCTGGAGCTGGAGAGAGTCCAGAGAAGGGCAACTACATTAATATGGGGACTGGAGGACCTCAATTATGAGGAACGACTACAAGCACTAAATTTATTCTCCTTGGAGAAGAGACAATTGAGAGGAGATATGATAGCGATATATACTAATACCTCAACGGGGATTCCAGCGTAAGTATGAAACTTTTCAGTCCCAGGGATTGTAAGAGGACACGGGGCCACATGAAGAGATTGGAAGAGAAGCAGTTTCACCTTAAGCTGCGTAGGGGTTTTTTCACTGTCAGGGCGGTAAGGATGTGAAACGCTCTTCCACAACTGGTGCAGGAGGTATGGGTAGTTTTTAAAGACTCTTGGATGTGCATCTTAGCTAAAACATTATACGGAGATATGGGAAATTATTTTTTTACACACATACATACAGACACCTACACATGTTGAACTGGATGGACTGTTGTCTTTATTCAACCTTACCATGTAACTAGCATATTCAGTGGGAATTCAGTAATGAAAGCACTTCTCAGTTAGTCCAACTACATTTATGGCCTAATGGACACTGGCGCATGAGGCTCTGGCGTTTAGGTGCGGGTGGAAGGTACAGGCACACTGAAATAAATATTTACAGGTGGTTATGGATTCCCTCTATTTATTCCATATATGTATTAACTTGTCTATTCCTATAGTTAGCTAGACTATCAAAGCTCTGGTATAGTTACTGGTGATGGTACAATAATAAGGTTAGCTATTGAAAATAAAACACACTGCTTCTATAAACCAGGGTCTTATTTATTTCCCAAGAAAATATGAACGCTAACATAAAAACACTAAGGCTCCTTTCACACATATACGACTTCAAAGTCGCACGATTTTACCGCGATTTCGCGGCCGCGATTTTGCCGCGATTTTACCGCGATTTGACCGCGATTTGGGAGTAGTACTACTTTGGCACGTTTTTGGCATTAACAAACGAAAACATACAGTAGTTGGTATGAATCATAAGGGGGAACTCCACGCCAAGTTTTAAATAAAAAAAACTGGCGTGGGTTCCCCCCCAGGGGCATACCAGGCCCTTAGGTCTGGTATGGATTGTAAGGGGAACCCCCTACGCCGAAAAATCGGCGTGGGGGTCCCCCCAAAATCCATACCAGACCCTTATCCGAGCACGCAGCCCGGCCGGTCAGGAATGGGGGTGGGGACGAGCTAGCGCCCCCCCCCTCCTGGACCGTACCAGGCCGCATACCCTCAACATGGGGGGTGGGTGCTTTGGGGCATGGGGGGGGCGCCCTGCGGCCCCCCCCACCCCAAAGCACCTTGTCCCCATGTTGATGAGGACAAGGGCCTCTTCCCGACAACCCTGGCCGTTGGTTGTCGGGGTCTGCGGGCGGGGGGCTTATCGGAATCTGGGAGCCCCCTTTAATAAGGGGGCCCCCAGATCCCGGCCCCCCACCCTATGTGAATAAGTATGGGGTACATGGTACCCCTACCCATTCACCTAGGGAAAAAAGCGTCAATAAAAAACACAGTACACAGGTATTTAAAATAATTTATTAGGCAGCTCCGGGATCTTCTTCCGACTTCGGGGGTCCTCTTCCGACTTCGGGGGTCTCTCCGGCGTCTTCTCCCGGTGTCCGCATCTTCTGCCGGCTCCACCGCTATCTTCTGGCGCTCTTTTGCCAGCGGTGGTCCGGACCCCTGGATCGTCTTCTTCCCTCTTCTCTTCCAGAGATGTTGACACGACGCTCTCTCCAGCCAGAATGGTCTCTATGCGCTCCGCAACTGACTTATATAGGCGGTGACCCCGCCCCTTTATGCCGTCACAGTCCCTGGGCATGCTGGGACTGTGACGTTTTAGGAGGCGTGGTCACCGGGTGATGACCACGCCCCCTTATGACGGCACAGTCCCAGCATGCCCCGGGACAGTGACCTCATAAGGGGGCGGGGTCACCGCCTATATAAGTCCGTTGCGGAGCGTTCAGAGACCATTCCAGCTGGAGAGAGCGTCGTGTCAACATCTCTGGAAGAAAAGAAGAAGGCAGAAGGCAGAAGTCCGGACCACCGCTAGCAATTGAGCTGCAGAAGAAAGCGGAGGAGCCGGCAGAAGATCAGGACACCGGGAGGAGACGCCGGAGAGACCCCCGAAGTCGGAAGAGGACCCCCGAAGTCGGAAGAAGATCCCGGAGCTGCCTAATAAATTATTTTAAATACCTGTGTACTGTGTTTTTTATTGACGCTTTTTTCCCTAGGTGAATGGGTAGGGGTACCATATACCCCATACTCATTCACATAGGGTGGGGAGCCGGGATCTGGGGGCTCCCTTATTAAAGGGGGCTCCCGGATTCCGATAAGCCCCCCGCCCGCAGACCCCGACAACCAACGGCCAGGGTTGTCGGGAAGAGGCCCTTGTCCTCATCAACATGGGGACAAGGTGCTTTGGGGTGGGGGGGCCCGGCAGGGTGCCCCCCATGCCCTAAAGCACCCACCCCCCCATGTTGAGGGCATGCGGCCTGGTACGGTCAAGGAGGGGGGGGGGGCGCTCGCTCGTCCCCACCCCCATTCCTGACCGGCCGGGCTGCGTGCTCAGATAAGGGTCTGGTATGGATTTTGGGGGGGACCCCATGCCGATTTTTCGGCGTAGGGAGTTCCCCTTAGATCCATACCAGACCTAAGGGCCTGGTATGCCCCATGGGGGGGAACCCACGCCGGTTTTTTCATTTAAAACTTGGCCTGGAGTTCCCCCTCTGGATTCATACCAGACAGCTGTCAGCATTGCCTGTCGCTCATCGGGAAAGGAAAAAAAAGTTTTCCTTTCCCGATCAGCGAGCCAGGCTTGTGCTTACAAAGTCGTACTAAAGTCGTGTCTATATTATTCAGGCACGACTTGCATGCTACTTCAGGGTTTAACATTGAGGTCTATGGAGTACAACTCGCATAGAAGTTGGACCAAAGTAGTGCAGGGACTACTTTCAAGTCGGCACGACTTAAAGTCGTGCCAATATGAATGGTAGTCATTGAAAATCATGGAGAATGACTTGTCATACGATTTTGCAGTACAAAATCGTGGGACAAGTCGTATAAGTGTGAAAGGGGCCTAAAGGAAAATATTACAGAGCATATGAAATACAAAAACATCAATGATACGTTACGTAAGGTCGTCTTCCAGATGTTGTCTTGTTAGCTGGGCTCGCTGGCATGAGAGCCATGAGGCAAGAGAGAGTTTTTCCTGCCGGTCAGCACTTTTAAATTGCATTTAGACCCCCCCATGCATCACGCCCATCTAGCCTCCTGTCCAATGGTAAAGAGATAAGAATATCTGTCCATCCTCCAGGAAGCATGCGGTATTGTCCACTAGGGGTGGCGTGTGTCCATGAATTGCAGATATCCGACCCTGGTCATCTTCAATGATATCTGGTCTTTGAACTTGGTAGCTCAACCCATCGGTCAACTTGGCAGCAGTGGTTTTCTTTCAAGCTTTTTTTGCAGATGTGTTAATCAAACACTTCAGTCTTTATTACACCAGGTGGTTTGGAGCCAAGCTCTACTCCCCTGCTAGGGGGCATGAATCAACACCCTGCTGGGTCAACTTGCAACTTCCAACTTAGGCCACCTGGCTGTATCAACCAGGAAGTAAAACTCCAGAAATTTGATACTAAACCATGTTGCCTTCCAACATACCATTCAGCTCTGCTGCCACCAGTCTGTCAAAATCTATAAGAGGCTGACAGCTTCTGAAGTTGGACAGGGCTGGACGGGGACGGAGTGGGACTTCTATTCAATGCAGTATGTGCCCAAAGCAGAATGCCTGGAACACAAACTGCTTGTGTTTCAGGCATTTGTCTCTGGGCACAAACAGCACTAAATGTAAATACATCAACCAGCCCCATCCAGCCGCAGTAGTTGTCAGCCTTCTATAGAGTTTGACAGGCTGGTAGCACTGGGGCTGGATGGTGCTTCTGTACCTTCCACCTACACCTAAATGCCAGATTCTCAAGTACCTGGGCTTAATGCTCAGCATGCATGAGGCATAATTCTTCTTTCTGAGTCCCTTAGAGCCCTTGCACACTGGGGCGGTGGGGGCGTCGGCGGTACAACAGCGCTATTTTTAGCGCTGCTGTACCGTCGTTCTAGCAGCGGTATTCGGCCGCTAGCGGTGCGGTTTTAACCCCCCGCTGGCGGCCGAAAAAGGGTTAAATCCCTCGTACAGCGCGGCTATAGCCGCGGTATTACAGCGGTATAGCCGCGCTGTCCCATTGATTTCAATGGGCAGGAGCGGGGAAGGAGCGGTGAATACACCGCTCCTTCCCCGCTCCAAAGAAGCGGTTTGCAGGACTTTTTTCACCGTCCTGCCACCGCAGCGCTTCAGTGTGAAAGCCCTCGGGCTTTCACACTGAAAAAACAGCGGCAGCTGTTTGGGGGCGGTTTTCAGGCGGTATTTTTAGCGCAATACCGCCTGAAAACCGCCCCAGTGTGCAAGGGCTCTTAGTGACTATATCTGACCTCCTACTGACCTGCATTTGACCTTCTAAGCTGCCCTATCAATTTTCATACAAACGTTCTGATATGCACAGGGACCCATGAACAGAGGCCCTGACATATGCTATGCAGGTATGGACCTTTAGAGGTTGAGTATTGTGTCAACTCAACAGTTAGCAATCCATATGTCAAAAAAAGAAGGGTGGTCAATGCACAGTGAAATAAAATTTAGTTTGTGTACCATGATTGACTAAACTGGAACAGATGTATTGCTTTACATCCTGGGCTTGCAAATTGCCACACTTTTTTATTGGGAATAAGCAGATGTCGGGATCTGCTGTCCTCTACTGTCTTTAAGTAGCTGCTTAATATTTACAGAGATTATTTTATGTACATCACTTCATGTTTCTGTGTGTCTAGGTCAGAAACCTCAGAAGGAGGACAGGAGAGAAAGACAGGGAACTGAGCCATATTATACATGCAGAGGCTGCTACTGCTTCAGTATTTTCAACCAGACAAGAAACAAAGACTATTAGGCAGGTATACCTACTCTCTAATACTTTAACTGCAGTTGCCCATATTCTCCTTAGTGTTTATTAAAATCTTTATGACAGACTTATCTCTGGCCTATTGTTATAGAACAGTGCCAGATTACTAGGTCTGTTCTATGTGTGTGTAGTGGTCACCATCCAGTATATTAGTGCGTGAACCTGTTTATTGCAATAGAAAACACAGAAAAGAAAACAAGGTGCTGAACATCCCAAACAAATGGTGACCGGAAACATCCCAAAAAGTCCTGCTGCTATGGAATCCTACTTGAGTATAGAAGAAACCAATAAAAAGCAAGTCTGTTGTTAGATCACATATAGCATCATTGTGAGTTGTTTTTACAAGATGCCCTAGTCACGTACAGTGGGGCAAAAAAGTATTTAGTCAGACACCAATTGTGCAAGTTCTCCCTCTTAAAATAATGAGAGAGGCCTGTAATTTTCATCATAGGTATACCTCAACTATAAGAGACAAACTGTGGAAACAAATCCAGACAATCACATTGTCTGATTTTTGAAAAAATGTATTTGCAAATTATGGTGGAAAATAAGTATTTGGTCACCTACAAACGAGCAAGATTTCTGGCTCTCACAGACCTGTATCTTCTTCTTTAAGAGGCTCCTCTGTCCTCCACTCATTACCTATTAATGGCACCTGTTTGAACTTGTTATCAGTATAAAAGATACCTGTCCACAACCTCAAACAGTCACACTCCAAACTCTACTATGGTGAAGACCAAAGAGCTGTTGAAGGACACCAGAAACAAAATTGTAGACCTGCACCAGGCTGGGAAGACTGAATCTGCAATAGGCAAGCAGCTTGGTGTGAAGAAATCAACTGTGGGAGCAATGATTAGAAAATGGAAGACATACAAGACCACTGATAATCTCCCTCGATCTGGGGCCTCACGCAAGATCTCACCCCGTGGGGTCAAAATGATCACAAGAATGGTGAGCAAAAATCCCAGAACCACACGGGGGGTCCTAGTGAATGACCTGCAGAGAGCTGGGACCAACGTAAAAAAGGCTACCATCAGTAACACACTACGCCGCCAGGGACTCAGATCCTGCAGTGCCAGACATGTCCCCCTGCTTAAGCCAGTACATGTCCGGGCCCGTCTGAGGTTTGCTAGAGAGCATTTGAATGATCCAGAAGAGGATTGGGAGAATGTCATATGGTCAGATGAAACCAAAGGAGAACTGTTTGGTAGAAACACAACTAGTCGTGTTTAGAGGAGAGAGAATGCTGAGTTGCAACCAAAGAACACCATACCTACTGTGAAGCATGGGGGTGGCAACATCATGCTTTGGGGCTGTTTCTCTGCAAAGGGAACAGGACGACTGATCCGTGTACATGAAAGAATGAATGGGGCCATGTATCGTGAGATTTTGAGTGCAAACCTCCTCCCATCAGCAAGGGCATTGAAGCTGAAACGTGGCTTGGTCTTTCAGCATGACAATGATCCCAAACACACCGCCCGGGCAACGAAGGAGTGGCTTTATAAGAAGCATTTCAAGGTCCTGGAGTGGCCTAGCCAGTCTCCAGATCTCAACCCCATAGTAAACCTTTGCAGGGAGTTGAAAGTCCGTGTTTCCCAGCGACAGCCCCAAAACATCACTGCTCTAGAGGAGATCTGCATGGAGGAATGGGCCAACATACCAGCAACAGTGTGTGACAACCTTGTGAAGACTTACAGAAAACATTTGACCTCTGTCATTGTCAACAAAGGATATATAACAAAGTATTGAGATGAACTTTTGATATTGACCAAATACTTATTTTCCACCATAATTTGCAAATACATTCTTTCAAAAATCAGACAATGTGATTGTCTGGATTTGTTTCCACATTTTGTCTCTCATAGCTGAGGTATACCTATGATGACAATTACAGGCCTCTCTCATCTTTTTAAGTGGGAGAACTTGCACAATTGGTAGCTGACTAAATACTTTTTTACCCCACTGTATTGGTTCATCATTCCAGTATATAGTATAATATATCATATAAAATATTATGTTGTTTGTTATTGTAACATTACTTTTTTGATCAATGTAATGTAATGGATGCCTTCTGGGCTTCGGTAATATAGCAGACACAATGTGCATTAGAGCTAATCAGACCACTCCCACCCCCTGGGGTATACCCACACATTTATTGAAGCCTTTGGTGGGTGGGGCCTACAATGGTGACATCAGCATGCTATCTGCTTTTGATTGGTCCACTGGTTTTGTGCCCGGAGTGGAGCCCGTAGGAACGTCATTCATGCTGTATGGATGTTCGTTGAGCTTTTATCCTTCACCTTCCTGTAAGTGCAATATTCACATTGCTATTAAAGTTCTTTTATTGTACTACACCATGAGAGCGCTTTTTCTGCTTTACTTTTGAGTGTAATCTGAAAGCACAAGGACACATTATGGTCGGAGGGAGACCTTAATTCCCCATGTGCGCTTTGACCATCTATAACCTAGTGGTCAACTTGGTCTGGTAAGCAGTTTTAATACACTACTCTGGGGAGCACGGAACCTCCACCACTATTATCCTGGTCCAGAATCACAGCTTGTACACCTACTTTTGTCTTTCACCTCAGATCACGGAGGACAACATTCCTAGGTGGGACCTGACGCTGAATGACACAAGCACGCTATATAGCCACGGACGTTTCTATATGTTTTTGTTTATCCAGATGTGTTGTAAGTACACTACAATAAAGCTCCTTACCTTTTTTAAAACGTTCTTCATTATGGGAGTGTCTCTTGTGTTTATCATTTGGTATACTCCATGTAAATGAGTATACGAGTTGGATCCTATGGGCACGGTGGTGCAGTGTGCTTTACTTGTGCACGGAAGGTTGGTGTGGGGATCGTTCTTCTTTTTCGCCATCATAATGCATATGGACTTTTTTTGAATATCCATCACATGTGTAAGTCCTCATGCACACGGATGTTTTTACAGCCGCGTTTTTTAGCGTTTTTTACAGCTTAAAAACGCCTGTCTATGTTAGTCTATGGATTCATGCCCACCTAGACGTTTTTGAGCAGCAAATAGCCTAGGCGTTTTTAAGCTGTAAAAAAAACCCAGGACCAGTGCATTCCGAGGAGCGGCGCTAGAGCTGTAAAAACGCGAAACGCGGAAAAACGCGGAAAAACGCGCAAAAACGCGACCGCGGCGTTTTTTCGCGTTTTTTAACTCCGGCGTTTTTTGGTTAAAAGGAGATGATTGGACACTGTAATCTCTGTAAAAACAGGAATTTCCTGTCTGGACATTAGATTACCCAAGAGTCCTTTGCACAGCCGTGTGACTGTGGTGATATTGGCACCAAGATGGCTAGTGCTAGTGCAGTCTCTCAAGTAGAATTAATCAATGCGGTACAGGCCCATCCAGAATTGTGGGATGTGGCACATCCACTGCATGGAGACCACATCCGCAAGGTGAAAGCCTGGGAGGACATATGTGCTGCGATTACCCCTGGCTGGGAACAAATCAGAAATTCTGAAAGAAAGGAGATAAGTAAGTCTATTTTCCTTAAATGCATGATCTGTTTGTGTGTAATGTAAATGAAGATTGCATATTTAACCCTTTGTTTTCCATGTTATTTTAGGTAAAATTATGCAGCGGCGCTGGAAGTCCCTACGTCACCGTGTCAGGAGGGACCTCACGGACGAAGACAAGGCGGCACATAGCGGAGCACCAGCGCCAACCAAAAAAAAAGCATGTTTACCACACCAATCTCCAATTCCTCAGGCAAAATATGCAGAGCCATACCAGACCGTAAGTTTTTTGCATATATTTGCCTATGTACATTGCTTTTCAGGCAGTATGTTCCATGTCTATTGTAAACACTTTCCGAACGCCACATGTACATATTCGTCAGCAGAATGGCACGGCAGCACAAATGGGCGTACCTGTACGTCCCTTTTAAGTTGCCGCCTTGGCGGCGCGCTTTCCCATTTTGAGGTCCATGAGTCCGACAGCGGGTCCTGCGGACTCAATGTCCGCGGGCACACCGGCGATCGTCTCAGGGAGAGGAAGAGGTCAATGCCAGTGTAATTTTTACAGTATGTCATTGCAATTTTAATCGCACTGATCGTTGTAAAAATGTCAATTTTTCCAAAAATGTGTCCAAATTGTCCAATGTGTCAGCCGTATTGTCGCAGTCATGCTAAAAATCGCTGATCTCCCCCATTACTAATAAAAAAAAATTTGCAATCATTGCAATTTTAATCGCACTGATCGCTGTAAAAATGTCAATTTTTCAAAAAATGTGTCCAAATTGTCCAATGTGTCGGCCATATTGTCGCAGTCATGCTAAAAATCGCTGATCTCCCCCATTACTAATAAAAAAAAATTTGCAATCATCGCAATTTTAATCGCACTGATCGCTGTAAAAATGTCAATTTTTCCAAAAATGTGTCCAAATTGTCCAATGTGTCGGCCGTATTGTCGCAGTCATGCTAAAAATCGCTGATCTCCCCCATTACTAATAAAAAAAAATTTGCAATCATTGCAATTTTAATCACACTGATCGCTGTAAAAATGTCAATTTTTCCAAAAATGTGTCCAAATTGTCCAATGTGTCGGCCGTATTGTCGCAGTCATGCTAAAAATCGCTGATCTCCCCCATTACTAATAAAAAAAAATGGTCGGGGCTAAAGTAGTTACGTTTATACAATTTGTATTGTTTGCAGGACAACTTTAAATTTTAGACTTGGAGAGGTGGATGAGGAAGATACAGAGCTTCAGAGACCAAACAGTCCAATGACCACCTCTGGATCTCCACGACCGATCAGCGAGGGAGTTGTTGAGGGCACAGATGAGGTAACTGCTTCGGTCTGCCTGTCTATCTCATTGTCTGTCTGTCCATGTACATGTCAATGTAAACATTTTTGTTCTTTTGCAGGAATCGAGGGCTGTGGAAACACCGTCTCCTGCCAGTTTTCAAAGTGGAGAGCAGCGCGGTCGTGGCGGTGTTCGTGGCCGTGGGCGTGGACGTCAGGCGAGGGGCGGCTATAATCCCGAGGCTGATGACAGGATGCTAGCACTGCTGCAGGAAGTGCGGCAGGAGAGGCGCAGTATGGATGTCTTTTTAGACACCAATAACCCACGCGCCTGCTTCTGCCGCAGCCTTTACCACATCCTGGAGGACATTGGGGGAGACCAAGAGAAACTTTGTATGGATCGCATGTACGGTATTGCAATGCAATACAGACATGCAAAATTGAGTGGCGGGCCACCTCCATGCGATCCATATAATGTTTCTCATGATCCCCCAATGGCCCCTGGGACATCAGCAGTGCTAGCACCCCACTCTCACTATCAGCCCCCTCCTCCACGCCAACCACCACCTATGCCGTCCCAGACCTCATACCATAGCCTGCAAGCGTATGCTGATTGTCCACCTTCCACCTCCCATTTTCAGCCCTCATACCCTCTACCCCGCTACCAGCAAGATTTTGGGAGTGATCGCCAGGCCCAACCGTTACCCCGTCCCCAATCCCCACATCCCCAATGCAATCAACCATCCACCACCACCTATCACCAGTTGTAATCACAAAATAAAATCTTTTTTTTCTTGAAATACCAGTTGTGATCCCAATCCTTTATTTAATTTTTTATTTTTTTTGAAAAGTCTTTTATATGATGCACAACAGCACTCCTTTGCACTCTGCTTGCCCTGAAGGCAGAGTGCAAAGGACTCTATTGTACTCTGCCTTCGGACAAGCGTAAGCTTGCTCTTTTTTGGGCTTAGCCTAGGCTTACCCCGAAGGCAGAGTCAAATAGACTTGTAGAACAATCGTTGACAAATGGACCAAAAAATAACAAACTTCAATTTTGAAATGCTTTATTTCAAAAAACACAAGACAGCAAAGGTAGATGTATTGCAAATATTTTTTAGATATAATCATTCTGCCATGATACCTCTCCATCAGGGGATTCAAAAAATTCTGCAAATTGGTTTCGAATGCTCATGACACGTGCAGTTGAACGCAAGTCCATAAATTGAACCCTCTGAAGTTGTCTAATGGGCTCCTGTTCAACATTATTTCTGTCACTGTCCCGCAGAAAATTGTGCAGAACGCAGCATGCCAGGACGACTTGAATGGCGTTGTCAACATCCAATTGCATACTTGTCAGCAAAACTCGCCATTTGGCCGTGCACACCCCGAATGCACATTCAACAACACGGCTGAACCGATAATTGAAAATTTTTTGTTGTCGGCTGAGACCAGTGCCACTGTATGGCCTCATTAGATTTTCAGCCAGTCCAAAGGCCTCATCTGCCACCATGACTAATGGCAAGCTGGGTTCTTCAGTGCAGGGTAGAGGCCTGCTTTCAGGAATATTGAGTCGTCCCTCATGTAGACGACGTCCGAAGGCCGACTTGCGGAATATGCGGGCATCACCTTGGCTTCCATATGCTCCCACATCTACAAACAGAAATTTGAGGTGTGCATCGGACAATGCCAGGAGGACCACCGAAAAATATTTTTTGTAATTAAAATATGAAGATCCAGAGTGGGGAGGCTTCTTCACCCTGATGTGTTTCCCATCAAGGGCTCCTATACAATTTGGGAACTGAGTTTTTTCCCAAAAAGTGTCCACAACTGATTCCCAGATGTCTTCGGTTGGCTCTGGCATTACAATGTTATGCAATTCCTCCCATATTGCCACACATGTTTCCTTTATTATTTTTGAGACCGTTGAGAGGCCAAGGAGGAAGTAGTGATGCAAGGAGGCATAACTTTGTCCCGTGGCAAGGAACCTAAGATAACATAATACATTTAGTTATTGAAAGAGTAAAGCATAAACATAAGTCCTAACCCTACCCTTAAACCTAACCCTATCTCCTAACCCTAACCCCTAACCCTAACCCTAACCCCTAACCCTAACCCCTAACCCTAACTCCTAACCCTAACTCCTAACCCCTAACCCTAACTCCTAACCCTAACCCCTAACCCTAAACCCTAACCCCTAACCCCTAACCCTAACTCCTAACCCTAACTCCTAACCCTAACTCCTAACCCCTAACCCTAACTCCTAACCCTAACCCCTAACCCCTAACCCCTAACCCTAACCCCTAACCCTAACCCCTAACCCTAACTCCTAACCCTAACCCCTAACCCTAACCCCTAACCCTAACTCCTAACCCTAACCCCTAACCCTAACCCCTAACCCTAACCCCTAACCCTAACCCTAACCCCTAACCCTAACTCCTAACCCTAACCCCTAACCCTAACTCCTAACCCTAACCCCTAACCCTAAACCCTAACCCTTAACCCTTAACCCTTAACCCCTAACCCTAACTCCTAACCCTAACTCCTAACCCCTAACCCTAACTCCTAACCCTAACCCCTAACCCTAAACCCTAACCCCTAACCCTAACCCCTAACCCTAACCCCTAACTCCTAACCCTAACTTCTAACCCTAACTCCTAACTCCTAACCCTAACCCCTAACCCTAAACCCTAACCCCTAACTCCTAACCCTAACTCCTAACCCTAACCCCTAACCCTAACCCCTAACCCTAACTCCTAACCCTAACCCTAAACCCTAACCCTAACTCCTAATCCTAACTCCTAACCCCTAACCCTAACTCCTAACCCCTAACCCCTAACCCTAACCCTAACCCCTAACCCTGTCTCCTAACCCTAACCCTAACTCCTAACCCTAACTCCTAACCCCTAACCCTAACCCTAACCCCTAACCCTAACCCCTAACCCTAACTCCTAACCCCTAACCCTAACTCCTAACCCTAACTCCTAACCCCTAACCGTAACCCTAACCCCTAACCCTAACCCCTAACCCTAACTCCTAACCCCTAACCCTAACTCCTAACCCTAACCCCTAACCCTAACCCCTAACCCTAACTCCTAACCCCTAACCCTAACTCCTAACCCTAACCCCTAACCCCTAACCCTAACCCTAACCCTGTCCTAACCCTACCCTTAAACCTAACCCTATCTCCTAACCCTAACCCCTAACCCTAACCCTAACCCCTAACCCTAACCCCTAACCCTAACTCCTAACCCTAACTCCTAACCCCTAACCCTAACTCCTAACCCTAACCCCTAACCCTAAACCCTAACCCCTAACCCCTAACCCTAACTCCTAACCCTAACTCCTAACCCTAACTCCTAACCCCTAACCCTAACTCCTAACCCTAACCCCTAACCCCTAACCCCTAACCCTAACCCCTAACCCTCACCCCTAACCCTAACTCCTAACCCTAACCCCTAACCCTAACCCCTAACCCTAACTCCTAACCCTAACCCCTAACCCTAACCCCTAACCCTAACCCCTAACCCTAACCCTAACCCCTAACCCTAACTCCTAACCCTAACCCCTAACCCTAACTCCTAACCCTAACCCCTAACCCTAAACCCTAACCCTTAACCCTTAACCCTTAACCCCTAACCCTAACTCCTAACCCTAACTCCTAACCCCTAACCCTAACTCCTAACCCTAACCCCTAACCCTAAACCCTAACCCCTAACCCTAACCCCTAACCCTAACCCCTAACTCCTAACCCTAACTTCTAACCCTAACTCCTAACTCCTAACCCTAACCCCTAACCCTAAACCCTAACCCCTAACTCCTAACCCTAACTCCTAACCCTAACCCCTAACCCTAACCCCTAACCCTAACTCCTAACCCTAACCCTAAACCCTAACCCTAACTCCTAATCCTAACTCCTAACCCCTAACCCTAACTCCTAACCCCTAACCCCTAACCCTAACCCTAACCCCTAACCCTGTCTCCTAACCCTAACCCTAACTCCTAACCCTAACTCCTAACCCCTAACCCTAACCCTAACCCCTAACCCTAACCCCTAACCCTAACTCCTAACCCCTAACCCTAACTCCTAACCCTAACTCCTAACCCCTAACCGTAACCCTAACCCCTAACCCTAACCCCTAACCCTAACTCCTAACCCCTAACCCTAACTCCTAACCCTAACCCCTAACCCTAACCCCTAACCCTAACTCCTAACCCCTAACCCTAACTCCTAACCCTAACCCCTAACCCCTAACCCTAACCCCTAACCCCCTAACCGTAACCCTAGCCCCTCCTCCCATATGTGTTTTCACTTACCTGAGTGTCACTAGCATCCGTTCCTCCGGTGACACAGAGCTACGCATCACAGTGTCCATCCTTGTGAGCCTTGGCCTGAGCCTCTCCAACAGGTCATCAAAGAGCGGCACTGACATCCTTGTAAAGTTAAAGAACTTTGTTGGATATGAGCGCAGTTGGGAATAAATATTGCCAAAGTACCCAGTAGAAAACCGATTGGATACCATTGGATGCACCCAAAATCGACGTCTGCTGCTTCTCTCCTCCTCCTGTCTCATTCTCCTCAACACAATCAGAAGGATTGCCTCATCGATCTTTTGCATGACAGGATCCATATTTCTCAGAAAAATACTGAAAAATACTGAAATATAAGCTAACCCCTAACCCTAACTCCTAACCCTAACCCTAAACCCTAACCCCTAACCCTTAACCCCTAACCCTAACTCCTAACCCTAACTCCTAACCCCTAACCCTAACTCCTAACCCTAACCCCTAACCCTAAACCCTAACCCTAACCCCTAACCCTAACCCCTAACTCCTAACCCTAACTCCTAACTCCTAACCCTAACCCCTAACCCTAAACCCTAACCCCTAACTCCTAACCCTAACTCCTAACCCTAACCCCTAACCCTAACCCCTAACCCTAACTCCTAACCCTAACCCCTAACCCTAAACCCTAACCCCTAACTCCTAACCCTAACTCCTAACCCTAACTCCTAACCCTAACCCCTAACCCTAACCCCTAACCCTAACTCCTAACCCCTAACCCTAACCCTAACTCCTAACCCTAACTCCTAACCCCTAACCCTAACCCTAAACCCTAACCCTAACCCCTAACCCTAACCCCTAACCCTAACTCCTAACCCTAACCCCTAACCCTAACTCCTAACCCTAACTCCTAACCCCTAACCCTAACCCTAACCCCTAACCCTAACTCCTAATCCTAACTCCTAACCCCTAACCCTAACTCCTAACCCCTTACCCCTAACCCTAACCCCTAACCCTGTCTCCTAACCCTAACCCTAACTCCTAACCCTAACTCCTAACCCCTAACCCTAACCCCTAACCCTAACCCCTAACCCTAACTCCTAACCCTAACCCCTAACCCTAACTCCTAACCCTAACTCCTAACCCCTAACCGTAACCCTAACCCCTAACCCTAACCCCTAACCCTAACTCCTAACCCCTAACCCTAACTCCTAACCCTAACCCCTAACCCTAACCCCTAACCCTAACTCCTAACCCCTAACCCTAACTCCTAACCCTAACCCCTAACCCCTAACCCTAACCCCTAACCCCCTAACCCCTAACCGTAACCCTAGCCCCTCCTCCCATATGTGTATTCACTTACCTGAGTGTCACTAGCATCCGTTCCTCCGGTGACACAGAGCTACGCATCACAGTGTCCATCCTTGTGAGCCTTGGCCTGAGCCTCTCCAACAGGTCATCAAAGAGCGGCACTGACATCCTTGTAAAGTTGAAGAACTTTGTTGGATATGAGCGCAGTTGGGAATAAATATTGCCAAAGTACCCCGTAGAAAACCGATTGGATACCATTGGATGCACCCAAAATCGACGTCTGCTGCTTCTCTCCTCCTCCTGTCTCATTCTCCTCTGCCTCCGCAACACAAGCAGAAGGATTGCCTCATCGATCTTTTGCATGACAGGATCCATATTTCTCAGAAAAATACTGAAAAATACTGAAATATACTGAAAACTCTGAAACACTCTGAAACACTCTCTCCTCTCTCTCTCTCCTACCAAAATGGCACCGACACATGCTCATTAACATATTTTCTTTGGTTTCTGTGGCATTGTGGGAAATTTGGGAGTGTTTATAGCTGAGAGATGTGTTTTTCATTGAAAAACGCTACTTAGCGCTAACGCGGAAAAACGCGGTAAAAATCGCATTTTTAACGCCGGTTTTTCCAGGCGTCGAACCTAGCTTTACAGCTCGTTTTTTAAAACGTCCATGTGCATGAGGACTAACTGTCAGTAAAGATGTCTGCGGAGTACAGCTGCCATTTCCAGGTGCATACCTGTGCGCAGGTGCCAACCAAGAATTTCCAGAACGGCCACAGGCATTTCTGCAAATGTGCATGCGCGTGCACAAGCGCGACCACGCGTTCGTGCGCGCGTGCACGCCCCTGTCACCAGAACTGGCGCAAGTCGGCTTATTTAAGCGGAGCTTCAACGCTGACTGGTTGCTGCTTGGTCTACAGTGTTTACCTGAATTCTGATTCCTGTGTGTTGACTTCTGTTACCGATCCGGCTTGCTTCCGACTACCTCTTTCTGCTTCCTGCCCCGACCTCTGCCTCCAGTTCCTGTTACCTAGCACCTGTTGCTAAAACCTGCCTGTGACCCGACTACGCTTCTGCCTGCTGTTTATGCCTGAGCTGCCCGTCTGTTGCCATACCTGCCTGTGACCCGACTACGCTTCCGCCTGCTGCCTATGCCTGATCTGCCTGTCTGTTGTCAACCCGGCTCATTTGACCCTGCTTCTAGCTGTCCAGCCTGCTACAGCTCCTGCTTCCTGTGGTGCACCTCTGCTTGTCTCTTGCCAAGTCTGCCAGCCTATCTGCCATCTTGCTTGCCTGCTACCTGCTGGGTCCGGCTTCCTGTTGGTGAGTTAATGGCTCCTACTTGCACAGACTTCTGGACCGATCATAGGCACTCTTAGACCGTCGTGCTCCTGAGCCTGCTCTCCCACTATCAGTGGCTCACGAGCCGGAGCTGTACAAAAGGCCTTCCTCTACACGTCAGGCTCACCTACCAGGTACGTGACAGTAACATTTATCTATGGTTTACTATTGATAGCGCTGCATGTTTAGCTTTTTAAATTTATTTGATTCCAATCTTTTTTGGTAGCGTGGGTGAACCGTGGGTTTTAATATTCTACTAATGTTTGTTGAATATTTTGGTGAACTTGTTTTCACATTATATACTTTACCATTTGTTCATCCTCTTCTATGTTTTTCCACGCTAATATTTATCACTGGGTTATCTACGAAAAAAACATTGCTGCTCACACTCAGTACTGCATTGCCATCTTTTTCTCTTACATCACTTGGAGCTGCTTATCTTTTCTGGGTTTTTGCAGCCACCTCCCTGATAATTCCCATGTGATCAGGGGGCCCTCTCAAGAACAATAAAGAGACAACCGCCCCCCTCCCTGATGACGTGGTACAGTGCATGCACTGTAGAGTACCCTGAGGCCTCCTGGGATGCGTGTCGTGGTATCCTAGGAGCATCATTCTTGCTTAAGCAAGAATTTTGAAGATGTGGAGAAGATTCCCCCCAACAAAAGTATTAAAAGATAAATCTCCATTTGTGAGAAAGGAGGGGGTAGGAGTGAAATGCTGGAAAGTTTGGTGAAAACTAGAGGACTTTTCATTGAAGGTAGTGGGTAGACCTATTCACCTTACAATTTAAAATTCTTTACATTTTGCATCCACACCCAGAGGTTTCTACCCTTCATTTGAGGCTTGTATATACTATTCATGTATCTATCCATTGAGTGATTGCTTTGCACTGGAAGACTCCCTTTGTCCTTGTCTCACAAATTAAAATGAGAATAAACTCCATTAGATGTATGAAAAAGATTTTTCACACCATATATAACTCTATGTCCCATTATGATAACAAATGAGATCCTTGGTTTGGACATGGTAATGTCTTTCGTTGACTTTTCTAGGTATGCTTTGGTGTCACTCTACTTTTTGGTGTATAAGCCATTCACTATATAGATTGGCTGTTTTACCCTTTGCTGAAGTCTGTACCTTATGTTGGCAACATTGTTTCTATGCATATTTTACCTTTCTTCATACATCATGTGATGTTAATTCCTACGTATTTGCTACCTGTATTGAAGCTACATTAGGCTTATGTATAATTTGTGTAACTGAGAAATGTCTTTTTTTTTATACAGGAATATGTCTACCTTTTTACATTCGTATGACTATGCTTTTTGTACCTCTTTGTTTTCACTCAATAAAAGTTTGTAAACACAAAATTCTAAGGTAAAAAAAAATATGGTGGAACGTTAGTGGGGAGAGCAAAGGTGTACGTTTTAAAGTGGACTTGAGTTTTGAGTTCTTCTGGGAACACAACTTTGAGGTTTACAGTGTTTAGAATTGTGAATATACATGCAAAAAAGTTCATTTACATCAAGTGGTCTTATTTTTGTTTCCAAAAATGTATTAATTACTTGCAACAAAATTCATTTGTGTGAGAGTTAAAAACAACATTGTTCTTTTGGCCACATACCACAATATATAGACCTAACACTGTGGCAAGTGAAACTGCTACAGATCTGAGTGAGTGGCTGTGTTCTCTGGTCCTGACTTCCTAATCATTTAAGTCCCCTGTGATCTGCAGATGGTCTATTAAAGGGTGCATTATGTCTACAACACAGCAGATACCTTCTAAATCCTTCCACCGATGATCTGAGATCGATCAAGATTAGGCAGCCTGAACCTTATCCAACGCTAACGAATGTGAGATGAAAGTCCAAAATCAATATCATGAAGCTCTATCTAATAAATCAGTCTATCCCTATGTATCTGATCTGATCTTCCTTTTCAGGGTAATAATTGCACAGTCTTCCTAATGATTACATGATTAACATTTGTTGCCCCAGGCATTACACATTCACTGTTGGCTACAGGTTGACATGCGCATACAATCAGTTCCGCCTCAGTAGAATGGTTTATTTATTTATCTTTGGACTTTTTTTTTAATATTAGCATTTTTTCAATGCAGGAAAGGCAGTGCAGTTTAGAACAAGTTACACACTGTTAAAATAAAAAGTAAACTCACTGGCCACTTTATTAGGTACACCTTGCTAGTACTGGGTTGGACCCCTTTTGCCTTCAGAACTGTCTTAATTCCTCTGAGATTTTGGTCCATAGTGACATGATAGCATCACGCAGTTGCTGCAGATTTGTTGGCTGCACATCCATGATGCGAATTTCCCGTTCCACCACATCCCAAAGGTGCTCTGTTGGATTGAGATCAGGTGACTGTGGAGGCCATTGGAGTAAAGTGATCTCATTGTCATGTTCAAGAAACCAGTGGTGAGATGATTTGAGCTTTGTGACATGGTGCATTGTCCTGCTGATTGTAGCTATCAGAAGATGGGCACACTGTAGTCATAAAGAGATGGACATGTTCAGCAATAATACTCAGGTAGGCTGTGGCATTTAAACGATGCTCAATTGGTACTAAGGTGCCCAAAATGTGCCAAGAAAATATCCCCCACACCATTACACCACCACCACCAGCCTGAACCGCAGGATGGATCTATGCTTTCATATTGTTTATGCCAAATTCTGACCCTACCATTTGAGGCTCCATGCACACTGGACTTAAAAAACGTTGATTCTACAGGCGTTTGATGTTTTTTTCTCCTGCCTCTAGAAGCACTTCTATTGTGTTCTATGTGTCTTTGCACATTATTGACTACTACAGGCATTTTCTGTCAGGGACGTTCAGAAGCAGGAAAAAAAGCCTTCTCTATTGCGTTTTCTGGAGAAGTTTAGGAGCTGTAAAAACGTCAATCTCTCCTAAACTCCTCTTATCTCTTCTAAATGTCAAGTTTCAATGTTTTTTTTAGTAAAAAAAATAGGTGTATTGTCACTGTACTTCATTTCCTGGCTTTACAGGAAGTATCTTTTGACCATGCCCATCGTTCAGACATAACCAGGAGGGAGGTCACACAACATCAGTTGATTGCAGCTGTGCAAGGACATGCAACCCTCTGGGATACATCTCACCCAGATTATAAAGACAGAATTATAAAACATTCATTCTGGGAGGAGATAGCGTCAGCATTACTGTCAAACTGGAGCACCCTGAGTATTCGGGAGCAAGAAAAAAAAATGCTGTAAGTACATTTCTATGCATTTTTTTGTACATATGCATGCTTTGTATGCATTTTCTATATAGAGTGTACCTGAAGCGTTATTTTGCACTCAATGGAAGTCAATACGTGACCGACTTTGCCGCAATATTACAGCAGAGCAAAAGAATTTAAGAAGTAGAGCCGCAGCACCAAGTTCTCGGTCTGGCCATCCTTATGCTGCTGAATTGGTATTCCTACAAAGGGCAATGGAGTCAAGATGGTAATTATTTATTATTTAACCACTTGCTTACTGGTCACTTACACCCCCTTCCTGCTCAGGCCAATTTTCAGTTTTCTGCGCTATCACACTTTGAAAGACAATTGCATGGTCATATGACATTCTTATAATTTTCTGTACAATAGAGCTTTCTTTTGGTGATATTTAATCACTGCTGTGCTTTTTTTTTTGGTAAACATCCAAAAAAAAAAACCCCAAATTTTTCTAATTTAACCACTTGCCGCCCGCAAGTGGTTAAATTAGAAATGAGGATAACAGAGCCGGTGTTCTGTCGAGAAGTGCCCCTCATCGAATAGTGCCCGCGCATGCACGGGATGGTGCCGCACTCCAGCTGATTTGCTGTTGCGGGCGGCTTTCCAGTGAGCTGATGCTCCGTTTTGTTGGTGTTGCAGGGCGAGTTTGCTGTGTTGAACGGCCGGTTTTGCCTGTGTGAAAGGGCGGGTTGCAACACAGACAAAACCAGCCCTTCAACACAACCACTAGACACCACCAGCAGCAGCGATGCAAAATCTGAGAACTATGGTCTCCCCCTGATGTTTGTATAGGTTTAAATTGTGCCTTTGAAATGGTATCTCCCATCGAGAGATACCTCCTAGGATGTGCGCATGCGCCATGCCCCAGCTGATCGGCAGTGCATGCGCATTACATTCAGGGCACTTCTCGATAGTGGGCAGTTCTCCACTGAATACCGGGCGCCCGCAGCGCGTCGATCAGAGGTGCAGTCTGACACACCGCAACTCCGATCGTGGTATGAAACCTCTGACAGAGACTTCCTACCACGTGATCAGCTGCGACCAATCACAGCTGATCATCGCGTGAACCAGGAAGTGCCGGTAAATGGCTTTCCTTGGTTTACGCTGATCGGTGGCAGAGGTCAGAGGTGGGGTCTGTGCTTATAATCAGCACATTGATTATCAGCACAGTCCCCATCAAAAGGTGCCCATCAGCTGCCAATCAGTGCCCATCAGCTGCCAGCCTGTTCCCTTCTATAAAGCCTGTCAGTGCCCATAAAAAGTGCAGATCAGTGCCCACAACAGTGCCTATCAGTGCCCCATCAGTAATGCCTGTCAGTAGCTCCTCATCAGTGCTGCCTATCCAGTGCCACCTATCAGCAATGGCTGTCGGTGTGTGGGACTGATGTCACTTTTACACGAGGCAGTAATCTGCTTGTTTTTTCTCCTGACGCTGTCATTGTGAAAAAATAAGCAAATTTTGCCTTCTGTTTACATCATGTGATCAGCTGTCATTGGCTAACAGCTTGTCACGATTCTGATCTATGATGAGCCGAGTTACAAGGTGTCTGTGATCACAGAGCGCGCTGCCTTCGCATAGCAGGGGGAACGCGGGCAGCGCAAGCATGGGAGGATGTCCATGTACACCCTATCAACATATTAACCCTGCGCTGTCTTTCGGCTATAGCGCAGGCTTCAAGCGGTTATTATTATGTAATAAATAGATTATTGATGATGTTTCTGGGATACATGTGAGCGTTGTTCTATTTTCTCTATAGGACCACAGGCAGCATGAACCCCCGAGCCAATGTCTAATGACGAAGAATCTTCAATTCCATCCACCTGAGAGACTAAACAGTCACAGACAACTCCGTTAACTACTCCACCAGCCATGTCAGGTGAATTCGGAGATGCCAGCAAATGATTAGATGTAATATCCTCAGGTATGTCTATCTATATCTAACTACCAGTAATCATATTTCTTTATAAACATTGTCTGTTGCAAAATTTCTTTTTTTTCTCTAGGCTTCTGGATCACAAGAGATAGGAGGAGATAGTAATCAGGGCAGAGGCCGTAGAAGGCAAGCGGCAGAGGTGGAAGCTATATCCTGGGTTGATAATTGGCTTATGGAACTCCTGGGGGAAGTGCGCCAATAGAGCAGATCAATATTGGAGCAGGGTCCGTTTGCTGTTCCCAGAGATGGGAGGGCTGTGTACTGCCGCCATCTCTGGCACCAATTAAAATCTCTGAGGGAAGAAAATGAGATGCCAGTGCGTAATGAGATTTCTGCGTTTGTTGCAGCGTGTCAAGCAGCAGAAATAAGTGGTCTTCCCTTGCCTTCCCTCATTACACCTTCTCCACCTACTCCACATCTCCACAACTTCTCCACATTCACCTATGCCAGGTCCCCCTCCTTCATATCAACTTGCTTCAGCATGTCAATGCCCCATTACTTCTTTCCACCACCATGCCTATCTCCACTCCTCCAGAAACATCCCTGAGCTCCCCCCAGATTTTTCTAGTGGCCAGCCTTCCACACCTTACCCAGTGTACCAGGATCTCTGAGATTACAGAACGCTGTTTCCATTTGTTTGCCAATTTGCACTTTATGATGTTGTGGCACATTACCAAAAAATAATATTTTTGACCTATGTTTACAGGTCATATTTTTGGACGCAAGTTTTTACAGTTATTTTCTATACTTAGTTATCATGGCCTACTTTATTGGCCATTGTTTGTTATTTATTATTTTTTCTTTATATCTAATTCTGCAGAAAAGTAAGTCATATAAAAAAAGATAAAATTTATATTTTCTTAATGAAAATAAATATGTTTTGTTATTTCCATCAATGTATAAAAAGAAAGGGCCAAGGGGGTACCACATCTGTAAGAAACTGCTAGCAAGAAAAAAGGAACGTTGGAGCGGACTTTATAGGTACCAGAAAAGGAATACAAAATATTGTTAGAAAAATAATTAATTTATTACACATAGATATAAAAAATTAACAATATAACTGTCAGGTCACTTTGAGGCTAGGTGACAGATGCACACCGTTGGGATCAGGAGTGCGCCGCAAGGTAGTGGACCCTACGGCTGACTGCTGCGGATGGGAGTCAGGGTGGTAAGGAAGGCAGGACCTCTGGAACGCCAACACAGATCCCACTGAGTTAGAGCGTAAGATTCCCTGGGGCGCGGAGTCTAAGAGCCAGCAGCTGTTCACCAGAGCCTCTAGTGGTGAGAATGGACTGGGCTGCAACTGGCTCCAGGTCGTGACCCCCAGGGTCCCCCAGCTCACACCCACAGTAGGCAAGGACAACAGAGTTCACGCCAAGGTTCAGGGTCACAGGCAAACAGGGATAGTCGGGGACACGCCAAAGGTCAGGGTCACAAGCAGACAGGGAAAGTCGAGAACAGGCCAAAGTCGGTAACTGGAATCAGACATAGGAAACACAGCAAGTACACACAAAAGCTAACACACAATGGTTGATCAGCAGTGCACAGGTTAATATAGGGTTCCCTGATAGG
Organism: Lithobates septentrionalis; assembly: GCA_037952835.1. Lineage (NCBI taxonomy): Eukaryota > Metazoa > Chordata > Amphibia > Anura > Ranidae > Lithobates > Lithobates septentrionalis. Next base: position 782,736 of record JBBDGP010000600.1, read on the forward strand.
GCCTGGGGTGGGGCCTTGCTTAGAGGAGAGGTTATAAAACCAGCCAGGTGTGAGTGGCTGGACTCTTAGTCTGAACACATGAGGAGAAGGTAGGCTGACAGAGAAAGATTACTGCATAACCATAACAGTAACATTAAAAACAAATTATATTGGCTTTCTATTGAATAAGCCACACAAAATATGTATATGGTTCCTGTTGCTGCTTGAATGTGGCAGGTCGACATTTCGCTTTCGCTTCCTCAGGACCTATGTGCCTGACAACAAGCATAGGGATTCTGTATAAGAAAGGGGAAATAATCATATTTCAAAAATGGACAGTGGACATAGATATACATATCAAAGGTGAAATGTCTGATAGACAGACATACATAAGTGATGCATAGAGGAAGCCACTCACATAGAACAGCAAAAGCTCTCAAACATATGACATGCCCCACGCCATCCCAAGGTGCCCAGGTTGCGCTGAAAATAACTGGAGTACCCAGAGGAATCAATCAGGAATCTACATAATATAAAATATGCATACTCTAGATAGTCCAAAAACAATAAGATGGAATTAGACTAAAAAAGTAATCATAAAAAGGACCCTAATTACAGCATATAGTCACTGGCCATGGAGATGTAAAGTTTCAATATCAGGCCTAGCAGGTGTCAATATAGTAATCTAGTTGATTTGAAACAGTGACAGTGGACTAAAATGAAGCAAAGAAAAAAGCCGTCAGATGTATGGACAGCTAAAGAACCACTATATAATCAATCATTGAATAATGAACAAAAGTTACCTCTAAGAAGAGCAATGAGGCCTCAAAGCATTTATACGGAAATTATCTCCATAGGACACAATAAGTGACCATCTAGAGAGAAATATGACACAATTTAGCATGTCCAAAAGGGAGAAAAGCGAAATACATTAATAAGACCATAAATACTGACTCACCAAAGGTCTACTGCTCAATATATTCCAGGGCCCTGTGCTGATAAGGCATAGATAATCATTCAGAAAATAGCCTTTCACTCCAAATAGAGGATCTAAAAAGACCAAATGTCTCGTGTCAATTCCATAAAGACAAACCTATCACAGAAACATCAGTAAAGATCCTAAGGAACAATACACAATTATTTTCTTCCACAGACCTGTCAATAGAAGTCCAGCAGATTTCCACCGCTATAATAGGCAACCATAGCAATGAGCTATATATAATGCCTTCCTACAATGCCAAACAGCTCTCCAGCAATTATTGCTGACAGCTGTATCGGCGCTACCATCAAGATCAGTTGGCACGGGGAGGATAGAGAAACAAGATACTAAAAAGGGTAAGTGGCAGGATTCCTTATGCCGTGTACACACAAGCGGACTCTGATAATATCCACATAGGATGAAACATGTCAGGCTGGCTGATGAAAGCACGCTGTGAGCCGCGGACCTATTCCTTTTTGTGATGATTTACTGTCTATACCTGTAAGTAGACTACAATAAATGCTTATTTTTTATCCATACGGGCTTCACTATTATTGCTCTTTTCTTACTGGGATATCCTGCTGGTGACTGCACAATCCATTCGCCTTCCCATATACCCTGATGTCCTGATGTTATGTGACCATCCGGCTTTTCGCCATCATTTGGCTGTGTGTGATGGAGTGTCATTCGGAGTCACTGTTGAGCAGAGGCGGCTCTCTAATTAGGCAAATTAGGCGGTCGCCTAAGGCCTCGCACTCACAGGGGCCTCACGGCCGCCTAATTTGCCTGTTCTCAATCACTGAAGTTGACGCCGGCGGCTCCGCCTACCCCCACTGGGACTCTGTGGCTTAGGAGCTGACGGACAAATCAGATACTGCCCGCATCCTGAGGAATAGCGACCTCATCACGGAGCGTCCCAGTCCGTGGGGCCTCATGTGTAAGTTTTGCCTAAGGCCTCACAAAGCCTAGAGCCGCCTCTGCTGTTGAGCCCTGGCATCATTTGTATACATTGCGTGTTTTTTACATTGTTCTGGTAAGCAGTTTGGCAGCACGTGGGTGTGGAGTGCTTTCTCTGTGCACACTGAAGTTTGGTGGAGGCTTCACGTCATCTCTACTTTCCAAATAATTCTTATGGACTTATTTATTTACATAATTACTTTGTTCAATTTAGCGCTGCATTTGGATTTTTTTTATATGTGTTTGACGAATCAACAAACTATGCTGGCAGCTAACCATTCTTTTTAGTTAGCGCAGATATTTTCACATTTGTTTCACTTATTATTTTTTTTGGTGTGCGAATTGTAGTCTCAGTTTCCTGTTCTTAGCTGACAGGAGTGTTACCCAGTGTGGTCTTCTGCTGCTGTAGCTCATCAGCCCAGAGATGGTATTCTGCATACCTTAGTTGTAACGAGTGGTTATTTGAGTTACTGTTGCCTTTCTTTTATCTCAAACCAGTCTGCCCATTCTCCTCCAGTGGCGTCTCCAGCTTTCAAATTTAGGGGGGGCACATGGGGGGACAGGGACAAAAGTAGGGGGGCAACTATAAAATGCGCATATATATATATATATATATATATATATATATATATATATATATATATATATATATATATACACTGGGGCCCTTTACTACGATCCCACAACGGCCCTTTCACATGTTCTGCAGTGAGCTCCCTTCCTACTGTATTGGGGCCCCCCAGGGTGGCAGAAAACAAGAGATATATATGTCACCAGCATACCAAGAAAATATAAGGATCCAAAGCAGTGGGAGAACTATCAGGGTTGCAAAGGTTGTCTTGCCTCCGGGCCCTGGTGTTCCACCACTGTGTGGTTCCCCAGCCTCCTCTTACTGTCCTGCCCCTGCTATTGACAGCGCTGGTCTGGCATCTCTTGGAATTTTCAGGCTGGTTGTCCTGTCCTAAGGATGGGAGAAATCAGTCTGTTTTTTCAGTAACTGAGAGTCCTGGTGGAGTCCTTCCTGCAACTTGCTCTTCTCCCTGCCAATGAGGATGCAGGTGAAGGAGCAGATTGGGCGGCCGTGGTTGTATGAGCGCTCACATTATGCAGTGCCAGCAAGCAGAGGGAGGGGGGAGGAATCACCCGCAAGAGCTGACTGGGGACTCTCTCCCTCTTAGACATTGATTTTTTGTAAAAAAAAAAAATAATAATTTTTTTTTTTGGGGGGGGGGGGCACATGGTGGGGCACAGCATAATATTGGGGGGGGGGGTCAGGGTCCCCTCTGGCCCCCCCCTAGGGTCGCCATTGTTCTCCTCTGACATCAATAAGGCAATTTTGTCCACACAACTGCCGCTCACTGGACAGTTTCTCTTTTTCAGCCCATTCTCTGTAAACCCTAGAGATAGTTGTGCGTGAAAAACCCAGTAGATCAGCAATTTTTGAAATACTCAGACCAACAACCATACCACATTCAAAGTCACTTAAATCCCTTCTACCTCATTCTGATTCTGGGTTTAAACTTCAGCAAGTCGTCTTCACCACATCTAGATGCCTAAATGCATTGAGTTGCTGCCATGTGATTGGCTGATTAGCAATTTGTGTTACCAAGCAATTGAACAAGTATACCTAATAAAGTGGGCAGTATGTGTATATGATTCTGGTCAATGCTCAAAAGCTTCACCTCCTGTAGTTATGCTTTAGCCTCCGTTCACACTGAATCCGACTTTGAAATTGTGTGACTTCACGTCACATTTCACGTCACACTCAAGTCGCATGATTTCAAATCCACAGGTCAGTGTGACTCCAGGTGTGACTAGGCTGGCAACTTTACGCACAGATGACTATGCAAGTCAGACCTGAAATGACAAAAAATAGTGCAAGAACCTTTTTTTTTCAAATCGGTTCGGCAACTCACAGTTGGAGTCACGCGGATTTGAACAGTTCCATTGCGACAATAGGATGCAACTTCTCATGTGATTTGGACCTGTCAAATTGCATGACAAGTCGCACCAATGTGAACAGGGGCTTTGAGTGAATTAATTTTGTCACTTCAGTTGACATGTTGTATAAATGCAAGCGATTGCTTCACGTTATCAGTGCATGTACTCCATGTGGCTTCTCTTTCTCACTTTTACCAAATCATGAAGTATTTTAACACTTGTCAGGTAAATGTTTGTCAAAAACAAAAGCTTAGGGGGTGAACAGGCCAAATCTGGCCATTTAATTTGCCTGTTCTCTGTCCACCCAAACCCACAGGTCATTCCTAGTGAGGTGATGTCTATTTGGAGGGGAGAGATTGAAGTCACTGAAGCATAATGTTTTTATGAGATGTGGCTTGCATCTGAGGGTACTTAGGGAACTTAGTCAAGTAATTGCCAGACCATTGTTCCTAATTTTTACTGACAGTCTACTGACTGGAATGGTACTAGCTGATTGGAGAAAAGCCAATGTAGCACCAATAATTAAAAAGGGCCCAAAATACATCCCTGGGAATTACAGACCAGTTACCGTATATACTCGAGTATAAGTCGAATTTTTCAGCACATTTTTTTGTGCTGAAAGTGCCCCCCTCGACTTATACTGGAGTCAAGCACTTTTATGCAGCAAAAAAATTTCATTTTCCGAACCGACTTTGGGGCCCCGTATCTCAGGGCCACTTAGTGCTAGGAACCCCAAATTTGGTGTGCAAACCCAGTGGACCCGGTACCACAACATATCCAAAGATGAAGTTCCTAGCACTAAGTGGCCCTGAGATACGGGGCCCCAAAATCGGGTCGGAAAATGTCATTCTCTGCTGCAGAAAAGTGCTTGACATTTTCTGAACCGAATTTGGGGCCCCATATCTCAGGGCCACTTGGTGCTAGGAACTCCAAATTTGGTGTGCAAACCCAGTGGAACTGGTACCCTAACATATCCAAAGCTGAAGTTCCTAGCACCAAGTGGCCCTGAGATACAGGGCCCCAAACCCGGTTCGGAAAATGTCATTCTCTGCTGCAAAAAAATGCTTGACATTTTCTGAACTGATTTTTGGGGCCCTGTATCTCGGGGCCACTTGGTGCTAGAAACCCCAGCTTTAGAAATTTTATGGTGCTAGTTCCACTGGGTATGCACACCAAATTTGGGGTTCTTAGCACTAAGTGGCCCCGAGATACAGGGCCTCAAATTCGGTCAACTGTGTCCATCTGCAGCAATGTCATTTCGGGACCCTTTGGGTTCAGAGACCCCAAATTTTGGCTGCAGCTAGGGGGCATCTAGGAACCCTTAACTACCGAGTTTGAAGTTCAGGGGACCTATGGCTGCAAATGGGCACAGTGAGGCTGCAAATGGGAACAGTGATGCTGCAAATGGACATTGTTGACCCTCTTTTCCACTTACAGTAGCTGTGCATTTCTCACCCTCGTCTTATACTCGGGTCAATACGTTTTTCCCATTTTTTTGTGGTAAATTAGGGCCTCGACTTATACTCGGAACGACTTATACTCGAGTATATACGGTAGTTGCTGTACAAAATAAGGTCCGTTGGCATGGACCATAGGGTGAGTACATGGATTGAAAACTGGCTACAAGGGCGAGTTCAGAGGGAGGTGATAAATGGGGAGTACTCAGAATGGTCAGGGGTGGGTAGTGGGGTCCCCCAGGGTTTTGTGCTGGGACCAATCCTATTTAATTTGTTCATAAACGATCTGGAGGATGGGATAAACAGTTCAATCTCTGTATTTGTGGACGATACTAAGCTAAGCAGGGCAATAACTTCTCCGCAGGATGTGGAAACCTTGCAAAAAGATCTGAACAAATTAATGGGGTGGGCAACTACATAGCAAATGAGGTTTAATGTAGAAAAATGTAAAATAATGCATTTGGGTGGCAAAAATATAAATGCAATCTATACACTGGGGGGAGAACCTCTGGGGGAATCTAGGATGGAAAAGGACCCGAGGGTCCTAGTAGATGATAGGCTCAGCAATGGCATGCAATGCCAAGCTGCTGCTAACAAAGCAAACACAATATTGGCATGCATTAAAAAGGGGATCAACTCCAGAGATAAAACGATAATTCTTCCACTCTACAAGACTCTGGTCCGGCCGCACCTAGAGTATGCTGTCCAGTTCTGGGCACCAGTCCTCAGGAAGGATGTACTGGAAATGGAGCGAGTACAAAGAAAGGCAACAAAGCTAATAAAGGGTCTGGAGGATATTAGTTATGAGGAAAGGTTGCGAGCACTGAACTTATTCTCTCTGGAGAAGAGACGCTTGAGAGGGGATATGATTTCAATTTACAAATACTGTACTGGTGACCCCCACAATAGGGATAAAAGTTTTTCGCCGAAGGGAGTTTAACAAGACACGTGGCCACTCATTAAAATTTAGAAGAAAAGAGGTTTAACCTTAAACTACGTAGAGGGTTCTTTACTGTAAGAGCGGCAAGAATGTGGAATTCCCTTCCACAGGCGGCGGTCTCAGCGAGGAGCATCCCTAGTCTCAAAAACTATTAGGTAATAAGCGCCTGAACGACCGCTACATACAGGGATATACAATATAATACTGACATATAATCACACACACAGGTTGGACTTGATGGTCTGTTTTCAACCTCACCTACTATGTAACTATAAGTATGGATTCATGGGCAATCAATACTTAATAATAAATATAGTATAGTAATAGGTAAATAATAGTTAAGTATAAGTAATCCTCAACAATGCGCTTGTGTTATGTGCTCTTTTAGGTCTAGGAAAAATACCATCAAAAGTGTCTTATGTCTGGTTAAAAAAAAAAATACGATCAGATCCTGTCCCCTGTACTCTCTGCTTCTGATACACTCACACTATCAGTTATTATTTTCCCCATTTCTCTTTGTGGACTACAAAAACCTCCTACTTGTGTTGTGGAGATGAGGAGAGGGGGAGATGCTCCGTAGTCTTGTCCTAGGATAAAAACATTTCTCCTCCATAAATACAGTTGGCGTTGTCACCCTAAGACTAGAAGTTTGTTTCTGGCAGGATCACCAGGTAGAAATAAAGAAAAAAGGCAGATAAAAGAAAAGGAAGGAAGCCAAAATATATAAGGACTGGTAAGCTGTGATGCATTACATTGCTATTGCAAGTTAAAGACTAGGTATTGAATACCTGTGATATATTTGGATATGAAAACTTAACAATTTGATAAGATATTTTATGCTAGATAGGTTTGACATAGTAGACATGTACATATAGGTGGACTTCAAATGACTAAATAACATATATAATGATTTAAAATGACAGGTCACCTATATGTACATATCTACTATGTCATACCAGGTGAATTTATACATTTTTGTTTTCAGGTAATTTTTTTGAATGTGGTACTCTCGTCTCAACCAAGTGCCAATAATTTAATTTGATTGTCAATATTTAGGGCTTATAGAAATTTATAAAAAACAATTGTAATGGAATATTAACAATTTTTTGGTTCCTCTGGTCAATATTTAACAATATCTGTTGAGATGAGGGAGTTTCTGTTTTGAATCTAAGTTTCTTTATACCAGTGCTTTCTGTCTACGCCATATTTAATAGTGTCTATATTTTCATTTGTGGTGGCTGAGTTAAAGTAGTTTTTTCCCTGGAGATTAGCAAATCTCATTCATAGCTGGTGGAGAATAGCTTTTGGCGCATAATCAGCTTATAGAGGAGGATGTAATAGATGGCTGTTTGAACCTTCACTATTTAGTTGTGTGGCCAGTAACACAGGTGTAAGGCTGGGTTCATACACACAATGAAACCGGGGAACTCGGCAGGAGGTTGCAAGCGCTGATTTGTGTCCCCTATAGAGTATACCTACTGTAGAGATGGTTGTTTTGCGGCAAGGAGGCCTAAATGTGTATTGCGATATTTGGGGCTGCTGCTTCCTACTGTTGGCCAACATTTACATTGAATGCTCTTATGCATCTAATGGCTTTGTAAACCCAAACCCAAGGCTGGACAGCAGAGGGAACTGCATAGGACTGAGTATAAATTGGGGCTATATCACATAGAATAATACCAAAAATTGACTCTGAGTTTTGTCTGACAGTCTTCTAGATGGTGCTCCTCTTCAAAGCTGAATAAGGACACCATCCCCAAGTGTTTTGGCTATCATCATACCCCCTGGAGTTGCATCATCATGTCCACCTGGGCTCAAAGTACTGCAGCACAGGCTTACTGTGGTTTCACTAACACAGTTAACAGGCTAACACTGTATATCATGACTGTTAAGGTTTAACTAGGCATCTTATGTTGGAAGGAACCTTTCACTTTAGTGACAAGGCTTACTTATTCAAGGTGCCTCTCATGCCTAAAATGCTAAATGAAATTGCAAAAAAGAAAAAACCTGAAGGGGAAGTTAGAAAATATACTTACCTTTCCTTAGCTTCCTCCTGGGACGCCTGGGGAGTAGGGATGAGCCGAACACCCCCCGGTTCGGTTCGCACCAGAACCCGCGAACGGACCGAAAGTTCGCACGAACGTTAGAACCCCATTGACGTCTATGGGACTCGAACGTTCGAAATCAAAAGTGCTCATTTTAAAGGCTAATTTGCATGGTATTGTCCGAAAAAAGGGTTTGGGGACCCGGGTCCTACCCCAGGGGACATGTATCAATGCAAAAAAAACTTTTAAAAACGGCCGTTTTTTCGGGAGCAGTGATTTTAATGATGCTTAAAGTAAAAAAAAAAAAAAGTGAAATATTCCTTTAAATATCGTACCTGGGGGGTGTCTATAGTATGCCTGTAAAGTGACGCGTGTTTCCCGTGTTTAGAACAGTCCCTGCACCAAATGTCATTTTTAAAGGAAAAGAATCTCATTTAAAACTGCTTGCGGGTTTAATGTCATGTCGGGTCATGGCAATATGGATGAAAATCAGTGAGACAAACGGCATGGGTACCCCCCAGTCCATTACCAGGCCCTTTGGGTCTTGTATGGATATTAAGGGGAACCCCGCACCCAAATTAAAATAAGGAAAGGTGTGGGGCCACCAGGCCCTATATACTCTGAACAGCAGTATACAGGCGGTGCAAACAAGACAGGGACTGTAGGTTTGTTGTTAAGTAGAATCTCTTTGTAATTTTGAACGAGTACATTTTTAACGTGTTTAGCTCCAGCCAAAAAATCTTTTTTAAGCTTTTTGGAAAACATAGGGAAGGGTTATCACCCCTGTGACATTTGTTTTGCTGTCTTTCCTCCTCTTCAGAAGATTTCACCTCACTTTTTTGTCCCAATGAAAAATGTTTTTTGAAAATTTGGGTTTTTTTGTGGAACAAGGATTGGAAAGCATCAGTGGAAAGGAGAAATTGTTTTCCCATATTAACTCTTACAGGAGAGAATTTCCCTTCCTAGGGGTAGATTTCATCTCACTTCCTGTTGTCTCCTTCCGTTTGCAAGTAGGAGTCATTTATAAGTTAGATGTTTGAAAGTAGGGTCCTGCCCTATATACTCAGCAGAAATTTGGGCCTTAGGTGTTGCTGTGGCCACAACACTGTAAGCCCTCACAGGGCCCTGCTGTGAAATATTAGATCAAGAATTGTAATTACATGCCCCTGTTGAACAGGAGCTGAAAAATTAGGCCTTAGGCACTGGTGCTGGTGCCACAACACTGCAACCCCTCACAGACACTCTAGTTGGAACGCAGGAACGAGCCCTGCTGCAAAGTATTGCATCAAAAATAATTACACGCCCCTGTTAGACAGGGGCAGAAAAATTGGGCCTTAGGCACTGGTGCTGGTGCCACAACACTGCAACCCCTCACAGACACTCTAGTTGGAATGCAGGAACGAGCCCTGCTGCAAAGTATTACATCAAAAATTGTAATTACACGCCCCTGTTAAACAGGGGCTGAAAAATTGTGCCTTAGGCACTGGTGGTGGCGCCCAGAACCAAAAATGTTCTTACAAGCTATCAGCGTGATGATTGAGGAGGAAGAGGATAACTACTCAGGGATAGTCACTCAGCATCAGCATAGGCAGTCTTTGAAGGGATCTGAAAAAAATTATTCAGTTACATCAGCATCAGGTGCTTGGTAGCTGGTGGTGATCCAAGACTGATTCATTTTTATGAAGGTCAGCCGATCGACCGAGTCGGTGGACAGACGCACCCTGTGATCGGTTACCACGCCTCCAGCAGCACTGAATGTGCGTTCCGAAAGAACGCTGGATGCAGGACAGGCCAGTAGCTCAATTGCATACTGTGCAAGCTCTGGCCAGTGATCCATCCTCAAGACCCAGTAACCCAGAGGATTTTCGGTGGGAAAGGTGTCCAAGTCTGATCTTGCCCCTAGGTATTCCTGCACCATGTAAAACAGACGCTGGCGATGGTTGCTGGAACCGATCATACCTTGGGGCTGCGGACCAAAAAATTGTCTGAACGCATCGGTCAGATGGCCACCTTCTCCACCGCTCCTTCTTTGACTGACCGAAGCCTCAGCAACACGTTGTCCAGAAACAGGAGTTTGTAACCTCCCAGTCTCTGGGAACGCGTTGCACAGACCTTTCTGCAAGGCCTCCCGAAGATGTTTCATCCTCTGCTCCCTCTGCGATGGCAAGATAAGGTCCGCAACCTTACCCTTGTAACGTGGATCAAGGAGGGTTGCCAGCCAGTATTGGTCCTTCTCCTTGATACCACGAATACGAGGATCCTTACGCAGGCTTTGCAGGATCAGGGAGGCCATGCAGCGTAGGTTTGCTGAGGCATTCGGTCCGGAGTCCTCTGGGTCACTAAGGACGACAACGTCCGCAGCCACCTCCTCCCAGCCACGTACAAGTCCATGTGTTCCTTGGGACTGATCCCTTAAAGACTGCTGATACTGAGTGCCAGGCTCCACCTCCATACTGACACAATCTTCCTCCTCCTCCTCCTCCTCCTCGTCCTCTTCCTGTGTGATCGGCGGGCACGCAGGAACACTGTCTGGATAAAGGGGGCCTTGAGAGCTAAGGAAGTCCTCCTCTTCCTGCCTCTGTTCTGCCTCAAGTGCCCTGTCCATTATTCCACGCAGCGTGTGCTCCAACAGGTGGACAAGGGGGACAGTGTCACTGATGCATGCACTGTCAGTGCTCACCATCCTCGTGGCCTCCTCGAATGGTGACAGGACAGTGCATGCATCCCTGATCATGGCCCACTGGCGTGGGAAAAAAAAACCAAGGTCCCCTGACCCTGCCCTGGTGCCATAGTCGCACAGGTACTCATTGATGGCCCTCTGCTGCGTGTGCAGCCGCTGCAGCATGGCCAACGTTGAGTTCCACCTGGTGGGCATGTCACAGATTAGGCGGTTCTTGGGCAGGTTAAACTCCTTTTGGAGGTCCGTCAGCCGAGCACTGGCATTATATGACCGGCGGAAATGCACACAGACTTTCCTGGCCTGCCTCAGGACATCCTGTAAGCCCGGGTACCTGCCCAAGAACCGCTGCACCACCAAGTTAAGGACGTGAGCCAAACAGGGCACATGGGTCAGTTGTCCCTGTCGGAGGGCAGAGAGGAGGTTGGTGCCATTGTCGCAAACCACCATTCCTGCCTTAAGTTGGCGTGGCGTCAACCACCTCTGAACCTGCCCCTGCAGAGCTGACAGAACCTCTGCCCCAGTGTGGCTCCTGTCCCCCAAGCACACCAGCTCAAGCACCGCATGGCATCTTTTGGCCTGCGTACTTGCGTAGCCCCTTGAACGCCTACGGAGCACCGCTGGTTCTGAGGAAGAGGCCATGGAGGAAGAAGAAGAGGAGGGGGTGGAGGAGAGAGGTGTGTCACAATCAGCATTTTGGAGGCGTGGTGGCGGAACAACCTCCAACACTACTGCACCTTGTCCTGCATCCTTCCCAGCTGCCAGCAGAGTCACCCAATGCGCCGTGAAACTTAGGTAACATCCCTGTCCATGCCTGCTGGACCATGAGTCAGCGGTAATATGCACCTTACCGCTGACCGCCCTGTCCAGCGAGGCATGGACATTGCCTTCCACATGCCGGTAGAGAGCCGGAATCGCCTTCCGTGAGAAAAAGTGGCGTTTGGGTACCTGCCACTGAGGAACCGCACATTCCACAAACTCACGGAAGGGGGCAGAGTCTACCAACTGAAAAGGCAGCAGTTGAAGTGCTAGCAATTTTGCCAAGCTAGCATTCAACCGCTGGGCATGTGGATGGCTGGGAGCAAACTTCTTTCGGCGGTGCAGCAGCTGGGGCAGGGAAATTTGCCTGGTACAATCTGACGTCGGTGTACCAAAAGCAGATTGCCCACAAGTACTTGGCTGTGACACACCTAATTCTACACCTTCATTCCTCTCAGTGCAGGTCTCAGAGAGGACTGAAGGTCTAGTGGGGTTGGAAATCTCAGCTGATGAGGAGCAAGGAGAGATCCTCTTTGTTCTTTGGTGTGGGTCTTTTAGATATGCTTGCCAACGAACTGCATGGCAGGTCAACATATGTCTGGTCAAGCATGTGGTACCCAAGCGGGAGATGTTTTGGCCACGCGAGATGCGCTTAAGACATATGTTGCAAATAGCAGCGGTGCGATCTGATGCACTCGTCTCAAAAAAGGCCCACACCAAAGAACTTTTTGAATAACGCGCAGAGACTGCAGCGCCCTGCACATGTGGAGCTTTGGGGTGTGATGCAGTCAATGTGCTGCCCTTAGGCTGGCCCCCGGAGGCCATCCTGCCTCGTTGGTGATGTGCCGCCTCCTCCTCCTCCTCCTCCTCCTCTCTCCTATCAGGCACCCACGTTGAGTCAGTGACCTCATCATCCCCTCCCTCCTCATCACTGGAGCAAACCTGGCAGTATGCTGCAGCAGGGGGAGCATGACTGCCAGATTGCTGTCCTTCTTGGGCACCCCCTCTGTCCGTGCTCATGTTACTGCCTTCATCGAGCTCAGTATCATCATCAGAGCCTTCCAAACGCTGGGCATCCTCCTGGAGCATGTACCCAACACTGTGGTCAAACAGTTCGAGGGAATCCTCAGGAGGACATGGTGGAGCTAGGGAAGGAGTCACTGATGACATTGAGCTGAGGGAAGAGGCCGCTGCTTTGCCAGACAAAGCACCCTGGGCATGGGTGAGAGAGGATGAGGAGGATGAGGACGGCTTGGTCATCCACTCGACCAAGTCTTCCGCATGTTGCGGCTCAACACGGCCAGCTGCCGAAAAAAAGGCCAAGTGTGTCCCATGGCCACGTGCTGATGAGGATGCACCGTCTCCACGACCAGCACTAGACACAGAGCCTGCTTGCCCTCTCTTATTGGCTTGTGACTGTCTGCCTCTCCTTCTTGGCCTTACAGACATACTAATGGCCTGTAGCTGCACTAAGCTGGGATAGAACACCTGTAATTTTCTTCAGGTAGATTTATATACTGTAACCAGACAAGCCTGTCTGTCAGTAGGAAGATAACAGGAACGGATCTAGCTGAACACTGTGAGCAGGACGCACTGCACTAAATGTAAATAGCAGGAACAGATCTAGCTGAACACTGTGAGCAGGACGCACTGACTGCACTAAATGTAAATAGCAGGAACAGATCTAGCTGAACACTGTGAGCAGGACGCACTGACTGCACTAAATGTAAATAGCAGGAACAGATCTAGCTGAACACTGTGAGCAGGACGCACTGACTGCACTAAATGTAAATAGCAGGAACAGATCTAGCTGAACACTGTGAGAAGGACGCACTGCACTAAATGTAAATAGCAGGAACGGATCTAGCTGAACACTGTGAGCAGGACGCACTGACTACACTAAATGTAAATAGCAGGAACAGATCTAGCTGAACACTGTGAACAGGACGCACTGACTGCACTAAATGTAAATAGCAGGAACGGATCTAGCTGAACACTGTGAGCAGGACGCACTGCACTAAATGTAAATAGCAGGAACAGATCTAGCTGAACACTGTGAGCAGGACGCACTGCACTAAATGTAAATAGCAGGAACAGATCTAGCTGAACACTGTGAGCAGGACGCACTGACTGCACTAAATGTAAATAGCAGGAACGGATCTAGCTGAACACTGTGAGCAGGACGCACTGCACTAAATGTAAATAGCAGGAACAGATCTAGCTGAACACTGTGAGCAGGACGCACTGCACTAAATGTAAATAGCAGGAACAGATCTAGCTGAACACTGTGAGCAGGACGCACTGCACTAAATGTAAATAGCAGGAACGGATCTAGCTGAACACTGTGAGCAGGACGCACTGACTGCACTAAATGTAAATAGCAGGAACGGATCTAGCTGAACACTGTGAGCAGGACGCACTGCACTAAATGTAAATAGCAGGAACAGATCTAGCTGAACACTGTGAGCAGGACGCACTGCACTAAATGTAAATAGCAGGAACGGATCTAGCTGAACACTGTGAGCAGGACGCACTGACTGCACTAAATGTAAATAGCAGGAACGGATCTAGCTGAACACTGTGAGCAGGACGCACTGCACTAAATGTAAATAGCAGGAACGGATCTAGCTGAACACTGTGAGCAGGACGCACTGACTGCACTAAATGTAAATAGCAGGAACGGATCTAGCTGAACACTGTGAGCAGGACGCACTGCACTAAATGTAAATAGCAGGAACAGATCTAGCTGAACACTGTGAGCAGGACGCACTGCACTAAATGTAAATAGCAGGAACGGATCTAGCTGAACACTGTGAGCAGGACGCACTGACTGCACTAAATGTAAATAGCAGGAACGGATCTAGCTGAACACTGTGAGCAGGACGCACTGCACTAAATGTAAATAGCAGGAACAGATCTAGCTGAACACTGTGAGCAGGACGCACTGCACTAAATGTAAATAGCAGGAACGGATCTAGCTGAACACTGTGAGCAGGACGCACTGCACTAAATGTAAATAGCAGGAACAGATCTAGCCTAATCTATCTAACTCAAATCAAATGACACTGTCTGTCTCTCTCTCTATCAGCACACCGGAACACACTACACAGGGCCGCCGTGCAGGCGGCCTTATATAGTGTGGGGCGTGTACTAAATCCCCTGAGCCATAATTGGCCAAAGCCACCCTGGCTTTGGCCAATTACAGCTCTCTCTACTGACGGCGCTGTGATTGGCCAAGCATGCGGGTCATAGTGCATGCTTGGCCAATCATCAGCCAGCAATGCACTGCGATGCCGCAGTGAATTATGGGCCGTGACGCGCCACACGAATTTGGCGCGAACGGCCCATAACGTTCGCAATTCGACGGACGGTCGAACAGCCGATGTTCGAGTCGAACATGGGTTCGACTCGAACACGAAGCTCATCCCTACTGGGGAGGATGACATCATCCTCCTTCTGGCTTTATCTCTGAGAATGTAAAGTAGTTCAAGATGATCTTTCTCCGTGCTGCACTGGCTTCTTAGGAAATGTGGGCTACTTAGCATTCCTAGGGATTTTGTCTTTTTTTGAACTGTTATGCAGTGTTTACAGTAGAACTATAAGAAAAACTTTTCATTTTGGATAGAGTAAGGGAGGGTTATAATTCCTGTAGGTTTTTTTGCCATCTTTGTCCCATTGGAAGGCTTTTTCTTCACTTCCTGTCCTATTGCCAAAGCAAGAATTAGAGGAAATCCCTCCAAAGTGAGTGAATCCCTAGTTATCACCAGGGAAATCAGAACTAGTGTCCCCATTTAAAGATTTCCTCTCTATTACTGTTCTGATAACATCCGGACATTTGAAATGTTCCTTCTCTTTTATTCTTGATGATAATGGTAAACAAGACAAATAGACAACCGGAATCTCCCTAAAGCTGCGTACACACGGGCGGGCTTTTCGACCGGACTGGTCCGACAGACCTTTGACGGACTTCCGACGGCCTTTTTAACGAACGGACTTGCCTACACACAATCACACCAAAGTCCGACGGATTCGTACGTGATGACGTACACCGGACTAAAATAAGGAAGTTTATAGCCAGTAGCCAATAGCTACCCTAGCGTCGGTTTTTGTCCGTCGGACTAGCATACAGACGAACGGATTTCTGGGTCCGGCGGAGTAACGACGTAAAGATTTGAAACATGTTCCAAATCTAAAGGCCGTCAGACTTTCGACAGAAAAAGTCAGCTGAAGGTCCGATGAAGCCCACACACAATCGAATTGTCCGCTGGACTCGGTCTGTCGGACCAGTCCGGTCGAACAGTCTGCTTGTGTGTACGCTGCATAACAGGGACACAGACAGCAATAAAAATTTCCAAAAGAAAAAAAAAATCATCAAAAGAAAAAAGCATCAAAGAGGTTGTTAAAAAACAGTGAGAGTACAAAAACATTTAGCGAGCTCGCTGGCTCAGGCAAGACTGTTCACAACAGACACGGTTGCCCTCCACGGGGTACCACAGCAGGTTACCAGAAAAAGACAGACAGACCAGATTGGCGCTCTTTCCATTAGTGCATGTTTTTTCTAACAATAAAAACCTGACAGGCTTTCTAATGCCTCTTCTTTTTAACCAAAACTAAAAAAAAACATTTCCATTAGTTATACTTTAACCACTTGCCTACTGAGCACTTTTACCCCCTTCCTGCCCAGGCCAATTTTCCGCTTTCCACACTGTCACACTTTGAATGACAATTGCGCAGCCATGCAGCACTGTACCCATATGAAGTTTTTATCCTTTTTTTCAACAGAGCTTTCTTTTGGTGGTATGTATTCACCACTGGGTTTTTTATTTTTTGCTAAACAAATGAAAAAAGACTAAACATTTTGAAAAAATGTTTTCTTAGTTTCTGTTATAAAATTTTGCAAACAGGTAATTTTTCTCCTTCACTGATGTGCGCTGATGAGGCTTCACTGATGGGCACTAATAGGTAGCACTGATGGACACTGATAGGCTGCACTGATGGGCACTGATAGGCTGCACTGATGGGCACTGATAAAGTGGCTAAAGGGGTGTGCAGTGGCACTTGGGAAGTGACAGGGAAATACAGTGGGAAGATAAAAAACTGGGGCTATGGATTATTAAGAAGAAAAAAAAAAAACTCTGATAGATCAAAATATGGGGGCCAGTGGCAATGAACAAAAAAGGACCCCCTGGATATAAAAATGTTTAAAACAATGACCATGAAAATGAATGATTCATGTATAAGAAAAAATGGACAAAAATGGATACTCACTGCCTGAAGAAGGAGCAAGCATACTTAGAACGCACGCCTGCCGGCCCTTCATACCCCCTGCCCACTGATGTCACAGCTGACAAGGACGTGACTCTCAGGTTTACTCAGAGCCCTGGAAACCACCAGAATGGACAAGCCTCTACCAGCGCCAAAACCTGCCAGCTACCAGGATCGGGATCATACAGAGAGGCCAACCCATGTGACATGCCTTTAAACATTTTACTTCTTGTGAGTTGCCATTTTTAATTGCATTAAATGATGAACTTTACTAACATACTACACTCAGATGAGCACTGCTCCCTGCACTGATGAGACGTGACTGGTGGGCACTAATGAGGAGGCAATGATGAGGCTGAATGAATGAATGAATGAGTACTTGTATAGGCTGCACTGATATGCGGCACTAATGGGCACTGATTGGTGGCACTGATGGGCACTAATAGGTGGCACTGATGGGCATTAATAGGCAGCACTGATGGGCACTGATAGGCAGAACTGATGGGCACTGATAAGTGGCTCTGATGGGCACTGATTGGCAGCACTGATGGGCACTGCTTGGCACTGATAGGCAACACTGATGGGCACTGTTGGGGCTGCACTGATCATCAGAACACTGATGATAAGTGCCCTGATGATCAGTGCAGATATCCCCTTCGCCTTAGCCAGTTACCGGCTCTCTTCTCTCCTCACGCTGTGACAGAGTAAGGAAAGGAATACTGATAATCGGCAAGTGTGTTTACCTTGTGATCAGCTGTGATTGGACACAGCTGATCATATGGTAAAGAGCCGCTGTGATTGGCTTATTACCTAGATCTGTGATCAGCTGTGTCCAAGGACAAAACGATCACAGAGCGCACCAGGTGTGCACCGCAGTGGGCATGCTGGGGGTGCGGTTCTGAGAGGGCATCAATAGACGCCCTCCCAGAACTGGATGACGGCGCTGTAGCGGTCATTCGGCTATAGCGCGGTCGACAAGTGGTTAAGGAAAAGGTCTACACTGAATAGACCTTTCCTGAAGTCCAAGTTATGCTTTAGTTATGCAGATTATGGTATACCTAGGCGTATAAGGACCTACAGTAGGGACAGTTGACAGTCTGTGTGGGATGATTTGGTTGCTATATGGTGCTATACTGTGCTTTATTGCACACATTTACTGTGGGTTGTAGTGTGGTGGGCTACATATTCTTGTGTCCCCTCTTCCTCTTTTCCTGTGTTCACAGTTCAGAGAGCCAGCAGACCTTTTTAGAACTACCTTTTTATATGTGTCAGCAACAAATGTAGTTGCTGTTTAGATACACCCCCCCCCCATTTTCTGTTGCTAGGGCCTTTTTTATTTAAGGGTCCGCAATGTACACTTATTTGCAGCATTGGGAATTAGGTAGATGGCACAGAAACCTAGAGCTAGAGATAGGGGTTGGTCTTGTGTTCAAATTGCTGTCACCGTTAGGTTAGCATGATCCCTGTGGAGCATCTGACTGGTAGGTATGCTGTCTCCCAAAACCTAGCAGTCACCACGGTAACTCTTGGTTGTGTAGGAAAAAACTGACCTGGAGATTGAAATGCCACGCCATAAAGTTATATTCAGAAAGAAGTTTATTGATTGTGTATACTAGCCAACACATTCATCAGGGTCAAAATAAATATAAAATGTTGAAATAGATAAAAAAGAAATACCATACTTAAATTGCTTACTGGAGCAATAGTTCTTGTTTGCCAACAGCTCTTTTTTTGCAGCACTTGACTTGTGCAGTAAAGTAGTACGACCAAAAAGCATATTTATCCTACCTTTTACCATAGCTGCATTACATTTAGGCAATCCCCTTTATTTAAAAAAATGTTAGGCAAGTCTATAGTGAGAGTATAGGGGGCGAACAGATTTGGCAGGACAAAGTGGTGGTCAGGCTACATCACCTAAAGACAGGAGGCATCTATACAGTCTGTTGTGGCTTCTACATCCATTAGACTTTTCAGGACTTTACAACTTGATAAAAAAATCAGGTGCTGCAGCCAAAACTACCTAAAAACTAGATGTTTTTTTAAAAAAAAATGAAGCAAATCAGATTAGGGTGCTACTGATGTATTTAGGTCAAGCTAAATGTATAAGTTAAAAAATTAAAAAGTAAAGTACACATTCAAAATATGTGATGCCAGAATATGACATTGATACAGCTGTTTGTGAAAGTTGTACTATTTTGTAACACTCAATACAGCATAAAGGCATCTCCCAGGCATGTAATTTAAAGGATTGGTGTTCACTCAATAGTTCTTGCTGTCCTAACCTTTACAGTATAACATTTCTAACATTTTTCCCTTCCTAATGAATAACACAAGACAATTAATTTACCTCTACACAGGCTATGTCCCCCTCAGTCTACCATGAATGCTGCTAGACTCATTCACTTTACTAACTAATCTGAGGCTGTTGCCTCTCTTTACCAATCCTTCCACTGGCTTCCACTAACCCAATGTCTAAAATCCAAATTGCTAACTGCAACATTCAAAGCCATCCCCAATTCTGCCACAAGTCCACTCTTCTGGCCATGTAGGCACAATACAGTCCTATAGACTTATATAGGTTCATCTATCACCCAATTTGTTAAATAAATACCATATTTTTATGTCATATAGTTGTGGGTCCTGGCCTGGGCTTTGACCTGGAAGAAAACTAAAGCTTTTTACATTTTTAACTGTTTATTTTGCTTTCAGCACTTACTGAGTCTTAGGGGTTGGTTTACTAAAGCCAGATAGACTGTTCACTTTGCAAGGAAAGTTGCACTTTGCAAGATAATTTACTCCAGAAATTAGTGAATGGGGTGAAGCTCTGCTAACTTCCATCATCCAATTATGTGCAAGCAAAATGTAGTTGCTTTATTTTTCTTGCATGTGGTTGGGTATTCTTTGCAAAGAGAAATTGCACCTCATCCACTAAGCTCTGTGGAAAATGTCCTTGCAAAATGAACAGCCTATTTGTCTTTAGTAATTCAACTGCTTGATGTCTCATCAGTTAAGCAATGGAGGGGCTGAGATAGGCACCATTGATAGGTTGTGCTTAGGGCATCTGTTACCCTTAATACTGTCCTGACTCTGAAGAATCAATATGTACAATGATCTAACATCAAATAAAATCATAGTGCTTTCTCTATTAAGTAAAGCTGACATATTACCTGAGTGTTAGTTCATATCTGTCTTTAAAGTATAAAGTACAAAAATAACTTGTGATCCTAATAATTAATTTGCAAACTGGTCAGGATAGCAAAATATACTAAATTTTCTAGCAACTATTCCACTTCTATAAAATCTTTTAAATATTTAAAGTATATAGTCTTCTCCCCATTGCCTCCAAGCCCTGTGTCCTCCGAGTTCCTGCTCCTCTGTGAGCGGTCCTGCCCCCCGTCTCCTCACCTCTGTCTCCAAGTCAGTCCCTGTGGATCCCTTTTTACCTCCCTCTTCTCCTATTCTCCCGCACCTGTCCTCAGTCATGGCAGGGGCCCTGTTGGAGGCACTTGCTCCCTAGCTGGAGCTGGACCAGGTGTCCCGGAGATCCTACAAGGGCAGCAATTTCATTAAGTGTTGGGGGGGGGGGGGGTGGAGGGACTAAGAACATTCTACAGTCTGGGACACAGGGCCAGGGGACTTCTACACATTGAGGGGGACTGAGACTTCCCTGGACTCCGCTGTACTAAGAACATCCCATTTATGGGAGCGTGACAGGAGCCAGCATGGAGGGAGGGTGAGTCCTTGACATGCTGGAACTTGGGGGGAGGGGGACACCTGGTCAACTTTTGCATTGGGGCCCCAAGCTTCAAGCTATCTCTCTGATATAAACCCAATATATGCTTTAACATTAACAGTAATTTATATATATATTTTTAAATTCTTCAGATTGTATTATTATTATATCTGGTGATCCTGCTATGTAGGTCCTTGTTTCTCTCCCAATTTTGCTCCAGGATTGTCACCCTGTCATAGGAGCTTATGGTGACAGGATGGTGAACTTATGGAGTGCATGCATGTAGACAGGTAGTGACTCCAAATAGACTCTAGGTCTAGGAGATCAGTAGCACTGAAATGCAACAAAGGATGGGGAAAAGGTGGAGAACGCGTTGGATCACTCTGTATCAATGAACTCCATGCTTTTGCTGGAAACAAGTATTTGTTTATTCTAGCTTTGTGCTAGCATTTACACATCTATATGTTTTTATGATGTTTTATCCATGTTTGTATATTGATTTTTTGTTTATAGTCAATATTGTGTATGTGCTCACCTCAGTGACAACCTCATATCCTAAACAGTCCTATTTGTTTTATGGGAAGGAGTTTCTCCTCCCATTCATTCTTTCTCAAATAGTGAAAACAAGTCTTTTATAAGAAAACATGATAGCGGTTGGTAATGATACATAGTGCTTTAGCAAATTCATGTGCTTGCTGGGTTTATGCTTGATGGGTGATGATACATTACATTTTTTTGGACACCCCAGAGTTTTGCTTTAAACCTATTTATTTAAATTTGTTCATTTTCTGTATGATAAAACTATTGTCAAACTATTGTTTTTTTTTGCCTGAATGTACACTTTAGTCTACTTCCTTTTCACTTTTGGGTAACCTTAGATCTACTGAAAGAGAAATATACAGTGTTTTGTCATGGCTTTCTGTGAATGGTATTTATTTTTACTGCATCTGTATATATTTGTAATTAACAGCACAGTGGAAGGTTCAGCACTACATTATATGGTATATGATTGTGTGTGTCTATTGTTCAGAAAAAATGGGGGGAACCACTAGGAAAAGGTTGTCATTAAGAAGCTTTTGTAGCTTCTAAAGGTAAAACATGTGAATGTAAAATCACTTCTACCAAACAATTCATCTAAACACTAAAAGAAGAATAAAATAAATTGTTCACACAGCTTATCCCTTACTTTTTTTGACATCCTATACAGAATATTTAGGTTCTTTGTTATGGAATGGCCTTTAGTGAACCTTGCTTCAGCTTGCTTGCTTTATATGTCCTGCAACCTGAGACAACTTGGCATGAATCTTTTGTAAAAATAAGTGTCTTTTATTCCTAAAAGCAGTATAAATTAAAGAAACGACCTACAAGAAAAGTATACAGAATATGCCTCTCCCTATGTATTAGAGGATTAATGTTAATGTATCCTGTACTGCAGTGGTTACTTAAAATCCAAGAGACTTCTTCTCATTCCTTCAACTCACAAAGTAGTCTTTGATCCATCGCAGGGTCAGGAGGTGTCTTCCCAGAAGACCTCCATTGAGTAACCACCTATAATTATGCCAATAAGTCCACAGCAAGTGTTGATCTGAAGTTTTCTCCAAGGGCCTTCTCAACTATAGAGTGCAACTCCCTAAGCCAGATAAATCCTTTGGAGAAAAGCCTTCTCCAGCCAAAATCTACACATTTTACCAATGAGATTTAATTCAATTATTTAATTTTGAAAAGCACAATTCAGATGGGAGAATGAAGAAAAACAGATCTTTAATAATTAGACTTTGCAGGCTTTGATGAAGACAACCTGAAGTTTCAGTTTAGGAAAAACTGTACTATGAGATATTTCCATTTTTCTAGGTAAATAAATGTGTTAATTCAATATAATATTAATCATTGGGTAAATTGAAATACATTTTTTTATTTAAGAGCATAAAAAACAAGCAAATATTTGACTGCCTTTATGCCTAAAGTGTTTATATATCTGTAATATTTGTATTTAGAATATGTGTAGCGCTCCAGATAAGAGTTTACTTCCCTAGGGAACTGGCTGTTCAGCAGAAATGTTGCTCAGCTGAAGGGGATGGAGGAGCCCTTTTAGGCAGAGTGGCTGAGTGCCAGTGCTCTGGCAAACAGTGGTGAATGGGCTCAGCAGAAAAAGTAAGTGACTCGTGCAAGCATGAGCTGTATCACAGCCCCAAAGCAACTCAGTACTAATCTTCTGCAACCATTTCCTGTCTACATACACCCACCCCAGTGATGGCTGCACAGGATTTGTCGGGGTGGGTTTTCTGATGTGACAACAGTGGACTATGTCTAAAAAATGTCTTTTGAAAAGGCCACTTATGTCTCCATAAGAAGCCTGTGTATCAGCATGACGATGCAGGAGCACAAGTAGAGGTCAGGGACACACACATTATTGTCACCTTATAACAGGAAGTACCTGATCAATTTCCTTCATTGCAGAAACATCAGGTAATATTTTAATGAGGCCGCAGATTTAAAAGAGAAGTCCGGGATTTTTTTTACTTTTTGTTTAGGAATTATACTTACCTAGGTGGATGCACACTGAGAACCGAGCGATCAAACACTGCCGATTACTCGGTTTTCAGAGCTCTGTGAGCAGAGAGCTGTAGACTGTCATTCACAGCTCTCTTCTCTGCTCTGCTCCCTCCTCGCTCATTGGAGTGCTGAGCTGTGGCGGGGGTGGGGCAGCTGGTCTGCTCAGCCTTTCTGCGGCTCACTGAGAGGCTGAGCCGGGTGTCAGTCCAGGGATCTGGTTGATCCAGAATCCGCAGTCGTGATGACGCAGAGCCTGGACTTACAGCAGTGACGTCAGCAGAGAGTGGACTTCAGTCCGCTCTCTGCTGAAAACGGGTCACAGGAGTGCAAAAGGAACTGCACTCCTGTGATACATAGGAGAAGTCCAGCCAAACGAGCTTTGACTGGACTTCTCCTTTAAAGAGTACCCTTTATTCATTTTCATATTAGATTTGGATTATTTCTAGCTTACTTCTATTAATCTGAATGATTTTAAAGTTTGTAAACTTACTTTGTGAAAATTGTGCCGCATTTACTTCCATGAATTCTGTGACACGTAACCACTATGTCCTGTGGGTAGCACTGCTGAGCAACACATGTCACAGGGCCTGCCTTCTGAACTACAGAGATGCTGGGAGGAGTCAGTACAGGAATCACTGCTTGAAGGCAGCAAAGTACCATAATATATGTAGTCCTTAGAAAT
Organism: Lithobates septentrionalis; assembly: GCA_037952835.1. Classification (NCBI taxonomy): domain Eukaryota; kingdom Metazoa; phylum Chordata; class Amphibia; order Anura; family Ranidae; genus Lithobates; species Lithobates septentrionalis. The sequence goes on from JBBDGP010000600.1 coordinate 806,703, forward strand.
TGAAATTAAACAGCATTTTAATTTGCAAGCTGCAAAGCATGCAAGGAAACCATGAAGTTGTGGAAAGAGATGGCCAGCACACAGGCAGCACTCACAACACGAAAAGCAGATTTTTCAAGTAAGCTTATATTGGATTGTCAAAATTAAAGTGGTTGTAAACCCTTTATAACCACTTTTTGCTACAGGTAAGCCTATAATTAGGCTTACCTGTATCTACACTGGATATCTCCTAAACCTGCACAGTTTAGGAGATATCCCCTGTAATTGCATGTGCCAACGTTATCGGCACATGCACACTGAAGCAAATTGAAGCAATGACACGTACGCACCGTTGCTTCAGTTAGACGGTGCCGTTACCGGTGGCTCCCGCTCGCATGTGTGGGAGTGACGCCATCACAGCTCCGGCCAATCACAGCGCCAGAGCCCGCGATACCCGGAAGTAACTCGAGCGATGTCGGCCGCCGGAGCGGTGAACGAGGACAGCTGCGGGGGCTTCGATCTCAGGTAAGTAGTTCATAATGAGGTAGTATTCTATGCATTTGTCTTGCCTTTGTCTTGCAGGGGTTTTTTTTGTTTTTTTTAGGGTTTACAACCACTTTAAATATTGTTTGTAATGCTATTACAATGACGATGTTATAAAATAAATGTGTATGTTATGACCATAGCTCTCTTTTAAACATATTAAAATTGAGTTTTTATATAAAATTAACATGGTTTTGCTTTTAAATGATTGGGTTTAAATAAACTTTAATGAGAAATTTTGATCTACGACATGAGCAACTGAGCTGGGGTTATGCCAGTTATAGGACTTTACATAGAACAACATTTATACTGCCAAGAACATTGATAGACTTCCTTTGTGTTCTCTGAGCAGTTTTCAAGACTTGCTCCCCATCGGTTCCTGGGAACTCAATCATTTTATCTCTTTGCAGCTATTTTACCTGTTTGAAAGGACTAATTCCAGTGATCCCATAAAATGCTGGCCATACACTATACGAAAAATTGGTCGTACCCATTTTCGAAAAACGAACATTCGGCCGTGAGCGCAAACAATAGTGCCATCATGTAATGACCGATAAATCGTTCAGTGGACATAAATGAATGCACTTTTTGTTCGTTTTTTACATATAGCTAGTGCAGACAGTTCTGACGGGAAACACATTAGCCTTTCAATTTATTGTTCGTTCAGCAGAAAATTTTCAAACTTGTCCTTTGTTTTTTCGCCTCAAAAACGTCCCAACGATTATCGATTTTGTGCCCATTAACTGGCCGTAAACCTAACAAACTGTCTAAATGACCGAATTTCGTCCGATAGTGTATGGCCAGCATTAGACTCTAAACTTTCAGGTACAATGTATGTTGCTTCCTATAAGATTTGGTTGTAAAGTCATTGCGCATATACTTTTTTGAATCACAGTCATTCCTGGTTTGGCTTTGTATCTGCCAGCTAAACTTTCTTGGATCTCAGTGGTCGTTTCTAAAAACATTATATAAAGTTATATTTGAGGGCACAATTGTTTGGTAACTTAAACATTCATAAGATCCTAAAATATGCATGTAATCTATTCTTAGTGACCCATCCCTATGCCCATGAAGTGTTAAGTTGGAGTGCCAAATAACTCCCCAGCAAAGTAATATACAGAGTACTTCTGAAAATAGGTGAATAGATGACTCACTTCTCTTGTCTCATGTGACAGTGCTAAGTGGCTCATCATTTGCTCAGCACTGTCACATTGGGCAGGGTTAAATCCATAGCCTTTTGGTTTTTTTAAGCCTACACATGACTTTCTGTCCCTGGTCTGAGCACCACAGGAATAATCAAAGGTAAGTACAGTATATCTTGTTAAGTGGCCCTTTTTCTTTTCCCATGCATGCAAAGAAACTATTACTTTAAAGTGAAATTAATGTTCACATTTTTACTTACTTTTTTTTATTATTACATAGCAGGGGCACTTCAAGTAATAAAATGTATATTTTTCTAATCAAATATACACTTATTGTAATTTTACACTTCAACTAAACGCATTGTGAAATTGAGTATACTGACTTCTACAAAATGAGTAATCATCCTCCAGTTTACTAGGTCCTGTTCTAAGGCTAATAAACAGAATATGAAAGTAATGTGAAACTCCTAAAAACTGGCAAGATTTACTATCATCTACTACCGTCAGTGCAAACCTCAGCCTTGGCACACACGACAACCCATTATCCATAAAGGTTTTTTCAAACTGCTGAGCACTTCTGGAGATAGCGCCATGCAGAATCAGCCATAGTCCATTAAATTTTGAGCTGTGAACTTTTCAATTCCCTCTCTCTCACTAACTGTGTCCCTTGACAAATAAGTACACCTTTCCCATTTAGTTCCATTTCAAAATTACAGGCATGAAAATGTCCCCAAATGCACCTATTTTATCAGCAAATGGATCATTATTTTACTTGTCCTCTAGGACACTTATGTTCTCTACCAACAGGTCCCAGTGAACTTAGATGGTCATCCTTTGGAGCCTTGGTCTAAAGACATTAATAATTAAATAATGGAACTGACACCATATAGTTTCAAACTCCACTTAAAGACCAATAAATTACATTAAAGTCCTAGCATTTGTATGAAAGCATTCTTTAGCACACATATTCTGCCTTGTGACAACTTGCTTGTGGCTTATTTGGGTACATCCCTACACTATATTTTACACAATGTGCACATTTTACTTTGCCTAAAAGGCTTTACATATGTGCGTGTGCTTTTTATCAGTAGTGTTGTTAAGCCCAGGAAATGCCCTGGGCTTGGTACCGGGGATCCGATTGACATACTCTTTTCTATACAAGACATCAGCAGGTGAAGGAAAATCCAGCCCAAAGTAGTTCTGACCCAATGCTGCCTGTGTTATTTTCTGGCCCAATGTCACTCTGCAAGAGAGTCGAGAGGAAGCAACATGGGACCAGTGTAGTGTTCCTGAGGTAACACGGCTTCAACTATTCCCTAGGGATGAGCCGAACACCCCTTGATTCGGTTTGTACCAGAACATGCGCACAGACAAAAAATTTGTGCGAACATGCGAACACTGTTAAAGTCTATGGGACACGAATGTGAAAAATCAAAAGTGTTCATTATAAAGGCTTATATGCAAGTTATTGCCATAGGCTTATATGCAAGTTATTGCCATAAAAAGTGTGTAGGGACCAGGGTATTGCCCCAGGGGACAAGTATCTATGCAAAAAAAAAGATTTTAAAAAGGGCATTTTTTCAGGAGCAGTGATTTTAATAATGGTTAAAGTAAAACAATAAAAATGAAATATTCCTTTAAATATCGTGCCTGGGGGGTCCCCTTAGTCTGCCTGTAAAGTATAGATAAAAATCAATGAAAAAATTGGTGTGTGTGTGTGTGTCCCCTCTAGTGCATACCAGGCCCTTTGGAGAACTCCACGCCAATATTAAAAAAAAAAAAACAGAGTGGGGCCCCCCCAAAATCCATACCAGGACCTTCGTGTCTGGTATGGATTTTAAGGAGAACTCCATAGTAAACTTTAAAAAAAATGGGGGTGGGGTCCCCCCAAAATCCATACCAAACCCTTATCCGAGCAAGCAGCCATGGCAGGCCAGGAATGGGAGGGGGTCTCGCCTATATAATAGCTGTCACAGCCAAGGAATAGCAATTGGCGGGACGCCTCCCATCGAGGCGGAGCTTTTTTTTTCTATTTTTGGGTCCGTCGGACATCGTGATTAACCACTTGCCAACCGCCCTATAGCCAAATGACGGCTGCAGGGCGGCTGGATAACTCTGGGATCACGTCATATGACGTGATTCCAGAAAACTGCTCCCGCGCGCCCCCTGGGGCATGCACACGGGAACATCCGTGACCGCCGGGTCCAGAGGACCCGGCGCATCACGGATCACGGTAAACGGCCGCTGATCGCGGCCGTTTACCATGTGATCGCTCCGTCAAATGACAGAGCGATCACATGTAAACAAACCGGCGTCATGTCATGACGCCGGTTCCTCCCTCCCCTCTCTGTACCGATCGGTACAGAGGGGGAGAGATCGGATGTGAGCCGCGCTGTGGGCTGGATGTGTAGTGCCCACAGCGCAGCTCAGTGACATGTCCAGTCACATCGATCCATCCATGCTCAGCCATCCCCCCTATAACCCTGTGCAATACTCTGCAACCCTGTGCAAAACTCTGCAACCCTGTGCAAAACTCTGCAACCCTGTGCAATACTCTGCAATGATCCTGTGCAACCCTGTGCAATACTCTGCAACCCTGTGCAATACTCTGCAACCCTGTGCATCACTCTGCAACCCTGTGCAATACTCTGCAATGATCCTGTGCAACCCTGTGCAATACTCTGCAACCCTGTGCAATACTCTGCAATGATCCTGTGCAACCCTGTGCAATACTCTGCAACCCTGTGCAATACTCTGCAATGATCCTGTGCAATACTCTGCAATGATCCTGTGCAACCCTGTGCACTACTCTGCAATGATCCTGTGCAACCCTGTGCAATACTTCGCCATGCCCCGCCATACCCCGCCATGCCCCGCCATACTCCGCCATGCCTCGCCATACTCCGCCATTCCCCGCCATACTCCGCCATGCTCCGCCATACCCCGCCATGCTCCGCCATGCCCTGCCATACCCCGCCATACCCCGCCATACTCCGCCATGCTCCGCCATGCCCCGCCATACCCCGCCATGCTCCGCCATACCCCGCCATACTCCGCCATGCCCCGCCATGCTCCACCATGCCCCGCCATACTCCGCCATGCCCTGCCATGCTCCGCCATACTCCGCCATGCCCCGCCATACTCCGCCATGCCCCGCCATGCCCCGCCATGCCCCGCCATACTCCGCCATGCTCCACCATGCCCCGCCATACCCCGCCATGCCCCGCCATACTCCGCCATACCCCGCCATGCCCCGCCATACCCTGCCATGCTCCGCCATGCCCCGCCATACCTCGCCATACCCCGCCATACTCCGCCATGCCCCGCCATACCCCACGATACCCAGCCATGCTCAGCCATACTCGGCCATGCTCGGCTGTACTCGGCCTCTGTATGTGGCCAGGCTGTGGAAGTCTCACACATGTGGTATCGCCGTACTCAGGAGGAGCAGGAGAATCTATTTTGGGGTGTCATTTTTGGTATGTCATCATACGACGTCCTTGACTTTGTGCGGGGATATCTGAATGATGGGTGCAGCTACAGGCATCATTCAGATATCATCTTTTTCAGCCGGCGATTCCCTACACCATAAGAATGATCATAGCGGCTGTTCCACTGCTTGATCATTCTTACGGGAGGCGAGAGGGGACGCCCCCCCCTCTCGCCGCCCTCAGGTGCTTCTACCGACTCACCGCTACGATCGAAGCCAGGATAAATTTTTTTATTTTTTTTATTTCAGGCTTCCCAGCCTAGAGGTGAGATGTGGGGTCTTATTGACCCCATATCTCACTGTAAAGAGGACCTGTCATGCCCTATTCCTATTACAGGGGATGTTTACATTCCTTGTAATAGAAATAAAAGTGATCAAAAAATTTATTTTTTGGAAAAAAGCCTCAAACTAAAATAAATAACGTAAAATGAACAATAAAAAAAAAAAAAAGAAAATTCCCTGTGTCCCCGTGTGCTCGCAGTCAGAAGCGAACGCATACGTAAGTTGCGCCCACATATGAAAATGGTGTTCAAACCACACATGTGAGGTATTGCTGCGATCGGTAGAGCGAGAGCAATAATTTTGGCCCTAGACCTCCTCTGTAACTCACAACATGTAACCAGTAAAAATTTTTAAAGCGTCTCCTATGGGGATTTTTAAGTAGCGAAGTTTGGCGCCATTCCACGAGCGTGTGCAATTTTGAAGGGTGACATGTTAGGTATCTATTTACTCGGCATAACTTCATTATTCACATTATGTAAAAACATTGGGCTAACTTTACTGTTTTGGTTTTTTTGAAAGCACAAAACTGTTTTTTTTTTCAAACAAAACGTGTTCGAAAAATTGCTGCGCAAATACAGTGCGAGATAAAAAGTTGCAACGACCGCCATTGTATTCTCTAGGGTCTTTGCTAAAAAAATATATATAATGTTTTGGGGTTCTATGTAATTTTCTAGCAAATAAATGATGATTTTTACATGTAGGAGAGAAATGTCAGAATTGGCCTGGGTGCTCCAGAACGCCTGAAGGTGCTCCCCTGCATGTTGGGCCTCTGTATGTGGCCACGCTGTGTAAAAGTCTCACACATGTGGTATCACCGTACTCGGGAGTAATAGCAGAATATGTTTTGGGGTGTAATTTGTGGTATGCATATGCAGTGTGTGAGAAATAACCTGCTAATATGACAATTTTGTGAAAAAAAAAAAAAGAAAAAAAAATCTTGATTTTGCAAAGAATTGTGGGAAAAAATGACAACTTCAAAAAACTCATCATGCATCTTTCTAAATACCTTGGAATGTCTTCTTTCCAAAAAGGGGTCATTTGGGGGGTATTTGTACTTTTCTGGCATGTTAAGGTCTCAAGAAATGAGATAGGCCGTCAGTACTTCAGGTGTGATCAATTTTCAGAGATTGGCACCATAGCTTGTGGACTCTATAACTTTCACAAAGACCAAATAATATACACCGATTTGGGTTATTTTTACCAAAGATATGTAGCGGTATACATTTTGGCCAAAATATATGAAGAAAAAATTACTAATTTGCAAAATTTTATAACAGAAACGAAGAAAAATGCATTTTTTACAGAATTTTTGGTCTTTTTCCTTTTATAGCTCAAAAAATAAAGAACCCAGCGGTGATTAAATACCACCAAAAGAAAGCTCTATTTGTGTGAAAAAAAGGACAAAAAATTCATTTGGGTACAGTGTTGCATGACTGAGTAATTGTCATTCAAAGTGTGAGAGCACCAAAAGCTGAAAATTGGTCTGGTTAGGAAGGGGGTTTAAGTGCCCAGTGGTCAAGTGGTTTAAGATAGATGTACATCGCGGGGCACTTTTTTTTAAATAAAGGAATTGTCAAAAACTGTCTCCTGTCATTTTTACTTTTTTGACATATTTTTTGGGTGAATGGGTAGGGGTACAATGTACCCCATATCCATTCACATGGGGGGGGGCGGATCTGGGAGCCCCCTTGTTAAAAGGGGCTTCCAGATTCTGATAAGCCCCCGCCCACAGACCCCCACAACCACCGGGCAAGGGTTGTGGGGATGAGGCCCTTGTCCCCCTCAACATGGGGACAAGGTGCTGTGTTGGGACCCCAAAGCACCCTTCACTTGTTGAGGGCAAGTGGCCTGGTATGGTTCAGGTAGGAGCTCGCTTGCCCCCCCCTTTCCTAGCCTGCCATGGCTGCTTGCTCGGATAAGGGCCTGGCATGGATTTTGGGGGGACCCCCACGCCATTTTTTTCAATTTTGGAGCGGGATTCACCTTAACCACTTCAATACACTGTATTAAATATACTACACTGCCTGCACTGACTGAATATTGAGTCTACACTGAATATCTAGTCTATACTAAATGCAGAGTATATATATATATATATATATATATATATATATATATATATATATATATTTATTTACTAGACTGTATATATATATATATATATATATATATATATATATATATATATATATATATATGTATATATATATATATATATATATATATATATATATATATATATATGTATATATGTATATATATATATATATATATATATATATATATATATATATGAAATACACTGCCACTAACTAACTAACCTGCCTGCCTAATCTAGCTCAAACTATCTCCGTCCACAGTCACACGCTATACACGGCCACTATGTAAGCAGCCTTATATAGTGTGGGGAGTGAACTTAGTCCTCCTGAGTCATGATTGGCCAATTATGGCTCTCGCAGCTGAGCTCGCTGTGATTGGCCAAAGCATGCAGGTCAGGTGTATGCTTTGGCCAATCATCAGACATCAATGCACTGCGATCCCGCAGTGCATTATGGGGCGTTCCACGGCACTCGAATTTGCCACGAACGTCCCATAATATTTGCTGTTCAACTCGAACATCGAGCTCACCCCTACTATTCACCAATGGAAATATGGACAATTACCACTGGGAAGCAATGAAGCACACTGAGCACTGCAGAATTACTCATCTCAGCGTATCAAAGGTCTTTCACAATCCTAGCAATGCTCCTGTTTAGTAACATTCAGCAGGACTTGTTCTGTAATGTTGAAGATACCTTCGCAATGTAAACACAGGGCCGTACACTGATGATGTCACTTGTCATAAACTTTATTCATACAGCACAAACCCATAGAGAGTCCTCGCCTACAGACCAACCGTGCTGACTCATTTTGCCCCTATGAGCCAAATTTACGATACAAATACTTTGAAAAAGTTCTCAACACATGGTTAACCACTTACGGACCCGTTGCAGTTTTACATTGGTACTTTGAAGAGGAATATCATTGTTATGGCAGCAACTAGCTGCCATAACCCCCATATCCTCTTCTTCAGTGGGCGGTCCGCTTTCAGATAAAAGTGGTCTCTGCGGCAGAATCGCCGCAACATCATTTTTATCGGCAGGAGAGGGGCCCAACTCCTGCCACACTCCGGTGCATTCCTCCGTTTACCAGAGCCATCAGTAGCGGTAGAGGCGATCGGATCCTTCTCCTGGCTTGACAAGGAGTGAAAAATGTGAAAAAACTAAAAGACCTATTAAGATGTGTGTGTCATATAAATTGTTAAGTGTACAAATCACCACAAAAGATGTAAAGTAAAATAAAAGCTAATATGGGTGTAGCTGAAACAACAATAATCACACTGATAAAGGTATGACACCTAAAGACAGCAGAAAAAAAGAAAAAACTTTCTGATGTTGATTGGAACAATCCAAAAAGTGATACAAAAAATATATAAAATATATATACCAGAAAATAAATAAAATCTATGGTGAAAGTTTATGTGATAATCTTCCGTGCAACCAAATACTCCAAAAAATATATTATATATGTCCAAAAATTGTCCTATGTATGAAAAAAATCCCTGTGAACAAATGGTGTATGCATCCAAACGATCCCAGACAGGTTTGCTGTAGCTGGTGTTAACCGTCTTGAGTGGGACCCCCACTTGTGCCCTCACTCACCACAATTTTCTGGTATATATATTTTATATAATTTTTGTATCACTTTTTGGATTGTTCCAATCAACATCAGAAAGTTTTTTCTTTTTTTCTGCTGTCTTTAGGTGTCATACCTTTATCAGTGTGATTATTGTTGTTTCAGCTACACCCATATTAGCTTTTATTTTACTTTACATCTTTTGTGGTGATTTGTACACTTAACAATTTATATGACACACACATCTTAATAGGTCTTTTAGTTTTTTCACATTTTTCACCAGGTTTGATGATACACCTTGTTGCACATACAATTTCTCATGGTGAGATATTTAATAATTATCTGATTTGTGAACAACGCCAATTCCCCTATTTTGAGTTTTTAGCACTTGGACTTCACCTTGGTGTTTTCCTTTTTTTGGGGGGCTGCAGTTCTTATTGGTGGCTGTCCTAAGCGCGGAATATTCGTATTTATATATTTTTTACTGTTGTCTTGTTCTTTAATTCAAAAAAGTGTATTAAAAAAAAAAAAATGCGCTTGTAAGACCGCTGCGCAAATAGGGTGTGACAGAAAGTATTGCAACAACCGCCATTTTATTCTCTAGCGTGTTAGAAAAAATATATAATGTTTGGGGGTTCTAAGTTATTTTCTAGCAAACATTTTTTTTTAAACTTGTAAACAACAAATCTCAGAAAGAGGCTCGGTCCTTAAGTGGTTAATTTGTAAATTTAAGTATATAGGCTTAGAAAATTCTGTTTGTACATAAGCAGAAAACTGACTAAAACACCGTATTCAGTGAATAGTGGTGAATGATTCGTACTCTGAATGGTCTAGGGTTATTAGTGGTGTACCCCAAGGTTCAGTGTTTTGACCCTTATGCCGCGTACACACAAACAGACTTTCCGGCAGACTTGGTCCAGCGGACCGGATTTTTCAGAGAATATGAATGATAACACAAAAACTTTTCTTTCACTCATGGTTAGTGTTTGGCTGAAGCCATTTATTATCAATCAACTGTGTTTACGCTTTTTAAATCATAATGACAACAGAAACTACCCAAATGACCCTGATCAAAAGTTTACATACGCTGGTGATTTTGGCCTGATAACATGCACACAAGTTGACACAAAGGGGTTTGAATGGCTATTAAAGGTAACCATCCTCACCTGTGATCTGTTTGCTTGTAATTAGTGTGTGTATAAAAGGTCAATGAGTTTCTGGACTCCTGACAGACCTTGCATCCTTCATCCAGTGCTGCACTGATGTTTCTGGATTCTGAGTCATGGGGCAAAGTAAAAGAATTGTCAAGGGATCTGCGGGAAAAGGTAGTTGATCTGTATAAAACAGGAAAGGGATATAAAAAGATATCCAAGGAATTGAGAATGCCAATCAGCAGTGTTCACACTCTAATCAAGAAGTGGAAAATTAGGGGTTCTGTTGATACCAAGCCACGATCAGGTAGACCAACTAAAATTTCAGCCACAACTGCCAGGAAAATTGTTTGGGATGCAAAAAACCCACAAATAACTTCAGGTGAAATACAGGACTCTCTGAAAACATGTGGTGTGGCTGTTTCAAGATGCACAATAAGGAGGCACTTGAAGAAAGATGGGCTGCACATTGAGTCACCAGAAGAAAGACATTACTACGCAAATGCCACAAAGTATCCCACTTACAATACGCCAAACAGCACAGAGACAAGCCTCAAACCTTCTGACACAAAGTCATTTGGAGCGATGAGACCAAAACTGAGCTTTTTGGTCACAACCATAAACACTTCATTTGCAAAGGAGTCAACAAGGCCTATGATGAAAGGTACACCATTCCTACTGTGAAACGCGGAGGTGGATCGCTGATGTTTTGGGGATGTGTGAGCTACAAAGGCACAGGAAATTTGGTCAAAATTGATGGCAAGATGAATGCAGTATGTATAAAAAAATACTGGAGGAACATTTGCATTCATCAGCCAGGAAGCTGCACATAGGACGTATTTGGACATTCCAACATGACAATGATCCAAAACACAAGGCCAAGTCAACCTGTCATTGGCTACAGCAGAAGAAACTGAAGGTTCTGGAGTGGCCATCTCAGTCTCTTGACCTCAATATCATTGAGCCACTCTGGGGAGATCTCAAACGTGCAGTTCATGCAAGACAACCCAAGAATTTACAGGAACTGGAGGCTTTTTGCCAAGAGGAACGGGCAGCTTTACCATCTGAGAAGATAAAGAGCCTCATCCACAAATACCACAAAAGACTTCAAGCTGTCATTGATGTTAAAGGGGGCAATACACGGTATTAAGAACTGGGGCATGTAAACTTTTAATCACTGTCATTTGGGTAGTTTCTGCTGTCATTATGATTTAAAAAGCGTAAACACAGTTAATTGATAATAAATGGCTTCAGCCAAACACTAACCATGAGTGAAAGAAAAGTTTTTGTGTTATCATTCATATTCTCTGAAAAATGGCCAAGAAATTATAAACTCTGCTAGGGTATGTAAACTTATGAGCACAATGGTAACTATGTATATACTATACCTGGCCGATGCCCCTGGAAATCACTGAAGGAGACACCACTACTTCAGAGATCTTCACTTGCTTCCAGGTTCCATGCCGAGCAGCTGCACCTCTGCTTATTGAATGTAGAATGCAAAGAGTTCTCTGATTGGATGAGGTGGGGAGTGGGAGATCACCGCCTTGCCTCTCCACTGTTATAATTAGAGAACGTTTTGAATATATTCAGGGATTGTAAAACATTCTCTGAATGGCACCCGTGCTGAGCAACCAACCTCCTGTGTTCAGTAAGCAGAGGTGCAGCCATTCGGTGTGGGACCTTCAAGCAAGTTGAGATCACTGGAATAGCTGTGTCTATTTCAGTGATTTCCAGCTTCCTGGGGCATCCACCAAGTATGGTTTATACATAGTTACATATTCCATACTGGACCAATGTAATATGTATAAAATACCCATGCTTGGAATGATTCTTTAAATTTGTAATAATGCAAAAAAAGTCTTTAAATATTTACCTGTTTCCCTTCCCAATCCTCTCCTATATCCGACACAAGTGGTGTTCCACCTGCTGGACGGTAGAGGTGTGGTGGCCAGAACCACAGCACACAGTAGGGGAATAGACATTTGGCACAAATAACAAGTAACAACACTTTAAAATACTATTCAAACTAAAAAGACAATTGGGCTTTAGATACACTTTATTACACAATACTCAGATGTAAATTCCGTAACAGGCGCGTTAAATTCTTTTATGTTTTAGTTTTTTAAATATACCAAATGTGGCGTATTTAATAACCCCTACTGTGTACAATTCATTTTTCAAATATCGATCATTACAATTTCCAGGATGAAAGATTTGAGGTCTAGAATATTAAAATGATATTACATATCTTACTTTCCGACATTATAAAGTATTACAAGGAATATAAAACATCTCATGAAACGAAATCCTGATAACGACGACCCATTCTTGAAATACCCTAGACTAAAATATCATAATCCACTTGATTAAAAGAATACCCACCCACAATGTCTTCAGAACATCAGAAAACTCTATCCCCAAAGCAGCTTCTTGTGTGTTCATTAGCGAGCCAAGAAAGGAAATGGGATGAAAGAATCAATACAATACACATTAACTTTGAGCTCTTATGATCCGTCAAACACGAGTATAAATTGTTCTATTGTAGCACATGTTCCATAGGCTTCAATTATTGCAGACACAACTGATACAACGAAACAAATTAACTTCGCTTGACCACCTGTCATTAGTGTGACGTCTTTGCTCAGCGCGAGCACTTAGAGGCTGGCTGCTTTATGAGGGAACGATGTCGTTTTCAAATAATAAAAATAGGGTGATCTATATCGTAATGTTTTTTAAATGCACTTTGGAGTACGGCCAAGTGGGTTTCTTTATTCCATGTTAACATAAGTAATGCAATCTAGTGTTGAATACTAACTGGGAGTTCATGCAGAAGATTTACTAGATGCATATTCTGCACTGAATCATTATTTATTGCAAAAATATTGGGAGCATTTATTAAAGCTGATCTCTAGGCAGATGTAAAAGACACAGTTTAAAGCAGTTGTATACCCTTTTTTTTTTGTACCTACAGGTAAGACTATAATAAGGCTTACCTGTAGGTAAAATAAATATCTCCTAAACCTGTACGGTTTAGGAGATATTCACTTTGCATGCAGCCGCTGACGTCAGCGGCGCATGCGATGTGAAAGCCCGGCTGAACGCCCGGCAGATGCTGCTGGACTTTGCCGAAAAGAATACTCCCGCGCGCACGCGCGGGAGTGATGGTATTGCGGCTCCGGCCACTCACAGCGCGGTGCGTACTAGCTCATGATGCCTTTGCCTTACAGGGTTTTTTTTTCTCCATGTGCGGGTATATAACCACTTTAATACAATCCTTTAACCTCCCCGGCGATATAATTATGTCTAATTTTTGAATGCCAAAGCGGTACATTGTTTTGCATGGAAATTTGGTGTTTTATATTGTAGGCCTGTAATTCCTAAGAATAACTCACTTAAATCTGTCCAAACAAGAGTCTAGTAGACATCCCGGGTATGATAAAGTTTGAAACACGAAATCATAAATTATAATATAATAAATAACTATAAATATATATAAAAAATAATAATATAATAATAATACATTTTATTCAATAATGTAATCAAATCAAAAACACTGAAATTTGTTCAGTCGCAGAATCGTTGCTGTCGTCACTTTCAGTGTCTGATGACGAATTTCCGCACGAATCATTATCGCTCAATCTGCAAGTGCTTCTAATTCACTAGCTGGTCTAAAAACCACTTCTGACGTAAAGGGACGCTTTTTGGATGCCGTGTACATTCTCAAGTTTCCAGTAGAAAGAACAGTATATATAAAATATAAAACTGCAGGCAGGGCACTGGACAAAGCTCTAGAGACAAAAGGGATGTGAAACTATTTGATACAGTAATGTAATCTACAGATTACAGTGTATTATGTGTGTGTATGTGTTTTGTACTGTTTTGAATTTGCCGCCGGGCTCCGCCCCCATGCGTTGCAACGCTCGCAGGAAACTGAGCCCAGAACAGTAATACATCTGGCAGAGGACACAACAGGAGAACATCGCAGGATCCTGGGGACAAGGTAAGTAACCCGTACCAGGATACCGCGATGCAATCCCGGGTGTGGCTCGGGGTTATCGCTTTTGGTAATGAAAATGAACCCCGAGCCACACTTGGGAATACCACTAGGGAGGTTAATCATTAATGCTTCATTAAATGCATTTTTTCAATGAAAGCAGTGTAATGCCCCGTACACACGGTCGGATTTTCCGATGGACAATGTCTGATCGGAGCGTGTTGTCGGAAATTCCGACCGTGTTTGGGCGCCATCGGACATTTTCCATTGGATTTTCCGACACACAAAGTTGGAGAGCAGGAGATAAAATTTTCCGACAACAAAATCCGATCGCGTCAATTCTGACCGTGTGTGGCCTGTTTCGACGCACAAAGTGCCACGCATGCTCAGAAGAAATTCCGACACGGGACAGCTCGTTCTGGTAAACTTAGCGTTCGCAATGGATACAGCACTTTCGTCACGCTGCAATGTTAAAAATGGTTGAATACAGCGCACTCTCTTCTTCTTTATAATGTGACAAGAATAAAGTAGTTTTGCTGCTCATATTCACACACACTTCTCACAAAGTTTTATTTGTGTTTTTTTAGTGGGATTCCCTGAATATATTGTTATTAGTGGTATTAGTTAGTGGTATTCCCAAGTGTGGCTCGGGGTTCATCTGAAAGTTTTATATATTTTTTTTTTTTTTGGATTTTAAGCCTTTTTTTTTCTTTAATGTTTGTATTTTTTCCAAGGCTGATCTTTGTTCAATGTTATTTTTATTTTTACTCCAGAATATTTTTGTGTGTGTTTTGTGTGTCAAGTTACCCCAACACCATTGATATCTTTTATTATTTAATCTCAAGGAGATTGTTTGTTGTTGGTGTCCCTTGTTCATTTCACATTGTAAATTTGAAATGTACCTGAATCCTCACAAACAAACTGTCATTTTTGAAGTAAAACACATAGGAGAGTATAATTAGAAAAAAAATCCTTTGTTAAGGGATCAGAACCAAACAAAGAGGAAGGCAACACTGGATCAACATGAGAAATTAGCAAATCCTAGGACCCCCACGGCAGACAACAATTCTTCAACATCAAAATTGGTGGCCTGAGGAGTCCATATGTAAGGGAGGGCAGTCTGGTCCAGAATTCGCAGAGATCCGGATAGCAGCAGATGACATCTGTGTCCCCAGGCTGTGGTAACACAAGAGGCTGCATTTTTTGGCCGAACAGACTAAACCCAGGCCAATCACTGTCTGGTCTTCCTTCCACGCTTCCTTCCCGGCTGTGGCTGTGCAGTTAGAGATGTGGCAGGAGGAGGAGTAGGACCTGGAGGAGGAGGAGGACTGGGAGGACCTGGAGGAGGACTGGGAGGACCTGGAGGAGAGGGAGGAGGAGGACCTGCAGGAGGAGGAGGAGGACCAACGCGAAGGTGTGTCTGAGGTGTAATTTGGCCCCTCATACCTTTCTCAAGAGCCTCCAATATGAGGGCCTCACACATGACTTTTTGGCCCTCTTCCATCCTCTGCATTTTATATGCTATGAAGGCAGCAATGTTCTCCTCCATGGTGTGTGGTGCTCCCAGGACCTCTGTAGCCCTCCAAAAGAATGCTATAGCAGCCTCCTCTAGGGTACTCCTCCTACTGCCACTTTCTATTTTCAGGGGGGGTGGAGGGACCTGCAGATCAGCCAGCCGGCTCGGCCCGGCCACCTCCTGGCTGAGACTTCCCTGTGTATGAAAAAGGGACATGGTTTTAGTTTTTGCATCATCAATCCCAATCATAAATTAGTACTCCCAACTAACATCTAGTTAACATCATTGATTGTACAAGCAGAAATATTTAGAGGAATGCTATACCTGGCTCAATCTGGGCTCCTCCACATGTGGCCTGGAAGGCCCAGGTTGGGCGTCAGAAGCCTCAGCCGGGGGGGAAGGAAGCGTGGAAGGAAGACTTGAGAGGGATGGCCTGGGTTCAGTCTGGCCTGCCAGAAAATTCAGCCTGTCGTAGGACAACATCCTGGGGACATAGATGTCATCTGCTGCTCCGAATCTCTGCGAATCCAGGACTTTCTTGCGCTCCCTCAGATATGTACTCCTCAGGCCACCAATGAAGATCTTTAAATAGGTGATGTCTGCTGTGGGGATCACCTGCTTCACAATTTCACACAATTGCTCCAGTGCTGCCTTCCTCTTTGCTTGGTTCTTGAAATGGGGGTGAGTAATCTCCCACAGACAGGGCAGCTCCCTTAGCATCTCTATGAATATTGACATGAAGTCATTGTCTTTCATTAAGATATCCATGTTCACTGCAAGACACAACACAAGACAAAGCCTAATGTCAGACAAAACTCTCCTAATCTTGTTACAATATAGGCCTCAATCTAGAAGCAGTATAGGCACAAGTTTGTCTCTTACCTTCGTTCTTACGATCGGCGCGTCCAATGCTCCTTCCTCCGCTCACAGATCGTACGTAATACGCACGCGTGTTACGCTTTATACACACTGCGCATGCGTGTAACTCCGCCCGCCCCTGACGTTCTTTCTATTCCATTCCCCACCCCTTTTCGTTCGGCGCAGTGGGTGAAGAGCATGATGGCGGATTTAGAGCAGGTGTGTGCTAATTATAGCAACGAGGAGGAGGAGGAGGAAAGCTCGGATCCAGGCATGTCCCGATCCAGAAGGAGACGTTTTAAGGCCACAAATATGTCCTTTGGGGAGATGTTGGAGATGGTCGACATCATGAGGAAGTCCGACTATGACGGGAAATATGGGCCTTACCCCCACCCCAACATCCGAAAGGCAAAAATCATTGCTAAAGTGATCAAAAGCCTTCACAGGAATTTCGGGGTACGAAGATCTAAAGATCAGTTCAGGAAACGGTGGTCGGACCTGAAGTTGAGAGAGCCAGAGCAGTACCGAAAGATCCGGAGAGTGCTGCAAAAAAGTAAGTAGTTGTGCTGTGTTCATATTCTTTCTGTCTTTATTCCGTTCGTTCTGCTCCATATGCTTTAATTAATTGTAACGTTTAAAAGGGCAACTTTAATGTTCATGGGCCCATTATTCGTTCATATCAAACATTTTTCTTTCGGCCTCTAGAACACCATTGTTTAGGCCATATGCATTTTCACACATTTTTTGGGGCCTACTTGGATGCCAAATATTTGGTTGTGTAGATAGGTTTGTTACTAGAATGAAATGCCAACTAGATTGTGTGTAAGGAGAGGACACTGAGCAGCTGTTTTCACATCTGGACACTGGAGCACTAGTGTGGGACACAAGAACACCATTTTTATTAGGGGGGCCACACAGGTGCTCCAGTGTATACTATAGGGGGGTCTCCATCTGTGAAGTTTGTACTAAACCGGTAAAGTATTGCAGCTTGACAAAGGTCAATAAGAAAATTACATCTTGGAACTCGGCTAAAATAGACAATTGTACCCCACTTCCAAGCAATGTTTCCTATTTCTAGTTCTGCCATCAAATATCTGTGTGCTAAGTATACCATTTTTGTTTTACATAGGGGAGAAAAGACTCGGACACCCCTCATCCCAGGAGACCAGAGACCCCCCTCCTCTGGAAGAAGGTGAAATACCGCAAACCCAAGAAGAAGAGCAGGAGAAAGAAGAAGATGTGGTGGAGATTGGCACCACAACAGGTGAGTGTCTGCGACCACAGGCTCAGGTAAAAGAGATGGATGGTGGCAGATTTTTGATACGTGTTTTTGTTTTCTTTATCTCTTTTTAGGTGATCATGAAGTGAGGCATCCAGAACGCTTTACTTCTGAAAGTGCCCAGATCCTGATCGGGGAGATCATGGGGTGTAATCTCGAATTGCACAACATACAGCAACAAATCAGTGATGTTATTAAAAAAAATAATAACATCATTGATGTTTTGGGGCGAATCTAAAAGGCCACAAAATCACCTTTTTGGATTGTGGTCCAATCTTTAAAATTTTTGACCAATGTTTTGAAAAGCCAAATTTGGAGGATGCACACAGTGTGTCAACATGTGCTATCTGCCATCACGGGAGATCAATGGACGCGTTTTGGGGGTGCAACACCTTCCTTAATTATAAAGTAGCGGTGAGGAAGGGCTTGCTCCCCCAAAACACGTCCCTTGATCCCCCCTGATGGCAGATAGCACATGTTGACATTCTGAACTTGGTGTGCATCTTCCAAATTTGGCTTTTCCAGGGGTGATTTCCCCCCATCTGAATGCTATATCAAACACAGTTTCTAAATACTAATGTCTGATATAGCCTTCAGGTTTTACCTAATGTGAACTTTGTAAGTTCAAGTTTTTTGGCTTTCTTGTTGGTTTTACACAGGCCTGTTTTATCTGAAAAGGACATTTCGATTTTTGATAATGCTACAGCAAAAATTGTTATACAACAAACATGTTGGTTTGTTTTAAAAACCTTTGGTAAATGCACATGTGATTGTGCAGCTATAAAAAAGTTGTTTACTCAAGAATGTGTGGATTATTGTCTCAACACTGCAACACTTTTGGGGTGATGTAATTGCTGTTTTATGCAAACATGGGGGTTATTTCCTAAGGGCAAATACACTTTGCACTACAAGTGCAGTTTCAGTGCAGTTGCAAGTGCACTTGTAGTGAAATGTGTTTTTGCATTTAGGAAGTACCAGCCAACAGTGTTTTTTGTAAGGTTACCCAATCACGACATTTTCGGCACTCAACACATTTCTGTCAGGGTCAGCTAAAACAAACACAAGCAGTAAATGTCCACAAAGAATTTCTTTTGGTTGTTTTTTATTTGAAAAAGGTTTCACAGATTGTCTGGCATATTGATAGCCCCCCTACCCGCAAAGAACTCCAGGTATCGTAAACGGACATCACGGGCATTCAGGGAGGGCAAGCCAGGACGGCCGCTTTCAAGCGCCGTCAGTGTTGATGGATTTTGGATTCCGGCCTCAGGCCCAACTGAGCCAGCATAGTTTGCTGAATGTTTTCTTAAAAAATTATGGAGAACACAGCAGGCAAGTATTATATGGTTCAGTTTATACTCCGCCATATGGATGGGTGTCAGAAATAATCGGAACCGGCTGGCCAGGATTCCAAATGTGTTCTCCACCACTCTTCGGGCTCTGGCCAGCCGGTAACTAAAAACCCTCTGTTCCGGGGTGAGGGTCCTCATCGGGAATGGCCGCATCAGGTGGTCCCCCAGCGCAAACGCTTCATCAGCAACAAACACAAATGGGAGACCTTCAACATTGTCCTCTGGAGGTGGCAAGTCCAAGCTGCCATTCTGGAGACGCCTGTAGAACTCCGTCTGGGCGATGACTCCACCATCGGACATCCGGCCATTCTTCCCCACGTCCACATACAGGAACTCGTAATTAGCCGACACCACCGCCAACATCACTATACTATTAAACCCCTTGTAATTATAATAGTACGACCCCGAGTTGGGTGGTGGGACAATGTGGACGTGTTTCCCATCAATTGCCCCTCCGCAGTTAGGAAAGTCCCACTGCTGGGCAAAGTGGGAGGCCACAGTCTGCCATTCCTGTGGCGTGGAAGGAAACTGTTGAGGAAAAAACAATAAACATTACTATTTTTTCACAGAAACATGGCAAGCAGATTAGACACAAACATTATGGGGCAACCTCCAGATAGCATTTATTAAGGGGAATTTAACAACACCAAAGTACAAGGTACACCTATCATATTCCCCCTCCCCCCCTCTCATGGGCCATTTCTAACATTATAGGGGGGGGGGGGGTTCTTGGACAGGTAACCCTCTTCACTTCATTGAGAGATGAATGCCTAAATAATGGGTATTACTTGGAACAGCCCCTCCTTAGTTACACTATTGGCAGACCACTGGACAGGTAAGAAGTGTCATAATACAAAGATATAAATACACATTGTACACATTTGAGGACATTTGGACATTCTGCTATTACCTATCAAGATAATAATAGGATACAAAAACTTTAAACAGTACCATTGGAAAGTATACAGGCAGGCCCTTGCACTACATGCTTTGGGGAATTCATCCATAAATCTGAACAGTAAAGAGATGGGTATAGTGTGTATGGAATTGGCAAAGTCAGCAGATAGATGATTGAGGATACATAGAGAATTGGGATCAGCTGACTTAGCAGTTGGGGAGGGAGGGTTACAAAAAATTTAGGGACACCACAAAAAAAAGCCTCTGGCACTCTGCCTGAATTTAAAGCAAAAATAACATTACCAAACATTTTAGGGGGTGTTTGGGGTAAAGCACTACTATGGAGCAGATAAAATACATTGTTAAGTGACTACATGAGGTGAATATAGGGCAGGAGACACCATGCTGGGGAGGTTAGTGAAGGGCAAATATGTATGAAGGACCTAAAATAATAATTACATAAAAATCCAGCATGCATGAGAACAAAGGGGACATTCACAGCATATTACAATCATGGTAATTAGGGAATGGGGAAAGAAATACAATATATTATCAAACATTCAATACAATAAAATGTGATATTGAAGGATAAAAATCTTACCTTCATATATTCCTTCTGAAGGACCTGAATGATGGCAGAACAGGTCTCTGGGATAATGATCCCCAGAGCCTGGGGGGAGATGCCTGTCGAGAACTTCAAGTCCTGCAGACTTCTCCCTGTGGCCAAATACCGCAAGGTAGCGACCAACCTCTGCTCCAGAGTGATGGCTTGCCTCATGCAGGTATCCTGCCTGCTGATATAGGGGGTCAGCGAAGCCAACAAACGGTGAAACACGGGGTCCGTCATCCGGAGAAAGTTCCTGAAATCATCAGGATTATTCTCACGGATCTCACGGAACAAAGGCATATGACAGAACTGGTCACGCTGAAGCAACCAATTCTTGGTCCATGAACTCCTCCCCACCCTGTTCATGGACAGGACTTGTGTCAAGGTCAGGACCCCAACACCAAGCCCCCGCACAGCACGAACTCTACGAGGAGTACGCATACGAAACATGGCTATAAAACGGTCGGCTGTTTAGAACGAAGTAACAGAATGCACTGAAGAACAGCAAGGCCTGTGAAGAGCGACCTGAAAAACAGCAACGAGCAGGCAAGATCACACAGAAAACTCTGATACGAACTGACTGCACGCACTGAAGAGCAGATACAAACCCACAAGCACAAACTGAACGGCAGAAAACGGTCTGAAAGCCACGAGTCTGAAAAAGCGCGAATCGTCTCTCACCAAACTTTTACTAACACGAGATTAGCAAAAGGAGCCCAAAGGGTGCCGTGCTTGGTTCTGAACCGACCTTTTCTAGTCTCGTCGTACGTGGTGTACGTGACCGCGTGGTTGTCGATCGTAAATTCCGACAACTTTGTGCGACCGTGTGTAGGCAAAACAAGTTTGAGCCAACATCCGTCTGAAAAAATCCTAGGATTTTGTTGTCGGAATGTCCGACCAGGTCCGACCGTGTGTACGGGGCATGAGTATCAAATTTGACTTGGTATCAGTTCCTGTACAGCAGTGCTGGAGTGGGAGAGAAAAAAAAAGCACAAGGAGCCAATCAGCTCATGCACTGACAACAATCAAGCTGATAGGAGATGAGAGCAGCGTGACATAGAAATGAGCGCATCACTGTGCTGCTTCTCCTTTCAGAGTTCATTCACAAGCTGGAGGCGGGGGCAGGAAGTATGCTGAATGGTGCTGGTAATCAGACAGAGGACATCTAGTGGTTAAAAAAGTACTGCAGAGGAAAGTCAGGATTGAAGCTGAATATTGCAGCAGAAGATTTTGTTTATTCATTTAATAGGCTTTTCATTTTTATCTTGTCACTTTTAGCAGGAGCTCTGTTTTATCACAATTGCATTTCAAATGAGTAGTTTGCATTTGTTTTGCATGGAATCAATCTGTAGATTTGTTTTGTGACCAAACTGACAGTTGTATTTTTGTGTGATCGCCAGACAAATAGTGAGTGTCTACAGCTCTTTTCTCTGTTGCACATTGCAGCATTGTCAGTCTGGGGGGAGGGGAGTGTTAGATGTACTAGCAGATATAAAGTGGAACTTAAGGCTTAATACTCACCTATCCAAGGGTTCTGCTCCAATATTTTCTTCTGAGCGTCAGTCTTTGGGACTCTTCATTGTCTGGCAGAGGATGATGTCCTCTCTAAATAATCACTGACATAAAAAAACCTAAATAGACATTCGGGTCCCAAGTCTCTCTTCTTCCGTGCACAAGAGCTGTGGACCTTTATTGGGTTCCTATTGGCTCTCCAATGCTGGGGTCTTCTTAGGATCTACAAGAGACTCTGCAGATGATAACATCACCATGTGGGGACAGACAAGGACCAGCTGGTGTGAAGACATCTGCATTGCTGGAATACTGGCCACCACACTCAGAATTGGTGTTGGCAAAGGACCTGGTGTACTTAGTAGAGTAAAAAAACTCCACAAGGTATTAAAAAAGTGCAAGATAGATTGTGGGGAGGGGTTTTTGCCTGAAGATGGGCTTTAGTTTTTGCCAAATATATAATTTTCAGGCTTTCCATTCAATAGTTTGGAAATCCCAGGGCGGATCTTGGGCAAATTTAGGTTGACAAATACTTCTTTTGTATTATAAATTGGTCCCTAAGACAGCAGGTCATGATGAGTTGCTGGTATCAGGAACTGGAAGTGAGGAGAAACTTTCCCAGGTTCCCCAAGCTCCAAGTCTTCCTTTCTCCATCCACAACAAAAAAAAATGTTGGTTGGAGTTGACTGTAAAATAACTAGTGAGAAAAGTAAAAAAAAATCTGTAAACTGCAACAATGCTACTATAAAAGAGAATTTTTATAAAGACCAACAAAATAGCTGCCTTTCACTTTACCACTTAACTGCTTGCTGACTAGCGCACGACCATGTACGTCGGCACAATGGCATGGCTGGGCAAATGGGCGTACCTGTACGTCCCCTTTAAGACACGGCTTAGTGGGTGCGCCACGTACTCTGTGAGCGTGGCTGCGGGTCCTGCGGTCTCGATGTCCGCCAGGGGGCCCACAATCGTGACACGATGTGGCAGAATGGGGAGATGTCTATGTAAACAAGGCATTTCCCTGTTCTGCCTAGCAGCATGACAAGGATCTACTGCTCCCTGTCTTCGGGAGCAGTGATCTCTGTCATGTTGTAGTGTTAGATGTACTAGCAGATTTAAAGTGGAACTAAAGGATTAATACTCACCTATCCAAGGGTTCTGCTCCAATATTTTCTTCTGAGCGTCAGTCTTTGGGACTCTTCATTGTCTGGCAGGGGATGATGTCCTCTCTAAATAATCACTGACATAAAAAAACCTAAATAGACATTTGGGTCCCAAGTCTCTCTTCTTCCGTGCACAAGAGCTGTGGACCTTTATTTTGTTCCTATTGGCTCTCCAGTGGCTGGGGTCTTCTTAGAATCTACAAGAGAGTCTGCAGATGATAACATCACCATGTGGGGACAGACAAGGACCAGCTGGCGTGAAGACATCTGCATTGCTGGATTACTGGCCACCACACTCAGAATCGGTGTTGGCAAAGGACCTAGTGTATTTAGTAGAGTTTAAAAACTCCACAAGGTATTAAAAAAGTGCCAGATGGATTGTGGGGAGGTGTGTACATTTTTGCCTGAAGATGGGCTTTAGTTTTTGCCAAATATATAATTTTCAGGCTTTCCATTCAATAGTTTGGAAATCCCAGGAAGGATCTTGGGCAAATTTAGGTTGACAAATACTTCTTTTGTGTTATAAATTGGTCTCTAAGACAGCAGGTCATGATGAGTTGCTGGTATCAGGAACTGGAAGTGAGGAGAAACTTTCCCAGGTTCCCCAAGCTCCAAGTCTTCCTTTCTCCATCCACAACAAAAAAAAATGTTGGTTGGAGTTGACTGTAAAATAACTAGTGAGAAAAGTAAAAAAAAATCTGTAAACTGCAACAATGCTACTATAAAAGAGAATTTTTATAAAGACCAACAAAATAGCTGCCTTTCACTTTA
The DNA here is from genome assembly GCA_037952835.1 of Lithobates septentrionalis. NCBI lineage: Eukaryota > Metazoa > Chordata > Amphibia > Anura > Ranidae > Lithobates > Lithobates septentrionalis. The sequence continues at coordinate 830,911 of JBBDGP010000600.1, forward strand.
CCACTTAACTGCTTGCTGACTAGCACACAACCATGTACGTCGGCACAATGACATGGCTGGGCAAATGGGCGTACCTGTATGTCCCCTTTAAGACGCAGGTTAGTGGACGCGGCGAGCGTGGCTGCGGGTCCTGCGGTCTCGATGTCCGCCGGGGGGCCCGCGATTGTGACACGATGTGGCAGAATGTGGAGATGTCTATGTAAACAAGGCATTTCCCTGTTCTGCCTAGCAGCATGACAAGAATCTACTGCTCCCTGTCTTCGGGAGAAGTGATCTCTGTCATGTTGTAGTGAGCCCACCCCCTCCACAGTTAGAATCACTTCCTAGGACACACTTAACCCCTTGATCGCCCCTAGTGTTTAACCCCTTTCCTGCCAGTGTCATTTACACAGTAATTAGTGCATTTTTATAGCACATTTTTTAACCCCTTGATTGCTGTATAAATGTCACTGGTCCCAAAATAGTGTCAAAAGTGTCTGATGTGTCCGCCGCAATGTTGCAGTCACGATAAAAATCGCAGATCGCCGCCATTACTAATAAAAAAAAATATTATAAAAATGCCAAAAATCTATCCCCTATAACTTTTGCGCAAACCAATCAATACACGCTTAATGCGATTTTTTTTTTACCAAAAATATGTAGAAGAATACATATTGGCCTACACTGAGAAAGAAATTAGTTTTTTATATATTTTTTGGGGATATTTATTATAGCAAAAATTAAAAAATATTGCATTTTTTTCAAAATTGTCGCTCTCTTTTTTGTTTATAGCGCAAAAAATAAAAACCGCAGAGGTGATCAAATACCACCAAAAGAAAGCTCTATTTGTGGGGAAAAAAAGGACATCAATTTTGTTTGGGTGGAACATCGCACGACCGCGCAATTGTCAGTTAAATTGATGCAGTGCCATATCGCAAAAAGTGCTCTGGTCAGGAAGGGGGTAAAATCTTCTGGGGCTGAAGTGATTAAAGTGGTAGTAAACTCTGTGACACATCTTATACCTATAGGTAAACCTATAATAAAGCTTACCTGTGGGTACTGTGAATATTTCCTAAACTTGCACTGTTTAGGAGATATTATGAGTGCATGCAGCTGGTGACGTCACCAGCACATGCGCTCTGAAGGACCAGCATACAGTGCCGGACCTTCAGAGCTCATGCCATAAACAGCGCATGCATGGAAGTGACATCATCGTGCCCCCGGCCACTAATGCAGCCGGAGGCCACGGACCCGGTAGGAAGACCGGGGGGAGATGGAATCCCTCTCAGCGGTGACAGTTCAACGCTCGAGGGCTTCATTTTAAAGTAAGTTTCTATTAATGTGATGCAAACTACTACAATATGACATTGCCTAGCAGGAATTTATTTTTTTCACCAACTGCGGTTTACTACCGCTTTAATTTTAATCTAGGTTAAAGAAGTTTTAATGCAATGATGAAGTGAAGAATAGGTGAGTATGTACTGCTAGGGAGGAGGATAGGTGAGTATGTACTGCTAGGGAGGAGGATAGGTGAGTATGTACTGCTAGGGAAGGGGAAGTTGCTTTGCGCTATAGAGCAAACACAAATAAAATACATATATAAAAGTTTTTCTTTTACTAGCAAATAGGATTTATATTTCCGTCAATCTAGTCCTAAAATTTACGTAGCTCTTTCTGAAGGGCAGGGGATGAGACCTGATCTTTCTCTGCTGCAATTTCACTTTCACCTACAGGTCTCCTCTTATCTGGACAGTGAAAGGAGCATGCTGATGAGTTCATCTAATTTACACTTCTGTTGCCTTCTGTAAAGCAATCCATGTTAATCACTGTTCAGAGGGCATTTTACAGGTGGCGAGGAGGTGTTATTTTGCCTCATCGCTTCCGAAGACTTACTTACTCAGATCGTTCCTCCTATCAGCATGCTCCTTGCACTACAACATACCTGACTGTATCATTTTGATGCATGTCTCTCTATCTGAGGTATGCTGTACAGGGACACCAAGAGATTAATGCCAAGTCAGGTACAGGTACAGCTTCAGAATTTGCTTTTTTTAATTCTCAATTTTTTTCTTGATTTTACTAATATTTAGTTTGATATATTTTTAGCTGCTTTTTCAAATTAGTTTTTTTCAGTGCTCCATTAAAAAAATAAAAAAGTACAGTTGCATGTATTAATGGTTACAGGGCTGACTTAATTTGTATCTCGTATATTTGCCGGAGGTTCAGCTTTTATTTATTTTATGTTAAAAAAATGTATTTTTTTTAACCTTCTGTTACATGTCACTATCCCTGCTCACTGCCACATCAGTCATATGATGATGCTGTACTGCACTGGTGACAATGTGTAACAAAACCCCAAAAAATTATGAAAAAAAAAAATTTTTATTTAATTTCGTAATTTTCCAGAAAAAGTGACAAAAAATTGCCTTGGACTGTCTACTTTTCAAAAAGGGGTCATTTAGGGGGGTATTTGTACTGTCCAGGCATTTCAATAGCCTCAAGAAATGAGATAGAGCGTCAGTACATCAGGACTGATCAATTTTCACATTTATATACCACAGTTTGTAGACACTGTGACTTTCACACAAACCAATTAATATACACTTATTTGGATCTTTTTTTTTTTACCTAAGACATGTAGCAGAATACATTTTGGCCTACATTTATGAAGAAATTTGATTTCATTAGATATGTTTTATTACAGAAAGTAGAATATATTTTTTTTTGTTCAAAATTGTCAGTCTTATTTAGCTTATATACCAAAAAATAAAAACCCTAGTGGTGATCAAATACCACCAAAAGAAAGCTCTATTTCTTTGAAAAAATGATATGAATTCCACTTACGTACAGTGTTCCATGATCGAGCAATTGCCAGTTGAAATAGCACAGTGCTGAATAGCAAAAAATGGCCTGGCCATGAAAGGAAAAAAAACCTTCTGGAGGTCCAATGGTTAAAGCGTTTGTTAACCCCAACAAAAAAAAAAATGGATCCTGCTCCTTTAAAGCATATAGTTATATGACACAGTGCTTGTCCTGTGTCATTTGGCCCCTGTAACACCTAAAAAACCTGGCTGATCCTGCCAGTTTCTCCCCTCCCCTCTGTAAACTGACCACAATGTATCATGGCTGCTGAGACCAGACATTGTGGTCAGTTTACATGCCTCTGTCATCAGCAACCTTCTATCTGCTCTCCTTTCTGCTCCTGTGTCCTCCTCCCCCCTCCCCTCTCTGTCTCCTCCCCCCTCCCCTCTGTGTATGCTGCCCCTCCCCCTCCTGCTGCTCTCATAACACTAACCTGTATACACCATCAGCACTGCCTCCTATTGCAGTGTCCCCCTCTGTGCATGATTTATAAATATAAATGCTATAAATACCTAATTTAAGAGCAGAGATTGCGATCACATGATCAGCCAGCTCTCTCCTCCTCTCCTCCTCCCCTCCAAACTGACATCAGCAGAGGAATCTCAGCCCCACCTGCTGCATCTCTCAGAGGAGGAAGGGAGAAAGCTGGCCAGTCATGTGATTGCAATCTCAGCAGTGAAATTAGGTATTTGCAGCATTTATTTTTATAAATCACACACAGAGCGGGATACTACAATGGGAGGCAGTGCTGATGGTGTATACAGGTTAGAATGACTTAACAACCACTTTAAGTCTTACTAAAAGATTTGTTCCCCTCTAAACTGTATGTTTTTTCTTTTCTTTTTTTCTGCATTGGTACATGTCCTCCCTGGTAGTGCCCAGCTCCTTATGCTTTTGTTGGATAATACCCTGCCGCAGTGTTACCAATCTACGAGATTGAAATTTACTGACCTGGTACACAAAATTTACTGGCACTGCCAAGTTTGTACTGGCATTTCCAAAAGTTACAAAATGACAATTTTAAGTGCAAATTATAATATTTAAATATTAACATTATTTAAATATAAATATTGAGTATTTAGGCTACAAACAAGTATAATATGCAACTAACAATGTGATTTAAGGTAGATATTAAGGCAAAAAACATATTTATTTTTAATATAGTAAGTCAGTAGGTCAGGGACAGGACTCAGGAGGGCAAGAAATTAGACTGGGTGGCACACACACATGAAACTGACTCTCACAGTGACACTGACAGCAATGTGCAGAATCACAGATGATGATGACACCTCACTGACACGACACCCCTCCTCTGGAGTCACAGTGACAGTCTCTCTCCACCTCAGATGGTCCCTTCAGTCCACTTGCTCCTGTCCTGCAGACCTGCACACAAAGCTCTGGCTGCTCTGCTCGGCTCCCTTGCACTATGACATCACACGACACACTCAGGCACCGCCACTGTCAGTTCCAACCCCCCCCCCACGAACACACTGTAGCAGGCACTCAGGTGGCCTTGGTCGACTGAACTGGAACGGCTCATGCACAGTTCTGATCTGAGCATCACAGCCATATTTTTTACTGTCAGTAGTATTTACTGGCATGTGAAAAGTGCTAAATTTTTGCTGGCTGCCAGTAAAAATACTAATGGCTGGCAACACTGCCCTGCTGATTAGCTTAGAAATGTGGAAGAATAGACATTCAAGATTCACTTTCCATTGCCTTCAATGGGGTTTGTGTTAAATTTTGCAATTTGCGTTTTTTTCAAAGCATTTTGCCAGACCTGCCCTCAAATCAAACCCAAGCAGACTAGCTCATCACTACTAGCCAATACATGCATATGGCTAGTAGTGGTGAACAAAAGAAATCTAATGCCGCGTATACACGACCGGTTTTGCCGTCGGAATAAACTCTGAAGGTTTCTCCGACGGAACTCCGACGGAATTCCATTCAAGCGGTCTTGCCTACACACGGTCATACCAAAGTCCGACCAAAGGCCGACCGCCAAGAACGCGGTGACGACGGGACTAGAAAAAGGAAGTTCAATAGCCAATAGCTTCCGTCTCGTACTTGCTTCAGAGCATGCGTCGGTTTTGGTCCGTCGGAACAGCATACAGATGAACGATTTTCCCGATAGGAATTGGTTCCGTTGGAAATATTTAGAACATGTTCCATTTCTAGGTCCGTCAGAATTTTCGAAAAAAAAAAGCCCGATGAGGCATACACACGATCGGAATAGACTTTATAGGTTTTTCCATCCATACTAAACGGTGTGTATGGAGGAATCTCCCCTGCTGGGTATTGTATTCAGATAGTTGCAGCAACCATGACTGTCTGAATACCAGAACAATGACAGCATCTAATAGGATACAATCACTGTTGCTAACAGCGTCTCCCGTGGCTTGAATACTTTCTGATTTAGCAGCATTCTCACAAAATGGGGCCGTGTATGGCTAGCTTAGTGTGTATTGCTTTAGGGCAGTAGAGAAACAGCATGTCGCCAACCTGGTTGTGTTGTCAGGCAGGTAAATCTGTAAGCAGCCAGGACAAAATAACATGTTGCTTGGTATTAGGCATTTCAATTGTGTATTTAGCTGCCTGGCTCAAGTTTAGCTTTACAATGCTGGGACTACTGAAGAGAACGTTACAAATTTATTGTTGTTTGCTTCTCATCATCCAGAGTGATTTGCTTTACTTATGACTTCACTAAGGAGTGAGCTGCAAAAAGCTTTTATGTAGGAAACTCTCTGTTAGCTAGGGAAGCTGCAACTGAAGGTATGGAGAAATGTCCCAGTAATAGCCTTTTAAAACGTGAACAACCCCTATATTGACTAGATATATAATTATATCCTAGCCTGAAGCTGGCCCAGAGCTAACGTCTTGGTTTAGGAAATAAGAGGAAATACCTAAAAGAAGAAATTTGACTTGTACATTGGCTTTTTATGCAGAATGATTACATTTATACAAGGTGACATTTCCCAGGTTTCTATAAACTATTTCATGTTTCTATAGCTAGTAAAGGATTAGGAAAAATATAACTTTATCTAGATATTTTCTTCTCCTGCTGTTTTGGTACGGCATCCAGTTGGCACTGACCCTTTAGGCAGTTTTGTAATGAATATGTAGCAAAGTCAATTTCCCATTATTAAATAGAGTTTTTGGATTGTGGTGCTCAGAAGCAAAATAGTTCCCCTTTAACCACTTAGCGACCGCCCAACATACATTTACTGTGGCAGGGAGGATGCTCTGTGCCAGATGACGTACCTAGTACGTAATCAGACACTTCTGGGTGATTGGACACAGCGGGAGCCAATCAGCAGGTCCGGCAGACTTGATTTCCACCGAAACACGCTGATTGTTCGGGACACAGGCAGAACAGTAGTCTGCCTATGTAAACAAGGCAGATTGTCATTCTATCAGTGGGAAAGGCTTTTTTCCTGTGTTTCTGCAAAGCAGGAACACGGATCTTTGCCTTCACCTAGTCAAAGCATCTCCACCATAGTGAGGCAACAAAACCTAGGCATCCATTTAAACCTTTGATTGCCCCTAATGTTAACCCCTTCCCTACCAGTGTCATTAGTACAGTGACAGTGCATATTTTTTAGCACTGATCACTGTATTAATGTCACTGGTTCCTAAAAAATGTCAGTTAGGTGTCCAATTTGTCCACCGCAATATCGCAGTCCTGCTATAAGTTGCCAATCTCTGCCATTAATAGTAAAAATAAATAAATTTATGAAAATATCCCACAGCTTGTAGATGCTATAACTTTTGCGCAAACCAATCAATATATGCTTATTGGGATTTTTTTTAAACACAAATATGTAGCAGAATACATATTGGCCTAAATTAATGAAGAAATTCAATTTTTTACATTTTTTTTAATGGGTATGTTTTAGAGCAGAAAGTAAAAACAATTGTTTTTTTTTCAAAATTGTCAGTCTTTTTTTGTTTATAGCGCAAAAAATAAAAACCGAAGGGGTGATCAGATACCACCAAAGAAAGCTCTATTTGTGGGAAAAAAGGGCAACATTTTTTTTGGGTACAGCGTCACAAGACCGCACAATTGTCAGTTACAGTAACTCAGTGCCATATCACAGAAGAAGAAGAATTTAATGCTGTATAAGTGTTGACACCATCTGAAACAAAGCTTCTACAGGGTTACAGTAGATCAACAGGGGAAGCTGGGGAAGGTGAGTTTAATGACTGGGCACAGTTTTCAAAATAGCTTGTCACTTGACCTTCATACTTGCTCTGGTCTCTTTAAAGTGAAACTCTACTTTGTATATATTGGTTCTATTAAATGTAGGGAGCATAATTTACCATTACTTAAATTATACTTGCTTCCCTGCTAATTCAAATCTCTATGCCTGCCTTTAAATTAATCAGAAAAGCTAGAACTTACCTAACTTGCTCCACATGACAGCACTCAAGCTAGATGGTTGACTGCTTGGTAGGGAAGCAAGAGGAATGTTGCATATTTCACCATACCCTGGTCATACTGGGAATTTTGAGGTGTTTGTGGCCGAACTGGACATTGGGGGAGCAAGTAGGAGGTAAGTACATGTCTCTTATTCTCCAAACATCACCATGAACCTGTTGCTTTGCTGAGAAAGGCAAAGTACAGTGTCACTTTAAGTCTGAAGATCAGGAAGACCTTTGGGGTTAGGTGACCTGCTCTTCAGTTGCCTCTGCTGTTTTGGAAAGAAATCTTACAGAAAACATGAATGTTTCATAAAAAAGCAGAGTAAAAACGGGAAAGCTAAAGCTATAGAAAGAAGGAAAGGAAGCCTCAAAGCTGTTGAGTTAGATTTGAAGTTTTGAGTGTTCATACACATGGATAGGCAAGAAATACTCAAGAGACAGCACATCACCTCCACCTGTATGCCTTTTTCTTCTGTTACTTCCTCCTCATCTGTACTGAACAGAGGCAAAGAATCAACTTGTGGTTCAGAGTTCACCTAATCTAATGATGTGTGTGAGAATCAGTGTGAGTGGCATTGAAAGGTCTTCATAAGCTTGTATCAAGTGTTCTCCAGAGATTGTATCAAGAGGTGATAAAATGGCAAGGCATCAAGCAATGAAGATGAACTTCAGGAATGTCAATTCATTCCCATTTTAAATGATTAATAGTAATGATGAATGCTTTGTTTCATCTTTTGTAATTTGCATTCGTAAGATCTGCCTAATCTGCTTTATGATGGGAAATTCTAGTTATGTTCAAAAGTTAACCAACCCCATTATCAAGCCAATTTAGAAAATTTTAGGGTAAGTCTATCCTAAGCTGTCACTGCAGATATCCATAGATGCAGGTAGGTTGAATCAATAATTGCTTTCTTATTTGTGTCAGGAGCTGCACATGTAACACCTACTGACTCACTGAGTAGAAAACCCACAAATAGATAGCTAAAGCCCAAAGTCTGATTAAGGTATTCTAATTGAGCTCCAGTTTGTGTAAAATCAAAATTTGCAGCTCCATTGGCAATCTACTTTTTTGCCAAAAGATGCTCTTAGTCTTTTTCAGGTTGAATGATACCCAGGGTTATTCAACCTGAAAGACAGAAGACATACTCTGATCATCATGGGATCATGGATCTGCCTCCTGAAAAGTCATCGTAATAGCACCCTGCATCAACATACCATAATGCAGGGAATTATATCCGCATCATGAAAGACTGCCCAGTTCCATAGAAGAGGAGAAGAGGAAGAGGAGCCTGCATGTTATGTGACTAGCCCAAAGGTTTCAGAAATGGTAAGTATATTAAAAAAGAAAACATGACTGCTCCAAGGAAAGTGTGCCCTAAAGTATCACTTCAGCCCTATGTAAAGTGTGGAAGGGCTAAAACATCTGTAAGGCATTTATTTCCCCTTCTTCTGTACTAGTAACAACTGCAAAACTTTGAATTTCCCCTCTCTTGGGGTCCTTGTGTCAATGGTTATAGGATAAACCGTGAAAGGAAACTATTACATGCAGATAGCAAGAAAACCTAAAAGTGGTTCTAATCCTTCCCTGCTCAAAAAAACTTAGAAACATTTTTTTTGCTGAAGTTCTGCTTAGGGGGCATATGTAGTAGACAGAAGTGGAAATTAATATCAGAGTATTTAGGTGACCCGTTACTATGGAAAATATTCCCAGTAAAGTCATATCTGTAAAAGAACCGTGTAAATACTGAACTTTACTGCTGCTTGCACCACTGTACGCCACACCAAACTTAGAAACTGTCCTTTGAAGTCAGTTGGCTGGCACTTCCCAAAGCTAGCTCCTCCACCATTCTCACTGTCTTGCTGATCTTTCTGAAAGTCTGGAACCCATCTACAGAAGTCTTCATATGCTGTTTTTACGGGAATATAACTACTCTACAGATGTACCTTAATTTCACAAATAACATATCAATATTACTAGCCGTAAGGATATATCTGTATGGGAATTTTTTACACATATCATTTGTATTATACTGTATGTATAATATTTATATTTATTATGCACTATTATATTAATTTATATTTAAAGGGCCAACCCCATTCTCCTTTCATAAAAACAAAACCAAAAAACAAAAACATTTTAGGAGATAATCTTAATTAAAGATCTTTGACATTAAAGGGTCTATTTATAAAGGGTTTCACCCAAGAGTCACATGACTTTCAACCAGTATTCACACATTTTTACAAATGACTCCAATTAGAAAAATGTGTGAATTTTTGGTGAAAGTTGTATGACTCTTGGCTGGAAACCTTTATAGAGAGACCCCTATATTTCTTTTCAAACTTTAATGCTTTCCACTGCACATTATTTAGCGTATTTGCAATTTTGTATGCATATGAGAACAGAGACATATTTGTGAGTTTTATTTGAATCTCTGTTGTTAAAAAAGAACTTATGTTTTAGGTTTACATTAAGATAATTGAATTCAGTTAAAGCTGTGTGCAAAACACAAAGAGAGTGATTTACCAAAACTGGAGCGTGCAAAATCTGGTGCAGCTGTGCATAGAAGCCAATCAGCTTTCAGTTTTTTTGTCAAAGCTGAACAAGCTGAAGTTATAAGCTGATTGGCTACCATGCACAGCTGCACCAGATTTTGCACTCTCCAGTTTTAATAAATCCAGCTAAATAAATAATTTTAATCAATCAACAATCATCTTGCATTAATCTGAGTACTCTAGACTGTTGAAAGATCTTGCAATTTACTGTGCTTTGTGCATGATCTTTTTCTTGCCCTATTAAAGTGGATCTGTCATAAACATAATCCGTTGTGTCCTGTAGTCTGGGGACCATAGTACTAGTTATAGAGTGCTCTAATAACAACCTCAAACTTCTGAATATATATCATAATTGGAGTATTATACATGTAAAACGTGTAAATAGTGACATTTGTGGGAATACCACATGAGCGATATAGATAAGGATACAAGAAAAAGTGCATAGGCAGAGGTTAACTTCAATGAAAGTCACAAGCCAAAAAATCAGTAGACCTAGAGATGTGGACAGATAAAGTTAAATACAGATTTGAACTTCTACAGGACAGTCAAAATTGAATCCACCCCCTTCCCCTTGGTTTCCTGTACTGGTCAGTAGGGTTAGTCACTGCATTAAAAGACCAATTAGGATGCTAGGATGGGGTCAAGGTAAGCTTTTTTTTTAATAAAAAACTGAGGTTTGCAAATATCTTTATCTACCTACAATATATCTTTGGAACTACCATTTATTTTTATATGTTGGGTAAACAGAATGTAATTATATGCTTATTTTGAAATGAGCAGACACATTCACTTTAAAACTTTAAACCAGTGTTATTTACTATTAGCCTATCATTTTTGCCTCTGTGTGCTATATATTGTGCAAAAATGAATAGTCTTGATGTCTTGCCAAATGAATTTCCTTTTACTGGCTCTAACTGCAGATGGGGTATCTGTAGGACTGGTGCTAAGAATGAAGAAAAAATCACGCAAGACATCAAAACACACCTGGAAAAGCAATTAGGACCCTATAGAGGAGATCCACAGAATAACTCTATATTATAGATTCTAGAAATCCTCAGCATTCCCCTTGCTTTCCCCCTCATATCAGATGCTCGGAATCAGAGACACATTTGAAATGGATGTCAGGTCAGAACCTCAATGCTCCAAATTCTGGTCAGGGAATAGGCTTACTGTACCGCATGTCAAAATTTGAAGGATGTACGGCTGAAGCCTGGGACTTGAAAGGAGACTGTACTCAAAAACTTGCCGGGCAGCATTTTAAGCAGTCGTGTTGCCTTAACCATATTCAGCCTTCAGACAAATAAGAATTTTCAATGTGAAGTTCTTTTTTTTTTGTTTAAGAGAACATGGTAGATTTTCATCTCTTCTGCTTTCCCGAGTGACCAGCCATCCACACTCAATATGACTGGCAAGATTATTGATGCATCTGAAGGAAACATAAGTTAGGACCTGTGTGTATGATTTTATTTTAAGTTTAGAAGGACCAACGCTACCTTTACCAAATATTGAAGGATGGCTACATGGCAAGAACCACAGGGCATGATGTTTGAAAAATTCTAAAATTCTTTATAGGTATACTATCTATGTTTTTTGTTGAAAAGAAAAATCCATAAATATAAATAATAAGTTTAAAGGTGTCAATTAAACACTTTGGTAAGACTCAAAAATGTAACATAATGATCAGAAACATTGTAAAATTTCAAAAATGAACATTGAAAGATTGGATCCATTTCAATTAATGTTGAAACCCGACACAAAACAGGTCTGTCATTGAGATGAAGAAAGAGATGCAGCTTAAAACATGTACTGTAAGCAGGGGTACTTTTGAGATCCATCTCCACAATTCATTCTCAATGGTTCCTATTTGTGGGGTTACCTATGGGGGTCTTATTCCAGTAAGCTAAACACTTGAGTAGGGATGAGCCGAACACCCCCCTGTTTGGTTCGCACCAGAACATGCGAACAGGAAAAAAGTTCGTTCGAACACGCGAACACCGTTAAAGTCTATGGGACACGAACATGAATAATCAAAAAGTGCTAATTTTAAAGGCTTATATGCAAGTTATTGTCATAAAAAGTGTTTGGGGACCTGGGTCCTGCCCCAGGGGACATGGATCAATGCAAAAAAAGTTTTAAACACGGACGTTTTTTCAGGAGCAGTGATTTTAATAATGCTTAAAGTCAAACAATAAAAGTGTAATATTTCGTAGCTGGGGGGTGTCTATAGTATGCCTGTATGCCTGTAAAGGGGTGCATGTTTCCTGTGTTTAGAACAGTCTGACAGCAAAATGACATTTCGAAGGAAAAAACCCATTTAAAACTACTCGCGGCTATTGCATTGCCAGTCCGACAATACACATAGAAGTTCATTGATTAAAACAGCATGGGAATTCCCCACAGGGGAACCCCGAACCAAAATTAAAAAAAAAATGATGTGGGGGTCCCCCTAAATTCCATACCAGGCCCTTCAGGTCTGGTATGGATATTAAGGGGAACCCCGGCCAAATTTTTTTAAAAAATAACGTGGGGGTCCCCCTAAATTCCATACCAGACCCTTCAGGTCTGGTATGGATTTTAAGGGGAACCCCGCGCCGAAAAAAAAAAAAAACGGCGTGGGGTCCCCCCAAAGATCCATACCAGACCCTTATCCGAGCACGCAACCTGGCAGGCCGCAGGAAAAGAGGAGGGGACGAGAGAGCGCCCCCCCTCCTGAACTGTACCAGGCCACATGCCCTCAACATTGGGAGGGTGCTTTGGGGTAGCCCCCGAAAACACCTTGACCCCATGTTGATGAGGACAAGGGCCTCATCCCCACAACCCTGGCCGGTGGTTGTGGGGGTCTGCGGGCGGGGGGGCTTATCAGAATCTGGAAGCCCCCTTTAACAAGGGGACCCCCAGATCCCGGCCCTCCCCCTGTGTGAAATGGTAAGGGGGTACTTACCCCTACCATTTCACTAAAAAACTGTCAAAAATGTTAAAAATTACAAGAGACAGTTTTTGACAATTCCTTTATTTAAATGCTTCTTCTTTCTTCTATCTTCCTTCATCTTCTTCTTCTGGTTCTTCTAGCTCTTCTGGTTCTTCCTCTGGCCTTCTTGTCCAGCATCTCCTCCGCAGCGTCTTCTATCTTCTTCTCCTCGGGCCGCTCCACACCCATGGCATGGGGGGAGGCTCCCGCTCTTCTCTTCATCTTCTTCTCTTCTTCTTTTCTTCTCTTCTTCTCTTCTTCATTTTCTTCTCCGGGCTGCTCCGCATCCATGCTGGCATGGAGGGAGGCTCCCGCTGTGTGACAGCGTCTCCTCGTCTGACGGTTCTTAAATAATGGGGGGCAGGGCCACATGGTGACCCCGCCCCCTCTGACGCATGGTGACTTGACGGGACTTCCCTGTGACGTCACAGGGAATGCCACAGGGAAGTCCCGTCATGTCCCATGCGTCAGAGGGGGACGGGGTCACCGGGTGGCCCCACCCCCCGTTATTTAAGAACCGTCAGATGAGGAGACGCCGTCACACAGCGGGAGCCTCCCTCCATGCCAGCATGGATGCGGAGCGGCCCGGAGAATAAAATGAAGAAGAGAAGAAAAGAAGAAGAGAAGAAGAAGAAGATGAAGAGAAGAGCGGGAGCCTCCCCTCATGCCATGGGTGCGGAGTGGCCCGAGAAGAAGAAGATAGAAGACGCCGCAGAGGAGATGCTGGACGAGAACGCCAGAGGAAGAACCAGAAGAACCAGAAGAAGAAGAAGATGAAGGAAGATAGAAGAAAGAAGAAAGAAGAAGCATTTAAATAAAGGAATTGTCAAAAACTGTCTCTTGTCATTTTTAACATTTTTGACAGTTTTTTAGTGAAATGGTAGGTGTAAGTACCCCCTTACCATTTCACACAGGGGGGGGCAGGATCTGGGGGTCCCCTTGTTAAAGGGGGCTTCCAGATTCCGATAAGCCCCCCGCCCGCAGACCCCCACAACCACCGGCCTGGGTTGTGGGGATGAGGCCCTTGTCCTCATCAACATGGGGACAAGGTGTTTTGGGGGGCTACCCCAAAGCACCCTCCCAATGTTGAGGGCATGTGGCCTGGTACGGTTCAGGAGGGGGGGTGCACTCTCACCCCCCCTCTTTTCCTGCGGCTTGCCAGGTTGCGTGCTCGGATAAGGGTCTGGTATGGATTTTTGGGGGGACCCCACGCCGTTTTTTTTTTTGGCATGGGGTTCCCCTTAAAATCCATACCATACCTGAAGGGTCTGGTATGGAATTTAGGGAGACCCCCACATCATTTTTTTTTTAATTTTGGCCGGGGTTCCCCTTAATATCCATACCAGACCTGAAGGGCCTGGTATGGAATTTAGGGGGACCCCCACGTCATTTTTTTTTTAAATTTTGGTTCGGGGTTCCCCTGTGAGGAATTCCCATGCTGTTTTTATCAATGAACTTCTATGTCGGACCTGCAATGCAATAGCCGCGAGTAGTTTTAAATGGGTTTTTTCCTTCGAAATGTCATTTTGCTGTCAGACTGTTCTAAACACAGGAAACATGCGCCCCTTTACAGGCATACTATAGACACCCCCCAGCTACGAAATTAAAAGGGATATTACACTTTTATTGTTTAACTTTAAGCATTATTAAAATCACTGCTCCTGAGAAAACGGCCGTTTTTAAAACTTTTTTTTGCATTGATCCATGTCCCCTGGGGCAGGACCCAGGTCCCCAAACACTTTTTATGACAATAACTTGCATATAAGCCTTTAAAATTAGCACTTTTGATTTCTCCCATAGACTTTTAAAGGGTGTTCCGCGGCATTCGAATTTGCCGCGAACACCCCAAATTGTTCGCTGTTCGGCGAACTTGCGAACAGCCAATGTTCGAGTCGAACATGAGTTTGACTCGAACTCGAAGCTCATCCCTACACTTGAGGTACTGCACACTATTTAAAGTGGTAATAAACCCAAAAGTAAACATTTAATATATTGCAGCTTAAGCCATCCAAAGACTGATTGAAATTCAGTTGGTTCAGCAGAAACCTTCCAAATTTAGATTCATCTATGTGCAGGCTGGTTGTAGGAAGTCGATCTATCAATTGACTTCTGTGCAACCAAAGAAAACCCTGTCTGGGTTTTTTCTTTTTTTTTTTCCATAAATTTTTATTGAAGTTCAAAATAGATAAATGTTACAATTCGAACATCAGGAACCTCATACAAAAAGTTTTGTGAGTTACAAATATTGTTCATGTCACGTTATGTACCAGAGAGAAAACCGAATGCAAAACAATCAGGGAATCATATAAACATATTCTCCATTTAGCACATTTGTTATAAACCTAAGCATTTCTATATGCAAATAGACAATAACCCTACTGTATCTGGTACTTTAAGATTATCAGAAACCAGATTTTGCAAACGAAAACGGGAAGGGAGGAAAAAGGGAAGAACTGAAGGCTGAAAGAAAAAGAGGGGGGAGAGAGGAAGAAATGAGAGGGACGGAGAAAGAGAAAAAGAGAAAATAAATCAAAAAGGGGAGGAGATGGGGGGTAAGGGGGAGGAAGGATGAGGGAAACTGTAGGGAAAAAAAGGGGGGGAAAGAGACGGGAGAGGGGGGCGTCACAGGAAACAAAAGGACTCTGTTGGCCAGTGGGAAATCGTGAAAAAGAATTTTTAATGTATACCCATAGCTTTTTATCGCAATGAATATTCCAGTCAGTGATTCTGGTGAGATGACAAGCTAAGTAGTATTTATAAAGGTCAGGCAAGCCTATCCCTCCCTTTATTTTGGTGTGAGTCAACCGAGTGTATTTGATACGTGGTGGGAAGTCTTTCCAGATAAATTGTGAGCATGCCTGCTTATACATCGTAAAAAAGGCTGTGGGAAGATAGATTGGAATGGTCTGCATCAAATATAAAAAGCGTGGGAGAATAGTCATTTTAAGCAAGGCTAAGCGGCCAAACTATGAAACATTTAAACCTGCCCAGTCTTTTAGGTCTAATTTTGTTTTGTTCAGAGTTACATGAAAATTATGTTTGTATAAGTCGGACAATTTAGTAGTGATCTGGATACCCAGGTATGTGATGGCGTCTCTCTTCCATTGAAATGGAAAAGAATGTTGACAACTGTTTATGTCCTGTGGGGTAAGCAAGATATTTAATGCATGAGATTTTGCCTAGTTGACTTTAAAATTTGATAGGGTTCCAAACTATTCCATATCTTTCAACAAGTTTGGTAGGGTAGTGCGAGGTTACCTCAGTGATAACAGAATGTCATCTGCGTAGGCGGAAACTTTAAATTCCCTGTCCCCTATCTGGACTCCTGTGATGTTGGTGTTCAAGGGACAACCCTGGCAGGTGCCGTTGCCAATGGTGAAGGCGTCCGACAGATGGCCATTTCCTGTCTGGGTTTTTTCATAGATCACTTCCAGCAGCTCTAGGTGCCAGCCGTGATCATTATATTCTGAGGCAGGGAAACCTCCCGCTGTCAGAATACAATAGCACAGATGGGGAATTTGAGCGATTTCTTTCCTTCAACCCATGAAAATTGCATAATCTATGGGCAGACTTATCAATTCTTAGATGTGATGGCTGCACTACTTTTGTTTTTTAGGCTTTCTCTCTGCTATTTTTATCTAATGATCCAGCCAGTAAGTCTGTTGTTTTTTAAAAGAAAAAGCTCTCTTGCACAGTGGACTGGTGCTCCATCGGTCGGGGGAGGTGGGTCGGCAGACAGACCTGACCACAGACATCCCCCCCAGCTCACCAGCCAGCCACCCCACACTAACCCCCCCGTCGCTCTAGCCCACCACCGCACACCTTACCCACACCCCCCCGGTCACGGCTTGCTCGCCCTCTGACCCGCTAGGCCTTGCACTTACCCCATGCGGGTCATGGCTGCGTTGGCGACTTTCCTCCTCCGTCTCCTCCGTGTCCCGGCCGTCGCTTCTCCTCCTGGCCAATAGGGTCTTCGGACTCCCGGCCAATGGGGTCTTAGGACTTCCGGCCAATGGGGTCTTAGGACTCCCGGCTATTGGGGTCTCAGTACCCACTTCCTGATTGGCCGGGAGGAGAAACAGGAAGACATTAGCGAATATTAATTCGCTAATGTCACACAACAGGGTGGGCGCAGTGCTCTGTGCCCTGGGCCCACCCTTTTTGAAGCCAATTAGAACCTCAGGCTCTAATCATGGGCTTCATGTGCTTCTAAAAAAAAAATTCATAGAAATCCATGCATCGGGCGCCCTGCATGTAGATTAGGGTCCGGACCCATGGATTAGGGGGGCGGCACCTGTGCGCCCCTAATAAGTGGCCGCCACTGCTCTTGCAGATGTATAAGTTACAGGGATGAGACAAGCCATCAACTACTGACAGGGGTGCTTACAATGATCTGCTTTTATTTATTTATGTAAAACTTTTATCCCAAACCCCTCCAAAAAAAACTGCTTAAAAAGTGTGAGCTGGAGTTTGGCTTCAAATTGTTAGTGCATTTAAATCTGCTAATACATCTAATACTCCCCTCCCCTGACACTGACAATGGTGCTGTCCAAATGGGCCCCCATGTTCCTTCTTTCAGAGTGGGGCGCTCTAATACAGGAGGTGTGTTATTAACAGATCACAAGGTGAAAAAAGAGGGAAAAAAGCCTAAGAAAAGAAAACCAATGCAGCCACCACATCTAATGATTGGTAAACTGCAATATATTACATTTTTGGTATTGGGAATAATTAGTACCAATTTAATGTATAAGCAAGATAGGTCTGTTTTACATGAGTAATGCTGGCTTATGCACCCTGCTTGTGTACCTTTTTTCTTTGTTTTTTTTTCTCTGGTTTCCACCAATGTAAGAGCACGTAAAGCTTTAGAATGCAACTCCCTATCTTGGACTTTTTATTGGACTGATAACTGTTTGTATTATCTGATAATACAGGCTTGATTGTTTTTAATTATTTTAATTTGAATTGGTAAATGTATTTGTGATTGTTCCTGTTCCTTGACCAGAAAAGTTTTGATTGTTCTCCATATATTTACAGCCCTAATGGCATGATCTCATGTACCTCTGAATGACACTAAGCTCTTTATTTTATTAATACATTGTATGACCAGTGCTAACCGACTACATATTTTTAAAGAACTAAATATTGCTGAGTTGTTAAAACTCTTTTTGCATATAATTGTAGCACTCTTCTATTTCAGAATAGGCTGCTAGGTACATTTAGTTTAGTTCCTCTGTAATCAGTGGAGCAGGCGTTGATTGCTTTGGGCTGCTTAGTGTTTCACAGGCTGCTGCTCTGCTACTCCCCCCTGTCTTCTAGAATGTTCTGGAAGCATAGTGGGAAAAAGAGCAGGACAGGCATCCAGAGTACTTATGGAACTCCAACCAATCCCTGGGGAGTAGGGATGAGCCTGATGTTCGAGTCGAACATCGGGTGTTCGCCGAATTTAGAACATTATGGGGCGTTCACGGGAAATTCGAGCTCCCGCGGAACGCCCCATAATGCACTGTGAGATCGCAGTGCATTGATGGCTGCTGATTGGCAAAAGCATGCACCTGACCTGCATGCTTTGGCCAATCACAGCGCCCTCTGCTGTGAGAGCCATGATTGGCCAAAGGGCAGGGTGCGTTTGGCCAATCATGGCTCAGGGGGCTAAGTACACGCCCCACACTATATAAGGCTGCTAACATAGCGGCCGTACATAGTGTAATGAATGAGAGCAGCAAAATGACATTTCTAAAGGAAAAAATGTAATTTAAAACTGCTCGCGGCTGTAATGTATTGCCGGATCCCGGCAATATACATAAAAATCATTGAAAAAAAACGCCCCCCCCAGTCCATTACCAGGCCCTTCAGCTCTGGTATGGAAAATAAGGGGAACCCCGCACCAAAATAAAAAAAAATGGCGTGGGGGTCCCCCCAAAATCCATACCAGACCCTTATCCGAGCACACAACCTGGCAGGCTGCAGGAAAAGGCAGGGGGGCGAGAGAGCGCCCCCCCTCCTGAACCATACCAGGCCACATGCCCTCAACATGGTTGATGGAGACAAGGGCCTCATCCCCACAGCCCTTGCGCGGTGGTTGTGGGGGTCTGGGGGCGGGGACCTTAATGGCTTGGTATGGATTTTGGGGGGACCTCAACGCAATTTTTTTATTTTGGTGCTGGGTTCCCCTTAATATTCATACCAGACCCAAAAAGCCTGTTATGGACTGGGGGGGGGGTGGGACTCATGCTGTTTTTTTCAATGATTTTTATCTATATTGCCGGGATCTGACAATACATTACAGCCGCGAGCAATTTTAAACAACATTTTTTCTTTAGTAATTTATTTTGCTGTGGTACTGTTATGAACATGGGAAAGATGCGCTACTTTACAGGCAGACTAAGGAGACCCCCCAGGCATGATATGTAAAGGAATATTTCATTTTTATTGTTTCACTTTAAGCATTACTAAAATGACTGCTACTGAAAAAACAGTCATTTTTAAAACTTTTTTTTTGCATTGATACATGTCCCCTGGGGCAGGCCCCAGATCCCCATACACTTTTTATGGCAATAACTTGCATATAAGCTTTTAAAATGGGCACTTTTGATTTTTCATGTTCGTGTCCCATAGACTTTAACTTTTTGCCTGTTCGCATGTTCTGCTCTGAACCGAACTGGGCGGTGTTCAGCTCATCCCTACTGGGGAGGTGTGCCCAGAAGGTGGAAAGAGAGCCCATAAGTAATCTGAGGCCTGGCAGCAGAGTGCAGAGTTCCTGGGTCCAGTCCTACAGGAGGAGATGCAGGGGCGTTTCACCTGGGGTAGAGGAAGCTAGAGGAGCCCTTGTGAAGGCATTAAGGTCCCAGTTAGGCTTAACTAGGGGGGCATATAAGAAAAATGAAAAAATACAGCGCTGTCTGAAAAATACTTCCAGAAGAGACAAGATAGTAGTCACCTGTCTGTTCAAGAAGATACAGATAATACGGTCTTGCTGCAGTTTTAAATGTGAGATACCCACAATCAGTAAAATGTTAAGACTGCACTATGTGAGACCAAATATGAGATATAAATTCACAATAAGTACCGAATAACTTGAATAAAGGAATTCAAATGCCGAAATAAAATCGATTAACTTCGCAGTATTCTATCTCTAAAATAGTGCAAATAATCGCATCATGAGGTAAAGGAATCGCATTTTAAAACAATAAAAGAGTACATGAGGAGGTTGTTGTTTTCAAAGAGAAGTGAGCTAGTATTGTTTTTAATCGATCAATGGTCACAGTATAGGAAAGTCGCTCCTTCATATAAAATAGTGACTTCAAACTTGAAAAACACCATAGAAAATAATGATGTAAGATAGGAAGTCCTTCCACCTGGAAAATCACAGCCTCTTACCAGCTGCCCAGATCTCTTATTAGGAAATCAATTCCGCTTTTAGGCTTATGACCCAGCCACAGTCTCTTGGTGAGCCAATTAAATAGCACTCCTCCTCTCCAGTTTTTCCCAAGTGTTTCTCTGTCAGCCATCAACCAAATGAGAAAGAGAAAACTCCCATAGTGTAAAACTGTAAACTTCTTTAATGGTAATAAAAGTATTGCACTTACAGGAAAAACGAAAAAAGAATGGCATCTGACAAACATCCGAGCCGGCCGGCTCTCTCGAACAAACGCCCGTTGCTTCCGGGACTGTACGCTGTGTTGGTGGATAAGTCGCCTGACAAGTCGTCCCAGTGTGAACCGGCTCTAACTGACATCAATAACTCCCCTCGTGATACAGACCATAAATTCCCTCATTGTAATATACAGGGTTATTCTACATTTCCACACTATACATACCTCCCAAACTAGGGGGGTCTACCAAAGAACCTTGTCCAGAGACAAGTTGAGCCAGAAGGGAGTTGGTGGGAGGGAGTCCAACCACCCTGGAGGCTGAGTGAGTAATTAACCCCCTTTACAGAGGAGAAATGGGGTGCATTGATGTCTTAAGGGAGTACAGGCCAATATAAGTGCAAGGAGTCCTTTGAGATATTTCAATTGCAAGTCCAGTACAGCCAGGAGTTGTGCAATACAGCCAGGAGAGTGCAGTACAGACAGAGGTTGTGCAATACAGCCTGGATTTTGTACATGGCAGCCAGAGGTCAAGAAGTCCTTAAGTTGTACAGTCCTACATTTCTGGGGTATCCCATGCTCCCTATGTGCCTAGCTGTGTGTGCTCTAAAGGAGCAAAATAGTACCCTACTACCAGCAGCTCCACCAGTAGCTATATAACAATCCTTTACATGCAAGAAAGTCAGTGCTAACCTAAACACAAAATAGAATTTCCTTTATGCTATTCTAATATAATAATATAACACGTAATCACTTGAGTCCGGAGCCTTTTTCTGCACTTTGAGTTTCAGAGCATTATTCCATTTTGGTGATGTGTGTTAGTTCAGCACATTATACCTTGTAGCATTTGTAGTCTACACTAATTTACTTTTTTTTTTTTTTTTTTTAGCACAGATAGGGCTTTAATTTGGCAGCAAATTTGGGAATCATTATAAAAGGCTTCTTGCAGTTCCAGAATTAAAGGCCATCATGACACCAGAGAACTGATGAGTCTGTGTGTAATTTTAAAACTGCACTGAGACGAGCAGTTGCTGTCCCTGTGCCTTTTTAAAATGGCATCCAGGACTCAAGTGTTTAATGCAACGTTAATAAATGGTATTGTAAATTGTTTATGTGCTATGTGTTCGTTATTTCTGTTTGAATGTACTTTGACCACATGTCCCCTATGTGCATGTCCCATATGTGCTTTGTCTATGTGTTCTATTACAGCACTCTTGAATGTGTGTGTACTTTGAATGAGTTTTTCTTTGTGTTGTTTGATTTGCATACTGTGTATGGGCATTGGCTGTGTATTTTGACTGTGTTAGTGCTCTGCCTGCATGTCTGCTCTAACTTTGTGTGTAGTATCTATATAGTGCCTGTGTGCAGTATCTTAGCTTGGACTGCTCATGCAATCACTTCAGACACTTTTTTTTGTTTATTATAAAATTTAGCAAATAAGTAATTTTTCTTCATAAATTTGGGCCAAAAATTATACTGCTACATACAGTACCTTTGGTAAAAATAGCTCAAATTAGTGTATATTATTTAGTCTGTGTGAAAATTATAGAGTATGCTATGGTGCCAATCATTGAAAATTGATTACACCGGATGTACTGACGCTTTATCTTGAAACACTAACAAGCCAAGACAGTACAAATACCCCCCAAATGACCCCTTTTTGGAAAGTAGACAATCCAGGGTATTTAGTAAGAGGCATGGTGCATTTCTTGAAGTTTTCCCACAACTCTTGGGAAAATGAACAAATAAATATATATATATATATATATATATATATATATATATATATATATATATATATATATATAGTCGTGGCCCTAAGACCGAGATAAATGTGGATCACATAAACACGCGACAAGACTTACAACATAAATAGACCTGAGGTGTGGCTTTTGGTCGTCTGGTAGGTATGGCAAGAAAAGGGGCCATACCCAAGATAAGTAATGGATGATTGTGGAGGAGAATTTGCTGAGAAGTGCTGTAAAAAGGGGAATGGGAGGGCATCGTGCACTGGAACTGACAAAGAGGAAGGGGAAGTGGTCAGCTTAAATACCCTCCGGGCCCCTCCCATAAACTCAGGCCAGCATACTGGCCTTCTAATTTATGGTCATGGCCCTAAGACCGAGATAAATGTGGATCACATAAACACGCGACAAGACTTACAACATAAATAGACCTGAGGTGTGGCTTTTGGTCGTCTGGTAGGTATGGCAAGAAAAGGGGCCAAAAATAACCAGGTAGGGAAGTATCTTTATTGCCTCAAACCTCATTGAGTGAGCTTGGAGAAAGGGCCATCTTGAGGGTTTGGAATATATATCTGGCAAAGCAGGCAGACTTTCACCTGCCTAGCTTCTTGGTCACATGGTCTGGTACTCTGTGCTGAGATGTGGCTGAGGCTGCGCTGATCCAAAGCAATGTCCAGAATACCACCCGGGGTCTAGGCCTAAGTTGACTAGTAGGACCCTAACATGGTTAATAAACTGACTGCCACTCAGGGGGCTGACCGGAAAAGGCAGTAACGGGCTGGAGACTGGCTGGCTGGGTATGTGAAAGAGCAGATGGTCAAAAGATCGTTGCTGGGCACCAGGCGTTGCTGGTTCGAAAGAAGTTTATATCCACTCCGGGTCCGGTTTGTTGTGTTTTGGAGACCGTAAGATAAAGGACATAGTGGCTTGGATACCAGCCAGGTACAGCCTGATAGGGGTATGAGGGAGAGCCAGCTGTGTGTGGCAATAAGATATAAAGGCTAGGACATGAGTGACGTCATCTACTGTGGTTCCACGACAAGTGGCAAGGAACCTACGGTAGGTGTTCCAGGCCGTGCGATAAGCCTTTAGCGTGTTGCTAGACAGTGAGTGGTTGATGAGCCGGGTTGCATTGGCAAGGTGTGGCTTCAATCCATTGTTAGTTGAGACCAAGGTGGGATAGGAGTGGATGATGGGTCGGCTCCGGGTTCCTGCTGGAAGAATGAGACAAAATTGGAGCGGGACAGTGCATCGGCTGCGGTATTGTATTTGCCAGGGATATGCTCACAGTAACTGTTAAATTTGGTGATGTAGTGACAATTGCGCAGGAAGGACATAACGGGGAGCGACTTGGATCTACCCTTATTAATGATGTCTGCTGTAGCCTGGTTGTCTGTGGTGAAGAGCTCTGTCTGATCTGTCCACGTGTGGCCCCATACTTGGGCTGCTGCCACGATGGGGTACAGCTCGAACAATGACGAAGATCGAGGGAAACCAGGAATCAGGCAGATTTCCGGGAGCCAAGGTCTGGCAAACCAGTGATGGCCAAAAAGTGCAGCAAATCTGGTGGAGGCTGCAGCATCTGTGACTACCTGGGGCGCCTGAGCTGATACTGAGGGAAAAACATTGATATGTCGTTCCAGTTGAAGAGGAACTCGTCCCACATAGCCAAGTCTGCTATTGCTGCTGGGTCTAGTCTGAGGACTTGGTCGGGTCCTGCACTCGGGCAAGAAAGACTAAGAGCCTTGAGATGAACGACCGCCCCTGAGGAATTGTTCTCATAGCGAAATTGAGCATCCCTATCAAGGACTGCAGCTGTCTTTTAGTACATTCCTGTGACCGGGTAAACTCCTGAATGACCAACCTAACACAAGCTAATTTGTCAGAAGGCAGGCTAGGCTGCATGGCATGCGTATCCAGGACAATGCCTGAGAAACTTATGAAATGTGTTGGGCCTTCCACTATGTGTTCATTGAGATTGTTGAAGACCTCTCTTAGCTTGTCTAGATCTACTGGGGGGGTATGTCTAGGTGTTCGATGAGCAGAAAATCGTCCGGATAATTGATAACCCTGTGACACTGGGCCTGGTGTGACAGGTTCAAGTGAGGGATTGGGCGAAAACGTCAGCTTTGTGGGCGAAGTGGCGACAAAAGAGTTCCGTGTCTGTGAGGCTCCAGTCAGAGCTTATCTGGAACTGGGCAAGTCTCGCTGCTGCTTTGGCTGAAAACGACCGATGGTCGTAGAAGGCAAAGCCTCCATATTTGTAAGCAAGATCTGTCACTGCATGAAGGTATAAGTCCAGCTCCTCCCTCCTGCTGAGGGTGGCTGAACAAAGCACATCTCTGAACATCCCAAAGCCAGGGCGAACTCAGTGGCTGACAGCTTACGACTGAGGCTGGGGTCTCTCGACTTGACAACCACTGAGACATCCCCCCCCCCGGCGTATGATTTGTTGTCAGCTAAGTCATGGACTGAGATGAGCAGGGATGCCAATTGACATCTTTGCCCTCCAATATATCCTCGCCGATGCTGGTTGGGACAAGATGAACGGGGAGGACGATAGGTGCAGAGCCTGGTGTACCTGCAGAAGGAGAAGCTGTCATCGGGACCATGACCAGGTCAGGGAGGGCCATGGGTGGGTGAACTTTCAAAGGTGTGACTCTGGTCTGGACGTCCGAACTGCTGCGGCTAAGGGGGAGACCAAAGAGTGCAGCTGGGCCCCGTGGATGGATTGTAGGGATGCCTGTTGGGCCCAGTTGCAGCTGGAGGCGGGAAGAGGAGCCTGAAAAGCTTTGCCTTCCTGGCCATTAGCAGGAAAGGGAATATCCCTGCGACTCAGCTATGAGTTTGGGGATGTTCCGTCCCCTGAGGGACTGCAGGCAGCCACGCTCTGAGCCGCTTGGGGGGGTAACAGAGGGGCGGGTGTGAAGTCCTCGCTGCCAGAAGACAAAAGGGGGCTGGGTGCTCATATTTAAGAGGAGTCATAGCCATAGGATAGAGAGCGGAGTGGTAAAGAGAAAACTCAGAGAGGAGGAAAAAGGAAAAAGTACAGAAAAAGGAATGATAGGCATAGACAGGAGCTGGCAGAGTTCTGTTGTGCAGAACTTATGTAGGAAATTTAGAAAACTCAGAAGAGTGCGTGGCGACCGAGGTGGGCCAGGAGGTGACTGGCCAGATAACCGATAGCTCGGCTGCCTGTCTGTGGCAAGCACAAACCTAAAGACCAGAACCCCAGGGCGTACTGGGGTGAGAAGTAGAAGTCTGGTACGGCCTACGTAGGAATGTTGCGGTCTGTAGGGGGTGACGTGTGCTCGGCCTGCTAACACTTGCAGTGCCAGCAAGTCTACTGTTAAGCGACCTTGTCTGCGAGGTGAAGGGTTGCCCTTCGAAAACAGAGTGTCATGTATAGACATATGTGGCAGAACTAACGCCTGGAGATCACGTCCAATGATGTATGTGAAGTAACGGTATAGTGAAAGGGTGCTGCAGAATGATGTGATAGAAAAGCCCATGAACTAGGCCCTGACTGACGCTCTAGTAGCGAGGTCCTGGTTATGATCGAAACTCGGTCGACCGGGAACACCTGCAGTAGGGGTGACATGAGTGCAACAAGATTTCTTTCCTTTTTTTTCCTTTTTTATGTGTCCCCCTTGTATGCGACTGGCCCTGGTGAAGATGCAAACATAGTGTTTTTTTTTTTACCTGGGAAATAACGTCCAACCTGGTACAGGATGGAACCTGAACTCGACTGACCTGAGGGAGAAAAGACAGACAAAAACGATGAGTGGCTCGTATGAATGCCACTGGAGACGAGTGACCGATTAAGTGCCACTAAAAAATGAAGTGGGCTGTATGAGCACCACTGAGTGTGCTTGCAGCGATTGTAAGGCGTATATGTTGAGATGCATGTTTGCAGCGATTGCAAATGGGTATATGCTGAGATGCGTGTTTTTGCAGCGATTGCAAGGAGTATATACTGAGATGCGTGTTTTGCAGTGATTGCAAAAATGGGTATATGCTGAGATGCGTGTTTTGCAGCGATTGCAAAGAGTATATACTGAGATGCGTGTCTTGCAGTGATTGCAAAAATGGGTAAATGCTGAGATGCGTGTTTTGCAGCGATTGCAAGGAGTTTATACTGAGATGCGTGTTTTGCAGCGATTGCCAAAATGGTTAAATGCTGAGATGCGTGTTTTGCAGCGATTGCAAAAATGGGTATATGCTGAGATGCGGGTTTTGCAGCGATTGCAAGTGGGTAAACACTAATAGGGCGTACACACGGTCGGACTTTGTTCGGACATTCCGACAACAAAATCCTAGGATTTTTTCCGACGGATGTTGGCTCAAACTTGTTTTGCCTACACACGGTCGCACAAAGTTGTCGGAATTTCCGATCGCCAACCACGCGGTCACATACACCACGTACGACGAGACTAGAAAAGGCCGGTTCAGAACCAAGTGCGGCACCCTTTGGGCTCCTTTTGCTAATCTCGTGTTAGTAAAAGTTTGGTGAGAGACGATTCGCGCTTTTTCAGACTCGTGGCTTTCAGATCGTTTTCTGCCGTTCAGTTTGTGCTTGTGGGTTTGTATCTGCTTTTCAGTGCGTGTAGTCAGTTCGTATCAGAGTTTTCTGTGTGATCATGCCTGCTCGTTGCTGTTTTTCAGGTCGCTCTTCACAGGCCTTGCTGTTCTTCAGTGCGTTCTGTTACTTCGTTCTGAGCAGCCGACCGTTTTCTAGCCATGTTTCGTATGCGTACTCCTCGTAGAGTTCGAGCTGTGCGGGGGCTTGGTGTTGGGGTCCTGACCTTGACACAAGTCCAGTCCATGAACAGGGTGGGGAGGAGTTCATGGACCAAGAATTGGTTGCTTCAGCATGACCAGTTCTCTCATATGCCTTTGCTCCGTGAGATCCGTGAGAATAATCCTGATGATTTCAGGAACTTTCTCCGGATGACGGACCCCGTGTTTCACCGTTTGTTGGCTTCGCTGACCCCCTATATCAGCAGGCAGGATACCTGCATGAGGCAAGCCATCACTCCGGAGCAGAGGTTGGTCGCTACCCTGCGGTATTTGGCCACAGGGAGAAGCCTGCAGGACCTCAAGTTCTTGACAGGCATCTCCCCCCCAGGCTCTGGGTATCATTATCCCGGAGACCTGTTCTGCCATCATACAGGTCCTGCAGAAGGAGTATATGAAGGTAAGATTTTTATCCTTTTATATCACATTTTATTGTATTGAATGTTTGCTAATATATTGTATTTCTTTCCTCATTCCCTAATTACAATGATTGTAATATGCTGTGAATGTCCCCTTTGTTCTCATGCATGCTGGATTTTTATGTAATTATTATTTTAGGTCCTTCATACATATTTGCCCTTCACTAACCTCCCCAGCATGGTGTCTCCTGCCCTATATTCACCTCATGTAGTCACTTAACAATGTATTTTTTCTGCTCCATAGTAGTGCTTTACCCCAAACACCCCCTAAAATGTTTGTAAATGTTATTTTTGATTTAAATTCATGCAGAGTGCCAGAGGCTTTTTTTTGTGGTGTCCCCAAATAATTTTTAGTAACCCTCCCTCCCCCAACTGCTAAGTCAGCTGATCCCAATTCTCTATCTATCCTCAATCATCTATCTGCTGACTTTGCCAAACCCATACACACTATACCCATCTCTTTACTGGTCAGATTTATGGATGAATTCCCCAAAGCATGTAGTGCAAGGGCCTGCCTGTATACTTTTCAATGGTACTGTTTAAAGTTTTTGTATCCTATTATTATCTTGATAGGTAATAGCAGAATGTCCAAATGTCCTCAAATGTGTACAGTGTGTATTTATATCTTTGTATTATGACACTTACCTGTCCAGTGGGCTGCCAATAGTGTAACTAAGGAGGGGCTGTTCCAAGTAATACCCTGTATTTAGGCATTCATCTCTCAATGAAGTAAAGAGGGTTACCTGTCCAAGAGTTCCCCCCCCTATAATGTTAGAAATGGCCCATGAGAGGGGGGAGGGGGAATATGATAGGTGTACCGTATACTTTGGCGTTGTTAAATTCCCCTTAATAAATGCTATCTGGAGGTTGCCCCATAATGTTTGTGCCTAATCTGCTTGCCATGTTTATGTGAAAAAATAGTAATGTTTATTGTTTTTTCCTCAACAGTTTCCTTCCACGCCACAGGAATGGCAGACTGTGGCCTCCCACTTTGCCCAGCGGTGGGACATTCCTAACTGCGGAGGGGCAATTGATGGGAAACACGTCCACATCGTCCCACCACCCAACTCGGGGTCGTACTATTATAATTACAAGGGGTTTAATAGTATAGTGATGTTGGCGGTGGTGTCGGCTAATTACGACTTCTTGTATGTGGACGTGGGGAAGAATGGCCGGATGTCCGATGGTGGAGTCATCGCCCAGACGGAGTTCTACAGGCGTCTCCAGAATGGCAGCTTGGACTTGCCAGCTCCAGAGGACAATGTGGAAGGTCTCCCATTTGTGTTCGTTGCTGATGAAGCGTTTGCGCTGGGGGACCACCTGATGCGGCCATTCCTGATGAGGACCCTCACCCCGGGAACAGAGGGTTTTTAATTACCGGCTGGCCAGAGCCTGAAGAGTGGTGGAGAACACATTTGGAATCCTGGCCAGCCGGTTCCGCCTATTTCTGAGTATAAACTGAACCATATAATACTTGCGTGCTGTGTTCTCCATAATTTTTTAAGAAAACATTCGGCCAACTATGCTGGCTCAGTTGGGCCTAAGGCCGGAATCCTACATCCAACAACACTGATGGCGCTTGAAAGTGGCCGTCCTGGCTTGCCCTCCCTGAGTGCCAGTGATGTCCGGTTACGATACCTGGAGTTCTTTGCGGGTAGGGGGGCTATTAATATGCCAGACAATATGTGAAGCCTTTTTCTAATAAAAAAAAAACAAAAGAAATTCTTTGTGGACATTTACTGCTTGTGTTTGTTTTAGCTGACCCTGACAGAAATGTGTTGAGTGCAGAAAATGTCGTGATTGGGTAACCTTATAAAAAACACTGTTGGCTGGTATTTCCTAAATGCAAAAACACATTTCACTACAAGTGCACTTGCAACTGCACTGAAACTGCACTTGTAGTGCAAAGTGGATTTGCCCTTAGGAAATAACCCCCATTTTTGCATAAAACAGCTATTACATCACCCCAAAAGTGTTGTAGTGTTGAGACAATAATCCACACATTCTTGAGTAACCAACTTTTTTATACCTGCACAATCACATGTGCATTTACCAAAGGTTTTTAAAACAAACCAACATGTTTGTTGTATAACAATTTTTGCAGTAGCATTATCAAAAATCAAAATGTCCGTTTAAGATAAAACAGGCATGTGTAAAACCCAAAAGAAAGCCAAAAAACTTGAACTTACAAAGTTCACATTTTGAAAAACCTGAAGGCTATATCAGACATCAGTATTTAGGAACTGTGTTTGATATAGCGTTCAGATGGGGGGAAATCACCCCTGGAAAAGCCAAATTTGGAAGATGCACACCAAGTTCCGAATGTCAACATGTGCTATCTGCCATCAGGGGGGATCAAGGGACGTGTTTTGGGGGAGCAAGCCCTTCCTCAACGCTACTTTATAATTGAGGAAGGGGTTGCACCCCCAAAACGCACCCATTGATCTCCCGTGATGGCAGATAGCACATGTTGACACACTGTGTGCATCCTCCAAATTTGGCTTTTCAAAACATTGCAAAAAGATTTTAAAAATTGGAACACAATCCCAAAAATATATTTTGTGGGGTTTTAAATTCGCCCCAAAACATCAATGATGTTATTATTTTTTTTAATAACATCATTTATTTTTTGCTGTATGTTGTGCAATTCGAGATTACACCCCATGATCTCCCCGATCAGGATCTGGGCACTTTCTGAAGTAAAGCGTTCTGGATCCACAACCTCACGATCACCTAAAAAGAGAGAAACAAAACAAAAACAGGTATCAAAAATCTGCCACCATCCATATCGGTAACCTGAGCCTGTGGTCACAGACACTCACCTGTTGTGGTGCCAATCTCCACCACATCTTCTTCTTCCTCCTGCTCTTCTTCATTTGGGGGTATTTCACCTTCTTCCATAGGTGGGGGGTCTGTGGTCTCCTCGGATGAGGGGTGTCCTCCGAGTCTTTTCTCCCCTATGTAAAACAAAAATGGTATAATTAGCACACATATATTTGATGGCAGAACTAGAAATACGAAACATTGCTTGGAAGTGGGGTACAATTGTCTATTTTAGCCGAGTTCCAAGATGTAATTTTATTATTGCCCTTTGTCAAGCTGCAACACTTTACCGGTTTAGTACAAACTTCACAGATGGAGACCCCCCTATAGTATACACTGGAGCACCTGTGTGTCCCCCCTAATAAAAATGTTGTTCTGGGGTCCCACACTAGTGCTCCAGTGTCCAGATGTGAAAACAGCTGCTCAGTGTCCTCTCCTTACACACAATCTAGTTGGCATTTCATTCTAGTAACAAACCCATCTACACAAACAACTATTTGGCATCCAAGTAGGCCCAAAAAAATTTTGGGAAAATGCATATGGCCTAAACAATGGTGTTTTAGAGGCCCAAAGAAAAATGTTTGATACGAACGAATAATGGTCCCATGAACATTAAAGTTGCCCTTTTAAACATTACAATTACTAAAAGCATATGGAGCAGAACGAACGGAATAAAGACAGAAAGAATAGGAACACAGCACAACTACTTACTTTTTTGCAGCACTCTCCGGATCTTTCGGTACTGCTCTGGCTCTCTTAATTTCAGGTCCGACCACCGCTTCCGGAGCTGATCTTTTGATCTTCGGACCCCGAAATTCCTCTCAAGACTCCTGATCACTTTCGCCATGATCTTGGCCTTTCAGATGTTCGGGTTGGGGTAAGGCCCATACTTCCCGTCATAGTCGGACTTCTTCATGATGTCGACCATCTCCAACATCTCCCCAAAGGACATATTTGTAGCCTTAAAACGTCTCCTTCTGGATCGGGACGTGTCCGGATCCGGGCTTTCCTCCTCCTCGTTCCTGCAATTAGCACGCACCTGCTGTGACTCCGCCATGTGCTCTTCCCCCACTGCGCCGAACGAAAAGGGGCGGGGAATAGACTAGAAAGAACGTCAGGGGCGGGCGGAGTTACACGCATGCGCAGTGTGTATAAAGCGTAACACGCGTGCGTATTACGTACGATCTGTGAGCGGAGGAAGGAGCATTGAACGCGCCGATCGTAAGAACGAAGGTAAGAGACAAACTTGTGCCTATACTGCTTCTAGATTGAGGCCTATATTGTAACAAGATTAGGAGAGTTTTGTCTGACATTAGGCTTTGT
Organism: Lithobates septentrionalis; assembly: GCA_037952835.1. Taxonomy (NCBI): domain Eukaryota; kingdom Metazoa; phylum Chordata; class Amphibia; order Anura; family Ranidae; genus Lithobates; species Lithobates septentrionalis. The sequence continues at coordinate 862,391 of JBBDGP010000600.1, forward strand.
CTTGTGTTGTGTCTTGCAGTAAACATGGATATGGTACTCAAAGATAATGACTTCATGTCACTATTCATTGATATGTTAAGGGAGCTGCCATGTCTGTGGGAGATTAAACACCCCCATTTCAAGAACCAAGCAAAGAGGAAGGCAGCACTGGAGCAATTGTGTAAAATTGTGAAGCAGGTGATCCCCACGGCAGACATCAACTATTTAAAGAAATTAATTGGTGGCGTGAGGAGTACATATCTAAGGGAGCGCAAGAAAGTCCTGGATTCACAGAGATCCGGAGCAGCAGATGACATCTATGTCCCCAGGATGTTGTACTACGACAGGCTGCATTTTCTGGCAGGCCAGACTGAACCCAGGCCATCCCTCTCCAGTCTTCCTTCCACTCTTCCTTCCCCCCCGGCTGAGGCTTCTGACGCCCCAACCTGGGCCTTCCAGGCCACATGTGGAGGAGCCCAGATTGAGCCAGGTATAGCATTCCTCTAAATATTTCTGCTTGTCCAATCAATGATATTAACTAGATGTTAGTTGGGAGTACTAATTTAGGATTGTGATTGATGATGCAAAACATTAAAACCATGTCCCTTTTTCATACACAGGGAAGTCGCAGCCAGGAGGTGGCCGGGCTGAGCCGGCTGGCTGATCTGCAGGTCCCTCCACCCCTCCTGGAAAGAGAAAGTGGCAGGAGGAGGAGTGCCCTAGAGGAGGCTACCGGAGGAGTCTTTTGGAGGGCTACAGAGGTCCTGGGAGCACGACAGACTGTGGAGGAGGACATTGATGCCGTCATTGCATATAAAATGCAGAGGATGGAGGAGGGCCAACAAGTCATGTGTGAGGCGCTCATATCGGAGGCTCTGGAGAAAGGTATGAGGGGCCAAATTACACCTCAGACACACCTTCGCGATGGTCCTCCTCCTCCTCCTCCTCCTGCAGGTCCTCCTCCTCGTCCTCCCTCTCCTCCAGGTCCTCCCAGTCCTCCTCCAGGTCCTACTCCTCCTCCTGCCACATCTCCAACTGCACAGCCACAGCCGGGAAGGAAGCGTATAAGGAAGACCAGAAAGTGAGGACCCTGGATCCAGTCTGGTCGGCCAAAAAATGCAGCCTCTTGTGGTACCACAGCCTGGGGACACAGATGTCATCTGCTGCTTTCAATTCTGGACCAGACTGCCCTCCCTTACATATGGACTCCTCAGGCCACCAATTTTGATGTTGAAGAATTGATGTCTGCGGTGGGGGTCCCAGGCTTCGCTAATTTCTCCTGTTTCTCCAGTGTTGCCTTCCTCTTTGTTTGGTTCTGAGCCCTTAATAAAGGAATTTTGTTTTGAATTATACTCTCCTATGTGTTTTACTTCAAAAAGGACAGTTTGTGAGGGTTCAGGTACATTTCAAATATACAATGTGAAATTAACAAGGGACACCAACAACAAACAATCTCCTTGAGATTAAATAATAAAAGATATCAATGGTGTTGGGGTAACTTGACACACAAAACACACACAAAAATATTCTGGAGTAAAAATAAAAATAACATTGAACAAAGATCAGCCTTTGAAAAAATCCAAACATTACAGAAAAAAAAAGGCTTAAAATCAAAAAAAAAAAAAAAAATAATAATATAAAACTGTCAGATGTGACAACTAATAACAATATATTGAGGGAATCCCAAAAAAAAAAAAACACAAATAAAAGTTTGTGAGAAGTGTGTGTGAATATGAGCATCAAAACTACTTAATTCTTCGCACATTATAAAGAAGAAGAGAGTGCGCTGTATTAAACCATTTTTAACATTGCAGCGTGACGAAAGTGCTGTATCCATTGCGAACGCTAAGTTTACCAGAACGAGCTGTCCCGTCTCGGAATTTCTTCTGAGCATGCGTGGCACTTTGTGCGTCGGAACAGGCCACACACGGTCGGAATTGACGCGATCAGATTTTGTTGTCGGAAAATTTTATCTCCTGCTGTCCAACTTTGTGTGTCGGAAAATCCGATGGAAAATGTCCGATGGAGCCCACACATTGTCGGAATTTCCGACAACACGCTCCGATCGGACATTTTCCATCGGAAAATCCGACCGTGTGTACGGGGCATAAGATGCGTGTATTTGCAAGGAGTTTATACTGAGATGCATGTTTTGCAGTGATTGCAAACGGGTAAATGGTAAGATGCGTGTATTTGTAGCAATTGCAAGGAGTTTGTACTGAGATGCATATTTTACAGAGATTGCAAAATGGGTATATGCTGAGATGCGTGTTTCTTGCAGCGATTGCAAGGAGTTATGATGAGATGCGTGTCTTGCAGCGATTGCAAGGAGTTATGGTGAGATGCGTGTCTTGCAGCGATTGCAAGGAGTTATGGTGAAATGCGTGTCTTGCAGCAATTGCAAGGAGTTATGGTGAGATGCGTGTCTTGCAGTGATTGCAAGGAGTTATGGTGAGATGCGTGTCTTGCAGCGATTGCAAGGAGTTATGGTGAGGTGCGTGTCTTGCAGCAATTGCAAGGAGTTATGATGAGATGCGTGTCTTGCAGCGATTGCAAGGAGTTATGATGAGATGTGTATCTTGCAGTGATTGCAAGGAGTGATGAGATGCGTGTCTTGCAGCGATTGCAAGAAAAGGTCACCTACTGATAGGCGAAAAAGAAAAAGGATAGTAGAATTGTATATGTAGGAACGAACTGCGAAGTAGCATACGTAACGAATCATAGATTTGTGATAGGGACTGTTACGAATTGGTGTGTGGGATACTGATGATGCGAGCCGTTGTGCCGCCGATGCGACTAGGTTTGAATTGGATTGTGATGTGTACAAATGTAAATGTGACACAAATCGGTTAGTAGAAATTACATAAGTAACGAATCGTAGGTTTATATAAGAACCGCTATGAATTGGTGTGCGGGATACCTGTGATGTGAACCGTTGTGCTGCCGGAGCGACTAGGTTTGGAATGGACTGTGATGCATGTAGCTGCCGCTGCGACCCGAATCGGTCAGTAGAAATAATATGAATAACCAATTGTAGGGTATGATAAGAACCGCTACGAATCAATGTTTGGGACACGACCGATGCGAACCGTTGTGCCGCGGAGGCGACTAGGCTCGAATTGGAGTGATGCGTATGGCATGAAAGTGATATGAATCAGTGAGTAGCATGACATAACAATGAATCGTTTGTAGGGTACGAGAGTGAGTGATATGAATCGGTGCAGGATGTATCTAATGCGACCGTTGTGCCGCTGACACGACTAGGTACGAATCAGACTGTGGTAGGTAATGCAACATATCTGATATGAATCGGTAGTAGGGTAAAAGAAATTGGTTGAAAAGTCTGAAGTGAATCTGTTATGAATTGGTTGGAGAGTGTATGCCACTCCTTACTCTAAAACCGAACCCATACCAACCACCCAACCCCCCATGCTAATAAAGTGCAGAGAAGGCACCAGGTGGGTCTAATTACCACCTCAATCAGCCACAGAACCTGTGCAAACAATACATGCTCATCTCCAAATGGATGAGATGGCAACCCCATAGACCAGGGATCCTCAAACTACGGCCCTCCAGCTGTTGCAGAACTACACATCCCATGAGGCATTGTAAAACTCTGACATTCACAGACATGACTAGGCATGATGGGAATTGTAGTTCCTGAACACCTGGAGGGCCGCAGTTTGAAGCCCTCTGCCATAAACTGTAATTCCTATGAGCAACGAAGCCTGTAATGAGTGAAATCGGACAATGACTAACAGTGGCTCGGAGGTTTGGATCTACAAATGAAAACGTATGTTTGTGGGTGGGATGACAAGCAAGGCTGAGGGAACATGTGAATCTACTACACCTGTGCCAAATGATGACAGGACATGACCGACAACAACTCAGAGGCAGCTAAAAGCGAAAGAGATGCAGGATAGGAAACATACGGTAAATCGCAACATTGCGTATGAACGAAAAAGTTCAAACCCTACCTGCAACAGCAAATGAGAACCGCAGACGAACACCACGCACGGAGAAGCTGCAAGACATGTAATCGGACGGACGGACAGACAGACTCATAAACACAAGGTGAGCTGGGAAGTGTCAGCCCAGTGACGTGTAGTATCGTGCACTGGAACTGACAAAGAGGAAGGGGAAGTGGTCAGCTTAAATACCCTCCGGGCCCCTCCCATAAACTCAGGCCAGCATACTGGCCTTCTAATATATATATATATATATATATATATATATATATATATATATATATATATACTTTTTTTTTACACAAAATGATCATATTAATAATTAAATAATAATATTTAATAATAATAATAAAAATTAAAGTTATTTCTCACACACAGCATATGCATATTAGCAATTACATCCCAAAATATATTCTGCTACTCCTCCTGAGTATAGCGATACCACATGTGTGAGACTTTTACACAGCCTGGCCACATACAGAGGCCCATCATGGAAGTAGTCACCTTTAGACCTTCTAGGAGCATGAATTATACATCTAATTTCCTGACAACCTATTGCATTTTTGGCCACATACAGAGGCCCAGCCTCCAAGTAGCACCTCCAGGTGTTTTAGGAGCATAAATTACACATCTAATTTAATTCCTACCTATCACACTTTTGAAGACCCTGGAGCACCAGGACAATGGAAATGCCCATAAAATGACCTCATTTTGGAAAGCAAACATCCCAACATATATTCTATGAGGCATTATGAGTCTTTTAAACATGTCATTTTTTCCCACAAGTTTTTGGAAAACGTGGAAAAAAAATGAATACGTATTTTTTTTACACAAAGTTGGCAATTTATACGATATTTCTAACACATAGAATGTACACAGACATTTTTTTACCCCAAAATACATTCTGCTACTCCTGAGTATAGCGATACCACATGTGTGAGACTTTTACACAGCCTGGCCACATACAAAGGCCCAACATCCAAGTAGTCACCTTTAGACCTTCTAGGAGCATGAATTATACATCTAGTTTCCTGACAACCTATTGCATTTTTGAAGGCCCTTCATATTTCTAACACATAGCATATACATACTAATAAGGGCAAAGGGTAAACAAAAGATTACCTGTGGTTTTAGTAGTGCAGTGGTCCACAGAGGAGAGCATCGGTCCAGGCAGCAGGCAGGGAAGTGGTCAGCGACAGCAAAAGCAATCGTCCAGGCAGCAGACAGAAATACTGTCCATAGTCAGTACAGGCAGCAGGCAGGGATACTGTCAGCACAGCCAAAGCATTGGTCCAGGTAGCAGGCAGAGATGTGGTCAGCAGCAGCAAAAGGAATCGTCCAGGCAGAAATACTGCCCATAGTCAGTAGAGGCAGAGATATGGTCAATACAGCCAAAGTATTGGTCCAGGCAGCAGGAAGGACCATCAAGCTTAGGGCATCTCTCAGTAAAGAATGGGGTAGAGGCTTCTCCCACCCAAATCTCTTTGAAGTCTCCAGACTCCAGACCTTGTTCTGGGAACAAAGAAAACCAAAAACTGTTTTTCTCTACTCAGAACACTATTCTGAAATCCCTCACATATGTGAGACCCCTGTGTACTAAAGTAGAAGGGCAAAAGATCAGTCCAAATGGCAGGCAAAAAACTTGGTCGATTAACAGGCTGAGGTCGGTGCACGTGGAAGTCAGAAATGTGGTTGAAAACGGCAGGCAAAGACATCGTCGATAAACAGACCAGGGTCAGTTAACGTGGAAGGTAGAAATGTGGTAGCAGGCAAATGATCCGCACAGGTATTTGAAACGGGGAAATGGCAGTCTGTTAAAAATAAGGGGAACTAATTTCTTATGGATGTGTGATAACTTCTGAAGCATTCTTTGATGCATAGGCCAGGTTGGGAGGGATATTGGGGACAATAATAACTAGTGTCTCTTCTAACGCCTCCTCTGCTGCATACACAACATTTCTTTTGGTGTCTTCTTCCTGATTCTATGGGGGGAACGTTATAAGGAAAATGTTGCTCATGAAGTCGACTCAGAGCCAATGTTTCCTAGGGTGGGTCCTTGCTGGTAAATCAGGGCAGTAACAATATCTTCAATATACTTGAGGTAGGTGCTGAGTTGGCTTTCTGTTGGCTTTTGATAGTAGACATAAAAAATTATACATGGCCATATGAAAGAGATAAAATGCAACTTTTTTATACCAGTAACGGGACTTTCGGATTGATAAATATGGTTGTAGCATCTGGTCGTTTAAATCCACCATTTACAATGGGGCCGCGCCTACTGTGAATCTCCACCAAGGTGTCATTATGGATGGTGGACATGACATAAACATCTTTCTTATCCCTCCACTTCATGGCCAACACTTCCTCATTCCTCAGAAATGTGGATTCCCCCTTTGTAGCCTTTTTGTTACTAAATTTTGTGGGAAGCCCTTCCTGTTTTTTCTGGAGGTACCACAGGCCAGGGTTTTTTTACAGTACAGGTGACGAAAAAGGGGCCAGCTGGTATAATAATAGTCCGCATATATATGATAGCCTTTTTTGAGTAGGGGATGTGCTAGGTCCCAGACAATTTTTCCACTGGTTCCGATATATATTGGGCACTCAGGGGGCTGGAGCTGGGAGTCTTTGCCTTCATACACGCGGAAGGCACGCATATTATCCAGTGGCTCTATCGCAAAGTTTTAGTTTCAACCCGTAGCTTGCCCTCTTACTGGGAATATACTGTTTGAAGTGCAGCCGGCCAGTAAACTGGATAAGGGATTCATCCACACAAATATTTTGGTCTGGGACATACACTTCAGCAAATCGCTTGGAAAAAAGAATTTATTAGGGGGCGTATTTTATACAATTTATCGTGGTTGGGATGATCTCGGGGAGGGCACTGCGCGTTATCATTAAAATGCAGGAAGCGCATAATCATGTCATAGCGTGTCCTGGACTTGACAGCAGAATAAATTGACATGCGGTGGGTGGGGTTGGTGGACCAGTAGGCATGCAATTCGTTTTTCTTTGTAAGCCCCATATTAAATGTAAGGCCCAAAAACAATTTGAACTCGTCTAGTGTGAGACGTCAACAATAAAACATTGGAGGCAATAAATTGCTCTGCAAAGAGATTTGTTTGATCCACCATACTGCTGCAATTCTTGTGGGAAAAACAAATAAAAATAATCTAAATGTGAAAAATTAGTAGTGTTGGGCTACACATAGGGTTGCCACCTGTCCGGGATTTTCCCGGACAGTCTGGGTTTTTCATCATTTGTCCGGGTTTCTGACTGCCTGACACCCAGACACCAGGGCACCCCCAAAAATTCTTCCAACATCCCCATAAAAACGTAATCAGAATCTATAATCCATAACATGTATCAGAATTTCACCTATCTTTACACATTTGTAATTGCCTGGATGCAAACAGCTCTAGTTGCAAGGGACTTGTTTCTCTCTGTGGAGAGATACAGAACCTCCTGGCCGCATTTTCCGATGCTTTGCTTCTATTTCCGGCTGCTGGTGCCCTCTCAGGACTGCTCACTCTAGCCGACCTGAACTATTGGAGAGGAGCTGTGTGTATGTGAGCAAGAAGAGGAAGGAGCTGCATGGACTGTGAGGGGACAGAAAGGAGAGGAGAGAAGCTGGCTGCCCATTACCAGACTAATCATGTCTGTATTCATCCTATAGAATGTTGTGGTTGTGTTTAGTGCATGTATGTATGCATTTTTGTGTGTATCTGAGTGCATGTATATATCTCAGTGTGTAAATATATGTGTGTGTATGCATGTAGTTAACTGTGCATATGTACAGTATATATCTGAGTGTGTATATATGTGTGTATGCATGTATCTGAGTGTGTATATATCTGAGTGAGTATATATCTGAGTGTATATATATCTGAGTATGTATATATCTGAGTGTATATATATATGAGTGTGTATGCATGTATCTGAGTGTATATATATCTGAGTGTGTGTATACAGTATGTGTGTATGCATGTATCTGAGTGTATATATGTGTGTGTGTGCATGTACTGTATGTAATTGAGCATGTATATATCTGAGTGCGTATGTATATAACTCAGTATCTGTATGCATTTGAGTGTATGTGTATATGCATGTTAGTAACCACTTCAGGACCCCCCACCGCACATATACTGGGGCAGAGTGGCCCAGCTGCACGAAACGGCGTACCTGTACGTTGTTTCATGCATGAGTTACTGTGGGCACCAGGGGACTCGATGTCTGCCGGGAACCTGCGATCGCTCCACAGAGAGGCAGAACTGGGATGTAAACAAGGCGGATGCCCGTTCTGACAGGGGACAACATGGAGATCTGCTGTTCCAAGTAATAAGGAACAGCGATCTCTGTGTTGTCCCAGTGAGCCCACCTCCCACAGTTAGAACACACACAGGGAAAACAGTTAACGGTTTGATCACCCCCTAGTGTTAACCCCTTTCCTGCCAGTGTAATTTATACATTTATCAGTGCCTTTTTTTAGCACTGATCACTGTATTGGTGCCACTGGCCCTCAAAAAGTGTCACTTAGGGTCAGAGTTGTCCGGCACAATGTCGTAGTCCCGCTAAAAATCACAGATTGCCGCCAGATTGCCACCAATAAAAACAATAAAAAAAATTAAACGTCCTTAAATCTATCCCCTATTTTGTAGACGCTATAACTTTTGCACAAACCAATCAATATACGCTTATTGGGATTTTTTTTACCAAAAATATGTAGAAGAATACATATTGGCCTAAACTATAGAATAAATTAGTTTTTATTTTATTTCTTTTTTGGATATGTATTATAGCAGAAAGTAAAAAATTTAGTTTTTTCAAAATTGTCGCTCTTTTTTTGTTTATAGCGCAAAAAATAAAAACCGCAGAGGTGATCAAATACCACCAAAAGAAAGCTCTATTTGTGGGGAATAAAGGACATTTTGACAATTTTGTTTGGGGAAAAACGTCGCATGACCGCGCAATTGTCAGTTAAAGAGACGCAGTGCCATATCAAAAAAAATGGCCTGGTCATTAAAGGGGTAAATCCTTCCAGGACTGAAGTGGTTAATTGATCATATTTATATTGTAATTTATTATCCTCCATTCATGTGAACATCTGATAATTTATATAATTAATTACTAATCATTCCCATATATATATATATATATATATATATATATATATATATATATATATATATACCTAAAAAATGAACATAATACTATATACTGAATATATACCCTACAATAAGTTATAAAACCAATATTTCATAAGTGTACATTTAATTAATTTATGTAAACACCGGCTGTGCAATAACTTAAGTCCATTCATGTGAAAAAATATCAAAGTTGATAAATTCTTCTTCCATACCTCACACCTTAAAGGTGTTGTAAACCCTCAGTTTTTTTTTTTTTAAAAACACACATCCTCCTGAAGATGAAAGTTTTCAGGGATCACCTAAAAGTGGATAATGCCGCGTACACACGAGCGGACTTTGCCCGGCGGATTTTTCGACGTACTTTACGACTGACTTTCTGAATGAACGGACTTGCCTACACACAATCCACCAAAGTCCGTCGAATTTGTACGTGATGACGTACGACCGGACTAAAACAAGGAAGTTCATAGCCAGTAGCCAATAGCTGCCCTAGCGTGGCTTTTTGTCTGTCGAACTAGCATACAGACGGCGGACTTTTCGACCGGACTCGATTTCAACGGATACATTTTAAACAAGTTTCAAATCTAAGTCCGTCCAAATTTTGAGCAAACAAAGTCCGCTGGAGCCCACATCGAATTGTCCGACGAAATCCAGTCCGCCGGGCAAGGTCCGCCATAAAGTCCGCTCGTGTGTACGCGGCATAAGTGTTTGGAGACAGTCTGACAGATTGGGGTAGTGAATTCCAGAGGATGGGCGAGGCTCTGGAGAAGTCCTGGAGGCGGATACGGGAGGTGGTGATGAGAGAGGTGGAGAGCAGGAGGTCTTGGGAGGAGTAAAGAGGGCGATTAGGTTGGTTTTTTGAGACTAGGCTAGTGATGGAGCTGGGGGCAGAGTTGTGGATGGCTTTGTAACTTATTTTTAGTATTTTGAATTTAATTTGTTGGGCAAGTGGCAGCCAATGGAGGGATTGGCAGAGATGTGTAGCAGACACTGTGCGGTTTGTAAGGTGGATGAGTCTGGCAGCAGAATTCATGATGGACTGAAGGGGGGATAGTCTATTTAAAGGTAAGCCAATGAGGATGGAGTTGCAGTAGTCAAAGCGAGAGATAACCAGGGAGTGAATCAGGAGCTTTGTGGATTCATTGGTTAGAAAGGGACATCGTTTAGAGATGTTGTAGAGGCGGCAAGCTTTGGAAAGTGATTGGATGTGGGGTTGAAAGGATAGTTCAGAGTCCAGGATAACACCTAACACGCTGACATGTCGGGATGGGTGGATGGTTGTGCCATTGCTCTTGACAGGTAAGTCAGGGGAAGAGGCACGTGGAGGAGGAAATATTATAAGCTCAGTTTTGGACAAGTTGAGTTTGAGGAAGTGGTGTGACATCCATAAAGATATGTCTGTTAGTAAGTGATACGTGAGGAGACTGATGGAATCAGTTGAGGGGTGGAGAGATGGATTTGTGTATCGTCAGCGTAGAAATGATATTGAAAGCCATGAGAGGCTATCAGCTGACCCAGGGTGTAGATTGAAAGTTAGTGATATGTAGGACCAGTCCGGTCGAAAAGTCCGCCTAAGTACAAAGTACACAGCATAAGAAGTTTAGAAGTAGCAGGAGTGTTTGTATCAGCAGGGATGTTGAAATCACCGAGAAGGATTGTGGGAATTTCCAAAGAGAGAAAGTAGGGTATCCATGCAGAAAACATATCAAGGAAAGTCGATAATGGTCCAGGGGGCCGGTAGATCACAGCAATTCTTAGGGAAGCTGGAGAGAATAGACGTATACAGTGAGCTTCAAATGATGAGAGGGAAAGAGAGAGAGGGGAGTGAATAACCTGGAAGATGCTTTGGGGGGATAGGAGGAATCCCACTCCACCTCCCTTGTGTCCATTAGGCCTAGGGGAGTGAGTCCAGTGAAGGCCACCCTGGGAGAGAGAAGCAGGAGAAGGGGTGTCAGATTTGTGGAGCCAGGTTTCGGTGACAGCAAGCAGATTAAAGGAATTAGTGACAAAGAGGTCTTGAACAGCGGTGAGTTTGTTGCAGACAGAGCGAGCGTTCCAGAGGGCACAGGAGAGGGGGAGGCTGGCATTGGAATAAGAGGAATAGAGACTAAATTGCGTAGATTGCGACTACTGCCAGAGGGTGTAGGGTGATGGTGATGGGTGTGTTGGGTACAGTTAACTAAGAGAGGCCCAGGGTTTGGGGAAATATCTCCAGCGGTTAGGAGAAGCAGAAAAGAAAGGGCGGTAATATGAGAATATTATTTGTATGAGGGGCTATACTTCAGTATCCTGGGGGGTTTGTTAGCAAGTGGGCTTAGAGTTAGAAAGAGGTGAAGAGTGCAGTAATAGGGGCAGGGGAGAAGTAAGGGTGATATGTACATATTGTGGGGTGGAGCAGAGGGGTGAAGAAAAGTGAATTTGAGAGAGAGGCTGCAATTGTGAAAAGGAGGAGAGGTAAAGAGAGCATGTTTTAGAGAGGAAGGTGAGTTCATTTGGAAATGAGGTCACCTGCTGTCTGCTGTGGTTTGCTTTGTGCAAATCGCTGAAGTGCAAGAGTGGAACCCCTTTAAGACAGCAGCTCCCCATAATTTTGACCCCCCAGATCAGAAGGAAGAACAGAGCTTCAGCATATATCCATGGGCCAACTGCTCCATTCTAATGCCCCGTACACACGGTCGGACCTTGATCGGACATTCCGACAACAAAATCCTAGGATTTTTTCCGATGGATGTTGGCTCAAACTTGTCTTGCATACACACGGTCACACAAAGTTGTCGGAAAATCCGATCATTCTGAACGCGGTGATGTAAAACACGTACGTCGGGACAATAAACGGGGCAGTAGCCAATAGCTTTCATCTCTTTATTTATTCTGAGCATGCGTGGCACTTTGTGTGTCGGATTTGTGTACACACGATCGGAAATTCTGACAACGGATTTTGTTGTCGGAAAATTTTATAGCCTGCTCTCAAACTTTGTGTGTCAGAAAATCCAATGGAAAATGTGTGATGGAGCCTACACACGGTCGGAATTTCCAACAACAAGGTCCTATCACACATTTTCCGTTGGAAAATGCGACCGTGTGTACGGGGCATAAGGATCACAGACAATGCAAGCAGATCTCACAGATCGAAATCCATATAAGCACATCAAGGAGAAACAGAACTCACAATAGTGAAATACCATCAAGAATTTTTATTAAAAAAAAATGTGCACCCACATGATCAAAGCTTCAAAAAGCATCTGACTGACATAAAAGCAAACAGACCGTCTCATCCTTCCCATCCCTTAAAAATGTTGGTGTACGTGGTGACATCACGAGGACCCACCTATTTTCATGGTAGATATACTGTACATACAAATTCATTGTATGCACACATATGGATTTTTTTAACTTATGGTAGCTACATGTGTTTTTATATATATATATATATATATATATATATATATATATATATATATATATATATATATATATATATATATATATATATATATATATATATATATATATATATATATATATATATATATATATGTAGCGCTGGTAGGTTTTCAATCTACCGCTTATATGTAAATTAAATTTCTGTTCAGTATATAGTTCAGATTTAATCTATGGCTAAATTAGCTTCTGTTCCAGCCTTGGTTGTGTTGCGTGCAGTTCCACTCCGTCGCCTGTAGATGTCGGTGTCACTACAGACCGGAGCTGGAAAGCAACAGGCTGAGATGTATTGAGTGCTCTTCTTTCCCAGAAGTAACTCGGCAGAGGTTGTCCCCTGCTATGCATTCTGGGAAGGGGTATTTAAGGAACAGACACCATTTTTCTTGGTCTCTTTCTTTCCACCTGCTGGCCCTCCTGGCCGACAGGTATGTGCTAGGAGTCCTACCTCGTGGTCCTCCGGGCTGGAGGACTGCGTTGCTGCAGCGTGCGGGTGGGCCCAGAAGTCTGTCTGGGGCCTACTACTACTACTGCAGGGATGGTCCTGTGCTGTCTGTCCTGCGGGAAGAAGCCGGACAATTGAGAAGATCCAGGGGAGGACCCGTCTTGGAAGGATCATGCGGAGCGCTGGTCTGGAGAGGGGCCTGGTGACTCAATTGGAGGAAGCATCTTTATTCAACCTACGACATAGTACTGCCAGGTCGGCTTAAAGGTTCTGGTACTGTGTTGCTGTTCATTTAAAACTACTACGTCCTGTGGCAGAGGATCGTGAAGTTACATTTGTTCTTTTCAAGTCTGTGGCAGAGACTTTTCTTGTTCGTGCTACGCTCCGGCTGTTAGGTCAGTGAGAGAGGCCTATCCGGGTGGGCAAAAGATTAAATCTTGGACTGAAGGAATACTCGTCCTTAAGATATTCAAGTACTCAAAGATCAAAGACAGAAAAGGTATTTGAACTTCCCTGAAACTCCCTCTTTACCTCTTTCCTGCTATTTCTTTTGTTTATCTACCATTAAAGCATTGGAAAAAGTACTAAAGTGACTGGTTCATACGTTGTGGATGCAAAGCTCAACATGGACTCTAATGCCGCGTACACGCGGTCGGACTTTTCATCTACAAAAGTCAGACAGGCGCCGACGGACTAAAGCTGGCTGACAATCCGATCGTGTGTGGGCTTCCCCGGACTTTCAGCGGACTTTCAGCGGACTTTTCCAGCCTCAAATCTGACGGACTTTAGATTTGAAACATGCTTCAAATCTTTACGTCGTAACTACGCCGGACCCAGAAATCCGCTCGTCTGTGTGCTAGTCCGACGGGCAAAAACCCACGCTAGGGCAGCTATTGGCTACTGGCTATCAACTTCCTTATTTTAGTCCGGTGTACGTCATCACGTACGAATCCGTAGGACTTTTGTGTGATCGTATGTAGGCAAGTCCGCTCGTAAGAAAGTCTGCCGCAAGTCCGCCAAAAGTCCGCCAAAAGTCCGACAAAAGTCTGTCGAAAGTCTGTCGGACAGGCTGTCGGACTTTTGTAGACGAAAAGTCCGACCGTGTGTACGCGGCATAAGTTCCCGATGTGGTAAAAATACAGGTAATGGGTGGCGGCAACAGCCCGATCAAAATCAGAGATCAAATCACAGTTAGTGCTATATAGCTATATACAGTGGCTTGCGAAAGTATTCGGCCCCCTTGAACTTTTCAACCTTTTGCCACATTTCAGGCTTCAAACATAAAGATATAAAATTTTTATTTTTTGTGAAGAATCACCAACAAGTGGGACACAATTGTGAAGTGGAACGAAATCTTTTGGATTTTTGAAACTTTTTTAACTAATAAAAAAATGAAAAGTGGGGCGTGCAAAATTATTCGGCCCCCTTGCGTTAATACTTTGTAGAGCCACCTTTTGCTGCGATTACAGCTGCAAGTCGCTTGGGGTATGTCTCTATCAGTTTTGCACATCGAGAGACTGAAATTCTTGCCCATTCTTCCTTGCAAAACAGCTTGAGCTCAGTGAGGTTGGATGGAGAGCGTTTGTGAACAGCAGTTTTCAGCTCTTTCCACAGATTCTCGATTGGATTCAGGTCTGGACTTTGACTTGGCCATTCTAACACCTGGATACGTTTATTTGTGAACCATTCCTTTGTAGATTTTGCTGTATGTTTGGGATCATTGTCTTGTTGGAAGATAAATCTCCGACCCAGTTTCAGGTCTTTTGCAGACTCCAACAGGTTTTCATCCAGAATGGTCCTGTATTTGGCTGCATCCATCTCCCCCTCAATTTTAACCATCTTCCCTGTCCCTGCTGAAGAAAAGCAGGCCCAAACCATGATGCTGCCACCACCATGTTTGACAGTGGGGATGGTGTGTTGAGTGTGATGAGCTGTGTTGCTTTTACGCCAAACATATCGTTTTGCATTGTGGCCAAAAAGTTCGATTTTGGTTTCATCGGACCAGAGCACCTTCTTCCACATGTTTGGTGTGTCTCCCAGGTGGCTTGTGGCAAACTTTAGACGAGACTTTTTATGGATATCTTTGAGAAATGGCTTTCTTCTTGCCACTCTTCCATAAAGGCCAGATTTGTGCAGTGTACGACTGATTGTTGTCCTATGGACAGACTCTCCCACCTCAGCTGTAGTTCTCTGCAGTTCATCCAGAGTGATCATGGGCCTCTTGGCTGCATCTCTGATCAGTCTTCTCCTTGTCTGAGCTGAAAGTTTAGAGGGACAGCCAGGTCTTGGTAGATTTGCAGTGGTCTGATACTCCTTCCATTTCAAAATGATCGCTTGCACAGTGCTCCTTGGGATGTTTAAAGCTTGGGAAATCTTTTTGTATCCAAATCCGGCTTTAAACTTCTCCACAACAGTATTACGGACCTGTCTGGTATGTTCCTTGGTCTTCATGATGCTCTCTACGCTTTCAACAGAACCCTGAGACTATCACAGAGCAGGTGCATTTATACAGAGACTTGATTACACACAGGTGGATTCTATTTATCACCATCAGTCATTTAGGACAACATTGGATCATTCAGAGATCCTCGCTGAACTTCTGGAGTGAGTTTTCTGCACTGAAAGTAAAGGGGCCGAATAATTTTGCACGCACCACTTTTCAGTTTTTTAATTGCTAAAAAAGTTTAAAATATCCGATAGATTTCGTTCCACTTCACAATTGTGTCCCACTTGTTGGTGATTCTTCACAAAAAATTAAAATTTTATATCTTTATGTTTGAAGCCTGAAATGTGGCAAAAGGTTGAAAAGTTCAAGGGGGCCGAATACTTTCGCAAGCCACTGTATTATATATATATATATATATATATATATATATATATATATATATATATATATATATATATATATGGAATATTGTGTTAATTGTTTTTAGGTTTATGTACATAGGGGAAGGATTATTAATTAAAGGTTAAGTTCAACTTTTGAAAAAAAAAAATGCACTTTTTTTGTCGGTAAAAATGTGCATTTATTATTTTTTTTCGAAGGAATCTGTGAACAAATGATGCAGACTTGTGGGCTCCCACTGTAATAGGGGGTTGGGGGTTGAGGGGGTGGAAAAAAAAACGATCAAGGGGTTAATATGGCGCACAATGGAGGTAGCCGAGTATATATAACTAAAAATGGTGGGGCGAAGGGGGTGGGTTGGGGGTTCCTGAGAGGGGGAACTTGATGGTGGTAGTTAATGTTTCACAACAAGTTCGGGTATTAGTCCATGTGAGGATTAAATGATGCTGAATAAATGGAAGGCAGCCAGTCTATAAAAGCTAGAAGAAGCTCTGGAACAAATAAAAAAGAAAGAAGGACGGCACCCTCTAAGTGCAGCATGTATGTTAAAAATATTTATTACAATAGATAAAAACACTCACATTTGAGTTGCTAAAAAAGAGCATGTAAAGTAGTTTCATCCGGGTGCTCTCGGGGGATGTGGGTGTCACGGGCCAGTGGAGGGGTTCCTGGGATGTGGGTCCTGTAACCTGGGTCCTGGTAGCTGTTCCGGTGGTGCCGAGGGTCGGCCAGGATATCGGTCATGGATCCTCCGTGGAGCGCCAAGCTGACCTGCGTCTTCACTTCCGGGAGCGGGGTGAGGCGGGGGGCGGTGCTTCGCATTCGGAGCATGCGTGCTCCTTCATCAGGCTATCTATATAGCCTGATGAAGGAGCACGCATGCTCCGAACGCGAAGCACCGCCCGCCTCACCCCGCTCCCGGAAGTGAAGACGCAGGTCAGCACGGCGCTCCACGGAGGATCCATGACCGATATCCTGGCCGACCCTCGGCACCACCGGAACAGCTACCAGGACCCAGGTTACAGGATCCACATCCCAGGAACCCCTCCACTGGCCCGTGACACCCACATCCCCTGAGAGCATGCGGATGAAACTACTTTACATGCTCTTTTTTAGCAACTCAAATGTGAGTGTTTTTATCTATTGTAATAAATATTTTTAACATACATGCTGCACTTAGAGGGCGCCGTCCTTCTTAATTTTTATTTGGTTGAGGGGGTGGATGCTGAACATGTTACATGTTGTACCCTAAATACGGTTGTAACACGTAACTTGTTCAGAAGGGTGAACTTAGCCATTCCTTTTTAGTGGCCAGGGGGTAGTAAAACCAGTGCTAGGAGGTGGCTGGGGGTGAGGGTTGTGCTGGGAAGATGGAATTTGGTGGGGGAAGAATTTTTGCTATGAGGAGGAATTTGGGCTTAGAGGAAGGATTGGATGGAGAGGATATGTGCTGGGGATGTGGCATTTGTGGGGGAAGGGCTTTTGCTAGGAGGGGGGATTTGGGTGTGGAAAGATTTGTCCTAAGGTTGACTGTGGGTGGAACAGTATTTGTGCTAGGAGGGGGAACTGGCAGGTAGAATCTAGGGGAGCTACAGCTGCTAATTAACATTTTCTGACAGTGTCTAGTGCTGCTGTCAGAATCCAATGTCCCAGTAGGAAGAATCCTCCATCTACAGTACTTTATTTGTTTGGATCAAGTTAATTTCTTTCCGTTTAGCCCACTGGCTGAATGAAAAATAACTGTGTATAGCCAGCTTAACAGACTCCTGCACTATTCACACTATTATACATTACCTACTTCTGACCAAAGTGATCATTGGCTCCACAGTTGCTGGTTGCTAATCAGTCCCTGACTATTTTAATGACGGTCTTCTTTAACCGCTTGCCGACCAGCGCACGCCGATGTACGTCGGCAGAATGGCACTGGCAGGCAAAAGGGCGTAGAGGTACGCCCCCCTTAAGAAGAGGTGTCGATGTCCGCCGGGTGCCCGCGATCGCGTCACGGAGAGAAAGAACGGGGAGATGCTTATGTAAACAAAGCATTCTCCATTCTGCCTAGTGACAGGACAGTGATCTACTGCTCTCTGTGATCGAAAGCAGTGATCACTGTCCTTTGTGTTCAGACCCAGCCCCCTCACAGTTAGAATCACTCCCTAGGACACACTTAACCCCTTCACTGCCCCCTAGTGGTTAACCCCTTCACTGCCAGTGTCATTTACACAGTAATCAATGCATTTTTATTCGCACTGATCGCTGTATAAATGACAATGGTCCCAAAAATGTGTCAGAAATGTCTGATGTGTCCGCCATAATGTCGTAGTCCCAATAAAAATCGCAGATCGCCATCATTACTAATAAAAAAAAATTAAAAATAAAAATGCCATAAAACTATCCCCTATTTTGTAGAGGCTATAAATTTTGCGTAAACCAATCAATATACTGCGATATTTTTTTTTACCAAAAATATGTAGAAGAATACATATCAGCCTAAACTGAGGAAAAAAATTTTTTTTTTAATATATTTTTGGGTGTATTTATTATAGCAAAAAGTAAAAAATACTGCGTTTTTTTCAAAATTGTCGCTCTTTTTTTGTTTATAAAAACAAAGCAGAGGCGATCAAATACCACCAAAAGAAAGCTCTATTTGTTGAAAAAAAGGATGTCAATTTTGTTTGGGTATAACGTCGCACGACCGTGCTATTGTCAGTTAAAGCGACGCAGTGCCGAATCGCAAAAAATGCTCTGGTCTTTGGGCATCCAAATGGTCCGGGCTGAAGTGGTTAAGGTAGGCTCAGACAAAGAGTTAGCTGTCTGTTTATTTTTAGTGCACTAAAAGCATATGTAATGGTAGCGTTTGATTTTTTTAAATGATATGTATGCATATCTGTGAGACTATTTCTTGTGTCACAGCAATCAAAGCCTATTTCATGAGTTCACAACGGTTTGATTTATTAAACCATTAAACCATTCACTGTTCACCGCAATTGGGCCAACACCCAGTGTTCGCTATGCGTGCTACATTACTGCTCCAGTTCGGGTGCCCAAAGGTGCCCCAGGTCTTGTATAGTTCTAGCAACACCTCTGTGTTATACCCAGGCCATCCAAAATGACCACCAACCCCATAAGGTACACAATACTCCACTCCTGGGCTGATTTAACCTAACATTTAAACATAACTTAACATTTAAACAGAGTGTTTGCAAAGTATTACTTGAAAAAAGTTTACAAGCATTGTCCATCTCACTAGCCCCAGTCCACTCCAGCTCCAAGGACTTTTACAATCCTATTGTCTATAGTGTATACTAAAAAAAAAATACCATGTGCCAGTAAAGTGTTCGGGTTTGGCTTGAAGAAAAAGTGGCAACCCTAGCTGCACACCTGGCTGTGCGGCGAAAGGAGGGATTATAGCTGACCCTGAGCTGGCAAGGTTTTGCTAGGGAAGGTAGGTTTGGGCCTGGATTCTTCAGGTTTGGTGTGTTATTCCAGAGCTGGTACTGGGCTCCTCTTCCTGGGGTCTAGCTCAGTTTGTGTTGGTGCAGTTGGGGTGTATGGCACTGCTGGTGGTAGGCAGGTCTTCTGATCTTGTTGTTCTCTTTTTTCTTTTAGGAGTTTTCCTCCTTTGATTCAGTCCCCGATCCACTTCCCTCTACTGGCTCGAATTCCGAACCAGAATCGGATAATGAGAGCTCCCCGCTGCTCTTATCATCTGACATAGTAAGGCATGTATATGCCTCCTCAGATGTAAAAAATCTTTTGGAGATGGAGGCTGGTAATGATGGCCTGTGTGACAGGTCACTGATCGCGGTACTAATGGTGGTACTGATGGCCGGTGTGACAGATCCAGATGGACTGTGTGACAGATGGGCTGTGTGACAGATCCACACAGATCCAGATGGGCTGTGTGACAGATCCCTGGTGACAGGTTCTCTTTATTGTGGGGGCCGTGTGGTGCACAGTAATGTGTATAATAACCGTAAAATGACAAACACTCACTGATCCCTGCTCTCCTTCTCACACGATTGGTGTGTAAGGAGAAGAAGTCGGGATCTCCTGGTAACAACTCTTCTGTTTACAGTTGTGACCGGCTGTAATTAGCCAATTTTCATTGTCTGAGGGACACGCGTCATCCCCAGGGGCGCGCATTAACGGTGCATCCTACTTGACGTCATATGACACCCAGTCAGGATAATTTAACCACTTTGCGGCCGTCATTTTCCTATATGGCGGGCAGGAAGTGGTTAAACTAGAGTTACCTTTCTGCATTTATCATTTGCAGTGAATTAATCAGTTTGCTGAAAATAATTAGTAGTTCACTGGTTTCACAATAGCATGCAACTGTCCTCATTTGGAGGGACTGTCTCTCTTTGAAAATCAAATCACTCTTTTCTTTTGTCCTCCTCATCTGTGCCTTTTTTTGATCTAATTGTATAGGAAGCTTTTACGCAGATGCTGCCAAAATGCTCTGTGGGTTAAAAAATATTTCTTCTGTTGGGTTATGTGCTTACTTTACCTTGTTCAATTGTGTAGAAGCCATTTTTTACAATGTAAGCTTACGGACTCTTGCATTGGAAAGGACTCTATGGACGAACTACTGTACCTAAACAAGATATGACTACCTCATGGGGCACTATTCAAGGGCACTTAGAGAACTTTGTCAGGGATGTGTTGAAGGTGGCATCTATTGTCTCACTTAACTACCTCAGTAAAAGATATTTATTTGTTCTTTAAATTGCCTAGTCATTAAAATGGTGCATGTAAGGTATATCAGGGCTTATCAAGAACAGGGCTGACAACAGGGGACTGAAGAGAAGTTATAGAAGATAAGTACATGGGTCTAATGAGCAGAGAAGCTGTTGTAAGGAGGCTATATTGCCATTGCTAATGACTACTGTGTTTATGTCACTTGCAAAAGCAAGCAACAAGCCCAGAAAATGGGTGACATGACAGAGGTGACGTATACTCTGGTAGTGAAGGGGTGATATGCTTGGCCCCATCTAGTGACCAGTTCCCCACATACTGGAACAGACCTCCCGGCACAGAGTATCTTAGGACCTAGACTGGAGTCACGAAGGGATAGATGTAGAAGAAGCCCTGGGAGAAGAACAAGCATGGAGTGTTCCTGCATCCATTAGTAACATACGGAACATGGCACCGGGAGTGAGTTGATGGGACTGCAGAGTTAGTGGAGACCAGTACAAGCTTTGTGGTACCGGTTCAGAAATGCTGCACATCTGGGAGTTGTGTCCTTAGTACATGGTTTTACCACCCCCAAGCAATATACCCACCCAAGTTCTAACATTACAGCTGTACACATGCCACTGGCTGCGATGCTTTGCTTCAGGGCCATGGAATTTGTAACCTAGGGCTGCAGGGTCTGACAGGCAGCATTTCTTGTCAAACTTTTTCTCCAATTGGGATCAATAGGACCGGACCACAAACATTCAGCAATTAAAAAGAACAAAAAAAAAACAGGTGTCAGAAGACGGCAGTAGTGACCTATGTCAGCCACTGCTATACAATTCTCAAATCTTTAATCCAATCTCTAAATTATTGCATTATATTTTAAAAGTCAATATAAAGGAAAATAGTGATAAAAAAGCCATCTAACCACTGTTTTTTTTTGCATAATAACCATTTGCCACTTTCACCCCCTTTTTGCTCAGGCCAATTTTTAGCTTTCAGTGCTGTCGCACTTTGAATGACAATTGCACGGTCATGCAATACTGTACCTAAACAAAATCGCTATCATTTTTTTTTGCTTACAAACATTTTTATTGTGGTATTTAAGCAATTACAAAAATATAACAAGCATAGAGACTACTATATATACAAAAAAAAAACTTCCAGACTAAAGGTAAGAAACAGTTTTTTTGACAAGCATCTCTCTACTTGGTATTACAAGAAAAAATCATAACATTAACAGAAAAAAGAGACTAAGAATAACAAAGCATGAATAGAGCAAAACAATATTACATCTGTATATATAGGATGGTTTGGCATCTTACTGAAAACTGTGCTATCAGATTTGTTGAGATGGTGGGAGTACTGACAGGAAGCCCAATTCACATGAGCAGTTTAAACAAGGTTGGCAGGTCTAGATAGAAAAGAGTCTTGGCCATATGATTGCCTAATATGTTGACCAAGAATCACATTTGTGGTCAAATATTTGCATGGAGTCCAGAAGAGTATGATGTATCCTCTCCATGAGTTTAATAGACTCCATTCGAAGTAGCACTTGGGACCATGGGACTGATGGCATCGCCAGTTAAGAGCTATAGCCCAGTGAATAGCACTAAATAGTGTGTGAGTCAATTTTTGACAAGGGGGTGGGACCTCTGGGAGATCTACAAACAAAATGCACAGTTAATGTTATAGGCGTGCAAGTTATCTTCAACAGCTTCATAGAGGTCTGTTACCATAGAGATCTCACCACATCACTTAAAGCATGTATTCGAAATAGATGGGTAGATTCTATGTATCTTAACTGGGGCGTAGTACCACCTGGTATGAAGCTTAACCACAGTCTCCTTAATGGCAACAGAGCGTGTACACTTATGCATGTTGGAGACCATATCAAACCAATACTCTGCAGAATGCTCTTGGCCAGTTTCCACCTCCCAGACCAGCATTGCTGAAGACTTTGAAGTGGTATGTGTTCATTGAGGTATTGATAAAGGATTGAAATGGTCCCCCTAATTCTAGACCCCTCATGACATACTGTAGATTTTCAAATGGTGTTCTGGCCTCATCTCCACCCTGAGTAAGGATGTCAGTAAGGCTCCTTTCACACTTATACGACTTCAAAGTCGCACGATTTTACCGCGATTTCGCGGCCGCGATTTTTCCGTGATTTTACCGCGATTTGCCGCGATTTTACCGCGATTTGGGAGTAGTACTACTTTGCCACGTTTTTGGCATTAACAAACGAGAACATACAGTAGTTGGTATGAATCATAAGGGGGAACTCCACGCCAAGTTTTAAATAAAAAAACTGGTGTGGGTTCCCCCCCAGGGGCATACCAGGCCCTTAGATCTGGTATGGATTGTAAGGGGAACCCCCTACGCCGAAAAATCGGCGTGGGGGTCCCCCCAAAATCCATACCAAACCCTTATCCAAGCACGCAGCCCGGCCGGTCAGGGATGGGGGTGGGGACGAGCTAGCGCCCCCCCCTCCTGGACCGTACCAGGCCGCATGCCCTCAACATGGGGGGTGGGTGCTTTGGGGCATGGGGGGCGCCCTGCACCTTGTACCATGTACCCCATACTCATTCACATAGGGTGGGGGGCCGAGATCTGGGGGCTCCCTTATTAAAGGGGGCTCCCGGATTCCGATAAGCCCCCCGCCCGCAGACCCCGACAACCAACGGCCAGGGTTGTCGGGAAGAGGCCCTTGTCCTCATCAACATGGGGACAAGGTGCTTTGGGGTGGGGGGGCCCGGCAGGGTGCCCCCATGCCCTAAAGCACCCACCCCCCATGTTGAGGGCATGCGGCCTGGTACGGTCAAGGAGGGGGGGGGGCGCTCGCTTGTCCCCACCCCCATTCCTGACTGGCCAGGCTGCGTGCTCGGATAAGGGTCTGGTATGGATTTTGGGGGGGACCCCATGCCGATTTTTCGGCGTAGGGGGTTCCCCTTAGATCCATACCAGACCTAAGGGCCTGGTATGCCCCATGGGGGGGAACCCACGCTGGTCTTTTCATTTAAAACTTGGCGTGGAGTTCCCCCTCTGGATTCATACCAGACAGCTGTCAGCACTGCCTGTCGCTCATCGGGAAAGGAAAAAAAAGTTTTCCTTTCCCGATCAGCGAGCCAGGCTTGTGCTTACAAAGTCGTACTAAAGTCGTGTCTATATTATTCAGGCACGACTTGCATGCTACTTCAGGGTTTAACATTGAGGTCTATGGAGTACAACTCGCATAGAAGTTGGACCAAAGTAGTGCAGGGACTACTTTCAAGTCGGCACGACTTAAAGTCGTGCCAATATGAATGGTAGTCATTGAAAATCATGGAGAATGACTTGTCATACGATTTTGCAGTACAAAATCGTGGGACAAGTCGTATAAGTGTGAAAGGGGCCTTAAGAAGTGGCGAATCTGTAAATATTTATAAAATTCAGAGCTGGGGAATGCATAGTTATGTTGAAGGTGTTCGAAAGAGCAAAACGAGGTGCCCTGTAGTAATGAATCCAAGGTCACCAGGCCGTGTGCAGACCAATTGGTAATTTCCAAACCTGTGTTGAAAGCTGCAGGGAACCTAGGGTCGCCTAAAAAACTGTTATCATTTTTTTGAGACAGATAGAGCTTTCCTTTGGTGGTAATTATTCACCACTGGGGTTTTTAATATTTTGCTAAACAAACGAAAAAAGACCAAAAATTTTAAGTCTTTCTTAGTTTCTGTCATAACATTTAAAAAAAAATAATTTTTCTCCTTCACTGATGTGCACTGATGAGGCTGCATTAATGGACATTGATATGCTGCACTGATTGACACTGATAGGGTGCACTAATGGGCAGGGAAAAAAAGCAGGGATAACAAAAATGTGAGGTGGTTGGGGTGTGTGTGTGGAGGAGGGGGTTGGATGCAATGTAGGGTTCTACTGTTTTTTGTATATAAAGTGTACTGGATCATATACATTTGGCATGTACATTTTAGCTTAACCTTAAACCTGACAGTAATCTTACAAAGCGGTCACAATGACAATATATTAATGGCAGAAATAGTACATAATGGAAAGGAATTCAGAATTCTATATTAATTGGCACATTTCAATATCTTAACTCATCATGAATAAATAATCTATGACAAGAAGTCACATAGTGTTTTACATTGGAGCTACATGAATAACACATTATATGAATACGTGTCACTGATCAAAATGTAAATTGATTGAGCAATATAGAATCTGTCATTTGTCCCCATTTACCAATTAATCAATATTAACTTGTACTGCAAATGGCACATTGTATATAATTAGTATAAGTTTATTACAGAAAAATAGAGCTTCTTATTTGATAATAAAAGTTCTAATCTGTATGTTTTCTTATAGATTCTTAGGTATGGTGCAGATTTATGATGACCATTAGATATAATAAACTCTGGCTAGTGGTAACTGCAAGAGACATTCTCAATTCTAAGATGGCAATGACTTAACCTCTCCTGTAGCCAATATTTACTATAGCTATGTGCTATAGTAACCAATGGATCTTGTATATATTTCAGGCTGTACTCCAGGGTAACAGCTAAAAACATGGTCCAAATATATATGTGTACCGTTTATCCTCCCAAAGGGTTTGCAATTCTGTCCAGAAAGTCTCCCCTGCTACACTACACACGCAGGTCAGCAGCCTCTCCCTCGACTACATCATTGGTGATGAAACGTGTAGGATGGGGGCCTGTCTACAACATGCACCACCTGCCGATTGTAAACGACTTTTTGCTTATGTGAGCCATCAGCCTGCTGGTCTATTCTTTTTTTTACATCAGATTGCTGCTATTTGGAGTATTGTTGACTTTTTTAATAAATGGTGAGAATATAAATGTGCTTCACTATGGCAGTTTATTTTTCTACCCTTCGGTATAACACCGTAACCTGCTGCTGAGCGACAATTATCTCCATACTGGATGCTGGTCCCTAAAGTTCTATTAAAGAAAGTTCTCTTTCTGGTAAGAGTCGTCAGTCAACTGTTACTATCAGGTGTTGGATTCCCTCTTTACTCCATTGTACAACTGCACTTTTTGGGATTATCATGATGAAATTCATCTGCATTTGAATAGACTTTTTTAAACATGATGAGCTTTGTTTATATTAATTTTGGGTCTTAATGTTTAAGGGCTTATTATATATGTACCAATTTGCTGCACGTTTGCACTTTATATATGTTTGTTAATCTTAATATATATACTTTTCTATATAATTGCACTTAAATTATAAGCGCTGCTTATTTTTATTTATACTTAGGTCAGGAACCTACTTCTTCTAAACCCTAAGGCCTGGTTCACATCTTTGTGGCTCTGCGAGCCACGTTTGCGTGGGCACGGCAGCCTATTCAATTGAACTGAATTAGGCTGCTAAGCCTGTTTCATGCAGGAAAAATGTTCCTGCGCCACTTTTGTACCATGTGACCCTCAACCAAAAATGTGTTGTGGTTTCAGGGGATGGGGAGTGCCAATAAGAATGTATGGCAGTCTGGCGCATCTGAAAAGGAGCAGGTTTGGCTGCGAGTGGTTGTGGATGTGGGAACAGGTGTGATTTAATATCCCACAACCACCAGCCTAAGCGGAGGACAAGAATAATTTTTTTAGTTGCCCAAAGTTGGGCTTTAAAATAAATGTAATTTTTTTTACTGTATATCAATATTTTATTGCCGATTCCCTTTCTACCTGAAATAGATACATATTTACTTATTTTTAGTGTTTAAAATTATAATAAAGGCAATTATATATTTTTTTAAATAAAAAAGATGTTATACTTACCTGCTCTGTGCAGTGGTTTTGCACAGAGCAGCCCAGATCCTCCTCGGGTGCATGAAGGTAAAAAACCTTGAGCCTTTACAACCACTTTAATGACATAGGGTGTATTTGCATTTTATTCAATATATATCATCCATGATGATTAAGCAGCATAGCATAGCAGCAAATGTTAACTCACAGGCCTAAAATTCTGGGTTTAACCACTTAACCACTTCAATACAGGGCACTTAGACACCTTCCTGCCCAGACCATTTTTCAGCTTTCAGCGCTGTCGCAGTTTGAATGACAATTGCGCGGTCATGCTACACTGTACCCAAACTAAATTTTTATCATTTTGTTCCCACAAATAGAGCTTTCTTTTGGTGGCATTTGATCACCTCTGCGGTTTTTATTTTTTGCTAAACAAATAAAAAAAGACCGAAAATTTTGAAAAAAATAAAGTTTTGCTTTTGTTTCTGTTAAAAAAAATTGTAAATAAGTAAGTTTTCTCTTTCACTGATGGGCACTGATAGGGCGGCACTGACAGGCACTGATACGGCGGCACCGATGAGGTGGCACCAATGAGCGGGCACTGACGGGCACTGACGATGGGCGCTGATATGCGGCACTGATGGGCACTGGTAGGCGGCACTGATGGGTGGCACTCATATGCAGCACTGATGGGCATTGATAGGCGGCACTGATGGGCACTGATGGGTGGCACTGGGTGGCACTGGTTGGCACTGATGGGCACTGATAGGCGACACTGATGGGCAATGAAAGGCGGCACTGCTGGGCACTGCTGGGCACTGATAGGGTGGCGCTGATAGGTGGCACTGATAGGCGGCACTGCTGGGCACTGCTGGGCACTGATAGGCGGCACTGCTGGGCACTGATGGGCACTGATACGTGGCACTGATGGGCACTGATACGCGGTACTGATACTAGGCACTGATGGGCATCCCTGGTGGCACTGGCAGTGGTAGGCATTGAAGTGGGCACCGACTGGCAGCTGCCTGGGCACAGATTGGCAGCTGCCTGGGCACACAGTGGCATTTCCCTGGTGGTCTAGGGGCATACCTGGTGGTCTAGTGTGGATCGCTTCCCTGGTGGTCCTGGGCGGCTTCCCTAGTGGTCCTGGGTAGGATCTGAGGGGGGGCTGTGCTGATAAACAATCAGCACAGACCCCCCCTGTCAGGAGAGCAGCCGATCGGCTCTCCTCTACTCGCGTCTGTCAGACGCGAGTGAGGAAAAGCCGATCACCGGCTCTTCCTAGTTACATTGTGATCAGCTGTGATTGGACACGGCTGATCACGTGGTAAAGAGTCTCCGACGAAGACTCTTTACCTAGATCGGTGTTGCAGGGTGTCAGACTGACACCCCGCAACAACGATTGCCGCGATGCGCGCCTCGATATTCCTGATCACGTCATATGACGTCCAATCAGGAATATCAAACCACTTTGCCGCCGTCATTCTGTAATAGGGCGGGCGGCAAGTGGTTAAAGTGGTGTTCCGGCCAAAATTATACTTTTTAAATAAAAATACCCCTATAATACACAAGCTTAATGTATTCTAGTAGAGTTAGTCTGTAAACTAAGGTCTGTTTTGTTAGTTTATAGCAGTAGTTTGTTATTTTATAAACTTACAGCAGGCCGTGGCCATCTTAAGTGTGGGCATCAGAACCCAGACTGTATTTCTTCCTGGATCTCATCCTTGCAGATCTCGCACATGCTCAGTGCAGTACAAGCAGTATAATAGGTTTCAGGTCAAGTTTCCATAGCAACGGCAGTTTCAGAGGAAGTTGCCGCCCCTTCCCAGAAGGCATTGCAAACAGGAAATGATGCGATGGGCCGCGGCCAGGGAGGAGGAAGTGAAAAATGAATACAGCAGATATACAGTAGGTGCTGAGAAAAAAAATAAAAAAATATCCAATTTGTTTACAGTGCACAGTTTAGTGAGGGATGCTGAAGAGTTGTAAAAGTGGGTGGAACTCCACTTTAAGGACCAGAAGGATTTGCCCCTTAATAACCAGGCCAGTCGTTGCAATACGGCACTGCGTCGCTTTAACTGGCAATTGCGTGGTCGTGCGACATTGTACCCAAACACAAATTGTGTCCTTTTTTTCCCACAAATAGAGCTTTCTTTTGTTGGTATTTGATCACCTCTGCGGTTTTTATTTTTTGTGCTATAAACAAAAAATGAGTGACAATTTTGAAAAAAAAAATATTTTGTACTTTTTGCTATAATAAATATACAAAAAAATAAAAATAAATACAAATTTCTTCATCAGTTTAGGCCAATATGTATTCTTCTACATATTTTTGGCAACAAAAATTGCAATAAGCGTATATTGATTGGTTTGTGCAAAAGTTATAGCGTCTACAAAATAGGGGATAGATTTATGGAATTTTTACTATTTATTTATTTTTTTATTAGTAATGGCAGCGATCTGCAATTTTTATCGGGACTACAACATTGCGGCGGACAGATCAGACACTTTTGACACTATAAAATAAATGCTAAAATGATCCCGCACTACAGCAAAAAAATAATCAAACATATAAATAGCCTTACAGTGTCTAAAGGTGGACAGATAATAATCCTCTTAAGTTAAAAATGTATAATAAAAGGATGAAACCAAAAACACGAAGAATGATAATAGTCTCTTCAAAATGAATAGAGCAAAAGTGCATAAAAAAGTGTCTGTGCAAAAAAGTGTCAGGAAGGTCCAAAACAGACAGTGGGCATGGAGAGGTATGAATCCAGAGATGAGCTCACAGAACCCTCACCTTCATAGCTTGAAAATCAGGCATATAATGAACAGGAATCCGTAGTGTGGTTACCACTTCAGCCTTTTATTACACATTTTTAACTTAAGAGGATTATTATCTGTCCACCTTTAGACACTGTAAGGCTATTTATATGTTTGATTATTTTTTTGCTGTAGCGCGGGATCATTTTAGCATTTATTTTACTGTGAGTGGATTGTGATACACTTCAGGTTCTGCTGCAGACAGCTGTGACGTATTTTATTACATTACACTTTATGCATTTTACACCTTTTTTCACCTCACCTTTGATGGTTATTAGTTTGTTCCAGCACATATAATTAGCGCGAAGGCTTTTCCACTTTTTCATTACTTTTGACACTATATTGGGACCAGTAACATTTATACAGCGATCAGAGCTAAAAATAGCCACTAATTACTGTATAAATGTCACTGGCAGGGAAGGGGTTAACACTAGTGGGCAATCAAGGGGTTAAGTGTTCCCTAGGGAGGTGTTTCTGACTGTGGGGGGAGTGTACTGACTGGAGAAAGAGAGAGATCGCTGTTCCTGATCACTAGGAACAACAGATCTCTCTCTACTCCCCTCTCAGAACGTTCTGGCTCTCTGTGGAGCGATCGGCACCGGCGTCGCACCGCGGGCACTGTACACCTACAGCGATTTGCACAGGGGAGCCAACCTGCTGCAGTATGACGGCGACTGTTCGACAAGCAGTTATCTCACAGATAACTTTCTGAGTGGAGTGTATACCATTCCTATGATTACTTGGTTCGTGTTTTAATTGCCATTTGCCTGTGTTGGATTCAGTGTATGCTATTTTTTTTTGCAGCAAGTGATCTGTTTGTGCTATGCAAGTGCTGACAACACTAAACAATATGAATTGTCCCATTGTTTCAGCTTTGTGCACTTCCCTATGCTATATAGGCTTGTGCAATACTTTTCATAACGAATCGAAATTCCGCCAGAATTTTGCATCTTTCGGACATTCGGATGCATCCGAATGTCCGAATAAAAAAATAACGAATTTCTACTAATACGAAAGAAATTATAGCGGATATAACGAATTAATTCGACATGATTCCGTAATTCCTTAAAGATCTAATGAAACAAAAGGTCAACTCAAAGTAAATCTTACAGTCCAATCAGCTGATTAATTTTGTGCTGGAGGTTGGATTACTGGCAAAGTGCATTCCTGAGAACTGACTGAGAAGGGTGTTGTATTGTATTTGAGCAGAGGAGAAGAGATATTGTCATTGTGTGTGTTAATAGATTCAATAAATAAACAACTTTCCAAACTACGAATCGTTATCACAAATCAATATACATACATAAATATCAAATTTCAACTAATACAAAAGAAATTATAGTGGATACGAATGAATTCGACATGATTCGGTAATTCGTTAAATATCTAATGAAACAAAAGGTCAACTCAAAGTAAATCTTTCAGTCCAATCAGCTGATTAATTTTGTGCTGGAGGTTGGATTACTGGCAAAGTGCATTCCTAAGAACTAAGTGAGAAGGGTGTTGTATTGTATTTGAGCAGAGGAGAAGAGATATTGTCATTGTGTGTGTTAAAAGATTCAATAAACAAGCGACTTTCCAAACTATGAATCATTATCACAAATATATATACATAAATATCCAATTACAATTAATACGAACGAAATTATAGCGCATATAACGAATGAATTTAACATGATTCGAGATTCAGTATAACGAATATCGACACTCTACAGAAATAACAAATTATCAGAAAACGTATTAACGTAACATAACGAATATAACAGAAGTAAATTATGTATTTTACGAATGACAATGAACCGAAACTAAACAAAATTTTCCGTTGTGTACAAGTCTATATACACTAATCAAACCAATGACAGGTTATTATAAAATCATCTCTATTTTAAACACAACATTTAAAAATTACAAGAAGCTCAAAGTGTAACTAAAAGTAAAACATTTTTTTCTTGTGGCTTTGGATAGAATGGAGAGGGATTAGAACGCCTGTCAGGTTTTAATTGTTTTCTGTACCCTTGTTAGGTAAAGTAAAAGAAAATCCCAAATTTTGGGTTGTCCCCAGAACAGGAATAGTGGGGAAATCTTCTAATGGGAATGACAGTAATTCTGGTGACCCTAGTGACAACCAGGGATTCCCTCACTTTAGAGGGACTTTCTCTCACTTCCTGTTTTGGCTACTGGACAGGAAGTAAAGGTAAATCTCCCCTACGGGACACAGATGGCAAAAATAAACCGTACAAGGGTTATAATTCTTCCTTACTCCATCAAAAATGAAAAAAAAATGTTTGCCTTTAGTTCTACTTTAATTGTTGGACAATGTTAATTGTGGAAATTCAGCAACTAATTGAAATAAACTTAAAGTAGAACTATAGGAAAAACTTTTTTTTTTTTCATTTTGGATAGGGCAAGGGAAGGTTATAATCACTGTCAGATTTTTTTTCACCATCTCTGTTCCATTGCAGAGATTTACCTGCACTTCCGGTCCCTTAGCCAAACAGTGTGAGAGGAAATCTCAGAAAATTAAGGGAATTCCTTGGGGACTCCCAGGTCACCAGAACTAGTGTCCCTATTGGAAGAATTCCCCTCTATTACTTTTCTGGGAACAACCCAACATTTTAGGTTTTCATTTACTTTCACATTTTAATGATAATGTTAAACAGGACAAATAGAGAGGGTGAAACTAATTCCTCTCCACTCTCTTCAAAAGTTTTGCCTTTAATTATACTTTGAAGTATAACTACACCCTAAAATAAAAAAATCAGCATGTACAACCTCCATGCCAAAAACATTATGGAGCCTCCTGTGACTATTGCACTGTTAGCTTCATCTTGCTCAGACATTTTTCAGCTTACAGGATAACAATCTTAGTGCCTGCAGGCTGAGAGTGATCATCACTGGGGCAGGTTAGCGCTGCAGTTAACTCTTTGCACACACACACACACACACACTTTTAATTTCCACTTATAGCATTTAGAGATTCTGCACAATTCTTTTTAAATATCATTTTAAAGAAAGAAAAGAAAAAAGTGCAAGAAAATATTTTCAGAAAAAAAAATAGTACAAAACAGATAATTAGAAAATAAAATGGGATCAAAAGTGAATATGACTCCAGTTTGGTTTCAGAGTAGTCCAATCTGATATATCTGTCTCACTGACTCTCATAAGCCCTTGTTCACATTGCAGCAATTTGTTATGCGATTTGACTTGTCCGATGCGATTTAACTTGCATCGTCCGATTCCCAAAAGTCGTCTCTGTACTACCTTTGGGCAACTTTGGGGTGCGATTTCAATAGACATCTGTGCAGAAACCCACACAGGTGTCTCTGAAATCACCCCCGAAGTCGGGACTGACATGTGGGAATGAAATAGTGCGACTTCAGCCAAACTTGCACGATTTCATTCCCGCTGTCAGTGTGAACCTGGACTTAACGACTCTTAGCATTCCTTCATGGTTCCAATGGTAAGTGAGAGCACATACATCCATCTTTTCTGATCCCTGAAGAGGGTGTTTACAGATTGAACACAACCAATCAAAAGTTCTAAAGGGGTGTGCAGAAGGGGTTTTAAAGTGTAGTATTATACTCCAGCAGGCACTCCATTAATGCCAATTATTCTGACTACATCCATATTTCCAAATTACAAGGTTTTACAATTTAACAGCCCACATATTATTGCACAGAATGAAATTATGATACTTTAGAGACACAATATGATATAAATGGGATGCATATACGAGGGGGTGCTGATAAGTATTGAGCCTTACCCAGAAAAAATTGAGTTAGTAAGTTGTAAATTGCAGGGTGTACTGGCTAATTTGCCTATATTTAATGGTACAAAAATCAACTACCTATGATTTTAACTTATCTTCCTTTTTCAGGTCCAAATTGAACATGGCAGCACCTCAAGAAAAATCCAATGTGGAAAAGCATTTTTCAATGTGGAAGAGCATTGGACCACAATCAAGTTACTGTTTCTCCAGGGGAAAGTGCAAAGCAGATCCATGATGAAATGTCACAAACGTTAAGTGGCAGGTCCTTCATATGAAACAGGTAAACGTTGGGTTGTCAATTTTAAAACTGGCCATTTCGGTGTTGAAAGTGAGAAACCCAGTGGAAGGCCTGCTTCTGTCTCCATGCCTGCAAATGTGAAAGCCATCCATGACATGATCATGGAGGACCGCCGTATATCAGCCGAAAGTATTGCTACATATCTGGGAATATCACGTGAAAGAGTTGGTGCCAATATCTACAACGACTTGAAAATGGGAAAGCTTGCAGCAAAGTGGGTCCCAAAACTTTTGACAACCGAACAAAAGAGGAAATGTGTGGAGACAGAGTCAGATTTCCTGGACAAACTGGTAACTGGTGATAAGACATGGATCTGTTATGATCCTGAGACAAAGGAACAGTCTAAGGAATGAAGGCACAGTAGCCAATGAAGTTCTGTGTGTAAAGGTCAGTGCAGAAGCAAATGGCAACAGTTTTTTGGGATAAGCCTGCTTGTTGACTACCTCCAAAAGGGTTCAAACCATCAATGCAAGATATTACTGTGCTTTATTGATGAAGTTGAGGCAAAATATCAAGGTAAAATGTTGAGGAAAGCTCCCCAAAGGTGTTGCATTAAAAATGCCTCATCACATACTGCAGGTGATGCCCCATCCATCCTATTCGCTCAACCTAGCTCCTTCTGACTATCATATGTTCCCCAATCTCAAAAGACACCTAAAGGGACAACGATTTAGGAGTGTTCCGGAGGCAACTAATGCTGCAAATGAGTGGTTACACCAGCAGTCAGAAGAATTTTATTTGCAGGAAGAAGCTGCAGGACAGTTGTCGCAAGTGCATTGACTTTCTTGGGGGAATATGTAGAATAGTGTGGCAGTTACAGCTTCCTAACTCAATTTTTTCTGGGTAAGGCTCAATACTTATCAGCACCCCCTCGTATAACATAGGAGATCTAATGAGTTTATGTAGCCTCTTAGGTTCTTCCAATATAGTTGTGTTTGGTGTCTAACTGATTGCCATTTTTATACATATTAAGGCCCCTTTCACACTTGTGTAACCTGAAAGTTGCGCAAATTTTGCAGCGACTTGAAGCAATGCCTGTGTAATCTTGAGGTCTATTGACCTCGGGTCGCATCAAAGTCTGACCAAAGTAGTGCAGGGACTACTTTGAAGTTGCTGCGACTTGAAGTTGCACAGATATGAATGGTACTCATTGGAAATCATAAGGTACAACTTCATATGAGACTTTGCAGTCCCAAGTTGCAGGACAAGTCGCACAAGTGTGAAAGGGGCCTAAAGCGGTATTAAATTAAATAAAATAAAAAAAACGCTGACAGGCAGGGATTTTAAAACAGTAGAGACCCTGGTGTTTTTTTTAATGTCATAAATGCCACAGCCTGACAGCGGTAATATAATATGCAACTCAGACCACATTTATGGCACACATGTTGAGGAGAGCCATTCAAGTGGATGGAGAGTGTAAACCCGGAAAGAAGAAAGACCAGGTAAAGAAGAAAAAGCGCAGGACCTGCAGGAGTGGTGACAATAGTAAAGGGCTCTGTTTGACAGGTTAGTTCTAATATGCAGTGCATCCTAGCACATTATGGAATAAACCTCATGGGGCCCAAAAAAGAAAAAAAATGAGGTGGAGTTTAATGCTGCTTTATTATAGCTACTTTTTATAAAGGTATCTCCATTAAAGCCAAAATTAAGGAACGGGGGTAAGGCTTTGATAGTTAAAAAAAAGTGCTGAATGTGTATTAGCTAAAACAATTGTCTAGGCTGTTTATTGATCATTTACAACAGAGTCATTAGAAGCCTCGTGCAGACTGTGTCTAATGGAGGTTTTATGACACCCCACATTCCATCTAATGTTCTCTGCTTTGTGTCAATTGTGTGTTAATCAACTGTGCCCCCTTCTCTGGCACTGTGTGCAATACACCTTCTCCATTCTCTCCACACAGTCTGAGATCATCAGACATCATTGTCATCACATCTCCTTTATGTTCCTAAAAGTTCTGCACTTCTTTCTGCAGAGTGACAATGCTATTTTACTTGCAGTAAATACACTCCAGCATAGTGATCCTGGATAGCAGTATCCTGGGGTATGCTGAGGAGAAGGATTATCACTAATGATAACCATCTTCCTACCCAGTGCCGGGACAAGGTCATCTAGAGCCCAGGACGAACATGTCAAACTGCGCACCTCAAGATGTATGAACATTATGTGTCAGCATGCTTACCAAGGACAGGACAAATCCGCACTCTGCTGAAATGCTCCCTTCCAGCACAAATCGTTGCCCCCATCCCCCCTCCCAGCTCAAATACCCCCCGCTCAAATCCCCCAAAAAAAATCACTCCTCCTAGCACAGTTCCTCTACCCTCAAATTTCCCCTATGAGTACAGCACAAATCCAGCCAATCCCCTCTCCTAGCAGGAATCCCAACATTTGCCCACCTAGCACATATATGCCCGATCATTCCTACTAGCACCCCCCAATCCCCCCTTCTAGCACAACCCCCTCCTCCTTTTCATCTTCTAGCACAAACACGCCTATTCCAACTAGCACAAATGCCCCCCCCCCAAGAAAAAAGATCTCCTCCTAGCACCAGTCCCCTCCACCCTGTA
The DNA here is from genome assembly GCA_037952835.1 of Lithobates septentrionalis. Classification (NCBI taxonomy): domain Eukaryota; kingdom Metazoa; phylum Chordata; class Amphibia; order Anura; family Ranidae; genus Lithobates; species Lithobates septentrionalis. Next base: position 898,104 of record JBBDGP010000600.1, read on the forward strand.
CCATATCATCTCTTCTAGCACAAACATCTCAAATCCCCCCTTCTAGCACAAATCCTCTTCCCCCATTCCCCCTTTCAACACAAATCCCCCCAAATCACCTTTTCTAGCACACACTCACAAATTTCCCCTCTTATGCCGCGTACACACGACCGGTTTAGCCGTCGGAAGGAACTCCTAAGGTTTCTCCGACGGAATTCCATTCAAGCAGTCTTGCCTACACACGGTCAACCCAAAGTCCGACCAAAGTCCGACCGTCCAGAACGCGGTGACGTACAACACTTATGATGGAACTAGAAAAAGGAAGTTCAATAGCCAGTAGCCAATAGCTTATGTCTCGTACTTGCTTCAGAGCATGCGTCTTTTTTGGTCCGTCGGACCAGCATACAGACGATTGATTTTCCCGATAGGAATTGGGTCCGTCGGAAATATTTAGAACATGTTCCATTTCTAGGTCTGTCAGAATTTTCGAAAAGAACAGTCCGATGAGGCCTACACATGATTGGTATATACGATGAAAAGCTTCTGTCTGACTTTTTCTGTCGGACATTCCGTTCCTGTGTACGCTGCTTTAGAATAAGTCTTACCCCCACTTCCCCCAAAATTCCCCCACTCAACACAAATCCTGCCCCCCCCCCAATCTCTTCATGATGTCCCCCCACCCCATCTCACAATATACCACAGTGCCCAGGGCAGCTGCTCCTTTTGCCCACCCCTTGTCTTGTCCCAGCCCAGTTCCTACCTTCCAACTAGTACTTTACAGATATCTACCAGAGCTGGGAGGAAGGATCTTAGATGGTGCTCTTCTTCAGTTCCTCCAGATTCAGCGATTCTTATGGATCCCTTACTCTACATCAGGTAGAGTAAACAGGGACGACCTTACAGGGGCCAGGCCCAGGAAGAGGATTTATTTGTTCCCAGAGGAGTGCAAGTAAAAAAGACACACATACACATGGGATCCATCTGGGAAGGAGAAAGATTATAAAAAAAACAAAACATTTTGGCTGACTAGTCTTGTTGCCTTCCTTCATCGATACATCATTGCACTGCTTCTGGAATTCTTCATGATCCTATGAGGACCCTGCTGATAGATAGCCTCATCAGCTAATGGGAAGTATCATTTTCACCAGGGAGTGATGTGGGAACTATAAGGGCCCTTGTACACTGTGGTCCTGAAGAAAGAAGTTTCAGGATCTGGGAACTCAAAAGTAATTGTGATGTTTAGGTAGATTTGTTTTGTTGCAATTTTTATATTAAAAGAAATCAGTTTAGTGGTCTTCTTTAGATGACAGGTTGACTAACCAAAGCACAATATTTACATGTAAAGTAGTGAGTGTACAGCTTGTATAACAGTGTAAATGTGGTGTCCCCTCAAAATAACTCAACACACAGCCAATAATGTCTAAACCGCTGGGGTGAGTACATCCCTAAGTGAAAATGTCCAAATTGGGCCCAATTAGCCATTTTCCCTCCCCAGTGTCATGTGACTCCTTAGTGTGTGAATGGGGAGCAGGTGTGTTAAATTTGGTGTTATCACTCTCACTCTCTCATACTAGTCACTGGAAGTTCAACATGGCACCTCATGGCAAAGAACTCTCTGAGGATCAGAACAAAAAGAATTGTTGCTCTACATAAAGATGGCCTAGGCTATACGAAGATTGCCAAGACCCGGAAACTGAGCTGCAGCACATTGCCAAGACCATACAGCAGTTTAACAGGACAGGTTCAACTCAGAACAGGCCTCGCCATGGTTGACCAAAGAAGTTGAGTGCATGTGTTCAGCATCATATCCAGAGCTTGTCTTTGGGAAATAGACGTATGAGTGCTGCCAGCAGTGCTGCAGAGGTTGAAGGGGTGGGGGGTCAGCCTGTCAGACCATATACCACATGCTGCATCAAATTGGTCTGCATGGCTGTCATCCCAGAAGGAAGCCTCTTTTAAAGATGATTCACAAAAAAGCCCGCAAACAGTTTTCTGAAGACAAGCAGACTAAGGACATGGATTACAAGTTAAATTTATTTGGTTCAGATGGTGTCAAGTGTGTGTGGTGGAAACCAGGTGAGGAGTACAAAGACAAGTGTGTCTTGCCTACAGTCAAGCATGGTGGTGGGAGTGTCATGGTCTGGGGCTGCTTGAGTGCTGCTGTCACTGGGGATCTACAGTTCTTTGAGGGAACCATAAATGCAAACATGTACTGTGACATACTGTAGCAGAGCATGATCCCCTCCCGTTGGAGACTGGGCCGCAGGGCAGTATTTCAACATGATAATGACCTCAAACACACCTCCAAGATGACCACTGCCTTGTTAAAGAAGCTGAGGGTAAAGGTGATGGACTGGCCAAGCATGTCTCCAGACCTAAACCCTATTGAGCATCCTCAAACGGAAGGTGGAAGAGTGCAAGGTCTCTATTATCCACCATCTCCATGATGTCATCATGGAGAAGTGGAAAAGGACTCCAGTGGCAACCTGTGAAGCTCTGGTGAACACCATGCCCAAGAGGGTTAATGCAGTGCTGGAAAATAATGGTGGCCACACAAAATATTGACACTTTGGACCCAATTTGAACATTTTCACTTAGGGGTGTACTCACTTTTGTTGCCAGTGGTTTAGACATTAATGGCTGTGTGTTGAGTTATTTTGAGGGGACAGCAAATTTACACTGTTATACAAACTGTACACTCACGACATTGTAGCAAAGTGTCATTTCTTCAGTGTTGTCACATGGAAAGATATAATAAAATATTTACAAAAAATGTGAGGGGTGTACTCACTTTTGTGAGATACTGTATATATACGCACAACAGCTTAGTAACTATCAAGTCTGCAGTTTCCTTTTTAATGACTGACAGTAATTCCCTGTAGTGTAGAGCCAAATGCTGTATAATGCTGATTAATTTTCTTTTTTTCCGCTTTCACCTTGTTTATAAAACATTCAAAATACAGTGTTGTCGGGGTATTTGAAGTAGGTATGAGTAATAACTATTTATAGCATATGCCCCGCCAAGACTGAGCGTGTCTTGTATAGACTGCCTTCTTCTACTTCGGAAACTTTCATTTGCTTAGTGTATTAAACTATTAAAGTCCTTAGGTTTCCAGGTAAAAAGCTTGCGTTATTTACAGAAATCTGCGGTTATAGCATGATAGAAAAAAAGAGACGCAGGCTGAAGAGCAAATATGGAATACAGAAGGAAGAGTAGGTGAAGTAGAGTTGGAAGCGAATCGTGTTAATGAAAAATTTAACAGTGGTGGACCCAGACGCATTGCCGAAATTGCAGAAGTAGGGATGATTAATATTTAACACAGTAATCTGCCGCTTGGTCAGTTTTCTGCACATGAATGATCTCCTCCTTCCTCCGTATTCCCTTCAATTCGAGTTTCAACCTCATCCACTAAATTTTACTTAAGCTTGCATTAATTACACATCGTGAATTTGGGCATCGTCCCTCCTGAGATGGTGCTTGTGCATGCGTGTGTCTACAAAGGGGGAGAGGGCTGAGTGATTTTTAGGAAAGGGGGAGGGGAGTTTGACTTGAGTGAATGAACAAATCATTTATTTTTCATGGTTATAGGAAAGCTGGTTGTCCTATTTAGTCACATTAGATGCTCTGTTAACACAACATAACATACAAAGTATGATAGAGAAATAAAAGCTCAGAGCAATGCATGGTCTCCCACTTAACACTCAGTGTGAGCTGGTCTGGAGAATAATGGAGGTGTTCCAGTGCATTCAGGAGCTGTCAGTCTCTATATAAAACTCAATTAGGTGAAGCTGTATCTTAAACTGAGCACTTAAAAGACAACTTGGGCCAGTATTAGGGGGAAATATATCATGATGGTGAGGTCCAATCAAAGTTTATTAGGATCAAGTCAGTATCAGTTGAGCTCGAACATTCTAATATAATATTAACAAAAGGTCCAAAAACAAAAAAGTATGTGTTTATTATTTGCAAAAATAGTCTGTGAACCACCCAGCACATAATGTTATTGTAGCGCACCCCACATAGGAGCTGCTGGCGAATAGGGATCCCCCACTCTGCACAGCCAGGCACACCGAATTTTCACAGGCTCCCAGAGTCAAGAAACAGTCCAGTGCTTGTTTTTTTTTGTATTTTATTGAGGGGATAAAACTTGGATAGGGAATTTGAATATAATGGGGTGCCTACTTGACTTAGAATTCTTCAGGGACAACTCTCCTATATACTGTCTATATACACTCCACTCTTCCTCCAGAACACTTGCTTGCCGATATCCTACCTGACACACTGATGATTGATCTGGCAACTTGTAGCAAAAGCCCTTTACAGGCAGGGACCCAAGGCCCCTTGGGTTGTGTAGCAAATACAGTGTCCAGCTTAATTCCCTGTGGCTACTGATCCCAGCACAACCTCTTCAGACACTGCCAGCCCACCTGACTGCAGCTGCCCCCTTCACTAGCCCTCCTGGCTACTTTTTCACAGTCCTGGGTTCTGGGATGACCTGTGTACAGAGTGCAGGGTTCTGGGGTGCGCTACATACAGAGTGCAGGGTTCTGGGGTGCACTACATACAGAGTGCAGAGTTCTGGGGTGCACTATGCACAGGGTACAGTTTTCAAGAGAGCGCTATGTACAGAGTCCATCCATCCACATCTCATCACTACACCCCTCCTTAGCAATAACCTCTGCACCCCCTCCCCCAACACAATCCCTCTCCTCTTCCCTAATCTTTAGCCCCCCACCCTCCCCAAAGCTCAACCATCTTCCACACGGTTACTTTTCTGGCTCTTCTTCCATCCACTGCAGCAAAAGCTTCCTTTTCAGTGCACTAACTTCACACTCATTTTCAGCTCCAGAACTTCCCCTACCAGGTAGGAGAATGGGGGTCACGCTGCAGCTCACCAAGTGCTTTCCTCCCCCTCCTCCCCTTGAACATGCCATGCTGCACTCTGCCAGACCAGCACTTGTCTCGAGTGTAGAGCAGGAAGGTTGTTGTAGGAGCTGTGGGAGAGTTTTTACTTTCACTTTTAAACACAGAAGTGAAAGTGCTGAACTGTGAGCATGGGGGTAACCCAGGCTGCAAACAATGATGCGGGACAAACCTCCTACACAGTGGGACCTCGGGACAAAGGTGAAGATGCGTGAAAGTCCCACCCAATTTGGGACTGTTGGGAGGTATGGATATAATACTGTACACTGTATTAATGACCCTGGCTGGGACAAAGGTAACAGCAAGGGACAATCAAGGAGTTAACTGTGTGCCTAACAAGTGTAATGTGTGTAATATGTGCTGCTTTTACTAACAGATCTGTCAGGGAGAAGAAACAGCCAGATCACTGATCTGTGTACAAAGCCCAGTGTGTTTGTAAACACAGCGCCCTGTGCTGTGATTGGCTACAGCCGATCAACATGTCATAAATCATTGTCCACCTGTTGACAAAATCCCGCTGTAGCCAGTGACAGCATTGGTTAACAGCTAACAAGGAACGAGTCGAATGATGTACATGTATTGCCCGCAGCAAATGTACTGTGAGCGGCCGGGAAATTGCCTAAATTATAAACTATTTTGCACACCTTAACCACTTGGCGACCGTGTCACGCAGATATACTGCTGCACAATGGCTCTCCTGGGCGAAATCACATACAGGTACGTACTACTATTCGGCCACCAGAGGGCGCGCACGCGCTGCACGGTGGGGGCCCGATGCGCGTGCATCGCATGCACGAGCACTAGCATGGGGGTTTGTGTGTGTAAACACACAAATCCCTGTGCTGTCAGAGGAGAGGAGCCATATCGTTTCTTCCTACTAAGTAGGAAAAATGATATGGCTCCTCTCCTACTCAATCCTATCCCCATACAGTTAGAACACACTGAGGGAACACACAATGAACCCCTTGATTGCCCCCTAGTGTTAACCCCTTCCCTGCCAGTGACATTTACACAGTAATCAGTGCATTTTTATAGCACTGATCGCTGTATAAATGGCAATGGTCCCAAAAAAGTGTCAAAAGTCTCCGATCTGTCCGTCGCAATGTCGCAGTACTGCTAAAAAATTGCAGATCGTCGCCATTACTAGTAAAAAAAAAATAATAAAAATGCCATAGTTTGCAGATGCTATAACTTTTCCGCAAATCAGTCAATACACACTTATTGTGATTTTTTTTACCAAAAATATGTAGAAGAATATATAGTAGCCTAAACTGATGAAAAAGTTAGTTTTTTTAAAAAATTTGGGGGATATTTATTATAGCAAAAAGTAAAAAATATTGTTTTTTTTTTTTTCAAAATTGTCGCTCTTTTTTTGTTTATAGCGCAAAAAATAAAAACCGCAAAGGTGATCAAATACCACCAAAAGAAAGCTCTTTTTATGGGAACAAAAGGACGCAAATTCAGCGTCGAACGACCGTGCAATTGTCAGTTAAAGCAACGCAGTGCCAAATTGTAAAAAGTGCTCTGGCCAGGAAGGGGGTAAAATCTTCCGGGGCTGAAGCGGTTAAGTAACATACCACAAGCTTCAGCAAATGTAAAATTTTTTTCTTCAAAAATTCCTACACTGACCTATGCGGTTGGATCAAGGAGGCGTGAGCGAATCCAGAAGGTAAATGTGTTGTTCACAAGATTACCAGGTGAAAGTAAATAAAAAAAAAGACTGAAAAAAAAACCCAACACAGCCACCACATCTAAGGACTCTGCAATATATTCAGTTTGAGTTTTTAGGTTTAGATATGCTTTACGAGAAGTGAACATACAATTTGGTGGGACCAGGGCCGTCTTTAGCGCAGGGCAAACGGGGCACTTGCCCTGGGCCCAATCTTTGTTGGGGGGCCCGCGCTAGCCGTGAATTGGGGCCCCGATGACAGCTTTGCAGAGCGCACAGAGGACATGGGAGGATGTATTCCTCGCTAGCCGGCTGAGAGGGGGCGGTGCCGGGATCTCCACTGACGCTCTGACCCCACCCACGTGCAGCCTGTATACTCGGAAAAGAGCGTCTGTAGTGAGAGCCAGTGATCGGAGTGGGAGCGTCAGTGGAGCTCCTGGCCCCGCCCCCTCTATACTGGCTGGTGAATACAGAGGTCCGGGGGCAGGGGCGGGAGCTCCAATGACACTCCCACTTCGATCACTGGCTCTCACTACAGACGCTCTATTCCGAGTACACAGGCTGCACGTGGGCGGGGTCAGAGCATCATTGGAGCTCCCGGCCCCGCCCCTCTCAGCTGGCTAGCGCGGGAATACATCCTCCCGTGCCCTCTGTGCGCTCTGCAAAGCTGTCATCGGGGCCCCAATTCACGGGTGACATGGGCCCCCCAACAATCAATTAGTTCTGGACAGTCGGAATTTGGTGTGATCGTGTGTATGCAAGACAGCTTGAGCGGAATTCCGTCGGAACTCCGTGGGAAAAACCTTCAGAGTTTATTCCGACGGGAAAACCGGTCGTGTGTACAGGGCATAAGAGTAAGCAATATCAATAGCACAGTGAAGCCTGTTCAACTGTACAACCCTGAAGGTAAGGCTGGAGTTCTGCTTTAATATTACAATATTAGTCAGTAGTATAGTCCATCTACAAGACAAAAAATATCTTCTCTGAACGAATGACACAAAATTTGAAAAAGCACCAATAATGATGCAATAGTTATTTAAAACACATAGAGAGCAGAGGATTAGGAAACGTATTGTTAACCTTAACAGCATAGCGACATACATGGGGCCTTGTTAAAAGCCTCTGTACCTCTATAAAGCACCCCCTCTGGGTATGTTCAACAATGATTTTTTAAAGTCACTTGATGTGAATACTTGAAGTTTGCTGAGTAGTAAGATTCCACTTAGCTGACAAATAAATATTCTGGAAAACACAGACACCTAATTTTATTAGAGATGAAGATCAATAATATACACAGCATAAACATGCACTATGGGAATGCTTGTAAAAAGAAAAAAAAATATCCTGCTCATTCATGCGAGACCATTACCAGGGACTAAGAGCATCCAGAGTGTCTGACATTCACATTTTTACTGATAGCTCAAGAAAAATACAGGAAATTGAACTCAAATTTGAAAAGATAATGTAGACATTGTGGAATATTTTTTTTTTTTACTGATAAACTATTACCATGTCCATGTTTAAAAAATATAGCTTATCATATAAATATGTATTTGAATAAGGACATGTTTAATTGTGTTGTTGGAAAGGCTTTTCATCTTGTGGTTGTCACATTCATTGCTGTTTCTTTAAAAAAAAAACATATTTGGAAGAAGCAGCTACAATTATATCAACCTTAATATAAATATAAATCCAGAAAAAATTCCAGAATTAAAATAAAATACAATTCTGAAGCTGAACTTCAGACAATATAAAAGACTTAAATCAATACAGCTCTGTAATCAATAATACATAACTAAATGTATTTTTTGATGCAAGCAGTGTAAGTACCTGCATCTGACCTGGTACCCAGCTCTTGCAATTTCTGTACAACAGAGCTCAGATAGGTAACAAGAAGAAGCATCACAAGAAACCAATAAGTTGTGTTGCAGTGCTAATGTGCTTGCTATTAGGAGAAAATAGTAACAGAGAGGTGAGGTCAGGCTGCTGCTTCTCCTTTCACTATCCAATCACAAACTAGGGGAGGGACACCTAATCTGCAACAGAGAAAAGTTAGTACTCCTGCCCTAACAGACAGGGCTCTGCTGTGTTGCAGATCTGTATAAATCTTAGAACTGAATGGAGAGAAATAGAAAATCCTTTGGAAGGATAAACAGCTCCTATATATGTATTTTATCTCAGTATTTAGCTGTTTTCCTGTAGTCTAGCTTTTTTAACCACTTCAGCCCAGAAGAATTTACCCCCTTTCTGACCAGAGCACTTTTTGCGATTCGGCGCTGCGTCGATTTAACTGACAATTGTGCGGTCGTGCGATGTGGCTCCCAAACAAAATTGACGTCCTTTTTTTCCCACAAATAGAGCTTTCTTTTGGTGGTATTTGATCACCCCAGCGGTTTTTATTTTTTGCGTAGTAAACAAAAAAAGAGCGACAATTTTGAAAAAAACGCATTATTTTTTACTTTTTGCTTTAATAAATATCCCCCAAAAATATATATAAAAAACAATTTTTTTCCTCAGTTTAGGCCAATACGTATTCTTCTACATATTTTTGGTAAAAAAAAATCGCAATAAGCGATTATTGATCGGTTTGCGCAAAATTTATAGTGTTTACAAAATAGGGGATCGTTTTATGGAATTTTTATTAATATATTTTTTTTTTAAATGGTGGCGATCAGCGATTTTTATCGTGACTGCGACATTATGGCGGACACATCGGACATTTTTGGTACATTTTTGGGACCATTGTCATTTATACAGCAATCAGTGCTATACAAAGGTACTGATTCCTGTGTAAATGACACTGGCAGTGAAGGGGTTAACCACTAGGGGGCGGGGAGGGGTATGTCCTAAGGAATGTTTCTAACTGTGAGGGGGTTGGGCTGTGTGTGACACGTCACTGATCTCTGCTCCGATGACAGGGAGCAGAGATCCGTGACACTGTCACTAGGCACAACGGGGAGATGCTTGTTTACATTAGCATCTCCCCGCTCTTCCTCCCCGTGAGGCAATCGCGGGTATCCCCGTGGCGATCGAGTCCGCGGGACCCGCGACCCGACTCACGGAGCTTGCCGCGGGTGCGCGCGCGCCCGCTGACCGCCTCTTAAAGGGGAACGTACAGGTACGTGATTCTACCTGTACGAGCCCTTCTGCCGATGTATATCGTCGTGAGGCGGTCGGCAAGCGGTTAAACATGGCAATCATGTCATTTTAAGAACACAATGTAAAATAATTTGAAATGGGAGCAAAATCCCTTTGGGCAAGGTCATATATAGCAAGTAAAATCGGTATTGGACTTGTCACCATTTTTCTAGATAAATATATTTCTAAAGGTGCTATTGATATAAAATTTTCACCACATGTCGGTAACATCACATGCAATACATACATACAAAGAAATCAAAACAAATAAGTTCAGAAATTAAGTTATGTGTAATAAAATGGAATGACACAGGTCAAAAAGTATTGAACACGCAAATTGAAATGTATTTAATACTTCATACAAAATCCTTTGTTGGTAATGAAAGCTTCAAGACACCTCCTGTATGGAGAAACTAGACACATGCTTTGCTCAGGTGTGATTTTGGTCTATTCTTCCACACAGTCTTCAAATCTTGAAGGTTCTGTGGGCCTCTTCTATGAACTCTGATCTTTAGTTCTTTCCATAGATTTCTAATGGATTCAAGTCAGGTGATTGGCTGGGCCATTCTAGCAGCTTTCTTTTCTTTCTTTGAAACTAATTTAGGGTTTCCTTGTCTTTGTTTTTGGGACCATTGTCTTGCTGAAAGGCCCATCCTCATTTCATCTTCATCATCCTAGTAGATGGCAGCAGCTTTTTATCAAGAATATCTTGATACATTTTTCCATTCATCCTTCCTTCAATTATATGAAGTTTGCCAGTACTGTATGCTGAAAAACAGCCCCACACAATGATGTTCCCACCTCCAAACTTCACTGTTGGTATGGGGGGTGTTTTTGGAGTGATGTGCAGTGCCATCTGAGCTCCAAACATGGTGTGTATTATGGCATCCAAAGAGTTCAATTTTGGTCTCATCTGATCAGACTGTATTCTCCCAGTATTTTTCACAGGCTTGTCAGATTGTTGTGCAACAAACTTTAAATGAGCTTCAACATGCTTTTTCTTCAGCAATGGAGTCTTGTGTTGTTGAGAGCAGTTGAGTGCATTACTTATTGTTTTCTTTGAAACTATTGTACCTGCTAAATCCAAGTCATCCCCAATTGGTCCTTGGCTCTTGGACAACTCCTCTGATAATTCTTTTCACTCCTCTGTCGGAAATCTTGCAAGGAGCACCTGGTCGTGGCTGGTTAATGGTGAAATTATGTTCTTTCCACCTCCAGATTATTGCCCCAACAGTGCTCACTGGAACATTCAGAAATTTAGAAATACCTCTGTAACCAATGCCATCAGTATGTTTTGCAACAATAAGGTTGCAAAGGTCTTGAGAGGTCATTGTTTTTACCCATACTGAGATGTTTCTTGTGTGACACCTTGGTAATGAGACACCTCTTTATATGCTTTATATCAGTTGAGACTGAACCAGCTGATATTAATTTGCACTGGAAAGGGGTAGGATTGCTTTCTAATTACTGATAGATTTCAGCTGGTACCTTGGCTTCCCATGCCTTTTTGCACCTCCCTTTCTTCATGTGTTCAATACTTTTCCCTGTGTCATTCCATTTTATTACACATAACTTAATTTCTGAACTTATTTGTTTTGGTTTCTTTGTATGTATGGATTGCATGGGTTGTTACCGACATGTGGTGAAAATTTCATGTCAACAGCACCTTTAGAAATATATTTACCTAGAAAAATCGTGACATGTTCAATACTCATTTTACCCGCTGTAATATTGGGGGATACATTTGGATCAGAAGGATTTACTCTGGTGTTGTATTAGAGATTTATTTACAACCATGTTGCATTTTTTTCCCTACAATTTACAGGTTGTTCAAGAGATGTTAAGTCTTTAAATCAGCAGACCTTCACTCAATAATTAACTTTCTCTCATCTGCTCCCCCCCCCTTTTACACAATGGCATATAGTATGAGTATTTTGGAAAATGTAATTAGCTTTTTTTTTATTACATTCTTTTTATTTCAATGTTTTTTTCTATTTAATTTGGTTATTTGCTCCCTGCCACTTCCTGATTCTTCACCTAGTTGAGGATGTCATAGAGACTGTACACATCACACATCCCTGGAGGCTGTCTCTTAGTGAGGGGTGCATGCGCATTGTAAGTGTAGCAATAACTCTCGGTGGAGCTGCTGGTTTAAGCAGGCTTGTTACCTTCACTCTCCTTCCCTCTGTTTCACCGGCACCGGGTCTAGGGTTCCATTGAGTTTACCTCTGGACGACGCACGCACCAACACTTGAGTACGTTTTCAATGCTTTATTAAACCATCAACGAAGTAAGTAGCAGGAAAGAGGCAGAAGGGAAACTGCAGAGGAAAACTCAAATACCTTTTTAGTAAGATTCTTGACAAATGTCCTTTGGGGTTGGATACTTCAGTAGAATGCACTCCCTTGGTGGGACACACTCCTTGCAAGCCTGGATAGGCCTCTCTCACTAGCCTAGCAGCCAGTACTCTCCAGACCAGCATGTTGCATGATCCTTCCATGACGGGTCCTCCCCTGGGATCTCCTCGGTTGTCCAGCTTCTTCACTCTGGATAGACAGCTCAGGACCATTCCTCGGCCGCTGTGGTAGGCCCCAGACAAGCTTCTGGGCCCACCCCTGCACCGCAGCAATGTGGGCCTCCGGAACGGAGGACCACGAGATAGCTCTCTAACGCATACCTGTCGGCCAAGAGGGCCAGCAGGTGGCTGTAAAACGAACCCCAAAATATGGCGTCTGTCCCATAAATACCCTCGCCCAGAATGCAACTCGGAGGACCACCTCCACCGAGTTGTCTCCGGGACAGAAGAGCATCCATACGCTTAAACACGTTGCCTTTCCAACACTAGCCAGCGGTAACAGCGACACCCACGGCTCAGTATGGAAGCACACGCAACGTCAGCCAAGCTGGAACAGAGGCAAATCTAACCTTCCTAAGGAACAAGTTACTAAATTTACCTGTCAGATGGTAGATCGCAAATCTAACAGCGCTACATATTATTTCACATGGGTGCAGGTCTCCTCCAAGTATTTAAGACCTGACTGTGTGCTGTGGCATGTCTGCACACATGCAAGGTGTTGTTACCTGCATGCACGTGAATACCAGGGAGTCTCTAAGAAGAGGAGTATTTGAAAAAAAAAAAGAAGAGGAGTATTTTTTTTGTTATAATCATACAGGGGCAATTATTGGGTAGAGGTAATTTGGTCGTACCTAGGGATGGTGAAGTTCCACTTTAAAAAGAAACATTATCCCTGCCCATAAATTTTACATTGAATATATATCTTATATCTTGATGCTCCTTTATGCAGGATAAACATATTCACAAGAGTAGTGAATCCTGCATTGTACTTCTCACCTCCGTTATTTTTTTTTTGCTGCACATCCCATCCTCCATGATTAGGAGTATGGATGAGCTCGATGTTCGGGTCGAACATAGGTTCGACTCGAACATCGGGTGTTCGTCCGTTTGCAGAACAGCGAACATTATGGGACGTTAGTGGGAAATTCGAGCACCGCGTAATGCCCCATAATGCACTGCGAGATCACAGTACATTGCTCTATGATGATTGGCCAAAGCATGCACCTGACCTCCATGCTTTGGCCAATCACAACACGCTCTGCTGAAAGAGCCATAATTGGCCAAAGGCAAGGTGCCTTTGGCCAAACATGGCTCAGGGGGACGAAGTCCATGCCCCACACTATATAAGGCTGCTTATACGGAGGCCGTGTGTAGTGTATTTGATATATAAACATATACTCTTATATATATATATATATATATATATATATATATATATATATATATAGTAACCTGGGGGACAGGTAGCAGGCACAAAGCTCCCTGGGATGAGCAGTCTTTCAGGCACAGATACCAAAGCCAGTGGAATAGTGACAAACAGTGCGGTGTTTATTTGTGATATTTACAAGTCTATATACAGGTGCTGTACAGTGTTCCAAAAGAAACAAATAGGAACAAAAATAGCCAAAACAAAACCTAGCCGTGTCTCGGCACTAACTAAACAATATTTACAGATCCTAACTACTAAGCTGAGCAAGCCTACAGCTTGTCAGCTTCCACATACCTTTTTGCTCTCTTACACAGAAGTTCTCTGAGTATCCCAGGCCAAGAGCAAGGGCTGTCTTGCTCAGGTGAGCTTAAATTAGCCTGGGGGAGAGGACCAAGACCTGAACCGGACCATGGATCAGAGATCCCTGAACCTGTATGAGAGGAGCCTGGGAGATGTATAAACCCCGAACAGGACTTTTCCTGGCTCTCTCTGGGACGCTCTGCTACATATCCTCCCCCCTTGTTTCAACCCCAGGGTTGGAACACCTGTAGCCCAACAGGAGTGAACACGGGACAGGGCATCTACATTCCCCATCTCAACACCTGGCCTGTGTTTTACAGTGAATGAGTAATCCTGTAGAGCCAAAAACCACCGGTTCACCCGTCTATTAGTCTCCTTCTTTTGGGCCATCCATTTCAGAGGAGCATGGTCAGTTATTAACTCAAACTGGCGTCCTAACAAATAGTACCTGAGTGCGTCCACGGCCCACTTTATGGCTAAACACTCCTTTTCAATGACTGCATACCTTTGCTCATGGTCATTGAGTTTTCTGCTTAGGTACACCACAGGGTGTTCTTCCCCATTGTGTACCTGTGATAGTACTGCCCCGATACCAACATCAGACGCATCCGTCTGAACCAAAAAATCTTTGGAGAAATCGGGGGAGTACAGTATTGGTTGTGCACAAAGAGCCTTCTTCAGGACTTGGAAAGATTCCTCTGCTACTGAGGACCATTTCACCATTACAGAGTCTTTCCCTTTTGTAAGGTCTGTCAGTGGGGCAGCTATAGTTGCAAAATTTGGGATAAATCTTCTATAATACCCCGCAATGCCAAGAAAGGCCCTGACCTGCTTCTTGTTTGCAGGACGTGGCCATTCCTGGATGGCTTCTATTTTATTCACTTGAGGTTTTATGACACCACGCCCAATAGTGTAGCCCAAATACTTGGCTTCGTCTAGACCAATGGCACTTTTTTTGGATTTGCTGTAAAACCTTCTTTGAAGAGGGAATTGAGGACAGCCTGGACACGGGGCAAGTGAGACTCCCAGTCAGTGCTATGTACCACTATGTCATCTAGATATGCTGCTGCATATTGTCGGTGGGGTCTTAGAGTCCTGTCCATGGCCCTCTGAAATGTGGCGGGGGCATTTTGCAACCCAAAAGGCATTTTTTTATATTGAAAGGAACCCTCCGGGGTCACAAATGCAGTCTTCTCTTTGGCGCTACCAGTCAGGGGTATTTGCCAATAACCTTTTGTCAAGTCCAAAGTGGTCAGATAGCGAGCCTTGCCAAGTCGGTCTATAAGTTCGTCCACTCTGGGCATTGGGTACGTGTCAAACTTTGTCACTGCATTAAGCTTCCTGAAGTCATTACAGAACCTCCAAGTGCCATCCGGTTTTGGGACTAACACGATGGGGCTAGACCAGTCACTATTGGATTCCTCAATGACATCTAGCTCCAACATTCTTTTAACTTCCTCATTGCTGCTAAAATAAGGAAAACAGAGCCTGTCCCCTGATTCGACAGGTACATCATTAATCACCATTACATTTTCCCAGGCCCTGGCAAGGGTTGGGTCTTTTCTCTGCTCGGTACCAAAATTTTCCTTGTGTACATTAAGGTCAGCAAACTCCAACGTAGGCTCAGACTCAGCAGATGGCTGTCCAGCTCCACTGGTTGTGGGGACCTCCTCAGGCTCCTCCAGCTCTCCTGCCATAACTGAGAAAGGAAAACCTGGGGAGCCCTGAGAAGAGTCCCCTGAACACATATTGTCAGTAGCGGCCAGGAGTTCTGGCTCTGTCACTGAGTCAGCTACTGCGACCGGGTCGGGACGATCCCACAGTTCCCAAAACTTAGGGAAGTCCCTACCAATGATGGCCTCGTGCACCAAGTGGGGCACAAGTCCGACCGGATGGGTCACTGTACCTAAGCCAGTTTTAAACTGAACAGTGGCTATAGGATACTCGCGGGTATCCCCATGTACACAGAACACAGCAACTTTTTTTAGCATGCAAATTCACAGTGTCAACCATCTCAGCTGTAACCAAAGTCACTAGACTTCCAGAGTCTAGCAAGGCCGTAATAGGCTTATTATTAACAGTCATTTGGCACATGTGTTTTCCCATACTTGGTGCTGCAGCGCATGAAACAGCAGCAAACATAGACTGCCTTCTAATAGACAGATCGCACTGCATTGGTTCATCAGTCAATGGACAGTTTGCTGCAACATGTCCCAGTTCTTGGCAACGAAAACACCTGATGTTTCCTCAGTTTGGTTTGCTGACAGGCAGTAGCTTCCCTTGTTTGGGACGCCAAACTTCAGTCCTGGCACCAAAAATCCTCCCCCCTATTTCCTTGCCATGCTTACCACCCACTTCCCCTGGAACAGTCTTACCGGTTGCCTGGGGAGACCGTGGCTTTGGGCGGAAAGTCCGTGCGGCTGTAGGGGTGGTGACCAGGTTCTCTGCAGCAAAGTACCTTTCAACAAGTTCCACGAGGTTGTCCGCCGAGTTGGGGTCTCCTTGACTCACCCACTTCTGTAGGGGAACTGGTAGTGACCTCAGGAACTGGTCCATGACCACACGCTCCACTATTTGTGGCCCAGACAGGGACTCCGGCTGTAGCCATTTTCTCACCAAGTGAATTAGGTCGAACATCTGCGATCTTGGGGGCCTCTCGTCTTGGAAGAACCAGCTGTGGACCCGCTGTGCTCGAACTGCCAGGGTGACACCAAGTCGCGCCAGGATTTCCCGCTTGACCTTTTCATAGTCTCCTGCTTCTGCTGACTCCAAATCATAGTAGGCCTTCTGCGATTCTCCAGACAGCAAGGGGGCGACCAGTCCTGCCCACTGGGTTTTGGGCCAACCTTCCCTCTCAGCGGTCCGTTCAAAGGTTAAGAGAAAGGCCTCTGGATCATCATCTGCAGTCATCTTGGAAAGAAAGCGACCCACATGAATAGCTGAGGGCTTGTCTCTAACAACATTAACTTTAGCAGGTGACCACTGTGCTAGCGTCTCCACAACCGCAGCCAAGGTTTTCCTATCCTCTTTTGCATCAGTGGCTAGCTGTTCAAACAGCCTCTGCGATAGCTCCTGTACAGCACCAATCTGTTGGCACAGCGCCTTGGTTTGCTCCTGTGCGATAGCGTTTGTTTGCTGCAGTGCAGCGTTTGCTTGTTGCTGTGCAGCATTGGATTGTTGCTGTGCAGCATTGGATATCACCAATTGTTTTAGGATTTCCTCCATGTTTAGTCACTCTAGGTACTGGCCTTTTAAGTAGTAACTTACTACAGCTGGTCGCAGTCTCCACCATATGTAACCTGGGGGACAGGTAGCAGGCACAAAGCTCCCTGGGATGAGCAGTCTTTCAGGCACAGATACCAAAGCCAGTGGAATAGTGACAAACAGTGCGGTGTTTATTTGTGATATTTACAAGTCTATATACAGGTGCTGTACAGTGTTCCAAAAGAAACAAATAGGAACAAAAATAGCCAAAACAAAACCTAGCCGTGTCTCGGCACTAACTAAACAATATTTACAGATCCTAACTACTAAGCTGAGCAAGCCTACAGCTTGTCAGCTTCCACATACCTTTTTGCTCTCTTACACAGAAGTTCTCTGAGTATCCCAGGCCAAGAGCAAGGGCTGTCTTGCTCAGGTGAGCTTAAATTAGCCTGGGGGAGAGGACCAAGACCTGAACCGGACCATGGATCAGAGATCCCTGAACCTGTATGAGAGGAGCCTGGGAGATGTATAAACCCCGAACAGGACTTTTCCTGGCTCTCTCTGGGACGCTCTGCTACAATATATATATATATATACACAGTATCTCATAAAGGTGAGTACACCCCTCACATTTTTGTAAATATTTTATTGTATCTTTTCATGTGACAACACTGAAGAAATTACACTTTGCTACAAAGTAAAGAAGTGAGTGTACAGCTTGTATAACAGTGTAAGTTTTCTGTCCCTTCAAAATAACTCAACACACAGCCATTAATGTTTAAACTTCTGGCAACAAAAGTGAGTACACCCCTAAGTGAAAATGTCCAAATTGGGCCCAATGTGTCAATATTTTGTGTAACCACCATTATTTTCCAGCACTGCCTTAACCCTCTTGGGCATGGAGTTCACCAGAACTTCACAGGTTGCCACTGGAGTCCTCTTCCACTCCTCCATGACAACATCACGGAGCTGGTGGATGTGAGAGACCTTGCACTCCTCCACCTTCAGTTTGAGGATGCCCCACAGATGCTCAATAGGGTTTAGGTCTGGAGACATGCTTGGCCAGTCCTTTACCTTTACCCTCAGCTTCTTTAGCAAGGCAGTGGTCATCTTGGAGATGTGTTTGGGGTCATTATCATGTTGGAATGCTGCCTTTCAGCCCAGTATCCGAAGGGAGGGGATCATGCTCTGCTTCAGTATGTCACAGTACATGTTGGCATTCATGGTTCCCTCAATGAACTGTAGCTCCCCAGTGCCGACAGCACTCATGCAGCCCCAGACTATGACACTCCCACCACCATGCTTGACTGTAGGCAAGACACACTGTGTACACCTCACCTGGTTGCCACCACACACGCTTGACACCATCTGAACCAAATAAGTTTATCTTTGTCTCATCAGACCACAGGACATGGTACCAGTAATTCATTTCTTTAGTCCACTTGTCTTCAGCAAACTGTTTACAGGCTTTCTTGTGCATCATTTTAGAAGAGGATTCCTTCTGGGATGACAGCCTTGCAGACCAATTTGATGCAGTGTGCGGCATATGGTCTGACAGCACTCATAGGCTGACCCCCCACCCCTTCAACCCCTACAGCAATTCTGGCAGCACTCATACGTCTATTTCCCAACCTCTAGATATGACGCTAAGCATGTGCACTGCACTTTTTTGGTCGACCATGGCAAGGCCTGTTCTGAGTGGAACCTGTCCTGTTAAACCGCTGTATGGTCTTGGCCACCATGCTGTAGCTCAGTTTCAAGGTCTTGGCAATCTTGTTATAGCCTAGGCCAGTGATGGCGAACCTTGGCACCCCAGATCTTTTGGAACTACATTTCCCATGATGCTCTTGTACTCTGCAGTGTAGTTAAGAATCATGGGAAATGTAGTTCCAAAACATCTGGGGTGCCGAGGTTCACCATCACTGGCCTAGGCCATCTTTATGTAGAGCAACAATTCTTTTTTTTCAGATCCTCAGAGAGTTCTTTGCCATGAGGTGCCATGTTGAACTTCCAGTGACCAGTATGAGAGAGTGAGAGCGATAACACCAAGTTTAACACACCTGCTTCCCATTCACACCTGAGACCTTGTAACACTAACGAGTCACATGACACCAGGGTGGGAAAATGGCTAATTGGGACTAAATTGGACATTTTTTCACTTAGGGGTGTACTCACTTTTGTTGCCAGTGGGTTAGACATTAATGGCTGTGTGGTGAGTTATTTTGAAGGGACAGCAAATTTACACTGTTATACAAGCTGTACACTCACTACTTTACATTGTAGCAAAGTGTAATTTCTTCAGTGTTATCACATGAAAAGATATAATAAAATATTTACAAAAATGTGAGGGGTGTACTCACTTTTGTGGGATACTGTATATATTCTGCATTCTTTGTAGCCTATATCTACAGTGCATTTGGTACTGTTAATACACTTCAGGCGATGTACACAGTATCTAATACAGTGTGTACAGATTCTACTACACTTCTGGTGGTGTACACAGTATCTAATACAGTGTGTACAGTTTCTAATACACTTCAGGCAGTGTACACAGTGTCTAATAGAGTGTGTACAGTTTCTACTACACAGGGCCGATCCTAGGGTCACAGACACCTGGGTGCAGAAACATTTCTGGCTCCCCCACATGGGCGTGGTCATCTTACCAACTCCTCCCCTTTACAAATGTTTCTATGGCAACGACTCAAACACAGAGATGCTCCCCTAAGAAGTCTTCATTACCTTGGGATCCTCCCATGATCTCTTAACAATAAAGAAAATACAGAAAGAGAGTACACTAATGAGATCTGGAGGGGAGTCTCTCTGATGCACACACAGAGGGCTGTCTGTTAGAAAGAGCCCCCAGACATAATACAGGATACGGTCAAAGACTGCAGACATGATACAAGAGACGGTCAGAGACTGCAGACATGATACAGGAGATGGTCAGAGACTGTAGACATGATACAAGAGATGGTCAGAGACTCCAATCATGGTACAGGAGATGGTCAGAGACTGCAGACATGATACAAGAGACGGTCAGAGACTGTAGACATGATACAAGAGACGGTCATAGACTGCAATCATGGTACAGGAGATGGTCAGAGACTGCAGACATAATACAGGAGATGGTCAGAGACTGTAGACATGATACAAGAGATGGTCAGAGACTGCAATCATAGTACAGGAGATGGTCAGAGACTGCAGACATGGTACAAGAGATGGTCAGAGACTGGAGATATGATACAAGAGATGGTCAGAGACTGCAGACATGATACAGGAGATGGTCAGACTGCAGACATGGTACAGAAGATGGTCAGAGACTGCAGACATAATACAGGAGAGGGTCAGAGACTGCAGACATAATACAGGAGATGGCCAGAGACTGCAGACATGATAGAATAGATGGTCAGAGACTGTAGACATTATACAAGAGACGGTCAGAGACTGCAGATGTGATACAAGAGATGGTCAGAGACTGCAGACATGATACAAGAGATGGTCAGAGACTGCAGACATGATACAAGAGATGGACAGAGACTCCAGACATGATACAAGAGATGGTAAGAGACTGTAGACATTATACAAGAGATGGTCAGAGACTGCAGACATTATACAAGAGATGGTCAGAGACTACAGATATAATACAGGAGATGGTCGGAGACTGCAGACATGATACAAGAGACGGTCAGAGACTGTAGACATGATACAAGAGACGGTCATAGACTGCAATCATGGTACAGGAGATGGTCAGAGACTGCAGACATAATACAGGAGATGGTCAGAGACTCCAATCATGGTACAGGAGATGGTCAGAGACTGCAGACATGATACAAGAGACGGTCAGAGACTGTAGACATGATACAAGAGACGGTCATAGACTGCAATCATGGTACAGGAGATGGTCAGAGACTGCAGACATAATACAGGAGATGGTCAGAGACTGTAGACATGATACAAGAGATGGTCAGAGACTGCAATCATAGTACAGGAGATGGTCAGAGACTGCAGACATGGTACAAGAGATGGTCAGAGACTGGAGATATGATACAAGAGATGGTCAGAGACTGCAGACATGATACAGGAGATGGTCAGACTGCAGACATGGTACAGAAGATGGTCAGAGACTGCGGACATAATACAGGAGAGGGTCAGAGACTGCAGACATAATACAGGAGATGGTCAGAGACTGCAGACATGATAGAATAGATGGTCAGAGACTGTAGACATTATACAAGAGACGGTCAGAGACTGCAGATGTGATACAAGAGATGGTCAGAGACTGCAGACATGATACAAGAGATGGTCAGAGACTGCAGACATGATACAAGAGATGGACAGAGACTCCAGACATGATACAAGAGATGGTAAGAGACTGTAGACATTATACAAGAGATGGTCAGAGACTGCAGACATTATACAAGAGATGGTCAGAGACTACAGATATAATACAGGAGATGGTCGGAGACTGCAGATATAATACAAGAGATGGTCAGAGACTGCAGTTCCTATGGACTTTAGTAGATAATAGCCGATTGGCCCTCTCACCTGACCCAGTGATACAGCAACGGTTCCTCTGATCAGGAGTCAGCTCACTCTGAATTGCACCTGGGCGACTCCGCTAGGTAGCACCCAGATCTGTATTCTGGCAATGACTCCATTCCTTTCTCTGCCAGGGATAGTGCTAGGCTGTGTGGCTTTGCCTCTGGTGGAGCAGGGCAGCGGGGTTCTTTCTATGATGGTGTTCTCTCAGCACTGCCCTTTCCCTCTGGAGTCCTGGGTGTACTTCCCTGAAAGCTTTCCCGGGCTCCTGGCTCTCTCTCTCTCCCATTCAGCTGAGCATGCTGTGTGGGCTCCAGTTTCTGTGTTACAGTGGGGCTGCCAGTCCTCGGGACTACATGTCCCGCAATCCTCTTCTCGGCTCCTTTTTCTATTCTATTTCTTCGCTGGCTGATATGAAGGCAGGGGAAGAAACATAGTGGGAGGCTGTGCTGGCCAGCGCCGCTCACTAGTTCAGCAGTACACGTGAGGAGGAGAGGGAGAGGGGGAAAAGAAGGGCCCGCAGCTGCAGTGGCGTCACTAGGGTTGGTGTCACCAGGTGTGGTATAACATGATGTCACCCCCCCTTCCACCAACTATAGTCGCCCCTTAGTACAGACCCCGCTTCACTAAGTATAGACTCCCCTAGGACAAACCACCCCCCCCTCCATTAGTACAGACCCCCACCAGGACAAACCCCCCTCCATTAGTACAGATCCCCCCAGGAAAAACTCCCCTCCATTAGTACAGACCCCCCAGGACAAACCCCCCTCCATTAGTACAGACCCCTCAGGACAAACCCCCCTCCATTAGTACAGACCCCCCAGGACAATCCCCCCTCCATTAGTACAGACCCCCTCAGGACAAACCCCCCTCCATTAGTACAGACCCCAGGACAAACTCCACCTTCATTAATACAGACCCCCCAGGACAAACCCCCCCTCCATTAGTGCGGACCCCCCAGGACAAACCACCCCCCTCCATTAGTACAGACCCCCCCCAGGAGAAACCCCCCTCCATTAGTACAGACCCCCAGAACAAACCCCCTCCATTAGTACAGACCCCTCGGGACAAATCCCCCCTCCAGTAGTACAGACCCCCCCAGGACAAACCCCCCCTCCATTAGTGTACGTAAAAACACCAGGGCGGCAGCTAGAGAGTAGAGGACAGTGTGCAGCCACGCCGCCCGGGTGCAAAGCAGATCTAGACAGGCTTGGGCGGGAGTGAGAGACAGAGGAGGAGAACATGTGTCAGGCACGGACCACCCCCCCGCCAGTAACATCACTGTGTGGCTGGTCTCTCTCCACACAGAGACCAGCTGCTCCAAACTCCGGCGGCTGTTCTCCTTCTCTGACAGGAGGAGGGAGGGGGACGGGCTTGAGCAGCGAAAAACACAGCGGAAGCGGTGACCTGCAGAGAGAGCTGCCACTGGACACGGAGAGGAGGAGGAGGAGGGAGGAGAGCACTCTGGCGCTTCAGCGCCCCCCCACCTCTACACTTCTAGTGGTGTACACAGTATAAAATACAGTGCAGCCATTGTACAGTTTTCTATTACAGTGCAGGCAGTGTGCACAGTATCTAATACAGTGTGTCACAGGCCACTAAAAGAGGGCAAGCAGCCTCTGTGTCTACAGTCACCAGTGCTGGTCATGGACATGGTGCATCCTCTGCAGGTGGCCGTTGGGCACACTTGTTCTTTTTTCTGCTGCTGGCCGTGTTATTGAGCCACAAAATGCAGAAGAGTTGGTGGAGTGGATAACATAGCCGCCTCGTCCTATTCATCCTCTGTCACCCAGGCTCAGAGTAGTTTGCCTGCCAAAGCAGCCTATTCCACTGGCTCCTTGTCCACAGCCACTTCTTCCGTAGCCCCACCATCATGCATGGAGGAGTCCCCAGAATTATTCGACCACAGTGTCAGGTACATGCTGCTGGAGGATGCGCAGCGATTTGAAGGCTCCGATGTTGGTTCCCAGGTTGAGGAGGGGAGTAACGTGAGCATAGGGAGAGGGGGTGCCACAGAAGGACAAGAAACTGGCAGTCATGTTCCCCAAGCTGCAGCATACTGCCAAGTTTAATTTATTGCATCGCACCGCAGAGCTCTGCAGCTGCAGGGCACTGCTGACTCTTCGTTGGCGTTTAAATGTTCCTTGGAGTGGGCCTTTTTTGACACGTGTGCAGCAGATCGCACCGTTGCTGTTTGCAACCTATATCTGAAGCGGATCAAGCGTGGCCAGAACAGCAGTGACTTGGGCACCACATGCTTGACCAGACATATGACGACCTGCCATGCAGTCCATTGGCAACAGCATTTGAAAGACCCACATAAAAGAAAAAGGCGGACTACTCCTTGTTCCTTATCTGGGATCTCAAACCCTATTATACCTCCAGTCCTCTTAAAAACCTGCACTGAGAGGAATGAAGGTATAGCAATAGATGTCCCAAGTACTTGCAGCCAATCTGCTAGCAGTACACCACCAATTGATTTTAGCAGGCAAATTTCCATACCCCAATTGCTGAACCATAAAATTCAGTCCCAGTCATCCACATGCTCAGCGTCTGAATGCTAGCTTGGCCAAAATGCTAGCACTGCAACTGCTGCCTTTTCAGTGGTAGACTCTGCCCCCCTTTCGCAAATTTGTGGAATGTGCTGTACCTCAGTGGCAAGTTCCAAAACACCATTTCTTTTCATGAAAGGCCATTCCGGCTCTCTGCCGACATGTGGAAGGCAATGTTTGGCATCGTTGGACAGGGCGGACAGCAGTAAGGTTCAAATTATCGCTGACTCATGGTCCAGCAGGCATGGGCAGGGACGTTACCTTTCCTTCACGGTGCACTGGGTAACTCTGCTGGCAGCTGGGAAGGATGCAGGACAGGGTTCAGTGTTGTTGGTGTTTGTTTCTCCACTACGCCTCCAAAATGCTAGTGGTGATTCTGCCAGAGCTCTCTCCTCCAACCCTCCTCTTCTTCTTCCTCTATGGTCTCTTCTGCAGATTTGAACCAGCGGTGCTCCGTAAGCGTTCAAGAGGCTACACAAGCAGTCAGGCTAAAAGATGCCATGCGGTGCTTGAGTTGGTCTGCCTAGGGGACAGGAGCCACACTGGGGCAGAGATTCTGTCAGCTCTTCAAAGGCAGTCTCAGAGGTGGTTGACGCCATGCCAGCTTCAGCCAGGCATGGTTGTATGCTACAATGGCACCAGCCTTCTCTCCGCCCTCTGACAGGGACACTTGACCCATGTTCCATGTTTGGCACACATCCTGAATTTGGTGGTGCAGCGGTTCTTGAGCAGGTACCCAGGCTTACAAGATCTCCTGAGGCAGGTCAAAAAAGTCTGTGGTCATTTCCGCCGGTCATACAATGCCAGTACTCAGCTGGCTGACATTCAAAGGGAATGCAACCTGCCTACCAACTGCCTCATTTGTGACATGCCCACCAGGTGGAACTCAACGTTGGCAGTGCTGCAGCGGCTGCACATACAGCAGAGGGCCATCAATGAGTACCTGTGCGAGTATGACACTAGGACAGGGTCAGGGGAGCTTGGCTTCTTTTTGCCACGCCAGTGACTACTGATCAAGGATGCATGCACTGTCCTGTCACCATTTAAGAAGGATGGTGAGCAGCAACAATGCATGCAACAGTGACACTGTCCCTCTAGTCTTCCTGCTGGAGCACACGCTTCGTGGAATCATGGACAGGGCACTTAACAGAACAGCTGGAGGAAGAGGAGGACTTCCTCTCCTCTCAAGGCCCCCTTTATCCAGATGCATTCCTGCGGGCCCGCCAAACACACAGTAAGAAAAGGAGGAGGATTGTGTCAGCATGGATGAAGAGGCTAACACTCAGCAGCAGTCTTCAAGGGATGGTTTTCAGTCCCCATAAACCCAAGGAGTTGTACGTGGCTGGGAGGAGGTAGTTACGGGTAATGTGATCCTTAGTGACCCAGAGGACTCAGAATCGAATGCCTCTGCAAACTTACGCTGCATGGCTTCCCTGAAAGGACCCTAGGATTCGTGGTATCAAGGAGAGGGATCATTACTGGCTGGCAACACTTCTTGATCTATGTTACAAGGGTAAAGTTGCAGAACTCACCCTGCCTTCACAGAGGGAGCAGAAGATGAAACATCTTCAGGAGGCCTTGAAAAAAGGTTTGTGTAACGCATTTCCAGACCCTGGGAGGTTACCATTTCCTGGTGCTGGACAACGTGTTGCTGAGCCTTCGTTCAGTCAGAGGAAGAGCGGTGGAGAAGGAGGCCGGCTGACCGATGCCTTTAAACAATTTTTAAGTCCTCAGCGCCAAGGTCTGATCGGTTCAAGCAACCATCGCCAGCGTCTGCATTATATGGTGCAGGAATATCTAGGGGCAAGAGCAGACTTGGAGCAGACTTGGAGACCTTTCCAATGGAGCATCCACTGGGTTACTGGGTCTTGAGAATGGACCACTCGCCAGAACTTGCTCAATATGCAATTGAGCTTCTGGCCTCTCCTGCATCCAGCTTGCTTTCTGAACGCACATTCAGTGCTGCTGGAGGGTTTGTAAGGGATCAAAGAGTGCGCCTGTCCACGGACTCCATTGATAGGCTCACATTCATAAAATTGAATCAGTCTTGGACCTGATGCTGATGTAACTGATTGAATTTGCTATAGATCTGGGATTTCTTGAAGACTTCTTATGCTGACTATCCTATTCCTCCTCAATCTTGATGATGCTAGCTTCCAACAACATTTTTGGTTTAGGGCACCACCACCATCACCCAAGGCCCAATTTTTCTACCCCCGATAAACAAGGGCTGATAAATACAATTTTTGATCTAATATTTCACAGCAGGGCCAATTCCTGAATCCAACAAGAGCATCTGTAAGGGGTGTTGTGGCACCACCACCCAAGGCCCAATTTTTCTGCCCCTGTTTAACAGGGGCATGTAATTCCAATTTTTGATATAATGTTTCACAGCAGGGCCCGTTCCTGCCCCCAACAAGAGTAACTGTGAGGGGTTACAGTGTTCTGGTACCACCAACACCTAAGGCCCAGATTTTCTGCAGAGTATATAGGGCAGACCGTATAGTATATATACTGCTGTTCAGAGTATATAGTGCCTGGGGGTCTGGGGGACCCCCACGCCATTTTTTTTTATTTTGGTGCGTGTTTTCACTTAATATCAATACAAGAACTGTAGGGCCTGGTATGGATTTTGGGGGTTGACATCCATGCCATTTTTTGGGGTATTTTTATCTATATTGCTGGGACCTGACAATACATTACAGCTGCGAGCAGTTTTAAATGACATTTTTCCTTTAGAAATGCCTTGCTGTGGTACTGTTATAAACACGGGAAAGATGCGCTACTTTACAGGCATACTAAGGACACCCCCAGATACGATATATAAAGGAATATTTCATTTTTATTGTTTCACTTTAAGCATTATTAAAATCACTGCTCCCGAAAAAAATGACTTTTTAAAACGTTTTTTTGCATTGATACATGTCCCCTGGGGCAGGACCCGGGTCCCCAAACACTTTTCATGGCAATAACTTACATATAAGTCTTTAAAATTAGCACTTTTGTTTTTTCACATTCGCGTCTCATAGACTTAAACAGGGTTTGCACACATTTTTTGCCTGTTCGTATGTTCTACTGCAAACCGAACCGGGGGGTGTTCAGCTCATCCCTTATAAGGAACAGCCTCTTGATTTGCACAGCAGGCCACCTGATTACACTCCTTGGTCTCACATATGTGCAGACATACTCCAGGTCTTGAATGGCACGCAGGCTCAAAACAATGTATTTCCTAAAAATAAAGAAAACAGATATTATATGCAATTGTAAAAGAAAGAAGGGTTGGGATCAGATGGGATGACATTGGTTGTGTGAAAGTCTGCTTTACCCATTGCATTCTTAATACTAATCAGTGGAGTATACACTCTGTGGATTGTATTAGTTCCATGGGGATATTATGTTTCATTATATTACGCATGCACCAAGTAAAGAGAACTTCTTATTTTTTCTGCCTACATGTAAAGGTCCTGTTTCAGTCCTGCTTATCTGATGTGTGCATTTTAGTACTTTTTAAAATATTTTAAAGCATATACCACTTTATAGAAACTAATGTTTACCGACAACATTTTCATTTTACAACACTTATCCCTTGACAAATGCTACATTTATTCTTGTGAACCAAATTGTGCAAAAAAGTTTTTTACGCAATCCTTTATGCTGTTAGATAACCAAAATACATCTGTTTTTAGGTTTATATGTTATTTGCTAAATTTCAAAGAGTTTTAGTCATTTTCCTATATTGGAGAAACCCTTTCAGACAAAGGTTGCACCACTTGCATATGTAGGAATTGGATGTGTACAAATCTTTATCCTTATAATAAAACCAAAGAACTATTTTCCTCAAATTGCATCAAAAAGAATAATACCCTTAAATCAACAAATCACCAGACAAGGTCCTGATTAGAACCCTGGTCTGGTAGGATCCGGATCATGATCTCTAAAGTGCCAGTAGTATTATATAATTAGAGCCATGGGAAAAGTGAATCCACAACAAAGATATGTGTATATCAGACTACTACAAGATACACTAAAAGAAAGTACTAAAAATTGTATACAAATCAATAAAAAATGCATTAACAAAATCCCAGATAGGAAGCAATTGTGCTGCAAGTTTGAGAATGACTTGCTAAGCTATTGCTAGACTTGCCAGGCTTCACAAGTTTGTTGCACAATTGCAGCAAGTCCAATTTGCATGTCTCCAGATCAACTTTCTTTGCAAACATTCTGCAAGTTCTTGTTCAGTTATGTTGTGTAATAGTCATCCCACCACAGGGGTCACTGTGCAGAGCTTGCAGAGCTCTTGTTGTAGACTCACCACTACAACTTTGTTCTTGCTAGAGACTTGCCATGCAAATTTGCTACAAATTGTAAAAGTGTCAATTAGAACTTGTACTTCAAGTGCTCTGCAAATGTACAACTTGCCAGTGAAAATGTGCAGCATATTAACAGACTTACAATTCAACACTGCTACAAATTTGTGGCAAATTATCCTTGCTATCTGGGATAAATGTAAAATTATTATTACATTTTAGTTTTTATGGATAAATATATACAATGCCAACAATTTACACAACACTTTACCTATTGTGCATCCCATCAGCCCCTGCCTCGAGGTGCTTACAATCTAAGTATCTAATTCTACATGCATACATATGTACACATATAGTAGGGCCAATTTTTGCTAGACAAGAGACAACCTACCAGCATGTCTATGGAGTGTGGGAAGAAAATGGAGTACCCAGAGGAAATCCACACAAGCGCAGGGAGAACATGCAAATTCTAAGCAGATAGTGTCTCGACCAGAACACAAAGTGTGGACCCCAGTGCTGCAAGGCAGAAGTGCTAACCCTAAGTAGATTGTCCCCATGTAAAACTAAGTCACGAAAATGGTAAAAACATACACATAAAGAGAAATGATCAAAAATAGACTACAATGTGCTCTACATGCAACCTAGCACAAATACAGCTGCTTAGTCTAGACCTGCAGTATTTGGTAGGGGACATCTAAGCTGCTAGGCCTCAGTGTGATTCACACACTACCACAACGAAAACAAAAAAAAACACAGTTCGGCACTCTTAAGGCTGCATTCACACTACAGCAGTCTCAATTGAGGGCAGATTTGCCGCGGATCTGCCCACAATTTGACAGCGCCGAGGTGTGAATGACAAAACGCGGGACTCGCATTTGAGATGCCATTCATTTGAATGACACCTCAAATTGTGGTGCGGGTCTGCCGTGATTGTCGTGAGATAAAACGTGCTGTAATCGCGGCAACCTGCATCGCGGGACGCATATCACCCAAAAGAAGCTCCTGAACTATTTTTGGGTGACATGCGTCCCGCGATGTGGGTTGCCGCGATTGCAGCACAATTTATCGCTTGACAATCGTGGGAGACACGCACCGCGATTTGAGGTGTCATTCAAATGAATAGCATCTCAAATGTGAGTCCTGCGTTTTGTCATTCACACCTCGGTGCTGTCAAATCATGGGCAGATCCATGGCTGCCCATGATTCAAAGCGCTGTAGTGTGAATGCGACCAAAAATGCATAAATAAAACGTGACAATTATGTGAAAAACAAAATCATAAAGTGAAACCAATAAGTCATAAAAATAAAATGGTATGACATGCTATATAACACATGACATAAATGTGTATAGAATAACTGTAATGCCCTGTACACACGATTGGACATTGATCGGACATTCCGACAACAAAATCCATCGTTTTTTTCCGACGGATGTTGGCTCAAACTTGTCTTGCATACACACGGTCGCACAAAGTTGTCGGAAAATCCGATCGTTCCGAACACGGTGACGTAAAACGCGTACGTCGGGAGTATAAACGGGGCAATAGCCAATAGCTTTCGTCTCTTAATTTATTCTGAGCATGCGTGGCACTTTGTCCATCAGATTTGTCTACACACGATCGGAATTTAAAGGATCGGATTTTGTTGTCGGAAAATTTTATAGCCTGCTATCAAACTTTGTGTGTCGGAAATTCCGATGGAAAAAGTCCGATGGAGCCCACACACGGTCGGAATTTCCGACAACAAGCTCCGATCGCACATATTCCGTCGGAAAGTCCGACCGTGTGTACAGGGCATAAGAGGAAATAAGCATAACCAAATCTAAAACTAGAGTAGAACATACTATGCATTCAAAAAATAATAAAAATAAAAATTAATCTGATTTACAAATAAACATAAACAACTCTGTGCACCTCAATTAGAACAGATATCGGAGGAAAAGTCCCCACAGTGATACAGAAGTGTGATACAAATCTCCCAATATACCATACACTCCCCTCTGTGATTACCTCCCCAGTCCCCACAGTGATATAAAAGTGTGAATCTTCTTAACACTCATAAATCCTTCGCTGTGCTTCACACTCTCCTTGGTGATTGCCTCCAACAGCAAGTGCTCTATTGGATGGACTCTCATCTCAATATTTGGACCTTTATATTATAGGGAGGTCATATATGCATGAAACCATATCTCAATCACTGGCAATTATTCACGTCCCAGTCAATGCACCACCAGGCAAATAGGATCTCAAACACAAGAAAAGGCTCCATAGTGCTCTCTATTACCACTTGCCGACCGGCTCCTGTACATATACGTCGGCACTTTGAAGACGGTATCCATCTCTTCAGGAGGCAGTCATGTCTATGTTAATGGTGGTCTCTGCGGCGATTCGCCGCGAGATCACCGTTATCGGCGGCGGGAGAGGGCCCCCCTCCCGCTGCTCTCCCGCTCCCTCTGCCGCTTACCGGAGCCATAGGCAGCGGCGGAGGTGATCAGGCCCTTGTCGTGGCTGGGTATGAAGACGAGTGAGGCTAAGATGGCCCCCACCCGTCTCCATACCATAGCAGGTCGGAAGCAACGTCATAACGTCACTTCCGCCCATACGCCTTAAAGGTACATTTTTTCGAAGTAATTTTTTCAAATGACAATTTTTTTTTTTATTGCATTTTAGTCCAAATATGAGATCTGAGGACTTTTTGACCCCAGATCTCATATTTAAGAGGACCTGTCATGCTTTTTTCTATTACAAGGGATGTAATAGGAATAAAAGTGACCCAATTTTATTTTTATTTTTTTTAAAACAGTGAAAAAATAAATAAAATAAAGTAAAACAAATAAGAAATTTTTTTTTTTTAAAGCGGCCTGTTCCGACGAGCATACGTGAGTAGCGCCCGCATGTGAAAAGGGTGGTCAAACCACACATGTGAGGTATCACCGCGATCGTTAGAGCGAGAGCAATAATTCTAGCCCTCCTCTGTAACTCAAAACATGCAACCTGTGAAATTTTTTAAACGTCGCCTATGGAGTTTCCACGAGCGGGCACAATTTTGGAGCGTGACATGTTGGATATCAATTTACTTGGCGTAACATTATCTTTCACAATATAAAAAAAATTGGGCTAACTTTACTGTTGTCTTATTTTTTAATTTAAAAAAGGGAATTTTTTCCCAAAAAAGTACACTTGTAAGACCGCTGCGCAAATACGGTGTGAAAAAAAGTATTGTTCTCTAGGGTGTTAGAAAAAAAAACAATATATAATGTTTGGGTGTTCTAAGTAATATTCTAGCAAAAAACCTGTTTTAAACTTGTAAACACCAAAATCTCAAAACGAGGCTAGTCTTTAAGTGGTTAAGAGATATATTCCAAAACACTTGCATTAAAATCAGCATGTAAATAAATACACCTGCAGTTCCTAGAGTCACTTGCTGTAAGTCTCGATAGCCCTGCAGCCTGGGATCCATAGCTGTAAACCTCTGAGCAGACTCAGGATAGCGTGAACCGTGTAACCCAATTGACACATTGCATCCTGTTTGGACTTCCTCAGAGGTGGGCATTCCTAAGGCTATGGATAAAAAGTTCAGATGGAACCTGGCTCAAGTGCATGTTTTTACCCCCCCACCAACCGCAAGCATAAACAAGGCCTTTAGTACTTATATGTTTTATGGGGGTTGCTAGTGCTGCTCCCTCTAGCTGCTCTGTGTCACTGTGTAAATAGTTTTATATGGATGTTCTTAATAATGGTTATTTATTGCTTGATTATGAGTTTCACTTGGGTATAAATTGTGCTTTTTTTTTTCTTTGTGACTTTGGTATTTAACTATACCTTCCAACTTTCTGAAATAATATAGAGTGACACACAGTATGTAGGCAAAGGGCATGTTCCTGCTATGGCCCTGATTACACGGACTACAAAGATCCAATATGCAGAAAATGATTAGCTAAGCCACACAAGTTCTTTTTTTACCTCTATTTTCCTTTACATTGGTTTTTCAAAATAGAAATGCAGTAATACAGAAGTTGAGTAATATGTTTACTGCAGCATAACACTTTTGGTAATAAAATAGTAATTTTTTTTTATAGAGAAGTACACATTAGACCAAAGACAGACAACATAGGCTACACAATAGAGGAATTTGGTCTCAAAAGAGGGACAGTCCCTCCAAATGTGAGATAGTTAAAAAGTATACATTTTATTCTATAGTTTGTCCCAGTAATAATGACACTAAAGTACCTTCCTCAATGTTGTGTTCTTATTAAAATACAATTTACGCAGCAATCAATATTTGTTTTTTTTGGTTTATAATCTGTATTGTAAACCATTTTTCACAAATATATAATGATTATTCTGGTAGATTGCAAAGTTATTTACAAATGTAAAAAGGCATTTTTGTTTTTCATTTTTGCTCTTTTTTCACATTGACAATTATAAAATAACAAAAGAAAAGTTTAAATATTAGAGGTTAAAAAATAGAAATAAAACATCAGCAGGAAATTAATCTAATGGGAGAAGGGGAAGAAGGAATTAATTTGGGCTAATAACTGTAAATTAGGGGTTAATAAGGAGTTAAATAGGAATAGAGTTTATTTACATGTGATATTGCTTTAAATGCCATAATCTGCAGATCAATAGTTGCTCTTTTGATCTTCAGATAAATGAAACAGTAATGTCACTTTGTATCCCTGATTCACAATATGAATGTTGCTTATAAGCACTAAGCAGATCTGTTTTTACAGCAGCACTGAAATAGCAGCTGTATTACATAGCAAATCCCGGCTGTCATTTTAACAGCTGGAAATTGCTGGCAAGAAGTATGGGGGGGGGGGGGGGGGAGCGGCAGAAGGGAAAAAGAACATAGCATTCTACACCCCTCTGTTTAATTCAATTTTTTTTTTTGGCTGTAAGTAGCACACCCAATTTTTACAACTGGTTAATAATTAAAATAATCTCTATTGACAGAAAAACTGTTCATTAAAAAAAAAGGAAAAAGAAAAGAAAACAGCAGCTATAATTATGTTTTAAAAAATACTACACTAGCATTTTTTTATCCTAACCCTATCCTATGTTTTTAACAGCTGTTGGAATCAGTTTGAAATCAAAGGGATAACATACTAAAGGGGTAATTTTTAAGATAGTCAAGAAAAAAAAATTTAGTTTTTTAATTAACTTGATTGTAAGTTTAAAATGAAAAAGGTCAGAATTGCAATCGTATATACTCTCTAATTAAGTGAATATTATGTGTGGCTCTTAAACTAACTAAATCGATAAAATAACCAATATATGTCCTATTGTAATGAGTACAGTTAAAACAAATCAAAATTTAATTCTACAGCAACTTTAGTGACTCTGTTTAAACTCTTATATTAAAATCTATGGTTTTACAAATGCATTTTGGAATTTCAAATTTTTTGCACACTGATTTTTGTTTTCAGAAATGAATTCAAAATATGCACAGCTTAACAACATTTTTGTGCACGGTACTACATGTCATTATGTAATAATCCAGTACCTGTGCTTGTTTCCTTATATATACTGTGTCCATTTTGACCTCTGAACTTGTTCTAGTGCTTACCTTTTGTGCAACCTGCAGACTCTGCCATAAATAATTGAATTCTGAGTGAAGCAGCTGCAGCAAAGATTTTTCCACCCTCTTAGACAAATCATGTTCCTCTGAAGGGTTAGTTATTGATTTTGATACTGACTCCTTCATCCAGAAATATGAACTAGTTGCCTCCACAAAAATTTGATAGCCTACTGAATATGACTTTATGTGTTTTTGTTACCTGGGATTTATTTCGTTTTATTTTGTTTTAAATGTAATTTTTCGATTTTATTTCGATTTATTTTGTTTTAAATGTAATTTTATTTTATTGGCACTTTTAGTGACAAGGTTTGTTTATGCCATTTAATTGGTTGAAAGTAAATAGGGTTGAGTATAATGCCTAAATGCAATGCCTTCATTACAAGAGTCAATTTGAAGTATTTTGGTTTATATTGAATTCTTAATATTCAAAATAACGATATCAATATAGTAAACTTTCTGCACATTTGTTCACTTTAAGCCTAGGTTCACACTATTGCGATGCAGGAAGCAGCGCAATTCTAGTGCTGGTTCCCGCATCGCCTCTCCCTCGCAGACAGTTCACACTACCCTCTGTGAACCGCTATGGGTGTCAATACAAAGTTAATGACACCCCCAGATCATTTTACAGATCGCAGTGCGAACTGTGCATTCAACACAGGAATCGGATCGCATGGGTGTGAAAACCGATGCGATCCAATTCCAGTGCAGGGAAAAAAAAGGTTCCTGCACCTTTTTCGTGCGAATCCAATGCGAATTCAGCCATACAACTGTATGGCTGAATTCGCATTGCACAGACTATGTGGTGCGAATCGCATGCAATGTCTGTGTTCGCAATAGTGTGAACCCAGGCTCAGGTCATTGCAAACGACAAGGGAGCATTCTTTTTATCTAGAGGAAAGACAGGTTAACCACTGCATACAGAAATGCCTCTTCACAGTAAAGTCTTGATCACATGTAACATACTAAAATATATTTATGCCCCAAGACAACGTCAGGTGTGACGGAATGCGTAGGAAGGAGCGATGTGCTGACGTCACCGCGACACACGGAAGTCCCGGACCACGGGCAGTTACCGAGAGCTGGCCAGCTTTGTTTTTACTCTGCATATGATGCTTTTATATAAATGTAAGTGCAATACCTCCTGTTATTCTTTGTGAAATAAATTCTTTATGGTTTTACGCTATGGAAGCTCTTTATTACTCTTTTCTGGGAAACATCTTCCACAACCTTCCTGTATGAGCCATAAACCCCTGTGAAGACGCTGGGATCTCGGCTGTGTGTAACCAAAGGCCCGGGCTGGGTATCAAGCCACAGGCGTGCATGATCTCCTATAATTAAGAGATCCACAGGAGCCGGTAAGCGGCAGTTTGTGTGGAGATGGAAGGCAGACTTTTTTCTTTTATCATCATTCCTGGGTGTTTTGTGTGATACTTGCACAAGTGGAGAACAACTATCAATCTGAATGGACTATCAATTATACACTATTTGACTAGTTTTTTCACTTTATTGTTTGATTGAAATAAGGTTTTAGTACTATACTCGTCATTTCTTTAATTTACAGCGCAGCTTGATATTTGGAAATTGTTTATTGATGTGTGTGTTTCACAGAGAAGTTGCAGCAGTTCATATTCACCATTTTTGTATTTAATCACTTATTTGGTGTCACCTATCGTTCTAGGATAGCGCAGTAATTATAAACCACATACTAAAATATATGCCTATGGAGAGCCGTGTTTACCCGAAAGGGGATGCATTGTTGTCACTTGGCACTGGAACTCAGAGTCAGCCTACCTACTCTGCACTTTAGTCGCTCCCTAGTAGTGTATAACGGTCTCTTCTGGTCCAGGATTTAGTAGCACGGAAAGGAAATGTGGCTGAACCCTTCCCTCTCCATTTCCTCCTTCTGGGGCTTCCAAGCCAACAACCAGGGACAGAGGCAGCCAGCATAATATGTTTACAGACATTTACAGGTTCACACAGTAGAGGGCAGCAGATCTCTACACTTAATTTATTTATTCTTCTATTGGTTGAACTTAGGGTACTTGCGTGTCTTTTTTCAGCCTTTTACCAGTACCTGTATCCAGTACTTTTTCCGGTCCTGGTAATGTTCTGTTTCATGCTCATATATTATTTGCCAGTGTCAAGTGTTTATTGAAATTTTTTTTTTAGATAAATGCACTTTCTGTGTTGTAGTCAGAGTGTCAGCTTGGTAGCCAGGAAATATACATTTTCATAAGAAGACATCAACAAATGGCAGCTCACAAGTTTCTTTCATGACAAGTTTACGTTAACATAAAGTTTGATATCAGTCAGTATGACTGTTTTGCATGGGTGATAATTATGATTCTATCTATACTGCTTTCATGTATGTTTGAGTTTCATCCTATGCCATTAATTCATA
The DNA here is from genome assembly GCA_037952835.1 of Lithobates septentrionalis. Classification (NCBI taxonomy): domain Eukaryota; kingdom Metazoa; phylum Chordata; class Amphibia; order Anura; family Ranidae; genus Lithobates; species Lithobates septentrionalis. The sequence continues at coordinate 934,482 of JBBDGP010000600.1, forward strand.
GCTGTTCTTGTCCTGATTCTGATTCACAGGGAATATCCTACAAAATCACAGTTTAAGCTACGATTTTTGCCTAAGTCCATGTCTGCCAAGTTAAATATATGTATGCTATACATTATTTCTGAGAAAAAATGCTTTAGAAATGCTTTCTGTAAAAGTAAGACTTGGTTGAAACTTCAAAAAAGGCATGTTCTGTCAAGCTCGGCAGATACTCAAAGTCCTCTTCCTTGTTCTACTCTCCAGCTCTTATGTACTTTAATTCTAATCTTTAATATCTTATGAAGTAATAAAACGAATATAGGTCCAAATTGTTCCTCTCTGATAACCTAAGCAAAAAAAGAACATGTCGGGAACACCTGTTAATGGTCATTGCAATGTGCAAGAACAGTTAAAAATTTGTTTGGGGAAGGAGGAGATCTATCTAAAGATATGTATTTATTATTATTGGTTCCAATAAAGATCTGTGAAGTTACTGCTTTCTTTGAGCCCATCCATGTTTTATGCTGTGTTGAGCCCTCATGAAGCAGGGGTGGCGCTGCCCCTGAAAAGCGTCAGTTTATTTTTTTATGACTGTTTTTATCAACAATGTATTTCATCCATTATTGGTCTGGTGCTTCCTTCTGTATTTATAGTGTATTTCTGGTTGGAGCTACTGTTGGGTGCCCACCGAGGGAAACCTTGCTATGTGGGAGCTGCCTCACCAGAGCTATTGAGGTGGTTTGACTTTGTTCTTCATCTGACTGCACTTACAAGTCTAATGCCGCGTACACACGACCGAACCTTCCGGCAGAAAAGGTCCGACGGAATCATGTGTGGGCTTCATTGGACTTTCTCTTTCGAAAATTCTGACGGACCTAGAAATAGAACATGTTTTAAATCTTTCCTACGGAATTAATTCCTATCGGGAAAACCGTTCATCTGTATGCTATTCCGACGGACCAAAAATGACACAAGGGCAGCTATTGGCTCCTGGCTATTGAACTTCCTTTTTCTAGTCCCGCCGTACGTCATCCCGTTCTAAATGATCGGACTTTGGTGTGATCATGTGTAGGCAAGTCCGTTTCAGCGGAACTCTGTCGGAAAAACCGTCAGAGTTTATTCTGACGGAAAAAACGGTCGTGTGTACGCAGCATAAAAGTTCACAGGGTCTCTTTGAGTATGTTATTCTGGATATTAGAACTTACAGTGAGTATACAAAAGAACCTCCCCCCTTAAAATAATCATGTGTTGTTGCTTTGCAGCCTGCAATGAAGACAAACACGGTTTTTGTTTTATCCAGCTTTATTTACTCCAAGTGAAACGTATAACACCAACATGTCAGAAAAAAAATGTAAAAAAAAAATCAAAAACAGAATCACTGAGTTGGAAAAAGGATCACCCCCTTGTGTCAGTATTTTGTTGAACCACCTTTTGCTTTAATTACACCTTTTAGTCTGTTGGGAAATGTCTCTACTAACTTTGCACATCTAGACTTTGAAATATTTACCCACTCTTCTTTGCAGAACTGCTCAAGTTCAGTTAAATGTAATGGTGACCATTTGTGGACTGCAGTCTTTAAGTCATTCCACAGATTTTTAATGGTCATTTTTGCTATGTGCTTTGGGTCATTGTCATGTTGGAAGGTAAACCTTCTTCCCATTGACAACTTTCTGGCAGAGGGCAGCAGATTTTCCTCTAGAATTTGATGGTATTTTGCCCCATCCATTTTTCTTCTATCCTGACAAGTGGTCCAGTCCCTGCTGCAGAGAAACACCCCAATAACAGGATAATATAACCTCCGTGCATTACTGTAGGAATGGTGTTATTTGGATGGTGAGCTGTATTGGATTTCCGCCAGACATATCGTTTGGTTTTGAGGCCAAATAATTCAATTTTAGTCTCCTCTGACAAGAACATTTTTTTCCATGTGGCTTCAGAACCTTTAGGGAAGTTTTGGCAAATCTCAGTCGTGACTGCATGTGGCCTTTCTTGAGGAGTGACTTTTTTCTTGTGACTCTCCTATACAAGCCACATTTGTGGAGAATCTGTGATATTGTTGTCACATGCACACAATGACCACTACGTTATAAATTCCTGCAACTGCTTCAGAGTTGCTGTAGGCCTCTTGGTAGCCTCTCTGATCAGTTTCCTCCTTGCTCTTTTATCCAGTCTGGAGCGATGTCCTGATCCAGGGAAGGTCTGTGGTGTACCAAATACCTTCCACTTCTTAATAATATACTTCATTGTGCTTCTAGGCAATGATAAAGCCTTTACATTTTTTTTGTATCCATCTCCTGACTTGTGCCTATCCACTTTTATAAGTTGCACTGAGTAAATACAGCTGGATAAAACAAAAACTGTGTCTGTCTTCCAGGCTGCAAAGCAATTACATTTTATTATTTTAAAGGGGGGGGGTTCTTTTCTATACCCACTGTATATTTAGATCGCTCAAGTGACAGTTTTTACTCTAATTTGAAGTCTGACACCATTTTTATCTATTTATGTTCATGTACCCCAACATGTTATGATTTGTGAGAGATTTTCTTTTCCAAGAATTTTATTGGGTTATACAGATTTGTAACAGATTTTCACTTGAAAATGTGTTAAAATACCTATATACCTATTTAATTCAGAAAAATGTTGCTTCCTGCCCTTCTTTCCAGTGGTCTGTGCTTGCATAGGTGAGTAACCCCTCAGCACAAACTTTCTTATAGAGACTTGTGTTGCAGAAAATGGAAGGGGGTATGTCTAACCAGATTTGTATGTATGTCTAACCAGATTTGTGTCTAACTCTAGCACTTATAGGACTACAAAGTCATATTATGACACACTGAACACCGTAACAGGAGAGGATGGGTAACAGTATGCACTTTGAGTTCTAAGCTGACCTAACAGACCCCACCTCTCCACTGCAGAAATGAATACTTACCTCGATCCGAAGCTGTAGCTTCCGGGGATTTTTTACATGCTACTGATGCAAGTACTCTCTCTCCTAGCTGTGCCTGCACAGTTTAGCCTCCAAAAAAATCCAAGGGGCCTGCCTACCTCCATCTATCCCAGAGAGTTCTATGGGGCTCTACCGCATGGAGATGGCCAGTGACTAGAGGACCTTGGGTGCTTGATATAAACAATCCCCAAAGGTCAGTTCGAGGTTAATATGCGTCTCTGGATAGGGGGGGATCTGTTAGGTCAGTTTAAGATGCGAACAGGATAAATGCACTTTCCTTTAAATTGAGGATAGGGGATAGGAATCTAGTAGAGTTTGCAATGATACACAGTGTTCTCTGCATTAATTTTCCTTTATCAAGGAAATAAATGGAGACCTGCAGAGTTTCGCTGAAGTCTGTGGAGGAGTGAGGATGTAAATATTCTAGATCTCAATGCCCATGTAAGGGCACTCTAATGCCGCGTACACACGAGCGGACTTTTCGACCGGACTGGTCCAACGGTCTATCCGACGGACTTTCGGCGGACTTCCGATGGACTTTCCTAATGAACGGACTTGCCTACACACGATCACACCAAAGTCCGATGGATTCGTACGTGATGACGTACGACCGGACTAAAATAAGGAAGTTGATAGCCAGTAGCCAATAGCTGCCCTAGCGTCGGTTTTAGTCCGTCGGACTAGCATACAGACAAGTACATTTTTCGACCGGACTCGAGTCCGCCGGAAAGATTTGAAACATGTTTTATTTCTAGGTCCGTCGGACTTTCGGGAAAAAAAAGTCTGCTGGAGGCCAGACACGATCGAATTGTCCGACGGAGTCCGGTCCGCTGGCCCAAGTCTGCCGGAAAGTCCGCTCGTGTGTACGCGGCATTAGATTTTTGCAAATTAGAGTTCCTCACAGAGGTTAACTCATCATAATTCAACAAAGATAAACTGTCAGGATAGATTCCCTTTTGCAAATATCCCCCAAAACCCCCACCCTCTTCATCAAAATGTATAATATACTAGCTGTCTTTAAGGCTGAACTCAAGGAAATCTGAGTGATCTTTGCCTTGGAACTAAGCAGGCACAGTCAGGTGGAAGATAAATCCACCTAAACAATCCCTTATTATAAACATAAAGAGCTTATGCAATGCATTGAAGTATAGTGCAAGTAAATCCAACACACAGAAATAGAGAAGTGTGAATGGGCCCAGAAGATGGCAGAAAATGAGCAAATGATCATTTGAGCTTACTCTTTTTTAACCCTTTCAGTTGGGTATAGATTTATGTTTGTCCCAGGCATGTCTAAATTGACTTATTGAAACAAGTATTTTACTGAAAAAATATTGGTGCTGTGTTCACCTAAATATAGTGACTAACAATCTAATATGTTGCTGATTTAGCATATACGTGTATCCATATAAGAATCCAAATAAATAAAAGTGAAATAGATATAATAGTGATACAAAATGAAAAACAAATTAAATATAAAAAAAATGGATAGAATATTCCTCGATCTCCAGCAGTGTTTCAGCAAAAGGGTATGTCTCCAATTTTGACAAGAAATTATAAAAGTGCCTCCAATAGCGTGATACCGCCAAATCACTTATTAAAACAAATATACACAATCTTCAACTATTGCACTCACATGATTCCAATAAAAAAAATGCATATCAGGGTAGCTCCTGTAACTGAGAATAGGTGGTGTACTGAGGTCACAGCAGACCCGGGATACAGCTGAAAATCTCACCCTCCACTTGTATCGCCAGTCAGCGATATACGGCAACCTAGTTCAACGTGTGACGCTGTGCGGTGTTCGGCTGGGACGGGTTTCCTCTGCTGACTGGCGATACGAGTGGAGGGTGAGATTTTCAGCTGTATCCCGGGTCCGCCGTGACCTCAGTACACCACCTATGCTCAGTCACAGGAGTTACCCTGATATGCCTTTTTTTATTGGAATCATGTGAGTGCAATAGTTGAAGATTGTGTGTATTTGTTTTAATAAATGATTTTATGGTATCACGCTATTGGAGGCACTTTTATCATTTTATGTCAAAATTGGACGTACCCTTTTGTTGAAACACTGCTGGAGATCGAGGAATTTCACTTAGCCTGATTAACCCTGGTGGGGTGTTAAAACAGCTTATATGCCGAGCATGAGAGTGCAAGGCATATCCTTGGGGTGAGTGCGGTTTCAAAAGAGTGTTTCACAGTCACAATTGGTGTGGTGGAAGGAAAAGTTTAAGTGCATAAGAAGATTATTCACTGGACACTTTGTGGAATATTTCACCTTGCATGGACTTTATGTTTTTTATTCCATGCATTTTTATATTTAATTTGTTTTTCCTTTTGTATCACTATTATATCTATTTCACTTTAGATATAGGGTTTATTTATTTGGTAAATCAGCAACATATTAGATTGTTAGTCACTATATTTAGGTGAACACAGCGCCAATATTTTTTCAGTAAAATACTTGTTTCAGTTTAATTTTATTTTAGTTGGCAGCTTTGGGTATACTCATATACAGCAGCGCAGTGGGGTAACAGCAAGTTGGGGTGCGCAGAACTTGTTTACCGCTTGTAAGTAAAATTACTTATTGTTGGTGCTCTACCTCTGCCAGAAGTCTATACCTAGCATCAACTACTCCTTTAGTAAAATATTACTTTCCAAGATTAGTGTTGAGCTTTCCTGCTGCTAGATTAAGGGCATGCCCCTTTGTTCTTGTTTTCAACTCTTTATTGAAAATGCTGCCTTCTTGGTCCTTATTCACAACTGTATTAAGTTTAAAGGTTTCAGTCCTGTCCAATCTTTTCCTTTTTTTTTTTGTCAAAGTAGTATAAATTGAGTTCCAGCACCAAGATTTGATAGCTTCCACCATCAGGCCTCCAGTATTGAGACTCCTTACTTCATCCCTGGCCATAAAGAACAATGGTTGTCTCCAGAGTACCTCCAAAAATGGCCTTTGTTTTCTTTGGCCAAATCGCATTGGAATGCAGCAGATTGTAACCCCCCCCCCCCCCCCCCGCCCCCCGTTCTGTTTTTGGATTTCCCCACAAGTTTTCAGTAGTTATCACAAAAAAATTTAAATATTGTTATATCATGCTGTCTACTCTTACTTTTTTTTTTGTCCTAAACACGGATACATTTTGTTCCTACACATATTTTACCTTTAAGGAAACCTGTCATTGAAAAAATAAGCAGGCTGACCAGCATCTCAAACTGCTAGTTGCCTGGCTTTCCTGGTGATGTTCAGACTCAAGAATTAATGAAGTCATCAGAGAGTTAGCATGACAAGAAGGTAACCATTATTTTTATAAAGAGATCAGCAGTAGCACTCTACATATTTCTTTAATGCCAGCTTTTTTTTTTCCAAGAACCCATTTGTTGTCCAGCACTTAGATTACATTTTGCTATTAACCACTAAAGTATTTAAACTATGGTTTTAAGTTCAAATTTGCTGGATGATGTTAATTTTTTTAAACATTATTCAACCAGATATTGCATTAGATGCCTCTAGTATAACAAAAACTCTTCCTGATTTGACCTTAAACCCAATAATGGACAGTAACTGGCCACACAGTAACGGAAATATGTTTCACTGTTTCACTAAACATTGTTGCTTACTTACCTACTGAAAATTGCATCCTTGCTTTAATTAATGCCTGATTATGGACTTAATGCGGTCAGCAAAAGTTTTCCTTAAAGCTCTTAAGTATATATACAAACATCTAGAGAACCTAATTCATTTAGAAAAAGGAAAATATTATTTAAAATGTCATTAATGGAATTAACAGCAGAAAATAAATAAATAAATAAATACAATATATATATATATATATATATATATATATATATATATATATTTTGCCTTTGGCGATGTTCAGGGGTGGGGACACTAGGCGCCATCCTTAAGCTCCTCACTAAACTAGTCTTAGATGACCCTGTACGCACCTTAGATAGCCCAGAACTGTCAGCTCTGCACTTTCATTTGATATTCTTTAGAACCAAAGGCAACTGAGGAGATGGAGGTTAGGTAAATATAGTCCCATTCTATCCTTTGAGGTTATCATTTATGTCAAGATCATGTGTCAGCATGAGTACTGGCATTACCTGTGCTAACCCCTGCACAACTTATGCTAACCCTTAAGATAGACTCCATAGCCTTTTACTGCTGGTAAAAACATGGTTTTGTATGCAGAATATCCCAAAAAGTATCTTTACTTGTTTCAGGGTTCAGATATACCCCTTTACAAGCTCACAAAGCAAATACATTCACCTTTTAGAACAAGTTAGTGATTCCCAGTAAATATCCCAATGAAAATAGACTCTAACCAGGTGGCACCATTGCAAAGAGTGTGTATTTATTGAAATGTAACAATCATTGCAGCTACAGAGGTTATAGAAGGAACTACTTAAAGCAGAAGATTATTTTTTAGGCCCCCACATTAAAATATATATATACTGTATACATAGATAGGTTTTTATTAGGGCTTTCTGGCTGATTCAATGGCATCATGGGTCCTTCTACTGTTTCTTTGGTGGTGGCGGGAGGTGATTCTTACTGCCACACTATAAGACACTCATAAAATAATACATGAGAGCCATGCTGGAAAGTAATACACTAAGCCCAGGCTGTGTGATTAAGCCTTCCAGAGTGTGGGTCCAACAGAGCTTAGCCTCATAGTGGGTTGAATCACACTGGTCGTCATTTAACTCAGAAGACTGAACACATCTAGTGATAAAAAATAATTACTTTGGCAGTCAGCTACGGCTTAAAGGCAATACTGCAGAAAAAAAGATGCTTTTTAATCCTTTTTAATGGGCTTTTTACTTTTTAAAATTTTGACTGGAGTTCAGCTTTAAAAGTTCTAGAGTTGTATTGTAAAGTTTTTGTTTCCTCTGCTGTTGTGAATATAATCTCCAGGCAGGAGATGTTCATACAAGAACTTGCCCCTGGATTCATCTATGTCAAGAGGGGGAGACCAGAGAGGCTCGAGCAGGAGCTCCTCCATCATGCACACATGGCTACTTCTGCCAAGCTATGTCCAAGTGGATGTGTAATACGTGGTATTATTGCACTACATATGGGTAGAGAGCTTTTAACCATTCTCTTCCCCCTCTGACCATTTGTACTATTTAATTAATAAGCTACAGTGTATGCTGTAAGCTATATAGCTGACTACAATATTCACTGTCATAAGAATTGCACCAAGATCTGACTGCTCTTCTTTTCAGAGATAGGTATATTCCCTTTAGCATTTCTAGGGAAGAAAAAGTAACAGGCAGCAAGAAAAAAAAAGGTAAAACCAGCAGGGCTTTCAATCCATATAAGTAAGATAGTGATTAGCAAATTGATTCACAAATTGCAACTTTTTTCATTTTGCCTAAATATATTCAAGCAGACTTGTTGAATTGAACATCATACAATTTATGAACCATCATTTTCTGGACTCCTGAAATGCCTCATCATAAATATCTTATTATGATAAGTCAAAACAAAAATGTTGGATTTACCAATTCTCCTGTTACTGGTAAAAAAAAATGCTGATTTGCCTATTGGCCTAATTTTCAGATCAGTTTGTTCTTCCAGCTCCAGCACCCTGTCCCCATCAAATTCCTTGTTATTCCATCACAAGGTGTCCATTAAATAGTTCAGAAATAACAGAAACACTTTGTGTAAAATATAAAATATACATGACAGAGTTATGAATACATGTGTTTTATGGTCAGCCATATAGTGTAAGACATTTATAGTGGAAATTTAAAGATCTTCTTTCTTGCCTAATCTATCTATAGTGAATGTGCCAATTTTTGCAGATCATAGGAGACCATGCTAGCCATCTACTGATCTGTTATATCTTTGAAATGTTGAAATGTGTAGTATATAATATATTTTTTTTAATTAAATGTATACTTCTTGGTCTGCTCACTTTCCTATCCGCTTGGCATTCCCCCGGCTTCTCTTCAGACAAAGATGTGAGTGCTTTGATCTGCCTGGCAGAACCCACTGGGGCATTGGCTTAGAGGTTAATTACACAAAGACGTTCTCCAGCTGGGGCAGATCGCTCCCCCTCTATGTTTGACCCTCTCCCAGGTACCCCTCTAAAGACAGACGGCTGAAATAAAAAGAGCAGCGGAAAACCTTTTGATACAGCTAAGTCTCCACTCGTGGAATGTTTAATTATTTTGTTGTTTGGATAAGTGATGTTTGAAATATGAATGGGTTCATAGCTGCGTTGATATCATTATGCTGTCAGGGTGGTTTATAATTTCTCCCTTATTTAAAGAGAATTTAACATGTTAGTTACCGTATGTTGTTTATAAAGCTTGTGCTTTTATTTGATTCTGGGAAATTACTTGATGAGCACTCTGGCTTTCAGTGCTGGTATCCTGTATTCAGTTCCTGCCAGGTCTTTATCAGTGTGGAATTTATATGTGAATCTCTTCCCACGATCAAGAAACATATTTACAGATTGGTTGGGTTCCACCTAAAATAACCCTTAGCCTTGGTTTACACTGGCGCGGCTTTGAAATCGTGCTACTTCAGCATGATTTAAAAGTTGAAGATCAGTGCGATTTGCACCCCTGATTTCATTGCAGCTTGCAACTTCTTTTAATAGTAGTCTATGCAAGTCGTAGCGAAATCATCCAAAAATAACGCAGGAACCTTTTTCAAAGTCGCTGCGACATGCGTTGTGGCGATTTGAACAGTTCCATTGCTGAAAAGGGGGTGCAACTTGTCATGAAATTTGGAATTGTCAAATCCCATGACAAATCGCACCCGTGTGAACGGGGGCTTAGAGCCCATTTATATCTTAGTGTTGTGTTACTTTACATGTACTAATGTGTGTTGTGTCATTTGCTACCATGCATTGCATTAAGGCAGCCCATTTATTTTGAATCGGCTGTCAGCAGTGGTGGCTGGTGCTCAATTTTCTTGGGGGGGAGGGGGGTGTACCACGGCCGGAAAAAAAAAAAACACATTGGAATCCAATGCGTCCAGTGCCCTGCATGCAGATTAGGGGTCAGATGCATGGATTAGGGGGACGGCGCCCCTGCACCCTACGTTGACAGCACTGCTCCTCTGTAAATACAATACAGTAACTGTTGTCAGTCTAGTGTAGCCCTACCCCTGTGAGGGCTGCTCAAAGATACTGTACCCCAATGGTTGCCCTGACCTTATAAGTCTTCTGACACCTCTGACACCCTAGGTTCAGACATTCTATAAAAGAAAGAAGAATGCAGACACAGAATAATTCAAAGCAGACCACATACGTTTTATTTAAAACCTTTGCTGTAAACAGTTTCCGTGAAGATAGATCAGACCAGAAACATATGGTTTGTATAGTATTGTACACTTTAAATGAACAGGCAAACAAAGGTTCCACAGTAACTCCCAGAATAAACAACAGTAGGAAAATAGTGAACAATTCTGGCCTATGACTGCAGGTCAGAAAAAGGGCTGAAGAATGACCAATTCTGTAGTCAAACTACTCCCTGCTTCCTCCTGATGCCACAGCCCCTTTTAGCAGTTAATTAATGCAGACTAGCCTATAATTCCCAAAATAACATCCTAGTCTCTAAGTGTAAAAGAGTTCTTAGGTGTTATGAGGTCAAATAGCTGCCCACATGTTCCTGTCCCTTGGGGGGAGAAAAGGGGAGCAAAGGAGTCCTGATGTTGAAGCAAAAGTCTTGAATCTTCTGCTGGCGCAATTGTTGAGGCCTGAAATAATAGTGTAATATTTACATCCAGTAGCAGCCATATATAACAGATGTCTCCTCATAGAGCTCTAATGGGTGAAGCAAGGTAAAGGTGTCGGCATGCAGTGTCCTAGGTACAAAGAGGGTGGGCAGATACCAGCTCATCAGACTAAACAATATCAAGCTCAAGGGATGGTGTGGAGATCCTGCTGCAGGTTCCTGCAGATGCTCTATTCAGGGAGGATGCTTGACTCTCTTTACAGCTACAGCTCAACTGGATCTACAAAGCAGGTACTGATGACGATCACCCGATTGTCACCAGGCCGACCAGACACTGCTGAACAACAGATGTGTCCGCGCCCGCTCTCTGGAGGTGCTCTCTCTCCCACCTCTCTGCCTAGGCTGCAGCTCAGACTTCCTCTGACTCACCAACTGGATCGCTGCTGCCAGGTGAAGGCTGTGGTCCCCAGAGGCCGACTCATCCCCAGTACAATCTATTTATCCCCTCTCCCAACCTTCTGTTCTCTCCCTCCAGCCAACTGGAACTTGTAGTCTGCAATGGTCTGGCTCCAGCAGAAATTGTGCTATCTGAACCACATGTCCCAAGATCACTTGCCCCTCTGTTACTAAGCCTCGCTTGCTGTGCATTCAGGATGTGACAAAACAGAGTCCCGTCTGAGCACTAGGGGAAACAACTACACTGTGGCAGATGTTGTAAAGCGTCCCCTGACCCTGCAGGCAATTTAGCCAGCTCATGGCTACACATGGATAAAGAGTGTTACTTGCCAGATCCACCAGTTAAAAATAAAGGAAGATATAGCCTGAAAGAGAAAACAAATAAAACCACTAAATATAAAGACAAGCTGGCTGCAAGATATTACATTTTTGCTCCTGGGTTTAGTGATACCTTAAGTTATATGTAAATTTCAGATTTTTACTTTTGAGTATGTACCAACCCCTCCTGCCCTCTGCTCCTTCCTATTGGTCACCTGGTGTGATAAAGGCTCACTAAACAAAAATTTATGTGAATGAGGTTTGACGTTAAAAGGAAAAGTTGATATTTACATATGACTTCAACTGTTTATAACTTCAGATTTATGATTGTTGATGATTTTATGCTTAGTCTGAGTTACTTTTAGGTTTGTGACCATTTATTTTAAATGATTTGCCCTTTAATAGATACACTGATTGCTCTTACAAAACCTAAATGGATGTTTTTAACAGAACTCATAATGTCTTATATTTTATTTAAGATCAATCATAAATTTTGCAATTACCACTTTTAATTGCAAACACAAAAGTTAGAAAACAGGATGCCACTTATTGAGGAATAAAACCATCCAAACCTTTAACAAAAAAACCCCAAACCATTTTTTCTAAGCTTGATGAAAGAGTTCAGGCCATGTGATAGCGCTGGATACATTAGCAGCACTATATAAAATCTTTTATATATATAATATAGCCAGTGCTGTGGGTGCCCTTCCATTACCAGTGTAAAATCAGGAGTGCCTAATGGAAGGCCTAGTGAGTGTTAGTGCTGCTTTTACAGCTTGTTCATTCAAGAATGTTTCCATGTATTTTCCTTCTTCAGCCTTTGCTATGTGTCTGTCTGCTCCTTCAGGACATACAGAACAAAATACTTCATTCTGGAAAGTAATACCACCAAAGCTGTCCACAGACAGGGCCTTTTTTCTTAACATGTGCCCCAGAGGCCGCTGGTCTTCAAGGTAGTGAGATGCAGACATTTTCCAAGATCTCACCTGACCAGAACTTTAGGCTGGATTCACACCTATGCATTTTTAGTGCTTTTTGCATTTTGCAGATTTGCACTACAGAACATGTTCCATAGGAAACCACGTTAAATGGGCTGTAGTGCAAATCTGCAAAATGCAAAGCACTAAAACTGCATAGTGCATAACTTAAACCACAAATTAAAGCCTAAATTAAGTCATAGAAATAATAATCTAAAAAATTACTAGAAACCTAAATCTAAATTTAGCTGAGTAGTCCAATAGGTAGCAGAGGAAAACCTAGTGCATTTAGCAATTAGCTAGCAAAATATGTGTACACCCCCCTGTTGTCTGTGTGAGGGGTGTTGCTTTCATTAAAGTGGAAGTAAACCCTCCTATCGTTTTCAGCCAAGGAAGCCACCATCTTGGCCTCTGTTTAGTCTAGAACTGCCATGATGCTGCACATGTGATCCGTTATGACACCTCCCATTGGATGGTTTGACAGTTTGGTTGAGAGCACAACCAATGGGAGTGTTACTTTTCCGGCACCTGCCTAGCCAGAGCAAAGGAGTGGGAGGGTAGGACCTAGCATTTTATTTAACCACTTCAATATCGGCACTTTCCTCCCTTCCTGCCTAGGACAATTTTCATCTTTCAGCACTGTTGCACTTTGAATGACATTCAAAATACATTTTTATAATTTTCTTCCCACAAATAGAGCTTTCATTTGGTGGTATTTGATCACCACTGGCGTTTTTTTATTGTTTGCTAAACGAACTAAAAAAGACCAAAATTTTTGAAAAAAAAAAGTTTTTCTTTGTTTTTGTTATAAAATGTTGTTTTCTCCTTCACTGGCGGGCACTGATTAGGCGGCACCTATGGGTACAGTGTTGTATGACCGCGCAATTGTTATTCAAATTGCGTCAGCGCTGAAAGCTGAAAATTGGTCTGAGCAGGAGGGGGGTTTAAGTGCCCAGTAAGCAAGTGGTTAAACTTACTTTTATGTTATTAGCTAAACAAATGTTATATAAAACTTAGCTTTGTCAAAAATTTGAAAATTGTTCTTGTGTTCATTGAGCTATTGATTAAAATCTTACGTTTCAAAAAGGGTGTACTCATTTATGTTGAGCATTGTATATGTATATATATTTATATTTAAACCTTTGTAGTTGTTTCCTTGTAGCAGATGTGCACAAAGGACTCTATAGGCAGCTTGTATTTTTCAGAACAGTTTACATTGTGCAGTGTAGGGACAGACTGGGGGACAGTTTTTGAGCTTTGAGCCAAGAGATTTTTTACCCTTTCTTACAACAGTAAAACTAGATTTACTAAAGGCAAATAGACAGTTGCACTCTGCAAGAGCAGTTGCTCCAGAGCTTAGTAAACGTAACTCCCTAGCCTCATCCTTAACATCACATGGGAGGTGAAAAAACAGTCCTCAAGGCGCCCCAACAAGTCATGTTTTCAGTAAACATGACCTGTTGGGGCACCTTGAGGGTTTTGAGAAACACTGGTCTAGAGAGTTCGAAATCTGCTGTTTTGCATACTATCTACCTATACATACAAGATACACCTGATCGGAGTGAATTATAGTTCCCAAAACCACTTCCAGTACAGATGATCGTGTTCCCAAGCAATATAAGGATTTCTTTTAAAGGCTTGAGTTTATCTAAGCTCTGGGGAGTTCCTTGGGGGAGCATGCCTCACACGATGAAGATTTTGTGTTTGGTGGATGGTGCACACACTGACCAATTTCTAGGATCACCCACTGTGTTTAACCACCTCAGCCCTGGAAGAACTGGCTGCTCAAAGACCATGCCATTTTTTGTGATATGGCACTGCGTCGCTTTAACTGACAAGTGCGCGGTCGTGCGACACTGTACCCAAACAAAATTGACGTTCTTTTTTTGTGGTTTTTTTTTTTGGTGGTATTTGATCATCTCTGCGTTTTTTATATTTTACGCTATAAACAAAAGAAGAGCAACAATTTTGAAAAAAACACAATATTTTGTACTTTTTGCTGTAATAAATGGCCTAATTTTTTTTTTAAAAAAAACTATTTTTTTCCTCAGTTTAGGCCAATAAATATTCTTCTACATATTTTTGGTAATAAAAATCGCAAAAAGCGTATATTGATTGGTTTGCACAAAAGTTATAGGGTCTACAAAATAGGGGATAGATTTATGGCACTTTTATTATTATTAATTTTTTTTACTAGTAATGGTGGCGATCTGCAATTTTTATCGAGACTGCAACATTATGGGGACACATCGGACACTTTTGACACATTTTTGGGTGGATTGACAATTATACAGCGATCAGTGCTGTAAAAATGCACTGATTACTGTATAAATGTCACTGGCAGGGAAGGGGTTAACACTATTGGGCAATCAAGAAGTTAACTGTGTTCCCTATGTGTGTGTTCTAACTGTGGGGGATGGGGCTGACTATAGGAGATGAGAGATCGTAGGAATTCACGATCTCTCTCTCCTCTCATCACAGAACTTGGATATGTGTGTTTACACACACACACGTGTCCCTGTTCTGCCTCTCGTTCATGGCCGGCGGCCCTGAGCATCGGCACCCGCCGCTGTGCAGCCGCCACGTGCGCACGCCTGCTATACTGCTTAAAGAGACTGACGTATAGCTACGACAGTTCGCGGGATCATGCCGACCTGCCGCAGTATAATGATGGCGGCTGGTCGGCAAGTGGTTAAAGAGCAATTTATACTGTCATCACATACGAATCATCTATTTGGGATATTGATGTTGGTCAGAAGCTAAAATGGACTAACAGTAGTGCTGTTTTAACATGGGAGTGATGCAGCAGTTTATCTGAACTGTCTTGTGTTCATTTTTTTATAATATTGTGTTTGCTAAGAAGTCAGAACCATTATTTGTATACATTTCATAGCTTCAAGCATGCTGGAGCAATCTGCAAACACTCCTGTAGGCATTTAAGACAGTGCCAAAGGTAATTTTAGCCCCTCATATATAACTCATATTTGTCCCCCACAGGCAATATTATTTACATTATTAAATCTGTAGATCCTAGGCATGATGTTCTGCTTGTGAGTTGAAGCCAACCTGCTCACGTGGACTCTATTTTGTTACATTATGTTTAAATAAAAAATGCAATAGAAATAAAAATACCCAATGAAAATAGTTGGTGGGGTTGGTTTCTTTCTTGGTTAATGGATTATGTTTTAAATAAGTTATTGTTAAAGTCATTGTTAAAAAGCATGTGGGACCCTATGTGTTTTCAGTACAAAAACAGCCTTTGCCCACAGTATAGCTGAAACAAGTAAATCTAGTACAGGGAAAGGGAGATCACAGTGCTGTAGAATAGATTAATACATGGAAACCCTAATGCCGTGTACACACGACCGGACTTTTTGACCAAACTGGTCCAACGGAACGAATCCATCGGACAATTTGATCGTGTGTGGGCTTCATCAGACTTTTTCTGTCGAAAAATCTGTCGGGCTTTAGAAATAGAACATGTTTCATATCTTTCCGATGGACTCGAGTCCGATCGAAAAATCCGTTCGTCTGTATGCTAGTCCGACGGACAAAAAAGGACACAAGGGCAGCTATTGGCTACTGTCTATGAACTTCCTTATTCTAGTCCGGTCGTATGTCATCACGTTCGAAACGATCGGACTTTGGTGTGTTCGTGTGTAGGCAAGTCCGTTTCATTGGAACTCCGTCGGAGCTCCGTTGAAAAGTCCTTGGGGGTTCAGTCCGACGAAAAGTCCGGTCGTGTGTACACGGCATAACTTAAAGTTACATTTTATTCACAAATTTGCAAACAGGCAAGAGACTGTGGAGTGGAATTACCTTGAGCTTAGTGAATGCGGTGATGATTTCCATCATCCAATCATGTGCAAATAAAAATAATTTTTTTTCTTTTTAACCCCCCTGGCGGTATTCCCGAGTCTGGCTCTGGGTAATATTTTAGTACCAAAAGCGGTAACCCTGAGCCAGACTCGGGATCGCATTGCTGGATCCTGTAAGACATGACTTACCTTGTCTCCGGGATCCCGCGATGTTCTCCGGCCGGATCTTCCACCCGATGCACTGTGTGCCCTGGCTTCCGTTCCCTGTGAGCGTAGAGACGCAGGGGGTGGAACCGGCGGCAAATTCAAAAAGTAGAAAACACAAATACACTGACACATTGTAATCCTATTGGATTACATTACTAAATAAAATAAAATTGACCTCAGATTGCCCCCCAGTGCTTTGTCCAGTGCCCCTGCCTGCAGTTTTACTGTACTTTCTGTCTGGAAACTGCAGAGTGACCATGGCATCAAAAAAGCGCGCTTCAACCTCAAAAGCAGCATATGACCTGCTGGAAAACAGCGACAGCGAGACAGAATCGCTTGCAGAAGTGAGTGATAGCGATTAGTGGGGAAGTTTGTCATCAGGAATGCAAAGCGATTTCAGCGATGGTCCTGCGACTGTGCCCAGTGATGTGTGGACTTGGTGCTCGATTGATTGCGCTACGGAGCACACAGCGCCCCCAAGATTCCCGTTTACCGGAGCACCTGGTATCAAAGTGGAGGTTGAAGATGACAGCCCCTTGGGATACCTCCAACACTTTTTGACTGATGAGGTCATAGAAAGAATTGTTACAGAGACCAATCGGTACCAGGAGCAACAAGCTGCTATACCTCAGAGGTTTTCAAGAAGCAGAAAATGGGAACCAGTGACCAAGGAGGACATCTGGAAGTTTCTGGGCCTAATTTTTCTCCAGGGAGTGGTGGGGAAACCCCTGCAGAAGTGGTACTGGACAACCAACAAAATATTAGCCACTCCCTTTTTTTGGCACCATCATGTCGGAATAAACATTTTCTCTCATAATGAAATATCTGCATTTTCAAAATAATGAAGAATTTGATGAGACTTCTCATCCAGCTCCAAAACTGAAAAATATTTGGGACCTATATCAAATTATTCAGAAAAATTTCCAGCAGACCTATGTACCAGAGAGAGACGTCAGTATCAACGAAAGTCTAATGGCCTACAAAGGAAGACTTAGCTGGATACAGTACATCGCATCTAAGAGAGCACGATTCGGCATAAAATCATTCATGCTCTGTGAAGCCAGCACTGGTTACATATGGAATTCGGTCCTTTACACCAGGAAAGGGACCAAATTCAACGACAGATTCAGTTATTATGGAATGGCAACCGCTTCTGTTCTTACTTTGATTGAGCCATTGCTGAATCAGGGGTACTGTGTAACCACAGATAATTTTTACACTTCTCCAGAACTCTATGAGTTCCTTCTACAACACAAGGCAGATGCATACGGGACTGTTAGAGCTAACCGGCGTGACATGCCGCCAACCTTTGGCAATAAAAAGCTCAAGGCAGGAGAAATAGTTGCCTGGCAAAAAGGCAAAATGATGGCACTAAGATGGCGCGATAAAAAAGATGTGTGCCTAATGAGTACCAGTCACAACACCTCTACTCTCATGGTACATACAAAAGGTGGAAAAGACATAATGAAACCACAAGTCGTGATGGACTACAACAACACCATGGGAGGTGTTGACAGAGCTGACCAGTCCATGACTTTTTATCCTGCTATGAGAAAGCAACAAAAAAAAATTACAAAAAATCTTCAGGCATCTTCTTGAACAGTGTCTGTGGAATGCTTTCATTCTTCTTCTAAAAAAAGAGTGACAGGCCTGTGATTCATGCAGACTTTGTTTGGAAAGTTGCCGAACTTATATTTCTCAAGCACCAAACACCAACCACTGTAAATAGATCTGGACGTCGTGCTGCTGGCGTTGTGAACCCGGAACGCCTGACAGGTCGACACTTTATGGACCACATTCCACCAACGGAAAAGAAGGCAGCACCCACAAGAATGTGTGTGGTTTGCTGCTCTAAATGTGACGACACAGGAAGGAAAATCAGAAAAGAAACCCGGTTCTACTGTCCTGACTGTGACGTTGGACTTTGTGCTGTACCCTGTTTTAAAATTTTCCATACCAGAGATGTTTACTAAAGCAATATGACTACTAATATTGCACTCTTGTTTGGCCAAAAAAAAATGTCAGTGTTTTTGATTTATATTATTTACTAAACTTTATTGAAAAAAAAGTATTACTACTATTATATTATTATTTGTTATTATTTATAGTTATTTATTATATTATAATTTATGATTTTGTGTTTCAAACTTTATCATACACGGGATGTCTACTAGACTCTTGTTTGGACAGATTTCAGTAAATTATTCCTAAGAATTACAGGCCTACAATATAAAACGCCAAATTTCTGTGCAAAATAATTGTACTGCTTTCAGCACCTAAAATCCGAAAAAATCATACCGCCAGGGAGGTTAATTTTCCTCGCACCTGATTAGGTATTCTTTACAAAGTGAAGCTACACCTCATTCACTAAGCTCTGGAGAAAATGAGTGCAACTGTGCTTGCAAAGTGCAGAGTCTATTTACTTTTAGTAATAGACTTCTCTTCTGCATTAACCACTTCAGTCCTGAAAGGTTCTACCCCCTTCATGACCAGGCCATTTTTTGCGATACGGCACTGCGTTGCTTCAATTGACAATTGTGCAGTTGTGCAACGCTGTACCCAAATAAAACTGATGTCCTATTTTTCCCACAGATAGAGCTTTCTTTTGGTGGCATTTGATCACATTGAAAACAATATTTTTTTTTACTTTATGCTATTAAACATGCCCAATAAAAAAATGTAAAAAAATCTAATTTCTTCATCAGTTTAGGCCAAAATGTATTCTGCTACATGTTTTTGGTAAAAAAAATCCCAATAAGCTAACATTGATTGGTTTGCGCAAAAGTTATAGTGTCTACAAACTGTGGGATATATTTATGGAATTTTTATTTACTTATTTATTTATTTTATACTAGTAATGGCAGCGATCAGCGATTTTTAGCGGGACTGCGACATTGTGGTGGACAATCAAAGGGTTAAATGTGTCCCTAGGGGGTGCTTTCTAACTGTGGGGGATGTGCTTTGACTAGCGGAAAACAGGGATCCGTGTTTCTTCTTAGCAGAAACACAAGATCTCCATTTTTCCCCTCTGGCAGAACAGCGGTCGGCCTTGTTGACATAGGCAGACCGCCGCTCTGTCTCTCCTTAGAATGATCGGCGGGTCCCGGCAGACATCGCGTCTGCCGGACCTGCTATTTGGCTCCCGCTGTATCCAATCACAGCGGGAGTAGGTCGCCGGCGGCACGCACACGCACCCCAGACCGCGTGCACAAAATCACAAAGGAACAGGTATGTGATTTCATGCAGGAGGGCTGCCCTGTCACAGTATATCTGCGTGGGGTGGTCCATAAGTGGTTAAAGTATTCCTAAGCTTGGTACACACTGCACGTTTTATTTTCATTCATCCCAACAGGATGTGTACCAACACAAGTGATGTTGGTGCGATGATCTCCCCCGCTGTGCTATTGTATTCTGACGGGGGGACTCTTCCCCTCGCCAGAATACACCGATCAGCGCTCGCAACCATTGGCTCTAACCATTGTTGGTTTTTGTGCACGTCCCTTCAACAAAAGCCAGTTGTTAGATCGGCTTCTGTCAGACAGACTGCTGTACACAATGACTGATTTTCAGACATCATGTACCCAGCTTTACCTGCTTGTTCACAACATATACTGAACTGCACATTCGCAGCTCACTGTACAATTTTGGCACCCGCTGATAACAATGAACTCCCATGCATGCATGGGAGTCGTGTCATCGCAGCCAACCAAAATAGCCAGAAAAAGACAAACTAGAGTCAGTGGCCATCAAGGGACCTTATCACTAGAGTGGAGGTAAGTATAGTTTGTAATATTTAGGTTTGCGTATCATCAATAACTGCCATGTTTTGTTTTTAGTAAAATACGTGTTTTCACTTTTTTTCTGCTTTGTTGCAAGCCAATGCTGTTGATCAAATGTAGCTTCTTAACAGACCATTCTTGTCGATATGCACTCCAGCAATGGCTGCATGGTAATTCTCAGGGTGGGCGTTCTAATGGTGACAACAGTGGACCATTCTCATGTGATATCTATACAGAAAGGGCCACCTGTAGTCTCCATTTGAAGTCCATGAAACAAGGTAGCAATAGAGGAGCATAAATAGTAAACAGGTCACCCTAAAACAGAAAGTCATGCATAAGGACTTTCATAACAGGTTCACCAGGTATTAATATAAGCTGCAAATTAAAATTAAAATGTGAAAGCTTATATGAGATTTTAGTAATTGAGGTTACTTATACCTTAAAACAATGCAAGAGGTTTTAGTAATATTTGTTTTATTTATTCAGACCATGCTGCCATGGCAGATTAATCAGAAGTAAACAACAGGGGATTTTGTTAAAGTGTTAAAAGTCGGCAGTCTCAATACTGAACTGTGTCCGGACACAATTATGCTAAATAGATGATTCATTTAGTGTCGGTGCACAACATTAATCCATGAGCTGGCACACCCAATGGATATATTTCTTTAACTTATTAGTGAAGTATTCCTTTATTGTAGACAACTTGTCTTTCATTATTTTCTACTTCTAAGCCCAACAAAGCTGCAGTCTTGCTCTGTACAGCCTTCTAATTTAGAAACTGGGAGGAAAATGGAATATATTGCACGGTGTCAGCTGTGGCGGCTCTTGTTTGCTCAGGTCACCTGCTGAATATAGCTTTGGGCTATACAAGTTTTTGTATAGAATTGGTGGTTTCACAGCAGGGTCTTTCAGCAAAGCCCTACATAACAGCAGGAAGGAATGGGGGACATAACTACACAAGGACTGAAAAGTTTCAATGAATTGCACTTTTTTATGTGGTCAGAACAGCTGCCATCTTGTACCAAGTTTGCTGGATACTGCTCTTTACACTCTCCAGAATTTATTACAAAAGCTAATGATGATAATATCTCTTTTCCCTAAAATGTACTAATGGAGAATGACAAATCCAAAAGTCCTACTGTCGGCCACCTTGTGAGAGCGAGGGGACTGATGGAGAGGAGCAAACCAGTGCCAGCCAAGTTGCTCCAATTTGCTTAAAGCAGATACCCATGGCGAACCAAGATATGTGTGAGCCGCTTAGGCTGTATGGGAATAAAGTCCTGTGCCCACCTTCATGACCCATGACATGTTGACAGTTTTCATCAAAGAATTGCACTATTTTCATGAAAGTGAAACAAAAGACTGGTTAAATAAAACAAAAATTCTATTCAAGTATGTATTCTTAACTCAAAAAAGTACCTTCTACTGCTGTCAGCCTTCTCCAAATCTCCAAATTCATGTTTTTCTGCTGTTATCTGACTTCCTGTTAAGGTGGCCACAGATGGACCAGCCAAATTTTGATCCATATGTGGCCATAGCAGTTAAAGCGGATGTAAACCCTCACATATACCCAGTGAAGTGAACAGCCTCATTTGATACACAGAGATCAAACAAATCTCCCTACATAAGTATCTCGCAAAAGTGAGTACACCCCTCACATTTTTGTAAATATTTTATTATATCTCTTCATGTGACAACACTGAAGAAATTACACTTTTCTACAATGTAAAGTAGTGAGTGTACAGCTTGTATAACAGTGTAAATTTGCTGTCCCCTCAAAATAACTCAACACACAGCCATTAATGTCTAAACCGCTTGCAACAAAAGTGAGTACACCCCTAAGTGAAAATGTCCAAATTGGTCCCAAAGTGTCAATATTTTGTGTGGCCACCATTATTTTCCGGCACTGCCTTAAGCCTTTTGGGCATGGAGTTCACCAGAGCTTCACAGGTTGCCACTGGAGTCCTCTTCCACTCCTCCATGACGACATCATGGAGCTGGTGGATGTTAGAGACCTTGCACCCCTCCACCTTCTATTTGAGGATGCCCCACAGATGCTCATCAGGGTTTAGGTCTGGAGACATGCTTGGCCAGTCCATCACCTTTACCCTCAGCTTCTTTAGCAAGGCAGTGGTCATCTTGGAGGTGTATTTGGGGTTGTTATCATGTTGAAATGTTGCCCTGTGGCCCAGTCTCCGAAGGGAGAGGATCATGCTCTGCTTCAGTATGTCACAGTACATGTTGGCATTCATGGTTCCCTCAATGAACTGTAGCTCCCCAGTGTTGGCAGTACTCATGCAGCCCCAGACCATGACACTCCCACCACCATGCTTGACTGTAGGCAAGACACACTTGTCTCTGTACTCCTCACCTGGTTGCTGCCACACATGCTTACACCATCTGAACCAAATACATTTATCTTGGTCTCATCAGACCACAGGACATGGTTCCAGTAATCCACGTCCTTAGTCTGCTTGTCTTCAGCACACTGATTGCGGGCTTTCTTGTGCATCATCTTTAGAAGAGGCTTCCTTCTGGGAAAACAGCCATGCAGACCAATTTGATGCAGTGTGCGGAGTATGGTCTGAACACTGACAGGCTGACCCCCCCCCACCCCTTTAACTTCTGCAGCAATGCTGGCAGCACTCATACGTCTATTTCCCAAAGATAACCTCTGGATGTGAAGCTGAGCACGTGCACTCAACTTCTTTGGTCGACCATGGTGAGGCCTGTTCTGAATGGAACCTGTCTGTTAAACCGCTGTATGGTCTTGGCCACTGTGCTGCAGCTCAGTTTCAGTGTTTTGGTAATCTTCTTATAGCCTAGGCCATCTTTATGTAGAACAACAATTCTTTTTTCCAGATCCTCAGACTGTTCTTTGCCATGAGGTGTCATGTTGAACTTCCAGTGACCAATATGAGTGAGTGAGAACGATAACATCAAATTTAACACACCCGCTCCCCATTCACACCTGAGACATTGTAACACTAACTAGTCACATGACACTGGGGAGGAAAAATGGCTAATTGGGCCCAATTTGGACATTTTCACTTAGGGGTGTATTCACTTTTGTTGCCAGCAGTTTAGACATTAATGGTTGTGTGTTGAGTTATTTTGATGGGACAGCAAATTTACACTGTTATACAAGCTGTACACTCACTACTTTAATCAGAAAAGGGCTGGCGACTCGGATGCTCTTTAATAAAAGTCCTTTATTGGGTTACATGGATACACGGGTACAGGCTACGCTATACAAGCTGTACACTCATTACTTTACATTGTAGCAAAGTGCCATTTCTTCAGTGTTGTCACATGAAAAGATATAATAAAGTATTTACAAAAATGTGAGGGGTGTACTCACTTTTGTGAGATACTGAGTGTGAAGTCTGGGCATACAGCCAAGACAGCTGATTGGAGGAAAGGCACACACCCCACTCCACATTGGCAAAGGAAGGAAGTAATGTGGAGAGCTCTGCTGTGAGAATGCAAATTGTTTGCTAATCTATTTGTAGCAACCTCCCATGACACAAATTTAAGGCTGCTTTTATCTCCTGTGTCGGAGAACTTGTCAAAAGTTGTCATGCTGATAACAGAGCTACGGAGCAGGAGAAAGCCACGGGACTCAAGGCTTTTGAGAGAGATAAGAAAACACTACATATAGATGTGCCCAGCTCAAATTTCATGAATTGGCTGTACATCCACTTTAAACAGAAGTCAATTTACCGATCAAGCTCTGTTCAACCACCCTGTTAGATAAAAGCCACTTGATCAGCTGCTGCCAGTGACTGCAGCACTGATCTGTGTATTCTTTCAGCTGTCAAAATACAATAGCACAGAGGGGAGGATTCCCCCATCTACCTTCAATGTGTGGATGAGGGAATCAGTTCGTTTTTTTTTTCATCCAGCCCAGTGGCTGAATGAAAAAATGAAACCATATATGGGCAGCTTTAGAGGGTGGCTATGTTTGTTCCTCATGGTCCTATTGTATGTAGTGTAGCTTGGTGCTTGGCTAAGAATGGAAAGTGAGGAAAACACTGGCTGCAGTCTGCTCTGTGTAGCTGCTGCCTCAAGGTGCTGAACTGGTTAAAAACAATATCAGCAAGTGGAAGGAGCTGCTGAACAGGAAGAGTTTAATAGATTATGTCGGACATCACTGCACTCTGGGAACTGTAGTCCAGAGGAGAGAGAATTTACTGTAATCAAGAGCTTCTGAACTGCATTTCCCAGAGAGAGATTCCCAGAAGGAGGGGACAGAGCTGCATTTTCTCAGGCTGTAGAGGACACAGCTTCCTCTTGCCATGAGGAAGTCCAGAGAGAGCACATATCTGTCCAGTGTGCTGCATAACAGTGGTCTGAACAGGGTCTGGAGTGCTGAGTCCAGATGTACCAACAGCCAGAGTTACCTGGGTGTAGAGCAGAGAATGGACTAATCATAGTGTGTGATCGGATGGTAATCCCTGGGACTGGTGGGCTGCTGCTGTGGGGATTTACTATTTCCTGCTAGAAAGACTGAGCCCTTTAGGAACTGATCATATAACCATCTAGTAGCCTTATTGCTGCCCCCATTCTCATGTGCACCAATGGCACAACTGGGCCCCAGCGTTAACCGGCTGAATCATTAGGTCTAAAGACTGTCCCTTTACAGTTGCTACACAGAGAACTTTACCTACTGCTTATGCAAAGGGGTACCTTTCAGGGTACCTCACCATATCGTAGCCATTCTCCTAGAGTACACTCTAGGCTAGTTATAGTAGAAACATAGAAACCTAAAAAAGTGACAGGAGAAAAAAAGTTAATGGTCCATTGAGTCTGCTTATTTTTTTTTTACATGTATTGTATTTTTTTTCCTTTTGTTTGATACTCATTACTGTTTACTGACTCACTACCTCTGCTGGAAGTTTATTCCAAGCATCAGTAAAATAATACTTTCTAAGATATGTTTTGAACTTTCCTCCAGTTAGTTGAGGTCATGTCCCTGTGTTCTTGATCTTGATTTCATATTGAAAATACTGCCCTCATGAACCTTATTCACTTCCTTGATATATTTAAAGGTTTCAGTTACGTCTCCCCTTTCTCTTATTTCCTCTAGACTGTACATATTAAGTTCATGAAGTATCTCTTGATATGTATTATCCCCCAGACCTTTCACCATTTTTATTACCCATCTCTGGACTCATTCCTTCTTGTCAATATCTTTGTGTATGTGCGGTCTCCAGAACTGGACACAGTATTCTAAATGAGGTCTCACTAAAGATCTATATGAGGGGAATCAGGACCTACTTCCTCCTGCTGACCACTCTAGTAATGCATCATAGCAATAATCTGAAATAAGTACCCCCAGATCTTTTTCCACTGTAGTACTGGCTAACACTGTACCCCCAATGTTGTACTCTGTCAAAGATTCTTTTTTCCCTAGGTGCATTATTTTACATTTAGAAACAATGAACTGCAGTTTCCACTGCTTTGACCAATCTTCTAACAATGTCAATCATGTTGCATGTTACAGAAACCTCCAAGGATAGCAACCCTATTGCACACCTTTGTTTCATTAGAAAGAGACATCCCTTACAGAACAACGCTTTATTTATATTACTTACATATATATTAGATGGAACAGGACCTAGTACAGAGCCTTGTGGTACACCACTAGTGACTGGTCTCTGTTTTTTTTTTTTTTTTAATTATTTATTTATCATTTTTCGTAACAATACATTCCCCACAGGGAATAATCCATAATACAAATCCACATTGATATAAAAAATAATTATCCCCCACACCCACCTCCCACCAACCCCCCCACCCCCCTACCCGCCCCAACCTGCAGGACACTGCTCACAGAGGACGCCTTCCTTCGTGGTCTCTTTGCTCTTCGAAAAGTACCTGCCTTATTATACCAAATTTATAATCTCCTTTAAATAGCTCCAGGTCCTTTTAAACTCGATCCAGCCTGCCCATTTCCCTGAATGGTCCTTCTCCTCAGGTTCAGCTCCCCCTTCGCCAATACACTCGACATTGTATATTTCATTAAGGCCAAAGAGCCAGTCTCGAGTGTTGGGGCTCGAGGTGTCCAGCCATTTTGACGCAATCTGTCTCTTGGCTACGTCTAACATTATGGGGACCAAAGAGGATTTATAGCTCTTTACTGGTTCCGAAGTCCCGTGGAAAAGACAAACCCATGGGTCCTCCACAATTTCCCTCCCAGTGATGTCCTTTATTAATCCTAGAATTTTTTTCCAATATATTTTAATGATAGGGTACTCCCACCAGATATGGGCCATTGTTCCTAAACTTGAGCACCCCCTCCAACAAGTATTAGACTTCGTCTTATCCATTTTGCTTACCCTGTCTGGGGTGGCATACCATCTTGCAAGGCATTTGTAGTGAATTTCCGTTCTCCTAGTATCTACAGCTAGATAATGAACCAGCCTCAAAATTTTATCTATCATAATTCTATTACATTGTGACCCCAAATCCTGCTCCCACCTTTTGATGTAGGGGGGCACCTCCAGCTCCTGCTCTGCTCCCAATATCCTATATATTTGAGCTATGACACCGCCTGATTGCTCCTTCGTACAGAGCTGCTCAAACGGTCTGAGCTCCTCCAGACTTCTGAGCGGTTTCAGTAACTTTTCAATAAAGTGGGAGAGCTGGAGGTACCTCCACCCATCCATAACCCATAACTCTGACTCAATACTTAGTTCCGTGAATGTGCGTATTCGCCCCTTGTTTATAAAATTTTTTAATTGAATTGACTGGTCTCTGTTCTGAATGAACCCCATTTACAACTGCATATCGACTGAATTACCCAAGGGTTAAGTCCAAGGTTTTGTATTAGATCAATATGTCAATATCAATGTCCACAGCACCACCCTGGTCCAAAACATTGGTGTTATACTCAATAAATGCAGTCAGATTAGTCTGATAAGATCTACCCTCAGTAAAGCCATGCTGCTTTGGGTCCAGCAAGTTGTGTTTTTAAGTGATCAATGAGCCTTCATTTCAGGAGTGATTGCATTAACTTGACTACAACCGATGTTAAACTCACTGGCCTGTAATTGCCAGCTTCTACCTTGCTGCCCTTCTTGTGGATAGGTACAATATTAGCTGTCCACCATCATGGGAAGCTTACCCTATTAGCAGAGATTGATTAAAAATATCAGTTAATGGTCCAATAATTATTCCTCAAAGTTCTCTTAGAACTTGGCCCATTGATTTATTAAGCTTTAACTGAGCCAGTTCCTTTGCTACCTCCGTCTCCAGAAATCCAAAAAATGAACCATCATTATTAGAACCAATATGATTACACAACTTGTTATTGCTAGTACAATTTATTTATGAGAAGACTGAACAGAAGTAATTGTTTAAATGGTTTGCTACATCCAGGCCTCAACACTATTCGAATATATATGTGGAAAAGACCAAAGTTTTACCAGCGAGTCAAGAACCCAAAAGCAAAATATAAAGAAACAACACAATAACGGATAGTCTAGGATGACTCATCCTAGACTACCCTTTATTGTGTTGTTTCTTTATACATCCAGGTCTCCCTCAACATACAGTGGCTTGCGAAAGTATTCGGCCCCCTTGAACTTTTCAACCTTTTGCCACATTTTAGGCTTCAAACATAAAGATATAACATTTTTATTTTTTGTGAAGAATCACCAACAAGTGGGACACAATTGTGAAGTGGAACGAAATCTTTTGGATTTTTGAAACTTTTTTAACTAATAAAAAAATGAAAAGTGGGGCGTGAAAAATTATTCGGCCCCTTTGCGTTAATACTTTGTAGAGCCACCTTTTGCTGCGATTACAGCTGCAAGTCGCTTGGGGTATGTCTCTATCAGCTTTCCACATCGAGAGACTGAAATTCTTGCCCATTCTTCCTTGCAAAACAGCTCGAGCTCAGTGAGGTTGGATGGAGAGCGTTTGTGAACAGCAGTTTTCAGCTCTTTCCACAGATTCTCGATTGGATTCAGGTCTGGACTTTGACTTGGCCATTCTAACACCTGGATACGTTTATTTGTGAACCATTCCTTTGTAGATTTTGCTGTATGTTTGGGATCATTGTCTTGTTGGAAGATAAATCTCCGTCCCAGTTTCAGGTCTTTTGCAGACTCCAACAGGTTTTCATCCAGAATGGTCCTGTATTTGACTGCATCTATCTTCCCCTCAATTTTAACCATCTTCCCTGTCCCTGCTGAAGAAAAGCAGGCCCAAACCATGATGCTGCCACCACTATGTTTGATAGTGGGGATGGTGTGTTGAGTGTGATGAGCTGTGTTGCTTTTACGCCAAACATATCGTTTTGCATTGTGGCCAAAAAGTTCGATTTTGGTTTCATCGGACCAGAGCACCTTCTTCCACATGTTTGGTGTGTCTCCCAGGGGGCTTGTGGCAAACTTTAGACGAGACTTTTTATGGATATCTTTGAGAAATGGCTTTCTTCTTGCCACTCTTCCATAAAGGCCAGATTTGTGCAGTGTACGACTGATTGTTGTCCTATGGACAGACTCTCCTACCTCAGCTGTAGTTCTCTGCAGTTCATCCAGAGTGATCATGGGCCTCTTGGCTGCATCTCTGATCAGTCTTCTCCTTGTCTGAGCTGAAAGTTTAGAGGGACAGCCAGGTCTTGGTAGATTTGCAGTGGTCTGATACTCCTTCCATTTCAAAATGATCGCTGGCACAGTGCTCCTTGGGATGTTTAAAGCTTGGGAAATCTTTTTGTATCCAAATCCGGCTTTAAACTTCTCCACAACAGTATTACGGACCTGCCTGGTGTGTTCCTTGGTCTTCATGATGCTCTCTGCGCTTTCAACAGAACCCTGAGACTATCACAGAGCAGGTACATTTATACAGAGACTTGATTACACACAGGTGGATTCTATTTATCACCATCAGTCATTTAGGACAACATTGGATCATTCAGAGATCCTCGCTGAACTTCTGGAGTGAGTTTGCTGCACCGAAAGTAAAGGGGCCGAATAATTTTGCACAGTTTTTTATTTGTTAAAAAAGTTTAAAATATCCAATAGATTTCGTTCCACTTCACAATTGTGTCCCACTTGTTGGTGATTCTTCACAAAAAATTAAAATTTTATATCTTTATGTTTGAAGCCTGAAATGTGGCAAAAGGTTGAAAAGTTCAAGGGGGCCGAATACTTTCGCAAGCCACTGTAAGTGTTCTGCCCAGTTTTCATTTTTGTGATCCCATTGTATTCTTTCCTTCTATCACTAATGTACCTAAAAAGGTTTTATCTTTTTTCCTAATAGGTTTATCAATTTCCTCATCTGTCTGTGCTTTGGTAGGATGATTACCGTATGTGTTTTGCTTTTTTTTGTCTATTTTTATACACTTCTCTATCAGCTACACATCCTGCTTCATGGAATCTCCTATATGCCGATTTCTCCTTTTCTATCCTACATACCTCTTTAGTGAACTATATTAGTCTTTTCTTCTGTTTATTCATACTAAATTGCCTGACATATCATCTAGTTGCCTCCATTATTATTAATCACATTCAATTAATGCTTATATGCACTGTTTATTGCTGACTCAGTGACTTTACTGATTCATGAATTAATCCCATTCTAGCTGTAAAGAACTCTATTCTAAGTTACCTTGGCATAGTGATTATACTGTCTAGTGGACTGTATCTTAACATACCTTCAGTGTGTTCATTTATGATCAAACCACCATTGTTGTAACCAATACACTGAGTTAATTTACCACCAAATGGTCTTGTATTTATTTCCTGGTACTAATTTACAAGCAAGTTTGTAGGTTCCTCCTCAGCGGCTCCTGTGGGGCATCCCCTACGCTTGCCCCTGGGTGGGTCCTTCTGTTGAAGAGGCTTTTCGCCTCGGTTTGTGACACTAAAATTTGGCCTCAGTGAGTATGACAAAAAATATACAGTGGGGCAAAAAAGTATTTAGTCAGCCACCAATTGTGCAAGTTCTCCCACTTAAAAAGATGAGAGAGGCCTGTAATTGTCATCATAGCTATACCTCAACTATGAGAGACAAAATGTGGAAACAAATCCAGATAATCACATTTTCTGATTTTTGAAAGAATTTATTCCCAAATTATGGTGGAAAATAAGTATTTGGTCAATATCAAAAGTTCATCTCAATACTTTGTTATATATCCTTTGTTGGCAATGACAGATGTCAAACGTTTTCTGTAAGTCTTTACAAGGTTGTCACACACTGTTGCTGGTATGTTGGCCCATTCCTCCATGCAGATCTCCTCTAGAGCAGTGATGTTTTGGGGCTGTCGCTGGGCAACATGGACTTTCAACTCCCTCCAAAGGTTTTCTATGGGGTTGAGATCTGGAGACTGGCTAGGCCACTCCAGGACCTTGAACTGCTTTTAATGAAGCCACTCCTTCATTCCCCGGGCGGTGTGTTTGGGATCATTGTCATGCTGAAAGACCCAGCCACGTTTCATCTTCAACGCCCTTGCTGATGGGAGGAGGTTTGCACTCAAAATCTCATGATACATGGCCCCATTCATTCTTTCATGTACATGGATCAGTTGTCTTGTTCCCTTTGCAGAGAAACAGCAAACACGACGAGTTGTGTTTCTACCAAACAGTTCTACTTTGGTTTCATCTGACCATATGACATTCTCCCAATCCTCTTCTGGATCATCCAAATGCTCTTTAGCAAACCTCAGACGGGCCAGGACATGTACTGGCTTAAGCAAGGGGACACGTCTGGCACTGCAGGATCTGAGTCCCTGGCGGCGTAGTGTGTTACTGATGGTAGCCTTTGTTACATTGGTCCCAGCTCTCTGCAGGTCATTCACTAGGCCCCCCCCCCCCCCGTGTGGTTCTGGGATTTTTGCTCACCGTTCTTGTGATCATTTTGACCCCACGGGGTGGAATCTTGCGTGGAGCCCCAGATCGAGGGAGATTATCAGTGGTCTTGTATGTCTTCCATTTTCTAATTATTGCTCCCACAGTTGATTTCTTCACACCAAGCTGCTTGCCTATTGCAGATTCAATCTTCCCAGCCTGGTGCAGGTCTATAATTTTGTTTCTGGTGTCTTTCGACAGCTCTTTGGTTTCACCATAGTGGAGTTTGGAGTGTGACTGTTTGAGGTTGTGGACAGGTGTCTTTTATACTGATAACAAGTTCAAACAGGTGCCATTAATACAGGTAATGAGTGGAGGACAGAGGTGCCTCTTAAAGAAGAAGATACAGGTCTGTGAGAGCCAGAAATCTTGCTTGTTTGTAAGTGACCAAATACTTATTTTCCACCATAATTGACAAATAAATTCTTTCAAAAATCAGACAATATGATTGTCTGGATTTGTTTCCACATTTTGTCTCTCATAGTTGATGTATAGCTATGATGACAATTACAGGCCTCTCTCATCTTTTTAAGTGGAAGAACTTGCACAATTGGTGGCTGACTTAATACTTTTTTTGCCCCACTGTACTTATTATAATATGTGTTTTGATGTATGTTTGAAATGTATTATGCTGTATATGATAAAACAATTTTTTTCTCTACTTCCAAGTTTGTTTAGACCTTATATCCCTCAGAGTTCTCCTGAAGAAGTTAATCTATTCTGTGAAATGCATAGAGGCACATATTTAAGGTGCAATAGGACCCCCTATTTACATTATGGAAAGCTGATAGTGAAGTCCAATACAACAAAGAGAGTTTCTCAATACAAATGTGTCTTTAATGTATTTATTAATTGTGAATATATGTGTTTTTAAATTTATGTAAAATAAAGCTTATTAAAAATGATCAAAGCTTTAAGCCTGTTCATCCTTCAGCACCTTCAATACAACAAAGAAGAATTACGCCTGTGGGACTTTAAATGAGGTGAGCACAAAAAGGTCAATAAGAGTATACAAAGTAAGCATAGTTTATAAATTTATTAAAATTGTATAACATTATCATATATGAGATGCATAAACAGAGGTGCCAAATCACTTGGCAGTCATAGACACAGCATACCAAGCAGCCACATACATAAATATTTGGAATTGTTGATGCACAGTAATACACAGGCATCATAAAACTCGACGCGTTTCACTAGTCACTGCTCGCTTCTTTAGGAGTAGATGTAAATGCAGTGTATCTACAGAATAAAAAAAACAATGAGAAATATAACATAAAGATAAATGCCATAAAGCAGATATGAGGGACCTTGCACAAAGAGATGTCATGCTCACATATGGACTGAGCCAACATCTCAAAAGCCAATTAACCAACAGGTGGCAGCAGGGCCAAAACTGGGGGGGGGGGCAGGGGGAAATGTGCCCCGGGTGCCACACTGGGAGGGGCGCCACTGCCACCTGACATGTTGATTCTCCACCATTTGACAGGTTCCTGATGTCTTTGCTCCCGCTATACTCTCTGCCATTTGATGGGTTCCGGATGTCTCTGCGCCCTGTACACTCTCTTCCCCGACAATCCCTCCCCTCCGATTCAGGCCAGCTCATTTATTCTCCTTTCTTTGGTCTCTTCTTTCTCTCCACCCCCGCCACACCTGCTCTCTGATTTCCTCTCTTCCGCCACTAGCAGTTCCACCTATTCGACTCCTTTCTCTTATGTCAGGTCTGCAGACCGCAGACCTATTTTCTAGATCTTTCACGCAAGCAGCAACTCAGGTCCTGACACAGACCTGTGCTTTCCGCGGCTCTCTGGGCGGATTTAATGGAGCTTCTCCGGGTGGTGCACTGTATGAGAGGGGCACCGATGACATCACTAGCGCAGTGCACCCGCGGCATCCCCGCCGGTGTTCTATCTGTCACCCCAGTGTAACAGAGCCAAGACAGCTTTCCCTAGACTCCTCCTCAGCTCTGTTTTGTCTTATGACAGTTCACTACGCACTCCTGTTCACCACGCACTCCTGATCACCGCACTCCTGATCACTACGCACTACTGTTCACCACGCACTCCTGATCACCACGCACTCCTGATCACCACGCACTCCTGATCACCATGCACTCCTGATCACCATGCACTCCTGTATATCACAGACTCCTGTTAACCACGCACTCCTGATCACCGCACTCCTGATCACCACGCACTCCAATCACCACACACACTCCTGATCACCACGCACTTCTGTTCACCACGCACTCTGATCACCTTGCACTCCTGATCACCATGCACTCCTGATCACTACGCACTTTGATCACTGCACACTGATCACCACACTCTGTTCACCGCACTCTGATCACCCTTCTCTGATCACCACACTCTGTTCACCATGCACTCCTGTTCACCACGCACTCCTGATCACCGCACTCCTGATCACTGCACTCCTGATCACCACACATTCTGTTCACCATGCACTCCTGTTCACCACGCACTCCTGATCACCATGCACTCCTGATCACTACGCACTCCTGATCACCATGCATTCCTGATCACCACACACTCCTGATCACTGCAGTCTGTGCACCACTGGTTACTCACAAATTGCTACTAAGTCCTAATAGCGACCTTTTAAAATCAAAGAGCTGTTGACTCCACCGTCTTCGGGTGGGGAAGGGCACCGAACTGAGTCTTTGCCCCGGGTGAAAGAAAGTCTAGTTTTGCCACTGGGTGGTGACAAGGTGTGTCTCTCCTGGGAGCTTAAGGAAAGGAATCACCTACATATAGGGTTGGCTTTCCGGGTATCTACTTTATTACCAGATACGTTTACAATATTACCTGATTGGGTCATACACTATATATATATATATATATATATTACATATGGTTGGCCTTCCTAGTATTTTTTTGACTACTTGTCGCTTCCTCACACCTGATTTAAACCTCTCATTGCCGTACTACCATGTCGCAATTGCATGCAGTGCACGGCCATCATGGGTTTAAATCATGTGAGGCTGAGGAAGCAGTCAAAGCTGAACACATGCTGCAGCAAGAATTAAGCTGCTGTTACTTTGGTGGGGGCTACCACCTGCCAATCCTGACCAATTCAAGTAAATGGGGCCACTCTGCAAGCACTCCGAAACTGCATGCTTCATCGGGGTCTAAGGGGTCAAAGCAGGTGGTAAGAAAGCAACACAACGCTGCCTGCTTTAACTCCTTATTTTCTGTACTGCACAAAGTTGCAGGGCACTTGCTGAGTGGCCTCATTCACTTAAGTGGGTCGTGCCTGGCAGGGGCTACACCCACCAATCATGACAGGGTGTATAACTCCTGCTGCCGCTGTGACACGTGCACACTTCTAGCCACTATAGCTAAAGGCAGTGTGTTTGGGGCAAGGGTGGTAAAAACATCACCCCCCAAAACTGCAAATGTAGGTTCTGAGCCCCCTATAATGCTGCTGGGTTAGCTGCACTTTGCCATAGACTTCTAAAATAGCAAGCAGATGTGGTGCACTTTCTGAAAGCACACCAAAACTCCTGCATTCAGGATAAGACAGGAGCCTGCGCTACAGAGGAGACATCAGCTTATGCAGATCTTGCTCTCAACTACAGCTTCAACTTTACAAGTAGTACCTCTGCATTGCACTCTGTTTTATGCTCAGGAATGGTGGTTCAGCAAGCCCAGACCGCGATCTACCAGTCACTTGTCCGCGATCTACTGGTAGATAGCGATCTACAGGTTGCTGACCCCCAACTTAGATATACACTTTTATTGCAGCTGCCAATGTTGAACATTGAGGGACATCAAAGGTTACACTTTCTGGCTCCCATGTTATGCTTGCCCGCCATCTGTCCCCAGGGGGGTCTTTGCTGGTTCCTTTCCTTCAGCTCCCAGGAGAGACACACCTTGCCTCCACAGGTTGGTTAATTAGCTTTTGAGACATTGGCTCAGTCCATTTGTACATTCAGCACCTTCAAAGTCCACAGTGCCCTCCTTTTTGGTTTCTTCAACATCTATGAGGTCATCTTTGTGTTCTTCCTCCAGGTTTACAGCATAGAGAGCCCTCTGAAAAGCAATAAAGCCCTGATTGGCTCAAAGTTCTGACTTTCCCTCTCTCAGTATGAGTGCAAAGGATTACATGAGACTCAAATAAAGATAGATGCATACATTTATACCAGCTGTATTAAAAAACATTTAATAATTTGTCATCATAATTTGACTGTTCTTTTTTCTGTGGACTGATCCTTTATTTGGCACAAATAAAATGAGGCTTTACAAATTCAGTAATCATAATGTCATATGGGAGATACACATCTGCTCATAATGTGATGGCCATGCATTGCCTATCTTTAGTTGACACTTGACAGATGTGGTCTCTTTTGAGCAAGATAGATTTTGATTTACTGTTGGTGTTTACTGGTTGGCATGATAAGTTTGCTTCAAGAAGCAATGCTAGCTCAGGAATTGTTTTTCCAGATCTGACTATAATAGGAAGAATTCTACAAACTACATCAACCTTTCTCTATGACCAATACAGAGAGTTGTTTTTGGAATGACAAAAGATGTACTGCATATACCTATTCATAATAGCACTGTATTAGATTAGGTGTTTTCGATTGGTATTTAGGTCTATATTATATGGCTATGCTTTTTTGGGCAGGGTTTCCATTCATAATGATTCATATACAGTATGTAGAGGTACCCCCGAAAGGGCCGCTGATTTTAGATTATAAAAGATGAAAAAAGTACAGTCACACGGATGATGATGATGATCAGAGTTCCTCTCCTGATGCCAGCACACACACATTAATATTTACATATATAGTTACATAGTAGGTGAGGTTGAAAAAGACACAAGTCCATCAAGTCCAACCTATGTGTGATCATGTGTCATTTTTACATTGTATATCCCTGTATGTTGCGGTCATTCAGGTGCTTATCTAATAGTTTCTTAAAGCTATCGATGCTCCCTGCTGAGACCACCGCCTGTGGAAGGGAATTCCACATCCTTGCCACTCTTAAAGTAAAGAACCCTCTACGTAATTAAGGTTAAACCTCTTTTCTTCTAATTTTAATGAGTGGCCACGAGTCTTGTTAAACTCTCTTCTGCGAAAAAGTTTTGTTTCTATTGTAGGGTCACCAGTACGGTATTTGTATATTGAAATCATATCCCCTCTCAAGCGTCTCTTCTCCAGAGAGAATAAGTTCAGTGCTCGCAACCTTTCCTCATAACTAAGATCCTCCAGACCCTTTATTAGCTTTGTTGCCCTTCTTTGTACTCGCTCCATTTCCAATACATCTTTCGTGAGGACTGGTGCCCAGAACTGGACCGCATACTCCAGGTGCGGCCGGACCAGAGTCTTGTAGAGCGGGAGAATTATCGTTTTATCTCTGGAGTTGATCCCCCTTTTAATGCATGCCAATATTCTGTTTGCTTTGTTAGCAGCAGCTTGGCATTCCCTGCCATTGCTGAGCCTATCATCTACTAGGACCCCCAGGTCCTTTTCCATCCTAGATTCCCCCAGAGGTTCTCCCCCCAGTGTATAGATTGCATTCATATTTTTGCCACCCAAATGCATTATTTTACATTTTCTACATTAAACCTCATTTGCCATGTAGTCGCCCACCCCATTAATAGGTTCAGGTCTTTTTGCAAGGTTTCCACGTCCTGCGGAGAAGTTATTGCCCTGCTTAGCTTAGTATCGTCTGCAAATACAGAGATTGAACTGTTTATCCCATCCTCCAGATCGTTTATGAACAAATTAAATAGGATTGGTCCAAGCACAGAACCCTGGGGAACCCCACTACCCACCCCTGACCATTCCGAGTACTCCCCATTTATCACCACCCTCTGAACTCGCCCTTGTTGCCAGTTTTCAATCCAGGTACTGACCCTATGGTCCATGCCAACGGACCTTAACTTGTACAGTAAACGTTTATGGGGAACTGTGTCAAATGCTTTTGCAAAATACAGATACACTACGTCTACGGGCCTTCCTTTATCTAGATGGCAACTCACCTCCTCATAGAAGGTTTATAGATTGGTTTGGCAAGAACGATTCTTCATGAATCCATGCTGATTACTGCTAATGATACCGTTCTTATTACTAAAATCTTGTATATAGTCCCTTATCATCCCCTCCAAGAGTTTACATACTATTGATGTTAGGCTAACTGGTCTGTAATTCCCAGGGATGTATTTTGGGCCCTTTTTAAATATTGGTGCTACATTGGCTTTTCTCCAATCAGCTGGTACCATTCCAGTCAGTAGACTATCTGTAAAAATTAGGAACAACGGTCTGGCAATCACTTGACTGAGTTCCCTAAGTACCCTCGGATGCAAGCCATCTGGTCCCGGTGATTTATTAATGTTAAGTTTCTCAAGTCTAATTTTAATTCCGTCCTCTGTTAACCATGGAGGTGTCATGAGGATAAACACTGCAGTTTTGGTTACTGAAGCCCCCCGATTCACTCGTGAAGACTGAGGAGAAGAATAAATTCAATACCTTCACCTTCTCCCCATCCTTTGTAACCAGATGTCCTTCCTCATTCTTTATGGGGCCAATATGGTCTGTCCTCCCTTTTTTACTGTTTACATACCGTATTTATCGGCGTAAAACATGCACTTTTTCCCCCTTAAAATCAGGGGAAAATCGTGTGTGCGTGTTATATGCCGATCCCCCACCGATTGTGAGCCTTTTGGCGGCTCTCGGCGGCTTTTGCCCGCTCTCGGCGTCTTTCAGCTTTTCTCGGCGGCTTTCGGACATTCTCTGCGGCTCTCGGCCACTCTCGGCGGCTTTTGGCAATTCTAGGCGGCTTTCGGCGGCTTTCGGCCATTCTCGGCAGCTCTCGCAGTCCCACGTGAGCCGATGAAAGCCGAGTGCGTCCGAAAGCCGCCAAAAATGGGCGAAAGCCACCGAGAGCGGCCGAGAGCCGCCGAGAATGGCCGAGAGCTGCCGAGAATGGCGGCGCCATTTTCAAACGACAGATTTCTGCAAACGAAGGGCAAGGCTACAGATGGACACTGACAAGGCTGCAATGGGGGACAAGATTACAGATGGACACTGACAAGGCTGCAATGGGGGACAAGGCTGCAATGGGGGACAATGCTGCAATGGGGGACAAGGCTGCAATGGGGGACAAGGCTGCAATGGGGGACAAGGTTGCAATGGGGGACAATGCTGCAATGGGGGACAAGGCTGCAATGGGGGACAATGCTGCAATGGGGGACAATGCTGCAATGGGGGACAAGGTTGCAATAAGGGACAAGGCTACAGATGGACACTGACAAGGCTGCAGATGGACACTGATGAGGCTGCATTGATGGGCATTTAAATGTAAGTTTTTTTCGTTAAACTTCCCTCCTAAAAGTTTTTTTCCTTAAAATTCCCTCCTAAACTTGGGGTGCGTGTTATACGCCGGCGCGTGTTATACGCTGATAAATACGGTACTTAAAGAATTTCTTGGGATTTTTTTTGCTCTCCTCCGCTATGTGTCTTTCATGTTCTATCTTAGCCGTCCTAATTGCACCCTTACATTTCTTGTTGCATTCTTTATAAAGTCTGAATGCTGAGGATGATCCCTCAACCTTGTATTTTTTGAAGGCCTTCTCCTTTGCTTTTATATGCATTTTTACATTGGAGTTAAGCCATCCAGGACTTTTGTTCGCTCTTTTAAATTTATTACTCAATGGGATGCATTGGCTAATGCCCTTATTTAATATGCTCTTAAAGCAAACCCATCTCTCCTCCGTGCTCTTTGTTCCTAATATTTTATCCCAATTTATGCCTTTTAGCAAGGTTTGTAGTTTAGGGAAGTTGGCTCTTTGGAAATTCAGTGTCTTTGTATTCCCTTTATGTTTCCTATTTGTGTGACTTATACTGAAACTAATTGACCTGTGATCGCTGTTACCCAAATTGCCCCGTATTTCCACATTCGTGATTAGGTCTGTATTGTTGGTAATCAGTAGATCCAGTAATGTTTTATTTCTAGTTGGTGCGTCTACCATCTGACCCATAAAATTGTCCTGCAAGACATTAAGGAGCTAGCAAGCCTTAAATGAATGTGCGGTTCCCTCCGCCCAGTCTATGTCTGGATAATTAAAATCCCCCATTATGATAACACTTCCCATCCTTGCTGCTAATCCAAATTGTGATAGGAGATCTGTCTCCACTTCCTCCCTCAGGTTAGGGGGCCTATAGCA
Organism: Lithobates septentrionalis; assembly: GCA_037952835.1. Lineage (NCBI taxonomy): Eukaryota > Metazoa > Chordata > Amphibia > Anura > Ranidae > Lithobates > Lithobates septentrionalis. The sequence continues at coordinate 973,695 of JBBDGP010000600.1, forward strand.
TACTCCCAGTATTATTTTCCTCTTAGCTTCATCCCTTTGGAGCTCTACCCATAAGGATTCCACCTCCTCCCTAGCTCCCTCAGTGATGTCATCTCTCACATTCACTTGTACATTATTCTTGATATATAGGCATACCCCTCCCCCTTTTTTACCCTCTCTATCCTTGCGGTAAAGGGCAAACCCTTGAATGTTTGCCAGCCAATCATGAGAGCTGTTGAACCAGGTCTCTGAAATTCCCACAAAATGTCAAATCCTCCTCGTACAACATTAATGACTCCATTAACCATTTTAATGCTGAATAAAGTAACTGTAGGGGTGTAGGGCATGGGATAGTCAAAAAAATACAGGTTTTTAACGAAGAGGACACTAACTTCACTGTCCTGAAGATTGCACTCCCTGACCACTGAGACTGGAAAGGAAAGGCCAGTGTAGGGGTTGTTACTCTAAAGCTATGTACACATGATAGGATTTTCCGACAACAAAACCGTGGATTTTTTTCCGAAGGATGTTGGCTCAAACTTGTCTTGCATACACACGGTCACACAAATGTTGTCAGCAATTCCAAACGTCAAGAACGCGGTGATGCATAACACGTACGATGAGCTGAGAAAAATTAAGTTCAATAGCCAGTGCGGCCCTTCTGCTTGATTCCGAGCATGCATGGACTTTTGTGCATCGGAATTGTGTACACACGCTCGGAATTTCCGACAGCAAGACTTGTTGTCGGAAATTTTGAGAACCTGCTCTCAAACATTTGTTGGCGGAAATTCCGACAACAAATGTTCTATGGAGCATACACACGGTCGGACTTTCCGACAGCAAGCTCACATCCAGCATTTGTTATCAGAAAATCCTATCGTGTGTACGGCCCATATATCTGTACCCCATAAAACTACAATCGCTTGTCTCTCCTTGCAGCACCAAACATGACCCGAATCAGCAAACAGTCTTTTACTTACAAGGTCAAGGAATAGCTGCCTAGATATTAGACTGAATCCTCAAAAATGAAGTCTCAAAGGTGTTTTTGTAGTTGCAGGCAGAGCTTCTAGCCAGTGGGGCTAGTGACACCTACTAGGAACAGTAAGAAATGGAGAAAAGTAAGAAAGTGGAGTAAGTAACTCCACTGAGCTTATGGAGAAACCCAGTGCACAACTAAACAAATCTAAGTGGGATAACTTCCACCGAGCCAAAAATGAAATTTTGCTACCACCTAGCAACCTATCTAGGAGGGTGCTACGTATAACTAAAACTAAATTTTGGGGGGAAAAAAACCTTACCTGTATCCCCCTTGGCACTGCTAGGGTTAACTGTTCATTTTGCCTATGGAATGATGAATAAGGTGGCATACTTATCTTATAATGGAAGTCCACCCTAACATTTAAATTCTCCCCTGCAATCATTAATGTCAGCCAAGTTCAGCCTTATGCCTCAAAATGAAAAAAAATCCCAGTTTTTCTCCCTTTATTTTGCAGTATCCAGTGCCGTCACATGACTTTGAATCTACTTCCTTCTGAGACTAAAATCAGTCAGTGGGTGTGGTTACTGAAAGCTAGTGACATCTCTTCCTGGGAGGGACACTGTTCCTGTGTAGCCAGTAGGGATGAGCTGAACACACACCCCCCCCCCAGTTCAGTTCACACCAGAACATTCGAACATGCAAAAAAGTTTGTTTGAACACGCAAACACCGTTAAAGTCTATGGGACACGAACGTGAGAAAACCAAAAGTGCTAATTTTAAAGGCTTATATGCAAGTTTTTGCCTTAAAAAGTGTTTGGGGACCCGGGTCCTGCCCCAGGGGACATGTGTCAATGCAAAAAAAAGTTTTTTCGGGGGCAGTGATTTTAAGAATGCTTAAAGTGAAACAATACAAATGAAATATTCCTTTAAATATCGTGCCTGGGGTGTGTCTATAGTATGCATGTAAAGTGGTGCAGTTTTCCCGTGTTTAGAAAAGTACCACAGCAAAATGACATTTCTAAAGGAAAAAAAAGTAATTTAAAACTGCTTGCGGCTGTAAAATCAAATCATTGAGAAAAACGGCATGGGTCCCCCCCCCCCCAGCCCATTACCAGGCTCGTTGGTTCTGGTATGGATATTAAGGGGATCCCCACACCCAAATGTATACTCTGAACAGAAGTATATATGCTATACGGCCTGCCCTATATACTCTGCAGAAAATTGGGCCTTAGGTGTTGGTGGTGCCAGAACACTGTAACCCCTCACAGTTACTCTTGTTGTGCGCAGCAACAGGCCCTGCTGTTAAATATTATTGCAAAAATTGTAATTACATGCCCCTGTTAGACAGGGGCAGAAAAATTGGGCCTTAGACAGTGGTGGTGGTGCCACAACACTGTAAGCCCTCACAGTTACTCTTGGTGGGCGCAGGAACGAGCCCTGCTGTGAAATATTAGATTAAAAATTGTAATTACATGTCCCTGTTAAACAGGGGCAGAAAAATTGGGCCTTTGGTGGTGGTGGTGGTGGTGCCACAACACTGTAACCCCTCACAGTTACTCTTGTTGGCCGCAGGAACGGGCCCTGCTGTGAAATATTTGATCAAAAATTGTAATTACATGCCCCTGTTAAACAGGTAAGATGGTGGCAGAAGTAAGACTCAATGAGTGGAATTTCCCTTAAACTTGAAGGCCTTGGCGCTGTTCTTCAAGGTGCAAACACTGACTGCAGTCCCAGTAGTCTTTGTCTGAAGAGGACTTTGGCTGCTGCTTCGGTCTGTGGAGAAGACACACATGGATCAGACACACAACAAGGTCTTTCTACTGGTGGCTGACTACACTACACTACACTGTCCACTATACTACACTACACTGACCACCCTACTACACTACACTGACCACCATACTACACTGTCCACCATACTACACTACACTGACCACCATACTGCACTACACTGACCACCATACTACACTACAATGTCCACCATACTACACTACACTGACCACCATACTACACTACACTGACCACCATACTACACTGTCCACCATACTACACTACACTGACCATAATACTACACTACACTGACCACCATACTACACTACACTGACCACCATATTTCACTACACTGACCACCATACTACACTACAATGTCCACCATACTACACTACACTGACCACCATACTACACTACACTGACCACCATACTACACTACACTGACCACCGTACTACACTACACTGACCACCACACTACACTACACTGTCCACCATACTACACTACACTGACCACCATACTACACTACACTGACCACCATACTACACTGTCCACCATACTACACTACACTGACCACCATACCACACTACCCTGACCACTATACTACACTACACTGACTACCCTACTACACTGACCACCATACTACACTACACTGACCACCCTACTACACTACACTGACCATCCTACTACACTACAATGACCACTATGCTGACCACTATACTACACTACACTGACCACCATACTACACTACACTGACCACTATACTACACTATACTGTCCTGCCTACAGTATTCCTTCCTTCTCTCTCTCTCTCTCTCATCCCCCCGGGGCCAGTAACACGACTCTCACGAGGGAGTCTAGGGAACAAAAAGGAAGCGCCACCTAAGTGAAATAAGTTAAGTAAGATTTTAATGACACAGCAACTGATGCACTTACAGGAAAGTGAATAAGATCAGGCTCATCTGTGCTGTGGGCACAAGGTGCAGTCCAGTCGCTGGTCCATCCTAATCCACGGGGAGGTGGTCGTGGGAGACAAGATGTGCAGTCTTTTTCAGTGACCACCAGGAAGACAGCCAGGTCCGACGTGGAACGCAGGTGGAACGCAGGTGATGACGTCACAGGAAGTGGAACCAGGGGAAGCAACAAGTAAGGAAATTCTGGAGAGAATAAACAGGCTACGCGCTCGGAGTCTACTGCTACTTCTACAGGCCTATAGAGGTACTGCTGGTGGGGAGCTATTTATGTGCCAAGCTGCCTGTGGGACAACAGCACACCAAGATCCCACTGACAGCAACAAAATTCAAAACAAAAGAAAAGGATTAAGGTTGATACATAACTAAAGGATGCAATCTATTAAGGAAATATCATAATATTAAAATTAAAAGAGTGTTGTGTTGGATTATGTATGTTTATGACATGATCTGACCAACGAGGGAGCAGGGGGCAGGGCCAAAAATGGGACCAAGGGATGTTTAAGGCTAGGAACACATTGTGTCAAAATAAAAGCTCATATATAAAACTAAAATTGGGATTGTATAGGGAAAATGCATACACGTATGCACCTTCATCAAAGGGTGCACGCCTGTACCTGCGTCTGTATATAGAACCCATAAGAATGCATACGAACGCATGCGAAGAATGTAGACATTATTTAGGAGATGGTCAGAGACGGCAGACATGATACAAGAGATCAATGTAGCCTCACCAGTGCCCATCAAATGCAGCCTCACTGTGCCCATCCATGCAGCCTCACTGTGCCCATCCATGCAGCCTCACTGTGCCCATCCACGCAGCCTCACTGTGCCCATCATTGCAGCCTCACTGTGCCCATCATTGCTGCCTCACCGTGCCCATCATTGCAGATTCACCTGCACATCATTGCAGCCTCACCGTGCCCATCATTGCAGCCTCACCGTGCCCATCATTGCCGCCTCATCATGCCCATCATTGCTGCCTTACCGTGCCCTCATTGCAGCCTCACCGTGCCCTCATTGCAGCCTCACCATCATTGCAGCCTTACTGTGCCCATCATTGCCGCCTTACTGTGCCCATCATTGCAGCCTCACCATGCCCATCATTGCAGCCTCACCATGCCCATCATTGCAGCCTCACCATGCCCATCATTGCAGCCTCACATGCCCATTATTGTAGCCTCACCATGCCCATCATTGCAGCCTCACCGTGCCCATCATTGCTGCCTCTCCGTGCCCATCATTGCAGCCTTACCGTGCACTCATTGCAGCCTAACCATCATTGCCGCCTTACTGTGTCCTCATTGCAGCCTTCCTCACCATTATTGCCGCCTTGCTGTGCCCTCATTGCAGCCTCCCTCACCATCATTGCCGCCTTACTGTGCCCTCATTGCAGCCTCCCTCACCATCATTGCTGCCTTACTGTGCCCTCATTGCAGCCTCACTCACCATCATTGCCGCCTTACTGTGCCCTCATTTCAGCCTTCCGTCACCATCATTGCAGCCTCTCTCACCATCATTGCCGCCTTACTGTGCCAAACAATGTAGCCTCACCAGTCAGTGTGTGCATTACGTACAGCGGGCATCTCCTGCTCCTGCTGTGTCACGGAGCTGAGTGTTAAATGTTCGGCTTCATGTGATTGCTATCCTTAAATAAAAGACAATTTTTTGGGATGATCAGTCATATTTTCAATATTAATGCCCAAATTTCCCAATTTCTGGCAGGGTATGCAAACTTTTGAGCACGACTGTAAGTGAGTCAAGACAAGGGTTAGCAAGATTTTGTCATTTTGCTCTGAATTGGCAAAGTGGACAGAGTCTCTTTAAGTAGGAATTTTTTATTAAAAAGCTATTTTAGACAAATGGTATCCAGTGCAACTATGCTAATGTCAGATAGTTTACTCAATGTTATCTCTGTGTGATTCCCTGTGTACAGCCCTCAAGCAGCTACACTGAAGGGTCATGAGGGGTGCACTTCTTACTAAAACCCCAACAATAAACTCAACAATAAACAGAACAGATAGTCAGCCAAGCAGAAGTCAGTAGTGGAACAGCAAGCAGGATCTGGAGCCAGAAGAGATATCAGCGAAGCCAGTCTTTAAACAGGAACGCAGGAGATAGTTTCTTGTGATGAGACCAAGGAAAAGGCAGAGCTCCTCTGGACTGGACAGCTTAAGTAGGCAGGACTGACAAGCAGAATCATCAACAGCTGGGTAACTGTGAAGAGAGATGGGAGCTGGCAATTAGCTGACAGCTGAGCGGCCAGCTCAGAGAAGGAAGGGCTGAGCCCAGCCCTGACAGTACCCCCTCCTCAACGACCCCTCCCCCTTGGAGGACCACCAGGCTTGAGGGGAAAACGTCTATGGAAATCATGGAGGAGGACAGGGACATGTACGTCCCAGGATGAGACCCAAGAGCGTTCCTCCGGACCATACCCTTTCCAATGCACCAGGTACAGTATTCACCCACGGAACCTACGGGAGTCAACAATGGACTGTACTTCATATTCCTCATGGTTCTCAACCTGTACAGGGTGAGGACGTGGCACCGAGGTGGTAAAGCGGTTGCAGACCAAAGGTTTTAAAAAGGAGACATGAAATACATTTGAAATATGCATATTAGAAGGAAGGTCTAACGCGTAAGTCACTGGGTTAATCCTGCAAAGAATACGGAAAGGCCCAATAAACCAAGGTGCAAACTTCAATGAGGGAACATGAAGTCGGAGGTTGTGAGATGACAGCCAGACCCTGTCCCCAACCTAGTAGGAAGGCGCAGGCGTCTGCAGTCAGCATGGAGTCTGTACCTATCATTAGCATGACGCAAAGCTTCCTGGACTTGTGCCCAAGTGGAACGAAGACCACGGAGATGCTTCTCTAATGCGGGAATACTCTGCGGAACAAACGAGTCAGGCAACATGGGAGGTTGGAAACCATAATTCGCCATAAACGGGAACAATCGGGAAGCAGAATTCAAGGCACTGTTGTGAGCAAACTCTGCCCATGGTAATAGGTCTGACCAGTTGTTATGATGGTCAGAAATATAGCAACTTAGGAATTGCTCCAAGGACTCATTGGCTCGTTCTGCGGCCCCATTAGACTGCGAGTGATATGCAGAGGAGAAAGCAAGCTGAATTTCCAACTGTGCACAAAAGGCTCGCCAGAACCGGGACACAAACTGACTATCCCTGACTGAGCAAAAATGGAAGCCAGTCTCTTAGAAGTGGGCAACTTCTTAAGTGGAATACAATGACACATCTTTGAGAACCGGTCAACCACCATAAGGATAACAGTGTTGCCTTGGGAGTTGGGTAACTCCACAATGAAATCCATAGGCAGGTGGGACCAGGGCCTCTCTCCATTGGTATGGGTTGTAGGATGCCCACTGGAAGGTGTCGTGGAGTCTTACTCTGAGCACACACGGAACAGGCAGCTATGAAGACAGTTACATCAGCACGTAGACTAGGCCACCAGAATTGTTGGGAAATGGCCCAAATGAGTTGATTCTTTCCAGAGTGGCCAGCTGCCTTGGGAGAATGGTAAGTCTGGAGCACGGCAGTATGGAGACTCTCTGGGACAAAGCAGCGGTCACAAGGTTTTTCAGGAGGAGCATGGACCTGAGCAATAAGAATTTTGTCACCCAAAGGAGAAGAGAGACTAGTGTGAACCGTACCCAGAATACGATCAGGAGGAATCACAGGAACCGGAACCGGAACCGACTGCAACTTGGAAGTGGAGGTAAATTGTCGTGACAAGGCCTTAACCCCCTTCATTCTTAGTACCCGGTAAGAATGAGACAATGTAATTGAAACTTGACAAGAAAAGAGCCCATCACGCCCTTCTGGGAGAGAGGCGTTTAGCCTCAGACAAGAATGTGAGATTCTTTTGGTCAGTAAGAATGAGAACCGACACAGTGGTACCTTCGAGGAGATGTCTCCATTCTTTCAGGGCTAAAATGATCACCAACAGCTCTCTGTCACCAATCTCGTAATTGCACTTCGCAGGTGACAATTTCTTGGAAAAGTAGTCACAAGGATGCATAGCGCTCTCAGAGGTAGGACGTTGAGACAGAAGGGCACCAACACCAGTCTCAGAAGCATCAAGGATAAAAGGTAATGTAGGATCAGTATGTGCCAACACAGGAGCAGAAACAAAGGCAGCCTTGAGACTCTCAAAGGCTTTATTGGACTCCGGAGACCAACTCTGTGGGTTACCGTCCTTTCTGGTCATATCAGTCAGGGGCTTGACCAGAGACGAGAAGTTACGAATAAACTTCCTATAATAGTTGGCAAAGCCCAGGAAAAGCTGCAGAGGACGTAAACCCACAGGTTGGGGCCACTGTAGGACTGCCAAAAGTTTCTCAGGGTCCATCGAAAAACCAGCAGTGGAAATGACATAGCCCAGGAATTTAACCTGTTCGCAATGGAACTCGCACTTCTCCAGTTTACAATAGAGATTGTTCTCTCTTAGTTTCTGAAGCACACGACAGACTGTGTGGTGGCTCTCCAGGGACTTGGAAAATATGAGGATATCATCGAGATAAACCACCACACATAACTGCAACAAATCTCGGAGGACATCCTTAATAAATGCCTGGAAAACTGTTAGGGCGTTAAAAAGGCCAAAAGGCATTACGAGGTACTCATAATGGCCTGTTCTGGTATTAAACGCAGTTTTCCACTCATCGCCCTCCTTAATCCTCACGAGATTGTATGCCCCTCTCAAATGTGAAAACCGTTGCTCACTTGAGGCAGTCAAATAACTCTGTAATCAACGGAATCGGATAAGCATTCTTAATCGTGAAACGATTGAGACCCCTATAATCAACACAAGGTTTCAGTTCACCGCTCTTCTTCTTTACAAAGAAGAAACCAGCACCAGCAGGAGACGAGGATTTGCGGATGAAACCTCGATTAAGTGTGTCTGCAACATACTCTTCCATGGCCTTATCCTCCAAGACCGACAAAGCGTAAACCCGGCCACGAGGGGGTATGGCACCAGGTTGAAGGTCAATTGCGCAATCATACGGCCGATGTGGAGGAAAACTACCGGCTTGAACTTTGTCAAAGACATCGCTAAAATCGCGGTACTCCTCTGGCAGGGAGGAGAGTGAAGAGTTGCACAGGACCTTGGTTACCTTCTGGAACCATGTCTCACTGCATTGTGGTGACCAGGAGAGAACCTCAGCATGGAGCCAATCAAAAGAGGGGTTGTGCCTCTGTAACCAAGGATAACCAGCGGAAACTTAGGTGAGGAAATAACTTGGAATTGGATTATCCCATGGTGAAGAGCCCCTACAGCAATGGACAACGAAACTGTCTCATGAGTCACATGGGCAGGCTGTAGAGGTCTCCCGTCAAAAGCCTCAATGTCACGCAGCTGCAGCGGAATTGAGTGCTTTGATACAAAGGCAGCATCAATGAACAGGCCTGCAGCCCCAGAGTCGATTAGAGCCTGTATCTCGATGGACAACTCAGCCCAAGAAAGGGTGACCGAAACCAAGGGCTTATCCTTCTGTATAACTGGGGATGAAACAACGCCACCTAAAGTCTGTCCGTGACAGGACCTCAAGGTTCGGGCGTTCCCTGGACGGGTAGGACAAGACTTCAAAAAGTGACCCGCCTGGCAACAATACAGGCAGAATCTCTCCCTCCTCCTAAAGGTTCTCTCATCCGCAGAGAGAAGCGTGAAGCCCAAGTGCATGGGTTCATCTTCACTGACCGACTCAGTACCAGGAGGTATGGGAGGTGAGGGAGGCACAGGTGGAACTGCAAAGCTCGGAGGCAAACGTACAGGAGGCTTCCGCAAGAGCTCCTTAAAAGAGAGTCTTTCTCTGAGTCTGGAGTCAATGATGATGGCAAACGTGATCATCTTCTCCAGCTCAGTGGGTATATCCCGGGCTGCTATCTCATCCTTGATGGAATCCAAGAGACCATGAGAAAAAGCAGCCATGAGGGCCTCATTGTTCCAAGCGACCTCTGCTGCCAGAGTACGGAATTCAATGGCGTAGTCGGCAACAGTTCTGTTTGGTAGAAGTGAGGCACTTGGCAGCAGAAGCGGAGCATGCAGGAACGTCAAATACCCTTTTAAAGGAGGCCATAAACTCAGGGTAACTCAAGACAACAGGTTTTTGCTTCTCCCATAGAGGGTTTACCCAGGCCAAGGCTCTCTCAGAAAGCAAAGGTATCACGAAACCTACTTTGCTTCTGTCCGTGGGAAACGCCTGGGGCAGCATCTCGAAGTATGGCTCAACCTGGTTGAGAAACCCTCTACATTGAACTGGATTGCCCCCAAATCGCTGGGGAGGTGGAGTGCAACCAGACATACCTCTTATAGAGGTAATACTCGAGGCGGGTGCCTGCGCAGAGACTGGTGCAGCAGCAGGGACGGCCTGCAACTCGGGTTGTACCGGAGCAGCCACAATGGGAGATTTCAGGTGAGCCATGCGACTCAGGAGCATTTGTAACGCTATGGCAAACTGATCCATGCGGGGATCTTGCTCATCCAATCTGGAAAAAATATTACCAACAAGTGGATTGACTGTATCCTCTGAATTCATGGCCTTCGCCTACTGTCAGAAACCATGAAATCAGACCGAGACAGAAGTACAGTTAAATCACACTTGTTGAATAATAAAAGTAAAAAGGACAAACTTAGTCATAACATAGCCAAAGTTCAGTAACCGGAACAGATAGTCAGCCAAGCAGAAGTCAGGGATCAAAGTAGTGGAACAGCAAGCAGGATCTGGAGCCAGAAGGGATGTCAGCAAAGCCAGTCTTTAAATAGGAACGCAGGAGATAGCTTCTTGTGATGTGACCAAGGCGAAGGCAGAGCTCCTCTGGACTGGACGGCTTAAGTAGGCAGGACTGACGAGCAGGATCATCAACAGCTGGGTAACTGTGGAGAGAGATGGGAGCTGGAAATTAGCCGACAGCTGAGCGGCCAGCTCAGAGAAGGAAGGGCTGAGCCCAGCCCTGACACCTAGCCTGTCTATATACTACCCTAGCCTGTCCATATACTACCCTAGCCTGTCTATATACTACCCTAGCCAGTCTATATACTACTCTAGCCTGTCAATATACTACCCTAGCCTGTCTATATACTACCCTAGCTTGTCCATATACTACCCTATCCTGTCTATATACTACCCTAGCATGTCTATATACTACCCTAGCCTGTCTATATACTACCTTAGCCTGTCTATATACTACCCTAGCCCCACCATATACCTGCGTTACTGTCAGAAACCATGAATCAGACCGAGACATAAGTACAGTTAAATCACACTTGTTTAATAATAAAGGTAAATAGAACAAACATAGTCAAAACATAGCCAAAGTTCGGTAACCGAAACGGATAGTCAGACGAGCCAGAAAGTCATGAAGCCAGGGAACAGCCTAGTGAAACAGCAAGCAGGAATTGGAGCCAGAAGGAATGTCAGCTAAGCAAGTCTTTTACAGGAACGCAGGAGATAGTCTTTGTGATGTTGACAAAGGTGAAGGCAGAGATCATCTGGGCTGGACTACTTAAGTAGGCAGGACTGAGAAGCAGGTGAGTCACTGTGGAGAGACAGGAACTGGCAATTAGCCGACAGTTGAGCGTCCAGCTCAGAGAAGGAAGGGCTGAGCCAAGCCCTGACAGTACCCCCTCTTCAATGACCCCTCCCCCTCGGGGGACCACCAGGCTTGAGGGGAAAACATCTATGGAAATCACGGAGGAGGACAGGGGCATGAACGTCTGAGGATGAGACCCAAGAGCGTTCCTCCGGACCATACCCTTTCCAATGCACCAGGTACTATATGCGCCCACGGAACCTACGGGAGTCAACAATGAACTGTACTTTATACTCCTCATGGTTCTCAGGGTGAGGACGAGGCACCGAGGTTGTAAAGCGGTTGCAGACCAAAGGTTTTAATAAGGAGACATGAAATACATTTGAGATACGCATATTAGAAGGAAGGTCTAATGCGTAAGCTACTGGGTTTATCCTGCGAAGAATAGGGAAAGGCCCAATAAATCGAGGTGCGAACTTCACAGAAGGAACACAAAGTTGCCACTGAAGTTCTCTTCCACTCCTCCATGATGACATCACGGAGCTGGTGGATATTAGAGAATATACACTTCTCCACCTTCCATTTGAGGATTCCCCACAGATGCTCGAGAGGTTTTAGGTCTGGAGACATGCTTGGCCAGTCCATCACCTTTACCCTCAGCTTCTTTAGCAAGGCAGTGGTCGTCTTGCCGGTGTGTTTGGGGTCATTATCCTGTTGGAATATTGCCCTGCGGCCCAGTCTACGAAGGGCGGTGATCATGCTCTGCTTCAGTATGTCACAGTACATGTTGGCATTCATGGTTCCCTCAATGAACTGTAGCTCCCCAGCACTCATGCAGCCCCAGACGATGACACTCCCACCACCATGCTTGACTATAGGCAAGACAAACTTGTCTTTGTACTCCTCACCTGGTTGCCGCCACACACGGTTGATACCATCTGAACCAAATAAGTTTATCTTGGTCTCATCAGACCACAGGACATCATTCCAGTAATCCATGTCCTTAGTCTGCTTGTCTTCAGCAAACTTTTTACGGATTCTCTTGTGCAGCATCTTTAGAAGAGGCTTCCTTCTGAGTCGACAGCCATGTAGACCAATTTGATGCAGTGTGCGGTGTATGGTCTGAGCACTGACAGGCTGACCCCCCACCCCTTCAACCTTTGCAGCAATGCTGGCAGCACTCGTATGTCTATTTCCCAAAGACAACCTCTGGACATGACGCTGAGCACGTTCACTCAACTTCTTTGGTCGACCATGGCGAGGCCTGTTCTGAGTGGAACCTGTCCTGATAAACCACTGTATGGTCTTGACCACTGTGCTGCAGCTCAGTTTCAGGGTCTTGGCAATCTTCTTATAGCATAGGCCATCTTTATGTAGAGCAACATTTTTTTTTTCAGATCCTCAGAGAGTTCTTTGCTATGAGGTGCCATGTTGAACTTCCAGTGACCAGTATGAGAGAGTGAGAGCGATAACACCAAATTTAACACACTTGCTCCCCGTTCCCACCTGAGACCTTGTAACACTAATGAGTCACAAGACACCAGGGAGGGAAAATGGCTAATTGGGCCCAATTTGGACATTTTCACTTAGGGGTGTACTCACTTTTGTTGCCAGCAGTTTAGACATTAATGGCTGTGTGTTGAGTTATTTTCATGGGACAGCAAATTTACACTGTTATACAAGCTGTACACTCACTACTTTAATCAGAAAAGGGCTGGCGACTCGGATGCTCTTGAATAAAAGTCCTTTATTGGGATACATGGATACACGGGTACAGGCTACGCTATACAAGCTGTATACTCACTACTTTACATTGTAGCAAAGTGTAATTTCTTCAGTGTTGTCACATGAAAAGATATAATAAAATATTTGCAAAAATGTGAAGGGTGTACTTACTTTTGTGAGATACCGTATGTATATATATATATATATATATATATATATATATAGATAGATAGATCTATATCTATATAGATATAGATATATATCTATATAGATATATATATATATATATATATATATATATATATAGATATTTATATCTATATATATATATATATCTATAGATATAAAAATATATATAATTATATATATCTATAGATGTATATCTATAGGCATCTATATATATGTTGTATACTGTATATATACAGTATTTACTGGGGTTAATTTACTAAAACTGGAGAATGCAAAATCTGGTGCAGCTCTGCACAGAAACCAATCAGCTTCCAAGTTTTTATTTGTCAAAGCTTAATTGAACAAGCTGAAGTTTCGAACCTCATTGTCTACCATGCACAGCTGCACCAGATTTTGCACTGTCTGGTTTTAGTAAATGAACCCCACTAAATGTGTGTGTGTTATATACATCTATCCCATTCTTTTACATGCTTCAGCCCTGAAGAAGGAGGATTCTGTTACCTTGAAAAATGTTGGATTTCAACTGACAATAAAAGACAACATTTGCACGTAACCATCTCATTATTTCCTATTTTGCCTATTTATTTTCTTCTTCAGCTGTCAGTCTGTGTTTGCCACCATTTTTGCTCTTCATTGTTTGATGGTCTGCTTAAAGGTGAATTCTGTTGTGTTATAAGTAATAACATAACATGGCCAATACATTTTTAGAGACATTGGAAATTACCTTGGCGTGCATGACAATGATGAAGGCACTAAGCCTTCAGTCCTTGGCATTTAAATTGACTAATTCTTTGGTGAATAAAAGAAAACAAATCAGTAGAAACCTTACCAATAGATCAGCTATCTGAATCCTGCAAATTAATTCCAGTGAATTGCAGGTGGATTGCATTTTCAAATGTTTGCTCTTCTCTAGTTGCTACCGGGTACTGCACTGTGCACCTTGGTATCTACCTTATTAAGAATTTGGAATGGAAATTAGCACAACAGAACAGTTTAAGTGTTTAATATGATGAAGGATTTAACTATGTGAAACTATGGAAGAAATATGCAATTCTCAGTAGCCATTCACTCAATTACTGCCACGTTCCTTTTGAATCTTAATGAATATTAAAGCTCCTGGGCCCTGCTTGTGCCCGACAGAAGACAGACATCTTCCAAGAGCAGGGAAATTTCTTTAAAAAACCATATAGCATCCCCTCCCTAAGTGAGAAGAGAGCAGGGTCATGTCAAGGCCCTCAGCTGATCTGCTAATGACACGGGAAATATGCTAAGGAGCTGCCTGCAAGGGGCCTTTCTAATGCGGTCACTTCCTGGGACCTCAAAGAAGCTTTAATTGCAGAGCTTTGGAGACAGCAGGTGTGCTTGTCATGTCTAATCAGAGATTTGGGTGTATTTGACAGCTCAGCCGAGGAACAGGCTCTCACACTCTCCCTCCACACGCATGCCCCCGATCCCCCCTGTCCTCCTTGCTAACTTTTCACTCGTTGCACACCTGTCACTTTGATTATGAGAATGATATTCTCCTATAGCAATAAGGAGAAGAAAATCCTCCCGTTTTCTGAATTTGCTTTTATTCGTATTGTTTCCTGGGGATTAGGAGACACAATCCGCTCTTTGCTTCCTTAACAAGATTTTCTTTTTTCACTTCTGCTGAGTCGCCTGATAATAATGATATGATAAATCATTAAAAGTGGGTTACCACCACCAACGGTGTCATGTGCTGTTGTCATGAAAAAAAAATGTAATATATTGACAGTTTTTTTATACTAGAGCAAGAGTCTCCAAACTGTGGCCCGAGGGTCAGATGTGGCCCTTTGCTAGCCTTTATACAGCCCTTGGGGCACTATTTCACCCGCTGATATGAGGCACTATTCCTCCCACTGACATCAACAGTGGGGCACTATTTCTTCCACCAATACCAGTGATGGGATACTCTATTTCTCTTACTAATAGGGACACAACTCCTACTCCTATTGATCACAACCATAAGGCCTTATTTATTCTCACTCATTCCGGGCCTGTGACATTTTCTACCCCTGCTGGCCACAATCTGGCCCTCCTCAAGTCTGAAGGACAATAAACTGGCCCATTGTTTGAAAAGTTTGCAGACCCCTGTACATTAATGTTAATATTCAGTTTTTTATTTATTATTATGTTTAAGATAATACAGCGCATTTGTTAGGAAGGTGTGAAGGTTTCTATTTTTTAACAGTTTCTTAGAAAATTTTAAGAAAACCACATTGAGGTTCTTGTTCAACAAGGCTTCTTTCAGGCCGGCTTCACACTAAGATTGCTTGCGGCTCACAGCAGGGGTCCGGTGCGTCCCTGTTCTCTGTTTCAGGGAAAAATTTTTGCCTGAATTCGGACCTGAAATGGAGCCAAAGACACACAGGACTCCAGCGCAATCCGCTCCGTGGCCACCCTGGAGATGTTTGAACCGGCTCCATTGAGAGCCGGTCACATTCTCCTGTCATGCGATTTGGATGCAGGAAAACCTGCATCCAATTCGCACTAGTGTGAGCCCAGCCTCAGATAGGAGGTAAACCTGATCCATAGTTAGAGGGTAGTATAGCAGTAGTTAAAAGGCAATACTGCCTCCTGAACATCCACTTCTTTTTTTCAATCTCATAAGGGATAATGTTGAAAACAAATCACACTGCCATTGCAAACCAAATGTTTGGCTAATGGTTGCAGTGTGCTATTGGAGTCCTATTGAATTCAATGGAAGAGTTTGACAGGCCCAAGTAAAAAATAACACAGCTGTGGCATGTGTACAGCCCTGTTATGGGGCGTACACACGGTCGGACTTTCTAGAAAGCTAGGTCCGACGTACTTGCCGCCAGACTTCCGGCGGACTACCGCCAGACTTTCTGAACGGCCGGACTTGCCTACACACGGCCGGACTTTCCGGAATCCGGTCTTCCCGACGGACTTCCGCCGGACTTTCAGAATGAACGGACTTTCCCACACACGGACAAGTCCATTCATTTTGAACGTAACTCGGGTACGAAGGGACTAGAAAAGGAATTCAATCTCGCCGCTTTTTTTGGCGAGATTGAAACCTTGCGAGCCCCGTCGCAGGCATCCCAGGCCCTTAAGTCTGGCATGGAACTTTAAGGGGAACCCTCCTACGCCGAAAACCCGGCGTGGGGGTCCCCCCAAAATCCATACCAGACCCCGATCCGAGCACGCAGCCCGGCCGGTCAGGAAAGGGGGTGGGGACGAGCGAGCCCCCCCCTCCTGAACCGTACCAGGCCGCATGCCCTCAACATGGGGGGGGGTGCTTTGGGGGAGGGGGCGCCTTGCGGTGCCCCCCCACCACAAAGCACCTTGTCTCCATGTTGATGAGGACAAGGGCCTCTTCCCGACAACCCTGGCCGTTGGTTGTCGGGGTCTGCGGGCGGGGGGCTTATCGGAATCCGGGAGCCCCCTATAATAAGAGGGCCCCCAGATCCCGGCCCCCCCACCCTATGTGAATGAGTATGGGGTACATGGTACCCCTACCCATTCACCTAGGTAAAAAGTGTCAATAATAAAACACAACACAGGTTTTTAAAATAATTTATTAAACAGCTCCGGGGGGGGTCTTCTTCCGTCTTCGGGGGTCCCTCCGGTTCATCTTCTCCCGGCGTCCGGTTGGTTCTTCTCCGCTCTCCGGCCTCTTCTCCCGGTGTCCCAGGTCTTCGGCCGGCCCCTCCGCTGTCTTCAGGTAGCTCTATTGCCCCGACAACCAATGGCCAGGGTTGTCGGGAAGAGGCCCTTGTCCTCATCAACATGGGGACAAGGTGCTTTGTGGTGGGGGGGCACCGCAAGGCGCCCCCTCCCCCAAAGCACCCCCCCATGTTTAGGGCATGCGGCCTGGTACGGTTTAGGAGGGGGGGGGGGGGGCGCTCGCTCGTCCCCACCCCCTTTCCTGACCGGCCGGGCTGCGTGCTCGGATCGGAGTCTGGTATGGATTTTGGGGGGACCCCCATGCCGGGTTTTCGGTGTAGGGGGGTTCCCCTTAAAGTTCCATGCCAGACCTAAGGGCCTGGGATGCCCCCCGCGCTCGCCGCAATGGGAAAATTTGTTTTTCCTATTGCAGCGAGCGCGAGATGCAGTAACCTGCTCCTCCGTCATATCTGGTCCGTCGGACCAGCATACAGACGAACGGGCTTTCCGTCAGGAACTGAGTCCGGCGGAGTTACGACGTAAAGATTTGAAGCAGGCTTCAAATCTAAAGTACGTCGGATTTCCGACCGGAACGGTCCGTCGGAAGTCCGATGGAGACCACACACGGTCGGATTGTCCGCCGGACTTGGTCCGGCGGCGTCCGTCGGACTTTTGCAGGTGAAAAGTCCGACCGTGTGTACGCCCCATTAGCATTTGGGTGGGCAGCTGAGGGGTGGTAAAACTGCAGCTCAGTCACCTGTTTTTACTGCCCCCCTGGCTGCCCATAAGAAAGAGCCCTAAGGCAAAAGCAAATGACAATTTAGTGCTTACGGTTTATACATCATCACCACAGTTCCCAACTGTCCCTCATTTGGAGGGACTGTCCATCTATTTGAGACCAAACCCCTCTGTTCCTTGTGCAGTCTCAGCTGTCCCTCTTTTTGGTCTCATGTGTACATCTCTAGTGCACCATTTTCTACCAAAAGTGTTATGCTGCACTAAACTTTTTTATCCAACCACTATATTATTGCAATTGTTATTTTGAAATAAAATAGAGATGAAAGGAAAATGGAAATGAAAAGAAATAAAAGGAAAAGTAGAGGTCAAAAAAGTTTTAGCCAATCCTTTTTTGCATATTAGATCTTTGAGGTTTGTGTAACCAGGGCTATGGTAGGAATGTGTCCTTTGCCTACACACTGTGTGCTAAAATGTATCCCTCTACATCATTTCAGAAAGTTGGCAGGTACTGTATGGTCAAAAATGCTCGGACAGTTGGGAGGTATGATAATCACTGTCCTTAAAGCGGAGCTCCACCCAAAAGGGGAAGCTCTGCTTATCTGTTTCCTCCCCCCGTCCGGTGCCAAATTTGGCACCTTTTGGGGGGGGACGGGGGGGGGGGGGTACTTGGTTTCGACCTGTACCTGCCCCCACTTCCCGGAGACCTGGCTGCGGCGAGATTGCTCCTTCCTCCTTCTCCCGCCGCTGAGCCATTCACAAACAGCATCGTGCTTTGCGCATTCGCAGTAGGGAATCGGCTGTAAAGCCATTTCACTGCCAGTTTGCCAATGGCGACGGCAGCACCCGAGAGCCGATGGATACATCAGCTGGGGTTATTGTAGCTGCTGATTTTTATTTTTTTCGTGGGGGGGGGGGGGGGGGGCTGGACCTCCTCTTTAAGCCCTTACCTGGTTGTTTCCACACTCACACTACAGCCTATTGTTGGCAACAGAGCTGTTCGAACTTCGCATACTTCTGCAAGCACTGCAACAGGGCCTGTGGTATGCTTACAAACTGCAGCACATAGCAGTTTGTACATAGTTTTTTTTGGGTTGCCTTTCACAACACATGTGTTAACTGAAAATAGACATATTTATTGTTTCTGAAAGTCCCATAATGGCATTTTGATGTGAACATGTGTCATGAATTGGGCAACGAACATGGGCACTCTTTAAAAGGAAATGCCTGTGAGTGCCATATTTATATATTTGTTAGTCCATCTATCTATTGATCAATCTATTATTCTATCCAGGCTTATTTGGGTTCAGTACAAATTTCTTTAATTTCCATACCATTTTAATGGCCTTGATTGCACCGTAATTCTTTTCAAAATGCATCACAAAAAAAGTCATATTATAGTTATAGTAAATGCATTGCTTTGCATTGCTTTGCATTCCTTTGCCTTAGACATGGGTGAGCCTGTCTGCTTATGGTCAGCACATTGGAGTGCATGCATACAACATACGCAATGTATTGCATTGATTGTGTAGCACTTATCCCCACAGGAGTCGCTGGAGATAGTGGGTTCTCTGTTCTGCCACGACTGTGGCTAGAGACACGCTCACACCTGTATGATTTCAGCGTTAGTATACCTGCACTCTATATTGGAAAGTGCAGAGAAAATGTTGCAGAACATTTTCTCTGCACTTTCCGCACGCCAGATGAATGAGTGAAGCATTTCCTGCATTTTTACACACTATTTGTGAAGCACCTTCATAGTTTTATATGGACTTTATGTTTTTTGTTATCACTTATTATGGGTTTTTGTTTGTGAGCGCTGTATTTATATATTTTACCACTATGTTCAAGTGTCTAGCACTTTGTGTATAGCAGCTCCAGTCAACCATTTTTTTACCACCCATTTTTTTTTCACACCATCAGCGCAAGTTTATATATTTTCCCAACAACAGAACACTTTCAAACCTGTGTGCCTTAACTGCATGTAATTATCAAATGTTGAAAAATGTTTTATATGAAATCACATACTGTGGACCAGCCTGTATAGCCCAACTACAGGTACCATGCAACTACACTGTGGAAAACGATGTTGTGGGAAATCACTTGCCGTGAGCCAGCTTGTATATCCTAACTGCATGTAGCATATAATTATACAGCATTGAAAATGCACTAAATAGCATAAAAACAAACACTTTGAAAATAAAATAACATAAATGTATTACATTTTCATTCACTTTCTACAAATAAGCAACATTTAGACTGCCTAAACAATTAGAAATAATATTTGCGTCTTACAGGAGCTTCCTACTAATGAACCCATTTACATTTGTACAGTGCATTGAAGTGCTATGTCACGTGTTAACATGCATTGTATTAAGGCAGCCTATTTAAATCAATGGGCTTCTGATGCACCAAAATGTCTCAAAAATTGGACATGCCACAACATTTTTGGTGCATTGCCATGCCTCCTAAAGCAGGTATGTTACCTTAGTGTGTGGGGTGCTCTTTATAATGAACAGCACCAGAATACGCCAATGCATTGATCAAAATGTAACATGCATTTTTACGTTTTGCAGTAATGGTGCGTTGTCACAAAGCATGGATGTAAATCAGACCATAGTGATATTTAAATAGAAGACATCCTTATATATAGAATAGAAAGAGCCTCCTTCCCTATTGAGGGAAACGCGTTGGACAAAGCTGATCTTTTGACATCATCGTGCACGTCGGCTGCTGGAGCCCACAGTGGTGCTTGGATCGGATTGTTGTTTGATTCACTGCTGTATATGCTGCTGAGATATGTAAGTGCAATAGTCAATTATTGGAATTTACTGCACCATGAAGCTTCTCCTATATTTTACATTTTAACCGGTACATAAAACTGTAAACGGTGTGTGGTGTGATCCTTATGAGGGAGACGGCTTCCTGAGCTGGCTGATCAAATCATCTATTGTGTACACTAGAGTTTATTAGATCTTTATTGTTGGTAAGCTGCTATGCATGAGAGTTATTGAAGCACTTTGATTGCTGATCTGTTGCACTGAGAACACTTCACCAAGGCTGTTGGAGTTGGGATTTTCCATTATATTTGGATTTTTTCGATTTGCACATTAGGATGGAGCTATACATATATACAGCAGTGGCGTAGCGTAGGGGGTGCAGGGGGTGCAGTGGCCCCAGGCGCGACATTTAGGGGGGCGCCAGTATGTGTCACTGGCTGCCTCCTCCTAATTTCTAATTCCTGTGTCCCAGGCTCCGGCCGCCATGTTAAGTGTCCGGCGCCCTGTGATTGGGCGTATGGGGGTCATGTGAGGCGTAGGGCTGGCCTGTCCTCGATCCCTCCTGAAGTCCCGCCTCCGCACATGACCCCCCATACGCCCAATCACAGGGCGCTGGATACTGAACATGGCAGCAGGCAGAGCGCAGGGGAGAGAAGAATGTGAGCCGCCGCTGTCTTCTCCTTCTCCTCCGGATCAATGCAGGCCAGGATAAGAAGGTGAGTGAGACTCCCTTGTGAGAGTCTTGTTACTGGGAGGGGGAGGGGGGGGCGAGAGAGAGACTGTAGGCAGGACAGTGTAGTGTAGTATAGTATGGAGGTCAGTGTAGTGTAGTGGTCAGTATGGGGGGCAGTGTAGTGGACAGTGTAGTGTAGTATAGTGGACAGTGTAGTATAGTGGTCAGTATAGTGGTTAGTGTAGTATAGTATAGTGGTTAGCATAGTGGTCAGTATAGTGTAGTTTAGTATGGAGGTCAGTGTAGTGTAGTATAGTGGTTAGTATGGTGGTTAGTGTAGTGGACAGTATAGTGGTCAGTATAGTGTAGTGGTCAGTGTAGTGTAGTATGGTGGTCAGTGTAGTGTAGTATGGTGGTCAGTGTAATGTAGTGGTCAGTGTAGTGTAGTATGGTGGTCAGTATAGTAGACAGTGTAGTGTAGTGGACAGTGTAGTGTAGTATAGTGGACAGTGTTGTATAGTGGTCAGTGCAGTATGGTGGTCAGTATAGTGTAGTATAGTGGTCAGTATAGTGGTTAGTGTAGTGTAGCATACTGGTTAGTATAGTGGTCAGTATAGTGTAGTATGGTGGTCAGTGTAGTGTAGTGGTCAGTGAGTGTAGTATGGTGGTCAGTATAGTGGACAGTGTAGTGTAGTGGACAGTGTAGTGTAGTATAGTGGACAGTGTAGTATAGTGGTCAGTGTAGTATGGTGGTCAGTATAGTGTAGTATTGTGGTCAGTATAGTGGTTAGTGTAGTATAGTATACTGGTTAGTATAGTGGTCAGTATAGTGTAGTTTAGTATGGAGGTCAGTGTAGTGTAGTGGACAGTATAGTATAGTGGACAGTGTAGTATGGTGGTCAGTGTAATGTAGTATAGTGGACAGTGTAGTATAGTGGTCAGTGTAGTGTAGTATAGAGGACAGTGTAGTATGGTGGTCAGTATAGTGTAGTATAATGGTCAGTGTAGTATAGTGGACATTGTAATGTTGTATAGTGGACAGTGTAGTATGGTAGTCAGTATAATGTAGTATGGTGGACAGTGTAGTGTAGTGGACAGTTTAGTGTAGTGGACAGTGTAGTATAACAGACAGTGTAGTATAGTGGTCAGTGTAGTGTAGTATAGTGGTCAGTATAGTGGTTAGTGTAGTATAGTATAGTGGTCAGTATAGTGTAGTTTAGTATGGAGGTCAGTGTAGTGTAGTGGACAGTGTAGTATAGTGGTCAGTGTAGTGTAGTATAGTGGACAGTGTAGTATAGTGCTCAGTGTAGTGTAGTATAGTGGACAGTGTAGTATGGTGGTCAGTATAGTGTAGTATAGTGGACAGTGTAGTATGGTGGTCAGTATAGTGTAGTATAGTGGACAGTGTAGTGTAGTGGTTAGTGTAGTGGACAGTATAGTGGACAGTATAGTATAGTGTACAGTGTAGTATAGTGGACAGTGTAGTATAGAGGACAGTATAGTGTAGTATAGTGGTTAGTGTAGTATAGTGGACAGTGTAGTATGGTGGTCAGTATAGTGTAGTATAGTGGTCAGTGTAGTGTAGTATAGTGGACAGTGTAGTATAGTGGTCAGTGTAGTATGGTGGTCAGTATAGTGTAGTATAGTGGACAGTGTAGTGTAGTATAGTGGACAGTGTAGTATGGTGGTCAGTATAGTGTAGTATAATGGTCAGTGTAGTGTAGTATAGTGGACAGTGTAGTATGGTAGTCAGTATAGTGTAGTATAGTGGTCAGTGTAGTGTAGTATAGTGGACAGTGTAGTATAGTGGTCAGTGTAGTATGGTGGTCAGTATAGTGTAGTATAGTGGTCAGTGTAGTGTAGTATAGTGGACAGTGTAGTATGGTGGTCAGTATAGTGTAGTATAGTGGTCAGTGTAGTGTAGTATAGTGGACAGTGTAGTATGGTGGTCAGTATAGTGTAGTATAGTGGTCAGTATAGTGTAGTATGGTGGTCAGTATAGTGTATTATAGTGGACAGTGTAGTATGGTGGTCAGTGTAGTGTAGTATAGTGGTCAGTGTAATGTAGTATAGTGGACAGTGTAGTATAGTGGTCAGTGTAGTGTAGTATAGTGGACAGTGTAGTATAGTGGACAGTGTAGTGTAGTATAGTGGTCAGTATAGTGTAGTATAGTGGTCAGTATAGTGTAGTATAGTGGTCAGTATAGTGTAGTATAGTGGACAGTGTAGTATGGTGGTCAGTATAGTGGACAGTGTAGTGGTCAGTGTAATATAGTGGACAGTATAGTATAGTGGTCAGTGTAGTATAGTGGACAGTATAGTATAGTGGTGAGTGTGGTGGACAATGTAGTGTAGTGTTCAGTATAGGAATCAGGTAGGTCAGTACTATTGTATTTGAAGGGACTCAGGGATAGCTAAAAGTCCGCAGGTTGGGGGGGGGGGGGCGCAAATGACTTGCCTTGCCCCGGGTGCTGACAACCCACGCTACGCCACTGATATACAGTATTATAATTGCACATGCAAAAATCTTTTGGACTCTATTATTGATTTGGGACACCTCTAATTTAAGTTTTTCTGTTTTCTTACATATTTATTCATTTGGCACATGATTTTTTTATTTTTATGTTATTAATGCTAGTCTGCATTTCACCTGTTTCTTTAAATTTAATTGTCAGGTCTTATGTTCAGACTTGGTTGGTGCAGCTGCCCCGGACAGTCTAAGCGCAGATTATATTCCATTGTCTGTTGATATTTAAATAAACTTAGTAAAAGGAAAAATAAAGTAAAAGGAAAAGAAAGTAAAAAATATTTAACAGACAGATTTTGACAAAAACTGGGTTGTCTGGGTAGGAGATAAGAAGTCACAAGGCTGTTTCAGGGAAGCTGGCTGCAGTCTGACTCGACTTCTTACCTTTGTATCATCCAGCCTTTCAGCTTTCATGTTTTACATCATTGTTCTTTGTGAAATTCTGAGGTCATTGCCATCATCATACATATTATATGTTCCAGAAGTTTTTTAATAATGCCTACCACATCTTGTATTAGATCTGTGTGGACCTACACAGCTTACCTGTATTAGGCAGTGCATTTGCTAAATATTATTGTCATTATACTAATGCTACTGCTAATGCTACTGCTCAATAATAATGTAACATTCCACTAATAAATATTATTGTCATTAAGGTGTGGCCACAAACAGGCCCTAATTTGTTGAATTCTTCCACATGTGTATTGAACAGTTTATTTTCGAAAACAGCGGTAAATTGGTTGTTACCTTTCAAATAATTGTCACTGGCAGCCCCTCTCTTGTACCCAGGTATACTTTTTTTTTTTTTATTAAATGAAGGCTCTAAATAACTTTTTCAGCTTATATTCGGGCCGGTCACGTGACTCCCGGCCACTCTACTACTCTGATCCAGGGCTACAGCGGGACAACCGGGGAGGCTATGTGGCCGCTCAGCCGCTCCCGCTGGAGTCCTGTATAGGAGTAGCAGAGCGGCCGGGAGTCACATGACTGGCCTTAATATAGCTGAAAAAAGTATTTAGAGGCTTTGTTTTAAAAAAAATAACACTTACAGAGTGCATTATGCCTGGATACGCAGGAAGTGCTGCCAGTGACAATTATATATATATATTTTTTAACTACTATTAGTGGCAGGAGGGTGGGGGGCGGAGACACAGACACACAGAGCTGACAGGCAGGGGGGAGGGGTGAGGGGGACAGAGGAGAGCTGCAGATGATGGAGGCACGTAAACTGACCACGGTAATCAAGGCTCAGCAGCCATGATTATTGTGGTCAGTACACAGAGGGGGACACAGGAACTGGCAGGATCAGCCAGGTTTTTTACAGCTTCCAGTGGGGCAGATTAGACAGCACAAGCACTGTGCCGTTTAACCTGCTATAAGGGGACAGGAGATCTCTTTTTTTTTTTTAGAGTTACAAACACTTTAATGTTTTCCGAAGTCCGTTTTCTGAGATTATATTATGTTTTTGGTTTAGATGCTCTTCTTTAAGTGGTTGAAAAATAATTAAGCTAAGTAATTATTAATACTGTTAACAAATTACTTTACGGTAGGCCAAGACACCATATCTATATAGTGTTTACACAACAACCCACCCATATGCTGGACTTTTATGTTACCATCTGTACACACCTAATTATATAAAATGTTACATTTGATAAAAATACCACATTAAAATACAGCACATATTTTTGTATCATCCACTTTCACAAAAAACAAAACCTCCAGGTGCATATTCTCTGCCTGCCAACAACTAACTATTTACCCATCCTGACACCTTCAAAAAAGAAAGGAACAGTTATTGCTGATCTAGTTTTATAGTTGAACAGAGAATTTGTCAACAAAGCAGTGACTATGACCTGTTAAGTAGTACACCTTTCTAAGTGCAAGCAGTTGGACACAATGGGATAAATCAGCATTTAGGCTATGTGTGGATGAAGTACTATAAGTCTATTTATACAAATACAACCGTCATTTATAAGATTGTGCGCTGTGATTGCATCAGTAAAAATATTATAGCGAAATTAACCCTACCAAGACATTAATTGTCTTGTTCTCTTCATGGTATCCCTGCACTCATCACTTTATACGGGGAGCTTTGGGTCACAATTGTGGCACAGCTGGACAAAACAAGCAATCGTATACTGTATATGTACTTACTAGAGATAGGCCGAACACCCCCTGGTTCAGTTTGTGCCAGAACTCTCGAACATCGCAAAAGTTCGGACCCAAACCGCAGACCCAATTAAAGTCTACGGGACCCGAACTTGAGAAATCAAAAGTCCCCAATTTGAAGGCTTATATGCAAGTTATTGGCCAAAAAAAGGCCTGAGTACTGCCCTGGGGGACATGTACCAATGCAAAAAAAACCTTAAAAAAAACGATTTTAAAGGAGCAGTGATTTTATTGATGCTTAAAGTGAAACAAAAAAAAAAAAGAAAAATTCCTTCAAATGTAGTGCCTGGGAGGTCCCCTTAGTCTGCCTGTAAAGTGGCACATCTGTACCGTGTATAGAACCTGCTGCAGCAAAACTGACATTTAGAAAGAAAAAAAAGACATTTCACTTTATTTTCCCTGCAAGCTTTCTTTATTTGGACAAACTAAAATTTAGACACTGGGCTAGTGTGTGGCAGGTCATTTTTTTTTATGATGCAGCCTGAGTATTTTGCCTGCTATACTCTACAGCTGGTGGTGTGCTGCTGGCAGATGTGTTGCAAGGACCTGTGACAGCTTTTGTTATACCATCATCCCCGTCAGTGGAGGCTGCTGAGAGGTCATGAGATATAGCAGGGGTAGACATGAAAGGTGAGGAGTGAGGAGGAAAAGAATTGTGTCCCTTGTGTGTGGCTCTCAGGTGCTCTTGCCAATGGGCTAAGTGGTGAGAGGTTAAATGTCTTGTCAAGCATGTGGTACCCAAATGGCTGGTGTTTTTGCCATGCTGTCATGGTTATGCAATAGAGTTTGTCTGTCAGCTTACCTGTCTCCATGTGTTCATCTCTAGAGACCAGCTGACCCTCACCTGACTGCTTTTATAAACTCTCCTCTAGCATGGCTCCACCCCAGCTCCTATCAGGGAACCCTATATTAACCTGTGCACTGCAAGCCAGCAGTGCTGATCAACCATTGTGTGTTAGCTTTTGTGTGTACTTGCTGTGTTTCCTACGTCTGATTCCAGTTACCGACCTTGGCCTGTTCTCGACTATCCCTGTTTGCTTGTGACCCTGACCTTTGGCGTGTTATGTTTATCCTTGTCTGCTAGTCACCCCGACGTTTGGCTATCCCTTACTTTCCTTGTTGTTCCAGGCTGTTCCTACCTCTTCTCCTGTAGTCTACCGTGAGCATGAGCTGTGAGACCCTGGGGGCCGCGACCTGGAGCCAGACTGCAGCGCAGTCCATCCTCACCACTAGAGGCTCTGGTGAACACCTGCTGGCTCTTAGATTCCGCGCCCTGGGGAATCTATGCTCTAGCTCTCAGTGGGATCTGTGTCAGTGTTTCAGTAGACCTGCTTCCTGAACAGCCCAGGGTTCAATCCGCAGCAGTCAGTCCTAGGGTCCACTACCTTAGCGGTGCACTCCTGACTTCCACTGAGTGGTCTCAGGTGACCTGACACATGCTTGATCTGCTTACAGCAGAGATTGCAAATTGCAACAGTGCGATCAGCTGCACATGTGCTAAAAAAGGCCCACACAGCTGAGCTGTGGGAAGTGGGCCAGGAGATAATTGCTCCACAATCTGATAGAATAGGGTGGCTGCTCTCTACTCTTCCATGATGGCTGCCTCTGGAAGACATTTTACCTCATTGGGGTTGTGCCCCACCCTCACTGCTTTATCTGGCTCCCAAGTCATGTCAGTGACCTCATCATCATCACCCTATCCATCCTCACCATCACTGGAGCCAACTTGGCAATACGCTGCGGCTGGGGGAACATCACTGCCAATTAGTTGTTTATTGGTGTTTTCCCCTCTCTGTAGGCTCATGTTACTCACTTCCTCTGCCTCAGAATCAACATCAGAATCAAGTAATGTCTGTGCATCCTCAGAAGCCAATGGCTGATGCTGTGTTCAAATAATTTAGCTGACTCCTCCATGCATGATGCTGGGGCTATGGCATGAGTAACTGTGGACAAGGAGGCAGAATAAGCCGCTCTGGCAGCTGCAGTGGACTGCGCACTAGTCTTAGCTTGGGTGATAGAGGATGAGGAGGATGATTTAGTAAGCCAGTCCACCACCTTCTCTGCATGCTGTGGCTGGATAGCACGGGCAACATCACTAAACAGAGACAAATGTTCCCTGCCTGAGGATGGACCACATCCACCTTTGCCTTTGGACACAGATGCTGCTGACCCCCTCATAGAGGCATGGGAACGTCTGCCTCTACTTGTTGGCATCCCAGACACGATGGGGCGGGGCTTATTACCCAATTTAATAGAAACTGGGAAATGTATGATTAAATGCACTTTATTGAATCTAGAATGGTGTTTGGTGCACTTTAAATTGAGGACTGACGCTGAGAGAAATGTAAAAACTATAATAAATAAATAAAAAAGGGGGGACACCAGTGTCGCAGTCAGAAAAAAGGGGACAAAATAAAAACTGGGTATACAGCACTAAAAGTTATGTAATGCTGTGTTAAACACTGCACTACACTAACACACTACACTGACACTACACTATACTGACACACTATGCTGACACACTACATTATACTCAAACTAAATTTAGATACATAAAATAATAAAACTAATGCTTAGTCTACATAAAAGTGGACAGTGTCAGTCGGTAGAGCAGTGGACAGTGTGTTAGTAGGGCAGTGTCACTGGGGCAGTGGACGGTGTCAGTAGGGCAGTGTCACTGGGGCAGTGGACAATGTCATTAGGGCAGTGTCACTGGGCCAGTGGACAGTGTCAGTAGGGCAGTGGACAGCGTCAGTAAAGCAGTGGATGTGTCAGTAGGGGAGTGGACTTTGTCAGTAGGGTAGAGGATGGGGCCAGTAGAGCAGTGGATGGTGTCAGTAGAGCAATGGACTGTGTAAGTGGTTTCAAAATTGATATAATATTTTTAATAATTATTTTTTTTTTAATTCTTTTTTTATTCAGTTTTTAAGCATACAAATAACATTTGCGGCCGACAACCACCAACTATAACACAGTTGCCGGTGGACATTTACATGCAAAAACATGAATTTAAATCCCCCCTCCCTCCCCCCCAAACAACAAAGCTTTTGCCTAGATATATACCGTCCAAGTTGGCCTCCAACTGGAGGAAGGCACTAGGAGACACCGCACCCTCGTTTTCCGAAAACCTGGGTCGTGATGCTAAATACAGTCCAAAGCATGACCCGGCTCCCTCTCCCCCCCCCCAGCACCAAGAATTTCATATGAAGAAATAACTCTCCCCCCTTCAAGTGACCAGTTATCCTAATGCAGAATTATCGATATTTCTCCTGTATGCCAGTCATATACATCTCCCGTTATGGCCTCGTACACCAATATCGATAGCTATAGGTTATCTGTAATTAGTCTGATACCGTATCCACAGATTTTTATTATTTTTTACCATTTTATTTTATTAATATATTTTTTTACAATTTTATTTTTAATTGCTTTTACAAATTTTTAGCAGCCCTGTTGGGGGGCTTTGGTGAAATATCAGGGGTCTAAACACAGACACAGTCCTCAATCTCCACCTCTGCAGCCTCAGCTACACAGAATGAATGAATAGGAATAGCTCCCTATAGATCATCCCATTCATTCAGAAAGCAAAGCATAGCTAACACAGTGTACTATGCTTACCTTGTGAATGGACACAGGAGCAATTGGTACCGATCACTCACTCTGAAAAATTACATATTTACCGGCCCCTTCCCCATTTTCCATTCTGAAACATTCCCTGCAGCAGTCCGCAGGGGAGGAGAAGGGGGAAGCCAGGGCACTGCGCGGGGGGGGGGGGGGAGGAGAACGGGGAGCACACAGGGGGCCAGAGCAGCAAGTAATAAAAGTGACCTGGAAAGAAGGGGCGGTGCCGACAACATATTCAGGTACTGATCCTCTCCATCGTCTTCCTGCAACCTCTGAATGCTGGCAGGAGGGAGAAGAGGAGAGGGTGGCTTTCAGAGACTGCAAGGGGAAAATGGAGAGGATCAGTTCCTGTATATGTCACCCCTGCCGACCCTCCTGTCCAGATGTATGGAATGAAATGTGAATGGAATGTAACAGAGAGGCCTGGAGCATGAGGTGGGGTAATCATTACGACCCCTGATGCTATGCCAGTGCATATGCATATACAGTGGGGACGGAAAGTATTCAGACCCCCTAACATTTTTCACTCTTTGTTATATCACAACCATGTGATATTTCAGTTTTTCTTTTTTACTAAATCTGCAAAAATGTCAACAATTCTGTGTTTTTCTGTCAATATGGGGTGCTGTGTGTACATTAATGAGGAAAAAAAAAATGAATTTAAATGATTTTAGCAAATGGCTGCAATATAACAAAGAGAGAAAAATTTAAGGGGGTCTGAATACTTTCTGTCCCCAATGTATATGGATGTACATACTGTGTGTGTGTGTATATATATATATATATATATATATATATATATATATATATATATATACAGTATATATTCTGCGCAACGCAAAGACATTGATGACCAAAACACAGTTTGCATGTGCGGTGCATTGTGGTAATGTGCACCCTCATTGTAATGCATATGGACACATGTTACAGTGCTATTTATTTTGAATGGTAACCCGACACACTAAGGCAATGTAGCTCCAAAGCACATGAGTTGCAGTGCACGACAACACACGGTAACTCAAAACCATTGTGGTGCGGTGCATCAGAAAATATGCTGCATGTCCATTTTTTTGGTCTGTTCATGTGCGTTGACTGTCCATTAAAAAATAATGGGCTGCCTTAAAGCATGTTGTGTCATGTGATATTTTGCATTGTGTTAACAATTGTGCATGAAAGCAACGTACAAGAACAAACTGATCTGAATGGACCCCAGAATAGATGTAAACTGGATGACATATCATATGGACGTATGTCACAATCTTCTCTTGTCCAGTCACAGAATATAAGATATTCTATGAATGCATGAGCAGCAGTGTGAGTGACTCACTATAATTTCTGTACTGGAAATTCAGTGGTGATATCACAGGCAGAGGCTGCATGTAAATAAAACTTTCAAAGAAAGAAGCAGCAGCTAATGGTGGGGATCACATACTTGGAGGCACCTTAGTGGTACCGAGATAATGTCCCAATATAGTTTTTGCCCACATTTCAGCTGTATTTATTTACATGTTCTTAAAAAGCAGTAATTGGTCAAATAGGTTTCTAACAGCTTATAAACACATAGTAGGGGGTTGGTGGGGGGTACGGGGGTACTGGCAGACTGCCATGATTCTGTTGCAATAGAAAGTAATAGGAGAAGAGACGAGCAGGAGAAAAGATCAATGCCTCTGTTGTAAATAGATAAATAAAGATGAATTTCTCTGCAATATCTATAGCAACATAGGTCAACAATTATTTTACTGCTTGTTTAGAATGTGTAAATATATTTGTGGCACCCTTCTAGTATAGAGTAGACTGCTAGGTAAAATTAGTTTGGCTCCTCTGTAATCAGTGGAGGAGGTGTTGATTGTTTAGGTCTGCTCAGTGTCTCACAGGCTGCTGCTCTGTTACCCTTTTACCTGTTCGCCCTGTCATCTACAGAATTCTAGAATCATACTGGAAGGACAAACAGAGCAGACAGCCTGAATATTTATGGGACTCCAGTCAATCTCTGGGGAGGTGTGCCCAGAAGCCCAGAATGTGGCGAGAGAGCCCATAAATAGACTGGGGCTTGTGGCAGAATAGTTCAGTTCATAAGTAAATTCCTACTGAAGACCTCTGTGCAGGGGCCCTGCCCCTGGGGGGGAATTTTCTGGGATCTGTGAGGAAAACATCAAGGTCCCAGCTAGGCTTAGCTGGGGAGCCTATTCGCAAGCTGAAAACCAAGGTTCAAGTGGATCCTAGAGAAGCTTACTGGGAAGAGCCAAGAGGAAGATGTAGGAAAGAGAACAGCTTTCCTGTGGTGGTGGTAGTCTACATCTCCCTCACTAGGAAGAGTATGGTGGATTCTGGCAGTAGGAAACCTATAATCTTGTGAGTAAGTAACCTCTATTGCTAAGGATTTGGTGACTTTGAAACTCTGGAAGGAGTACAGATCACCATTATCATAAGGATTCTGTGGGATATTCAGCAGTTGTGCAGTGCAGCCAGCAGTTTGGAAAGTGCAGCCAGAAATTGAGGAGTCCATACGCCCTCTCCCTATCCCAATTCATTGTTCTCAATAAAAACCCCAACAAAGAAACCCCTAGACTGTTCTTTGGAGCCAGTGGAAGAATGCAGGAAATGCTGCATGCCTAGCTGTGTGTGCTTTGAGAGGAAAATAAGACCAACATTGTGGCAGCTCTTTACTGGGTGTGCTTAAGATTTGTTGCATAGTCTGGACAAATGTTAACTTTATATATCCCAGGAAGGATAAAATAAATCTGCATTCCAAATATTTATTCATGTTTTTTTTCAAAAATTACCATATATTTTATGGGCCTGATATGTTTGGATGTGTTCATAAGCACATTCCAAATGCATAGACAATTAAAACCAGTGGTTTGCAATGACTGTAGTTCACACTATTGTGCCATGTTGATGTGCGCTTAAAAAAGGGAGAGCAGGTTGCATTTTTTGGAACACAGTTTTACAACAATATTGTTACTGTACTTCCTGTATTTTGTGAAGTATGCAGAGGAGTTTTTGATTTTTTACTTAGAACCCTAATATAGGGATGTCATGGGTAAGTCAGGTTGGAGCATGGGAACCAGAGACACCACCATCAGGCAGATGTAGCCAGCAAGAGGAGGCCCTGGACAAGGCAGGAGGACATGGAAAGGTAGACCTGCACCCAGAATAGCCCGTCTGTATACTTCTCAACTCTTATCTTGGTGGAGGCTGAGGCGGTTTGCAAAACCGTTCAGGACAGGCCAAGTGTTCCCTGAAGTGAGAATTTTCCCCTTGAGGACCTGGGAGAGTTGTAGCCAAGCTAGGGGTGTCTAAAGTCATCCTAACTCAGTGGGACTACCTGTGAAGAATAGGGATGAGCCGAACACCTCCCAGTTCGGTTCGCAGCACAACATGCTAACAGACAAAAAATGTGTGCGAACACCGTTAAAGTCTATTGGATGAGAACGTGAAAAATCAAAAGTGCTCATTTTAAAGGTTTATATGCAAGTTATTGCCATAAAAAGTATTTGGGGACCCGAGTCCTGCCCCAGGGGATATGTATCAATGCAAAAAAAAGTTTTAAAAACAGAAGTTTTTTTGGGAGCAGTGTTTTTAAATAATGCTTAAAGTGAAACAATAAAAATGAAATATTCCTTTCTAAAAAATGTAATTATAAACTGCTTGCGACTGTAATATATTGTCGGATTCTGACAATATAGATAAAAATTATTGAAAAAAATGGCATGGGTCCCCCCCCCCAGTCCATTACCAGGCCCTTTGGGTCTGGTATAAATATTAAGGGGAACCCTGCGCCAAAAATACAAAAAAATATGGCGTGGATGTCCCCCCAAAATTCATACCAGGCCCTTCAGACATGGTATGGATATTAAGGGGGACCCCGCAGGGGCAGAAAAATTGGGCCTTTGGTTTTGGTGGCGCCAGAACACTGTAAGCCCTCACAGTTACTCTTGTTGGGCGCAGGAAAGGGCCCTGCTGTGAAATATTATATAAAAAATTGTAATTACATGCCCCTGTTAAACAGGGGCAGAAAAATTGCACCTTTGGTTTTGGTGGCACCAGAACACTGTAAGCCCTCACAGTTACTCTTGTTGGGCGCAGGAATGGGCCCTGCTGTGAAATATTATATCAAAATTTTTAATTACATGCCCTTGGTAAACGGGGACAGAAAAATTGAGCCTTGGGTGGTGCCACAACACTGTAACCCCTCACAGATACACTTGTTGCATGCAGGAACGGGCCCTGCTGTGAAATATTATATCAAAAATTGTAATTACATGCCCCTGTTAAACAGGGGGAGAAAAATTGGGCCTTGGGTGGTGGTGGTCATGCCACAACACTGTAACCCCTCACAAATACTATTGTTGGGCGCAGGAATGGGCCCTGCTGTGAAATATTATATCAACAATTGTAATTACATGCCCCTGTTAAACAGGGGCTGAAAAATTGGGCCTTGGGTGGTGGTGCCCTAAACCAAAAATATTGTTAGAAGCTAGCATCATCAAGATTGAGGAGGAATAGGATAGTCAGCATAAGCAGTCTTTAAGGGATCCCAGATCCATAGCAAATTCAATCAGTGACATCAGCATCAGGTGCTTGATAGCTGCTGATCCAAGACTGATTCATTTTTATGAATGTGAGCCTATCAACGGAGACTGGGGACAGGCGCACTCTTTGATCCTTTACAAACCCTCCAGCAGCACTGAATGTGCACTCAGAAAGCATGCTGGATGCAAGACAGGCCAGTAGCTCAATTGCATATTGAGCAAGTTCTGGCCAGTGGTCCATCCTCAAGACCCAGTAACCCAGTGGATTCTCTGTTGGAAAGGTCTCCAAGTTTGCTCTTGCCCCTAGATATTTCTGCACCATATAATGCAGACGCTGTGATGGTTGCTTGAACCTTGGCGCTGAGGACTGAAAAATTGTACAAAGGCCTCAGTCAGCTGGCCACCTTCTCTACCACTCTTCCTCTGACTGAATGAAGCCTCAGCAACACATTGCCCAGCACCAGGAAATTGTAACCTCCCAGGGTCAAGAAATGCGTTACACAAACCTTTCTTCAAGGCCTCCTGAAGATGTTTCATCCTCTGCTCCCTCTGTCAGGATGAGTTCTGCAACTTTACCCTTGTAACGTGGATCAAGAAGGGTTGCCAGCCAGTAATAATCCCTCTCCTTGATACCACGAATCCTAGGATCCTTTCGCAGGCTTTGCAGAATCAGGGAGGCCATGCAGCGTAAGTTTGCAGAGGCATTCGATTCTGAGTCCTCTGGGTCACTAAGGATCACATTATCTGTAACTACCTCCTCCCAGCCACGTACAACTCCTTGGGTTTCTGGGGAATGAAAAACATCCCTTGAAGACTGCTGCTGAGTGTTATCCTCTACATCCATGCTGACACAATCCTCCTCTTCTTCCTGTGTGTTTGGTGGGCCCACAGGAATGCTATCTGGATAAAGGGGGCCTTGAGAGGAAAGGAAGTTCTGCCTCAAGTGCCTTGTCCATGATTCCATGAAGCGTGTGCTCCAACAGGAAGACTAGAGGGACTAGACTAGAGGGACAGTGTCACTGATGCATGCATTGTCGCTGCTCACCATCCTTGTGGCCTCCTCAAATGGTGACAGGACAGTGCATGCATCCTTGATCAGTAGCCGCTGGTGTGGCAAAAAGAAGCCAAGCTCCCCTGACCCTGTCCTGGTGCAATACTCGCACAGGTACTCTTTGATGGCCCTCTGCTGTGTGTGCAGCCACTGCAGCATTGCCAACATTGAATTACACCTGATTGGCATGTCACAAATGAGGCAGTTGGTGGGCAGGTTGCATTCCCTTTGAATGTCAGCCAGCCAAGCACTGGCATTGTATGACCAGCGGAAATGACCACAGACTATTCTGGCCTGCTTCAGGAGATCTTGTAAGCCTGGGTACCTGCTCAAGAACTGCCAAATTCTGGACATGTACCAAACATGGAACATGGGTCAAGTGTCCCTGTCGGAGGGCAGAGAGAAGGTTGGTGCCATTGTCGCATACAACCATGCCTGGCTGAAGCTGGCGTTGTGTCAACCACTTCTGAGCCTGCTCCTGCAGAGCTAACAAAATCTCTGCCCCAGTGTGGCTCCTGTCCCCTAGGCAGACCAACTCAAGCACCGCATGGCATCTTTTAGCCTGACTGCTTGGGTAGCCCCTTAATGTTTATGGAGCACCGCTGCTTCAGAGGACAAATCTGCAGAAGAGGCCATAGAGGAAGAAGAGGAGGGGGGAGGAGAGAGCTGTGGCATAATCACCACTAGCATTTTTGAGGTGTGGTAGCGGAACAAGCACCAACAACACTGAACCCTGTCCTGCATCCTTCCTAGCTGACAGCAGAGTTACCTAGTGCACCATGAAGGAAAGGTAACGACCCTGCCCATGCCTGCTGGACCATGAGTCAGCGGTAATATGAACCTTACTGCTGACCGCCCTGCCCAATGAGGCCAAAACATTGCCTTCCACATGCCAGTAGAGAGCCATAATGGCCTTCCGTGAAAAGAAATGGCACTTTGGAACCCGCCACTGAGGTACAGCACATTCGACAAATTCACAAAAGGGGGCGGGCAGAGTCTACCAGCTGAAAAGGCAGCAGTTGCAGTGCTAGCAATTTGGCCAAGCTAGCATTTAGACGCCGAGCATGTGGATAGCTGGGACCAAATTTCTTTTTACGGTTCAGCAACTGGGGTAGGGAAATTTGCCTGCTAAAATCAATTGGGGGTTTACTGCTAGCAGATTGGCTGCAAGTACTTAGGACACCTATTGCTATACCTTTCAGTTCTCCCAGTGCAGGTTTTTGAGAGGACTAGAGGTATAGTAGGGTTGGAGATCCCAGATGAGGAGCAAGGAGAAGTCCACCTTTTTCTTTGATGTGGGTCTTTCAAGTGCTGTTGCCAACGGACTGCATGGCAGGTCGTCATATGTCTGGTCAAGCATGTGGTGCCCAAGCGGCTGCTGTTCTAGCTACGCTTGATCCGCTTCAGGCATAGGTTGCAAACAGCAACGGTGCAATCTGTTGCGCACTTGTCGAAAAAGGCCCACACTAAGGAACTTTTAAAAGTCAGTGGGGAGTCAGCAGCGCCCTGGACCTGCAGAGCTCTGCGGTGTGATGCATTAGGGTGGCTGCCCTTAAGCTGCCCCCTAGAGGACATCCTGCCTCGTTGGAGTTGTACCTCCTCTTCCTCACTTTCCTCCTCTCTTCTCACAGGCACCCAAGTACAGTCAGTGACCACATCATCCCCCCCCTCATCACTGGAGCAAACTTGGAAGTATGCTGCAGCTGGGGGAACATGACTGTCAGTTTCTTGTTCTTCTGTGGCACCCCCTCTCTCTAGGCTCACGTTACTCTCTTCCTCAACGTGCATGATGGTGCATGATTGTGGGGCTACGGAAGGAGTGACTGTGGACAAGGAGCCGATGGAATAGGCCGCTTTGGCAGCTGCGTTGGAAGGCAAACTAATCCGAGCCAGGGTGACAGAGGATGAGGAGGATGAGGACGGCTTTATTATCCACTCTACCAACTGTTCTGCATGTTGTGGCTCAATAACACGGCCAGCAGCAGAAAAAAAGGACAAGCGTGCCCCACGGCCACCTGCAGAGGATGCACCATGTCCACAATCACCACTGTTGACTGCTGCTTGCCCTCTATTAGTGCCCTGGAGCGTCTGCCTCTCCTTGGTGGCCTTCCGGACATGATGTATTTGTTTTGCGACACCACACTACACTGTATTATATACTGTGTACACTGCCTGAAGTGTTTTAGAAACTGTACACACTGTATTAGATACTGTGTACACCACCTGAAGTGATAATTAGAAACTGTACACACTTTATTAGATACTGTGTACACCACCAGAAACGTAGTAGAACTGTACACACTGTATTAGATACACCTCATGGCAAAGAACTCTCTGAGGATCTGAAAAAAAGAATTGTTGCTCTACATAAAGATGGCCTAGGCTATAAGAAGATTGCCAAGACCCTAAAACTGAGCTGCAGCACGGTGGCCAAGACCATACAGCGGTTTAACAGGACAGGTTCCATTTAGAACAGGCCTCGCCATGGTCAACCAAAGAAGTTGAATGCACGTGCTCAGTGTCATATCCAGAGGTTGTCTTTGGGAAATAGATGTATGAGTGCTGCCAGCATTGCTGCAGAGATTGAAGGAGTGGGGGGTCAGCCTGTCAGTGCTCAGACCATACGCCGCACACTGCATTAAATTGGTCTACATGGCTGTCGTCCCAGAAGAAAGCCTCTTCTAAAGACGATGCACAAGAAAGCCTGCAAATGGTTTGCTGAAGACAAGCAGACTAAGAACATGGATTACTGGAACCATGTCCTGTGGTCTGATGAGACCAAGATAGACTTATTTGGTTCAGATGGTGTCAAGCGTGTGTTGCAGCAACCAGGTGAGGAGTACAAAGACAAGTGTATCTTGCCCACCTTCAAGCATGGTGGTGGGAGTGTCATGGTCTGGGGCTGCATGAGTGCCACTGGGGAGCTACAGTTCATTGAACGAACCATGAATGCCAACATGTACTGTGACATACTGAAGCAGAGCATGATCCTCTCCCTTCGGAGACTGACCACAGGGCAGTATTCCAAAATGATAACGACCCCAAACACACCTCCAAGATGACCACTGCCTTGCTAAAGAAGCTGAGGGTAAAGGTGATGGACTAGCCAAGCATGTCTCCAGACCTAAACCCTATTGAGCATCTATATATATATATATATATATATATATATATATATATATAATATGATTTGTCCACGCCTCATTGTTCTCACATCCCAAGTTTGAACTCCGTAATACCCTCAGAGGAGTTTTCCCAGGGAGTCCATTAAAAAAAAAAAAATTAAAAGTCAGCAGCTACAAATACTGCAGCTGCTGACTTTTAATTGGACACTTACCTGTCCCTGGGTCAAGCAATGCGGGGGATAAAACCACCGCTTGTCCCCCCCCTCCGCTCGTCGGCGCCGGCATTTCAACTGTGGGCGCCGGGCTGTGGCTTCACAGCCTGGCACCCACTGCGCATGCGCGAGCAGTGCCGCGCGCCGTGATTGGCCGCTCAATCACCTGGGACCTGTAATGGGTCCCAGATGATTGACAGGAGGGAGGGAGCAGAACCGAGCCCTTCCTGTGCCAAGGGGGAAGTGATGTCACCAGCCCAGGCAAAGGAAGAGGCAGACTACGAGGGACCACCTAGCAACAGGCATTTAGAGGTAAGTAAAAAAAATATATATATCCAAATTTTTTGGGGTTTTTTTTTTAGAATTTTTCAGGTATTTTTGTTTTTTTGGGTGGAACCCCACTTTAAGTACTTGTTAGTTGACCTAGCTATTCAAGCTATCATTTGCATAGGAGTAGGTGCTTGGCTGTCCAAAGCGGACATCTCGGACGCTTTCAAGTTACTGCCCATCGAGCCATACCTCTGGCGGTGGCATGGAGTCAAGTTCAAAGGCTTGTACTATTTTGCCACCAAGTTGACATTTGGCTCTAAAAGTAGCCCGTGGCTGTTTGATACGTTTGCCTAATCCCTTTCTTGGATCCTGTCGCATCACGCACGTTGTCAGAAAGTGATTTACTATCTCGATGGCTTCCTGCTCATCGAGAAACCCGGTGAGCCCCCAGTAGATTTAGACAGCTTGAGAGAGGTGTTTAATAATCTTAATGTGCCCATAGCAGAAAAGAAAGTGGAAGGCCCGGCTCAGTCCATCACCTTCTTGGGTGTCACGCTCGACACATGCTCCATGCAGGCCAGCCCGCCTCCCGACAAGTTGACCCGCGTCAGGTCGGTCGTTCACACCTTTACCCTTACCCGAGGGTGCACCAAGAGACAACTACAATCTTTGCTTGGCATGCTCAACATGAGGTTCATCCCTCAGGAGCAGTCCTTCATCCCGTGCCTCATAGTTTTTGCAGCCACAAGATCCCGACCAAATTCTTAAACTAGACACCGCAGCAAAAGTCAATGTGGGACAAATTTCTCATGAATTGGAATGGCATATCAATGTTCATTCCTTCATCATCCTCTTCTTCACCTCGGGTAATCACAAACGCTGCAGCCTCTTCAGGCTTCGCGGCAATTTTTGGTCATCATTGGTTTGCAGGGCCATGACCACCAGAAATCATTCTGATTCCCGGATTCAGTCAGTCCTCCTCATTATTCGAACTCTATCCCATTGTGGCAGCAGCTCAAGTCTGGGGCAGCACCTGGGCAGGGCAAAGAGTGACGTTTGCTGCAGACAACCAGGCCACAGCTAATATCATAATTAAAGGCAGGTTCAAATCGTTAGCCATCATGTCCTTCCTGCGCAGGCTGGTGCAACTATCCCTGCAGCACCAATTCAATGTGCACTGCATCTATATTACGGGCAAGTACAATACCTCGGCCAATGCACTATCCCACTATAACTTTGCGTCATTCTTTGGAGCTGACCCAGCCACATCTCCTACCCCACCTTGGTCCCAGCTAACGTTAGATTAAAACAACACCTACACGATGCGACCCAACTTATTAATCAGTCATTATACCCTGAAGTCCTACCGTACTGCCTGGAAGTCCTACGACAGGTTCCTAGCCTCAAACCCCGGGCAGTATCAGGAGATCTCAAGCACATCTTGGCTTTTATATCATACTGCCATACACAGCTGGCATTGTCACACAATACCATCAGACTCTACTTAGCTGGCATCCAGCATTTCATCTCCTTACAGGACCCTACCAAACTTTCCTTGTTCGCTGCCCATGCAGTCAAAACCATCCTATGTGGTATCCACAGGCAACAAACTCCAAACCAGTAGCAAGCGCCTACCCATCACTAGCGCTATTTTCAGAGACGTGTCTACAATCCTGTCACACTCCCCTTTCGGGTTACTGCCCAGCCTGATCATTCAAGCAGCCATCTACCTGGCCTTCTATGGTTTCTTACGTCCGAGCGAGTTCACTGTTGCCGGCCCCCGCTGCCAGGTACTATGCAGACACCATCTGACACGCCACCCCAATCACTTCATCCTGCACCTTGTGGTGTCCAAGATGCAACAGTCTGATCCCGGGGTAGATATAAAACTTTTCCAAACACACCTGGTGCACAGTGGGCATTCCAGATCAGTTGTTAGCTCATCTGTCCGACCTCTCAGAGTCTAGCCCATTGCTACCTTTCCCTACTAACCCTCTTTGGGGTAGCCAGTTCACCAGACACTTTAGGATCCTCTTGCTTAACTTAGGCCTTGACCCTGCTGATATTCTGGACATTCTTTCCGCATTGGAGCGGTGTCAGCAGTGTCACGAAATGGGGTACCGGGCCATGTCATCAAGAAGAAAAAAAATCTGTTTGATTTGCTCGATACATCCCTAATCCGCAAGCAGAAATGTTACAAGCCTTCAGCAAGCTTGCCCAGTAGGACATTATCAGCTCAAATAAATAATTACCTCCCTAGCCAAGTGTTTTGCCCCTTTCCCTTGGCATACCGTCCAGCAGACCAGGGCACACTTCACGTCTACTTTATGTTGTTAGACTTGTGATGTGTTTATGTGGTTCACATCTCTCCCGGACATAGGGCTCCAACCATAAATAGGAAGGCCAGTATGGTGGCCTGAAATTATGGGAGGAGCCCGGGGGGTATTTAAGCAGACCACCCACACTGGTCTTTGTCAGTACCAGTGCGCGGTACCCACCCATTCCCCTTCTGATGGCACTTCTCTTAAACTACTTTCTCTACACAACCATCCACTCACTTATCTTGGGTATGCCCCCTTCTCTTGGCATACCGTCCAGCAGATCAGGGCACACTTCAGGTCTACTTTATGTTGTTAGTCTTGTGACGTGTTTATGTGGTTCACATCTCTCCCGGACATAGGGCTCCGACTATATATATATATATATATATATATATATATATATATATATATTACTACACCATCTGAAGTGTATTAGAAACAGTACACCACTGAATGCCAAAAGTGAGTACACCCCTCACATTTTTGTAAATCTCTCATTATATCTTTTCATGTGACAACACTGAAGAAATGACACTTTGCTACAATGTAAAATAGTGAGTGTACAGCTTGTATAACAGTGTCAATTTGCTGTCCCCTCAAAATAACTCAACACACAGCCATTAATGTCAAAACAGCTGGCAACAAAAGTGAGTACACCCCTAAGTGAAAAGGTCCAGATTGGCCCAATTAGCTATTTTCCCTCACCGTCATGTGACACATTAGTGTTACAAGGTCTCAGGGTTGTTAAATTTGGTATTATCTCTCTCACTCTCTCATACTGGTCAATGAAAGTACAACATGGCACCTCATGGCAAAGAACTCTCTGAGGATCTGAAAAAAGGAATTCTTGCTCTACATAAAGATGGCCTAGGCTATAAGCAGGTTGCCAAGACCCTGAAACTGAGCTGCAGCATGGTCGCCAAGAAAATACAGCGGTTTAACAGGACAGGTTCCACTCAGAACAGGCCTTGCCATAGTCGACCAAAGAAGTTGAGCGAATGTGCTCAGCATCATATCCAGATTTTGTCTTTCGGAAATAGACGTATGAGTGCTGCCAGCATTGGTGCAGAGGTTGAAGGAGTGGGTAACAAATACACTGCCACTAACTGAATAACCTGCCTGCTTAATCTAACTCAAGCTATCTCTCTGTCCACGTCAACAACACTACACATGACCGCTATGTATGCCGCCTTATATAGTGTGGGGCGTGGACTTAGTCCCCCTGAGCCATAATTGGCCAAAGGCCCCCTGCCAATTATGGCTCTCTCAGGAGAGCGAGTTGTGATTGGCCAAAGCATGCAGGTCAGGTGCATGCTTTGGCCAATCATCATACAGCAATGCAATCTCGCAGTGCATTATGGGGCATTCCACGGCACTCTAATTTCCCGAGAATGCCCCATAATATTCGCTGTTCTGCGAACGGGCGGACACCCGATGTTCGAGTCGAACTTATGTTCGAGTCAAACTTATGTTCGACCCAAACATCGAGCTCATCCCTAGTGAGAAACAGTGGGGACCCAGACAGCCTAAGGCAAACCAGAACATCTAAGTGAGTGCTAATGACCCTGGGGGGATAGAGACTGAGCTAGGGAAGATGGCTTACTAAATGTGCTGTGTTCTCCTTTCACATGTGATTGCTGCGGATCGTCCACAATTTGTGGGTGACAATGTACTTTAAAATGACCCCACTAAGTATGTTGATGTGATGCAATTGTGAATGCCATCTTTAAACACCTCAGAACATCAGAAAAGTGCAGCAACTCTTTGAGTGGACAATACTTCCCTTGGGACAGGAGAAGGAGAGGGCACAAGATAGCAAAGGGTTAAAGTCTCAAGTGGGTGGATTGTTGTTCTGGAAAGGAAAAAAGTGAGGCAGGGACTTGTGCTCTTGGCACCCTTACTAGCCATTCACACGCCCCTTTAAAGATGTGAAAACTGAATGTGGATGCATTCATCTATTTAGTACAACAATACTCAGAGATCTGTGGTCATCACCATGTATAAAGACAACAGGTGAAAAGCAATGCTTTGGGAAGAGATAGCAAAACAGATTTACCAAGAATGGGAGAAAATGAGGAAGTCCCAACCGGAAGGTGACTCACAATATAGATTGCAATATTTGGGAAGTTGTATGAACTTATTTTATCAATAATAGGTAAAAAATAGCAAATAAAAAGTATTCCTTTCAACATAGAAACCATACCTTATCCATCCATGCATTGTTGGTGTAAAAACTCCCAGAAGGTACCCTTTTGTTTTTGTGGGGGATGAGGCTTTTGGTTTGGCAGTGAAAGGCCCAAATACAAAAAGGAGAATTATTAAAGATAGCTTTGTGAAAGAGCTCCCCCAACACCAAAAACAACAGAGCAGTGGGTCAGGAGCCAAGATTTATAACACCTATGTTCACTACCACTTGCTGGAGTTTTTTGGCCAATCATTGATCTTCATCAGTAAGTTGACATTGCTAGAAATGTTTTTGTGTCTATTTTGGCCCAAACTGTTAACCCTTATTTTTTAACAGCACTGAAAATAATTTTGATCAGGAGGATGAAGCAGAAACTAAGCTGGAACAACCAAATGCCCAGGATTAGGAAACTAATTTCCCACTGCCGGGGAGCAGCCTGGTTATCCAGAAACTGGAAGGCACGTCACCTTATGCTCCAATGCAAAAAAAAATATTTGCACTTCTGTCAAAAGGTGCACAACTCATGGATGTTCTTTATTTTCCATGGAGGAGAGAAGGTAAGAGTGAGGGCCTAACTATTATCTAGCCATGTTGTTCATCCCTCTGCTTGATAAAGTGCCCAAAGAGAGAATGGGGGCTTTATGCCATGATCTCTTGATGTCATACCAGCAGGATACCCCTTCTAGGCCCATCCATCAGTATGTTCCTGTGCCACCGTCACAACCAACAACCCAATTATGCTAGCAAGCCAACCCCCCCCCCCCCCACTCTTACCTACAGGCAAGCCCTCCTTAATCAACCTCTTCTGTCTCCAGCTATACTCCATCCCTGTATGCACAAACATACAACAATACTGAAGTTCCACAGTACCACCAGCTCACAACTCCAACAACTCCACAGAGAGGGCACACTGAGGATCTGAGTAGGGAGGAGACAATGAGACCCTACTCTGCCTCATATTTTTTTTCTAATTAAAATGTGTTCTTGTGTGTTATTTTGGTATACTTTGGGTTTAATTTACTAAAGACAAATAGACTGTGCACCAGTTTGCATTATATTAAGCTCTGGAGCTCTATTTACCTCTAGTAAATCAACCCCTTTGTTTCTATATTAACCACATTTCAATGTTTAGTGTTCATAATACAGGTCTGTTGTTATGCAATTCCTAAGGTTGAAGTTATGTCATGGGAAGGAAATATAATTTACATTCTGGGCTTGGCATCAATGATCTGTTTCCCTTTTGTTTTTATAACATTTTTGTTAATTGTACATGGCATGGGCATTATTTGATGGTGGTATGTTGTTTCCATAAAATGATTAGGGGTTGCAAGTGACACTGTAATAATTTCTGTAATAATGTTAAGTATTTCAAACTTGTCTAAGCGTAAATAATTTCTCAATGAAATC
Organism: Lithobates septentrionalis; assembly: GCA_037952835.1. Taxonomy (NCBI): domain Eukaryota; kingdom Metazoa; phylum Chordata; class Amphibia; order Anura; family Ranidae; genus Lithobates; species Lithobates septentrionalis. The sequence continues at coordinate 1,018,123 of JBBDGP010000600.1, forward strand.
ACACCTTTTTCCAACTAAAATCTCCTTGAAAAATTTGAGAAATTACTTGGTAAAAAAACATGCTACAAATACTTAATTTTCAGCCATACTTGTGAGGAGCAGATCAATTTAGATAAAAAATGTCCTTTATTCTTGGTGCTGACATGGGACTGGCATGATGCCCAGCCTCATTCCACCAGGTAGACTGAGGACATACTATGAACGGCAGTCATTTGGAATGCAAGAGGAATAAGTTACACAATAAGGATAAAAACATGACTTGAATATTATCAACTTACTATAGAATAATGACGAGTTCTTCAGTGGGTAAGACTTCCTGCCTTCCTGTAATTTGTGTCCTGAATTTTCAGGTCAGGCATTAATAGTTACAGAAGATAGTGGAAGTTATTATCAAAAACAAAAGGAAATACATATATTAGTAGATATGCAACTGTCAGAAACCATGAAATCAGACCAAGACAGAAGTACGGTTAAATCACATTTGTTTAATAATAAAAGTAAAAAGAACAAACGCAGTCAAAACACAGCCAAAGTTCAGTAACCGGAACAGATAGTCAGGCAAGCAGAAGTCAGGGATCAAAGTAGTGGAACAGCAAGCAGGATCTGGAGCCAGAAGGGATGCAGCAAAGCCAGTCTTTAAGCAGGAATGCAGGAGATAGTTTCTTGTGATGTGACCAAGGCGAAGGCAGAGCTCCTCTGGACTGAACAGCTTAAGTAGGCAGTACTGATGAGGAGGATCATCAACAGCTGGTTAACTGTGGAGAGAGATGGGAGCTGGCAATTAGCCAACAGCTGAGCGTCCAGCTCAGAGAAGGAAGGGCTGAGCCCAGCCCTGACAGCAACACAATCCTCTTGCTGCCTGCAATACACATACAGTATATGTAAGCAGTCAGGATTCGCTGGCACTCTCCTCCAAAATGGCTAAGGGTATCTCCCCCATTATTTTTTCCACAGGACTTGAGTGGGATACGCACACACCAGTCTAAGGAAGCTATTCCCTTATTTTGGTGCCTCCTACCCACCTGCCCAGAGGCCCTCCACTTAACATACCTGAGCAGGTTCTGTATTAATGGATTGTCCACACCAGTAGATTTTATAATATCATACTTGATATAGCCATATTGAATTGCTCCATAATACAGCACTAGGGATGAGCTCGATGTTCAAATCGAAAGGAAGGTCAACTCGAACATCGGGTGTTCGCCCGTTGGCCAAACAGCGAATATTATGGGTCGTTCGTGGGAAATTCGAGCGCACAGAATGTGCATTGCTGTATGATGATTGGCCAAAGCATGCACCTGACCTGCATGCTTTGGCCAATCACAGCGCGCTCTGCTGAGAGAGCCATAATTGCCAAAAGGCAGGCAGTCCACGCCCCACACTATATAAGGCTGCTTACATAGCGGCCATGTTACAGGCAGACTAAGGTGACCCCACAGGCACGATATTTAAAGGAATATTTTATTTTTGTTGTTTCACTTTAAGCATTTTTAAAATCACTGCTCTTGAAAAAACATCAGTTTTAAAAACTTTTTTTTGCATTGATACATGTCCCCTGGGGCAGTACCCGGGTCCCCAAACACTTTTTATGGCAATAACTTGCATATAAGCCTTTAAATGAACACTTTTGATTTTTCACATTCCATAGACTTTAACGATGTTTGCATGTTCGCACAAATTTTTTGTCTGTTTGCATGTTCTGGTGCGAACCGAACTGGGGGTGTTCGGCTCATCCCTATACAGCACATTGACAAAGGTCTTCCCCTCATCTCCAGAACTTTACACAATTTCAAGAATCAAGGGTTTTGCATAGGCTTTCTACAGTACAACATCTTTTCACCTTTGAATCTTAACTTCAAATAAGAGCATGGCAAGACCTTCCCCTAGAGGAGCTTCTCCTCAACTTTCCCTTAGCCTACATGATGTCCACCCAAGGCCAGTTCTTCCTAGATGTCTCACTAGCATCACCCTGAACAGACAATATGTAGATAACAGGGCGGCCCCCTCCCATGACACACCGCTAGGTGGGAGTTACTATGAGGGAGCTTAACCACTCCGAACATATATGTGTCAGCTGGCTGCAGTACCTTATTCTGTGTCATCAAAGGGCCTACCTGAGTGCTGACACATATGTGCACCTCCTACACTGTCAACAGTTTTCCATCTTCTGATCACCACTCCTCCACAGGTCTCCCTGTTCTGTATCTTTGAGCAGCTTGTCACCATGGGGCTGTACCGCAAAAAGCCTCCCATTTGCTTCACCTCCATTATTAACTAACATCACATTTATTGTACAATAATCTGTAGATATACCAGATATAATATGAGGGTCCAAAATTGTCCCTTGTTTTTCATACTGACATCAGCACATGTACCCAGAAATAACGCTTGTGATGAGCACATTGTCTTAGAATTGCGATGACAAGCAGAATGGTTGTGCCTGTTAGTGAAGACACTGTTAACAATCACCTGGATTCTACACAGCACACAATGGAAAGCCCATAGAAGAAGGAATAGGCCTCAAATGAAATATTTTTCACTGCAGGTTCCTTTTTAAATAAAGGGTATAAAAAAAAGTGCTAAAAATTGCTTGCAAATGTATGCATGCATTTTCTGTGAGTTTTTATTGCATGGTGGCGTGAACAGGCCCTTAATAATGTAGTTTATATAACATTTTTATTTGTTTTAAAAAATCTGACAATAATTCTGTCTTTAGTTTGACAGACAGAAGTATCCTACATAGCACTGTCTGAGAATCTGTCGTTCTGTAGAGTTGTACCTGATATTAATATTTGTTTCTGCATGTTCGCATTGGATTACACAAATGCGCACAGTGTCAGAATTGTTATATTGGTAATGTAGAAGCTTGCAGGCTTACCAGAATATTTAATTATAAAATTTGCACAAATGTTAACAGAACAAAATAAAATCTCTGAAAGAGAAAATAATTAATTGAAGATCTGACTGTAATCTTTATTTGTCTAATCAAAACAGAGAGGTCATCACTCTCCGAGGGACTTTTGAATGAATTATGAATCAGAGGCACGAAATAAATGAGCTATTGGTAGGAAATGCTTGCACTTTGTGCTGATGAAAAAAATCCAATATAACAATAATAAAATGACTCTCCTTTTAATTACCACTGATCCAGCGTGTTTGTTGCTTGACATGTATCACTGTTACAAACACGAAACCTGTTAGCAATTGTCAACCAGAGAATGTTTCATGACTGGACTAGTGGTAGTGGGACTCACTAGACCTTTCGGAGTCACGGAGCAGTAGTGAAGAGTTTGTCTTTTGCTAACTAAGGTCCATGGGTATAGTTTAATATACAGTAAAACTGGATACATTTTTTTAAATAAATGTTGGAATACACTGTTCATATATTTTTGTACTACAGGTATATTCTTTAGCTAGTAGATCAGTGTTTTATACATTTGTAGCTGCATCTGTGGTTAAACTCTATGTCTTTTCTGTATAATAAAGTTTCCTGTTCCTGTCTGTAGTTAAAGGAAAATACAATCAAAGCTCCTTTGATTGTACTTCTGCTGTGGATCACAGCAGATCAGTTTGTTCTGCACTCCTGTGACCTGTTTTTAGCAGACAGTGGCTGAAGCCCGCTGCCAGCTTACGTCACAGAGCCAGTCTAGGTTGGGGAAAGATCACGGCCATATGGTTGGGATCCACCAACATGCCTGCAATGGAACCTGGCTCAGCCTCCTAGTGAGCCGCTGAGAGCCTGAGCCAACACCGCTCCCGCCTCCTCCACAGCACAACGCTCCCATGAGCACGCTGGGGATGGGGGGGGGTTTAGAGCACCAGCTCCTTGCTCACGGAGCACTGAGAACTGAACAATCAGCGGTGTTTGATGAATGTATAATAAATCCACGCCATGGATATGGAATCTAAAAAGTTTGGATCAGCAGCAGGTACTATATCGCAATATATGTGAAAATAAATGTCAATTTAATAAAGGCCGCACTGAAAAAAGCTCATTATGTGCAAAAAGTGTAAAACATTACTATGGACCCTTCAAATTTAAATAAAGTAACAATGCGGCCCAGAATCAATAAATAAAATAAAATGAGTGAATGTGTGCAACCCCCCCCCCCAAGATATATGTATATATATCCTCCCACCCTCCCCCTGGTCTACGCCCACCTGCGCTGTGCTTTCCTTATGACGGCCGGAGATGGTGAGGATGGTTTCTCCCATTCCAACCAGCCCCTGGGCTACGCCCACCTGATGTTGGGAGGGACCCATAGAGGACCTGCAGTGCTATAAATAAGAGGATTTTGGGGCATTCTTGCACTGTCTCCACGGTGGTTGCCAACATTACATGCTATTTCTCGTCAGCACATACAGTATGTCTGACTATAAGTTACTCCTTTTTTGTACTATACACTGACTCACTGACCCTGCAATATCGGGATATACTATGCACCTCTGGTAAAAAAAAATTAAGCTGTACTTTTACCCGATTGCACATTTTATGTGGATTTTCTATATTTTAGTTATGCAGGTCACATTTAACATTTGATACAATTTTGCCAACATTTGGTTGCAATATTTTAATTTGTGCACATAAACACACACACACACATTTTCCTTCAGCCATCACCCTGGATGCTGTGTTGGACTGCCTTCTATTGTCCTGTTTGTGCTGCTGGTCCCCTCTGGTCCTTATACCCACAGTTCCTGGGTCAGACATCCCTGGTGGCTGGCGTTGGGATGTGAGCATACAATATAGTTACATAGTTACATAGTAGGTGAGGTTGAAAAAAGACACAAGTCCATCAAGTCCAACCTATGTGTGTGATTATGTGTCAGTATTACATTATATATCCCTGTATGTTGTATACTGCATCCACCTAGGTAAGTACAGTTCTTGAAAAAAAAATTCCCCAAACGTCTCTTTTCAGCAGCAAAGCCCATGTGGGCTGTACACTGTTTGTCTGTTCTGTAGGGCTATATACAGAATTTCTAACAATAAACATAAACAAACTAAGTTTAGTTCATATATTTTCATAGAAAATTGTTACACTTGCCTTTGAACTATATCTGTGATGTATAAAGGACCACTTTAGTAAAAAATAATGTATTCTGGTACAGTTGTAAATGTGTAGGCTTGATACATGTATTGACAATATTAGGTAAATTAATTTATTTTCTTTTTTCATTTATATTTATCTTCACCTCTACATACAGGCTAAGCTATCCAGGGAATATGACAGTTACAGGGTTGGGACATATCATATAAAACTGTTTGGGGGTGTTCACAGCATTTACAGTGCCTGGAAAAAGTATTCATACCCCTTGACATTTTCCACATTTTGTCATATTACAAGCAAAAACGTAAATGTATTTTATTGGGATTTTATGTGATAGACCAACACAAAGTGGCACATAATTGTGAAGTGGAAGGAAAATTATAAATGGTTTTCCACATTTTTTACAAATAATAATAAAAAATATGTGAAAAGTGTGGCGTGCATTTGAATTCAGCCAGCTTTACTTTGATACCTCTAACAAAATCTAGTGGAACCAATTGCCTTCAGAAGTCACCTAATTAGTAAATAGTAGGGTTGCACCTATACCGGTATCGGTGCCGATACCAAGCATTTGCATGAGTACTTGTTCTCGTGCAAATGCTCCGATGCTTGACCCGATACATGTGTACACAGCGTAGCAGGGAGGGCCGGGCAGCCTCACAGATGAGCGGTGCGGCCATTGACAAGCATCGACCTCCCTGTATACCTTTCAATAAAGTAGCTGACAGCCGCTTCTCCTCCTCTCTCCCGCGGATTTCTGCTGCTTTATTGAAAGGTATACAGGGAGATTGGTGCTTGTAACTGCCCGCACGATCATCCCAACTGTCCCCTGTGTCCTCCTACGACTCCCTGGGTCCTCCTCCAGCTCCTCCGCTGGCTCCCCGGGTCTGCTCTGGCACCCCCCTCGTCCTTGATCTGTCAGGATGGAGAGCGGAGGAAGGAGCTGGTAAATCTGTCATTTGCCGACTCCTTCCTTTTCTGAATGAACAGAGTCAGTGATCACTGCCTCTGTCCATTGATAAATGAGCACCATAGCCTGTGTTGACGATGCTTCAGTTTATGAAAGAACAGGAGCTGCTGTCCCCTGTTCATTCATCTCCAGCGCAGCTGTGGTTGCAGGAAAAGGGACTGGGGAATCTGTGTCCTCAGTCTCTCTCTCTCTGGGTCTCTGGGGACCCCTGATATCCATCCACTACTCCCCCCCCCCAAAAAAAATAACAAAAAATAAAAAAATTGTAAAAAATAAAATTAAAATATAAAACTACTGCCTCATCAGTGCCACCTACCAGTGCCCATCAGTGCTGTATATTAGTGCCACTGTCAAATGACATTAAAAAAAGTATCGTAATCAGGATCGGCGAGTACTTGAAAAAAAGTATCGGTACTTATATGTGGTCTTAAAAAGTGGTATCGGTGCAACCCTAGTGAATAGAGTCCACCTGTGTGTAATTTAATCTCAGTATAAATACAACTGTTCTGTGAAGCCCCCAGAGGTTTGTAAGAGAACCTTAGTGAACAAACAGCATCATGAAGACCAAGGAACACACCAGACAGGTTAAGAATAATGTTGTGGAGAATTTTAAAGCAAGGATAGGTGATAAAAATATATTCCAAGCTTTCAACATCTCAGGGAGCACTGTTCAGTCCACCATCTAAAAATGGAAAGAGTTTGGCACAAGTGCAAACCTACCAAGACATGGCCGCCCACCTAAACTGACAGGCGAGCAAGGAGAGCATTAATCAGAGAAGCAGCCAAGAGGCCCATGGTAACTCTGGAGAAGCTGCAGAGATCCACAGCTCAGGTGGGAGAATCTGTCCACAGGACAACTATTAGTCATGCACTCCACAAATCTGACCTTTATGGAAGAGTGGCAAGAAGAAAACCATTGTTGAAAGAAAGCCATAAAAAGTCCTGTTTGCAGTTTGCGAGAAGCCATGTGGGGGACACAGCAAACATGTGGAAGAAGTTGCTCTGGTCAGATGAGACCAAAATTGAACTTTTTGGCCTAAAAGCAAAACACTATGTGTGGCGGAAAACTAACACTGCACATCACCCTAAACACACCATCCCCACCGTGAAACATGGTGGTGGCAGCATCATGTTGTGGGGATGCTTTTCTTCAGTAGAGACACAGAAGCTAGTCAGAGTTGATGGGAAGATGGATGGAGCCAAATACAGGACAATCTTAGAAGAAAACCTGTTAGAGCCTGCAAAGAGATTGAGATTTGGCGGAGGTTCACCTTCCAGCAGGACAACGATCCTAAACATACAGCCAGAGCTACAATGGAATGGTTTAGATCAAAGCATATTCATGTGTTAGAATGGGCCAGTCAAACTCCAGATCTAAATTCAATTGAGAATCTGTGGCAAGACTTGAAAGTTGCTCTTCACAGACGCTCTCCATGCAATCTGACAGAGCTTGAGCTATTTTGCAAAGAAGAATGGGCAAAAATTTCACTCTCTAGATGTGCAAAGCTGGAAGAGACATCCCCAAAAAGACTTGCAGCTGTGATTGCAGCGAAAGGTGGTTCTACAAAGTATTGACTCAGGGGGGCTGAATACAAATGCATGCCACAATTTTCACATATTTATTTGTAAAAAATGTTGAAAACCATTAATCCTTTTCCTTCCACTTCACAATTATGTGCCGCTTTGTGTTGGTCTATCACATAAAATCCCAATAAAATGCATTTACGTTTTTGGTTGTAAAATGATAAAATGTGGAAAATTTTAAGGGGTATGAATACTTTTTCAAGGCACTGTAAAGGTATTACAGATCCCATAATGGCTATTTTTTAAGGTTTAATTACATTTTTCAGTCAACATAGGATGGGGGGTGGGGTCTTCCTAAAGCACAATTTGCATAAAAACAAGAGGGCACATAGATTTACCAAATTGCGCTATTATTTTGAGTGACAAACTATTTTTAGGCAAAAAAAACAAAACATTAAAAAAACTGCTTCCAAACTCACTTGCCCTATAAGCTAGGCAAGAACACATGGTCACTGACTACCAGAATAATGAGGGCCTACCAAACTACGCCAAACTGTGCATACCCAGTGGTGCTCTGTTGTGCACCACAGCCTATTCATTTTCAATATGTCCCAACGCAGGTAAATCACTCAAGCAGGACTGTACTGTCTGGCAGAGCAGTGTAAAAATCAGAAATAATAAATCTTTTTGGCAGGTAAAACAGCTATCATGTATGTGTTTTGTCTGTGTATTTAGCTGGATTTCAGATTTAATACTTGGAATAACAAATGCAGCTGGCCAGAATTTACAGAAACATCCAACAGGACCAGTTAATGGTTCCCTGAATAGTACAGTTGGGATGACTGCAGTCGCTTTTTACATTTTGGGACTAAAAGGCTCATTCACACAAGGAGAGGGTTGGGCAAGAGCTGGGGTCCCTCCTGCAGTCACATAGACCCGCAAACTATTATTATGTTTTGATTAGGTTATGACTAAGGCCTTATGGGCTGAAACACGTCACCTGACTTAAACTATGTTTGTTCACTGTGGCTATTCAATAAAATTAAAAATTTTTAAGAGCAACAACCGGAGTGCAGATCATGTTTTCTACAGACCTGCAAATGACCCTGTTCTCTCCACCCCCCCTAACTGACTTGGCAGGGAGTGAAGGCACAGGAACACTTTGCTGTCTCTATCCACCATTGCACACACTTGAGAATTGTTACCCAATGAGCAATGATAATTTTGTGCGCATACATATCAGAAAATCTTTGCAGAGTCTAAAAATTAAGTTGTGTTTGCTGTCATTTCGTTTTTAGAAGGCCTGCAGCAGCTTGTGCGCACCTAACAGGAATATCGTGTATGCAGCATATGGTCTCTCTGCATCCATACACAGCCTATAGCGATGCCTTTATTGACTCTGCACCCCCTTCTGCTTCCCTATGTTTGTTAATCATTAATTGTTCACTTACGATGTCAGTTTAACAAGCGATGGAAAGATTACTCCTGCTTTGCTCCACTCATAACCCTGTGTGAGAAGCGGTAGGCCAGGTTAAAGGGGATGCAGGGCAATTAACAAAGACATGAGTCCATTTCAAAGTAAAAGGAGGCTATTCTTGGTCAACCTAATAGTACAGAAATGTCAGCAGTTTCTGAGTGCTTTAGGAAGTATGGCAAGGTTAACGCTATGTTAATATGAACACACAGGGGAACGAAGCGATTGGGCGAAAGACTGAGGGTAGGAAAATGAGCAGGTAGGTGATTGAAATGTGAAAATGATGGTTTGTTTCTTCCTTTTTCTAAAGCAGGAATACAAATGATCCCTACAAAGCCTGCGCCATCCTCAGACCCTGTAGCCAATTAGTGTACATCAATATTTAATCAAACCTTCCACTATTGTGCATAGGCAGCCTGCACTGTGCAGACCAGCTACCCTGGCTCTTACACACACACTGCTATGACACATAATGATATTGTCAATTAATAATTGAACAGTTTTTGTTCTCCCTCCGTGACCTTATTAGTAGAAAATGTGAAAGAGGATTTTTTTTTTCGGTGAGATAGGAAAATATACGTTTGGTTCTTTTCTCAGCTTCGGTTCCCATTCCACAGTATTTTTACCGACTTGTCAAACAACATTTTTCACCATCTAGAAAGACAACAGATGATGGTGAATTTAACATGCCATATGCACATTATTACTAGCTTTGGGGGGGAATATCTTTTCCCAGCTGTTTTAATGCTTGGACAGCTCTATTAACTAAACTGTCATGACTTTTAAAGGTAATCTCCAATCAAAATTGAATATTGAAGTTGACCTCTGCCCAAATGGCTAAAGAGCAGTTGAAATAAATAGATGCGTACAGTTTTATCATAGCCAGGCCACATAGCTACAGTCACTGCATAGCCAGAAGGGTGACACTGCTATTTCCTGTTGTTGCTCTGCTGCTTTCAGGGTCACTTTGTCTGGTTGATGGGCTATTAGAGAGAGTCATTATGCTGCTATGCCCCCCCCCCCCCCCTCTGCTCCTGTCTTCCTTTAAAGTGTTATTTCACCTTTTCAGAAAAAATGAACAGGTGAAATAACAGCGTACACCCCCCCCCCCCACCCCCTTGGTCCCCACTGTACTTAGCTCTGTGGATGCTGATATGTCAGTGCCCACGCAACCAGTGCATTGGTACAGGGATTTGAAATCCCCACCCTTCTCCCTATTCTCTGTTCAGCGCTTCCAGGATGGATCAGAGTGATTCTAATTGGTCAGCTCCAGTACAGACAGTGCTCCCTTCCATCCTGGTAGTGTTGTAGAGAGAAAAGGGAGAAGAGCGAGGATTCCAGATCCCCAGACTGTCGCACTGGCTGCGTGGGTACCGACTGCTCAGCATCCATGGAGGTAATACGGGAAATGGGGGGCAATGAGGGCAAGTGGGACTTTGTATGTATGTTTATTTTGGTACAATAGGACCATGATTAGCAAGATAAAAACAATAATTGATAGTGGTAATATAAACCATAAATGCCATCTATAAATGCCTCCTTACCACCTGATTTAAGCCCATGTTTGATTCCCAAAGCACGCGATTGTGACACAGTACTACGGCAATTAGAGGTTTAAATCAGGTGTGAGAAGGTGACACTGTGCCCAGTGATCTTTGACATCTTCCATGTTGTTCAGGTAGATCTCCACCTCTTTAAGGTTGCTCACCCCTGCTCTAAAAGCTAGATTTAAATTGGGGTTGCCGTTTTGGTTTAGCGTGCCATTATTGGCGGTAGCACACATTGAACTTCTTCAGCTGGCATTGTGCTATGCTGGGCTTCTGATGTGTCCCTGCTCCTTTAACCACTTCCCGCCCGGCGTATAGCAGATTTACGGCCGGGAAGTGGTTCAGTTATCCTGACTTGGTGTCATATGACGTCCAGCAGGATAACATGCCGGCGCGCACTGACACGCTGCATCTCCAATCGTGGTAAGAAGCCTCTGCCCATCACAGTCACCTGTCAGTGCCCATCACAGCCGCCAGTCAGTGCCCATCACAGCAGCCTGTCAGTGCCCATCAGTGCCACCTATCAGTGCCCATCAGTGCTGCATATCAGTGCTGCCTATTGGTGCCCATCAGTGCTGCATATCAGTGCCGCCTATCAGTGCCCATCAATTCCACATATCAGTGCCTCCTCATCAGTACCCATCAGTGCCACCTTATCAGTGCCACCTTATCAGTGCCACCTCATCAGTGACCATCAGTGCCACCTCATCAGTGCCCCTCAGTGAAGGAGAAAACAAAATTTTATAACCGCAACAAAGAAAAACTTTTTTCAAAAATGTTGTTCTTTTTTAGTTTGTTTAGCAAAAAATAAAAAACGCATAGGTGATCAAATACCCCCCAAAGAAAGCTCCATTTGTGAGAACAAAATTATAAAAAAAATTTGGGGTACAGTGTAGCATGACCACGCAATTGTCATTCAAAATGCGACTGAGCTGAAAGCTGAAAATTGTCCTGGGTGGGAAGGGGCGAAAAGTGCCTGGTATTGAAGTGGTTAAGGAGGAATGGACTCCCTCCAGACATAAATGCCCTCAATTTATCAATTGGTATAGACTAGAGTTAGTGACTACATACAGTAGAAGGGCCTTGACTAGGTAGTGTGACTTCCACATACTGTATGTTGGCAAATTTTGTGCTACTAAAGCCTCTGTTTTTGATACAAATTTTTAGACAGTGCAGCTTGTTTGATTATTTTTTTAATTTTTTTATTTCTTTGCTAGTTCCATGGTTAGTTTGCTGGGGGAATGTTCTTTTGTTTCTTATGTGCAAATCCCTTCCTTGTGCATCTTACTCTAAAAGCTATTTATAAATTTGTTTTTGCTAAAACGAGGGGCAGTTAAGGGAAGTTAAGGGACAGGGGGAACTAGTTCCAAACGAGGAACAGTTGTCAGGTTTACCCTAAACCACAGCCTATGTTGGCTATGCATAAATCCAGCCTTGGCAAATATTCTAGTATTCTTGAAACACAAACTGTTTTTTTTTTTTATATTGTTTTTTTTTTTTTTTCCATATTCAAATACCTAGCAAGAATACTTGAAACACAAACTGCTAAGCATTGTAAATAAATGACTCCTAGTACCACTCACCAAAGAACTGTTTCTCTTCAGTCACACAAATGAAAACAAACTATTTTTGAAGCCTTATTAAAGGATAAGTGCACCTTTCTGAACATGTTATATGTTATACCTACAGTATCTCACAAAAGTGGGTACACCCCTCACATTTTTGTTAATATTTTATTATATCTTTTCATGTGACAACACTGAACAAATGACACTTTGCTACAATGTAAAGTAGTGAGTGTACAGTTTGTATAACAGTGTAAATTTGCTGTCCCCTCAAAATAACTCAACACACAGCCATTAATGTCTAAACTGCTGCCCACAAAAGTGAGTACACCCCTAAGTGAAAATGTGCAAATTGGGCCCAAGTAGCCATTTTCCCTCCCCGGTGTCATGTGACTCGTTAGTGTTACAAGGTCTCAGGTGGGAATGGGGAGCAAGTGTGTTAAATGTGGTGTTCTCGCTCTCATTCTCTCATAATGGTCACTGCAAGTTCAACTTGAACTCTCTGACCCTGACCCAAGACCCTGAAAGTGAGCTACAGCATGGTGACCAAGTCAATACAGCATTTTAACAAGACAGGTTCCATTTAGAACAGGCCTCGCCATGGTCGACCAAAGAAGTTGAGTGCACATGCTCAGCATTAGGGATGAGCCGAATACCCCCCTGTTTGGTTCGCACCAGAACATGCGAACAGGAAAAAAGTTTGTTCGAACACGCGAACACCGTTAAAGTCTATGGGACACGAACATGAATAATCCAAAGTGCTAATTTTAAAGGCTTTTATGCAAGCTATTGTCATAAAAAGTGTTTGGGGACCTGGGTCCTGCCCCAGGGGACATGGACCAATGCAAAAAAAAGTTCTAAAAACGGCAGTTTTTTCAGGAGCAGTGATTTTAATAATGCTTAAAGTCAAACAATAAAAGTGTAATATCCCTTTAAATTTCGTACCTGGGGGGTGTCTATAGTATGCCTGTAAAGGAGCGCATGTTTCCCGTGCTTAGAACAGTCTGACAGCAAAATGACATTTCAAAGGAAAAAACCCATTTAAAACTACTCGCGGCTATTGCATTGCCGGTCCGACAATACACATAGAAGTTCATTGATAAAAATGGCATGGGAATTCCCCACAGGGGAACCCCGAACCAAAATTTAAAAAAAAAATGACGTGGGTGTCCCCCTAAATTCCATACCAGACCCTTCAGGTCTGGTACGGATTTTAAGGGGAACCCCGCACCAAAAAAAAAAAAACGGCGTGGGGTCCCCCCAAAAATCCATACCAGACCCTTATCCGAGCATGCAACCTGGCAGGCCGCAGGAAAAGAGGGGGGGCGAGAGAGCGCCCCCCCTCCTGAACCGTACCAGGCCACATGCCCTCAACATTGGGAGGGTGCTTTGGGGTAGCCCCCCAAAACACCTTGTCCCCATGTTGATGAGGACAAGGGCCTCATCCCCACAACCCTGGCCGGTGGTTGTGGGGGTCTGCGGGCGGGGGGCTTATCGGAATCTGGAAGCCCCCTTTAACAAGGGGACCCCCAAATCCCGGCCCTCCCCCCTGTGTGAAATTGTAAGGGGGTACTTGTACCCCCACCAATTCCCTAAAAAACTGTCAAAAATGACAAGAGACAGTTTTTGACAATTCCTTTATTTAAATGCTTCTTCTTTCTTCTATCTTCCTTCATCTTCTTCTTCTGGTTCTCCTGGCTCTTCTGGTTCTTCCTCCGGCGTTCTTGTCCAGCATCTCCTCCGCGGCATCTTCTATCATCTTCTCCTGGCATGGGGGGAGGCTCCCGCTCTTCTCTTCATCTTCTTCTCTTCTTCTTTTCTTCTCTTCTTCTCTTCTTCACTTTCTTCTCCGGGCCACTCCGCATCCATGCTGGCATGTGTGACAGCGTCTCCTCGCCTGACGGTTCTTAAATAACAGGGGCGGGGCTACTCGGTGACCCCGCCCCCCTCTGATGCACTGTGACTTGACGGGACTTCCCTGTGACGTCACGGGGAATGCCCCGTGGAAGTCCCGTCATGTCCCATGCGTCAGAGGGGGGCGGGGTCACCGGGTGGCCCCGCCCCCCGTTATTTAAGAACCGTCAGACGAGGAGACGCCGTCACACAGCGGGAGCCTCCTTCCATGCCAGCATGGATGCGGAGTGGCCCGGAGAAGAAAATGAAGAAGAGAAGAAGAGAAGATGAAGATGAAGAAGAGAAGAGCGGGAGCCTCCCCCCATGCCATGGGTGCGGAGCGGCCCGAGGAGAAGAAGCTAGAAGACGCCGCGGAGGAGATGCTGGACGAGAACGCCGGAGGAAGAACCAGAAGAACCAGAAGGTGAAGGAAGAAAGAAGAAGCATTTAAATAAAGGAATTGTCAAAAACTGTCTCTTGTCATTTTTAACATTTTTGACAGTTTTTTAGTGAAATGGTAGGGGTAAGTACCCCCTTACCATTTCACACAGGGGGGGCCGGGATCTGGGGGTCCCCTTGTTAAAGGGGGCTTCCAGATTCCGATAAGCCCCCCGCCCGCAGACCCCCACAACCACCGGCCAGGGTTGTGGGGATGAGGCCCTTGTCCTCATCAACATGGGGACAAGGTGTTTTGGGGGGCTACCCCAAAGCACCCTCCCAATGTTGAGGGCATGTGGCCTTGTACGGTTCAGGAGGGGGGCGCCGCACTCTCGTCCCCCCCTCTTTTCCTGCGGCCTGCCAGGTTGCGTGCTCAGATAAGGGTCTGGTATGGATTTTTGGGGGGACCCCACGCCGTTTTTTTTTGGCGCAGGGTTCCCCTTAAAACCCATACCAGACCTGAAGGGTCTGGTATGGAATTTAGGGGGACCCCCACGTCATTTTTTAAAAAAAAATTTGGCTGGGGTTCCCCTTAATATCCATACCAGACCTGAAGGGCCTGGTATGGAATTTAGGGGGACCCCCACGTCATTTTTTTTTACATTTTGGCCTGGGTTCCCTTTAATATCCATACCAGACCTGAAGGGCCTGGTATGGAATTTAGGGGGACCCCCACGTCATTTTTTTTTTAAATTTTGGTTCGGGGTTCCCCTGTGGGGAATTCCCATGCCATTTTTATCAATGAACTTCTATGTGTATTGTCGGACCGGCAATGCAATAGCCGCGAGTAGTTTTTAATGGGTTTTTTCCTTCGAAATGTCATTTTGCTGTCAGACTGTTCTAAACATGGGAAACATGCGCCCCTTTACAGGCATACTATAGACACCCCCCAGCTACGAAATTTAAAGGGATATTACACTTTTATTGTTTGACTTTAAGCATTATTAAAATCACTGCTCCTGAAAAAACGGCCAATTTAAAACTTTTTTTTGTATTGATCCATGTCCCCTGGGGCAGGACCCAGGTCCCCAAACACTTTTTATGACAATAACTTGCATATAAGCCTTTAAAATTAGCACTTTTGATTTCTCCCATAGACTTTTAAAGGGTGTTCTGCGGCATTCGATTTTGCCGCGAACACCCCAAATTGTTCGCTGTTCAGCGAACTTGCGAACAGCCAATGTTCGAGTCGAACATGAGTTTGACTCGAACTCGAAGCTCATCCCTACTCAGTATCATATCCAGAGGTTGTCTTTGGGAAAAAGACGTATGAGTGCTGCCAGCATTGCTGCAGAGGTTGAAGGGGTGGGGGGTCAGCCTGTCAGTGCTCAGACCATATGCCACACACTGCATCAAATTGGTCTGCATGGTTGTTGTCCCAGAATGAAGCCTCTTCTAAAGATGATGTACAAGTAAGCCTGCAAATAGTTTGCTGAAGACAAACAGACTAAGGACATGGTTCACTGGAACCATGTCCTGTGGTCTGATGAGACCAAGATAAACTTATTTGGTTCAGATGGTGTCAAGAGTGTGTGGCGGCAACCTGGTGAGGAGTACAAAGACAAGTGTGTCTTACCTACAGTCAAGCATGGTGGTGGGAGTGTCATGATCTGGGGCTGGATGAGTGCTGCCGGCACTGGGGAGCTACAATTCATGGAGGGAATCATGAATGCCAACATGTACTGTGACATACTGAAGCAGAGCATGGTCCCCTCCCTTCGGAGACTGGGCCACAGGGCAGTATTCCAACATAATAACGACCCCAAAAACCCCTCCAATACGACCACTGCCTTGCTAAAGAAGCTGAGGGTGAAAGGTGATGGACTGGCCAAGCATGTCTCCAGACCTAAACCCTATTGAGCATCTGTAGGGCATCCTCAAAAGGGAGGTGGAGGAGCGCAAGGTCTCTAACATCCACCAGCTCTGTGATGTAGTCATGAAGGAGTGGAAGGGGACTCTAGTGGCAACCTGTGAAGCTCTGGTGAACTCCATGCCCAAGAGGGTTAAGGCAGTGCTGGAAAATAATGGTGGACACACACAATATTGACACTTTGGGCCCAATTTGGACATTTTCACTGGGGTATACTCATTTTGTTGCCAGCGGTTTAGACATTAATGGCTGTGTGTTGAGCTATTTTGAGGGGAAAGCAAATTTACACTGTTATACAAGCTGTACACTCGCTACTTTACATTGTAGCAAAGTGTAATTTCTTCAGTGTTGTCACATGAAAAGATATAATAACATATTTACAAAAGTGTGAGGAGTGTACTCACTTTTGTGAGATACTGTATATTTAAACACCATTTCTAAAACTTTGCTCCTACATGTAAAAATCTACTTTATTTTGCTAGGAAAATACTTAGAACCCCCAAACATTATGTAAATATTTTTTTTTGCAGAGACCATATAGAATAAAATGGTGGGTGTTGTAATTTTTTGTCACACAGTATTTGCGCAGCGTTTTTTCAAACACAATTAAAAAAAAAAAAAACACTTTCATGAATGTCATGAAAAAAAAAAAAAAAAAACACTAAAGTTAGCCCAATTTTTTTATATAATGTGAACGATGATGTTATGCCAAGTAAATAGATACCTAACATGTCATGCTTTAAAATTGCGTCTGCCTATGGAAAGAAGGCAAACTACGTTGCTTAAAACTCTCTATAGGCGACGCTTTAAACGCCTTTACAGGTTACCAGTTTTGAGTTGCACAGGATGTCTGGTGCTATAATGATTGCTCTTGCTCTGAAGTTTGCGACAATACCTCACATGTGTGGTATGATCACCGTTTACATATGTGTGCGGGAGTAATGTTTGCATTCGCATTTGCATGTAAGCACGGTGAGACGGGGCATGTTACATTTTTTATCCATTTATCTATTTATTTAAAATACTTTTTTTTTTTTTTTATACTTTTTTTTGTACTAACTTTATTGCTATCACAAGGGATGAACAACATGACAGGTCCTCTTTATGGAGAGATTTGGGGTCTATTAGACCCCAAATCTCTCTTCTGGCCTCCCGTGCTGCTGATCAGACACAGATCGGTCTGCTGGGCTGCTTTCCTGGTCGCTGGGGGCCAGGTAAACAAAGTGACGGAACCAGAAGTGAAAACTACTCCTTGCTACCGGTTTCCAGGGTTATAGGGAGATGGAAATGACGTCAGTTCCTCTCTCTCTGTACAGGGCAGCCATCGCCGCTGGCCGCATCTCTCCCGGCCTCCGAAATAGGACCTAAGAGTCTGGGAGAGGTGGGGGCGAGAGGGGGTGACACCCCCTTCCACCACCCACAGAACTGATCGAGTGGCTAATTAGCCACTTGGATCACCTCTGCATGAAACAGAATCGGCTGAAAAGAATGATATGGGGATGATGCCTGTAGGTGCAGGCATCATCCCGGTATAACCATTGAAACCCAAGGATGTCCATGTACGTACCTTGGGCAGCAAGTGATTAAGGTGTAACATGTAACATGGTCAGCATCAGACCCCTCTCCCCCTGATCCCCCCTCTACTTTGTGGCAAGCCAGGGATCTTCTCACCGTACTCACTGCCACGATTCAAAGAGAGTACAGCATTGTGGGGCTCCACCCACACAGCCATGTCATTGATTCACGGACCCCTTTGAATCAACCAACTTCAAGTACCAACAACCTTTGCGGCTGTTGGCTTGCAGTTCCCAATGAACTACCATGGTGCTGTTGAGCACTGTGATAATTTGATTCTTTCTGTCAGTGCAAAACTACCTACACGTGCGATGTAGGGGCAGACAGCTTACAATGACAGTTTGCAGGAGACCTGCATGGCATTGGCGATCTGCTGATCGCTGATGCAATGCTTTTCAGGCTCCTAAAACAAAAAATAGTAAATGCACATTTTTTTACCTGCAAAATTGTACATTTATTATTTTTTGGTAAAAGGTGAACTTATCCTTTAATGCCGCGTACACACACCCGGTTTTGCCATCGGAATAAATTCCGAAGGTTTCTCCGACGGAATTCCGCTCAAGCTGTCTTGCATACACACGGTCACACCAAAGTCCGACCGTCCAGAACGAGATGATGTACAACACGTACGACGGGACTAGAAAAAGGAAGTTCAATAGCCAGTAGCCAATAGCTTCCTTCTCATAGTTGCTTCAGAGCATGCGTCGTTTTTGATCGGTCGGAACAGCATACAGACGAGCGGTTTTCCCGATAGGTATATTTAGAATATGTTCCATTTCTAGGTCCGTCAGAATTTTCGAAAAAAAAAGTCTGATGAGGCATACACACGATCGGAATAGACGATGAAAAGCTTCCGTTAAACTTTTTCTATCGGACATTCCGCTCGTGTGTACGCGGTTTAGTCTACTATCATGCAGTCAATTCTAGGACAATGTCATTTGGCGCCCAGGAAAAAAATAACAAACTGTACCCTCCCCACTGATGTGTGACCATCATGTGCCAGCCAATCTGCCCCAAATCCCGCCTTCCCTCAAAAAGTCACCCCTCCTAGCGCACATTGTTTTGCCCCTCAAACCTCTTCTCCTAGCACAAATCCTTCCCCTCAAATCCCTCCTCCCAGCACACCAACACAAATCCCCCTCAATCCCCCCTCCCAAAACAAATCCTCCATTCATATCCCCTCTCCTAAAAGTAACCCCCCCCCCTACCATTTTAGCACCAATCCCCCCTCCTAGCACAAATCCCCTCTCATCCCTCTCCTAGCACAAATCCTCTCCCCCCCACCACTTTTCCTGACACAAATCTCCCCAAAATGTCCCTAACAGCACAAATCTCCCCTCTCAGCACAAACCAAATTCTCCCTCCTACCATAAATTCCTCCAAATCCCTAATTTTAGCACAAATTCCCCCCCCCCCCCCGCAAACCTGTCCTAGCACAAATCCCCACCCCTATCCCAGCACAACCCCCCAATCCCCCCTCCTAGCACAAATCCCCCAGCATAAACCCCCCCATCACTCCTCTTAGCATAAATCTGTGCTACAGCTGCACTGTTGGTCATGAACTGAGCTGTGCACATTATGAAAGTGAATATAATGAACACAGTCATGCCCCGTACATACGGTCGGACATTGAACGGACATTCCGACAACAAAATCCATGGATTTTTTCCGACGGATGTTGGCTCAAACTTGTCTTGCATACACACGGTCACACAAAGTTGTCGGAATTTCCGAATGCCAAGAACGCGGTAACGTAAAACACGTGCGTTGGGACTATAAACGGGGCAGTAGCCAATAGCTTTCCTCTCTTAATTTATTAATTTAAAGTATGCGTGGCACTTTGTCCGTCGGATTTGTGTACACACAATCGGAATTTAAAGGATCGGATTTTGTTGTCGGAAAATTTTATAGCATACTCTCAAACTTTGTGTGTCGGAAATTCCGATGGAAAAAGTCTGATGGAGCCCACACACGGTCGGAATTTCCGATCGCTCCGATCGCACATATTCCGTCGGAAAGTCCGACCGTTTGTACAGGGCATAAGAAACACTGAAGTAGTTCAAAAGCATCCCACCGGTAAGAAAAATGCTACATTTAAATTTTAAAAATATCTTTAAGCTATGCAGACTAAAACATTAAAAAATTGCAATACAGCTAACTTGTTTAATAAAAGTTAATGTATCATATTCCTTTAAAAAGACCTCTTTCATACCCAGCCAGAATCACAATTTATTGTATGAACTGGACCATGGAAGATGCAGTGATGAAACATGCAGCAAAATCAACAATAAAGGTTAGCAGAGGTTAGGTCATTCAAGAGTGCAGTATGTTTTCTTCCAATGTTACATATGTGTCTTTCATATTTAGGTTTCCTATTCATTCTTCTGGGCTGATTTATTTGCCTGATGAGTTCTAGAATTGATTTTTGCCTTCTTTCAATTTGCTTTGTGAATTATCTATTGAAGCCACTCTTTCCTTCTCAGAAGATGCTAGCAAGTTGCAGGCCAATCAATTAAGTCATACTTGCAATAGTTTTGTCAGGAATCCCCAAATGGGTATAAGAAATAAAAAGTGAGCCAGAGGATGGAATAATGAGGCCTGGGAATAAAATCTAGGTTCTAGTTCAGCAAGCGAAAGGAGGGTGGTTGTGTGGAAGAGAGCTGGGTTGCCGTGGTCCTCAGATCCCAGACTCAATCAATAACTTCTTCTGACACCTCTGACTTCACAAGACGAAGGAAATGCAGGAACTAGCATATCATAAGGCTCTTCAACATTCATATGAATGAAGATTTTTGTTTTTACGGAAGATTCAGCTTGGGAATTATGCTCTTAAGAAATGCTAAAGTGTGGTCAATAAAATAAAAATGTGTTACTTATTTGGGTTCAGGTTGTACATGCATTCACTAAAGTACGTATAAACATAAGGGAGTTATTAGAAGATTATTTAAAACAATAATGCATAAGCATTCATATTTGTGTTGGATAGGCATGCATCTTTTATGCTGTACAGCACTTTGGCACCAGCCTAACCTGGGGAGCAACTAGCTATTCATGTAGACCCAAGATGCAACCACCCAATTTATATTAAAGCAAACCTCCCAACTTTCTGAAATGATAAAGTGGGACACCTTTTAGTACACAATATGTAGGCAAAGGACATGTACCTGCCACACCCCTGGTTACACAGACCACAAAGATCTATCATGTAGAAAATGACCACAAAAGTGCTCTGTGTTTCCTTTAGCAATAAAAAATGCTGTAACATAAAGGCTGAATAAAAAGTTTAGCGCAGCATAACACGTTTGGTAGAAAAGTGGTACATTTTGGTCTCAAAAAGGGACAGTCCCCCCAAATGAAGAGCAGTTAGGAGCTATGATAAAGGTTAAGTTACCTGCAAACCTTTTACTGGATGGCCTGGAGTGAAAACATTGCTCGGGATACAATGACATTAAAGCAAAATTTTATTCAGAGAAATATGGAAGCCCGCCTCCACTGGAAATTGCTAAATGACTAACTATAATTTTGAATAGTGGCTATAACACTATCCAGCAGTAAGTAGGCAGACCAAGAGAGTCAGGTTGATGGTATAAGTCCTTAACTGTACATGTGTTTTGGGATTTGGGATAAAACTACATTTAATACATTTATGCTTAAAATGTTACCCCCTTCCTCCAACCCCAGCAACACCCCAAGATCTGCTACTTACATGTCAATGATCCAAGGGGATCTTTCTAATTGAAAGTATTCTGAGCTCACCATTCATGCATAGTAAATTCCACTCTGTGACCAACAAGAGACAGCTTTTCCATTGGAATAAATGAGGAATGTACAACACATGTAAGACCTTGCCATAATACGTTATGTAAAGAGGTTGAACAGCTTTGAGTGGCTCACAGGAAAGATCTCTCTGGATCATGGACATGTAAAAGACATGGGTGGTTGGTGGAGGCATGAAGGCAATATAGTATAACTGCACTTAAATTACAGTTATCCACTTTAATATATTGAAGCAAAAGGGTCAGAATGAGATCCAGGCAACTGCCATCTGCAGAATGAATAGTCAGCAATCTGCTTCCATGTTTTGCTCAAACAAAGTTTCATTTAGGTAATAACTCTACTATTAAAACTAGTTTCATTGAGGTTAGGAATAATCACTTTTGGTATGCTTACTTACAACAATACACATTCTTTCCAGTTTGGTTTCTCACCAAATGGTATAGAGAAGTTCAGGATGACAGACCTAGAGTATGAATTTTCAAAAACGAGTCTTCCATGACAGCCCCCACATTATTGTCTTATCAAATAAAATTTTAAGGCTATATGCACCAAAGCGTAATATTTTAGGCATGCCATCAGCAATGTGATGTGCTGAATCAGCCATTGGAATCTTATATCTTTCAAGATCTCCAGTGGGATATCTCACTTTTCCAGATTCCATTCCACCATCCTAAGATGTGGCTTACTTCTTCCACTGCGATCTTTGTAATGTAACATCCATGGAAAATCCAGCAAACAGACCTTAGAAGCATTCCAGCATGCCTTGAATTTTCATGTGTTGAGGCAAGCTGTGTAAGGGCTCAAGGTCACAGCATATGTAAACTCAAAACCAAAATTTTAATACATTTTAACAATCCCATTGCGGAGATTTCCCTTCACTTTCTTTCCCATAACCAATCAGGATGTGAGAGGAAATCCCTGCAAATTAAGGGAATTTCTTGGGGACCCTCTCATCACTAGAAATAGTAAGCAGAACTAAGCTGTGTTTGTTCACACAGTGAAGTAGTTACTTACTGAAACCCTCTTCATTTGCTCTTAAAGTAGAACTAAATGCAAAACTTTTTTATTTTTTATTTTAGATAGAGTAAGGGAGGGTTATAACCCCTGTCAGTTTATTTTTTGCCATCTGTGTCCTATTGTGGAGATTTCCCTTTACTTCCTGTCCCATAGCCAAAACGGCAAGGGAGAGGAAATCTCTTCAAATTAAGGGAATCCCTTGGGGGACCACCCAGGTCTCCAGAACTAGTGTCCACATTGGAAGATTTCCTCTCTATTACTTTTCTGGGGACAACCCAAAATTGGGGATTTTCTTTTACGTTCACTTCTAATGATAATGGTAAACAGGACAAATAGAATGGTTGAATCTCCATAATGGGGGCACAGACAGCAATAAAAATTGATAGGTGTTCTAATCCTTCTCCACTCTATCCAAAACCAAACAAAAAAGTTTACCTTTAGTTACACTTTAGGCTGGGTTCACACTGTGTGCAGAACGTCTTGCAGTGGGGGATCCTGTGCTTCCCCGTTCACCCTTTCAGGTCCGAATTAGGTCAGAATTTTTGGCTGAATTCCGACCTGAAACAGATCAGAAGACCCACAGGATTCTTCTGCAAACCGCTCAGCAGCCATCGTGGAGCTGTGTGAACCAGCTCCATTGAGAGCCGGTCACAGTCTCCTGACATGCAAATTGGATAGGGGGGAAAGAGAATGGGCAGGCAACACAAGCCAGCACACTTAACACAGTATAAACCAACACACTGATCATAGCAAAGCAGAAACTAGCACAGCACAAACCAACATACGGAAAGCAGCAAACACCTACTCACCCCACACAGGCCAAACCAGTACATTCAGCCCAAACAAGCACAATCAACACAGCACAAACCAATAAACTCAGCACAGCATACTGTACACCAGCCCTCTCAACACAGCATCACATAATTTGTTCTGTTTTTTTTTTTTTATACTTTTTCTCTGAAAAGAAATTGCCATAGACAGATGAAACTGTGTGTCTTACCATTCATATCTCAATGGATTATGTTTATCTTCATGTTGACTATACATCTGCACCTCTTAAATTCTCGACAGTTGTTGTTTTGCCTCGGGCAGTGCATAAGACCAGGTGATTTCGCTTTTGCAACCAGAATGTGTTTTACACCTCCACACATTTCCCCCTCCTGAGTGCTGGGCAGATGTTATGTGTCTTTGCTAAAACTCTGTTCTACAGCTGACCTGAATTGCAACAGCAGATGCTAAAGTAGAACTCAAACTACTTAGTATAGTAAGGAGATATATATATATATATATATATATATATATATATATATATACAGTTGTGCATAAAAGTTTGCATACCCTGGTAGAAATTGTGAACTTTTGGCATTTATATTGAAAATATGACTGATCATGCCAAAAAACTGTCATTTATTTAAGGATACTTATCACATGAAGCCATTTATTATCACACAGTTTTTTGGATCCTTTTTAAATCATAACAACAGAAATCACCCAAATGGCCCTGATAAAAAGTTTACATACCCCGGAATGTTTGGCATTGGTACAGACACAGAAGGTGGCACACACAGTTTAAAATGGCAATTGAAGGTACTTTCTCACATTTGTGGCTTTTTAAATCACAATTATTGTGTGTGTATAAATAGTCAATGTGTTCGTTATCTCTTACATGGATGCACTAAGCAGGCTAGACACTGAGCCATGAGAAGTGA
Source organism: Lithobates septentrionalis (assembly GCA_037952835.1). Taxonomy (NCBI): domain Eukaryota; kingdom Metazoa; phylum Chordata; class Amphibia; order Anura; family Ranidae; genus Lithobates; species Lithobates septentrionalis. The sequence continues at coordinate 1,042,533 of JBBDGP010000600.1, forward strand.
GAAAAGAACAGTCAAAACACCTGCGTAACAAAGTAATGGAACTTTATAAAGATGGAAAAGAATATAAAAAGATACCCAAAGCCTTGAATATTGAATATGCCAGTCAGTACTGTTTAATCCCTTATTAAGAAGTGGAAAATTCGGGACTCTTTTGATACCTAGCCAAGGTCAGGTAGACCGAGAAAGATTGCAGCCACAACTGGAGGAAGAATTGTTCAGGATACAAAAAAAAAACCCCGCAGATAACCTCAGGAAAAATACAGGTTGCTCTCCAAAAAGACGGTGTGATTTTTTTTTAAGGAGCACAATTCAATGATACTTGAGCAAAAAAGAGCTGCATGGTTGAGCTGCCAGAAGGAAGCCTTTACTGCGCCATTGCCACAAAAAAGCCCAATGAGGCATGTCAGGGTGTTGTTGGGCATATTGTAACCAGGCTTTTTTGTGAAACTTGTACAGTAAAGGCTTCTTTCTGGCAACTTGACCATGCAGCTCTTTTTTGTTCAAGTATCATCGTATTGTGCTCCTTAAAAACAACCACACCCTCTTTTTCCAGAGCAGCCTGTATTTTTCCTGAGGTTTACTTAAATCAGGAAGGCTGGCAACTTGGATGCTCTTGAATAAAAGTACTTCATTAGTTACATGGGTACACGGGTACAGGCTATACGCTGATGCATTTATGCTAAGAAGCCTTCATCAAAATTTTTCCTGAGGTTACCTGTGGGTTTTTCTTTGTATCTCGAACAATTCCTGTGGCAGTTGTGGCTGAAATCTTTCTTGATCTACCTGACCCTGGCTTGGTTTCAAGAGATCCCCAAATTTTCCACTTCTTATGAAATGATTGAACCATACTGACTGGCATATTCAAGGCTTTGGAAATCTTTTTTATATCCTTTTCCATCTTTGTAAAGTTTTATTACCTTGTTATGCAGATCTTTTGACTGTTCTTTTCTGCTCCCAATGACTTAGTATTAAGGATGAGTACCTGAACACCCCCCTGTTCGGTTCGCACCAGAACATGCGAAAAGGCAAAAAATTTGTTCGACACGCGAACACCGTTAAAGTCTATGGGACACGAACATGAATAATCAAAAGTGCTAAATTTAAAGTCTCATATGCAAGTTATTGTCATAAAAAGTGTTTGGGGACCTGGATCCTGCCCCAGGGGACATGGATCAATGCAAAAAAAAGTTTTAAAAACGGACGTTTTTTCAGGAGCAGTGATTTTAATAATGCTTAAAGTGAAACAATAAAAGTGTAATATTACTTTAAATTTCGTACCTGGGGGGTGTCTATAGTATGCCTGTAAAGGGGCGCATGTTTCCCGTGTTTAGTACTGTCTGACAGCAAAATGACATTTCAAAGGAAAAAAAGTCATTTAAAACTACTCGCAGCTATTAATGAATTTCCGGTCCGACAATACACATAAAAGTTCATTGATAAAAATGGCATGGGAATTCCCCACAGGGGAACCCCGAACCAAAATTTTAAAAAAATTACGTGGGGGTCCCCCTAAATTCCATACCAGGCCCTTCAGGTCTGGTATGGATTTTAAGGGGAACCCCCGCGCCAAAATTAAAAAAAAAAATGGCGTGGGGTCTCCCCACAAATCCATACCAGACCCTTATCCGAGCACGCAACCTGGCAGGCCGCAGGAAAAGAAGGGGGGTGAGAGAGCGCCCCCCCTCCTGAACAGTACAAGGCCACATGCCCTCAACATTGGGAGGGTGCTTTGGGGTAGCCCCCCAAAACACCTTGTCCCCCTGTTGATGGGGACAAGGGCCTCATTCCCACAACCCTTGCCTGGTGGTTGTGGGGGTCTGCGGGCGGGGGGCTTATTGGAATCTGGAAGCCCCCTTTAACAAGGGGACCCCCAGACTGGCCCTCCACCCTGTGTGAAATGGTAAGGGGTACCCCTACCATTTAAAAAAGAAGTGTCAAAAATGTTAAAAATGACAAGAGACAGTTTTTGACAATTCCTTTATTTAAATGCTTCTTCTTTCTTCTATCTTCTTTCTTCTATCTTCTTTCTTCTATCTACTTTCTTCTATCTTCCTTCGGTTTCTTCCTCCATCTTCTTCTTCTTCTGGTTCTTCCTCCGGTGTTCTCGTCCGGCATCTTCCTCTGTGGCGCCGGCGTCTTCTTCCCTTCGTCTTCTGGGCCGCTCCGCATTCAGCATGATGGGATGGAAGGCTCCCGCTGTGTGACACTTCTCCCCTTCTGACGGTTCTTAAATAACGGAGGGCAGGGCCACCCAGTGACCCCGCCCCCCTCTGACGCATGGGGACTTCCCTGTGGAATTCTCTGTGACGTCAGAGGGGGCGGACAGGCCGGGGTCACCGGGTGGCTCCGCCCTCCGTCAAAAGAGGAGAAGCGTCACACAGTGGGAGCCTCCCATCCCATCATGCTGGATGCAGAGCGGCCCAGAAGACGAAGGAAGAAGAAGATGCTGGCGCCGCAGAGGAAGATGCCAGACGAGAACACCGGAAGAAGAACCAGAAGAACCAGAAGAAGATGAAGATGAAGGAAGAAACCGAAGGAAGATAGAAGAAAGAAGAAAGAAGATAGAAGAAAGAAGATAGAAGAAAGAAGAAGCATTTAAATAAAGGAATTGTCAAAAACGGTCTCTTGTCATTTTTAACATTTTTTACACTTTTTTTGTGAAATGGTAGGGGTACTTTTGTACCCCTTACCATTTCACACAGGGGGGAGGGCTGGGATCTGGGGGTCCCCTTGTTAAAGGGGGCTTCCAGATTTCGATAAGCCCCCCGCCCGCAGACCCCCACAACCACCGGGCAAGGGTTGTGGGGATGAGGCCCTTGTCCCCATAAACATGGGGACAAGGTGTTTTGGGGGGCTACCCCAAAGCACCCTCCCAATGTTGAGGGCATGTGGCCTGGTACGGTTCAGGAGGGGGGCACTCTCTCGTCCCCCCTCTTTTCCTCCCGCCTGCCAGGTTGCGTGCTCGGATAAGGGTCTGGTATGGATTTGTGGGGGGGGGCGCGGGCTCCCCTTAAAATCCGTACCAGACCTGAAGGGTCTGGTATAGATTTTGAGGGGGACCCCATGCCATTTTTTTTCAAATTTTGGCCGGGGGTTCCCCTTAATATCCATACCAGACCTGAAGGGCCTAGTATGGAATTTAGGGGGACCCCCCACGTCATTTTTTTAAAAATTTTGGTTCGGGCTTTCCCTGTGGGGAATTCCCATGCCGTTTTTATCAATGAACTTTTATGTGTATTGTCGGACTGGCAATTCATTAATAGCCACGAGTAGTTTTAAATGACTTTTTTTCCTTTGAAATGTCATTTTGCTGTCAGACTGCTCCTGAAAAAACGGCCATTTTTAAAACTTTTTTTTGCATTGATCCATGTCCCCTGGGGCAGGACCCAGGTCCCCAAACACTTTTTATGACAATAACTTGCATGTAAGCCTTTAAAATTAGCACTTTTGATTTCTCCCATAGACTTTTAATGGGTGTTCCGCGGCTTTCGAATTTTCCGCGAACACCCCAAATTGTTCGCTGTTCAGCGAACTGGCGAACAGCCGATGTTCGAGTCAAATATGAGTTCGACTCGAACTCGAAGCTCATCCTTACTTAGTATGTAGCCTGCTTAGTGCATCCACGTGAGAGCTAACAAACTCATTGACTATTTATACACAGACACTAATTGCGATTTAAAAAGCCGCAAAAGTGGTTGATTAACCTTTAATAGCCATTTTAACCTGTGCGTGCCACCTTCTGTGTCTGTACCAAGGCCAAACATTCCAAGGTATGTAAACTTTTGATCAGGGCCGTTTGGGTGATTTCTGTTATCATTATGATTTTAAAAGGAGCCAAAAAACAAATGATGTGATAAAAAATGGCTTCATGTGATTACTGTCCTTAAATAAAAGTTCTTTTGGTATGATTAGTCATCTTTTCAATATAAATGCCAAAATTTCACAATTTCTGCCAGGGTTTGCACACTTTTGAGCACTATTTTTTTTTTTTTAACAGGTTGGTGCTCTGTCACTGTGGAACGAAGCAGCTAATGTCTGGTTAGCAATGAAAGGGTTCCAGATCAGGCTTAAGAATCAGGAGGTATGTGCATGTGGACCCACAAAACCAGTTTAGCCAGACAGAGCTGCTCCCACACCAGGAGAAATGTACTGCAAGAGGCAGAAGCCGGAAAGACAAGCAACCTTACCAGGCCTTCCCCTGATGAGCAGAAAAAAATAGCCAATAGGCTGTTCTTTCTTTTGCATAACGTGTGATGCTGAACCACTGTGTGGAAAACCTGATGTAAAGGAACTTTATTCTTAATAAAAGTAGTCTTAAAAGTAGGTTCTGTCTGTCTATCTGTGCTAAATATGATTGAAACAGCACATTGTGTGTAGTAGGTGTTCTGTACCTGCAAGCGTTATAGAGTGAACAGCACTTCAAGTGACGGTGCACCAGTTTAATGGAACTATGCTGTGGACTTTGTAAACAGTGTCTCAATATGGGGCACTCAAAAAGAAAGGACAGTACTAAATGAGAGAGAGAATTCTGTGGCTGGAGGGGGTTCCACTACCTGAGCAAGTCCTACAGGTGTCCAAACAGAATCCACCAGTTTGGGAGTCTGCCATGTCTGGTGTTAATGTCATATGGCAGCTACTGTATGACCCCAAGGCCAATGGATGTTCAGACGTTTGAGGTAAGTGCTATTGACTGTAGCAACATGAATATTAATCGACCAGATGATTTTTTTTGCAAAAGATTGTAGCCATGGTGTTGCAGCTAATAACAAACAATCCTCCAAAACACCCCACTGCTAGACTTCATACATTACTTCCAGAGACAATGAACAGTCTTTTGTGAACTTTGTTTTTGTTGTTTTTATTGGGGGGGTATAACTTGGATAGGGATTAGGAATATGGGATGCCCATAGGATAAGTTATTGCCATCATATTTAAGGATTTCAATGAATGAATGAATGAAGAATCTCAATGGGGATTGGTCAGGGCTCACACACAAGCTGCCTGCCACTCCAGTTCTAGGCCCAGCCCCTTTTCCAGAACCTTCTCTCTGAAAACAGGGGAGGCAGCTCAGAGCTAGAGCACAGGTGGTAACGCCCACAGCTACTCTGACTACTCCCAGCCCCCAGATAAAAACAGACAGGCCTAGCTTGCAGCATAGGCCTGCCTAAATTTGTCTGTGCTGGATAAACCTAGTAAAATTACCTTACTAGCACCTACCTATTGGTAGAGGGTGCTACAAGATGTTGCCTTCTGAAGATACTAAAGACATTATAACAGTGTTATAACAGTGTTTTAGGAGGGTTCTTGTATGAGATGCATGGTCCAAGGAATGCTTGTCTGAATTATCACAGCCCCTTCTGTTGGTGAAGGTTAGGGTAATTTCTTACCTATCCATCAGAATGCATGTGTCTCCACTGTGGGGACACTCATAAGTTAGTGTTAGGTACCACAGATACCAGGGTGCCTTGACGAGGCTCTGTGGCTTATGCATGCATTTGCAAATGCATGCAGACTAAACCCCTGTTTTCAACGCATACGGTTGGCCAGGTTTAATCGGTTGTCTGCGAGCTGGACGGTAAGTTTAGCTTGTTTTTTTCCCTTGGATTTATCCTTGGCCTAGTTTTATAGGGTAATTTACCAGTTGATGGGCCAACTGCATGACTTTAAGCCAACTCCTCTATTAAAGGTAGGCATCTGTCATTGGGAGACAAAATTTCCAGAGGGGGCACACCCACAGCTGTAAGTTTTCCCCAGCAAGCAGAGAGGCGTCACGTAAAGTGTCATGTAAAGCCCTGACAAAGCATGGAAGCAAGTGCATTGCTTGCAGTGCTGTGAGTGAGGGCTTGTTGTCGCCAAGTGCCCCATTATCCCTGGATGCAGTGCAAGTCTGAGGTACTACTGACCAGCCGATAGTCAAGAGCTCACTCGCTGCAACAGCAGGAAGCCCTCACATAATGGAAGGACTGAGAAGTGATGAGAAAACAGAAAGAAGTTACAACGTCAGGATTGTAAAGTAAAGAGGTGTTGGGGAAAGTGCATAGGTGCGAGTGAAAAAATCAGGGTCACTGACTTACAAATGGGTTTGTCTGGCAAACTCAATAAAGCCCCAAAGAGCAGGAAGAAATGTTAATGGATGACTGTAGAGACTGGCAAGTCCTGCCAGAAAGATTTAAACAACAAAAGGGAAAGAGAAGCAAGCGCCCAAAGGAAAAAGCAGCTAGCACTCAAGGTGATTGTACAAATATTATCAACATAAACAGCTAAAAGTGCAGCATTTAAAATATAGAGTGTTTAATAAAAAACATAAACAGAAAGTCTCTCAAGTCCAATAAATATAATAAAGTTGATGATCCTGCCAAACTGGAAGAAATGTTTCACTTCATGAAGTTGAAAGAGACAGTGATTCACCACCCTTTATGCACTCACCAGAATTATACTGTATAAATGCATATGAGGACAATACTGCTGGGATTAAATAAGATATTCCACCATGTGAAAAATAAAACCAGGTGTTGTCGATCCTCCACCTTTCTTATGCACTCACCAGAAGCATCGCATATGCACGCATATATTGACAAATCTCTGCCAGAACAGTCCACCAGGTCACCACGCTCCACAGCATAAAACACCTCAGAATGGTTAAAAGCTGTATAAAAAAGCTCAACACAGGGAGCCAAAAAGTGCTATATATAGTGTAGTATTTATTGTGAATCATAATATATTAAAAGCAGCATATATAAGTGTCCATGAAAACAAACAAACAATCTCAGCCGGACTTACAAAGATGGCTGCTATTCCGGAAACCAGAAGTGGTGGTGTGACATTAACCAGAAGGATTCCCACCGAGTAAAGGTATTGGTATTGCCTATAATAAGTGTCAGGACAGCCACCTACAAGTGTATCCGAAAACAGATGAATCAATGTTTCTTGAGGTTGCCATGGGAGATAACCACACATCTGGGTGTATCGCCCCTGCAGACACTGCCCTGTCAGAAGCTGAGTCAGGAAAACAAACAGTGGTATGGCTGTAATTGGTAAAAACAGAAATGCTTTCTTGCGGATACTCTGATAACCATGGGAAACAACAAAGATGTTTATAGTGCTGAATTCCAAGCTGAGATGACAGAAGGGGTGGACAGTTACAGTGAGGTGGGTACATGCTTCTTGAAAAAACCCTGGGTATACAGTGTGTAGTGGGTGAAGGCCCTGCACTAGTATATGATGGCAGTTCTGGGAAGGATGTCCCACACTTGTGGATACTTGGGAAGTTGGGAAAAGTAAGACTGAAACTTATAGTTTAAAAGTTGACAATGTTAGCCCATAGCTCTGTGTTGCAGAGCTAAAAAAAAAAAAAAAAAACTGTGAGGAGCGAGCTCCTTAAGAATAGGTTTAATGAAACGTCTGCAAGTGCTAAGCATTCTCCCCTCTCAGTGTTGCTAGTGGCAATGGACAGAAGGAATGTAGTTCTCAGTTAGAACAACCCATATCTGCTTATAGCAAAGTGATTCAAAATGTAAGTTCATCTATCTCAATTGCAAGAAAAAGCATAAGTGAAAAGAATACATCAAACTGTGAGTGTTATAAATATATTTGTCCCTGATACTCAAACTTGGATGGCACCTGTAGAGTGTTTCTACTGCACAGCTCCATAAAGGCTGTGTATCTAGAAGAGATTACACAGTGATGTTCCATCCCAGGAATCCCGCTAATATCTACAAACATTCCAGGCTTGGTAAATGCCCTGATAAAAATGTGGCTGAAATTACCAAAGTTAAAATTGTCAGATGTCACTCTTGTAAAGATACCTGTAAAAAGACTTTAAAATGTCTCTTGGGACAAGTAATGATGGCCAGTGTAGAAGGTATCTTCAGAGGCATTCTATGGTTTTCCCCACAGAAGGTGGAGCTAGCAGAGGTGTCAATTTTATTTCTGGGACAGGCTTAATTTTCCCAGGTTGGAAATTGTATCAGGCAAGGGAGTGCCCATGAGGGTGTTAGGTGGCGCAAGTGTTACTGCCCTTGGATATATAAAGTGGAGCTGAGAGAGGTTGGCCATGGTTGATGTGTTCTGACCCCGGGCTTAAAATGGGGTTGTGATGGAGTAGATATGTAACAGGCTGGCTTACTGAAATTGTGGAACAATGTAGTTAATGCCAGGTTCAGCAATGAGATGAAAAGGTACCAGAATCAGGTGTAAGACTCAGTGGTCAGATAGGTGTAGACCCAAAAAAGGGAATCAGTGTAACCTAATAGGGCTTCTCCCTCGCCAGAGGAGTCATGCCCAGTTTGTGTAAAAACACACCAGCAGTTTGTGTCTGAGTTCTGGCCTGTCTGGCAGTAAAGACAGCCAATCTGACCGGGCTGCCACCTGAGAGTTGTCTAAGTCTGTGTGGAAGCAGACTGAAGGATTACGTGTCCAAATAGCCAGAAGGCTGAGCTCTTGCACTCTGTGAGTAGACAAAGTCGCCAGCAGGCTTTCCTTTGTATCCTGTTTGATGGCAAACCCCTGTGTGGGAAACCTAATAATGAGATAATTGCCACCACATCCCCAATTGACATTAAACAATCTTAACCCAGGATACACCAAGGAATAAATACAAATGGGACTTTTAGGTTGGGTAATCTCTAAAATAAATAAGGAAGAGACATGTTTATGTTAAAATATTGACCTTTATTCACATTTATCCCTTGGTCCCAAGGCCCAGGCTTTTTAAAAGAGAAGGAAAGGCTACAAAAGCCCAATTGTATTTTACACCAACAAATTTCATATGTAAATAGTTACAAAACCTAATGGCATGAGGTCAAATTATAAAATAAACCCTGTATATTCCATCACAGCCCTACATATCTTTATATGAGTCAAAGAGCACCCAGCTTGGGAATGATGGAAAATCAGTGTCCCCGATTTCTGCAGCTTAGGAGATGAGTAAAAGGTCCCAACATGTTTTGCCTAAGAGGCTTCTTCAGGGAAAAGAGGGGTTTGGATGTAGATACAAATGTAACAGAACCAGCTAGCCTGGAAATCACTTCACAGATGGATCAGATCAAAATATTGGAAGATGAAATAAATATCTTGATGCAGTCATTGGGATATATCCTAGAACACCATACAGAGAAACCCTGTGGTCTTGCCCTTCTGTATATAGTATCTCCCCTAGGGGCCTGTGGTAAAAAGACAGTCCTCTACCATAAAAATGGACACACTCCTCCAATGATCTCAAAAAAAGGCCCCAAAAGGCAAACACAAATACACCGTTGGTCCTAGCAGGGAAACCTAAAGTAAAGGAACTTTCTTTTGAATAAAAGCCCTTAAAATGCAAGTTGGTGAGCGGACTGAGACCCTGAAGTTATTCCCTTGACCCAAAATCTTTAATATATACACTACTGAGCAAACGTTTTAGGCAGGTGTGAAAAAATGTTGTAAATGAAGATTTTTTTTTCAGAAATAGAAGTGTTAATAGTTTATTTTTTATCAATTAACAACATGGAAAGTAAATGAACAGAAGAGAAATCCAAATCAAATCAATGTTTGGTGAGACCACCTTTTTGGTTTCAAAACAGCATCAATTCTTCAATTCTTCTAGGTACACTTACACACATTTAGGGGGAACTAACCACAGAGCTTCTGTGGATGTTACCTGCCTCCTATCCTTCTGTCTCTTCATGTAATCCCATACAGACTCTATGTTGAGACCAGGGCCCTGTAGGGGCCAAACCATCACTTCCAGGACTCCTTGTTCTTCTTTACACTGGAGATAGTTCTTAATGACATTGGCTGTATGTTTGGGATTGTTGTCCTGCTGCAGAATAAATTTAGGGCCAATCATACACCTCCCTGATAGTATAGCATGATGGATAATTATCTGCTTGTATTTCTCAGCATTGAGGACACCACTAATCCCAATCAAATTTTCAACTCCATTTAAAGAAATGCAGCCTCAAACTTGAAAGGAACCTCCACTATGCTTTACTGTTGCCTGCAGACACTCATTATTGTACCGCTCTGCACCCTTTCACCGAACAACCTGCCTCCTGGTACAGTCAAATATTTTAAATTTTGCCTTATCAGTCCAGAGCACCTGCTGCGATTTTTTATGCACCCCACATCCTATGTTTTCATGCATAGTTGAGTCGTTTAGCCTTGTTTCCACATCTGAGGTATGGCTTTTTGGCTGCAATTTTTCCATGAAGACCACTTCTGGCCAGACTTCTGGTTTCCACCTGTTGGGTGTTGATGGCACTGCTGGACATCGTCAAACCTTGAAGAGAAGAAAGCACGATGTGTCTTTTATCTACAGCATTAAGTTTACTTGGCTGACCACTGCGTTTACGGCCCCCACGTTGAAATTTCAGTCTGCTTTGAAATCTTTGCCTGGGAGAGATCTTGCTGATGCAGTTATAACTACATTATTTCTTGTTGCTGTGCCCAGTCTTGTCATGGTGTACGACCTGTGACATTAAACTGTCTTCCATAACCTCATCTTATTAGCAGAGTTTGGCTGTTATTCACCCAGTTTTAAGCCTCCTCCATAGCTGTTTCTGTTCCAGTTAATGAAAAATTAACAATTTAGATATATATTTTTGAAAGCGTTCTTACTTTACATCATTTCTTCACACCTGCCTAAAACTTTTCCACAGTAATGTATCTATCTATCTATCTATCTATCTATCTATCTATCTATCTATCTATCTATCTATCTATCTATCTATCTATCTATCTATAGAAAATGACACTTTGCTACAATGCAAAGTAGTGAGTGTACAGCTTGTATAACAGTGTAAATTTGTTGTTCAGTTAAAATAACTCAACATGCAGCCATTAATGTCTAAATCGCTGGCAACAAAAGTGAGTACACCCATAATTGAAAATGTCCCAATTCGGCCCAAAGTGTCAATATTTTGTGTGGCCACCATTATTTTCCAGCACTGCCTTAACCCTCTTGGCCATGGTGTTCACCAGAGATTCACAGGTTGCCACTGGAGTCCTCTTCAACTCCTCCATGACGACATCACAGAGCTGGGGGATGTTAGAGACCTTGCGCTCCTCCACCTTCCGTGTGAGGATGTCCCACAGATGCTCAATAGGGTTTAGGTCTGGAGACATGCTTGGCCAGTCCATCACCGTTATGCCGCGTACACACGGTCGGACTTTTCGTCTACAAAAGTCAGACAGCCTGTCCGACAGACTTCCGGCAGACTTTCGGCGGACTTGCGGCATACTTTCTAACGAACGGACTTGCCTACACACGACCACACAAAAGTCCGACGGATTCGTACGTGATGACGTACACTGGACTAAAATAAGGAAGTTCATAGCCAGTAGCCAATAGGTGCCCTAGCGTGGCTTTTTGTCCGTCGGACTAGCACACAGACGAGCGGATTTCGGGGTCCGTCGTAGTTACGACGTAAAGATTTGAAGCATGTTTCAAATCTAAAGTACGTCGGATTTGAGGCTAAAAAAGTACGTTGAAAGTCCGGAGAAGCCCACACACGATCGGATTACCAGCCAGCTTTAGTCCGTCAGCGTCCGTTGGACTTTTGTAGACGAAAAGTCCGACCGTGTGTACGCGGCATTACCCTCAGCTTCTTTAGCAAGGCAGTGGTCATCTTGGAGGTGTGTTTGGGGTCGTTATGTTTGAATACTGCCCTGCGGCCCAGTCTCCAAAGGGAGGGGATCATGCTCTGCTTTAGTATGTCACAGTACATGTTGGCATTTATAGTTCCCTCAATGAACTGTAGCTCCCCAGTGCCGGCAGCATTCATGCAGCCCCAGACCATGACACTCCCACCACCATGCTTGACTGTAGGCAAGACACACTTGTCTTTGTACGCCTCACCTGGTTGCTGCCACACACGCTTGACACCATCTGAACCAAATAAATGTATCTTGGTCTCATCAGACCACAGGACATTGTTCCAGTAATCCATGTCCTTAGTCTGCTTGCCTTCAGCAAACTGTTTGTGGGCTTTCTTGTGCATCATCTTTAAAAGAGGCTTCCTTCTGGGATGAAACCATGCAGACCAATTTCATGCAGTGTGCAGCGTATGGTCTCAGCACTGACTGGCTGACCCCCCACCCCTTCATCCTCTGCAGCAATGCTAGCAGCACTCATATTTCTATTTCTAAAAGACAACCTCTAGATATGACGCTGAGCACGTGCACTCAACGTCTTTGGTTGACCATAGCGAGGCCTATTCTGAGAATATTCTCAGAATATGGTTTTGGCCACCTAGGCCATCTTTATGTAGAGTAACAATTCTTTTTTTCAGATCCTCAGAGAGTTCTTTACCACGAGGTGCCATGTTGAGCTTTCAGTGAGCAGTATGAAAGAGTGAGAGCGATAACACCAAATTTAACACACCTGCTCCCCATTCACACCTGAGACCTTGTAACACTAACGAGTCACATGACACTGGGATGGGAAAATGGATAATTGGGCCAAATTTGGACATTTTCACTTAGGAGTGTACTTACTTTTGTTGCCAGCGGTTTACATATTAATGGCTGTGTTTTGAGTTCTTTTGAGGGAACAGCAAATTTACACTGTTATACAAGCTGTACACTCACTACTTTACATTGTAGCAAAGTGTAATTTCTTCAGTGCTGTCACATGAAAAGATATAATAAAATATTTACAAAAGTGTGAGGTGTGTACTCACTTTTGTGAGATACTGTATACATACAGTGCTGAGAAAAAGTATTTGCCCCCTTCCTGATTTTTTAGCATATTTGTCCCACTCAAATGATTCAGATCATCAAACAAATTGTATTATTACACAGAGATAACCCGAGTAAATAAAAAGTGCAATTTTTAAATGATGATTTAATTTATTAAGGGGAAAAAGTTGTCCAAACCTGCGTGGCCCTATATGAAAAAGTTAATGCCCCATAAACCCAATAGCTGGTTGAGAAACCCTTGGCGGCAACAACTGCTATCAAGCATGGAAGAATTTTGGCCCACTCTTCTTTGCAGATTTGTTTTTAATTCAGCCACATGGAAGGGTTTCCAAGCATTAAGTTGTACTGGTCCTGCAAATAAGCCCCAGACCACCACACTACCACCTTCATGTTTGACTGTTGGTATGATGTTTTTTTTGTGAAATGCTGTATTAGTTTTATGCCAGATGTAATGGGATGCACACCTTCCAAAAATTCACCTTTTGTCTCATCAGTCCACAGAATATTTGCCCAAAAGTCTTGGGAATAATCAAGATGTTTTTTGGCAAATGTGAGATGAGCTTTTGTGTTCTTTTTGGTCAGCAGTGGCTTTTGCCTTGGAACTCTCCCATGAATGCCTTTTTTGCCCAGTCTCTTTATTATTGCTGAATCATGAACCTTACCTGAGGTAAGTGAGATCTGCAGTTCTTTACATGTTTCTCTAGGTTCTTTTATGACCTCCTGGATGAGTCGTTGTCATGCTCTTGGAGTAATTTTGGTAGGCCAGCCACTCCTGGGAAGATTCACCACTGTTCCAAGTTTTCTCCATTTTTGTATACTCTCACCTTGGTTCGCTGGAGTCCCAAAGCCTTAGAATCCTTAGAATTAGCTTTGTAAGCCTTTCCAGACTGATACATGTGAATGACTTTCTCATCTATTCTTGAATTTCTTTAGATTGCAGCATGATGTGTTGCTTTTTTAGATCTTTTAGCATGCTTCACTTTTCCAGACAGATTGTATTTAAAGCGTAACTTCCGCTTTTCGGAACCCTCACCCCCTGCGGTGTCACATTTGGCACCTTTCAGGGGGGGAGGGGGGTGCAGATACCTGTCTAAGACAGGTATTTGAACCCACTTCCGGCATAGACTCCCATGGGAGCTTCACTTCCTGATTCCCTCACCTAGGATGGTGGCGGCAGCTGCCGAGAACCGAGCGGGTTCTCGGCGTCGTCTGCCGACATCGCTGGACCCTGGGACAGGTAAGTGGCCATGTATTAAAAGTCAGCAGCTGCAGTATTTGTAGCTGCTGGCTTTTAAAAAAAATTTTTTTTGCGGTTTGGGTGGACTCCCTCTTTAAGTGATTTTTTGATTCGACAGGTCTGGCAGTAATCAGGCCTGGGTATGGCAAGTGAAATTTAACTCAGCTTTCTAAAAATGTAGTTCATTCATGATTACACAAGGTGTGGTGGTGGGGGGTGAGGGTGGGGTAATTACTGTTAGGGCTAGGTAGGTTTGGATTTGTCATTTAGATGTGACAAATATATATATATATATATATATATATATATATATATATATATATATATATATATATATATATATATATATATATATATATATATACATACAGTGCTGTGAAAAAGTATTTGCCCCTTCCTGAATTTTTTTTTGTACCTTAGCAAATATTGGCATTGAAAAAGTCAGAATTTTTGCAAAAATTCAGAGTACTTAGAGGAACACAGTTATACAATTTGTAAAAGATTCCCTAGCCCTCACTCCCAGCTCCCTAAACTAATCTAACTTAGAACCCCCCACCCCACTATATACTTACCCATTTGTGGCATCAGTGGCCTAATGTCATGTGATGATATGGAGGTCTGGTGACCCCAAACTGTATGGAAAGAATGGGGAAGTCATATTGCACATAGTGCTACCTTCATTTTCCCCACGTGTGCAAATTGGTAACAGAACACTCAGATTTAAATCTCATGCCTGTGCTAGGCAGCCAGAGAGAGACACACACTGAGAAAAGAAAACATTCTAGCTTCAGACATATTAGGGTGGATTTACTAAAGATAAATAGACTGTACACTCTGCAGTAGGGATGAGCCGAACACCCCCCTGTTCGGTTCGCACCAGAACATGCGAACAGGAAAAAAGTTCGTTCGAACACGCGAACACCGTTAAAGTCTATGGGACACGAACATGAATAATCAAAAGTGCTAATTTTAAAGGCTAATATGCAAGTTATTGTCATTAAAAGTGTTTGGGGACCCGGGTCCTGCCCCAGGGGACATGAATCAATGCAAAAAAAGTTTTAAAAACGGCCGTTTTTTCAGGAGCAGTGATTTTAATAATGCTTAAAGTTAAACAATAAAAGTGTAATATCCCTTTAAATTTCGTACCTGGGGGGTGTCTATAGTATGCCTGTAAAGGGGCGCATGTTTCCCGTGTTTAGAACAGTCTGACAGCAAAATGACATTTTGAAGGAAAAAACACATTTAAAACTACCCACGGCTATTGCATTGCCGACAATACACATAGAAGTTCATTGATAAAAACGGCATGGGAATTCCCCACAGGGAAACCCCGAACCAAAATTAAAAAAAAAAAAATTATGTGGGAGTCCCCCTAAATTCCATACAAGGCCCTTCAGGTCTGGTATGGATATTAAGGGGAACCCCAGCCAAAATTTTTTAAAAAAAAGACGTGGGGTTCCCCCTAAATTCCATACCAGACCCTTCAGGTCTGGTATGGATTTTAAGGGGAACCCCGCGCCAAAAAAAAAAAAACGGCGTGGGGTCCCCCCAAAAATCCATACCAGACCCTTATCCGAGCACGCAACCTGGCAGGCCGCAGGAAAAGAGGGGGGGACGAGAGTGCGGCCCCCCCCTCCTGAACCGTACCAGGCCACATGCCCTCAACATTGGGAGGGTGCTTTGGGGTAGCCCCCCAAAACACCTTGTCCCCATGTTGATGAAGACAAGGGCCTCATCCCCACAACCCTGGCCGGTGGTTGTGGGGGTCTGCGGGCGGGGGGCTTATCGGAATCTGGAAGCCCCCTTTAACAAGGGGACCCCCAGATCCCGCCCCCCCCCTGTGTGAAATGGTAAGGGGGTACTTACCCCTACCATTTCACTAAAAAACTGTCAAAAATGTTAAAAATTACAAGAGACAGTTTTTGACAATTCCTTTATTTAAATGCTTCTTCTTTCTTCCTTCATCTTCTTCTGGTTCTTCTGGCTCTTTTGGTTCTTCCTCCGGCGTTCTCGTCCAGCATCTCCTCCGCGGCATCTTCTATCTTCTTCTCCTCGGGCCGCTCCGCACCCATGGCATTGGGGGGGAGGCTCCCGCTCTTCTCTTCATCTTCTTCATCTTCTTCTTCTTCTTCATCTCTTCTTCCTTCTTCATTTCTTCTCCGGGCCGCTCCGCAGCCATGCTGGCATGGAGGGAGGCTCCCGCTGTGTGACGGCGTCTCTTCATCTGACGGTTCTTAAATAACGGGGGGCGGGGCCACCCGGTGACCCCACCCCCCTCTGACGCACGGGACATGACGGGACTTCCCTGTGGCATTCCCCGTGACGTCACAGGGAAGTCCCGTCAAGTCACCGTGCGTCAGAGGGGGGCGGGGTCACCGGGTGGCCCCGCCCCCCGTTATTTAAGAACCGTCAGACGAAGAGACGCTGTCACACAGCGGGAGCCTCCCTCCATGCCAGCATGGCTGCGGAGCGGCCCGGAGAAGAAATGAAGAAGGAAGAAGAGATGAAGAAGAAGATGAAGAAGATGAAGAAGATGAAGAGAAGAGCGGGAGCCTCCCCCCCAATGCCATGGGTGCGGAGCGGCCCGAGGAGAAGAAGATAGAAGACGCCGCGGAGGAGATGCTGGACGAGAACGCCGGAGGAATAACCAGAAGAGCCAGAAGAACCAGAAGAAGATGAAGGAAGAAAGAAGAAGCATTTAAATAAAGGAATTGTCAAAAACTGTCGCTTGTCATTTTTAACATTTTTGACAGTTTTTTAGTGAAATGGTAGGGGTAAGTACCCCCTTACCATTTCACACAGGGGGGGGCCGGGATCTGGGGGTCCCCTTGTTAAAGGGGGCTTCCAGATTCCGATAAGCCCCCCGCCCGCAGACCCCCACAACCACCGGCCAGGGTTGTGGGGATGAGGCCCTTGTCTTCATCAACATGGGGACAAGGTGTTTTGGGGGGCTACCCCAAAGCACCCTCCCAATGTTGAGGGCATGTGGCCTGGTACGGTTCAGGAGGGGGGGCGCACTCTCGTCCCCCCCTCTTTTCCTGCGGCCTGCCAGGTTGCGTGCTCGGATAAGGGTCTGGTATGGATTTTTGGGGGGACCCCACGCCGTTTTTTTTTTTTTTTTTTGGCGCGGGGTTCCCCTTAAAATCCATACCAGACCTGAAGGGTCTGGTATGGAATTTAGGGGGAACCCCACGTCATTTTTTTTTAAAATTTTGGCTGGGGTTCCCCTTAATATCCATACCAGACCTGAAGGGCCTTGTATGGTATTTAGGGGAACTCCCACATCATTTTTTTTTTTTTTTTTTTTGGTTCGGGGTTGCCCTGTGGGGAATTCCCATGCCGTTTTTATCAATGAACTTCTATGTGTATTGTCGGCAATGCATTAGCCGCGGGTAGTTTTAAATGTGTTTTTTTCTTCAAAATGTCATTTTGCTGTCAGACTGTTCTAAACACAGGAAACATGCGCCCCTTTACAGGCATACTATAGACACCCCCCAGGTACAAAATTTAAAGGGATATTACACTTTTATTGTTTGACTTTAAGCATTATTAAAATCACTGCTCCTGAAAAAACGTCCGTTTTTAAAACTTTTTTTTGCATTGATCCATGTCCCCTGGGGCAGGACCCGGGTCCCCAAACACTTTTTATGACAATAACTTGCATATAAGCCTTTAAAATTTGCACTTTTGATTTCTCCCATAGACTTTTAAAGGGTGTTCCGCGGCATTCGAATTTGCCGCGAACACCCCAAATTGTTCGCTGTTCGGTGAACTTGCGAACAGCCAATGTTCGAGTAGAACATGAGTTCGACTCGAACTCGAAGCTCATCCCTACTCTGCAGGCACAGTTGCTCCACAACTTATTAAATAAGGTAAAGCTTGACTTTACAAAGAATACCCAATCACACGCAAGGAAAATAAAATAATGCCATTTTTGCTTGCACATGATTGGATGATGGAAGTCAGTAGAGTTTCCCCCATTTATTAAGATTTGCAGCAACTGTTCTTGCAGAGTGCACAGTCGATTTGCCTTTAGTAAATAAACTCCATTGACACAAAGGAGATCAGCAATGGGGCCGTATTATGAAATCCCACTAAAACAGTCAAAGTTAGAAGCAAAGCAAGATGTTTTAAATCCCTTTTAGCCACAGATCCCTGTCATAAATACTGGTAAAAATAAAGTACTATATCCGTTAATCAATAAAATGAAAAGTGCAAATCAAAAGTGCTTAAATCACTGGGGCGGTTTTTAGGCGCTTTAGCAGTAGAAATAGCCTCTGCTAAGCGGATGGAAATACAGATAAATATAGAGTCACTGGCATTAAGGGAGTTTCTGCTGGAGCATAATAAAACACTTCATCATCATTCAGCATATCTCTCAGCCTCTTTGATTGGTTGTATTAATTCTGTAAGCTTCATCTTCAGGAACCAGAAAACATGCCTGCATTTAGCAGCTGAAGCTCTTGTTTGGCATCAAAACTGCTAAGGATTCTGAGAGAGTCAAGTTTCTTAGAGCCAGTGACTCTCATACATTAGATTGGGCTTACTCTGCACCAAATGAAAGACCAAGCAAGTTTTGCTACGTCCTTTTCACATTTAATCTGGTATATTGCCTTGTGTATGTTTTGCAAAAAAATAATTGCTGTAAATATTTTCTTAATTCTCATTAAAACAATAATTAAAAAAACATTAAGCATTAAGTTGAAACACTAAATACTTTAACCAAGAATTAAAGAACTTATTACCTCATTGTAGAAAGCAATTTTCTCTGTGAACTTGGGTGTGACAGCAAGTGATGCAGACATTGCTTTTAAAAGGTCAACATTGCAACGGGAGATGCTGTGAATGGTATATGTTTCCAATAAAATGCATAGGGGTTGATTTACTAAAACTGGAGAGTGGGAAACCTGGTGCAGCTTTGCATGGTAGCCCATTAGCTTCTGACTTCAGCTTGTTCAGTTAAGCTTTGACAAAAAAAAAATGGAAGCTATTTTTCTGGTTTCTATGCAGAGTTGCACCAGATTTTGCACTCTCCAGTTTTAGTAAATCAACCCTGTGGTGATGGCTACCGTGTGTGTGTAAAAATGTAATCGTAGGTAGAGTTAACATGCTCCAGTGATGATCATTCTCAGACTGATGGCACTTACATTTTTCTCCAGCGAGTGAATTTAGAGGGCTGGTAGGGAATGGTGACTGGCCAATTTTCTACAGAATGTATAATTGTGTTTTTTAATTACCATGCTATGCCTTCAGTTGGGATGGAGCTTGGTTTAGCAGCCTAAATCAGTCAGCCCAAACATAATTGCACCTAGTGGAGTTAATTTACTCAAGCTGATAGTGCAAAATCTGGTGCTGCTGTGCATGGTAGCCAATCAGGTTCTAATTTCAGCTTGTTCAATTAAGCTTTGACCAAAAAAAACTGGATGCTGATTGGTTTCTATGCAGAGTATGTAAATCACCCCCATTGTGTACCAAAATCACTTTTGGACAGATGAGTGCTTTAGTTTGCGCAGAAAAAAAAACACAGAACTCTTGCACTGTCCATGGTGCTGCAACAATATATGACTTTCAAAGGCATTGTGTACTGTATTTTCCACATTTGAGATACATTGAAACAATGCTTTACTTGAACACGGTTCTGAATATACCTTTTATTTGTCACAACCAATTACACATAAGTGATTCTATTTTGCCAGTCACACAATGGAGGCTTTAATATATTACAGTATCCCAATCTTAATAATGAATATCTGTTTTATGTAAAAAATGCAACCTCCAATCACTTATTTTTGGCAATAAAGGAAACTTGTCAGTCATTTTACATATTAAAGTGATTGTAAAGTCTCGTTTTTTTTCCTATAAAAATAACAAACATGTTATGCTTACCTGCTCTGTTGCAGTGGATTTGCACAGAGCAGCCCAGATCCTCCTCTTCTCGGGTCCCTCTTCTGTGATCCTGGCCCCTCCCTCCTGTTGAGTGCCCCCACAATAAGCAGCTTGCTATGGGGGCACCCAAGCCGAGCTGCAGCCCTGTGTGTCCATTCAGACACAGAGCCATGGCCTGGCCCCGCCCCCTCTCTCCCCTGATTGGCTAGCTGACTTTGATTTACAGCAGTGGGAGCCAATGGCGCCACTGCTGTGTCCCAGGCAATCAGGAAGGAGAATCTCAGATGGCTGAGACACTTGTGGACATTGCTGGACAGAGATGGGCCTCAAATAAGTGTTAGGGGGGCTGCTGCACACAGAAGACATTTTATCTTCATGCCTAGAATGCATGAAGATAAAAAACCTTCTGCCTTTACAATCCCTTTGAGATCTAACAGATCCACCCATGATCATATACTGCAACTTTTCTCTGTGTGTCTCTCTGATCTAGTTTCTCTCTGTTATTAGTGATTTTGCTGACTTCTGGGTTACTGAAAGATCCACACTACTACCATTCCCTATTGCAATGACAGCACTTCAATGCTCAGGTGTAAGAAGGAGTGTTTTCTAGGAAAAAAGGTAGACTTCTAATGCTGTCTCCTAGATAAAACTTTACATTTAAAAGTATAAAATGGATGACAGTCTGGGGTTGATTTACTAAAGGCAAATAGACTGTGCACTTTGCAAAGTGCAGTTGCTCCAGAGCTTAGTAAATGAGCAGAAGCTTTGCTGACTACCATCATCCAATCATATGTAAGCAAAAGTGCATTTCTTATTATTCTCCTTGCACGTGATTGGGTATTCTTTAGAAAGTGAAGCTTTACCTCATTTACTAAGCTCTGGAGTAACTGCACTTGCAGAGGGCAAATGCACTTTGCAAAGTGTACAGTCTGTTTGCCTTTAGTAAATAAACCCCTCTGTCTTCTGTTGCCTCAGTAAAGAATGCAAACTTTGACCTCTATTTTTAACCTCCTTAGTGGTATTCCAGAGTGTGGCTCGGGGTGAATTTTCAGTACTTGGGTGTCCGTTTATGAAGCAGTGAAATCTATTCACTGCTTCGTTCTCCGGCATTCACAGTGAAGAATCTTCTCCTCTGGGTGCCAGTTTATGAAGCTTTGTAGATCGCTTCACCTTTGGAGGAGTGAAGCGATCTACAAATGCTTCAAACAGTGAAGAACGGCCCCTGATACTGGAATCTCGTGAGACTTTACGAGATTACAGTACCAGATGTCAGTTTATCAAGCAGTGATAAATTATCACCGCTCAACGGCGTGGATTAATGTTAATAAAATAACGAGTCCCCCTACATTATACACATATGTATACACACACACACATTATATATACATGTATATACACACACATGATATATATATACATATACACATTATATGTATATATATATGTATACACATAAATATGACAGGGGGACATGCTTACAGTGTTGGGGGGTCTGAACGAGGTATAAGGAAGTTAAAAATCTTCCTCCTTCCCCCTCAGATCCCCCCAGATTTCCTCTTCACTCCCCGATTCACCAGCTCTGAGCTGGTGAACCTGGGAGTGTGAATTCTGACACAGATCGCCAGTGAAGCGGTGAGATCACCGCTTCATAAACTGGCCGTTACTGTGTCATTCAATGAGGATTCTCCTGTGTAGAGATAATCGGCGGGAGAACAAGTTCAAACATGTTCTCCCCTGATTATCTCTGTTTCATAAACTGTTTATGGACTGTGATCAGCGGCGATCCTCGGGATCACCGCTGATCACTGCTTCATAAACGGACACCTAAGAGCGGTAACTCGGAGCCACACTCGGGATTGCATCGCAGGATCCAGGCAAAGTTACTTACTTTGTCCCCAGGATCCTGCGATGTCTCCCCGCTGTGTGTGCGAGCCGTGTCCTCCACCGGCGCAACATTCAAAATGTAAAAAACACATTACACATACAGTACACTGTAATCTTACAGATTACATCACTGTATCAAGTTATTTCACATCCCTTTTGTCCCTAGTGGTTTGTCCAGTGCCCTGCATGCACTTTTATATTATAAATACTGTTCTTTCTGCCTGGAAACTTGAGATTGTCCATAGCAACAAGAAAAGTGTCCCTTTACATCAAAAGTGGTTTTAGACCAGCAAGAAAACACTGAAAGTGACGACAGCGACAATTCTGCAACTGAGCAAATGTCAGTGTTTTTGATTTGATTACATTATTGAATAATTTTTATTATTATGATATTATTATTTGTTATAATTATTTATAGTTATTTATTATGTTATAATTTATGATTTTGTGTTTCAAACTTTATCATACCCGGGATGTCTACTAGACTCTTGTTTGGACAGATTTAAGTGTGTTAATCCTAAAGCCCCGTACACACGGTCGGATTTTCTGACGGAAAATGTGTGATAGGACCTTGTTGTCGGAAATTCCGACCATGTGTAGGCTCCATCACACATTTTCCATCGGAATTTCCGACACAAAGTTTGAGAGCTTGCTATAAAATTTTCCAACAACAAAATCCTTTGTCGGAAATTCCGATCGTGTGTACACAAATCCGATGCTCAAAGTGCCACGCATGCTCAGAATAAATTAAGAGATGAAAGCAATTGGCTACCGCCCCGTTTATAGTCCCGACGTACGTGTTTTACGTCACCGCGTTTAGAACGATCGGATTTTCCGACAACTTTGTGTGACCATGTGTATGCAAGACAAGTTTGAGCCAACATCCATCGGAAATAATCCATAGATTTTGTTGTCGGAATGTCCGATCAATGTCTGACCATGTGTACAGGGCATAAGAATTACAGGCCTACAATATAAAACGCCAAATTTCCATGCAAAACACGCTTTGAGCATCAAAAATCTGACATAATCATACCGCCAGGGAGGTTAAACCAACGGATCATCATTACTTTTATTGCCTGCCTCTGCTTCACACAAAACCCACCAGCAATGACCCCAAACCAGTAGTAGTGATCAGTCAAATAGGAAGTATAAAGCTTCTAGCCAGTAAGCATTACTACAGTCCCCTGGATTCTTAGTACAGGTTTCTTTTAAAACAATATTTGTATTGATTATCCAAGATAATGTTAATCCTAATTTCACATGAAAGCATCTGGTGGTTTTTATTTTAGAATTCTGCAAAGCTTTTAAAGGATTATGAATAAAACCTGTGGCTTTCAGCTTCCTACTGAAGTGTGCTGGACTGCATTTCCAATGGTATAGTATTTTGTATTCTCTTAACTTTAGAATTGTGCTGGATTCAGGAAAGATATTTCAATGTATATGGCTCATGTGTG
The DNA here is from genome assembly GCA_037952835.1 of Lithobates septentrionalis. Lineage (NCBI taxonomy): Eukaryota > Metazoa > Chordata > Amphibia > Anura > Ranidae > Lithobates > Lithobates septentrionalis. The sequence goes on from JBBDGP010000600.1 coordinate 1,065,675, forward strand.
CATTTTAATGAAATGGAAAAATGAGAACTGACTTTACTGAATTGGAAGTGCAAGCTGTCATTATTTCATTACTTCATTGCTTAGTGATCCACTGACCTGGAACAAGTACATGGCCAGAGAAGTGTTGAAACTTTCATTCTTGTTTCAGTTGTTTAAGTTTAAATGTAGTAAAGAATAATAGTCCTAAAGCTATTCTCTGCATTTCTTCTGACAGGTTCCCTTTATGAATCAAAGCATGATTTTCATGTTTTGTGTTCTCTGGTACATTATTTGTCTGTATTGAACTTTGAATGATCATGCGAAAGACACATACCTATCCATGTGTGACCATCTAAATAAGCTTGCTTGATAATGACCCTCATGACTTAACAACTTATTTTTATAACATACATTATTTAGTAAATCATTTAAAATTAAGATGGTAAAATGTTTAACATGAATTGTGTATGCAAATAAAATGCCATTGTATATTTAGGATGCTAATATCCTAAGCCTCATAATAGCTATAATATCTACTTCTTTTCCTAGTGGGATGTACTATTAAAGTGTATCTAAAGCATTTTTTGGTTAGTGTAGGGAAGAGTTAGAACCCGTTTCAAGTTTTATTCGCTGTCTGTTTATTGGACATGTGCAGAAAGAAAAAAATAGTTTTGTTTCGTTTCAATTCATGTTGTGAAGCGCTGCGTAAACTGTCGGAGCTGTATAAACCCTGTATAATAATAATAATAATTAGTTATTTACATAAATTCATTTAGTTAAATTAGTTTCATTCGTTTAATTCATTTTCGGAATTCCTTTCGTTTATTCGTTTTCAAATCAATTCAAATTTTTCAAATTCCAATTCCGATCGATTCAAATAGTTTTCTAATTCGAAAAGGTTTTTCATTCGAAATTTTTCAAATTTGAATAGTTTTATTCAAAAAGGTTTCTAATTCAAATAGTTTTCCAGTTTCCAAAGAGAATAAAATAGAACAGAAAATAAAGAAACAGAATAGAAAAAATAGAATAGAATAGAAAAGAATATAACAGAAAAAAAATAGAATAAAATAGAAAATAGAAAATATACTATTCTGTTATTTTCTATTCTATTCTAATCTATTCTTTTCTATTCTATTCAAATTTGAATTGCTTCTATTTGAATTTTGGGAAAGGGTTATATTCATTCTATTCTATTCTTTTCAATTCTATTATAGTCTATTCTTTTCTTTATTTTCTATTCTATACTTTTCTTTTGTATTCAAATTTCTTCTATTTGAGAAGATGGTTATATTTTTTCTATGGTATTCTATTCTATTTATTTCTATTATATTCTAGTCTATTCTGTTCTTTTATTTTCTATTCTATTTTGTTCTGTTTAACTTTTTTATATTATATTCTTTTATTCTCTGTTATATTCTTTTCTAGTCTATTTTTTTCTATTCTATTTCTTTATTTTCTATTCTATTTTATCCTCTTTGGAAACTGGAAATCTATTTGAAAACTATTCAAATTTGAAAAACTTTCGAGTTTGAAAACTATTTGAATTTGAAAGGAATTCAAAAACTATTTGAAAACGATTCCATTTCGAATTTAGTCCGATTTTTTTTCGTTACATCAGATAAGTTTAAATTTGGTACTATTGTAATTCAGAAATTCGGATACATCCAAATTTCCATAAAACCAAGGACAAAAAGTGATGACAAATCAAAAATTTTATAGCTGTCCCTGGAACAAGAATAGATGATAAATCCTTGAATGGGACACTTGTCTAAGAAGAGATTTCCCCTCACTTTGGAGAGATTTGCTCAAACTTCTAGCTGTGTCTCTGGGACAAGATGAGAATGGAAATCTAACTCAAAAGTATATACTGTAGAAGGCAAAAATATTTTTTTTTTAAGTAGAACAAAAATATGTGCTGCAGCACTTAAATATAAAAGCATCTGCACTCAAAGGGGACCTTGGTTTATTTTTTCAACTTTCCATTTATTAAATCTTCTGCCCTTGATGTTTTAACTTTGGATAGTAAAACATTTTTTTTCTGCCAGTAAATACCTTATACAGCCCAGTTCCTTTTTCTTGTCTGGTCATTAGTCTAGGCTTATAACATCAAGCACAGCTCTCTCACTCTCGTGAGAGTTCGCCGGGAAGGGAGGGGGGATGAGTCGTAAGAGGGCCAATAAGAGCTGAAGAGCTGGAGGTGTGCCTCTGTGTGTCTGTGTAAATCCAGGAAGTGAACAGGCAGCAGCTTCAGCTGCCCACAGTTAAAATGGATGCAGCCAGACTCAGTGGAGGGAGATTTCTGAAGCATATTTGGCAAGCACAGAATAACAGTATATATAAAATAATATGCAAAGTGGTTGGAGGGAAGCTTCAGAATGGCAAAGATGTTTTTATTACAAATTATATGAGCAGATTGCAGTTCCTCTTTAAAATTTTCTCCTTTGTTTCCCTTCAATATCAGTCCCAAATTACCTGTTGATCCTGCCAGTGAAGTCCGCCTAATGCAGCTTTCTGTAAGGGTGTGGCAACAATGCTGCACTGCTCCTGAATTCAGAGCAGAGTTGTCACTCTCATGTAGGCTTTGCCTGCTTGCTCAACGCATTATTTTACAAGCCTGTGACTTGTCAGTCAGTACATAGGCATGCCTAGTCCTCTTCACTGCTCTCTGGGTTAACAGCACTGCTTCTGTTGTTCAAACCCTTCCACTGTAAGCTGCAGTGTCTGGGAGAGGAAGTATGAGAACGAGAAATAAAGGAAGATTTGGCTCAATCAGGGAAGGTAAAGGAAGTTTATTGTTTACTTTTTGAGGTTTGTGAATCACATAGTAACTGGACTGGTACTTGTTTAGACTATCATATAGGATCCTTAAGATCCATTTCTCACTGGTGGACTCCTGCTCAGCGGGGGGGGGGTCTCTCCGCTGATTCCCGCTGAGCAGGTGAATAACAGATCCGCTTATACAGAGCGGACACAGACACAGCCCACTTTCCTCTATAGGCCATCGGATGCAAACAGATCGCCTGTCCATTTACATCCGACTGGCATCCGATCTGCCATACGGATGGGGCACAGATCCCCTATCTTTCTGTTTTTGGTGGATAGGGTCGGATGTCGGTGGGTGTCAAGGGACACATGTCCGTTGACATCTGCCGCTTCATAAAGGGCAATGGATGGTTCAAATGGGTCTGCCTAAAAATCTGAGAGGCGGACGAGTTCAGTCTGCCTGTGTGAAAGGGGCCTTATTTGTACATTATCTTTTAACTATTCCATTCTCTAACCAAAACTAAGAAAGACTGATTTGGCATTTGATGATGATGATAATAATAATTAAAATAAATATATACAGTATGTTACAGTGCATTTTTCAGAGGCAACTTCACTCCTAGCTTACAATGGTTTCCATTGCCAATAACATTCATAGCTGAGTATTAGACTCCATACTAATGCTGTAAGATCTACTGTTGGCAGTGAAATGCCCATTCATTCAGAAATAGTAAATATACTTTTCAGTTCTCTTTTATTTAGAATAGCAAATTAGGAACAAAACAAGACAAAAAGACTCCAAAGGAATACCAGTTCCTGTTCTGTTATTTTTCTAGGTGCCAAATCATTACCCAGATAACTTTCACTGCCACTAAGTTTCCTGTGTTGCATTTGGACTTTCTTAATATGCAATTACTGAAATGCTAGTGGTTTAAAGTACTTGCTGGGTTCTAAGGGCTCTATTAGGGTTAAGTGAGAAGGGTAAGGCTAAACATAGATGTTCCAGTAATTACAAATGACCATCACTTTCAGTTATTGAATCATTTCTGTCCTGCAAAATGGGCAATAATGAGCACTTTGTCATTGCACTGGCAGATTTCCCAAATAATGATATTTAAGGGTGAGTATGTCTTAAACCTAAAGCCCCCGTTTACACCTGTGTTACTTGTAATGCGATTTGACAGGACCAAATCGCATGACAAGTCGCATAGTCTGCAATAGAACTGTTCAAATTTGTGCGACGCCAACTTTGCGGTGTCACACCAATTTGAAAAAGAAGTTCTTGCACTCTTTTTGGTGATTTCAGGTGCAGCTTGCATAGACATCTGTGCATGAAGTCACACAGATGTCAGCCAAGTCGCAGCTGATGTCGCGGCTTTGAAATTGGGCGATTTCATTTGAATTCTGACAATTTCAAAGTCAGATTTAGTGTTAACGGGGAACTACTCCTTTTATGCAGAAGATTAAAAGTACTGTGTGCATGCCATTGTCAGTGTTCTGGGTGGGTCTTGGTGTCCATGTGTCTCAAGCAAGTACAGGTAGTTATCTCCCTACCCTTGTTTTTTGAGAGGTATCTACTCATCTATTAAAGGATTACTTTGTGTGTATACCCTATCATAAAACCATAATACAACTTTAATCTTGTAGCTGATGCCCTGTTATCTTAGTAAGTGTTAAAACCAAAGTCAGGTTTCATTTGCTGTCTGTGTCCTCTATGGGGAGATCATATTCTGGCACAGGTAGTGAGGAAAAATCCCCCCAACGGGACTGTCATAGCTTTATAAAAAAAAAAAATATGTTGGTTTGGGTGCCCAATTCAAGAGTGCAAAACAGAAGCAGTGCGCTTATGGTACTTTATAGTAGTGCGTGCAGGAATTGTTCATTAATAGGGCCATTGTTTACTATGCCTCAGACATGAAATATGAACAAAGCATATCCCTCTATAGTGTGTGCTTGTCTCGAAGCAGAGCACTCATTGTCATTTCTGTCTGCGGACTTGTTCCTCTGCTGTCAACGTGAATCTCTTCTGACTTTGTCTGACACCAAAAGAAAAAAGGTGATGGAAGGGAGCTCCAGCAGATTGACAGTCTCAGCTCTGTTCCTGTGTGCTGTGTGAGGGGGGGGGGGTGTGACCAAGTTCGGATTAAGAGCATCATGGGCCTGGTGCTTGGGATTGTGGTGGACTTTTTAAAACTTTATCAAGTTATCCATATGTGATAGCATGGGCAAGTGACATGTATTATTGAACCACAATGTCTCCCCTGCAGCTATTCAAACATAGATTGTGTTTGAATAGCTGCATCCTCGGCTACAGTAGCCAAGGAATGATAGCTGTGACCCCGAAAGTCACAAAATACACATCACTTCTGGAGCCCTTAGTCACTTCTCAAGAAGAGAAGTGGCCCTAGCGGCTACCCGCATTCCTCATGGCTCCACCATCCCTCTCATCCTGGCCCGCACGAATACCTCTGAGCCCTCTCCCATAGCTGCGTCAGCCGTTGGCAGGAATCTCAGGGTTCACTGCCTCTTCTCACCTTGAGCCTCCTGTTCCTTAGTAATAAAGCTGTGGGCACCTCTTAGGATGAACTGAGCTTCTCATAGGGCTCCCTACTGACCCCGGGTGGCGGTGCGTACGGAATGCAGGGCCAGTCAGAGGTGATCTCTCCCCGTCTGCCAAATTGCTTTCCATGCATGGCCTGTTTCTTTTGGGGGGCTGGGCCTATTTTAAGGTAGGGACCTGGAACTGCAACTACAATAGCCCCTACGTTATTCTGGCACGAGGTGTGACCCTTCCCTCCAATCAACTCTGCAGAGGGTAATTTCAGCTCTCAGACAAGCTTTATAAATTTAGCACTTTGAACGGATGTAGAGAAAAGAAGACTGAAGATATACAGGTAAATATGTAAGAGGATTTGTTTTATCTCTGTGTATCACCTGAGGCCCGTCACTTCACATGGTATATGTAAGGGTTTACAGCCACTAACTATTGGAGTATAAGTGTTCTTCATCTGTACAACTGGAAAAAAAGAAAGAACGTGGCATTAGCGTTATATCTTCCAATTATGTGATTCGTTTTAGTATAAAATGCAGCAATACAGTTGACATTAGGCTCAGTTCACAGACAAAATATTTTAATGGATGACCTTTTTTCCTAAAAAATTTACATTTCCAAACATAAAAATTGTTACTGGGCTGTATGAGATTTTAACGAGAATCTATCACAAAATTAAAACACAAATCTTCCATTTTCTGAATGTCAGGTCCATTCTAATTACAGGGCAGTGACTTCAAGAGGACTCATGGTCAAATGCAGCATACGTTAAGGTGCATTCAGCTTACATCTGAGATCAGTTTGAGATCTTTCTGAATGCTTTTGGACATGTTTCTGATCTCTTTCTGACCTGCTTCTAAATGCCTTCCAAGATGTTTTAGGCTACTTTTGCATTCTCATTGACTTTGGAAGAAAAGCAGTTCTGACACAAGCCCCTAGCAGGGAATCCGAAAAGGTAGGCCTTACTACTGCGAAACTATAGTAGCTATATTTCAAAACAGAGAATTCTAGCTTCAGTCTAAGGTCCCTCCTCTGATTATTTTGATCGGTAAAAGATTCAATTTATTATATGGAGTGACAAAGTATAATAAATACAAGAACATATTAAAATAGCTTTCCTTTAAAGGGGTTGTAAACCCTTGTGTTTTTTCACCTTAATGTGTCCTATGCATTAAGATGAAAAAACTTCTGTCACTGACTGGCTCCCCAGCCCCCCCCCCCCCATTTTACTAACCCGAGTTCCGTAATTCCCACGCCGGAGATGCGCTCTTCCCCTCTACCCGTTGTCCCGACTCTTGATTGGATAGATTGATAGCAGTGCAACCATTGGCTCCCACTGCTGTCAATCAAATCCAATGATCTGGGTGCCGAAGGCAGGGCCAAATCCAGCATTCTGCATTCACGTTCAAAAGCAGTTCCTTTGACAACAAAAAAACGCTGAACGCTGAAATAAGCTCATGAACGAGCATAAACGTGCATAAACTCTAAGCACATTTAGCACATCAGCGTTTATTTATTTCAATGGCCACAATAAATTAGAATTCTGGCCAATGAAATAAATAAACTCCCAAACTCCAAACTCTGTTAAACTCTGAAAAACTTGCCTAAACTGATTTTTAGATGCATTTATAACGCTGATTATCTCCTGTCAGGAGATCTCTAACACTACCTTTCTATGATCACCCATTAATCCCTATCTTGGAACAAACCTTTAATGCAATCAAGCAAAACAAACACAAGAGGCATGCAATTGTATCCAAGGAAATTAAGGAGCCATCATTTTGTGCTAGTTATAGACCAATTTTACATACAATGTGTAAATCCTGATGCTACATCCCATCCCTTGTCCTTCTCAACTAGGGGAGCTTTGTCCCCTAACTCACTCTGATGGCTTATTCCAGAAAAGGCTGAATGCCCTTATACATTTTCTTGGTTGATTTTGAAAAGGTATTTGACCATCTCAGTTGATGTTTTCTTTCTGCAACACTCACCCAAATAGGATTTCCCCAAGTCTTCAATCCAAAATCCTAGAACTGTATCAGGCCCCAATAGCAAGAATCAAACTTAATGGAATTCTCTCTGAGCCCATCTTGATCTGAAATTCTAAATGACAGGGCTGTTCCCTTTCTTCATTTTGGTATATACTAGTCATGGAGCACCTGGCTTAACAATACATAATAACCCATCTATCCAAGGAATCTCAATAGGAAAACAAAAATAAACTAAGCATATAAACTAAGCGAATGAGCTTCTATTTTACATCATCAACTCGGAAGTGGAGTTTCTGCAGTGGTCGTCTCTATTATATTCAACAACAGTATTTTCTCTTCACTTGGCAGACCAGGGGTCTTAACTAGTTAGTAATCCTGCTGCCTCCTCATATGGATTCCCTCTACACACTAAAGTACTTACTATTGACCTGACACAGCAGAAACTTAGGAATTGGTCAATTCTGTAGCATGCCTGGATTAGTAGGATAGCCATATTTAAAGCAAAACTATCCTCACCTTGAATTTTACAATGCTGAATCTGACGGAACTGTTGCGCATGCGTGGGAGTGATGAAAAGTGTTAGACCATTACCAAAACAACCAGATGGAAGGCTGCCAATTAATAGGTATGGATACCTTTAAATATCCACAAAGTATTTTTATGTTTTGTAAAAATATCTTTCCCTTACTGTCCATTAGAAATAATACAATACAATAAAGTTGTCATCAATAATATTTAAGTAAATAACATTTAAAAAAACAATGAATGCACAGGATTTTAAGCTTCTAGAGACAAAGTCAGCTGTAGTCAAAACCCATGTTTCAAGTCAGACCTTCTGCTTTTATCTATATTTTAAACCCCACACAAGGTATACAAGGCGAATAGTGCTGGTACCGTCTCAGGGACTTAAATAATATATGAAGAACAGAAGTTGCTTAGAAAAAAAGATGTAGAGAGAAAATAATAGAGAAAAAATTATATGGATTGAGAAACCCCCTCAGTACTGCTGGCTCCTTACACTACTCAACCTGGACTCTGATAGACACGATTTATTGCTGCAATGATGACTAGAGTCACTTGATGAAATAATTACAACATGAAATGAGTAGATGGAATGATTGGCATGAGAAGTTCTAGCATTAAGAGTATGTAGGCTTTATGTGTTATTCAACTGACTTATTATATGGTTGTGTCAAATGCTGATTTATATACACTACCGTTCAAAAGTTTGGGGTCACCCAAACAATTTTGTGTTTTCCATGAAAAGTCACACTTATTCACCACCATACGTTGTGAAATGAATAGAGAATAGAGTCAAGACATTGACAAGGTTAGAAATAATGATTTGTATTTGAAATAACATTGTTTTTACATCAAACTTTGCTTTCATCAAAGAATCCTCCTTTTGCAGCAATTACAGCATTGCACACCTTTGGCATTCTAGCTGTTAATTTATTGAGGTAAGCTGGAGAAATTGCACCCCACGCTTCTAGAAGCAGCTCCCACAAGTTGGATTGGTTGGATGGGCACTTCTGGCGTACCATACGGTCAAGCTGCTCCCACAACAGCTCAATGGGGTTCAGATCTGGTGACTGTGCTGGCCACTCCATTACCGATAGAATACCAGCTGCCTGCTTCTGCTGTAAATAGTTCTTGCACAATTTGGAGGTGTGTTTAGGGTCATTGTCCTGTTGTAGGATGAAATTGGCTCCAATCAAGCGCTGTCCACTGGGTATGGCATGGCGTTGCAAAATGGAGTGATAGCCTTCCTTATTCAGAATCCCTTTTACCCTGTACAAAGCTCCCACCTTACCAGCACCAAAGCAACCCCAGACCATCACATTACCTCCACCATGCTTAACAGATGGCGTCAGGCATTCTTCCAGCATCTTTTCATTTGTTCTGCGTCTCACAAACATTCTTCTTTGTGATCCAAACACCTCAAACTTGGATTCATCCGTCCACAACACTTTTTTCCAGTCTTCCTCTGTCCAATGTCTGTGTTCTTTTGCCCATCTTAATCTTTTTCTTTTATTGGCCAGTCTCAGATATGGCTTTTTCTTTGCCACTCTGCCCTGAAGCCCAAAATCCCGCAGCCGCCTCTTCACTGTAGATGTTGACACTGGTGTTTTGCGGGTACTATTTAATGAAGATGCCAGTTGGGGACCTGTGAGGCGTCTGTTTCTCAAACTAGAGACTCTAATGTGCTTATCTTCTTGCTTAGTTGTGCAACGCAGCCTCCCACTTCTTTTTCTACTCTGGTTAGAGCCTGTTTGTGCTGTCCTCTGAAGGGAGTAGTACACACCGTTGTAGGAAATCTTCAATTTCTTTGCAATTTCTCGCATGGAATAGCCTTCATTTCTAAGAACAAGAATAGACTGTCGAGTTTCAGATGAAAGTTCTCTTTTTCTGGCCATTTTGAGCGTTTAATTGACCCCACAAATGTGATGCTCCAGAAACTCAATCTGCTCACAGGAAGGTCAATTTTGTAGCTTCTGGAAGGAGCTAGACTGTTTTTAGATGTGTGAACATGATTGCACAAGGGTTTGCTAATCATCAATTAGCCTTCTGAGCCAATGAGCAAACACATTGTACCATTAGAACACTGGAGTGATAGTTGCTGGAAATGGGCCTCTATACACCTATGTAGATATTGCACCAAAAACTAGACATTTGCAGTTAGAATAGTCATTTACCACATTAGCAATGTATAGAGTATATTTGTTTAAAGTTAGGACTAGTTTAAAGTTAGCTTCATTTAAAAGTACAGTGCTTTTCCTTCAAAAATAAGGACATTTCAATGTGACCCCAAACTTTTGAACGGTAGTGTATTTATCAATATATTTATTCACCTTCTATAGTAACGCATACAGTTTTCTTTAGTAAGTTGAAGAACAACGTGTCAAGGGTAATGACCCTTGATAAGGTGTCAGAATACATATATTACTGATCTCTTTTCAATAGACTAAACCCTGATTGGTTGCCAGGGAATTTAAAAAGACCCTGTCCCCACCAAATAGCAAGTAAAAGCACAGAAAAAATAAATATTTAAAATGCTTACTTTTATATTTTGTTTCCCTTTACATGAATGATGTTTTATTCACTTGCAATCTCCAGGAAAATGTAATTCCCCAGCACAGCCCTCTTTCCTTCATGCATATCATAGCCTTCTTATCTTCTGCCAATGTGCAATTACTCTCTGTGCTGGCCCAGCTCTTTTGCCCCTCCCCTTTTAACCCAAATAACCTTTTATGTAGCTGAGGGAAGAGCAGAGGGGAATACTATACATTTATTTTTTTACTTGAATGACAGCTTAGAGTTTGTTGGGGCTCTTGACATCACATCCAAGATGATACTGCCAAGAAGCAATCTTGGGGCCTTATGGGAAGATTTTTGTTGAAATTAATGGTCTGATGACAGAGTCTCTTTAAGCTCTTTAGTTGCTATTATTACTAATCTTTGCAAAGCTTTATATGCCCAATGTAATTTTTCAGGTTTGCTCAATTTTCCATATTCCCATTCAGATTTGTATTGTACATATATGCTTTGATTTGCTTTGGATTTTTGTAATCCAAATTTTTGTTCATTTTCAGTGGGGTTGTAGCATGTGTAATATAATACAGATGAACTTTCTGAATGAACTTAAAAAAAAAGAGATTTGAGCAAAACCTTTGAGCTTTTGGTTAAGCTCTTGCTTAAAGCTGAACTCCAGCCGGACAGATAAACACACATATTAAATATACAGAAGTAAGCTTTTTTACCAGCCAAATAATTTGTTATTCTAATCAACTAGTCTTGTGGTTGACACACCTCTGCCATACAGCACAGCCAGACCAGATGAACAGCCACATTGCCCTAAACAATAAAATCTGCTGCAAGACAGGAAGTGAAGGAAAATCTCCCAACAGGACATGTATGGCCAAACTAACCCTACTATATTTAAAACATTAAAACATGTTCTCAGATGCACGTTAAGTCCAAAAAAGCGCTTGGCAGATAGTGAGCAGTTCTTGTCACATTGGCAAATTCACCACGGTTTTCTTCCAGAGTAAGAGCCTTCCTATAAACTGAGGGACGTATTATTAGAGAAAGTTTCCAAATATGTTGAAGATAAAGAAATTAATTCAGCAATGTTAATAGTTTCTACTGGCAACAACCCCATTCATGGTGCAATTTTTGTTTGCTCTGTTTTTTTTAAATAAGCCTCTGCTATCACCAGGGCTTTTTTTCTCAGAGAATAGGTGCAGGAACTCCCCCCTTATGAGTCACCCTTCATCTCCGCCCCCTATCCACCTCCAAGCACTGTCTCTTGGCTCTACCCCCTACTCACCTCCCAGTTCCGCTCCTTTTAGAGAGTACAGAACCAAGTATCATTTTGTGCTACTAAATTGTATGGAATTTGATAGACCCCACCCAAGCAGCAACAGACCCCACCACAGCAACAATAGATCCCCACACACACAACGACAGACCTCCCCCCAGCAACAATTGACCCCCCCGCAACAAAATACCACCCCAGCAACAATAGACCCCCACAAAAAAATAGATCCCCAGTGACAATAGATGATCCCCCAGCAGTCAGCATCAATTGACCCTCCAGCACACCTTGCCATAGAATACATTCAGTGCTGGAGGTGCTGGAACTGCGTTCCCCCGCGTTCCCGCTGAAAAAAAGCACTGGCTATCACATCATGCTCAGAGGGAGGACAAAAGGTCGCATTGCATCATGGGAGAAAATATTGTTATTCTTTTCAGGTTAAAAAACTCAGCTGGCATTTCATAGTGCCATTAAGATCTGACAGTCTTTATCATGCCCTAACATAGGTCTCCTTTTGTATCTCATCGTCGTGATTCTAATAACATCCACTACTCAAGCCCTCGGGAAATGGGAGACCTTTCCACCGAAATGGGTTGGAATTATTTTGAATTAAACATGTAGCACCACTCTAAGCCCCACTAATTCAGTCACCTGGTAAATCAAAATCCTTGTTGAGTGTAACACCCCAGGGCTCTTCTTTCCGGATACTCAGAAGCATACAAGGGAGAGATGGAAGTGCACACTGAGAGCCGCTCAGTTGTAAAGGTGATAGGAAGGCTTCAGTTCCATCCCTTCCCAAACCACGCCCTCTAACAAGTTTCAACCATTATGGGCTTAATCATAGCGGTATTATTGGATGCTCTTAACCAATAAACATTTTAAAATGACTTCTGAGTCATATGAACTTTTGTACCAGGCACGTCTGAATACCCACCCCAGAGTTTGTCATATGCAGAGCATTCTTTTGTTGCAAACAGAGAGATAGCATCCCAGGACCAGAACAAGGTCCACCTACACTATACCTTCATTATGTATCAGCTCCATTTTAAAAAGATGCATTCCATTACATATATCCATCAGTCCCAAGTGTCACTTCTATTGGTCCAGTGCAATACACAGACACACACACATCCAACATTTTTCAGGTAAGACAAGCTCAGCTATCAAAAGCAAGAGTGTACCAATAGAAGGAGCACCAGACGAAATGGCAAAAAGAGTCCAATTGATTTATTGATTTGCACCAAAAGACAGCCAACATATTTCAGGGTCATAAAACACTCACCAGCAGGTATAGGTGGGACAAACACCCTTTCTTTTATGTACCCCCACAGGTAAAAATTTCAGGGGGTAAAGTCTGATGACCTGGGAGACGATGAACAAGATCTTGTTTTCCACCTCTTCCAAATTATCGGAACTCCAAGTGGAAGTGACGTGGGGCATTCTCTTTTATACAAATTAAGTCATTAGAATCTTCTGCAGTAACTGCAACTTGTATCGCTTCATATGCAGATGGTTTTAGGAACACACCATACAATTGTTTGAGGACTTCCAAGTTTAACGCTTGCCCATGTTATGAATTTCCTAGGGCTCCTTTCAGATACGCTCAACATTTTCATCTGATGTGCGAGGATGACCAGTTCTTTCCTGTTTGCATATGCAACCATCTTCAACATATTTTTATGCCACTAGAACAATTTGCTTATGACTTGAACAATGGATTCACACTTCACAAACTGCAGCACACACAATGACTTCCCCTGTGGCGTCACTATTTTCCTATAAACAAGAAACAGTGATGATGTGTGACATTGAATCCAACTAATAGGCAGGCTTTTAATTTTAAACCTTCCTCTATCCTGCATGTACATTAATTTCAGTAGCAAGAGTGGCTGGACATCGGTTTAAAAATTCTAATTTCTACATGTGTATTTGCTGGTGAAATATAAACACACAATAAAAAAATTGATTGCAATGTTTTTTATTTTTCTAACATTATAGTGATAATATTTTGTGGCTATTTTAGTTGCAGATATTATGTTCAATACTAAATAATTGAGTTGGCTTCCTAGTCCTTTCATAGTATAGCTACATTTTTTAAGTGCAATACTTAGCTTTTACAGTATGTATCAGATTTTGTTTTACTACTCATATGAAAGACTATTTATTGTGTGCCATATTTCCTTCATGTGTTTCATTTCAGCTTTTAATTTTACATTTGGAACGTAGCCTAGTGTAACTTGCTGTGTTTGCATACTTAAAAGTTCCTGTAGATTACAATCTCAGTGGTGTAGAATATGTGATGAGACAGAAGACTGAACACCTGGAGCAGCTTCTAAGAGGAAAATGGCTGCACACTATTATAAATACTGTAGTACAAGATTTGTGAAGGGAACTTTATACAGTAGTAAAATACTTTAAAGTGATTGTAAAGGCTCATTTAAAAAAAAACAAAAAAAAAAACAAACATGTTATACTGTACTTACCCCCTCTGTGTAGGGGTTTTGCACAGAGCAGCCCGGGTCCCACTTTGCTGCTCCTGGCTCCTCCCTCCTATGGAGTACCCTCTCTGCCAGGAGCCCTCTATGGGGGCACCCGAGCTGAGTTAGAGCTCCATGTATCCATTCAGACACAGAGCCGCAACCTGCCCCCCCTCTCTCCCCTGATTGGCTAACTGAGTTTGATTGACAACCGTGGGAGCCAATGGCGCTGCTGCTGTGTCTCAGCCAATCAGGAGTGTCCTGAATGGCTTAGACACTCGTGGACATCGCTGGAGAGAGATGGGGCTCAGGTAAGTAATTAGTGGGTGCTGGGGAGACTGCCACACACATAAGAATGCATTAAGATAAAAAAAACTTCTGCCTTTACAACTCCTGTAGCCTCCCTGGCGGTATGACTATGTCAGATTTTTGCGTCTCAAAGTGGTAAAATTGTTTTGTAAACAAATTTGGCGTTTTATATTGTAGGCCTGTAATTCTTAGCAATAACACACTTAAATCTGTCCAAACAAAGTTCTAGTAGATATCCTGGGTATGATAAAGTTTGAAACACAAAATCATAAATTATAATATAATAAATAACTATAAATAATTATAAAAAAAAAAAAATAATAATAATAAAATGAATTTCCCCACGATTCACTATCGCTCAATTCTGCAAGTGTACTAAATTATTATCACTGTTTTCTAGCTGGTCTATAACCACTTTTGACGTAAAGGGACACTTTTTAGTTGCTATGGACAATCTCAAGTATCCAGGCAGAAAGAACAGTATATATAATATAAAACTGCATGCAGGGCATTGGACAAAGCACTAGGGACAAAAGGAATGTGAAATGATTTCATACAGTACTGTAATGTAATCTGTAAGATTACAGTGTACTGCATATGTTATGAATTTTCAATTTTTTGAATTTACTGCTGGGCTCCGCCCCCAACGCTCGCAGGGAACGGAGCCTGGCACACAGAGGCATCGGGCAGAGGACAGAGCCTGCAGACACAGCGAGGGGACATTGCAGGATCCTGGGGACAAGGTAAGTACACTGCACCAGGATCCTGCAATTCAATCCCGAGTGTGGCTCAGGGTTACCGCTAATGGTACTGAAATTTAACCCCAAGCCACACTCAGGAAAACCGCCAGGGATGTTAAGGTAGATCTCAGCCTGGATGACAATAATTTGCTAAAACATGGGGCACTGGGTGCCTCAAATATGGGTGTAACATTTCACTAAGATTGAACGTATCCTTTAATCTCTTCTTATATAAAGCTTGTATTTTCTCTATACTGGTGGGTGTGAATCTATATGCTTATGGTTAGTGTTATGTGTTGGTTGCAGTAGTTCCTCTGCTTCCAATTACTTTGTTTAGATTACTGATTACGGAAGGGAATCCCCGCTCTTCACAGAAGACCTGTCCTAAGTGGAGGTACTAAAATATGTGAGCAACCCTGCGAGCCACTTATGGAAAGTTACCTACAAAATGGTGAGTAATTAATCTTAAGTGGAGACCAGCTGCAAACACTCAGTCACGTTTCATAATCGTGCAAAAAGATAAAAACTAAAACATTAGTGTCTGCGCTAGAAGGAAAAATCCCATCAATCAAAAGGTGCAGCAATAATAAGCATAAGAAACATAAATACTCAAATAAATAGTCCACTGGAGTGAAATTACCCCTAAGTGCTGGAATATAAAGTACACAGTGCTAAATAAAATACGCAATGAGAGTGATAAGTCAAAACCTATCACATATATCAAAGAAATATACGGGGATATAACCCCTAGTGAATCAAATTAAAGTCCAAAACAGTGTGTATCCAAAGATAAAAGGTGCCCAGGAAAACCATAGTCCAAAGTAATAGTGAAATTCACATATCCTTCCTTCCAAATGTGCATCACCAAGGAAACATGCTGTAGTGTCTTCCAGCCACCCCCACAGGTGTATATGCTCACCTTCCTGTGTGTGACACAGCGTTTAAACTATGTCAAACAAAGCCTTGGAGCCACTCCTGTGCTCATTTGGAATCAGCTGTATAGGCCTCCAATGTTCTCAAACGAAGGTAGTATATGCAAAAGAAAAAAACTGTAACAAGGATGATGGCCATGCACTGTGCCGGAGGTGTTTTACAATTGAGATGTGTCGACCTAAACTTCTGTGTACACTACAGCATTCATCGCATATCAGCACACCGCGGTTAATGGAAGCCCAGCCAGGATCTGGGGCACTGCAGTCCGCACACGTGTGCGGACTGCAGTGCCCCAGATCCTGGCTGGGCTTCCATTAACCGCGGTGTGCTGATATGCGATGAATGCTGTAGTGTACACAGAAGTTTAGGTCGACACATCTCAATTGTAAAACACCTCCGGCACAGTGCATGGCCATCATCCTTGTTACAGTTTTTTTCTTTTGCATATACTACCTTCGTTTGAGAACATTGGAGGCCTATACAGCTGATTCCAAATGAGCACAGGAGTGGCTCCAAGGCTTTGTTTGACATAGTTTAAACGCTGTGTCACACACAGGAAGGTGAGCATATACACCTGTGGGGGTGGCTGGAAGACACTACAGCATGTTTCCTTGGTGATGCACATTTGGAAGGAAGGATATGTGAATTTCACTATTACTTTGGACTATGGTTTTCCTGGGCACCTTTTATCTTTGGATACACACTGTTTTGGACTTTAATTTGATTCACTAGGGGTTATATCCCCGTATATTTCTTTGATATATGTGATAGGTTTTGACTTATCACTCTCATTGCGTATTTTATTTAGCACTGTGTACTTTATATTCCAGCACTTAGGGGTAATTTCACTCCAGTGGACTATTTATTTGAGTATTTATGTTTCTTATGCTTATTATTGCTGCACCTTTTGATTGATGGGATTTTTCCTTCTAGCGCAGACACTAATGTTTTAGTTTCTAAGTGGAGGTACTACCAGCCTTATTATCAAGCCCACTCTTCCACTTAGAGAAGGTTCTGGTTCCCTAATTTAACTACAGGTTGAACACAAAATCCTGTTTGGGGAGGGACATTTCTCACAAGTGTTGGCTCTGTTTGGAACATGTGCACTCCTTTGACGAAATAACAAGACATTTTATTCATCCTCACCTGGTTGCTGACTTTATCTATATGGAAGGACTCTTTTGTTGTGGGGTGGAGACTGCAAGTCAAGCACAGTGAGTGGAAACATAGAGCTCTTGCCAGCTCTGATTGCATGATTGGATTGCACTGCCATTATCTTGCATGTCCATTTGTCACAGCTCCTTCCCCCAAAAAGAGGGCTACACTGGAATATATATTTTTTTTAAACTAGGGTTAAGTGTCACTTTAAGGATACTTTGGAACATGGACACTTACAGTGCAATATACATTTTTTATTTTTTTGGAATAGAAGGGTCCATGTTCAAACATACTGGGCTTGACTTACTAATACTGGAGAGTGCAAAATCTGGTGCAGCTGTGCATGGTAGCCATTCAGCTTCTAACTTCAGCTTGTTCACTTAAGCTTTCACAAAAAATAGACTGGAAGCTGATTGGTTACTATGTAGAGCTGCACTAGATTTTGAACTTTCCAATTTAAGTAAATTAACTCCACTGTGCTTAGCTGCTAGTAACTACTTTGTAAGTAAAGGTATTTTCCATATAATTTTTTCCCAATGATGAAGACAAAAAATAACAGATGTATAATGTAACTATTCACATGTGCTGGAGTTATCCTAATCTATTTTCCCTTTGTTGCACAATTGGGGTAACCTTTGTAATGTGTGTGGTAGATAGATGAGTTTTTTCATGCTTACAAGTTGGTGATATTTGGTAAGGCATCCACGTGTTTGGTAAATGTTATTAATAATGAAGAGTAGCCATGGAGTCTGGGTTCATTTGATTTTGCACTGGAGCCCCTTATAGCTACAGCCCAACTACCAGAGTAATTTATAAATGTCTCCCCAATTCACTGGATAAAAATCCACATTATTGTTGAATGTTTTTTCCCCCATTTTTTCATGTTTTGACCATGTTAACTGCAAAAAAATTGAAACAAAACATAAAATATACAAATTACAAGTTCTATTTATTTATGTATAATTTACATATATACATGATTTGGGCTGTATGTCTCTTAGCGAAGATGAATTAACTAATGAAAGGCGCATCAGGGTTTTCATATGTAAATGTTGGACTTTCATTATTTGCCTTGCATTTTCTTTAAGAATATGTAAATGGCCTTAAAAATGTTTTTCATGCACTGTACCCTTAAACAGCAGGGGGCTCTCAGCTTGGCTACAAGCTAGAGAGCTTCATCTCTAAGATCCCACAAAATTATCCCTGATCAAAGGGTCGTTTGTCAGTCTCAAATTTATTGTAATTAAATATGCAAGTGGTAAAAAAAAAAGAGGTCCTATTTTCTCAAAGTCACTTTAGTTAATTTGTTTCTGTTTGTTCATTATATTTATTGATTCTTATATAAGAATGATATTTTAAATAATAATAATTCAGATTTTAGGAAAAGCATTTTTAGATGGTAAGTAGATGGGCAGAGCTTTCATTAGCAGAGATGGGACATAATACAGTAAAACCTTGGACTGAAAGTAACTTGGTTTGAGAGAGTTTTGCAAGACACACAAAATGTTTAAATACATTTTGACTTGATAAACAAGTGATGTTTTGATATATAAGTAGCGTCACATCACAACTGCGTATAAAAGAGAAGAAAGGCGCCTCTAAGTGTAGCAATATGGTCACATTTAATGAAGGTACAACATTTAGCAACTCACATGGTTGGTGATTAAAACAGACACATCTAAGTATGCAGGCATCTGGGGTAAAGCTGTCCACATAGACCATCTTCTGCACCACCATCGACATCATCCCTTCCATGCTGCGCTCCACGAGCACTTCAAGCCTCGCTTTCAGATTGTTCTACTGCAGGGTAGTCTTCCTGGTCACGATTGCAGACTGACAGCGGTGAGAGCCAGAAGTGTGGAGGATGGTCTATGTCAGTGGTTCTCAACTCCAGTCCTCAGGACCCACCAACAGGCCAGGTTTGCAAGATAGCTGAAATACATCACAGGTGATATCACTTGCTGCTTAGTGATTGCAGTATTCTAGTCTGCAACTCCCCAGGGTAATACTTAAAATCTGGCCTCTTGGTGGGTCTCGAGGACTGGAGTTGAGAACCACTGGTCTATGTGGACAGCTTTACCCCGGATGCCTGCATACTTAGATGTATCTCTTTTAATCATCAACCATGTGAGTTGCTAAATGTTGTACCTTCATTAAATGTAACCATATTGCTACACTTAGAGGCTCCTCTCTTCTCTTTTATAATCTGTAGCTCCTGCTGGATTTTGCTTCTAATCCCCTTGTGTAGTCTGCCATTTTTTGATGGACATTTTATGGTTACACAACCTGTCACATTGCTATAATCTTTTTTTATGGACTATAACCTGAAAGACCTATAAATAAATGGTTGTGGAATTTCCATGATTTCTTATGGGGAAATTTGCTTTGATATACAAGTGCTTTGGATTACGAGCATGTTTCCGGAACTAATTATGCTCGCAATCCAAGGTTTTACTGTATACAGTATTTGTCCACTCTAGTTCTAACCAGCCTGCTTATGCCCACTTGAGCAACAAATCTATCTATTGGTAGAAAATAAATTCACAATAGAAATTGTTCAAAGTACTGGAAGTGTTGATCAAAATGTCTGAGCGCCAGCACAATCTCCCTATAGCTCATAATTGCTACACTGCCAGGTTATGAGCTCTATGCTGCCATATTATCACATTTAAAGGCCTCTACTATGTCAGATTATCACAGAAATTGCAAGCAACCAAAAGAACTCTTGCAGATATTGGCATATTTATAAGTAACCATAATCATGTTGTTAAAGGACATGCTGTTTATGTTTTTACCGTGAAGCACGGCACCATGGCTGCATGTGTACAGCTGTGTGTGGCTGTATATTAGTGTTCAGGCCAGTGGTTGGGGGGGGGGGGGGCAGCTTAACTGTCTATTTTTACTGTACATATATTAAATAAGTAGTGGTCCAGGCAGGCAATATCCAAGGAATGTATGACATTTTTTGGTAAGGAAGCACCATACCTCAATGGGCAGGGCATGGAAGTATTTATAAAAAGTGCCATTTGTTCTACAATATCCAGGACATGTAACGCCCACTGGATATGAAGTCATGTGATAAAATACTGAACAGTGAGATAAATACAGCACATTCTACAGGAGTAACGCATGCTTTATTTTACAATTTTCTTTGATAAATTGCAACAAATATTTTGAAAAACGCTATGCATTCTCGTACCATAAAAGATGAAATGGTAAATAGCATGAAATAAGCCCACTGTCCCCTTACCCCTTTCTTTTTTTTATCACATGCTTTAGGCCCTGACATAGGTGGGATAATGGGATGCTTTTCAGCTGCTGGTCAATTACTGGCTTAGTGCTGTATCCCTCTTCTTTTTATAGTTCCCTAAAAGCACAAGGGAAGACCATTATATTCCATTCTCATGGAGAAATTTGGTAATACAGGTAAGTACTACAGTGAGGCAACTGGACCATAGGACCTTTGAAGTTTGATGGTCCCATTGGTGATGGTGACTCAGAACTGCTTTGCTCCCCACATCTTACAACAATTTCAAATATTTAAAAATGGTGCTAAAGTATGGGGTGCATGTATTATATATTTTGTATTTTTTTTAATGCTATTTTCCAGTAGCAGCATTTTAAGGACACAGCTCCTTTCAGAGTAGTGTTATTCCTTTTGGCACAGCTTGGAGCTCTTGTTGAATTAGCAGACATTTGATGTTAACTGTTGAGACCAAAGTTTCCATATCGAGCTCAAGGATTTCTCTGACTTCCTGGTGTGCAGCGCCATACAGAGCTGTGTGTTTGTTGCTACTGATTGACCTCCTTTTGTGGTTCACTGTGTTCCAAGTGGATTCTTATTGAGCTTTTTTCTTTCACTATGTGGATTTTCTTTTTTATCTATCTATATTTTCAGTTAGATCTTTGATACATACATATTTTATTTTTTATGATTTTCTCTGGATTAAAAAAATCAATACCATTTATTAAATTAACTAAACATACTTTTTTTAACCCATATTTTTAAACCACTGATATAGTATGTACCGTGTTAGAGTACATAACAATTTACATCAATCCCTGCCCCAAGGTAGCTGAAATTAGAACTTTACCCTTAAAATTATCTTTAATTTAAATGCCTTCTCTTACATACTGCTTATCATTTTGCCATAAACTAGCGAAAGTGAAGAGCACGAAACAGAGTAAGCAATATGATTTTATAAAGACTCTATTTATAGATAGCACAAAAAAAATTGAGCCAACACGTTTAGAAGGTTAAAATCACCCCTTATTCAGGGCTATAGGGCCTTATGGGTGTTTATGCAGATTGGTAGATTTGGCCTTAGGAGTTTTAAAATAATGCTGCCAACTTACATCTGCAACCTGCTGCTGTGCTCCACTGCCTGAGCATCAAAACTGGTTGTTTTGGACCACCAAAATAAGTTGGATCTGTTATTTTTGCTATTTATAACTAGGATGGATGAACTGTTTGACCCGTGCATGAGTTTGGGCCGAACATTTGCCTGTTTGGCAGTTCGCCGAACACCTGAATTTGCAGGGTGTTCACCCCGACGAACTGATTACTGATTAAAAATGCACTGATTACTGTGTAAATGTCACTGGCAGGGAAGGGGTTAACACTAGGGGGGCCATCAAGGGGTTAACTGTGTGTTCCCTGGGAGGTGTTTCTAACTGTTGGGGAATGGGACTGACTGGAGGAGGCGAAAGATCACTGTTCCTAATCTCTCCTCCCCTGTCATAACAGGGATCTGTCTGTTTACATTGACAGATCCCCATTCTGGCTCTCTGTGGAGCAATCGCGGGTGACTATTAAAGTGGGCAATGTACAATGACGGCGATGCGCCCAGGAGAGCCAACCTGCCGCAGTACAACTGCGGTGGCTGGTCTTAAAGCGGTTAAGCATAATTAAAATCACTGCTCCAGGAAAAACTATTGTTTTAACATAATTGTTTATTTATACATGTTCCCCCAGGACAGTACCCAGACCCCCTTACCCCTTTTTTTTTTTTTATAACTGTTTTTTTTTTATTTGATTTTTAAAAAAAAAAAGACAAAAGATACAAATGAAGAGAAGATAAAACAAAAAGGTAAAGTGCCAAAAGTAGCACTGAACATAAAATCTCTGCAGGTATTAGACCCCTTTCACACTGGGACGTTTTTCATGCATTTTTTAGGCGCTTTAACGTTAAAAAAAGCGCCTGAAAGAAGCCTCACCTGCAATCCCAATGTGAGAGCCCGAGTGCTTTCACACTGAGACCCCTTTCACACTGGGGCATTTTTTCAGGCGCTTTAGTGTTAAAAAAAGCACCTGTAAAGCGCCTGAAAGAAGCCTCATCTGCAATCTCAATGTGAAAGCCCGAGTGCTTTCACACTGGGGCGCTGTGCTGGCAGGGCGTCAAAAAAAAGTCCTGCAAGCAGCTTCTTTGCAGCACTTTCGTGTTTTTGCCACCAGGCTGGGTGCGCCAATGGCCCGAGCCCTTTTACACTGCCAGCGCCCGAAAAACGCCTGAAAAACGCCCCAGTGTGAAAGGGGTCCTAAGCAGCGCTTTACCAGCGTTTTTCGGGCGCTGGCAGTGTGAAAGGGCTCAGGCTTTCACATTGGAATTGCAGATGAGGCTTCTTTCAGGCACTTTACAGGCGCTTTTTTTTAACGCTAAAGTGCCTTAAAAAAACATTGAAAAACGCCCCAGTGTGAAAGGGGTCTTACAGAAGTAAAGTCAACAAATTAGTATATTACAACAAGAAGGTTGAAGTCTAAATTACTCACAAACTAGGCTCATAAAATCAATGAACTCTTGTGTGTTCATAATCAAGATAAATTAGGCATAAGGAATGTGCACTAAAACACAGCAATAGTGTAGCAAGGTCTTTTACCTCTTTTGGTCTAATGAGAACCTCCAAGGCCAAAGAGAGCTGACAATCCTTCAATATGTGGTGGGTTGTGAGGCATAGTGGGTGCAAAGATGGTTCTTGGATGTAAAAGAGGTTTTATTTCTTTTGACAGTCCTTTTTATATATTTTTGGGGAAAGAGGGTTAGGGCCAGGACACCCTTAGATAGTTGCAAACTCAATTGGCAGACTCCGAGACTTCAATAGAAGAACAGCCATACAGGGAAAGGCCCCAGCAAGGCACCACTTCTGCGCGTGCAGGATTGCTGTCTCCTATGGTAACAGTCCTTTAACAGTTCCTAACTCAACACATGAGTTCTTTCAGCTCCACTACAACTGCTCCTTGTAGTTCTTCAATACTAAGCTCCTGGTCTCTCACTAGATCCACTGATTCACTGACTATGAATCCCTTGAGCTCCTTAAGCAAGGTTGGTGGTGGTATCCCCTCAAGCGTCACCCCCTCTTCTTTGATGGGTCCCTGGTTTGACACACAAGGCTGCTCTGCAAGCATCTCCTTCGCTGGTTGGGTCCCTGACTTGATCACCGCCTGGAGTTTTCCGATTCTCCACTGTGCCCTTCGGTGAGAAAATGATTCCGGTACTTGCTTCAGTTACTCATTGTGGTCCCTGGTAAAGGTGATTGGTCCCTTCTTGGCAACAGATTCCCTCCTACCTCTGACAACTGACAGGTTCTCCTGTCAGATAGGCCCAATCTCCGGCCCAGCAGCCCAGGGCAGACGACACACGTCCACCCAGATGGCAGTCTGGGTGGCACAGAACACAGATCACCTGACCTCACCCGAATATATAGGCTCTCCCAGCAGGCCAAGGGATTAAAGAAAATCCCTGCCCATTGGCTGGGACACCCACATACCCATAACCTGACCTTGGGTTTCCCTTCTTGTATCTAGTACCACCAAGTACCCTCCCACCTAGTGGTAGAAGAGAAAAGTGCCACAAGGCCAAGCTTAGGGAGAAATCAATACATCCGTATCAATCAACTAAGATAACTACTCTTGGCAAGTAAATTTGTGAGGAGCTCCCTGACTAAACTCCAGGAAATACCAAATATTTAGGTCACAGAACAAGGCAAAGGGGACCCAAACTCTGACTGATCTCAGCACTCCCATATTTTATTAAATTGTGGAAAAACATCATGTATGGTAGCAGTTAGGTATTCCATTCTCTGGATACTATAAGCTGGAGAAATCTAGACCATGATGGAGGTGTATTGGACAGCCAATAAAGTGGAATAACTCTCCTGGCAGCCAGGAGGATGTAGGCAATCAGTCGTTTAATGGGTTTGACAATACCGGAGAAGGGAAGACCCAGCAAATAATGAATAGGTTTAAGCGGAAGAGGTAAATCTAACACCTTCTGAAGCAACATCATCATCTCATTCCAAAAAGGCTGTATCATAGAACATTGCCAGAAAATATGAAACAGTGATCCCACTTCAAGTCCACAACGCAAACACATAGCTGGGCAGAAGGGATCATATCTATGTATGACCTCTGGAGTCCTATAATAGAACATCAGAATTCTGAGGGTAGTCTCTCCCTGCACCACGTAATTTAGAGGATTTAAAAGCAGAAGTCCAGATCCTATCCTACATCTGAGAGGTAATAGGCCTATGTAGCAGTTGTGCCCACCTATGCATGTAGGAATGAGTATCTTCAGTGAGAGAAATAGCTTCATGGAGAATGAGGTATATAGAGGACACTAAATGCAATTGTTGGGGACCTTGGGCACACAGGTTTTCAAAAGAGGTAGGTTTATCTAGGGTTAAGGACATGGACAGAGAATGGAAAAAATGTCTAATTTGTAGATAAAAATAAAACATGTGTAGGAATGTCAAATTTTTCCAGCGGTTCGTCAAAAGTGCGTAGCCTATGAGTGACCGGGTGTACCAAATTTTGAAGCTACCAAATTTTGAAGCTACCATGGAACAGGGAAGCCTGTATCCATGGTAGTATCCGGCCAAGAGACAGACTGTCTGATATTATCGGGTTAAACAATATGGTAGCAGGGGGGGGGGGCATGGTGAAGAGAGAGAGAGAACCTCTGAAAGCATTAGCATCGGAGCAATGCACATACATTTCAATATAGAGTCACTATGTAAGGACTGTGGCCACAGTAGGGAACAAGGGTGAACCGGGTACAGGGCCCCTCTCTCAATCTCCGACTATTGGTTAGGAGCCATCAGACTGGACCAGGAGATAACGGCCCATAGGTGAGTAGCATAATAATATTTAATAATGTCAGGGGCTCCCAACTCACCCCTTCTCCTTTGAAAAGATCACCAAACTCACAACACATTGGGCCTTCCCATTCCAAATAAATTTAAGAAAACCTCTTTGAAGAGCTTTAAGTTGGGACAAAGTCTCAAAGAAATAGAGTAACCTGGGCAAGATGGACATTTTCAAAACTTTAACTCTACCCAGGAGAGAGAGGGGATAATTTGCCCATTGGTGGAGGGATCTGGAAATATCCTGGATCAGAGGAGTGTAATTAGTTGAGTATAGAATGGAATAAGAGGAAGTGAAATGTTTACCCAAATATTTGAGAGAATTAGGACACCATCTATATGGGTATGCCTGTTCAAGTTGGGCCAGGAGAGTTGATGGTATATGCAATAGTAGGGCCTCCGTCTTTTCCATATTGACCTTATACCCTGATATGGCACTAAAGCAAGATAGAAGGCCATGCAGAGACAGAAGAGACATCAGGGGATTAGTAAGGGTTAACAGAATGGTAAGGGTTAACAGAATGTCATCTGCAAAAAGAGATAATTTGTACTCTCTGTCGCACCACAACCCCGCGAATATCCAGATTTGATCGTATGGCTTTGGCTGGGGGTCCTAGGCATAAAATAAAGAGCAAGGGGGATAGAGGACACCCTAATCGAGTGCCATGTGTCATGGGGAAGAGAGGCGACAAGAAAGAGGACATCTGGACTCCTAAAACCATATCTTGTTAAAGTGAAAAACATATATTGTCAACTAAGGGCTCATGTACACCGCTGCTGCTAAACGGATGTTTAGGAGCAGTTGGGCATTTTTTTCAACTGCTCCTGAACTCTCCTCTATGTTATCTTATCTGTACATGTACACAGGGTCGTTTACAGTCGTTTCTAGGCAGTTGAGTTTAGAGGCTTTTTTTGGAACGCAAAAAAAAATGGGTTCAGAAGCTGAGATTAGAGGCATTTCAATCACCAAATGCTTCTAGACATTCTAAACGCCGCTAAACACTGCTAAACGCGGCATGTAAATGCGGCAAAACGTGCGTTACTATCTGTCAAGTTTTAGGCTTCATGTACACAGGACGTTTTTACAACCTCTCCTGAACGATTTTTATTCTAACAAAGGCTTTTTGGGCATCTAAACTTAAAATAATAGCTGGTTGGGGAAATTTATTTAGGAGATCTATCAGATCTATGGTACGTTGTGTGTAATTTCCAGCATGTCTGGTCAGCATAAAACCCACTTGATCTTTATTGATTAGTTTGGGAATAAACTGAGATAGTTTAGATGCTAAAATGTTTGTAAAGATTAGGGATGAGCTTTGTGTTCGAGTCGAACCCATGTTCGACTCGAACATCGTCTGTTCGCCCGTTCGCCGAATTGTGAACGATATGGGCCGTTCACGCCAAATTCGTGTGGCGCGTCACGGCCCATAATTCACTGCGGCATCGCAATGCATTTCTGGCTGATGATTGGCCAAGCATGCACTATGACCCGCATGCTTGGCCAATCACAGCGCCGTCTGTAGAGAGAGCTGTAATTGTTATGGCTCAGGGGGTTTAGTACACGCCCCACACTATATAAGGCCGCCTACACGGCGGCCCTGTGTAGTGTGTGTTCCGGCGTTGAGAAACAGAGAAACAGTGTCATTTGATTTAAGTTAGATAGATTAGGCAGGACAGTCAGTGAGTTAGCTGCACTTACAGTGTATTGTGTATATATATGCATCCCTGGTGTTGTATATATATATATATATATATATACACTGTATTCAGTTTAGCTAGATCCGTTCCTGTTATTATCTTCCTACTGACAGGCAGGCTTGTGTTGTTACAGTATTTACAGCTACCTGAAGAAAATTGCTGGCGTTCTACTACTTTTAGTACCACAGTCAGGCAACTAGACTATTTACAGTTAGTGTAGTGCGTCCTCCTCACAGTGTTCAGCTAAAGCTGCAAGTTAGTTTAGTGTGACCTCTGCACAGTGTTCAGCTAAAGCTACAAGTTAGTGTAGTGCGTCCTCCTCACAGTGTTCAGCTAAAGGTACAAGTTAGTGTATTGCGTCCTCCTCACAGTGTTCAGCTAAAGCTACAAGTTAGTGTAGTGCGACCTCTGCACAGTGTTCAGCTAAAGCTACAAGTTAGTGTAGTGCGTCCTCTGAACAGTGTTCAGCTAAAGCTACAAGTTAGTGCAGTGCATCCTTGTCACTGTATTTAGCTAATGCTACAAGTTAGTGTAGTGCGACCTCTGCACAGTGTTCAGCTAAAGCTACAATTTAGTGTAGTGCGTCCTCTGAACAGTGTTCAGCTAAAGCTACAAGTTAGTGTAGTGCACAGTGTTCAGCTAAAGCTACAAGTTAGTGTAGTGCGTCCTCCTCACAGTGTTCAGCTAAAGCTATAAGTTAGTTTAGTGTGACCTCTGCACAGTGTTCAGCTAAAGCTACAAGTTAGTGTAGTGCGTCCTCCTCACAGTGTTCAGCTAAAGCTGCAAGTTAGTGTAGTGTGTCCTCCTCACAGTGTTTAGCTAAAGCTACAAGTTAGTGTAGTGCGACCTCTGCACAGAGTTCAGCTAAAGCTACAAGTTAGTGTAGTGCGTCCTCCTCACAGTGTTCAGCTAAAGCTACAAGTTAGTGTAGGTCGTCCTCCTCACAGTGTTCAGCTAAAGCTACAAGTTAGTGTAGTGCGACCTCTGCACAGTGTTCAGCTAAAGCTACAAGTTGGTGTAGTGCGTCCTCCTCACAGTGTTCAGCTAAAGCTACAGGTTAGTGTAGTGTGACCTCTGCACAGTGTTCAGCTAAAGCTACAAGTTAGTGTAGTGCGTCCTCTGAACAGTGTTCAGCTAAAGCTACAAGTTAGTGTAGTGCACAGTGTTCAGCTAAAGCTACAAGTTAGTGTAGTGCATCCTCCTCACAGTGTTCAGCTAAAGCTGAAAGTTAGTGTAGTGCGTCCTCCTCACAGTGTTCAGCTAAAGCTACAAGTTAGTGTAGTGCGTCCTCCTCACAGTGTTCAGCTAAAGCTACAAGTTAGTGTAGTGCGACCTCTGCACAGTGTTCAGCTAAAGCTACAAGTTAGTGTAGTGTGTCCTCCTCACAGTGTTCAGCCAAAGCTGCAAGTTAGTGTAGCGCGTCCTCCTCACAGTGTTCAGCTAAAGCTACAAGTTAGTGTAGTGCGACCTCTGCACAGTGTTCAGCTAAAGCTACCTGTAGAAGGTTGGTGGTGTTTTCCTGATACTATCACTACCGCAGGCAGCTACATTATTTTAATGTTAGTGTAGTGCGTCCTCTTCACAGTGTTCAGCTAAAGCTATCTGTAGACGGTTGGTGGTGTTTTCCTGATCCTATCACTACCGCAGGCAGCTACATTACTTTAAAGTTAGTGTAGTGCGTCCTCTTCACAGTGTTCAGCTAAAGCTATCTGTAGAAGGTTGGTGGTGTTTTCCTGATCCTATCACTACGGTAGCTACATTATTTTAACCACTTCAATACCAGGCACTTAGACACCTTCCCATCCAGGCCAATTTTCAGCTTTCAGCGCTGTTGCAATTTGAATGACAATTGCGCGGTCATACAACACTGTACCCAAACAAATTTTTAATCATTTTGTTCCCACAAATAAAGCTTTCTTTTGGTTGTATTTGATCACCTCTGCGGTTTTTATTTTTTGCGCAACAAATAAAAAAAGACCGAAAATTTTGAAAAAAAACAAGTTTTTCTTTGTTTCTGTGAAATTTTTTTGTAAATAAGTAAGTTTTCTTCTTTAATGACGGGCACTGATATGGCTGCACTGACGGGCACTGATACGGTGGCACTGATGGGCACCGATGAGGTGGCACCAATGAGGTGGCACTGATGAGGTGGCACTGACGGGCACTGATGATGGGCACTGATAGGCAGCACTGATGGGTATTGATAGGTGGCACTGATGGGCACTGATAGGCGGCACTGGTATGCGGCACTGATGGGCACTCATAGGTGGCACCGATGGGCACTCATAGGTGGCACTGATGGGCACTCGTAGGTTGCATTGATTGGTACTTATGGGTGGCACTGATGGGTACTTATGGGTGGCACTGATAGGTGGCACTGATGGGCACTGATAGGTGGGCACTGATGGGCACAGATGGGCACTGACAGGTGGTACCGATGGGCACTGACAGGTGGCACTGATGACACTGATTGGTGGCACTGATAAAACTGATTGGTGGCATTGCTGGGCAAAACTGAAACATAATGGTGCCAATCAGTGCCCATTTGTGGGCACTGATTGGCACAGATTGGGCACATTGGGCACATGTGGATGGCCATGGGGTACATACCTGGCCATCCACATGTTGCCCCTTCCCTGGTGGTCCTAGTGGCGATCCCTGGTGGTCCAGTGTGGTGATCTGAGGGGGGCTGCGCTGATAAAAAATCAGCGCAGACCCCCCTGTCAGGAAAGCCACCGATTGGCTCTCATCTACTCGCGTTTGTCAGACGCGAGTGAGGAAAAGCCGATGAACGGCTCTTCCTATTGACATCGTGATCAGCCGTGATTGGACACGGCTGATCACGTGGTAAAGAGCCTCCGGCGGAGGCTCTTTACCAAGATCGGTGTAGCGGTGTGTCAAGCTGACACACCGCTCCGTGGGCGCGCGGCGGCATATTATCCTGCT
Source organism: Lithobates septentrionalis (assembly GCA_037952835.1). Lineage (NCBI taxonomy): Eukaryota > Metazoa > Chordata > Amphibia > Anura > Ranidae > Lithobates > Lithobates septentrionalis. The sequence continues at coordinate 1,095,677 of JBBDGP010000600.1, forward strand.
GGACGTCATATGACGCCCAGTCAGGATAACTGAACCACTGTCCGGCCATCATCTGCTATGGGCCGGGCGGGAAGTGGTTAACATTGGTGTAGTGCTTCCTCTGCACAGTGTTTAGCTAAAGCTACAAGTTAGTGTAGTGCGACCGCTGCACAGTGTTTATCTAAAGCTACCTGTAGAAGATTGGTGGTGTTCTCATACTACAGGCAGGCAGTTGATTTTGCTAGCTGCAGTATCAGTATATATATATATATATATATATATATATATATATATATATATATATATATATCCCAGCTTAGTGCAGCTACATCTCACTGCAAGCCATTAGTATGTCTGGAAGGCCAACAAGGAGAGGCAGACAGTCACAAGCTAATAAAAGAGGGCAAGCAGGCTCTGTGTTTAGAGGCAACAGTGCTGGTCGTGGAGACGGTGCATCCTCATCAGCACGTTGGGACAGGCTTGGCCTTTTTTTCGGCAGCTGGCCGTGTTGAGCCGCAACATGCAGAAGACTTGGTCGAGTGGATGACCAAGCCATCCTCATCCTCCTGATCCTCTCTCACCCATGCTCAGGGTACTTTGTCTGGCAAAGCAGCTGCCAACGCGGCCTCTTCTCTCGGCTCAATGGCATCAGTGACTCCTTCCCTAGCCCCACCATGTCCTCCTGAGGAGTCCCTCGAACTGTTTGACCACAGTGTTGGGTACATGCTCCAGGAGGATGCCCAGCGTTTAGAAGGCTCTGATGATGATACTGAGCTAGGTGAAGGCAGTAACGTGAGCACGGACAGAGGGGGTGCCCAAAAAGGACAGCAATCTGGCAGTTATGCTCCCCCTGCTGCAGCATACTGCCAGGTTTGCTCCAGTGATGAGGAGGGAGGGGATGATGAGGTCACTGACTCAATGTGGGTGCCTGATAGGAGAGAGGAGGAGGAGGAGGAGGCACATTTCCAACGAGGCAGGATGCCCTCCAGGGGCCAGCCTAAGGGTAGCACACTGACTGCATCACACCGCAAAGCTCCGCATGTGCAGGGCGCTGCTGTCTCTGCTCGTTGTTCCAAAATTTCTTTGGTGTGGGCCTTTTTTGAGACGAGTGCATCAGATTGCACCGCTGCTATTTGCAACATATGTCTCAAGCGTATCTCGCGTGGCCAAAACATCTCCCACTTGGGAACCACATGCTTGACCAGACATATGTTGACCTGCCATGCAGTTCGTTGGCAAGCGTATCTAAAAGACCCACACCAAAGAACAAAGAGGACCTCTCCTTGCTCCTGATCAGCTGAGATCTCCAACCCCACTATACCTTCAGTCCTCTCTGAGACCTGCACTGAGAGGAATGAAGGTGTAGAATTAGGTGTGTCACAGCCAAGTACTTGTGGGCAATCTGCTTTTGGTACACCGACGTCAGATTGTACCAGGCAAATTTCCCTACCCCAGCTGCTGCACCGCCTAAAGAAGTTCGCTCCCAGCCATCCACATGCCCAGCGGTTGAATGCTAGCTTGGCAAAATTGCTAGCACTTCAACTGCTACCTTTTCAGTTGGTAGACTCTGCCCTCTTCCATGAGTTTGTGGAATGTGCGGTTCCTCAGAGGCAGGTACCCAAATGCCACTTTTTCTCACGGAAGGCGATTCCGGCTCTCTACCGGCATGTGGAAGGCAATGTCCATGCCTCGCTGGACAGGGCGGTCAGCGGTAAGGTGCATATTACCGCTGACTCATGGTCCAGCAGGCATGGACAGGGATATTACCTAAGTTTCATGGCGCATTGGGTGACTCTGCTGGCAGCTGGGAAGGATGCAGGACAAGGTGCAGTAGTGTTGGAGGTTGTTCCGCCACCACGCCTCCAAAATGCCACTACTAATGATTCTGACACACCTCTCTCCTCCACCCCTCCTCTTCTTCTTCCTCCATGGCCTCTTCCTGTGCTTTGTCCTCGGAACCAGCGGTGCTCCGTAGGCGTTCAAGGGGCTACACAAGTATGCAGGCCAAATGATGTCATGCAGTGCTTGAGCTGGTGTGCTTGGGGGACAGGAGCCACACTGGGGCAGAGGTTCTGTCAGCTCTGCAGGGGCAGGTTCAGAGGTGGTTGACGCCACGCCAACTTAAGGCAGGAATGGTGGTTTGCGAGACAATGGCACCAACCTCCTCCCTTCCCTTCGACAGGGACAACTGACCCATGTGCCCTGTTTGGCTCACGTCCTTAACTTGGTGGTGCAGCGGTTCTTGGGCAGGTACCCGGGCTTACAGGATGTCCTGAGGCAGGCCAGGAAAGTCTGTGTGCATTTCCGCTGGTCATATCATGCCATTGCTCGGCTGGCAGACCTCCAAAAGGAATTTAACCTGCCCAAGAACCGCCTATTCTGTGACATGCCCACCAGGTGGAACTCAACGTTGGCCATGCTGCAGTGGCTGCACATGCAGCAGAGGGCCATCAATGGGTACCTGTGCGACCATGGCACCAGGACAGGGTCAGGGGAGCTTGTTTTTTTTCCCCACGCCAGTGGGCCATGATCAGGGATGCATGCACTGTCCTGTCACCATTTGCGGAGGCCATGAGGATGGTGAGCAGTGACAGTGCATGCATCAGTGACGCTGTCCCCCTTGTCCACCTGTTGGAGCACACGCTGCGTGGAATAATGGACAGGGCACTTGAGGCAGAACAGAGGCAGGTAGAGGAGGACTTCCTTAGCTCTCAAGGCCCCCTTTATCCAGACAGTGTTCCTGCGTGCCCGCTGATCACACAGGAAGAGGACGAGTAGGAGGATTGTGTCAGTATGGAGGTGGAGCCTGCCACTCAGCATCAGCAGCAGTCTTTAAGGGATCATTTACAGTCCCAAGAAACACATGGACTTGTACGTGGCTGGGAGGAGGTGGCTGCAGATCATGTCGTCCTTAGTGACCCAGAGGACTCCGGACCGAATGCCTCAGCAAACCTACGCTGCATGGCCTCCCTGAAACTGCAAAGCCTGCGGAAGGATCCTCGTATTCGTGGTATCAAGGAGAAGGAACAATACTGGCTGGCAACCCTCCTTGATCCACGTTACAAGGGTAAGGTTGCGGACCTTATCTTGCCATCGCAGAGGTAACAGAAGATGAAACATCTTCGGGAGGCCTTGCAGAAAGGTCTGTGCAACGCGTTCCCAGAGACTGAGAGGTTACAAACTCCTGTTTCTGGACAACGTGTTGCTGAGGCTTCGGTCAGTCAAAGAAGGAGTGGAGAAGGTGGCCGTCTGACCGATGCGTTCAGACAATTTTTTAATCCGCAACCCCAAGGTATGATCGGTTCCAGCATCCATCGCCAGCGTATGTTTTACTTGGTGCAGGAATACCTAGGGGAAATATCTGACTTGGACACCTTTCCCACCGAAAATCCTCTGGGTTACTGGGTCTTGAGGATGGATCACTGGCCAGAGCTTGCACAGTATGCAATATATGCAGTATGAGCTACTGGCCTGTCCTGCATCCAGCGTTCTTTCGGAACGCACATTCAGTGCTGCTGGAGGCTTTGTAACCGATCACAGGGTGCGTGTGTCCACCGACTCGGTCGATCGACTGACCTTCATTAAAATGAATCAGTCTTGGATCATCACCAGCTACCAAGCACCTGATGCTGATGTAACCGTATACATTTTTTTGAAATGTCAGATCCCTTCAAAGACTGCCTATGCTGATGCTGAGTGACTATCCTGTTATACTGAGTAATTATCCTCTTCCTCCTCAATGATCATGATGATAGCTTGTAAGAACATTTTTGGTTCTGGGCACCGCCAGTCCCGCCACTAGTGCCTAAGGCCCAATTTTTCAGCCCCTGTTTAACAGGGGCATGTAATACAATTTTTCATGCAATTCTTTACAGCGGGGCTAGTTCCTGCACTCCAACTAGAGTATCTGTGAGGGGTTGTAGTGTTGTGGCACCAGCACCAGTGCCTAAGGCCCAATTTTTCAGCCCCTGTTTAACAGGGGCGTGTAATTACAATTTTTGATGCAATTCTTTGCAGCAGGGCTAGTTCCTGTGCTCCAACTAGAGTATCTGTGAGGTGTTGCAGTGTTGTGGCATCAGCACCAGTGCCTAAGGCCCAATTTTTCAGCCCCTGTTTAACAGGGGGATGTAATTACAATTTTTTCATGCAATTCTTTGCAGCAGGGCTAGTTCCTGCGCTCCAACTAGAGTATCTGTGAGGTGTTGCAGTGTTGTGGCACCAGTGCCTAAGGCACAATTTTTCAGCCCTTTTTCAACAAGGGCATGAAATTACAATTTTTCATGCAATTCTTTGCAGCAGGGCTAGTTCCTGTGCTCCAACTAGAGTATCTGTGAGGTGTTGCAGTGTTGTGGCACCAGCACCTGTGCCTAAGGCCCAATTTTTCAGCCCCTGTTTAACAGGGTCATGTAATTACAATTTTTGATGCAATTCTTTGCAGCAGGGCTAGTTCCTGCTCTCCAACTAGAGCATCTGTGCGGGGTTCCAGTGTTGTGGCACCACTACCACCACCAAAGGCCCAATTTTTCTGCCCCTGTTCAACAGGGGCATGTAATTACAATTCTTGATCTAATATTTCACAGCAGGGCCCGTTTCTGCGCCCACCAAGAGTATCTGTGAGGATTTACAATGTTGTGGCACCAGCACCACCACCACCACCACCAAAGGCCCAATTTTTCTGCCCCTGTTCAACAGGGGCATGTAATTACAATTCTTGATCTAATATTTCACAGCAGGGCCCTGTGAGGGCTTACAGTGTTGTGGCCACAACAACACCTAAGGCCCAAATTTATGCTGAGTATATAGGGCAGGCCCTTACTTTCAAACATCCAACTTACAAACGACTCCTACTTGCAAACGGAAGGAGACAACAGGAAGTGAGATGAAATCTACCCCTAGGAAGGGAAATTCTCTCCTGTAAGAGTTAATATGGGAAAAACTTTTCTCCTTTCCACTGATGCTTTATCAACAATCCTTGTTTCACAAAAAAACCCAAATTTTCAAAAAACATTTGTCATTGGGACAAAAAGTGAGGTGAAATCTTCTGAAGAGGAGCACAGACAGCAAAACAAATGTCACAGGGGTGATAACCCTTCCCTAGGTTTTCCAACAAGCTTAAAATAGATTTTTTGGCTGGAGCTAAACACGTTAAAAATGTACCAGTTCAAAATTACAAACAGATTCTACTTAACAACAAACCTACAGTCCCTGTCTTGTTTGCACCGCCTGTATACTGCTGTTCAGAGTATATAGGGCCTGGGGGCCCCACACCTTTCCTTTTTTAATTTGGGTGCGGGGTTCCCCTTAATATCCATACAAGACCCAAAGGGCCTGGTAATGGACTGGAGGGTACCCATGCCGTTTGTCTCCTTGATTTTCATCCATATTGCCAGGACCCGACATTACATTAAAGCCGCAAGCAGTTTTAAATGACTTTTTTTCCTTTAAAAATGACATTTTGTGCAGGGACTGTTCTAAGCACGGGAAACACGCGCCACTTTACAGGCATACTATAGACACCCCCCAGGTACGATATTTAAAGGAATATTTCACTTTTTTTTTTTTACTTTAAGCATCATTAAAATCACTGCTCTCGAAAAAACGGACGTTTTTAAAACTTTTTTGTTGCATTGATACATGTCCCCTGGGGCAGGACCCGGGTCCCCAAACCCTTTTTAGGACAATACCATGCAAATTAGCCTTTAAAATGAGCACTTTTGATTTCAAACATTCGAGTCCCATAGACGTCAATGGGGTTCTAAAGTTCGTGCAAATTTTCAGTCCGTTCGCAGGTTCTGGTGCGAACCGAACCGGGGGGTGTTCGGCTCATCCCTAGTAAAGATTTTGTAATACAACTTTAGTAAGGCTATGGGTCTATCATTGTCGGGAAGGGGAGGGTTTTTACTGGATTTAGGGATGACAGAAATGTATGAATGCATAAACTGTGGATGTGGGGATTTCCCTTGAAGTAGAGTGCCAAATAAGTCTAACATATGTGGGGCCAGAACGTCCATAAAAGTCTTTAGCAAAAGTAAGGGAGTCCATCAGGGCCAGGAGATTTATGGAGTGGGAGATCCTTAATTGACCTCAAAAGTTCCTCAATAGATATGGCTGCATTAAGTTCAACTAGGTCAGAGGAGGAGAACTTTGGTAATGAGAGATCCTTGAAATACTTATCAAAGTTCTCCTGTGTAAAATTAAAATGGTTCTCAGGGGTTAGGCAGTTATAGAGTTTACGATACAAAGTCCCGACGGTCTTGGTCATAGTAAGGGAGCAATAAGTCTGAGTCCCATCTGCCTGTATAAGGAAATCAGGAAAGGAATGGAATTTCCCCACGATTCACTATCGCTCAATTTTGCAAGTGTTCTAATTTACTATCACTGTTTTCTAGCTGGTCTGAAGCCACTTTTGACGTAAAGGGACACTTTTTGGTTGCTATGGACAATCTCACGTTTCCAGGCAGAAAGAACAGTATACAGTGGGGCAAAAAAGTATTTAGTCAGCCACCAATTGTGCAAGTTCTCCCACTTAAAAAGATGAGAGAGGCCTGTAATTGTCATCATAGGTATACCTCAACTATGAGAGACAAAATGTGGAAACAAATCCAGACCATCACATTGTCGGATTTTTGAAAGAATTTATTTGCAAATTATGGTGGAAAATAAGTATTTGGTCAGCTACAAACAAGCAAGATTTCTGGCTCTCAAAGACCTGTATCTTCTTCTTTAAGAGGCTCCTCTGTCCTCCACTCATTACCTGTATTAATGGCACCTGTTTGAACTTGTTATCAGTATAAAAGACACCTGTCCACAACCTCAAACAGTCACACTCCAAACTCCACTATGGTGAAGACCAAAGAGCTGTCGAAGGACACAGAAACAAAATTGTAGACCTGCACCAGGCTGGGAAGACTGAATCGGCAATAAGCAAGCAGCTTGTTGTGAAGAAATCAATTGTGGGAGCAATAATTAGAAAATTGAAGATATGCAAGACTACTGATAATCTCCCTCGATCTGGGGCTCCACAAAAGATCTCACCACCTGGGGTGAAAATGATCACATGAACGGTGAGCAAAAATCCCAGAACCACACGGGGGGACCTAGTGAATGACCTGCAGAGAGCTGGGACCAACGTAAAGTAGAACTGTTTGGTAGAAACACAACTCGTCGTGTTTGGAGGAGAGAGAATGCTGAGTTGCAACCAAAGAACACTATACCTACTGTGAAGCATGGGGTGGCAACATCATGCTTTGGGGCTGTTTCTCTGCAAAGGGAACAGGACGACTGATCCGTACATGAAAGAATGTATGGGGCCATTCATCGTGAGATTTTGAGTGCAAACCTCCTCCCATCAGCAAGGGTATTGAAGATGAAACGTGGCTGGGTCTTTCAGCATGACAATGATCCCAAACACACTGCCCGGGCAACGAAGGAGTGGCTTCGTAAGAAGCATTTCAAGGTCCTGGAGTGGCCTAGCCAGTCTCAAGATCTCAACCCCATAGAAAACCTTTGGAGGGAGTTTAAAGTCCGTGTTGCCCAGCGACAGCCCAAAACATCACTGCTCTAGAGGAGATCTGCATGGAGGAATGGGCCAACATACCAGCAACAGTGTGTGACAACCTTCTGAAGACTTACAGAAAATGTTTGACCTCTGTCATTGCCAACAAAGGATATATAACAAAGTATTAAGATGAACTTTTGATATTGACCAAATACTTATTTTCCACCATAATTTGCGAATAAATAATTTAAAAAATCAGACAATGTGATTGTCTGTCTGGATTTGTTTCCACATTTTGTCTCTCATAGTTGAGGTATACCTATGATGACAATTACAGGCTTCTCTCATCTTTTTAAGTGAGAGAACTTGCACAATTGGTGGCTGGCTAAATACTTTTTTGCCCCACTGTATACTGTTCTTTCTGCCTGGAAACGTGAGATTGTCCATAGCAACCAAAAAGTGTCCCTTTACGTCAAAAGTGGCTTCAGACCAGCTAGAAAACAGCGATAGTAAATTAGAACACTTGCAGAATTGAGCGATAGTGAATCGTGGGGAAATTAATTTTATTATGATTATATTATTATTTTTTTAATTATTTATATTTATTTATTTTATTATAATTTATTATTTTGTGTTTCAAACATCATCATACCCGGGATATCTACTAGACTCTTGGTGGACAGATCTAAGTGTGTTATTGCTAAGAATTACAGGCCTACAATATAAAACGCCAAATTTCTATGCAAAATAATTGTACCGCTTTGAGACGCAAAAATCTGAAATAATCATACCGCCAGCGAGGTTAAAGTGCTAATAAACCCAAAACCAAGAAATATAATATATTGCAGCTTACTGATCATTAGATGTGGTGGCTGCATTGTTTTATTGCTTTTTTTTAGCCTTTCTTCCCTCTGTTTTCACCTGGTGATTTGACCAGTACCACACCTCCTGTATTGAAGTGCCTACACTCTGGATGAATCAGCACATGGGGTACAGTAGACAGCAGTCGGGGGGAGGGGAGCATTAGATGTATTAGTAGATTTAGATACAATAGGAAATTGAAGCCAAACTCCAGCTAACACTGCAGTTATACAAGCAGTTACAGTAACAGTTTCTTTTGGGATAAAGATTTACAAAAAAAAAGCTGATCAAACCTGCCTGGCCCTATGTGAAAAAGTAATTGCCCCCTCTCATGCTGAATCATGAACTGTGATTAACCACAATTTTTTGGAAAGCTGAGCTAAATTTTACTTGCCACACCCAGGCCTGATTACTGCCAGAACTGTTGAATCAAGAAATCACATAAATAGAAGCTGTCTGACAAAGTGAAGCACGCTAACAGATCACAAAAAGCCACACATCATGCCACAATCTAAAAAAAATCAAGAACAAATTAGAAACAAAATAATGTACATGTATCGGTCTAGGAAGGGTTTCAAAGCCATTTCTAAGGCTTTGGAACTCCAGTGAACCGCGGGGAGAGCCATTATCCACAAATGGAGATAACTTTGAACAGTGGTGAACCTTCCCAGGAGTGGCCGGCCTACAAAAATTACTCCAAGAGCATGACGATGACTCAACCAGGAGGTCATAAAAGAACCCAGAACAACATCTTAAAGAACTGCAGGCCTCAGGTAAGATCAGTGTTCATGATTCAAGGATAAGAAACAGACTGGGCAAAAATTGCATCCATGGGAGAGTTCCAAGGCCAAAGCCACTGCTGACCAAAAAGAACCCTAATGCCCTGTACACACGAGCAGATTTTCCGTCGGAAAAAACTTGGATCGTTTTTCCGACGGAATTCCACTCAAGCTTGCCTTGCATGCACACGGTCACACAAAAGTTCTCTGAACTTTTGACCGTCAAGAACGCGGTGACGTACAACACTACGACGAGCCGAGAAAATTAAGTTCAATGCCTCCGAGCGTGCGTCAAAATGTTTTCAAGCATGCGTAGAAATTGTGCACGTCGGAATTTGTACAGACGATCGCATTTTCGGATAGGAACTTTTCCCGACCAAAAAAATTTCCTGACTCTCAATCTTTTGCTGGCTGGAATTCCACCAGCAAAAGACCGATGGAGCATACACATGGTCACTTTTGTTGCCAGGAGTTTAGACATTAATGGCTGTATGTTGAGTTATTTAAGCGGACAGCAAATTTACACTGTTATACAAGCTATACACATACTACTTTACATTGTAGCAAAGTGTGATTTCTGCAGTGTTGTCACAGTGTTGTCACATGAAAAGATATAATAACATTTTTACAAAAATGTGAGGGGTTTACTCACTTTTGTGAGATACTATATATATATATATATATATATATATATATATATATATATATATATTATTTTTTTTTAAACTGTTTTTTTTTTTTGTTAATTTCATTGCTATCACAAGAAATGAACAACATCACTTTTGATAGCAGTACTCTTTATTGAGAGATCAGGGGTCTATAAGACCCCTCATCCCTCCTCTGCCCTCCAAATAATCTGATCAAACCGATCTTGGTTTAGTCAGATGTTTATCTTGCTGGTAAGGGCGTGTAAACAACAAACCAAAACCAGAAGTCCTAGTCGCTTCAGGCATCAATTGTCACATAGGAATGGAAGGAACAGAGGTTCCTCCTTCTTCTCTGTGCCCAGCTGGTCCGAGTGTGTGTGGTGATCCTGGGCTCTCCCGTTACACCGGGGCCTCCTTCTGTGCCCTGTAAATGTGATCGGGCAGCTCGGATTATGTTTATCCATCCCTGGCTGAAAATTTTGATACTAGGATCATGGTTTGAGCCATGATCCTGATATAACCACTTCCACCTGAGAACGTACAGGAACGTAGGGGCTGGAAGTAGTTTTTTTCTGGAGTGTGAAAGACTAGAAAAATACTGGAAAAAAATAATGTGAACAAATCACCAGGACCAGATGGCTTACACCTGAGAGACCTCAAAGAAGTCAGCCGGGTCACTGCTAGACTGCTATTCCTACTCTTTAAAGAAAGCCTACTAACCAGAATGGTGCGGATTGGCAAAAAGCTAATTTGGCACCAGTTTTCAAGAATGGGCCGAGACACATACCTGTAAACTATATGCCAGTCATCCTAACATCAATAGTTTGTAAACTATTGGAGGGGGTGATAAGGGACCAGATCCAATAATTTTCTAACAAGAATAGTATTGTTAGTAGTAACCAGCATGGATTTATGAAAGATCATTCTTCCCAGACCAACCTGTTGACATTCTATGAGAAAGTGAGCTGTAATCTGGATAAAGGAAGGCATGTGGATGTGATGTATCTATACTTTGCCAAAGCATTTGATATGGTACCCCATAAATGCTTAATCCACAAATTGTGGCGTTGACAATAGTGTATGTACCTGGATGATTACAGGGGCGCATCCAGAGGGCGGTGATAAATAGCGTATCTTCAGAATGGTCTGGAGTTATAAGTGGGGTACTCCAGGGCTCTGTCCTGTGACCAATCCTGTTTAGCTTGTACATAAATGATATAGCGGTTGGAAAAAATCTTACATTTCAGTGTTTGCTGACAATACAAAGCTATGCAGAGTAATAACTTTTACAATAGGATATAGAAACCTTATAGGAAGAACTTGATAAAATAGAGGGGTTGGCAACTACATGGTAAATGAGATTCAATGTAGGGAAAGTGTAAACTAATGCACTTGGGAGCTAAAAATATTAATACAAGCTACACACTATGGGGGGAACCTCTGGCAGAATCAAGGATGGAAAAAGATCTGGGGGTCCTAGTTGATGCAATAGAATGCAATGCCAAGCTGCAGCAAGCAAGGCCAGTAGAATATTAGCATGCATTATAAAGGATATTTACTAAAGAGATAAAACTATAATTCTACCACTTTACAGGACTCAGCCAGATCTGGAGTATTCTGTCCCGTTCTGGTCACCAGTCTTCAGGAGGGACATTTTGGAATTGGAGAGAGTCCAGAGAAGGGCAATAAAACTAATAAGGGGGCTGGAGGACCTCAGTTATGAGGAATGATTACAAGCATTACATTATTCTCCTTGGAAAAGAGAACCTTAAGAGGGGATATGATAGCAATCTACATATATCTAAATGGTGATTCCAACATTGAGAGGAAACTAGTCAGTCTCCGGTCACTCAAGAAGACATGTGGCTACACAAATGAAGTTGGATGAGAAACAGTTCCACCTCAAATAGCATAGAAGGTTTTTTACTGTTATGCCCTATACACACGGTCGGACATTGATCGGACATTCCGACAACAAAACCCATGGATTTTTTCCGACAGATGTTGGCTCAAACTTGTCTTGCATACACACGGTCGGACAAAGTTGACGGAAAATCCGATCACTCTGAACGCGGTGACGTAAAACACGTACGTCAGGACTATAAACGGGGCAGTGGCCAATAGATTTAGTCTCTTAATTTATTCTGAGCATGCGTGGCACTTTGTGCGTCGGATTTGTGTACACACGATCGGAATTTTCCGACAACAAAATCCGTTGTCGGAAATTTTTATAGCAAGCTCTCAAACTTTGTGTGTCGGAAACTCTGATGGAAAATGTGTGATGGAGCCACACACGGTCGGAATTTCCAACAACAAGGTCCTATTACACATTTTCCGTCGGAAAATCCGACCGCGTGTACAGGGCAAAAGAGCAGTAAGGATGTGGAACTCCCTTCCATAATCAGTAGTTTCAGCGGGAAGTATCACTAATTTAAATAAAACTTTTACATGGCCATTTACCGAACACAAAATACAGGGATATTGGAAGTGATAGAGACACACACACCCACACAGGTTTAAACTAGATGGACTGGAGTCTTTATTTAACCTTACCAACTATGAAACTGTGAAAGGAAGAAGCAGCACAAGAACCAATCAAATCATGGGCTGACAAAGAGCGTGCTAATAGAAGGAGAGAAAATGGTGACAGAGAGATGAGTTCATCACTGTGTTGCTTCTCTTTTAACTGTCCAATTGCAGGCCAAGGCGTGTCCCAGACATCCTGGGCTCTAAGGAAGTGGATTGAAGAATGATGGCGAACAATCCAGCACCGCTTCAACCTCGAATTCCTCATTTCCTTCAACCAGCAGTGGAACAGGAGTCTCAGGTTCTCAGTCAGGACAAGGATTAGCTACAGGCTGTTTAAAGATGGATGCGTGAAATACTGGATGAATGCTTAGACTCTCTGGCAGACTTAACTCAAAGGCAACAGCGTTAATCCTCTTCTTTACAGAGAATGGCGCAATGTATCTTGGCCCTAATTTCTTTGAAGGGCAAGCCAGCTTCAGGTTTGTGGTAGATAGCCACACCTTATCCCCGGGTTTTAGGTCTAGATTACCTCTCCTTTTTCTATCATAGAACCTCTTGTCATTTACCTGGGATTTGGTGATAGCTTCTTGCAAGAACTGGTTGTTAGATCTCCAGAACTCAAGACGATCCTGTACTGCTGGTACCGGGGATTCTTGGGGGAAATCAGGCAAGAAGGATGGGTGAAACCCATAATTAGCAAGAAAGGGTGTTTGTTTGATAGAGGAATGTATTGAATTATTGTAAGCAAACTCTGCTAATGGCAAAAGAGATGCCCAGTCATCTTTTGCAAATCAAGAGAAACAACTGAGATATTGTTCCAGGGTCTGGGTTGTTCTGTCTGTTTGGCCGTTCATCTGAGGGTGATAAGCAGATGATAGGCAGTGTTTAATGCCCAAGACTTCACATAAAGATTTCCAGAATCTGGAAGTAAACTGCACTCCACGATCTGAAGTGATGTTGACAGGAATACCATGTAAACGCACCACTTCCTTGAAAAAGAAGAGGCAGTCTCTATAGAGGAAGGGGTACCCTTTAGGGGCACAAAGTGGACCATCTTGGATAAGCGATCTACTATTACAGAGATGGTGGTAAATCCCTCGGGTGGAGGTAATTCGACAATAAAATCCATAGAGATAATGCTCCATAATTTATCTGGTACAGAGAGAGGCTCCAGCAGACCCCAATTCTTAGTTCTGTCAGACTTGTTCCGTAAACATGTTGTGCAAGGTCTCACATGGTCTCTGCAATTTTGTATCAAGTCTGGCCACCAGAAAGAGCGAAGGGCTAGCTTCAAAGTTTTGTGTACTCCTAGTGCCCTGCCAGGGGATAATCGTGGCACATGTAGAGAACTGCTGTCCATAACTGTTCCAGAACAAAGATCTGCTCACCGTGGAAGTAGAGACCCTCCTTAAGTTGGAGGTGAAATTTTTGAGAAGGAGGATGATCCAGGACTGCTGTCTTAATTTGGGAGATGAGATCAGTCTGCAACAAACAAAAGTTTTCAGTGGGTAAAATGGTATCAGGTTCAGGGGATACTTCAGTGTCTTAAAACATGCATGAGAGAGCACCAGGCTTCCCATTCTTGGATACGGGCCGGTAAGTGATATGGAAGCAGAATCTTGAAAAAAAGAGAGCCCATCTGGCCTGGTGGGGGTCTTAATCTTTTAGCTGCTCCCAAGTATTCTAGATTCTTGTGATCAATGAATACAAGAATAGGGTGTGCGGCTCCAGATAACGCCATTCTTCAAGGGTTGTCTTAATAGCAAGTAATTCCCGATCAGCGACATCATAGTTCCTTTCAGGGGCACTTAGTTTCCTGGAGGAGAAAGCGACAGGGTGAAGTAGGGATTTTGTCCCTTGTCGTTGGGACAATATGGCTCCCACAGCTATTTCAGAGGCATCAACCTCAAGGACATAGGGTAAAGCAGGATCGGGTGTTTCAGAATGGGTGCGGATGTGAAAAGACCTTTCAGTTTCTTGAATGCAGTCTGAGCTTCTGAGGTCCATGTGAAGGTCATGCATAGCTTAGTTAATTGGGTGATAGGGGATATGATACCGGAAAAGTTAGTAAACCCCACAAACCGCTGCACGGATTTCTTATCAGCAGGGGCAGACCAATCGAGTACTGCAGATACCTTCTGTGGGTCCATGGCAATCCCATCTGCAGAGATAATGAGACCCAGGAACTGGATGGTACACTTCTCAAACTCGCACTTCTCTGCCTTGGCATAGAGATGATGTTCCCTTAGTCTGCTTAACACCTTCTTCACATGAACCCGATGGGACTCTAGAGAAGTGGAAAAAATTTGAATGTCATCCAAATAAACAATAGTGAACAAATCAAGAAAGTCCCAAAATACATTGTTTACAAAATGCTGGAAGGTGGCATCACCAGGTACTCAAAGTGCCCAAAACGAGACCTAAAAGCCGTCTTCCATTCATCACCTCCTCTTATTCTGATCAGGTTGTACGCTCCCCTTAAGTCTAACTTGGAAAATATACAAGCTTCTCGTAGCCTCTGGAACAATTCAAGAGGTAAGGGGTACTGATTTTTAATGGTTACTTTATTTAAGTCCTGATAGTCAATACAAGGCCAGAGAGTGTGATCCTTCTTTTCAATGAAGAAGCTCCAGCAGGGGATAAAGATGGCCGGATAAACCCCTTTTCAAGATTTTCATCAATATACTTCCGTAATTCCTCTAGTTCAAGTTCTGAGAGTGGGTAGATCCTGCCAAAGGGAATTTCTGCACCAGGTAAGAGTTTGATAGGACAATCGTAAGGTCTGTGAGGGGGGAGACTGTCAGCATTCTTTTTATTGTAAACGTCCAGAAAGTCATGGTAGACAGAAGGCACAAGTTTAATGGTTTCAGGGTCCATATTGATGCAGAGGAGCGGTTCTTCAGGACTGGGTGTAGGAGGAAGGCAGAACTCTCTGCAGTAATTGGAAGGAAAGGTCTCCTCCCCTGTGGCCCAATTGATGAGGGGGTTATGTGCCTTCAACCAGGGCTGCCCAAGGATGACAGGGAATAGAGGAGATGTAATGACATCTAAACGTAGAAGCTCTCAATGCCCAGAAGCTGTGAAACACAGGATGGGTTCAGTCTCTAAAGTGACAGATCCCGATTTAATACCTGAACCATCCGCCAGGTGGACCGTGAAACTGTTTCTCTTGGCACACAGGGGCAGTTCATGCATGATTGCAAAGGAAGAATCCACAAAACAGCTACAGGCCCCAGGGTCCACAATGGCAGAAACAGCAAAAGTCCTTCCAGCTAACTGAAAATAGACTGGCAGCAAGGTGTGGTATTGGCTGGAACTTAGTGCTGCAACTGTAGAAGATGGAGGAAAGGGTTTCCTAAGATGTCTTCGGGAACAAGTCTGTAGAAAGTGCTCCTCATCGCCATAGTAGAGACAGGGGTTGTTGGGGCGACGTCGAGACCTTTCTTGTTTGGACAGAGGAGGTCTAGGAAAGCTGGCATGTGGAACCTTCTTGACGTCAGAAGCATCTTTAGACATGGTCGAGAAGGAGGCAGGTGATGGGTTCACGTAGCAGTCAGGCATTAGGTGGAGATTCCAGGCTCTTTCGTACTGCCTTTCACGCAGGCAATGGTCAATTTGTATACAGTGAGGAATTTAGTCATTCAGGGAGGTGGGTATTTCTACTCTGGCAAGTTCATCCTTGATGGCTTCAGACAGGCCAAGATGAAATTAGAAATGTAATGCTGAATTATTCCACTCGGTATCAGTACACAACAAACGAAAGTCCGAGACATAGTCCTCCACAGGCCTGGAACCCTGTTGTAAATGGCTCAGTGAGGTTTCAGCCGTCTGGTGACAAAAAGGATCAGCATATAATTGAGCCATGGCGGTAAAAAAGGAGTTGACCGAAGCCAGGATAGGGTCATGTTGTTCCTGAAGCTTATATGCCCAGGCCTGGGGTTCCTCCAGCAATTTTGAGAAGAGAAAGCCCACATTCACTTCCTCGGTAGAGAATGTGCGAGGTATCAGGGAGAAATACAGTTCACAGGCCTTCTGAAAAGTCCTGAATTTCCTACGGTCCCCAGAAAAACATTCAGGCAATGGTACCCTGGGCTCAGGAGAGTAAGGTAGATCAGCTTGGGCAAAGGTCATGGTTTGAACAGCAGAATCCTTGACTCTTGAATGCTCGGAGGTGGGGGTCAAGCTGGATGCACGCTGTAGTTGGTTATGGATGCGGGCAAAGTCCATATGCAACCCTTGCACTACATGAGAGAGTGCAGTAACAGTTCGGCAGAGGGTTGACAGCAGAGAGACCTCCCTTTCAGACTCCATCAGTGGCTGACTGGTACTGTCGCGTACTTGAAATGACGAGGTCGGCCTCTCTTGTATCTCCAGCCCTGGTCCTGCTGAGGGTGAAACAGAAGAAGCCAAGGGACAGGAGGAACACAAGTGCCTTCAGATGAAGACCCGGAAGCCTTAGCAGGAAGTCGCAGCTGGTTGCAGGACTGTAGTTGCAGACACTCGGATGGTAGTGCTGAGCCAAGCAGGACACAGGAGCAAGGTCACAGGGATAGCCGGGTTCGTTAACAGCAGCAGGGTACCGGGACATCAGGCAGAGACAAGTCAGATGGGAAGCCAGGATCAGGAGCCAGGGATCAGGTATAGGAGAGTCCAGTAGCAGAGTCAAATGGAGAGCCAGGGTCAAGAGCCAGGGATTAGGTATAACAGAGTCCAGTAGCAGAGTCAAACAGGAGCCAGGGTCAGCAACGGGTATCAGACAGGATAATCACAGGGTTCAGCATATCAGGAGCACAGCTGAAGACCAGTCAGCACTTATCAGTGGTCAGGGTCCCTTTAAGCAGGCCGTCTGGCGCCAATTGGCACTAGGGACGCACTCCTGCGCATGCACGCATACGTGCGCACGGGCATTTGCAGTCGCCCGTAAGTACGCGCATGCGCGTGAGCGCACGCCGGGCGATTTCTACTGGTTTCCTTACAGGGTGTTGATTGTATGTTTTTTAACCATGTTGTAATAAAGTTTAAAATTTTTTAATAGGTTTTCCTCTCATTATGTGCCCACAAAGTCCACCTATTTTTTGAGTTTCTCAATCATTATATATATATTTTGGATGTTGGCATGCTGAGGGTCCTCCCTTCCTACAGTATAATTAGTATAATACTATACAAGATATATGAAGAAATGTCAAAAAATATGTATATCGGGTAAATAAATGCAGGTACACTGCTTCCTTTTTATACCAATCTGAAAATAACAATTCAAATTGAAGAATAGAAAATAAAGTGAAATATATATATCTATATATGTATATATATAGATATATGTATATATACACAGTATCTCACAAAAGTGAGTACACCTCTCACATTTTTGTAAATATTTGATTATATCCTTTCATGTGACAACACTGAATAAAAGACAATTTGCTACAATATAAAAGTAGTGAGTGTATAGCTTGTATAACAGTGTAAATTCTCTAGACATTAATGGCTGTGTGTTGAGTTATTTTGAGAGGACAGAAAATTTACATTGTAATACAAGCTGTACACTCACTACTTTACATTGTAGCAAAGTGTCATTTCTTCAATGTTGGCACATGAAAAAAGATAATAAAATATTTACAAAAATGTGGGGGGTGTACTGACTTCTGTGAGATACTGTAAATACACTCACTGGCCACTTTATTAGGTACACCTGTTCAATTGCTTGGTAACAAAAACTGCTAATCAGCCAATCACATGGCAACAACTCAATGCATTTAGGCATCTAGACATGGTAAAAGACAACTTGCTGAAGTTCAAACCGAGCATCAGAATGGGGAAGAAAAGGGAATTTAATTGACTTTGAACATGGCATGGTTGTTGGTGCCAGACGGGCTGGTCTGAGTATTTCAAAAACTACTGATCTACTGGGATTTTCACGCATAACCACCTCTAGGGTTTACAGAGAATGGTCCAAAAAAGAGAAAAAATCCAGTGAGCGGCAGTTGTGTAGAGGAAAATACCTTGTTGATGTCAGAGAAGAATGGGCAGACTGGTTTGAGATGATAAAAAGGCAACAGTAACTCAAAAGACCTTCTTATAAGGTTATTAGGCAAGGTATGCAGAATACCATCTCTGAATGCACAAGACATCGAACCTTGAAGCAGATGGACTACAGCAGCAGAAGCCCAACCCCGGTGCCACTCCTGTCAGCTAAAAACAGGAAACTGAGGCTACAATTCGCACAGGCTCACCAAAAGTGGACAATAGAAGATTGGAAAAACGTTGCCCGGTCTGATGAGTCTCGATTTCAGTTGCAACATTCAGATGATAAGGTCAGAATTTGGTGTAAACAACATGAAAGCATGGATCCATCCTGCCTTGTATCAACGGTTCAGGCTGGTGGTGGTGGTGGTGATGTAATGGTGTGGGGGGGGGGATATTTTCTTGGCACACTTTGGGCCTCTTAGGACTAATTGAGCATCATTTAAACACCACGACCTACCTGAGTATTGTTGCTGACCATGTCCATCCCTTTATGACTACAGTGTACCCATCTTCTGATGACTCCTTCCAGCAGGATAATGCACCATGTCACAAAGCTCAAATCATCTCAAATGAGGTCACTGTACTCCAATGGCCTCCACAGTCACCAGATCTCGATCCAATAGAGCACCTTTGGGATGTGGTGGAACGGGAGATTCGCATCATGGATGTGCAGCTGACAAATCTGCAGCAACTGTGTGATGCTATCATGTCAATATGGACCAAAATCTCTGAGGAATGTTTCTAACACCTTGTTGAATCTATGCCACAAAGAATTAAGGCAGTTCTGAAGGGAAAAGGGGGTCCAACCCGGTACTAGCAGGGTGTACCTAATAAAGTGGCCAGTGAGTATATATATATGAAATACCCTTCTGCCTTAAAATGTGAATCCACCACACCTTCTGCACATTAATATATAAACATAGTGTATCATATATATCAGTACCAAATGTAAACCTTTAGCATAAATAACCAAAATGATTCAACAAAAAATGAAAATAAATCAGGAAAATGTGTCTATGTGGATCTACCGCTGCCTCTTCACACCAATATATCAAAAATATGTATGCGACCCTCTCTAGATATTAACTTAAATTATCATAAAAAAATTCTACAGAAAAAAACAAAAAATAAAAAAAGTGTCAATGCAGATCTACTGCAGCCTCTTTACACCAATATATCAAGAGTATGAGAACAACAGTCTCTGCACTTTAATTTGAATCCCAACTTGTGTGACAACATCTATTTAAACTGCTAAATAGCTTTTTCCATCAGCGATATATAGCAGTCCTGTGACTTCTAACAATGTCTGGTTAAAGCTTGTAGGAGGAGTTTTCATTCTCCTCTGACCATCCTATGAGGCTGCAGGACACCTGACCCTCTGTCCGGACAGTGCTGATTGGTCCTGTGCTGATCACATGCACTCTTCCAAGAAAAAAAAACTCTGTAGCAATACACACCAAACTGAGCATGTACAGCTTGCCCCCAAGGCTCTGTTCTATCAGGAGATGGTTTGTGGACAGTGGAAGAAGGGGAGGAACAGAGAAGACACAGTATGCAGGATTACACCCTTTAGATCCACAGTGAGTATAACAAGCATGCTTTACTGCATATACAGACTGACTTTACAGTTGTGGGTTTAGTAAAGCTTTAAACCTTGCTGTCGGCTGACAACACACAGCATTTTTGTGACGTGGTGTCAGCCCTGCCCAGTGTCTTTTCGTAAGGTACTCAACCACTCCCATTCTCAGGTCTCTATAACATGAAGGCCAGTCATTCTGGACTCCAAAATAAAAACTAATGGGGGAGGACATAACATAGAAGGTGTGGAGAGGACACAGAACAGCTCTCAATTTCTGACATGATGAATATTTTTTTTTATAACTTATCAAACACTTATAACAAAATGCTAATATTGGCCACTAAACACAAATCGCACACCAATGCTGTTTTCTCCAAATGCATGTATTTGACAACAAGCAGCATACAAAAGGTCCCAGCCCAGGGATCATCCTCCTTTGACACGCTTCACCATGATAGGCTTAGTTGTAAGGATAGTCTATCCCTATGACTAAGCCTGTCACAATAAAACGCATCAAGGAGGGGAAGTCCCTAGGTGTGGATGTTTTGCACGCTGTAAAGCTGCTTGTGGTTGATTAAAGTGTTTTGTAGGGGCTGACATTGGTGTGCAGTTTGCATGTATTTGTGTCTTTGGACTGTGAGCAGTGGCGGCCCAACCATTCATCCCATCCATGAGTTCAGAGCACTGCGCCCTGAGCCCACCCAGTTGTGTGACAATAGCGAATGAATATTTGCTATTGTCACAATGATTCTCCTCCCAGACAATCAGGAAGCGGGTCGCAAGACCTGTTTCCTGATTGGCCAAAAGAAGAAGCAATCTTATTGGCCAAGGAGGAAGAGGGAGGAGACACATGGCCGGAGGAGACACACAGCCGGAGGAGACACACAGCCGGAGGAGACGCGCAGCCAGAGGAGAAGCAGGGGAAGCCTGACCAACCGACCCACCAGCTGCCAATGTGACTCCAGGGATGGCTCACCCACAGCAGCTAAGCCATCCAGCATCCAGGACTCCCTGGTTTGGACAGGGGAGGGAGGAGGACTGGAGATCGGAGCCATCCTGAGCAGGACATCTGCCTCCTAAGGTAGGGAGGCCGTCCATCTCCCACGTGTGTGGGGTGGGCATTGCTGGTGTTCCTCGCATACTGTTCCCAGCATTCATGTCCATTTCCTGGGGGCGGGGAACGACCTCGCCCCCCCCAAATTATTGAGCGACCGGCCCCCACTGACTGTGAGCATAGACAGGCTCCTTGTGTAGGAACATGGGTGCCTGCAGAAGAGGAGAGGCACAGATCTAGAGTGGTACCATCATTTTGTTTCAACAAAGTAATGGTATATTTAACAGACCAAAAGGGAGAAAACAAGAGAAGTTATTTTTTAGGGTTTACATACACTTTAACCATGCAGATAGTCTTTGGCGGTCAATTCAATTCAATTCCTGAATAATGTTTTTGGTGAGGGAGCCTCTGCTTCATAACTCTTAGAACACCTGAGCACCTAACTCCTGTCCAACTGCTGTTACCATTGAGAAAAGGTCTCCCGCTTCCTGTTTTTTTATATTGTGACAGCAGCTGGTTAAGGGGGGGGGGTCTCTTGTTGGTCCAGTAAAAGTAGTAAAACGTAATTTCAGCTTCCAGCAGAGAAGGAGATCTTACCAAGGAGGGCCAGGTGCAATGTGAGGATCCCATGGATGGTTCAACTCGTGGGTGTCCAAATAACTCTTCAACATCATCTGTGAGTGTACTGACCCTTTGACAATGCTATTAAAAAAAAAATAGAGCTATACTGTGACATCCAGTTCCGCAGTTTGAATCACAAAAGGAGAAGACGGGACTCGGAATGGCATCCAACAATGGTTATCCTATATTGCAAAAACATGTATAACTGCTTTAAAACTGCCAACGCGTTTCATCCGTCAGGCCTTAGTTGGCTGTTTTACAGCTGTTATACGTGTTTTTGCAATAAAGAATAACCATTGTTGTATGCCATTCCGAGTGCCCACTTCTCCTCTTATGATTCGTGTTACCTGAGGTTTCAGCAGCCTGTAGGTCTGAGTCCCGGGGCGGAGCTGGGATGTGTGAGAAGGTGGAAGCGCAGGTGGAAGCGCTCTCACACCTGTATTCATCAGTTCTGCAGCATGCCAGCCTGGTGACCTGACTTTTCCCTACTGCAATTAACAAGTACACATAACTCATCTTTCGGCCCCAGCCTTGTAATGGACAGTGATGGAGCAGCAGTAAGCTGATGAGTTTCTCCTGCTGTCAGCATGGTTCTTGGAAGCACATGCTCATGTAGTAGTGCCTTATTGGCTCCTAGAACTGCCCCTTACTCGCCCAATCTGAGTGCTGCTGTACAAAGGCTGACAAATTTTTTTTATTAAAATAAGACTGGAAAGTGTTTGTAAACCCAAAAGCCAGTTTGTCATCATGCATCAATTTCCCTACGCACTTTGTTTTGTGTGTGTGAATGTATTGCAAAGTGGTTGGAGATCATTGGAGATCATGCCAGTAACAGCACTTCCTGTAGCAGGCTGAAAACACCAAACAACTACTTTACAATTAGCTGCATTGTTATCAGCCTGTCAAGTGTGCTCCTTCAGTAGGCCATGGGACTGCCTTAAAGACTTTTAAAAAGGCTGCCTAACCATTAACTGAAAGAGCTCCCACAGCAGGCTGACAAAGTGACCTAAAGTGGTTTTAAACCTAAACCATTTTTAGCTTACTGTATTCCCTGCATTAAGGCAAAAAATCTCCCCCTACCTGTCCTAGCCCCCCCAATTCCTAAACACTTAGCTGAGTCCTCAATCAAATGCTGTGCCCAACTACAGGTCTCATCTTCCTGCTCTCATAGGACAGACTGAGAGCAGCGGAAGCCTTTGGCTCCTGCTGCTGTCAGTCATATCCTGTGAGGAGGGATCGGGGGCATGGCCGAGCCATGCTGTGTGCATCTATGGACGCACATAGCCCAGCTTGGGAGTGTGCCCGCACGGGTGCCCCATAGCACATGGCTTGATATGGGGGCACTTGGAGAAGAGGAGGAGTGGACAGCGCCGGCGGGAGACCACCAAAGAAAAGATAAGGGACTGCTCAGAGCAGGCAAGTATAAACGTCTTTTTTTTTTTTTTTTTTTAATTCACCTCAAGGGTGGTCCTGTTGTCCCCCTAATGCCGCGTACACACGACCGGACTTTACGGCATACTTGGTCCGGCGGACCGGAGTCCGTCGGACAATTCGATTGTGTGTGGGCTCCAGCTGACTTTTTTCCCTAAAAGTTCGACGGACCTAGAAATTAAACATGTTTCAAATCTTTCCGACGTACTCGAGTCCGGTCAGAAAGTCCACTCGTCTGTATGATAGTCCGACGGACAAAAACCGACGCTAGGGCAGCTATTGGCTACTGGCTGTCAACTTCCTTGTTTTAGTCCGGTCGTACGTCATCACGTACGAATCCGTCGGACTTTGGTTGATCGTGTGTAGGCGAGTCCGTTCATTTGGAAAGTCCGTCGAAAAGTCTGCCGGACAAAGTCTGCCATAAAGTCCGCTCTTGTGTACGTGGCATAAGACGCATTCAATCAGATGCAGGCCACTGTATTGGTATTCTGACAGCTGCCGCCACTTGCTGTCAGGATACAATAGCCCAACTGGGGTATTCATTTATCTGTCTTGTATAATGTAAATGAGGGCACCTGCTCAATTTTTTTTCAATGAGCTTCTAGACTGAACAAAAAAAAAAAAAATCTATCAAGGTATAGCTGGCCATTCTTTGTACGAATTTTGGCCAGGTCACAAAGAAGCAGCCGAAAACTGCTCAGTGGGTGGCCCGATTAGCCAACTCTCGCCCAACATCCCTCAAATGAAAATTCAAAGGATCTGGGTGGAAAGCTGTCAGCCAAAAAAGCAACTTTATCCAATAAGATGCAACCGCTGTTTGGTATTTTGACCAGGGTCAGCTGCCAGAACACAACAGATTTGTCCATGCATAACACCAATAGGGAGATCTGCTCACTCAGCCAAAATAAATCATCATGGTCACCTTTATGGTCAACCTTAGCCTACAACAAGAAATAATGATACAGGCAGGATCTCCAGGTAAGAAACTTCAGATTCCCAAGAAAACAATCTACCTACAACTCTATAATCTGAGGTGCTACCCAATCAATCCATTCAAGAACCATCCAGCCAAGGATTCCGCATTATGCAGTTGTTGGTAAAATTTGCCGATCTGACAGCTCTGATTTGAAACAAACCATTTTTTTCTGCCTAACACCCAAGAAAACTTTCTCTATACATTCTTTTAACTTTCAAAACTTGACTGAGCCCCAGTAATGAGTTGATGAATAGCTGCGTGAATCTCTGTTGAAAAGCTGCGCTTGGATAAGTCTTCCCCTCTCACTCACTTCTAAAGCTGTCATCCTCCTTGAAAGCTCTTGATTTGTCATGCAAATGAGCAGCAACAAATTGAGCAGTGTGCTCTCTTTTCACCAGCAGCTCCCGCTTGGAGACACCAGACAGAACACTTGCCAGCCCTACATGATCACACTGCTATTCCATTCTGTTGTAATTTGTAAACAATTACTTTTCCCAACCCATCTCATCAGGCTGAGATGTTGGGATTTATTGGAGTGAACAGAATACGATGCAAAGCAGGTTCCTGTGCTGTTCAACGTTGTGATGTAAAGACAAAGTCCTGTATGTTTACGTTTTGGGGACGTTTTACAACACTTCAATTCAAATGGTATTACACCCAAAAGCAAACATTTATTATATTGCAAATGACCAGATCTTGAATGTGATGGCTGCATTACTTTTCTTTTTTAGACTTTCTTTCTTTTATTTTCAGTTGGTGATCTGACCAGTAATCTGTCCCCCCCCCCCCCCCCCCCAAAAGAACAAGCTTTATTCCAGATGTATCAGTTTACACGAATGAGACAAAACCATGTAACACTAGCAACGTTTTCAAAAGAACAAGCTCTATTCCAGCTGCAGGCATCACCCCAGTACCATTTTGTAGAGCGGGCGGTCGGCTCTTTAGGGATAACAACCAATGCAGGTAAAAGCCACTCGGCTGTTATATCGGAGGAGTGGGAAGGGACATCCCCCCTCCTGCCGCCTTCCACCGGGAGACCCGAGCCACGATCCGGCACTTCCGCCAGCTAGAGTGAAACGGCTTCCTTCCAGTCTCCTTCGTGTAAACACAGAAGCGATGTCACAACATCACTTCTGGTTTACTCGGCTGCTAATGGCAGCAATTTAAAAAAAAATGACAGTATTCAGAATCGCCCTTTTTGACAATCTGAATACTTTGAAGAGCAAAGGAGGGATTTGGGGTCTTTTAGACCCCCGATCCCTCTATAAAGAGTACCTGTCACCACTTATTACTGTCACAAGGGATGTTTACATTCCTTGTGACAGCAATAAAAGTGATCAACATTTTTTTTTTTCTAAAGAGACAATGTAAAAAAATTAAAATAAATAAGAAAAAAAATAAATTTCAAAGCGCCCCATACCAGCGAGTTTGCGCAGCAAAGAAAAAGCACACGTAAGTCGCGCCCACATATGTAAACGGTGTTCAAATCACCCATGTGAGGTATCGCCACGATCGTCAGAGTGAGAGCAATAATTCTAGCACTAGACCTCCTCTGTAACCCTAACCTGGTAACCGGTATTTTTTTTTTAAAATCGCCTATGGAGATTTTTAGGTACCGTAGTCTGTCGCTATGCCACGGTCATGTCGGAGTACAAATTTTCCCTGATAATGAAGTATTTTCACTTTGAAAATAATGAAGCATTTGATGAAACTACTCATCCAGCACCCAAACTCAAGAAGATTTGGGAGGTATATCAGATGATTATGAGAAATTTCCAACAGAGCTATGTGCCAAATAGAGACATCAGCATCGAAAGTCTAATGGCCTACAAGGGAAGGCTCAGCTGGATACAATATATGGCGTCAAAGAGAGCATGATTTGGCGTAAAATCATTCATGCTATGCCATCCTTTTGTAGCCCGCTGGAAGTGACTTTGCTCTCACACTGAGAACAAAGCACCCAGCTGGGTGCCGGGTGGATGCTGCTCAGCAGGATGGATTGCGCTGCAAAGCAGCTCCAAACCCCGCCAATGAAGCGCCGCGTCTGCAATCTTGTGATTGCATTGACGTGGCGCTTCCCATAGTGCACTGTGTCCGGCGCCCGAACACAGTGCACTTAAGGACTTTTTTTTAAAAAAAATTTTCGACTGCCTGGGGGGGGGGGGGGGTGGTCACCGCCCAGGTGCCCCCTATGGACGGGCCGCCACTGACTAAAACTAAATTGAAATTTGATGTCAAAATTAACACTGCTGTCTACTGTGCCCCCTGTGCTCTTTCATCCAGAGTGGGGGCACCCTAATACAGGAGGTCAGCTACTGGCTAGATTACCAGGTAAAAACAGAGGGAAAAAGGCTAAAATAAGAAAACTAATGCAACCACCACATCTAACAATTGGTAAGCTGCAATAAATTACATTTTTAGTTTTGGGTTTATTACCGCTTTAAAGAATAACTCTCATCTAAACAAAATAGAAGGTATTTGTTTGTAATGGGGGAGTTGCTGAAATTATCACTAGTGTCTATGAACACCTCCTCTCCTTCATAGGGCAGACTGATAGCTGAGCCTTCACATGGCAGGGAATGTTCCTATTGGGGGCGTAAATGGCTTGAGCAGACTTTGAATACCCAATCATGTTTAGATAATTATACTTTAAATCGAAAATCCAGTGAGGCTGATTTATTAAAGGGGTAGAGAACTATAATTTTGGAAATTAAAATTAACCCAGCCACCACATCTAAAAAAAATGTTAAGCTGCAATATATTACATTTTTGATTTTGGGTTTAATATCACTTTAAGCTAAAATAAACACCAAATTATGTGCAAGGGAAAATAAACTGGCTTTTTGTCTTGCGTATGAGAATGCAATTATTTCACTAAATTATAGTAGAAGAAAACATTGAATGTGCTAAGTGACAATTATCTACGCTCTTAGTTATTCAACCCTATTGAGTCATTTGAACTAAACTTTAATTTTCCTTATTCTGATCTACTCAGCCGTGGTGTTGCTAAAAAAAACAAAAAAAAAGTCATATTTTCCACATAATCAATCCAGGATTGAAATTTAGTGGGAGTGATACAGTGAAACGTTCCTCACTAATGTAATCCCAACATAGAATAAGTGAAAGCATCTGTAAGCCCTAGAACAAACATTTAATATGTTGCAGCTCACCTGTCCTTAGATGCGGCGGCTCCATTAGTTGTCTTTTTTTCAGGCATTTTTCCCCTTAAAGCGTTTTTTACCCCAACACTTCATATTCCTGATATGTGCCTGCTGTACCATGTACGTGTATGAGACAGTCTCCTGTGCTCTTTGTATTTCTTTCTTTATTTGATATTCCTGGTGTTCCTGCTAGTCCCCTTGTTTTTCAATTTAAAACTGACCACACTAAGCAGGAGAGCACGCAGTAGTCAGTTCTCTAGCTATGCTGGAAACTCAGCATGCTCTCCTCCAATTATCAGACTTGCCCTGACACGCCCCCTCTGCACAGCCATTCACTGGAAAGCTTAGTGTACTTTTGCTTTTCCTCCCCCAGCTCTTATGCAGCTGAAAACAGAGGGTATGTGATGACTTATATAACAGAAAGGAAAAGGGGTATTTATGATTATTTTATATCTATACAAAAATGTTTTGCCTTTCATTTCTATTTTAAACTGAATGGGTTGTTTTAAAAGGTAAAAAATAGAAGAATGGGACTTTAAATGAGACACTAGGTCTCCATCCCTATGCGTAAGTACAAAAAACAGGAGAGTTGGGACTTTAGATGAGGTGAGCAAAGAAGGCCAGGGGGACAGTCAAACATTGCATAAAACACTTTATTGATACTGTTAGGTACCTGGTAGTAGAGCCTGACTTGTAGGAGACGACCTCTCATACAACGCTGGTTCAGGAGCCACTGGAGTGGGAACAGTGGTCTCTTGAGCACAGTGGGGTAGGAGTGCCTGTGGAGCGGAGTCTCTGGAACAGGTGTGACGAGAGATCCCTCTGGGATGGCTGGACTGCAGATCAGGGTAGACACAGGAGGCAGCACACTGGAATACTTGTAGAAGCAGAGATCACTGAAGCTGGAGCTGAAGGTGCTACAGCACAGGAGAACAGCAGGCATAAGCAGGGTCAGACAGTCCGGGTCAGCACGGGTATGAGACAGGCAAAGGCAGCAGGCAGAGGCAGGGTCGGTAGGCAGGCAGAGGTTGGCAACGGTATCAGGCAGGTAGCAGAAGAGTAGTCAGGCAAGCCGGGTCGGGTAGGAGCAGGACGGATAGTCAATCAAGCCGGGTCAAACGGGTAACAGCAAACAGGTTCAGGTTAAGCACAGATCACAAGCTGAGACGAAGCAGCAATGTGCCAGAGGCACAGGGGGGTTTATATATGCACTTTGGCGCCAAACCGGCGCTATCGCGAACGCGCGCATGCCCGTACACGCACACGTGCACCCGCGCGCGCGCCCGAGCGCCGCGTACCCGCGTGCGTCCTGACGCCGCGCTGACGCCCGGGAACACCAGGAACTTGCCGGGAAGTGTGCGATGGACCCTGACATTGCCCCCCCCCAAAGGGCAACCTCCGGGTGCCCAAAAGTCTTTTTTCAGGGTGGTTGGCAAAATAGGCTCGAACTAAACGCCTAGCATGCACATTGCTATCAGGTTCCCATGAATTATTCTCTGGGCCGTAGCCCTTCCATTTGATTAGGAACTGGATCTGTCCCTGTCTTTTCCTGCAATCGAGGATATCTTCAATTTCAAATTCCTCGTTACCGTCAACCAAAATAGGTTCAGGAGGTCTAGTTCCTCTACCCGGAAAGGGATCAGGTACAGCAGGCTTGAGCAAGGACACATGAAACACAGGATGAATCTTAAGAGAGTCAGGCAAAGTCAGTTCATACGAGACTTCATTAATTTTTCTCCTAACCGGAAAAGGTCCCATAAACCTAGGTGCCAACTTTTTAGAAGGACAGGCTAGTTTGATATTATTTGTAGAAAGCCATACCTGGTTGCCCGGCTGAAGCTTCAATTCCCCTCTTCTCCTTCGGTCAAAGATCCTCTTGCTGTCCGCCTGAGCCTTGGACACTGCTTCCTGCAACATCTGGTTATTACTATTGATGAAGTCTACCGTATTTTGTACTGCTGGAACTGAGGACTCTGGAAGAAAATCTGGTAAAAAGGTTAGATGGAACCCGTAATTAGCGAAGAAGGGGGATTGACCCGTGGCAGAGTGCTTGGCGTTATTGTAGGCAAATTCTGCCAAGGGCAGCAAGGATACCCAATCGTTTTGAGAAAAGGAAGTAAAACATCTAATATACTGCTCAAGAGTCTGATTGGTTCTCTCTGTCTGGCCGTTGGTCTGGGGGTGATAGGCCGAAGACAAAGCCAGCTTGATTTTCAAAGACTCACACAGGGCTCTCCAGAAGCGTGAGGTAAATTGTACCCCTCTGTCAGAAGTTATGTTTGCGGGAATTCCATGGAGTCTAACGATCTCCTTGATGAAGACGTGAGCAGTTTCCATAGCTGACGGGGTTCCTTTTAATGGAAGAAAATGGGCCATTTTGGTAAAACGATCAACTACCACAAAAATTGCGGAACATCCCTCCGAACATGGCAGCTCTACAATAAAGTCCATGGATATCATCCTCCAAGGCCTATCGGGTACCGGTAAGGGTTTTAACAGACCCCAAGCTCGACTCCTGGAAGTTTTATTCTGGTTACAGATAGGACACGAGCTAACATATTTCTCACAAAAGTCCTTTAATTTGGGCCACCAAAAGGTACGCTGTACCAACTCCAAGGTTTTACGAACCCCGAAGTGACCTGCCAGCGGGTGGTCATGAAGAAGTGCTAAGACCTTGATCCGAACTTCCTCAGGAACAAAAATTTGGCTCCCTTTCCAGAGTAATCCGTCCCTGTTACTTAAGGTAATCCCTGCGGGTCTGGCTGATTCAGAGGAAGCTTCTTTAATCTGGGAGAGGAGATCGGTTTGAATGAGTAGAAAATTGTTTGCTGGTAGAATGGTATCCGGAGCAGATGAGTCTTTTGGGTTGTCATGCATGCGTGATAATGCGTCTGGTTTGGTGTTTTTTGAACCTGGCCGATAGGTAATATGGAAGGAAAAGCGTGAAAAAAACAGCGCCGAGCGGGCTTGTCGGGGTCTTAGCCTTTTAGCGGAACGTAGATATTCTAGATTTTTGTGGTCAGTATAAATTAGTACTGGGTGCATAGCCCCCTCCAGCAGGTACCTCCACTCTTCTAATGCAGTCTTGATAGCAAGAAGCTCCCGGTCTCCAACATCATAGTTCCTTTCCGCGGAGGAAAGTTTTCGGGAGAAAAACCCCACAGGATGCATATCATCTTTACTGCCCCTTCGTTGTGAGAGTATCGCTCCGACCGCTATTTCAGAAGCGTCCACCTCCAAAATAAACGGCAAGGATGGTTCAGGATGACTGAGGATAGGTGCTGAGGTGAATAATCTTTTGAGGTTCTCAAAAGCTTCTTGGGCTGGATGATTCCAGGAAAAACGGATGTTTTGTTTGGTTAGTTGAGTGATTGGTGCGATTATCGCAGAAAAACCCCTGATAAATTTTCTGTAGAAATTTGCAAAACCGATGAATCGTTGCACCCCCTTCTTGTCCAGGGGTACCGGCCAGTCCAGAACAGCAGACACTTTCTGTGGATCCATCCTGATGCCTGTGGAGGAAATGATTAAGCCTAGGAACTGAATGCTTTCTCGTTCAAACTCGCATTTCTCCGCTTTTGCATAAAGTCTGTGTAAGCGGAGACGACCCAACACTTGGCAAACATGTTTTCGATGAAGATCCAGGGATTCTGAAAAGATCAAAATATCATCTAGATATGCAATCACAAATAGGTCTAGGAAGTCTCTAAGCACGTCATTAATCAGGTGTTGAAAAGTCGCAGGGGCATTGCAAAGTCCAAAGGGCATGACTAAATATTCATAATGCCCGAATCGGGTCCGGAAGGCTGTTTTCCACTCATGCCCAGCCCGAATGCGGATCAGGTTATAAGCCCCTCTCAGGTCAAGCTTAGTGAAAATGACGGCAGTCCTTAATTTCTGAAACAGTTCGGGTATTAAAGGTAGGGGATACCGATTCTTGACCGTGACCTTATTCAGTTCTCGGTAGTCAATGCACGGGCGGAGAGATTTGTCTTTTTTAGCAACGAAGAATATACCCGCACCTGCTGGAGAAGTGGAATGGCGAATGAATCCCTTGGCCAAATTTTCATCTATGTAAGACTTCAGCACTTCTTGTTCTTTCTCGGATAAAGGGAAGATGCGTCCGAAGGGAATTTCGGACCCTGGCAACAATTCGATGGGACAATCGTAGGGGCGATGAGGTGGAAGAGAGTCGGCCCCCTTCTTGCTGAAGACATCAATGTAATTATGATACTGTTTGGGAATGATCTGACAATTTTTCTGGTCGGTATCCAGGCATAGTAGGGTAGCCTGGGAATCCAGATCCTTCGCCAGACAGTGGTCTTGGCAGTAAGATGACAGGAATTTCACTGTTCCAGAGACCCAATGAATGTGTGGGTTGTGAGCCCGGAGCCAGGGAATGCCCAGGATGATGGGAAACATAGGGGAGGTAATGGCGTCCAGGATGAGCAATTCCTTATGTTGAGAGTCAATTGTAGTGGGTAATGGCAGAGTCTCTTGCGTCACTTGCCCAGATCTGATACGAGAGCCGTCGGCAAGGAAGACAGAAAGTCCATGGGTCTTGGTACGTAGGGGAATATTATGCTGTTTAGCAAAGCTTAAGTCTATAAAGCAGCTGCATGCCCCGGAATCAAGGATTGCGTTGACTTGGAGTGTCTTTTCTGGAAGCTGTAACGAGAGAAGAACGGCAAGATGGGTAGAATTGGTAGATAAGGCAGAAAAACTGGTAGGTATAGGAGATGGACACTTACTCATTCTAACTGGGCAATTATGGACAAAATGCCCGGTTCCACCACAGTAAAGGCACAGATTTAATTGCCGACGCCGGGCACGTTCTTCGGGAGACAAAGCAGGTCGCATCACCCCTAGTTGCATGGGTTCGGAGGTATCTGGTGTGGTATGCACTGGATTAGAACTGGATGCAGGGGAGTAGCGTGTTGCAGGCATCGGAGCTCGGGCTGTCATCCAGGTCGGACGGTTTGGTTGAACTGATCGTTCAGATCGTCGTTCTCGGAGGCGACGATCGATCTGAATGGTTAGGGTGATCAAAGTCTCTAAAGTATCAGGCACTCCTACACGAGCCAGTTCGTCTTTCAAGCTTTCAGACAGTCCCATGCGGAACTGGTGACGCAGGGCCGCGTCATTCCACTGTGTGTCCGCGCTCCAACGTCTGAATTCAGCAACATAGTCTTCCGCGGTTCTGCGGCCTTGTTGGAGCGCGACCAGGGCAGATTCAGCTGAAGCAGTCTGCTGAGGGTCCTCATATAACTGTGCCATGGCTTGGAAGAAGGCGGATAAGGATTGGGTTAGAGCCGAGTCTCCTTCCAGTAAACGATGGGCCCAGATCTGGGGTTCCCCTTGCAGGAGGGAGATGACAAATCCAACCTTAGTGGCTTCCAAAGAAAAGGTTCTGGGCTGTAAGGCAAAAAAGAGCTGGCAAGCATTGCGGAATGTCCGAAATTTAGCCCGATCCCCAGAGAATCTGTCTGGAATGGGGATCCGTGGTTCAGGTGGGAGCATCACAACTGCGGGCCCTGAAGCGGTCTGTGTTGGAGCAGCAGCAGAAGAAGAAGAAGCAGAAGGGTTGGACCCTGCCAGGTTCTGAACTTGTCCTTCCAGTCTATTGTAGTTGTCCTGAAGAGCTTGGACTGCTTGGGTGAGAGCCGCCAGGTGTGTGCATATCTCCTTCATTGGAGAGGTATCTCCTGCAGGCTCGGACATGGCTGCTTCGTACTGTTAGGTACCTGGTAGTAGAGCCTGACTTGTAGGAGACGACCTCTCATACAACGCTGGTTCAGGAGCCACTGGAGTGGGAACAGTGGTCTCTTGAGCACAGTGGGGTAGGAGTGCCTGTGGAGCGGAGTCTCTGGAACAGGTGTGACGAGAGATCCCTCTGGGATGGCTGGACTGCAGATCAGGGTAGACACAGGAGGCAGCACACTGGAATACTTGTAGAAGCAGAGATCACTGAAGCTGGAGCTGAAGGTGCTACAGCACAGGAGAACAGCAGGCATAAGCAGGGTCAGACAGTCCGGGTCAGCACGGGTATGAGACAGGCAAAGGCAGCAGGCAGAGGCAGGGTCAGTAGGCAGGCAGAGGTTGGCAACGGTATCAGGCAGGTAGCAGAAGAGTAGTCAGGCAAGCCGGGTCGGGTAGGAGCAGGACGGATAGTCAATCAAGCCGGGTCAAACGGGTAACAGCAAACAGGTTCAGGTTAAGCACAGATCACAAGCTGAGACGAAGCAGCAATGTGCCAGAGGCACAGGGGGGTTTATATATGCACTTTGGCGCCAAACCGGCGCTATCGCGAACGCGCGCATGCCCGTACACGCACACGTGCACCCGCGCGCGCGCCCGAGCGCCGCGTACCCGCGTGCGTCCTGACGCCGCGCTGACGCCCGGGAACACCAGGAACTTGCCGGGAAGTGTGCGATGGAGCGCGCCGACGCCCACGTCTAGCGCTGGTGATACCCTGACAGATACATAGTAGTGCAATGACACAATTGGAGTTCAAGTGTAGATTGTCATGACAAGTCGTGTAGCAGTCACATCCTAACTGATACATGGCAAACATGGTAAACAACCCCCAAATGGATGCAGGGAAAATATTGCTATTCTGGAAAAAATGTTCACTAAAGTAGTCATAGGGTAATAAAAAACTTGTAGGTATATGATAGTCTGGTGCATGTCGTAAGCCCGACGCGTTTCGTGTATTGAACACTCTTCAGGGGCGATATAGCACCAGGGTCTACAAAGGAAAAGAACAATGGGGTAAAAACTGTATGAAGAAGAAAAGGCAAAAGAAAGAAAGTAAAAATTTTTTTTTTATTTTTTTTTTCCTCCTTTGTTATCCTTCCTTCTTTTTTATTTATTTATTTTTTTTTTATTCATTTTACTTTCTTTCTTTTGCCTTTTCTTCTTCATACAGTTTTTACCCCATTGTTCTTTTCCTTTGTAGACCCTGGTGCTATATCGCCCCTGAAGAGTGTTCAATACACGAAACGCGTCGGGCTTACGACATGCACCAGACTATCATATACCTACAAGTTTTTTATTACCCTATGACTACTTTAGTGAACATTTTTTCCAGAATAGCAATATTTTCCCTGCATCCATTTGGGGGTTGTTTACCATGTTTGCCATGTATCAGTTAGGATGTGACTGCTACACGACTTGTCATGACAATCTACACTTGAACTCCAATTGTGTCATTGCACTACTATGTATCAATAAAGTGTTTTATGCAATGTTTGACTGTCCCCTGGCCTTCTTTGCTCACCTCATCTAAAGTCCCAACTCTCCTGTTTTTTGTACTTGTTTTAAAAGGTGATCATTTACAATCACTTTAATTTCACCTGGTGATTCTACCAATAGCACACATCGTATAGGGTGACAACACACACTACATTGTATCTATGGAGGCACAGTGTTGTCACCCTAATCTGCTCTCCTGATTCAGACTACAAACACCTTCCCCTTCTTATCTCAGTAACATAGGGAAGGTGTTAGAGAGATGTAATTTACAGGGAACTGTTTGAGATTTCAGTCCATTGCAAAGTAAATTACATTCTCTGGGTTTCTGGCAGGATTAACAGGTATTTATTGTATTTGGTAAAATGTATCTGAAAAAAGGAAAATCAGTGCAGCAAACCACACCTTTCTTAGGTTTTGATGAAGTTTAATCCTTTTAAACAGAAGTAACTAAAAGAAAAAAAATTCCAGTTGTTTCAAAATGTTTTTTTTAGATTATAGATAATGGGCTCTCTTCACTAAAGCACATAACATGCAATATTTAGGTGATCTGACATATTTTGCCCAAATATCGCATGCAATGCTGAAAATGTCAGTTCAGTATCACTTTATGTAGTATTTACCTTAAAAAACTAAAATGCTCAGTAAATACCCCATAAAACGGCGTTCGTCAATTCACTAAAGAAAAATAAATAAATAAATGTGGTAAATAAGTAGTGGCCCAGGCATGTGAGTATTTAAGGAATTTAAAAATATAACAGCCATTTTGAAGTTGTCCCCCTTTTTGGATCAGTCTCTCAACAGTAATGCATAGAAATCTAAAAACGGATAAAACACAGAAACTTTGGGATTGATTTACTAAAGGCAAAAAGACTGTGCACTTTTGCATGTGTAGTTGCTCCAGAGCTTAGTAAATGAAGCTTTACTTTACAAAGAATACCCAATCACATGCAAGCAAAGGAAAAAAAAAAAAAGCATTTTTGCTTGCAAGTGATTGGATGATAGAAGTCAGCAGCGCTTCCCCTCATTTACTAAGCTCTGGCCTTTAGTAAATCCAACCCATTACATGTAATGAAATATATTTATTTTCTCCGGTCATTTCGCCAGCTTTCTAGAGACCTTTTTTGTGTATATACAAGTATATACATTATATGCTGCATAAAACTCCCAATTACTCAAAACATAATATGACGTCCTTAGGTTGAAGTGGAGATGCAGCTACAGGCATCATTCAGATATCTTTTTTTCAGCAGGTGATTCCCTGCAATGTAATGCATAGCGGCTGTTTAGTCGTTTAATTGCTTTTACAGGCGGCGGGAGAGGATGCCCCCGCAGCCCTCCGTTGCTTCTCCCAGGTCGCCCGTGCGATCAGCGAGCCGGACAATGAATCTGCCGCCGGTGATTTACCATAAAGCTGACCACGGGCCAGATGGTCCCTGGCCATCTCTATAACCTTTGGAGGCCGGAAGCGACGTCATGACGGCGCCGGCAGATGTAGACACATTTTTTTTGCTAATATCAGGCTTTCCAGCATAAAGGAGAGATCTGGGGACTTATAGACCTCAGATTTCTCTGAAAAGAGGACCTGTCATGACCTATTCCTATTACAAGGGATGTTTACATTCCTTGTAATAAGAATAAACATGATCACATTTTTTTTTTTAAGGGACAGTGTCAAAAAATAAATATATTAAAAAGAAAACAAAAAAGAAAATTATTTTTTTTAAACGCCCCCCAAGCTCACCCACAGAAGCAAACGCACATGTAGGTTTGTGCTTGCATATGAAAACTGTGTTCAAATCACACATGGGAGGTATTGCCGCAATTGTTACAGTGATAGCAATAATTGTAGCACAAAACCTCCTCTGTAAATCTAAACTGGTAACCTGTAAAAAAAAAAAAGTAGCTCCTCCTCCAGCTACAGGGCCATTGCTTCTCCTCCCGACCAAACAGGAAGTGGGTCCTGAGAACCGATTGGTGCTTCCTGATTGGCCAGGCTATTGTCAAACAACTGGTTGGGCTCAGGGCGCAGTGCTGAAAAAAAACCCAATTGAAATCCATGCGTCTGGCGCCCTGCATGTATATTAGGGGCCGGGTGCATGGATTAGGGGGGCGGCCCCTGCACCCCGTATAGACGGGCCGCCACTGAACTAAAGTCAAAACTTCCTTTTTCATTTTAAAGAGAGGGATGGAGAGTTAGAACCACTTTATTTTTGCCATCTGTGTCTTACTGGGGAGATTTCCCCACTATTAGTGTTCGATGTCAACCCAAAATGTGGGAATTTCTTTTCCTTTCACTTTTAGTGATAAGGAGAAACAGTAAGAATATGGAGAGTGAATTTGCCTAATAGGGACACAGACAGCAATAAAAACTGACAGGTATTCTAATCCCTCTCCACTGTATCCATTCCACTAGATATGACATTGCATGAGGTAAAATACCAAACAGTCTCATGGGATAAATACTGTAGAGCTCGATGAAATAACACATGCCTTAGTTTAGTTGCGTTTTTTTAGTAAATAGCAAAAACATTTTTGAAAAACATTTTCGAAAAACGCTATGAGCTATTTTACGTCTGATCCTAAAGCTGAAAATACCATTTTGTGAATTGAGCCCAATATGTTATAAAGTTTACTTTAAACAAAATATTCAAACTCCCGGTACAATTTCCTTCTTCAATGTACTCTAGTAAACACTTGGGCGGTTATAACTATTTGCTGAATGAGACAAATGTTCTTGACATGCTGTTGGGAGCTGTGCTCATCAGGTCAAGAGATCTGGCTGAATTTTTCCTGACTTGGAGGAATTTCAAGTCCCAAATGCTTGTCAGTGTTAATCTAGTCCAAAGAAATCCTTTTTCTATATCCTCAGCCACCGAGATAAAACTGCTCATTGCATATGTGTAAAATCGTCTGAAAGACTTTGCCACGATGCAGGACAGTTTTTATGTGGCTCATTGGATAAAGAGAAAAATAAATATGGAATCAAATCTTCCAAACCTTGTTTTTTGCACTGGCACAAATATCTCAGTATCTAATAACATTCCTAAAAAGCAGTATATTGTTTTTAAAATGAGAAGCTTGTGAGATTACGCGGTGCGTAAACTGTTGGCGCTATATAAATCCTGTATAATAATAAATCCTGTATAATTATATATATATATATATATATATATATATAGTCATGGCCCTATGACCGAGAGAGATGTAGATCACATAAACACGTGACAAGACTTACAACATAAATAGACCTGAGCGTGCCTTCATGGTCTGGTTGGTATGCCAAGAACAGGGGGCTTACCCAAGGTAAGTAATGGGTAGTTTATGAAGAATGATGTGCTGAGAAGTGCCCTGAAAAAGGGAAGGGTGGGAGGGTATCGCGCACTGAGAGCACGGGCGAGTGGGCTGCCTAAATACCATCCGGGCTCCTCCCATAAATTCAGGCCACCATACTGGCCTTCTTATTTATGGTCATGGCCCTATGACCAAGAGAGACGTGAATCACATAAACATGTTACATGACTTACAACATAAATTGATCTGAAGTGTGCCTTGGTGGTCTGGTTGGTATGCCAAGAAAAGGGTGCAAAAAACTCAGAATAACCCTTTATTTATTCTTATGGTTATTGAGCCAGCTTGGTGAAGGCTTGTGCCATTTATTCCTGATGATTTGGGATGTATGTGGCAAAACAAGCAGACTTCCATCGGCCTAGTTTCTTGATTACATGGTCTGGTACTCCATGCTGGGAGGCAGCTGAGGCTGCTCCAATCCGCCAGAAAATATTGAGAGAACTGACTGGGGTTGAAGCCCCAGTTGCTTAGGAGGATCCTGACATGCTTGATAAACTGGCTGTCACTTAGGGAGCTGGTTAAAAAGGGTAGCAATGAGCTACCATCAGATTGGCTGGGTAGATGGGACAGTAGTCGGTCGAGCACCGTCACTGGGCACCAGGCGTTGTTAGTCTAAAACAGGTTGATGTCAACCCCCGGGGCTGGTTTATTGCATTTTGCAGACTGTGAGATGAAGGGTGTAATGGTTCGAAAGCAAGTCAAGTGACGTTGAAGCAGTGTCTGACTGCCGGAGCCGTTGACGGCAAATTCACTAGGTCGTATGAAACCATAGAAGGCCTGGTGGATACCCGCTTGGATGACTAGGCTTTCATACATGTCTCTGAAGAGGGAACTCGTGATAGGTAGGCGTTTGCCACTGACTACAGGTTGGTTCTTCAGTATGCCCCGTAGGAGGGACTTAACTGCATGGGCTGAGAATACTGATGATTTACTGGGGTCCTGTAAGGACAGGAAATGCTGTATGCCTGCTAGGTATAGCCTGATAGTATTGCCAGAAAGGGCCAGCTGCATGTGGCAATACGATATAAAGGCTAGGACGTGTCTAATGCCGCCTATCGCTACTCCAGGGCAAGAGGCCAAAAACTTGCGATAAGTGTTCCAAGCAGTGCGATAGGCCTTCAGTGTGTTCCGTGCCAAGGAGTGGTTAGTGAGCTGGGTTGCATTGGCGAGATGCGACTTCAGTCCATCGTCAGCAACGACCAGGTTGGGACAAGAGTAGATGTTGGATCAGTTCCAGGCTCCTGCTGTACAAACAAAGTAAGGTTGAAGCAGGACAGCGCATTAGCTGCAATTTTACATTTTCCTGGAATATGTCTACAGAAGATATTAAACTGGTGACGGAGTGACAGCTGCACGAGCCTGCTCTGGATGGACATGATGGGGAGTGACTTGGATCTACCTTTATTGATGATGTCGGCCGTGGCCTGATTGTCCATGGTGAAGAGCACCGTCTGTCCTGTCCAATTGTGGCCCCAGACCTAGGCAGCTGCCACTATGGGATACAGTTCGAAGAGTGATGAAGACTGGTTGAAATCAGAAATTTAACCTCCCTGGCGGTATGATTATTTCGGATTTTAGGTGCTGAAAGAGGTACAGTTATTTTGCATAGAAATTTGGCGTTTTATATTGTAGGCCTGTAATTCTTAACAATAACACACTTAAATCTGTCCAAACAAGAGTCTAGTAGATATCCCGGGTATGATGAAGTTTGAAACACAAAAACATAAATTATAATATAATAAATAAATATAAATAATTAAAAAAAATAATAATATAATAATAACAAAATACATTTCCTCACGATTCGCTACCGCTCAATTCTGCAAGTGTTCTAATTTATTATCGCTGTTTTCTAGCTGGTCTAAAGCCACTTTTGACATAAAGGGACACTTTTTGTTTGCTATGGACAATCTCCAGTTTCTGTATATAACATAAAACTGCATGCAGGGCATGGGCGAAAGCACTTGGGACAAAAGGGATGTGAAATAATTTCATACAGTACTGTAATCTGTAAGATTACAGTACTATATGTGGTATGGTTTGTACTTTTTTTCCTCATCCCAAAATTAAGCATCCCTAGTAAGGATTGTGACTGCCTCATGATGCACCCTTGTGACCGGGTGAAGTCGTGGATAACTGTCCTGATATGGGCTAGTTTGTCGGTCAGCACACTAGCCTGTATGGCACGCTTGTCCAGAGTGACACATAGGAAGGTGATAGAGTGTGCTAGTCCTTCCACTTTATGCTTGGCTATGGGCACGTTGAGATTGCTGACCACTATTCTCAACCTGTCTAGATCTGCCGGTGGTGTGCCTGGTTGTTCGATGAGCAGGAAGTCGTCGAGGTGGTGGATAACTGTCTGACGGTGGGCCTGGTATGACTTTACCTCAAATGAACTGGCTCACCTCTGTCATGCGACTGACCCTGGTGAAGATGCGAACTGTACATTCTTCCCTCCTTTTTATTTATTTTTTTCTTTTTTCTTTTTTTTTTTACCTGTGGAGATAAAGTGCAACCTGGTGCCGGATGGAAACCTGAACTAACCTCAGGGAGAAAGATGGCGAAAAAATGAGTGGCCCGCATGCCACTGGTGATGGATGGCCAACTGCGTTTTGCTGTGTGTTTGTGTGGCTGATTGTTTGCCACTGAGGTGTGTTTGCAAGTTAGTTTGTATGCAGGTTTGCACATAGGTGTGTGCCGCAAAGTGTTTTATACTACTGGAGACGATATTGTGTGGTTGCAAGGGTATCAGTGAGTGTCAGGTTGCTGAGATGGTATTGCGTGGTTGCAAGGGTATCAGTGGGTGTCAGGCTGCTGAGGAGATATTGCGTGATTGCAAGGGTCTCGATGAGAATAAGGTTGTATGAGACGATATTGCATGGTTGCAAGGGTTTCAGTCAGATTGCTGAGAAGATATTGCATGGTTGCAAGGGTCTCAGTGAGTGCCATGCTGCTGAAACGATATTGCATGATTGCAAGGGTCTTGATGAGTTTAAGGTTTGTTTGTTTATTTATTATTTGTCTTTTTTTATGCGTGGTTGCAAGGCTCTCGACGAGTGAGGGGTTGCTGAGACGATATTGCGTTTGCAAGGGTCTCAAATGAGTGTCAGGCTGCTGAGACGATTTTGTATGGTGTCAGGTTGCTGAACCCATTTGGGTGGTCACAAAGGTCTAGACGAGTGTGAGGTTGCTGAGACGATAATGCATGACTGCAAGAGTCTCAATGGGTGTCGGGTTTGCAGAGACGATATTGCGTTTGCAAGAGTCTCGAGTGTGAGGCTGCTGAGACAATATTGCGTTTGCAAGGGTCTCAACAAGTCAGGCTGCCAAGACGATTTGTCTGGCTGCAGGGGTCTCAATGAATGTCAGGTTCTGGGGTGAGCCTGCGTGGTCACAAAGGTCTTGATGAGTGTGAGGTTGCTTGAAACGGTATTGTGTGGTTGCAAGGGTCTCGATGAATGTTAGGCTGCTGAGACGGTATTGCATTTGCAAGGGTCTTAACAAGGGTGTCAGGCTACTGAGACGATTTTGCGTGGTTGCAAGGATCTCAACAGGTTTCAGGTTGCTGGGCCGAGATTGCGTGGTGACAAAGGTTTATATATATATATATATATATATATATATAAATTTTATTTTATTTTTTTTTGACAAGTGAGAGTTTGCTGAGACATTGTTGCATTTTGCAAGGGTCTTAACAAGGGTATCAGGCTGCTGAGACCATTTGCATGGTTGCAAGGATCTGAACAGGTGTCCGGTTGCTAGGCCGAGATTGCGTGGTGGCAACACTTTTTTTTTTTTTTGTTTTGTTTTTTTGATGAGTGAGAGGTTTGCTGAGACGATGTTGCGTTTTTGCAAGGGTCTCAACAAGGGTGTCAGGCTGCTGAGACGATTTGCATAGTTGCAAGGCTCTCAACAGGTGGCAGAATGCTGGGCCGAAATTGCGTGGTGGCAAAGGGTTTTTATTTATTTTTTTGTTTGTTTTTTTTAATGAGTGAGAGGTTGCTGAGACGATATTGCATTTTGCAAGGGTCTCAACAAGAATGACAGGCTGCTAAGACAGATTTGCATGGCTGCAAGGGTCTCAACAAATGAGAGTTGGGTTACTGACAAAAGGATAGAAACACCTGGTTTGTTTGGCGGCTTACCGTACCCTAAAGTCTCGTACACACGATTGGATTTTCTGCAGACAAAACCTTGGTCTTTTGTCCAAAGGCGTGTGCCTGGATTTTGTCTTGCATACAAATGGCAAGGAATTGTCGGCCAACAAACACGAATGTAGTGACGTACTATGTGGTTTTTCAGCTCTTTAGCACCACCCTTTGGGTTCCTTCTATTAATATTGTGTTAGTGGAAGTTTGGTGAGTGTTCATTCACGCTTTTCATTTAGCGCTTTTTTTAGTTTGCGATTTTCATTTCGTGCTTTTCAGTTCATTTCTGAACGGCCGTTCGTCACTCCAGACATGTTGCGGAATCGGAGGAGATAACGTGTTATTTATTATTGGCCTTGGAGTTATTCCTGTTCCAGGAACAGGAGCAGGTGGAGTTCTTGGACCAAAAATTGGTTGCTTTTTAATCGTAACCAATTATGTCATATGCCTTTACTGCGGGAGCTCCAGGCAAATAATCCAGATGTTTTTCGTAATGATGATGGACCCCTGCTTTCACCAACTCTTGGCATTGTTGACCCCTTATATTAACCTCCCTGGCGGTATGATTATTTCGGATTTTAGGTGCTGAAAGCGGTACAATTATTTTGCATGGAAATTTGGCGTTTTATATTGTAGGTCTGTAATTCTTAACAATAACACACTTAAATCTGTCCAAACAAGAGTCTAGTAGATATCCCGGGTATGATAAAGTTTGAAACACAAAAACATAAATTATAATATGATAAAAAAAAAAATAATAATAAAAAAAAATAAAAATAAATAATAATAAAATTAATTTCCACACGATTCACTATCGCTCAATTCTGCAAGTGTTCTAATTTACTATCGCTGTTTTCTAGCTGGTCTAAAGCCATTTTTGACGTAAAGGGACACTTTTTGGTTGCTATGGACAATCTCCAGTTTCCAGGCAGAAAGAACAGTATATATAATATAAAACTGCATGCAGGGCATGGGCCAAAGCACTGGGGACAAAGGGGATGTGAAATCATTTCATACAGTACTGTAATCTGTAAGATTACAGTACTGTATGTGTTATGATTTTTACATTTTTTGAATTTGCCGCCAGGCTCCGCCCCCGTGCGTCGCGACGCTCGCAGGGAACGGAGCCTGGCACGGAGAGGCTTCGGAGGAGGACAGAGCCCACGGACACTGCGGGGGACATCGCAGGATCCCGGGGACAAGGTAAGTAAAGCCACACCAGGATCCTGCGATGCAATCCCGAGTGTGGCTCGGGGTTACCGCTAATGGTGCTGAAATGTAACCCCGAGCCACACTCGGGAAAACCGCCAGGGAGGTTAAGAAGCAGGACACCTGCATGAGGCCTTTATTTTATTTTTTGGTTGACTAATAATGATTTGATTTCTTATATTTTCTATATTTTTGGATGCATAGAATGCACTTTTTGGTTAAGTTTATTTGTTTTCTTTTTTTAATGCACAATAAAAAAATTGTGTAGAATAATACTTGGCTATGTGTTGACATTTTGGCAGTTACATTTAAAAAAATACAATGTAAAATTGACAAGGGACACCAATATAGTTGTATCTTTGTTCTTAAAAACTACGGGATAATGGTGTTGTGGTAACTTGCCCAAAAAAAAAAAAAAAAAAAAAAAGCAAAATAATATTATTCTTGATATCACTAGAAAAAAAAAGCCTTTGAAAATTTGTTTGCAATAACTCCATCAGTATCACCAGCAAAGCAGCTTCATTATTATCCCATTAAAGAAGAAAAGAATGTGAGCTGCATTTCGAGATTTCATAATTTGCCACGTCACGAATGTTAATTCTCCATTACGAAGGCTAGTTTACAAGACCGACCGATTCTGGCTCGTCCTTGCTTCCGAGCATGCATGTTTGTACTTTGGACTTTTGTCCGACAGACTTGTGTACACACGCTCGGAAAATCCGACAACAGACATTTGTCCGCAGAAAATTTTAAAACCTGCTATCCAACATTTGTCTGTGGAAAATCCGACAACAATTGTCCGATGGAGCATACACATGGTGGGATTTTCCGCCAACAGGCTGTCATCGCACATTTCCTGTCGGAAAATCTGATCGTGTGTACGAGGCTTAACACAAGAGACTTTAGTGTGGGGATCTCCCTCCAAAACACGCTATTCATTGGCTGTAAACGATGCTTGGTTGCTGGTTTTCCAGCAAGCTTATTCAACAGAAGCCGGTCATGAAACAGGCTTCTGCCAGACAGGGAGCTGTATAGGCAGGCCTAAAGTCGGCCAGTTCCTGCTGAACCTACCGCTTTCGGACGATTTTCAGTTTATGTGTACCCAGTCTAAATGTGTTGGGTTGTCACTCAAAATAAATTGCGCTCCATACATCAATCTGTGCATGGTGAAGTACCACACACTTTCTTTTCCTCTACTATAGTTCTCCATTCAGCTGTTGTGAACAATGAAAGTTAGAGGATTCTCTACTTGCTTGTATTTAAAGCTGAACTTCAGAAATGTGGCAAATAAACCTTTGCAGTCGGACCTCCTGCACTCCAAGAATAAAATGCTTGTTTCGGCTAGGAGGTGTTGAACAGGCATTACTACTTACCGGACTACTCAATCAGGCCGGCTCCTGCACTTTTCTCCTTTTCCTGAAGCACAAGTCTGTGGGTGAGCCTCAGCATCAATTCATAAAATGCAAAGCTAAGAATCCTGTATTGTAAGTTGTGGGGGCAAGTATGCGACCGTAGCTCGAAGATCATCAAAGAGGAGGTTGTAGGTGACCATTCACATGGATGAAGGTAGCCTACCAGAAACAGGAGTAAGGTATGTATGTCTCCTTGTCTCTACACCCCTAGACTAAATGTGCATTGACCCCTTGCAGTGCAGGGGGCTCGGCGCAAGGGCTAGTTTTTGTCACATTCCCTGAGTTCAGTTTTAATAAGAGGGAGCACTGAGTGGCCAATTGCCAAGCCTCATCCTGTCACATTTGTGGGAAAAGAGTAAGTCACAGAATCATCCATACCTGGGAATATTTCCTATGCTACCTGTAACTGAACAAAGGGCGAATAAAGCAAAGAGAAAATATAACCATGTAAAAAAATAAGTACTTCTCATGAAAATTGTTGCTTT
Source organism: Lithobates septentrionalis (assembly GCA_037952835.1). Classification (NCBI taxonomy): domain Eukaryota; kingdom Metazoa; phylum Chordata; class Amphibia; order Anura; family Ranidae; genus Lithobates; species Lithobates septentrionalis. Next base: position 1,140,675 of record JBBDGP010000600.1, read on the forward strand.
TTGCAAGAATGGGCAAATATTAGATCTTCATTCAAGAAGTGCCTACAGATAAAGCTGATATACTTGAATAAAACACACAAAAAAATTGTCTTTTCAATTTTTTATTTAACAAAAATATCAATAGATATAATGGTGTACTGTGGAAAAAATAAGTACACCCTTAGACTCATAAGCCTGTATTCCCCTTTTATCAGAAATCAATTCCCTCGAGGGGGCGTGTCCGGATGTGAGCGGCGGCGGACGTGTCTGAGAGGAGCTCCGGGTATCCTGAATTCAATCCTTCACCATCCTCGCATCTAACTGCCAAAAACAGACCAGCCACCCTGCCAATCTGTTCCTCTCCTTCCCCTGCTGAGCCCTGCGTGGATCTTGAGTGGGGATTCTGCCGTGGTCGTCCTGGAGGCCGTGCATTGCTCAGGCCTGCAGCCGCCATCTTGCTGACCTGTACCAGGCCGGAGCGAGCTGATCCCAGCCTGGGGTAACAGACTGCCATCCGTCCTTAAAACAGTGTTCTATCCTTCCTCCTGCCTGCCCTCCACCTGCCTGGTGTGGTCTGATTTCCTGCTGTGCCACTGGGAACGCTCGCTGAGGCCGCGGCCTAGTGCGGCCTAGTGAAGCCTGCCTGACACCGCTGTTTCCTGAGCGGCTACCCCACGGGAGTGTGCCGCGGCCGGCCCGGCCTCAAATCAAGTGTGCGGATCTTGCTGCCCCCACCTGCCTCATCATCCATCCATCTCCCAGCTTTGGCCTGGTGTGCTGACCGGAGGAGACTGTCTGAGAGGAGCTGCGGGTATCCTGAACTCAATCCTTCGCCATCCATCCACCCAACTGCCCAAAAAGACCACCCAACCTGCCAATCTGTTCCTCTCTGTCCCCTGTTGAGTCCTGAGCGGATCTTGAGTGGGGATTCAGCCGTGGTCATCCGGGGGGCCATGCATTGCTCAGGCCTGCAGCCGCCATCTTGCTGACCTGTACCCGGCCGGAGCGAGCTGATCCCAGCCTGGGGTAAGAGACTGCCATCCGTCCTTGAGACTGTGTTCCATCCCCCTCCTGCCTGCCCCCCCCACCTGCCTGGCTTGGTCTGATTGTCTGCTGGGGCGCTCGCTGCGGCCGCGGCCTAGTGAAGCCTGCCTGACGGCACTGTTTCCTGAGTGGCTACCCAGCAGGAGTGCGCCGCGGCCGGCCCGGCCTCAAATCAAGAGCGCGGCTCTTGCTGCCCCCACCTGCCTCACCATCCATCCATCTCCCTGCGGTGGCCTGGTGTGCTGACCAGTGGGGACTGCCTGTGTGGGCCAGTGTAGGTGCCCAGGGGCCTGGTGTCTTTGCCATCCTTCTGCCTGGGTCCCCCCTGCTTTGGGCCTTTCCTGATCTCACTCCTAGCTTTCCACCCTTACTGGACTGCCTCTGCTCAGGGGATTGCTGTGAAGAGGGGGGCTGCAGGGAATTGCTGTCTGCCTGCCTGGACTGTGCTCTCCCTGGCTCATTACCCACTGCTCCAATGGGCCGACCGCGGCTGCCTCCTGGTCACTGATCTGGGCACGAGTTGCTGTCGGGGCCCCCTTTAGTGACTCATCAGATGTCCCCCCCTCCAGAAAGGGGAAGAAGTACTCCAGGGCCGCTGGGATCGACTCATCGCCCCGGCAGCCACAACTCTCTTCGCCGCAGTCAGACCCCATACTGATTGGACGACTCCGGGCCTTATTAGCTGAAATGGAGATGGGCCCCGGGGAGGTTCCAGTGAGAGAGGAGTCAGCCCCGCTGTCGCAAGATAGTACAGCCACGATCCTCGCTGCGATCGAGCGGAGTAGGACCTCACTGCCTGTGCGCATCGACCATCTTGCTGAGGAGTGCAATTTTATCAGGAATGACCTTGACAAAATAAGAGGGAGAATGACTGAAACTGAGACCAGAGTATTCGCCACCGAAGATCTTACCGCCCATGCCTCCTCCATTGCTGAGTTGCAGCGCACGGTACAGTCCCTTGTCGCAAAATCAGATGACGCCGAAAACCGACTCAGAGGCAATAATGTCAGGGTCCTGGGGCTACCTGTGAAAGAGGAAGGGGACCACCCGGCTGAATTTGCGGAAGAGTTCTTTAAAAATCTCCTGAGCGTCACAGATGTCCCTCCTACCTACGTGGTTGAAAGGGCCCATCGGGTGCCCACCGGCCGCGCCATCCCGGGGAACCTCCCCCGACCTTTTCTGGCCCGCTTCCTCAATTATCGGGACAGGGACAAGATCCTCTCTGAAGCCCGCAAACATCCCACTCTCAGTTATGGTAACACCTCCGTTCATCATTTCCCCGACTTTTCAGCCGATTTGCAGCGGAAGAGGAAAACCTTCAACGATGTTTGTAGACGACTCAGGGATAAGAACATAAAATATAGCATGCTTTACTCCAGCCGCCTGCGAGTCCAACATGCTGGAGCAATCCGGTTCTTTGATAACCCAGCAGATGCTGACGACTGGCTGACCACCTTGCATTGACGACCTGATCCCATGAGGATATCAGATGCACGGATTTCCCACATCCTTGCCCGTTACATTCTACTAAAACTTCCTGTAAATACCGGAGCCACCTCAAAAGTACCTTGATGAGTGATCCACATTGAACCCCCACGATTGGGTAGGTTCACAAGAAGCCAGAGTCCTCGTGCTCTCCATCTAACTAGAGAAATTGTCACCAGGCCCCTCTTGCCGTGACAGGATACGCATCCCCCCAATCTCGCCTCCGAGGCTTCTGTTCGGTGCTGCAGAGGACTGTAGTGTGGCCTAGTTCACAGGTTAGCGCTTTACAATGTTGAGTTCACTTTTGGGTATAGACCGGCTCCCGGCCCATCCCCAGTGTTTTTTGGGGGGTCCGGGTACTGGTAGGAAAAGCACACAGTGCTTGGGAAGTTGTATTGTTTTCTATGGTTTCTATGTGTTATGTGCGGTTGGCTCTTGCTCTAAAAACACTCATCAAGTGGGACTCAGATGGGACTCGTTCACCCTGAAGTTAGCAATTCTCCCCTGGGATCATGACATCACGTGATCAGGGAACAATGTCGGTGATATCCTGGAATGTCAGAGGCCTCAACTCCAAATTTAAAAGGGCACTGATGTTCCAGTATGTCAAGGCGCACAACCCGCAGGTACTGATCCTACAGGAGACCCACTTGATGGGTGGCAAACTGATGGCCTTGAAAAAGCCCTGAGTTCAGAAAACTTTCCATGCCACGTATTCCTCATATGCCAGGGGGGGTCTCAATACTGTTAAATAAATCCTACCCATGTAAAGTTGAGGCGGTCCATACAGACCCCCATGGCAAATTTGTAATTGTGGTATTGACGGCCTGGCAACAAAGGTATATTATAGTAGCTGTTTATATCCCACCACCTTTCAAACCGGAAGTGCTGTACACTATTTTGGAGAGGATTACCCCGTATTGTCCAGCTAAATTGTTAATCCTAGGAGACTTCAACAACACCCTCTCCCCTGATCTTGACAGGCCCACACCATCACAGTCCTCTACGGGGGACCTGCTGGGGTGGACAAACCCGGCAGGGGTTACTGAGGTGTGGAGGTGGTTACATCCCCAGACTAAAGCTTACTCATGTTTTTCTACCTCATATAAAACCTCCTCCAGAATTGATTATGCGTTCGCAAATCAACTTATGTTAACTTACATAGTGGAGGCAACCTACCTATCTAGTGGACTTTCTGATCACTCCCCCCTCAAGATCACTATGCTGACCCGAGAAAAACGCAGTGGCTCCATGTGGCGCCTTGGGGCCCACTGGATCTCCCATGACGAGATATCAGGGCAGACCCCACAAACATTACGTGAATTTTGGGAACATAACGCGGGGTCATCCTCTCCTCCCACAGTCTGGGATGCCTTCAAGGCGTTTACTAGAGCACACTATATGTCAGCAATTAAGGCGGTGAAGGTAAATCAACAAGCCCGCACAACACATATGGAGGGGGAGATTGAAGAGGCATCAGCCACTTACGGGTCTGACCCCTCGATCTCCAATTTCGACAGACTGCAGTCCACAAAAAGAGATCTCCAACTCCATCTCACTGAGATCAGACGTTTAGAGTTATTCCACACCAGAGATTCTTTGAGCAGGGTGATAGAAATGGTAGACTGCTAGCAATGATGTCTCATCACGACACCCCTATGACTCTGATCCCCGAATTGGTCTCTCCTACAGGTGAATCTATTACATCCCAAAAGGGTATCCTGAAGGAGTTTCAGACCTTCTATCAGACACTATACACTACCACGCTCCCTCAGGATATGACTCCTGGCGAGATGGCACCACTCCTGGACCCCCTGGCCCTGGGGTGGCTCTCAGACGAGGAGAGGTCAAATCTGGTCAGGCCTATCACTGCAGAGGAAGTACATGCTATTAATAACTCATTGGTAACTGGGAAGGCCCCGGGCCCTGATGGTCTACCCGTCGAATTCTACCGGTCTCATGCGGACCCCCTAGCCCCCCTGTTGGCAGACCTGTATACCCAATGTCTGGAGGAGGGAGCGCTCCCACCCTCCATGGCAGACGCGCACGTTATTCTAATCCTTAAGCCCAATAAAGATCCCAAACAGTGCGCCTCATACAGGCCCATAGCACTTCTCAACATTGACTTCAAAATCTTATCTAAATTAATTACTGTTAGACTCAACCCACTTTTGCCCTCCATTACAGACACAGACCAGACTGGATTCATGGCCCATAAATCAACGGATATTAACCTCCGCAGACTATTCACCAACTTGTATGCCATACACGATAATGTGGGCACTAGAGCGGTTGCCTCCTTCGATATCGAAAAGGCATTCGATTCGATCGAATGGCCATTTCTCTGGGAAACTCTGCGGAGGATGGGATTTCCGTTGGTTTTTATTGGGTGGCTGCAAACTATATACAAATCCCTGAGGGCGGCCATCAGACTGGGAGGTGACGTCTCTCCCCCTTCCCACTGTCCAGGGGTACCAGGCAGGGCTGCCCTCTCTCTCCAGCACTGTTCGCAATAGCTATGGAACCGGTGGCTCAGGCACTGCGGGTCTCGCCCCACATAAAAGGACTAAAAATAGCGTGGCTGGAGGAGAGGGTAGCTCTGTACGCGGATGACTTCCTACTCTTTCTGAACGACGCGGACTCCTCCCTTAGAGGGGCGCTGCAAGTATTTACTGAATTCTCCAAGATAACAGGATTACGGGTGAACTGGACAAAATCCCAGTTACTAGCTATTGACCCTGAGGCAAAAAGACTAGCCCCGCCAGATCTCCAACTGCAATGGGTAGACGAAATGGTGTACTTGGGGGTGCGCGTCTCGAGAGACGCATCCAGCTTTATCCCCCTTAACCTAGACCCGGTGGTCCAAGGAGTCAAAGCCAAACTAAAAGCCTGGGAGAACCTTCCTCTATCCTTATTAGGCCGCATTAACTTAATTAAAATGAAAATCATACCTAAATTTACATACCTATTCCGTAATTCCCCACAATGGATACCTTGCTCATTTTTTACGAAATTGAACCGAATGTTCTCCTCCTTCCTCTGGGGCTTAAACCCCCCTAGATTTAAACTGTCCACACTGATGCGTCCAGTGTTGCGCGGGGGGGTTGGCGTTTCCAGACTGCCAGAAATATTTTCTAGCAGCTCAGCTGGTCACGGCAGTTTGGTGGCTAGTGCCGGACGCGTCCAACCCTGCGGCAGTTCTGGAGGCTGCGGTGGTCCGTTCTGTGGAGGCCCTAACACATTTACCCCTTCGAGGTCCCAAGACTCCATATAACTTGACCACCTCCATGCACACGACTCTAAGGGCCTGGAAGGCAGGACTGGGACTTGAGAAGTTCCCACGGAATGCAGTATCCCCACACGCCCCCCTATGGAAGAACCCGACCTTACCCCATCCCTACTCACTACCAGACCCCACAATATGGGCCAAATGTGGCATTAAACTGATATCTAACCTCACCACCGGCACGGCAATACACCCCTTCAATCATCTAGTATGCCACAATAATGTTCCCCCCTCGCATTTATTTCGCTATATGCAACTGTCTCATGCGTTTAAAGCCCAAATATTACCCAATGACACGCAAATAGTGCAATCCGATCCGGAGAGGGTCACAAGATATGAATGCACCAGGAAACCGACTTCGGTCCTCTATGCACATCTCCTTAGAGTTTCCTATCCAGATCTGTCAAAGCTCCGTCAGCGATGGACACAAGACATTCCGGGACTGGACTCCGAGGATTGGGAGGACATGTGGGACTTCCCCTTCAAAATCCTGGTCTCACTTCATGACCGCCTCATACAATACAAAATACTACACCGGGCATATATTACCCCGTATAGAATGCATAATATGAGAACCTCCCTGTCCTCGGAGTGTTGGAGGTGTACTGGGAATCCTGGCGACTTTATACACATCTTCTGGTCCTGCCCAGCAATTCAAAACTACTGGTCACAAGTAATATCTGTAATAAAAGAAGTGGTGGGAATAGATTTAGCCCCAACCCCGCAGATCTGCCTTCTAGGCTTAGTAGAAGCATTAGCCCCCAGGATAGCAGAGAGGACCCTGATAGGACTCCTGATTTTCTATGCCAGAAAAATGATCAATCTCTGCTGGAAAAAACGTGCCCCGCCGTCAGTATTGCTATGGAAAACACATGTCAATAAAGTACTACCACTCTATAAGGAAACCTACCAAAATAGAGGATGCCCCAAAAAATACCGTAGAGTGTGGGCCAAATGGCTGGCGGAGGCCTCCAGGGCAACCGCAGACTGATTGAGCATGTACATAATACCACTCTACGGGTGGATGTGATTTTGATACTTTGGGTGACACTTTTGTATTGTAATCTCTGATATGGGTTTATTTCATATCTATTATTGTCCCTTGGGCATAGGTGTGCGCAGATTATTGCATTAGGGTGTGCACCTCAAAGTTCCAACACACATGCGTGCGTGACATATTTACCGGCCTCTTCCCCGCTCTCCTTCCTGAAGCAATGGGGGGAGGGGCGAGCGAGGGAGCTCACAGGGGATCCCAGGCAGCAGAAAGAACAGGGACAGAGGGGTGGCATATATTGGTATGGTATTGCTATTTTCCTCCTGTGGCAGCTGAATGTCGGTGAGAGGGAGAGGAGGAGAAGCCTACTTTCAGCTGCTGCAGGAGGAAAATACAGATTGATTCCACTAAATTGCACCTCCTCTCCAGGTTCTTGGGGTCAGCAAGGAAGGATTGCAGTTTACCCGTCACCTGCCCATGATCACTAGGGAGATCGCCATTGATGGGTTGCCAACCCCAGGATTAGGGTGTGCCCAGGCACACCTGGCACACCCCTTGCGCACGCCTATGCCCTTGGGTCTCGAATGAATGGTCTGATCCTTAGATATTTCAATTGAGCAGGAGCCAATACAGCACTAGGTTGTTTGTTGTTCTTTTCTTATAGACGTGCTACAGCTGTATGTCACTAATGATGGAAACTGCCCAGTTGCCGACTGGCACTGGCCCCTGCGTGGGTCTAGTCCCAATGCTGTAGCGGGTTTACTGTTGTTTTCTGTTTGTATGTCTTATACTCAATAAAAAGATTTTCAAAAAAAGAAAGAAATCAATTCCCTCAGGCGTGTTGCATAAATGTACATGATTCGATGCAAAGTGAATTTTCATTGTATTCTCTAAGATAAGGTAAAATTCCCTTACAAAGTTGAACAGCATATTTGCCTTTAGTGAATCAACCCCAATGACTGCAATCTGTCCAGGTCCTGAAGCAGCAAAGCAACTCCAAATAATAAAATTTCTACCACTGTGCTTCAGAGTTGGCATGAGGTTCATAGTTGGTGAGGCGTGGGGCACAGCAGGGGGTCCAGTGCCTCCCCGTTCACCGTTTCAGGTCCGAATCAGGGCTGAGTTTTTGCCTGAATTCAGACCTAAACAGAGCCAAAGACGCACAGGACCCTTCTGTTGTGCGCGTCACGGCTGCCCCGGAGATGTGTGAACCGGCTCCATTAGAGCTGATCACACTCTCCTGTCATACGAATTGGATGCGGGAAAACCTGCATCCAATTCCCATAAGTGTGAACCCAGCTTACTGTGGACAGACAACTCTAACTTTGGTTCATCAGGCCACAGCACATGAAAGAGGCCTAGTCTTTGACTACATGTTCAATAGCAAACTGTAGTTTTGCTCTAATGTCCTTTTTTTTTCCTGGCACACATTTTGGTTAAATTGATTCAATCTCTTTATGATTTTAGATGCATGCACTTTGACATCAACTGTTGCAATAATGACATTCAGACCCTGTGCCTAAATGTTAGGGCACTTGGTGACTTTTATTAGCATCCGACATTCAGCTCTTGGATAAGTTAACAGTTACTTGAAATCCAGATTATTTTCACTACAGTTGAATGATTAATTTCAAATCATTTGCAATCTTTCTAAATGCCTTGGTAGAATCATAGGTATCCATAACCTTCTTTCTGGAGGCCTTTGAGAGCTCAAATGATCTTGGCTTGACAACAAAATACATGTCAAAAGCAAAGAGAAGACCAGACCCTAAATATCTGAGGTTTAATAAAACAGGTTCTACCACTAGGACCAGGAGGTTCCCTGCCGTCTAATTTGGAACACCTGATGCTAACTTCATGATTTTGAAGTGGTGGTAAGTGTAAGGGTCGGTTCACACTGGGGCGACTTGGGATCCGACTTGTACGCCCTCAAGTTGCCCCAAGTCGCCCCAGAAAGAGATTCACATTTAAGTGAATGAGAGCGTCTTAATAGACACTACTGAAGTCACTGAAGTACTCCCTGTACTACTTGGATCCGACTTGGTAGGCGACCTGTACCATAGAAATCAATGGAAGTCGCCTCCAAGTCGGATCTCTCTCTCAAAGTCAAGCGACTTTGCAGGGAAAACCCCTCCCTCCCAGAGAGCTGATTGTCCTGTGATTGGCCACAGCCGAAGTCGCCTGTCCTGGAGGCGACTTGAAGTTGCGTTGTAATTTGCTAAAGTCGCGCTGAAGTCGCGCTGAAGTCGCGTTGAAGCCGCGTTGAAGTTGCCGTGCAAAGTCGCGTTGAAGTCGTGTTGCCCCTGTGTGAATCGAGCCTAAGGGTGCATATTTTGTTGATTTAGATCAGAGGTCTCCAAACCTTCTAAACAAAGGGCCAGTTTACTGTCCTTCAGACTTTAGGGGGGCCGGACTGTGGCCAGTGGGAGTAAAAAATGCCCAAGCATCAGTGGAAGTAAACAATGCACATCATTGGTTTTAGTGGAAGGAATATTGCCCTATTGTTGATATCAGTGGGAGGAATAGCACCCCATCCTCGGTGTCAGTGGAAAGAATAGTGCCCCATCATTAGTGTGAGTTGTGAATGGAACAGTGCCCCAAGGGCCAGATAGAGGCAATCAAAGGGCCACATCCAGGCCCAGGGCTGCAGTTTGGAGACCGCTGATTTAGATTAAGAGAACAAATACACCATGGCAACTTTTTGTGCAATTTGTTAAAATTCATAACCTTTTTCTGTGGACACTGTTTGAGTAAAGATCCAATGTTTGGCTGTTCAGATATGTTGAAAAAGTCAAGTAATTTCCATGGGGTGTTCTTTCACACAGGGCTTTTTTTCTCAAACAATAGGTGCTGGAACTCAACCACGACCCCCCAAAACCTCTCCCCCCACACACACCCTCCAATTCACATCAAATGGAGGGTGTGGTCATATTTCACAAACAGTAGAAGAGTCTTAAAGGGGCATTAAATATCAGGATTGCATTACATACAGAGTGCAGAGTTCATGGGGGTTACACACAGAGTGCAAAGCTGTCACTTGTAAACACAGAAACCAGACTTCTGTGTTTACAAGTGATTGTGGTGAGCAGTCACCAAAGGGTCTGAGCCAGAGGTGGTGGAACTGAGTTCCACCAAGTTCCCCCTGAAAAAAAGCCCTGCTTTCACATGATTGTATGTGCTGTTGGTAGGGCCAGCATTAGAATGAACCTGCTTTTATCTAGTTTAGTCTTATGCCGCGTACACACGATCGGACTTTTCGGCTACAAAAGTGCGACAGCCTGTCCGACAGACTTTCGACGGACTTTTGGCGGACTTGCGGCGGACTTGCGGCAGACTTTCTTACGAACGGACTTGCCTACATACGATCACACAAAAGTCCGACGGATTCGTACGTGATGACGTACACTGGACTAAAATAAGGAAGTTGATAGCCAGTAGCCAATAGCTGCCCTAGCGTGGGTTTTTGTCCGTCGGACTAGCACACAGACGAGCGGATTTCTGGGTTCGGCGTAGTTACGACGTAAAGATTTGAAGCATGTTTCAAATCTAAAGTCTGTCAGATTTGAGGCTGCAAAAGTCCGCTGAAAGTCCGGGGAAGCCCACACACGATCGGATTGTCAGCCAGCTTTAGTCCGTCGGCATCCGTCTGACTTTTGTAGACGAAAAGTCCGACCGTGTGTACGCGGCATTACTCGGTTGTGACTAGAAGTGGCCGAAAAACTAAGAGGAGATTGAATCTTCTTTCAGGAAGAATCATCACCTAGATCGAAAACATTTTATCTTGGGACCATCTATAGAATTATGGTGAAAATAATACATTTTCTGGATAATGACATTATGCCCTCAAATACGATAAAGTTTACAAAAGAACCAGTGTATACAAGGTACAGTATATTTTGTTTACTTTCCTAAAACTATTGTATTTATAATCCTTAGCAATATATCCAATACCAGTGACTTTTAATGTTATCCAGCAAACTTTGCAGCTATGCCTAAAACAGAACGTTTGATGAGTTTTCAGAAATTCAGTGCAGAGAGATTGCTGGGATATTTGTGTCTTCTTCTCAAATCCTGTGCTATGTAACTTTCCAACTTAACATGATGTACCACCTATCAGATTCAAATTTCAAGTTAAGCCTAACACACACAGGGAGAATATCGGGTGGCATTGGCCAGTTCAATAGAAACTGGCCAACATTCCACCCGTGTGTCTGACAGAATCCAACCGTTCGGACCGATAAAGGTCTGCCAACCCGCTACTGATCGGCGCTCTCAGCCAATGGCTTAGAGCACTGACTGGAGTGATCTGGCGGGGGGGCCCCCTCTCTCAGAACACAATAGCACAGCAGGGGAGATCACTGTACTAACATTGGATTGTTAGTACAGCGGCTCCGATCTAAACTGCCAGTTTTTTTTTTCGTTCAGCCCACTAGTAGTGCGCATGAGGCTTTAAGCTTGAATGTGTTTGGTGGTTCAGAGACACTTTTTAGCTAAGTGTACATGCAGAGCTGTCTGTGTATAAGGGATAGCAAGAAGGCTATAGTGGATGTGCGTGGAAGAACCTCTACTGCATACAATAGATGAGAACATTTTCTTTCCAGATCACCAGATTATTGACAAATGGGAATGAGGCCACCTTATGCAAAATGGAGGCATTGAAAACACTTTGGGGTTGATTTACTAAAACTGGAGAGTGCAAAATCTGGTGCAGCTGTGCATGGTAGCCAATCAGCTTCTAACTTCAGCTTGTTCAATTAAGCCTTGACAAAAAAAAACTGGAAGTTGATTGGTTTCTATGCAGAGCTGCACAAGATTTTGCACTCTCCAGTTTAAGTAAATCAACCACTTTATGTTTTTCCCCATAGCTGATTTTCTCAAAGCAGTAACTCTTAAAGTGGTTCTAAAGGCAGAAGGTTTCTTATCTTAATGCATTCTATACATTAAGGTTCCTTTCACACTGGGGCGGGGGCGGCGTCAGCAGTAAAGCGCCGCTATTGTTAGAGGTGCTTTACCATCGGTATTACCCCTCGCTAGCGGCCGAGAAAGGGTTAAAAACCACCGCAAAGCGCCTCTGCAGGAGCGGTGAAGGAGCCATATACACACCGCTCCTTCACCGCTCCAAAGATGCTAGCAAGACTTATTTTACAGTCCTGCTAGCGCACCGCTCCAGTGTGAAAGCCCTCGGGGCTTTCACATTGGAGACAAAGCAGCAGCACTTTTAGGTCGGTTTGCAGGCGCTATTTTTAGCGCAATAGCGCCTGCAAACCGCCCCAGTTTGAAAGGGGCCTAAGACAAAAAACCTTCTATGTGCAGCAGCTCCCCCCTCCCCCAGCCCCCCTAATACTTACCTGAGCCCCATCCCAATCCAGTGATGTTGCATGAGAGACTCAGCTGTCCGAGACTCTCCCTTCTGATTGATTGAGACACACAGCAGGCGCCATTGAGTCAATGAGGAGAGAGAGGGGGCGAGGCCAAGCCATGGCTGCGTGTCTGAATGGACACACAGAGAATTGGCTCAGCTCGGGTCACCCCATGGGGGCACTCAGCAGGAGGGAGGGGCCAGGCGAGGGACCAGGGAAGAGGAGGATCTGGGCTGCTCTGTGCAAGACCACTACACAGAGCAGGTAAATATAACATGTTTGTTATTTTTAAACTAAAAAAAAACAAGACTTTAACCGCTTGCCGACCGGCTCACGTCGATATACGTCGGCAGAAGGGCACGTACAGGCAGATTAACGTACCTTTACGTTGCCCTTTAAGAAGCGGCTTGCCCGCCGCGACCTCCGTGAGTGTAATCATGGATCCGCGGACCCGATGTCCGTGGGGATACCCGCGATCGTCTCACAGAGAGGAAGAACAGGGAAATGCTGATGTAAACAAGCATTTCCCCGTTCTGCCTAGTGACAGGACACTGATAACAGCTCCCTGTAATCGAGGAGCGGTGATCAGTGTTGTGTCACACATAGCCACGCCCCCCACAGTTAGAATCACTCCCTAGTACACACTTAACCCCTTCACTGCCCCTAGTGGTTAACCCCTTCACTGCCAGTCATATTTACACCGTAATCAAGGCATTTATAATTGCACTGATCGCTGTATAAAGGTGAACGGTCCCAAAATCACGCCAAAAGTGTCCAATCTGTCTGCCATAATGTTGCGGTCATGATAAAGATTGCTGCCGCTGCCATTATTAGTATAAAAAAAATTATTAATAAGAATGCCATTAAAACTATCCGCTATTTTGAAGACGCTATAACTTTTGCGCAAACCAATCAATAAACGCTTATTGCGAATTTTTTTACCAAAAATAAGTAGACGAATATGTATCGGCCTAAACTGAGGAAAAAAAACGTTTTTATATATTTCTTAGGGATATTTATTATAGCAAAAATTTAAAAATAATGCATTTTTTTCAAAATTGTCGCTATTGTTTTGTTTATAGCACAAAAAGTAAAAACCGCAGAGGTGATCAAATACCACCAAAAGAAAGCTCTATTTGTGGGAAAAAAGGACATCAATTTTGTTTGGGTACAGCATCGCACGACCGCGCAATTGTCAGTTAAAGCGACGCAGTGCCGTATCGCAAAAAATGGCCTGGTCATTAAGGGGGCAAATCCTTCCGGGGCTTAAGTGGTTAAATACACAGTTGAAATATAAAAAAAAATTAAAAATGTAAAATTAAAACCTAACAGGTTCCCACCCTACTTCACTCTATCTGAAAATAGGTTAAACATGGATTTACAATACTTTAGGAAATCATGTGACAGAAAAAAAACATAAAAATGAGAAAGACATACCTTCACGTAAATTATACAATAATAACACTAATGAGCGCTCACTGGAAGCACATGACACATTATGGGTTTTTTATGTGCTCCCATCCTATATGAATGTCATGTCATCTTCTAAAGGAAAGAGGCTGGTAAAATCGAACAATCAATGAGGAGATAAAATGCTCTTTACAAACTGGTGTCCTGCAAACCTATAGTAATGGATCACATTTGCGCCTTATATCCAGGCACTATAAACATTCCATAGGGTTGATGAAGACCCTTTTGCCTGAGTAGTGAGCAGTAAACGTGGTTGAAAATGTTTTATACCTACCACACTGATCACACAATAGTTAATTACTTAAATGAGTCTTGTTATTAATAGAGACGGCCTGATAAATGCACTCTTTGGAACATTGATTTCTGAACTAATGCATCAGCAAAGTAGAAACCATTTGCACTAATTCAGTTGTAGCAGAACTTTTTCTCCTGAATGCGGCACTTCATCCCCAGAAAACATACACTCACTTCTTGTTGCCTTAAGGGGCCTTAGAGCAAAGCCAGTCAGCAAATAGGCTTTAGATTAAACTTTGTAAAATCACAGAGAACTAGGATTAAAGGGAACCTGTCACTATAATACATGGGAGCTGCCATTGCTGGCTTGTTTTTGAAGAAGCAGGCTTCTAAGATGCCATCGTAATCCTTTTTTTACTGCACTAATGAGTCACCTATGCGGGAAAAAAAGCAAGGATTTGGTAACGTGATGGAGCATTTCATTTCTGCACTTGATCCAGATCAGTGATTTATAAGTAATGCAGTGGGGATACAGATTACTAGATTTGGAACTTGCCTCTCAAAAACAAGTCAGCAATAGCTGATTCTCTGTATATGTTTGATTTCTGATAAGATCTCTTTAAAGTGACCTTTACCTAAAAAATAAATAAATACACATACATATCTATCTATCTATCTATCTATCTATCTATCTATCTATCTATCTATCTATCTATCTATCTATCTATCTATCTAGATCTACAGTATATATCTATATATATATATAGCTATAGATATAGCTATAGATATATATATCTATAGCTATATCCATATCTATAGATATACAGTAAGTATATATATATATATATATATATATATATATATACACATCCACATACATAATATTTCTCTCTGCAATACGCCTCTGAAGAAGGGACACCGTCCTGAAACATGTCAGGCTTCTAGAGAAACATGTGTCTATAGATGGAAGTATACAATAATCATATGAAAGAAAATCCATTGCATAAGCACTTTTGTAGAGATTTATGTCTAGTATATCTTGTTTTTATGTTTTTTCTAAATAAATAAAAGATTTTTTACTTAAATGTAATCGTTCCATTCGCCTATAAAGTCCCACTGTACTGGGGGGTACATACGTTCCCTATTTTTAGGGTCTTGTCCTATGCACCTATTTGGGATGTTGGCAACATGTTGAAGGCAATATAGTTGACCTTCGGTGGTTCACTTCATTATATATACAATTGCCTTCAGAAGTCACCTAATTAGGGAGTCCACTTGTAATTTAATCTCAGTATAAATACGGCTTTTCTGTGAAGCACTCAGAGGTTTGTTAGGTTTGTTAGAGAACCTTAGTGAACAAACAGCATCATGAAGGCCAAGGAACACACCAGACAGGTCAGGGATAAAGTTGTGGAGAAGTTTAAAGCAGGGTTAGGTTATAAAAAAAATATCCCAAGCTTTGAACATCTCACGGAGCACTGTTCAATCCATCATCAGAAAATAGAAAGAGTATGGAACAACTGCAAACCTACCAAGACATGGCCGTCCACCTAAACTGACAGGCTGGGCAAGGAGAGCATTAATCAGAGAATGGTGGAAGAATCTGTCCACAGGACAACTATTAGTCATGCACTCCACAAATCTGGCCTTTATGGAATAGTGGCAAGAAGAAAGCCATGGTTGAAAGAAAGCCATAAGAAGTCCCGTTTGCAGTTTGCAATAAGCCATGTGGGGGACACAACAAACATGTGGAAGAAGGTGCTCTGGCCAGTTGAGACCAAAATTTAACTATTTGGCCTAAAAGCAAAACACTATGTCTGGTGGAAAACTAAAGCTGGATACACACTATACACACTATACTATACTACCATACTATTCTGTAGATTTTTTCCTTCAGCTTTACCAATACCATATAATATTTGGTCAAACCTAAGAGTTTCAATTGGTATGCAATCAGGCAGGCCCTTGCACTACATGGTTTTGGTAAATCTAAAGGAAATCAGACAACAAAAGTTGTATAGTGTGTATGGGGTCTAACACTGCACATCACCCTAAACACACCATCCCCACCGTGAAACGTGGTTGTGGCAACATCATGTTGTGGGGATGCTTTTCTACAGCAGGGACAGGGAAGCTGGTCAGAGTTGAGGGGAAAATGGATGGAGAAAAATACAGAGCAATCTTAAAAGAAAACCTGTTAGAGTCCGCAAAAGACTTATGACTGGGGTGGAGGTTCACCTTCCAGCAGGACAATGACTCTAAACATATAGCCAGAGCTACAATGGAATGGTTTAGATCAAAACATATTCATGTGTTAGAATGGCCCAGTCAAAGTCCAGACATAAATCCAATTGAGAATATGTGGCAAGACTTGAAAATTGCTGTTCAGACGCTCTCCATCCAATCTGACAGAACTTGAACTATTTTGCTAAGAAGAATGGGCAAAAATCTTACTCTCTAGATGTGCAAAGCTGGTAAAGACATCCCCAAAAAGACTTGCTGCTGTAATTGCAGTGAAAGGTGGTTCTACAAAGTGTTGGCTCAGGGGGGCTGAATACAAATGCACGCCACCCTTTTCATATATTTAATTGTAAAAAAAATTGAAAACCATCTATCATTTTCCTTCCACTTCACAATTACGGCCATTTTGTGTTGGTCTATCATATAAAATCACAATAACATACAATTACATTTTTGGTTGTAACATGACAAAATGTGAAAAATTTCAAGGGGTGTGAATACTTTTTCGAGGCACTGTGTGTGTATATATATATATATGTACTCACTTTTGTGAGATATGGTGTATATATATATATATATATATATATATATATATATATATATATATATATATATATATACCATATCTCACAAAAGTGAGTACACCCTCACATTTTTGTAAATATTTTATTATATCTTTTCATGTGACAACACTGAAGAAATGACACTTTGCTACAATGAAAAGTAGTGAGTGTACAGATTGTATAACAGTGTAAATTTGCTGTCCCCCCAAAATAACTCAACACACAGCCATTATTGTGAAAACCGCTTGCAGTGAGTACACCCCTAAGTGAAAATGTCCAAATTGGGCCGAAGTGTCAATATTTTGTGTGGCCACCATTATTTTCCAGCACTGCCTTAAAGTGGATGTAAACCCAATGTCATCCTTTCTAAACTACTGCCATAGGGGTTATCTATAAGGATATACATGCCTCCTGCATGTATCTTTACCTGTCAAATGTCTCCCCTCTGTCTGTTATGAGACCCAAAAAACTGCATATTCTGTGGGTGGGTCTGTTGTCTGGAGCTCGGTGGGTGGAGTTGTGATGTCAGTAGACTCCCCGCTCACCTCTACACTCCCCTTGTCAATATGTATTTTCCTCTGTGTATTTCTTACACTGAACTTCTGCTATGATCTCTAACATCCAGTGAAAAGACAGGAAAGTAACCACATGACTTCAGCATGCCCAATTATGCTGAGGTGTGGAACATCCAA
This sequence comes from Lithobates septentrionalis, assembly GCA_037952835.1. Classification (NCBI taxonomy): domain Eukaryota; kingdom Metazoa; phylum Chordata; class Amphibia; order Anura; family Ranidae; genus Lithobates; species Lithobates septentrionalis. Next base: position 1,158,023 of record JBBDGP010000600.1, read on the forward strand.
TCCTGGCAGAGCAGCAGAAGAAAGGAGTGGGAGGGAATTAAAAAATAAAGCATGTGTCTTAGGCTAGTGCACGAGATATGTAAATCACCTGTTTGACAAGATTTATCTCACTGAACAATAAAAGAGGATTGCTCAGAGATGGATTAACTCTTTGTGGCAAGACTGGGCTCAAATGATAGGAAATCGTATACTCTATATTATGACATAAAAAAAAATTCTGGTTTACATCCACTTTAACCCTGTTGGGCATGGAGTTCACCAGAGCTTCACAAGTTCCCACTGGAGTCCTCTTCCACTCCTCCATGATGACATCACAGAGCTGGTGGATGTTAGAGACCTTGCGCTCCTCTACCTTCCGTTTGAGGATGCCCCACAGATGCTCAATAGAGTTTAGGTCTGGAGACATGCTTGGCCAGTCCATCACCTTTACCCTCAGCTTCTTTAGCAAGGCAGTGGTCATCCGGGAGGTGTGTTGGGGTTGTTATCATGTTGGAATACTTCCCTTTGGCCCAGTCTCCGAAGGGAGGGGATCATGCTCTGGTTCAGTATGTCACAGTACATCTTGGCATTCATGGGTCCCTCAAAGAACTGTAGCTCCCCAGGGCTGGCAGCACTCATGCAGCGCCAGACCATGACACTCTCACCACCATGCTTGACTGTAGGCAAGACACACTTGTCTTTGTACTCCTCACCTGGTTGCTGTCACAGACACTTGACATCATCTGAACCAAATAAGTTTATCATGGTCTCATCAGGCCACAGGACACGGTTCCACTAATCCATGTCCTTAGTCTTCTTGTCTTCAGCAAACTGTTTGTGGGCTTCTTGCACATCATCTTTAGATGAGGCTTCCTTCTGGGACGACAGCCATGCAGACCAATTTAATGCAGTGGGTGGCGTATGGTCTGAGCACTGACAGGCTGACCCCCCACCCCTTCAACCTTTGCAGCAATGCTGGCAGCTCTCATATGTCTATTTCCCAAAGACAACCCCTGGATATGACGCTGAGCATGTGCACTCAACTTCTTTGGTCAACCATGGCGAGACCTGTCCTGAGTGAAACCTGTCCTGTTAAACCGCAGTATGGTCTTGGCCACGGTGCTGCAGCTCAGTTTCAGGGTCTTGGCAATCTTCTTATAGCCTAAACCATCTTTATGTAGCACAACAATTCTTTTTTTCAGATCCTCATAGAGTTCTTTGCCATGAGGTGCCATGCTGAACTTCCAGTGACCAGTATGAGAGAGTGAAAGCGATATCACCAAATTTAACACACCTGCTCCCCATTCCCGCCTGAGACCTTATAACACTAACGGGTCACATGACGCCGAGGAGGGAAAATGGCTAATTGGGCCCAATTAGGACATTTTCAATTAGGGGTGTAGTCACTTTTGTTGCCAGCGGTTTCAACAATAATGGCTGTGTGTTGAGTTATTTTGAGGGGATAGCAAATTTACACTGTTATACAAGCTGTACACTCACTACTTTACATTGTAGCAAATTGTAATTTCTTCAGTGTTGTCACATGAAAAGATATAATAAAATAGTTACATAAATGTGAGGGGTGTACTTACTTTTGTGAGATACTGTATGTAGGAAAGCCTCTCACCTGCCAGCATGCTACAGAGAAGGACCCTTGCTCTCTGTGTGGAAGCAGTGGTCTCTCTTCAGAGGTCCAACACTCCCCCTGCTGGGTTAGAGCTAAAGCTCTCCAATTAACAGAAAGCATGAGATTTGGGATCACAGACAAAAAATATAAAATGCTTTGCCTTTACCTTTACTAACTGTGCTACACTGTATGCCATCCATTTCTCCCAATTAATAGCCTAACATAATTCCCTCTATTGAAGAAGCATGTTGCTTTATATGTTGGTGTACAACTGGACCCTACAGTACATACCTTAAGAGCTTGCAGATAAAATGGAGAAGGTGTCTGTATATTTCCTAAACTATAGTTCCCTGAAGCCCCCGCAACCTCTGCAGCTTTGCTTGTGGAATTTCCTACTAATTTCCAAAGGGGTACAACATGATGAATATATAATAAAAAGAAAATGTAAATACTATATTTTGATGTTTCCTCTAAGGGCGCTTTCACACTGCTCCTGTCCATTTTTTCCACAGCGGGGGTGCAGTGTAGTGTACCAGTAGTTTTCATGCAGTTTATCCATGCTTTCTCATACACAAAGAGACATGAACTGCCCGTGGGACTTTAGATGAGGTGCAACACACTCAATTATAAAATCAAGGTAAAGATTTATTGGTAAATACGATTTTCAATTGATCAAAAGTGACATAATGCCATATAGTCAAGCAGATTGGTCAATGTATACATATTAATTCTGTAGCCAGGTACAGTGTTTCAAAGATCAATCCATAATAGGTGTGAACTTGCATCTGTGTAACCCGATGCGTTCCGTGACATACCATGACTTCCTCAGGTTGATGCACACACAATTGTCTATAAAATAGAAATAGTTTAGGAATATATGACACACATAATAAAATTGATTCTGTTAATGCAAACATTGGGTATAAACCTAAAGGGGACCCATACTTACAAATATGCAAGACAACACATGCTCATGACCTAATGAATCGCGGTAAAATTGCGCAAACAGAATCGCGGGGCGTTTCTCGCCCAAAAGATTGCACGATTTTACTGCGATTCATCGGGCGACAATCACAGCAAAATCGCCCCAAAATTTGGGTGCCATTGAAAATGTAATCGGGATCGCAAGCGCGTCCCGTGCTTTGCAGTGATTCAGAATCGTGAGAAGAATCGGGGTGATTCTGCCCATGATCTGGAATGCCATGGTGTGAACAAAGCCTAAAACACAATTAAACATGGTACAGTTGTTTTGAAAAACATAACCATAACAGGAAGCAAAAAGAAGAGGGACCTTCCCCATGAATATAAATTGAAATAGTTCAACTCAGCATAATTCAGGATCAGTAGGAGCCCTTAGTGTGTCACTTGCCATGTTGTCTGCCACCAGAGGCAGCTTGTCACTTGCCACCTTACCTGCCATCGGAAGCAACTTGTCACGTCACCTGTCACCAGATGCAGCTTGTCACTTGCCACATTGCCTGCCACCAGATGCAGCTTGTCACTTGAAATGTTGCCTGCCACCAGATGCAGCTTGTCACTTGCCACATCGCCTGCCACCAGATGCAGCTTGCACCTGCCACCAGATGCAGCTTGTCACTTGTCATGTCACCTGCCTTCAGATGCAGCCTGTCACTTGCCACATCACCTACCACAGATGCAGCTTGTCACTTGCCACGTCACCTGCCACCAGATACAACTTGTCACTTGCCACATCACCTGCCACCAGATGCAGCTTGTTACTTGCCATGTCGCCTGCCACCAGATGCGGATTGTCACTTGCCACCAGATGTGGATTGTCACCTGCCACAGAATGCAGCTTCTCACGTCACCTGCCTTCAGATACAACTTGTCATTTGCCACGTCATCTGCCACCAGATGCAGTTTGTTAATTGCCACAACGCCTGTCACCAGATGCGGATTGTCGCTTGTCATGTCACTTGCCACGTCGCCTGCCACTAGATGCAGATCGTCACTTGCCACGTCATCTGCCACTAGATGCGGATTGTCACGTGCCACGTCGCCTGCCACCAGATGCAGATTGTCACTATCCTGCCACCAGCTGAAGCTTCCCACTGCTGCCTGCCACCAAAAAATACCAGATGCAGCTTGTCACTTTTTAAATGTAAAGGCAATTTGGTTGCAGGCAACAGTGACAGCAGAAAAAGAGGCTTCTCTCCCCAGCTTTTCAGCACATGTACATTGGCTGGGTCTCAGAGTAAGGGCGGGCAGTAGGAGATGATGTAATCTCTCTGCTGCCTGTGGCTGCACAGTGAGGGCGGAACTGCGGTAATGCAGGGCAGGTGATGAGAGATGATGTAATCTCTCTGCTCTCTCGTCCGCCCACTGGATCTCTCATGCCACCCGCCCACCGCCGACTCTCTCACCCGCCAGGCTTCCACACTCATGGCCCGGCTGCAGAGAGGCCATGGCCTGGTAATGACCCGCGGCCCAGTGGTTGGGGACCCCCGATCTAAGGCAATGGTCTCCAGTGCGACCCTTTGCTTGCCTTTATCCAGCCCTTGAGGCACCATTCCATTCACTGACACCAGACATGGGGCAATAGTCCTTTTCCTGACACCAATGATAGGGCAATATTCCTTCCAATGACACCAATGATGGGGCATTTTTCCTCCCCATCTACCAACAACAGAGCACTATTTCTCCAACTGAAACCAACAATAGGGCTCTATTCCTCCCACTAAAACTGAAAAATGGGAAGGCACTGTTTACTTTTACTGATACCAAGGTGTTTTCTAATCCCATTGGCCATGGTCTGGCCCACCTAAAGCCTGAAGGACAAGGTAATTGGCCCTTTTATTTTTTAGAAAGTTTGGAGGCCCCAGATATAAGGAGATGAGAGGAAGATGCATGAGCTGAAGCGCAATTCCAGCTTTATATTTTATTTTGAAATTCAAAAGCTCCGCTGTAGAAAAAACAAACAAACTACCCTCTCCAGCACTGTTCCCCGCATCTAGTCATCCAGCGCCAGTCCTTTTCTGGGTTGATTGAGCCCTGCACTGACAGTACAATGATGCAGAGAACAGTGCTGATGTCATCACATTAGCAACGCTCTTGCCTTCATTGAAAACCAAACCACACAGTGCCAGAGAAGTAGTAAAGCAAAGGACAATGCATGTTATGTGATTGGTATAAGAAATAAAAAAAGTAAATATAAAAAAATACATGTGTGGGAACGGGAACTCTAAGAGTAGAGCGATAATGTTGTTTGAATTTTTTCATTCAACAACCCTTGTTTCTCTCAAAACAATAAATGTGTTGCGATTTTAAGCTGTACTTCACCCTCCTCAGACACTGTGTGATGTGAGCATGCATGATACTGAAATTATTACATGCTGGTTGGTAGAACTGTTATCGGATGCCTACAGCTTAATTTACTTGTAGCTTAAAGACTACAGTATGTTTACCTTTTCCAGAAATCAGTCTATACAGTCAAGGGGCCCAGGAAAATATAAAAAAACAGTGCAGCTTTGTAATGTGCTGATTAATGGTATTGTCACAACTGAAGGCCATCTGGGACCCACTGGAAGCTTGTACAAAACACTCCCAGATAACAAGCCCCATGCCCTGCCTTGTTGCTAGGACTTGAAATCCATTGGATGCTCACTCCCAGCATTATGAGAGTGAAAGCCAACAGATTTTATGTCCTAGCATCAAGGCAGGACATGAGGCCACTGGACTGCGTAGGTTATTTTCTGGAAGAAGGTAAACTTAGCTGAAAGAGTTAAGATGTCTGCAAGATATTAACCAATTACCTAATTACCAAATTTTTGATCATGTTCCCAGCAGGGCATGGATATGCACACTCATATCTATGGGGTTGATTTACTAAAGGTAATTTGACTGTGCACTTTGCAAAGTGCAGTTGCACTCTACAAGAGCAGTTGCCCCAGAGCTTAGTAAATGAGCAGAAGCTCTGCTGACTTCCATCATCCAATCACGTGCAAGCAAATATGCTGTTTTTTTATTTTCCTTTGCATGTGATTGGGTGTTCTTTGCAAAGTGAAGCTTTACCTCATTTACTAAGCTCTGGAGCAATTGCACCTGCAGATTGCAACTGCACTTTGCAAGTGCAGTCTAGTTGCCTTTAGTAAATCAACCCCTATGTGTACTCAGACACCTCAAGTGCCATCCTTTTCTTTGGAAGAGAAAATGTTAAAATGCACAGAACCCAAAGTTTCCCCCCTCAAGTTTTTTTTACTGAAGGCGTTTGTGAAAGCTTGTGCCACTCCATACACATTCTGATGATCATTTTCAGCAGAAATAGTCAACACAATTCAATTTCTACAAGTGTTAGGTCTGCCCAACATGGCCCATTATTAGCAGTTGATATGACTGATTATCACTTGCAAAAAATTCAAAGTGGTCAATAATAACCAGTACTTTCATTTTAAGTAAGCGTCAGAACTGCTCTTTACCCATGCAAAACTGTTTTGCAATATCAATAAAAGTATTTCCAGTTGGTGTTAGTAATACCTAGTTAGTCACTAGGTATTACTAATACCAAATTAGTCACTCACATCTTCAATCTGTCCCTCTCTTCTGGCATCTTCCCAAACTCTCTAAAACATGCAGTAGTCACCCCCATACATAAAAAGCCTTCCTTGGACCCCCCCCCCAATCTTAACAACCTACGCCCCAACCTCCTTGCTCCCTTTGTTCTCCAAACTCCTTGAATGTCTGGTCTACAACCAACTGACTCATTAGGAAAATCCTTCTTGACCCCTTTGGTCTGGATTTCACCCTCAATGCTCCACAGAAACTGCTCTCGTAAAACTCCCAAATATTTACTAACAGCTAAAACCAATGCTCACTGTTCTGTACTCCTACTCCTGGACCTTTCGGCTGCCTTTGATATGGTTGACCACCCCCTCCTCCTCCAAACACATTATTTCTTCGGTCTCTGTGACTGTGCTCTTCATTGGTTCTAATCCTACCTATCCCACGTGCAGTGTCACTTACAATTCTACTTCCCTTTCTCCTTTTCCTATCTCCATCTGGGTCCCACAAGGTTCTGTTCTTAGACCTCTCCTATTCTCAATCTACATCTCCTCCCTGGGTCAGCTGATAGCCTCCCATGGCTTTCAATATCATTTCTATGCTGACAACACCCACATCTATCTCTCTACCACTCAGCTCACAACTTCAGTCTCCTCACGAATCACTGTTACTGACCGACATATCAGTCTGGAAGTCACACCATTTCCTCAAACTCAACCTGTTCAAAACCAAGCTCATAATATCTCCTCCCACACATGCCCCCTCCCCTGACTTCTCTGTCAGGATCAATGGCACAACCATCAACCCATCCCCGCATGCCAGGGTGCTAGGTGTTATCCTGGACTCTGAACTTTCCCTTTGGCCCCACATCCAATCACTTTTGAAAGCTTGCCACCTCAACCTTCACAACATATCCAAAATACACCCCTTCCTAACCAATGACACCACAAAGCTCCTAATCCACTCCCGCCTCGACTACTGCAACTTCCTCCTCATTGGCTTTCCTCTGCATAGGCTATTCCCCCTTCAGTCTATTATGAATGCTGCTGCCAGAATAATCCATCTTACCAACCATTCAGTGTCTGCCACCCCTCTCTGCCAATCCCTCCATTGGCTTCCATTCTCCCAATGAATGCAATACAAAATTCTAACAACAACTTACAAAGCCATCCACAACTCGGCCCCCAGCTACATCACCAAGACCTCCTGCTTTCTAGTTCCCTTATCGCCTCCTCTCTTGCTCCCTTCCAGGACTTCTCCCGAGCCTTTCCCATCCTATGAAATTCCATATCCCAATCTGTTCGACTATCTCCTACTGTCCACTTGTAGGCAATCCCCGAAAACTTTTCTCTTCACTGTACTTTTATTTTCTCCATCAGCTCATCCCCCACAGTTATTACCTTTTCTACACGTGACCCTCTCTTTTAGATTGTAAGCTCTAACGGGTAGGACCCTCTGATTTCTTCTGTATTGAATTGTATTGTAACTGTACTGTCTGCCCTCACGTTGTAAAAGTGCTGCGCAAACTGTTGGCACTATATAAATCTGGTATAATAATAATAGTCAATAATAACTTCGAGCTGGTCATTAGTAACTAGTGGTAACTAGCTAACTAACTACTATACTAATAAATGTGAGAAACTATGCAAACATTTTGTCATTGAAAACTGAAAATTTTAATTCCTCTGAAACTTTCTTTTTTTTGTAATAGGAAGGGAAATTTTATCTCGCTGCACACAAGCCTTCTACATACATCAGTTGATTTTGAAAAAGTAAAACCCTCATCACTCATTATTCTTGGTTGGAGATCTGTCAGCCATTCAAAGTCTTTCAAACTTTCAAGGGTTTTCTATTTGCCTTAAATTACCATATGAGTGACCAAGGAAGTCATTCATGTGGATTTTGAGCTTTGTTTTGGGGTAATGCTCTAGGACAGTAGACATGGCTATAAATATGTTTACCCAGATAGAAGCCTTCTGTCTGTACATGACCTCCAATCTTTTTCAAAGATTCCCATACATAGACTTTATTGGATGATATCTTTTCTTGAACATTAGTAAGGAAATACTGTAAAAGAGTTCCTAGTCTATGTAGTATTGTGAGAGGAAAATGTGGACAGCATTGGCCTGCAACTCCCATGAGAAGGTCCCAAAAAGCATGAGCTGAGAGTACATGGAAGGTTATGAATTTGGTCCTTCATGCAACAACCATGCACAATTGCAATAAAAGTTTGGTTAGGCTAAAACAGTCATTCTCTACCAGGTTTCCATGGTAGGATTTTTTTAAGGGTTTCTTTGGGGTAAAAAGTTGAAAAAGGCTGGTCTAAAAAAATTGCCCCTCTGAATAAATTAAACTTTTTTGGGAAGTCTATCAAACAGATTTGACCTTGACTACCTTTTCTTCTCAAAAAAAAAAAGAAAGAAAAAAAAGAGCAACAGATGAGAGAGAAGCCAGGGAACTGATGGTTAAATTAAAATTCAATAAACCTTTGATTTATATTGAACCTCCCTTTGATACATGCAGAGCAAACACTCTTTAAATGTTTATTTGGATACATAAGCTTACCTACATAGCATACACTACCATTAAGGGGATGATTTATTAAAATTTGTAGGGTAAACCCGTATTTATATTAAACAACCAGTCAGTTTAAGAAAAATACAGTTATACTAATGCCTTCTTTTTTTTTTTTAAGGAAATATGGGCCATTCACTTAGCAAAGTGTATTTTACCTTGCAAAATGAATATTAGTAAATAACGTGAATTTGTGAAACAGCTATGGGAGCAATTTTACCTGCCCAATGATTTTTTATTTCTGTCCATCCAGCCCTGAGATTTTCACAGCCCTGTCACACAGCATAACTCTGTGGGGTAGGAGACCTGATTTTTCTCTTCTATTAAAATAGGACTGCTTTACAGACCCCCCTCCCCCCAAGAACATTTTGCCTCAAGAATACTGCAAAAAATAAAGCTTTTAAGAAAAAAAGGAATACTTACCTTGACTCTGGCTTTCAGTGCTTCCAGGAGGAGAAGGTGATGTCACAATGCCTCTCTGCTCCCTCACAGAAAAGCTGAGCACTTGAAATCTCGTGATAGCATGCACTGGCACTTCGTACATTTTCATTTTTTTCTTTACTCAAGTTATACTTTCATGCCTGTAGAAGCATTAGAATCATCCTCTGTGCTTAATAGAGACAACATTAAAATTTTGCTGATGAGTGGGTTGTCTGTGTTGTCTTTCTGCAAGTACAGATGACTTAGCATTTCATTTTTTTACAGTTCTAGCACAGCTTTAAGCAAAAATTGAGCAATGACAACAAGTAATAATTAGAGAGTCTGTGCAGGTATAAAGGACTAGACATATCAGGAACATTCACAAAATGCATTAGTTTCATGTCCTGCTTAAAGCTGAATTCCAAGCTTGAGAAAGGGTAACCCTTATAAAGGGGTCCCCTCTGCACTGTATGCAATAAATGCTCTTTTTGTCTAGGGGATGACAAATTACAGGAACTACTTTATTCCTCATTCCCCTGGAAGTTGGCACTCTCCTCCATTCTCCAACAGTCTCAGGGTGTGGGCTACCCCCTGGTGTCCTCACCTACAATGCCGATTCACTGGTCCTGCATTGTATGTGATAATGTCAGAGAGCTATGACTGGTTAGACAGCAAAGGGAAGTGGCTTCCAGTCAATGTTCCTAAAAGGTAAAGAAGCCTGAGGGAGCAAGGAATAAGGTAAGTATTTCACCTTAGTGCTCTCTTCTAGACAAAATCAACATTAAACACTTACAGGGTTATTTTTTGCTCCAGCCTGGAATTGAGCCTTAACCATGTCAAATCTTTTAAGAAGGATAGGGAAAGGTTGCGGTACAAACCCACCAGGCCATTTGATGCAAAGCTGGAACAGAAGTTGATCTGCCATGTTTGTTTTGACAAATGAAGGCCAGCAGAGAAAGATGGGTAGATTTGCCAAATATGTAGGGAATTTTCACATAGCAACATAAAGCTGCGAATATCCAAATATGCATAAGTGAATGAAAAAGTAAAGGATTTTGCTTGTACATGTATTATTGCACGATTGAACACAACTGCACTTTGCTGAATGAACATTAGCTTCTCTGTTAGTAAATCAAACCTACTGAGAGGGCTACCTGAAAGTTAGGCAATATGGCAGTGAAGAGTTCTGAAGTGCCTACAACATATTGTTTTTTTATTTTTTGCCAGTCCCACATAAACAACTATTTTAGTATGCCACGCAATGGATTTTAAGAAAGAGAAACAGTTGTGAATATTCCTACAAAAGGATAAAGCCACCACACCATCACAGCATTCCTCTCAAAAGGTTACTAGGACTGCCACTACTCCACTCCATTAAAGTGTATGTAAAGTCAAAACTTTTTATTTCTGTTTTGGAAAGAGTAGAAAAAGGTTAAGAGGTTTATGTACAAGATTTTCCTTCACTTTCTGTCCAGAGACACAGCAGGAAGTTAGAGGATACCTCTTGAAAGTGCTGAATATGCCCTCTTAGACAACTGTCACCAAAACATGGTTTAACCATTGCAAGATTTTCCCTTACCGTCTGTGATATCTTAAAGTTTTAGATTTCCCATCAATATGTCCACCAGGACACAGCAATAAAAACCTAATAGAAGTTCTAAACCTTCACTACTTTATCCAAAACTAAAAAAAAAAAAGGCTTGGCTTTACTTACATTTTATCATGTAAAAAAATTACATAGTTATTAATATGAAAATAAATGCAAACAATGTATTACACCCTTATTAATCGCTGACAATTTAATTATTTCACTGTACCTGAATCTTAGCTCAGAGATTCACTAACAATTTACAAAAGTGAGTCCCAAAACAGCGTAATTCCAAAATGGGCTTCAATTGCTTTTAGAAGTATCACTGAATTCTGAGTGATTTTGGTTGATCTAAAAATTTGACTAAGAAGCTGGTTCTGCACATTTTTTATATAAGATTTTTATGGTCAACATACAAAGATTAGTGTGGATGAAGGCAAAGGAAATATTTTAATTATCACAGAAGCATAAATAAAGGTAAAACCTATCTTGTACTAAGTTATCGGAAGTGTCAGCAAATTTATGTGGAATCCAAAGAAAGGTGTTTTAACAAGTTCAGTTGTATTTATTTGTTAGGCTAAAGAGGTGATCCATTAGAGGTAATGTATACTATTCAGTATTCACTAAAACATTGTTTTAAAAGTTCAACGATTAGTCGCACTCGCCCCTATAGAAAATTCATCAAATCTAGCTCTCCGACTGTGTTGAAACTAAAATCCCAACGTACTGGGCCTTGCAGTTCCCAAACAACTGAAGATACAATGTTACCTTTTATAATACTACAAAATATTTGGATTAATCAAAAATATGATTTCTCTTTAAGTATATGCATATATGACAAAAAAGGAAGCCAGTATACTTGGAATCACAGTATAATTAAATAATAATGAAACCAGAAATACTTTTACCAACCAGTGTTTACTATCACATCAATTAAATTATCCTGCAATTTAATGTGTGTGCCACACACTTCTTTTAATACTCTCATGTGGTCAAGATGTTTTTTTTTCTCCTCAAAAGAAACAGGTGAGGCTAGAAAATTACACTTTTCAGTTTACTTGCGCAGTGTATACTAAAAAAAACGAATTACAAGTTTTCATATCTGAGTATCTTGCATGGGGAAAAATGTAAAATACATTCACATATAAGGTCTGATTTACTAAAGGAGAAGGGAAGGTTCACTAAGCTTAGTGAATAAGGTAAAGTTGTTTTCACTTTGAATACCCAATGATATGCAGAGGAAGAAAAACAAAAAAGAACAGGTTTTTGACTTGCATATAACTGGATGATTGAGGTAAAAACGATTTTATCCACTAAGCTAAATGAACATTTTCTTCTACTTTAGTAAATAAACACAAATAAATCCTAGAATAGTAATGTATTGTTCAACATAAAGTAGAATACCTACATGTTCTCTGTCTGTCTATCCATAATTTTGAAATAATTTGACATTATCATTTTAAAATACAATTTTTTTTTCTGCTAACCTTTTTTGTTCAATAATTTACACAAACCTATATTAGTAATAAATTATAACAGTAAGAAGTTTCGTGATTCAAACATTTTAATGGCACACTAAGGTTACATTATTATTATTTTTTTTTTTTTGCCAAATTGATATTGCCTTTGTAGAGTGACATATGTCAAGCTTTTGGCAAGCAAGGAAGGTTATTACTTTTAAGCATTAAAGAAAGTCCTTTTCAGGAGTCTTCATCGAGGGATCTCATGTGAATCATTCTATAGTAGAACATACTCTGTGCTATCTAGGCAAGGACTTTTGTTCCACAGGGCTTATTTGTCTAAGACTTGAAGAGGATCAAAGATTGATGAGTAATCATGCTAATGACAATCTACAGGCAATTGCAAGATTTCGTAAGTTAGTTTTACTAAGTATGTCTCTATTCCTGTGTCTCTAGTGTTTTCATTTTTATAATCATGTAGTTATTTTTCAATTAAAGATTTATTATCCATGTATACTTGGCAACGGTTTAAAAATTGCTCATGTATTATTTTAATTACATTAAAAAATAGTGCTGGTTAAAATAGTACAAGTTGCCATACAACCTCTGATAGGCAGTAAGAGTTTATATAAATGGGCTTACCTGGATCTTTCCATCAGATCAGTTCTTAAAAAGTAGCATAAACAAAATGAATAATTGGTAAAAAGAATTCATTAAAAAAAATCTTCATAAAAGAATTCAAAAGGACTCTTCATCTTAGCATTTGGTCAAGCTGTTGAATTTGTGAGGAGGAAATACTGACTCGCCTTTTTATTATCTCAGGTGATAAATATTGCATTGCCTGCATTTAAAACTTTTAATACTAGGGGTGTGAGTTGTGGCACCTGTTTTTTTAATGTTCAGGTCAGTCTACTCTCTTATTTTTCCCAATTCTACTGAGCAAAAATGAAATGAGATGTTACCCCTGTTTGCCCCATTCTTTTTGGGGATCAGTTCTCTTGGAAATAAGGGGGCTGGTAACGCTTGATTGTCTGGCGTGTCTGCAAAGTAAGAGAGAGAGAGAAAGAGAGAGAAGAAGGGCCCTGCTAATGTTGCACTGAAATGATTCTCAAAGGCCCCCCAGGCTGCACTCAGCATCCAGACTTCATTAAATTTTCATATCAAGCACTTGGCCAAGGTCTATTTATGAAAATGTGCTTTCCGCTTCATGGAAAAAAACACGGGAATTAAATAAAAGAACAAAGAAGAATTCATTAATGCAAAGTATGTATGTGTGTGTGTGTGTGTGTGTATGTGTGTATATATATATATATATATTAGGATTACGCTCTAATTTTGGTGTCATATACTAGAGACAACCCATGCAAATTGTATGTTTAAAGCCAACAATCCAATCTACAGTATTTTTATTTTTTTTATTATTATTAATTCCAAAGTTAATGTTGGTACACTAGAAATATAAATACATCTCTAATTCCTTCTTTTTCTCTCTCATATTCTGTCTGTTTCTCTCTCTCTTATTCTCGCTCTCTATATATATAATATATATATATATATATATATATATATATATAGATATATATATATATATATATATATATATATATATATATATATTTCTAAGTTTCTCGTATATACAGTATATGAGGGATAGAGACCTATATTTTCCAGGAAATATCTTAAAAGATCTATGCAGTTATTGCATCTGGTCCTAACAGCCTGTTCAGAAAAGTTTCCCTCAATGTCTTGGGTGTACACACACACCCTCAACACAACGCACTCTTGCAACAACAACACTACATAATTTAAAAGGGCAGCCAGCACAAGGACCTCAGAGATGCTAACGTGATTAAAAACAAGTCCCTCATTCATTGGAAAAGTGTACACAATAAAATATATTCCCTGACTAATGCCCTCAGAAAAGGATTAATGTGGTCCCAGGCGAAATGCCAAATTGTGAATTTGAGGGAGTCTGAAACCATACTGAGTGATGGTTCTGGTGGATTGAAAGATGGACATATTAATGAGAGCTGGATATATTTCTACAAAGTTTACTGCAAACTTAAACCATTCTCACAGTGCTTCATTGATTTCTAATCACTTGACAAAACTCCACTAATTGTTTCAGTGGCAAACAAATGTTGCAGTCTCTATATATGGGAAACAGTTAATACAGATTTAAATCTGGAATATGAACCTTTAATCAATATGCTTTTATTCACTCTTTTCACTCATTTCTGCAAAAACACCAAATAATATCTTCAATCATTGGCCACGTTCTTACTTCAGGAATTGAGATTCTCTTTACACTTGTTGCTTTAAAAAGACCGAAAAAAATGAACTTGTTTTAATATATTTTTTTGTGCCTTAATGATTAAAAATAACAATTATTTAAAAGATACTTTTTTCCCTAATGTATTTGTTCAACATGTCAATAGAAACATTGTCTGCAAAACAATACTATTACTACTACTACAACTACTACTACTACGACTACTACTACTACTACTACTACTACTAATAATAATAATAATAATAACAATTGAAAATAATAATAATAATACTAAAGAAGAAGAAGACAAAGAAGAAAACCCTTATTATTCATTACTTATCTTAAGTCTGTAATCTATAACTGGAAAAAAATACACACACACACACATATATATATATATATATATATATATATATATATATATATATATATACGCATCATATAAATTTTCCTCAGCTGTCATAGACATGGCATTCAAATTCTATTATTCTATTAGTCACACTATGACCTTAGATGCATTTATTTTATGTTAATAGGATATTGATTATTTTTATATTAATATTTATTTCATAAGCTTAAAATGCATGTCTTCAAGGACTTGCTGCAATTTTGTATGTAAATATTTTCACATTGTTCCCATTTTGGAAGCAGAACCTGTGATATGTGTAATAAATTGCATATCTGATAATTTCTTCTGTTCCCAAGTATGCAAAGCAATCAATATGTTTGTATCTGGCATTCATTATTTATTATATTTGGGATTTTTTGCTGGAAAACTGCCATGGCAGCTTTTGAAATCCAGGAACAGAATATGATAGCGGAGAATCATTTAATCATTTCACTTTTTTTTTTATCTGTGGGTTATTTTATGCATCACATATTTTATTTTATTTCCCTCCTTTCTACTTTAATCTAGGATACAATGCTTTTCAGAAATTACTACAATATTCCTAATTTAGTGACAGATGATGCATTTTAACTACTTTTAATTCATCTATATTTTGCCGTAAAAAAGTTAGCAGTCCATAAAGAAACTATTTTCAGATCATTAATATTGGTTTGTTTTGCCTGTTTACAAATTATAATATTGGCTCATGCACCATATTTTCATCTAATAGCATAGAATAAAGTAATTATATTAGATCTATCTATCTATCTATCTATCTATCTATCTATCTATCTATCTATCTATCTATCTATCTATCTATCTATCTATCTATCTATCTATCTATCTATCCTTCAATATGTCCATCTATGTTTTGCATCCTAAAACATTTTGATGATAAGAGACTGGTACTGCATTCCCATAGATTGTAAAAATAGGTGTGATTTAAGTAGGAATTTATATAAAGATCATTGTGTTTTAGACTTAGATGTATATATCTACTTTTATGTCAGTATATGCCTTAAAATGTTAAGGTTAAATTTTATTTACATTATCTGTAATGTCCAAATTATGCACAATGTAGATCATATTAGGCATTCCAATGCCTGGGTGATAGATGTGCATTTATTTGTCTTTGAATGATTATTCAGCAGCCATGACTTGCTACCACCATCCCATCCTTATGGGCACCTAGATATGGGTGTCAAGCTTGAGCTATTAAATAACGAAATAGATCTTATTAATATTTCGCTCTTGTGTATTTGTATTTGTTATGGCTTGTCTTTACATTTAAATTACAAAGTGTTTTGAATCAATTTTGGCTATGAGAATACATGAGGGATAACCTTCTGATCTATGTTTTGATCCTTACTAAAGCATCTTTGTTGGGCACTTAGCTTTAGTCTTTATTGACATTTCTTCTGTTAATGAAATATTTCTTTGATTTTATGAGGTTCCTTTTACTTACTGCAATCCATGTTGATTTAAAATACAGAAGTAAGGAAAAACTGTCTTCCAGATTTCTATAAATATTACTACTCTAAATATCTATATAATATGCTAATAAACATAATTAATATATATTTTCAAACGATTGTGTGTACAATAAATACTACTAATGTAGTAATTTTCACACTGATTATTTGTTCATATCAAATTACGTTCAGGAACAAATTATTGTTTGAAATCCTTGTTAACCATTTTTAAAACAGACAGATAGGCTGAACCAGTGAAAAAAGTAAGCGCCTATATCCACCTCATATTATTGTACTTTTCGTTCTTAATTTAATCTTTCTTACATTAAATGTAAGCGAGTGTAGAAAAAATAAATTAAGAACGAAAAGTACAATAATATGAGGTGGATATAGGCGCTTACTTTTTTTCACTGGTTCAGCCTATCTGTCTGTTTTTAATATGGTTAACAAGGATTTCAAACAATAATTTGTTCCTGAACCTAATTTGACATGAACAAAGGATCAGTGTGAAAATTACTACATTAGTAAATAATTCCGTATGTCTATTATTTGTATTACACATTATAATTCTTAATTGATATTATGCTTTTGACAGCAATATTGATCATAAATGTTTTTCCTGTAAAAATGCATAAGGTGTAGCCATCTGTGGAGTACATAAATTATTTTAGTCTTGACATATTTATTTGATAAAATAAAAAAAAAAGATCTGTTTATTTCTTGCTTTCTCTTCATGAAGATATCACTGCAATTCAAAAAGCTGACTCAACAGACTGTCTAACCTAATTCAGTGTATGACTGATGATATCCAGAAAATGGCAAACTAGGATACAGTTATGAAGAGTTTGTGTATGTTTTTGCCTAATGTAAACAGACAAACTAACATAGCCCTCTGAGAGTTCCCTATATCCCATCTACTTTTTTCTGATGATAAATAAATATACTGGCCAGACTTTATATCCTGCAAAATAATCATATGGAATTTTTAAAATGTGTACTATCCATTTATTATTTTACATGCAGTCAGACTCAATGCAAGTTTGTACTACTACAATCTTAATGAGAATATAAAATGAACGGTCCTTCTTAGAAAACATGCCTGCTTTATAAAATATACATTGCCCAATTTACATAGTTACATAGTTAGTCTGGCTGAAAAAAGACACAAGTCCATCTAGTTCAACCAATAAATCTGTCAAGTGTTCCTGAAAAAAGTTTGCTGATAATTTTCTATTCTTTCAGATGAATGTAACTGTAGACAGGTGTCTTGCCAGACAGTAATTGTTTTAACTCAGCTCATGAACATTTAACATATGTTCATGACCATACTAAAAAAATGACTTTTATTGTGTAATATTATCTTTTTTGTGTTGACAATTGCAATTTTATGGATTACTCTGTTTTTTCTCTATTTTTATATTTTACTGTAGTACAATAAAGGATATACCATGTAAAAAAGCTTGTGTTCACTCGTTACCAGGACAGGTAAAATGTGTTTTTTTTTTTAAACATGTTGAAAAATATGTAATACTAACTTAATATGTTTTATTTTCAAACAATTATTTAGAGGAAAGCTAGGTAGTACAAATTTGTACTTCTAAATTTTTCTTGAAATTTAATGAACTATAGCAAGTTTTCTTAGTAAAAGTAAAAATGCTACAATAGCAGTAAAACAGTTTTCAGCAATTTATGTTCGCTAGTATGCAGATCCACCTCTCTATAAACATACACACTCATACACAAACACACACACATACACACTCACACAACATCTTTATGTTTAAAATGAAATACATGGTTGTTTTACAGGCACACACTCGATTAATTCCCTAGCACAGGAAACTGGTGGTATTACATAAATAATTGATAAATATAGAAATACTGTATGTAAGCTGTCAGTACTCTGGTACAGAATACCCTTGTTGCCCAAGGCAAATTGGAACATTAAATTCAAATATAACTTGTTCCATTTTACAAAGCATTAAAAAGAATAACATTTTATTATTTATTATTTATTATATAGATTTAAGCTTACATTAAAAAATTCATTTTTTTCTACTTTCATCATATCTCTGCATCTATATTTGTGTCGTTTGGTCATTTTGTAAGGAACCTTCACTTTTAGGTAACTTTGAACCTTTTCTCCCCATATGATGTTCCCCTACAATTTTCTGAAGTACAGTAAATTGACTAATCTATATAAATAGAGAGGCAAGTTGTATAGTAATGTGAATAATCTATATATTATATGTACAGTAGTATGGTATAAGCAAAACATATGTTATATGAACACATGTACATATCAGTGTTCACAGTTTAACAATGAACAGATAATTACTCCAAATATGCACAGCAAAAATACTATAGAAAAAAATGTAAAAACTTCAGCTTAATGATGTCATGAGCTTTTGGCACACTCCTTTATGTTTTTTGCAATGAGGCTTATTACAAATTAAATGACATAGTGGTCGGTCTAGTATAAAAGAATCTTACTCAACTGAAAAAGCAATAAAGTTGCCTGATTGTTTTATAACCTACAGAAAACCTAAACCTGGGAAATTAAATTTACATCTTGCAGTGTGCTCCTTCTCAGTTAACAAATGTATCATATTTCTTTTACTGTATTTTTAACACAGACATTATGAAGTTTGCAAAGCAGTCCATGTTTATAGCTAGAAAACAAAGTACAAAATGAACTAATTTTCATTAGTAAGAAAAATTGCATCAAAATAACAATACAAGAAAGAATGAGGTAAATCGTGCATGGTTTATTTGAAATTCTGTAGCATACACAGACACAAAAATTCATTTGGTACACACATAGAAAATTAAATACTCCATAAAAAAAAAAAAAATGAAACAAGTGGAAAAATTTTAATATGCCAAGCAATGTGTGCCTTGCCAAAAAAGTGCAACATTAGACATTTTCAAAATAATTAACTTTACCAATCCGATGAGAAATTGATTACATATAAGTTAAACTTTTTTTAAAACTTTAAAAATAAAACTCTTGCCTGTGTAATCAGTCATTTGCATTAAATTAAAATAACGCACAAAACTTGGTGAGATTGTGCTAAAAATGCTAGAGAAGATATGTACTTTCACATACACTGTCATATCCATTTCAAGGGGAAAAACCTAGGGGGAAATGTGAACAAACTCATTTGATTGTCAAAGCATCTTTGTAGTGAGATAACAGGGTCATGACTATTTGAACTCAGTTGCTTTCTACAGAGTTTATGGATCTGAGCATGTGCTTTCTAGCAGATGATGAGGTAGAAAAAGAAGAGTTATTGCAAATGCAATGGGAATTCATTTTGGAGAGAAAGATAAAGCAAACCATGCAATGGATCAGACTGCCTTTTTGTCAATGGGTGTCAAGTTTATTAAATTAAATTATATTATATTCAAGGTGTGTGTGTGCTATACAGAAAATTAAATTAGTAATAACTTAAAACTTTAACCATTGGTGCAATTTCATCACAGATTAATATTTACAATAATAAATATAAAAGGGTAGTTCAAACTGAGAGAAGCAGATTGATAATTCAAGTTTTGTTAGCTTTGTTTGTCATTCCTTTTAGATTTTTGTGTTTTAATATTTTTTTTAAGTTTGACAAAGTCGCATGAAATTTTTTCAAAGAAGTCAAACCAAAGACTATCCCAAGCTTTCCACTCACCATTACAACTTTACATGTGGTTATTTTTACTGTATGTCCAAATTCTTTTCAATTCATTTGTTTGCCCAGGTATGACGACAATTGCAGGTTGGAGTGTATCTACATTTCCTTAGACTGGAACCAGTTAATAAGTCAGTTTAAAATAGTGCTTTGATTTTTCAGTATGTTGCAGAAAATTTCATTCTTTTCTGTTTCTGCCTTTGATTACAAAACCAGACGCGAACTACATTCTTTTTTAAGTCTAGTTTTTCAGCTATTGCTGCTATCTTCTCTGAAGAAGGTCTTGGCTGGACAGCAAAATAAGCTTCTAATGATCGTTTTTCTGGGGCAGCAATGGAAGTACGTTTGCGTTTTTTGTCTCCCCCAGTAAAGATTTCAGGTTTCGTCATTTTTTCCCTCTGTGCTCTTTCGGCCTCCTCTAGCCAAGCTTCCAAAATGGGCTTTAAGGCCACCATATTGTTATGAGATAATGTGAGGGACTCAAACCTGCAAATGGTGCTTTGGCTGAGACAACCAACACCTGGGATCTTCAGGTTGGCCAAGGCAGATCCAACATCAGCCTGTGTCACACCAAGTTTTATTCTCCTTTGTTTGAATCTTTCAGCAAAGGATTCAAGTTCTCTTGGGTCTGTTTCACTCTCAGAGCAGGACATTGCTGTGTGAGTTACCAGTGTATGGTTATGGGAAATGTTCATAGATTGATTGTGGTGGGCCATGTGGTTCATGGCAGACATATGGGTGTGTGGATGGGAGGGTGTCGTTCCAACATCTGGTCCCGGGACACCTCCTAAACCAAGGGCAGGATTTAGGTGATCTAGAAGGTCCCCGTCTAAACCCTGTGAGGGCTGGTGATGAGGATGATGATGATGATGATGTGAATGGTGGGTTGTTAAGACGGAAGGGTGATGCAAATGCACTGAAGAAGAGGTTGGAGTGCAGGAGACGCTGCTCATGGTGTGGTACGTGGCATCTGGTTTAAACGGATGTGTTTTCTGTGCAACAATATCCACGGCTGCCAAAGCTTCAGCTCCTCTAAGTAAAGTTTCATCAAAACCAGCAAAGATATTGCTTTGAAGCTGAAAGCAAAACAGAAGAGGTGTAAAGATCTTAATACATTCTTTCTTCTTGGTGTTTAACAAACCTAATGCACACATGTGTCATGCTAGCTGCTGCAGATTCTATGCATCATTTATCCATCATTTATTACATTTGTGCAGCTGAATAAGCATTTAAAAAAGCATTTAAAAAAGTAAACACCTGATAGAGGTATGCCAAATATGAAACTAAAAAGAAAAAAAAATCAACTTCTAGTTAAAACTAATTTCATTTCATTTTTTTTAATTCAAGCTGTCATAAACTGAAGCTGCAATGGATCTAACAAGAATACAAAATAGCCTGTTACAATTATAACTTTTTACTTGACAAAAACTCTGCATCGATCTGCCTTTTTTTATAGTATAAGCTTATAAGACAAAATGATCCAAATAAATTGACACTTACCTGTGGTGCTTGAAGACAAGCTCTGCGGATGGCTTCTGAGCTAGTATGGAGTGGACCATATTTAGGCTCATGTAGGATCGGATGCATGCTGAACGCCTGCTTGCTGTTCATGGACATCATTTTGAAAAAGGTCCTGGGGAAAGCTTCGTAGCTAGTGCATGAGCAGATTGGAATTTGGTTTAGCTTCGCTCTTTTTGGTGTGTTGTTATTGTCTGAGTTCTTATCACAGTATCAGTGGCAGTGACCCCTCCTCCTGATTTTTTGATTGGAGCAGCTTGAGAGCAAAGAACTCCTCCCTAATGAAAGATGAGCTTCAGGCAGTGAGATCACTCCGAGCATCATCAACCACTCCTTTAGCCTTCCCTTGAGTCCTAATGAACAGCAGGCAGTCAGGTGGCTAAGGATGTATCCTGATACCATTGTGTGCATGAACTGTTACATTGCACAGCATGCAGCTCACAGTAAGAGGATCTTCTTAGCCTCTGCTTGTGAGACAATGAAAGAGAAGGCATCCAGGAGAGGAAATTACTAGCTACAAGAATTACAGCTGGCAAAGCGTGACTACAAGACTCTATTCATTGATACAAAGTAGCCTGTTTGCAGATGCAGATCTGCCTTTTATTTTATTGCACTGCTCAATCTTGATATATTTATTTATACATTGTTTTTTTATTTTTGGCAATGTAAAAATGAAAAAAAAAAAACATTTTTAAAAATTCAAATATGTGGATAAATTGGCTAAAGTTTCCCTTCTGTTATCCAATAATGTAAGAAGAACATTCTTTATTTAATGATTTGGATAGGTGAATACTACACAATTTATTTTGTAAACAATCTCAACTCCTTTAGTAAATAAGTAAATCAGCCTCACTGACTGGTCAAATCCAAATAGTGTATATATAGTGTATATATATATATATATATATATATATATATATATATATATATATATATATATATATATATATATATATATATATATGTGTGTGTGTGTGTGTGTATATAGTATATATATATATGTATATATATATATATATATATATATATATATATATATATATATATATATATATATTTATATATATACGTATATATATATATATATATATATATATATATATATATATATATATATATATATATATATATATGTATTGCCAACAGTCAATGTTTTCCAGCTGTAATTATACATATATATATATATATATATATATATATATATATATATATATATATATATATATATAGCGAGAGAGAGAGGGAGAGCATATAAAGTGCTTGAGGGTGTTGTTACCTTACCACTTATTTTTTTATAAATATATTTATATGTACAAAATGAAGAAAGAAATTGGGACTTTACAAGTCTTCTTAGAATAACTAGCCATACACCATATAGATATAAAACATTATTTTATTACAATCCTTAAAAAATGTATGTCATAGGAAGATAGACACTTCATAAAACATATTGTACCAGCATCATACTACTAAACCCCATACACTCCCCCCTCTCTCCAATAAGTGGTATGCCCTCTGAAAACTAGTAGCGTATAGCATTGGTCAAGATCATACGATACAGAAATGTCAACAATTGAGGGAATAAACAACCCGAGAGACGCACATAACCCCCATATCTTATTTTTATATACCCTTACATACTTTTAATAAACTTTTGCCTAGAAACAGGATTTTTTCGGTTGGCATATTTTGCATGATCCTAGCTGAATCCATTTAAATTTGGCTCTTCCATCTCTCTTTATTATATACTTGAAAACATATATGCATTACGTTTTATCTTTGAAATTGCTAGGTTGCCATATCCGGCTTGAGTTTTGGCTACTTCTTGCTGAATTGCCCACAATTCAAGCCGTAGGTGCACTTGTCGGCATCACCCAGCTCGAAAAACGTCAATTGTTTAATTGTCTTTTGTTGAAAGAGTCCACTGAAAAGTGACTGCATCCAATCAGATGCAGTCACTGTTCAGGTATTCTGACAGCCGGAGGTGGCACTCTTTTACACGTGCAGGGGAGATTCATCCATTCACACTAGCGTGGATGGAGGAATTTGTTAGATTTCCTTTGTTAAATTGGAGTTCCAGTCGTAGTGTAGTGTAGCTACTGACTTTTACTAAACACATACTCACCTGTCCCAGGATCCAACAATGTGGTCAAACGAACCGTTGCCTCTCTCCCTCTCCTGTCCCCGGAGCCGGCATTTCAACTGTAGGCACACTGCGCATGCGAGAGTCGCACTGCAGCTGCTAAATGGTCTGCAGGGAAGGAGGTGGAGAGGAAAACTCAAAACCAGGTACCTGCTCCCCCCCCCCAAAAAAAAATGACATGCCAAATGTGGCAGGGGAAAGGGGAGGAGTACTTAAAGCGGAACTTCACATTTTGGGTGGAGCGCCACTTTAAGTCTGCAGGCTGTACAAAATAAGTCTTTAAGTGTATGCCAGCTTTACATGAAAAAAAAAATACTGTGGTCAAGCTCAGTATCTATCTAATGTCAGGTATACATCACCCATTTTCTGCCCTGATCACTGTGTTAGTAAAAAAAATGTATATTACATTATTCTATTCCGATTGAAAAATCCAAGGTATATGATCCTCATGTCTGTTTAGAAGTGTGAATCCTTAAATCTTGGGGTGATCTTGACTGACTGTCACCAGGACAAGAGGTGAGGGTAAATCTTCCAATTCTGACATCTTGTCTCCCTTTGTAGTCATTTCCTCTTACTTCCTGTTGTATCTCCAAAAAGTAGAGGAAAATCTCCCCAATGAGACACAGACAGTAAAAATGAACCTCTGACTGGGGTTTTAACCCTTCCTCACTATGCATTACTTTAAAAAAAATGACCATCTATACACTTCAGAAAACCTGCACTTTTTTGTGTATTTATGAATGATGGAGGTGGGTGCAGCTTCTACTTATGCACTAAGAAAAAGTGAACATTCACTTTTCACAGAACAAACGCTCTGTACCTTTTGTTAATAAACCCTATTGTTTGCAGAAACTTGCCTGTGATGTCTGGACAGCACGTGTAAAAGAGTGCCTAGAGGGTCTGGCAGGACAGCTTGAAGCTGAAAGGATTGGGTGCTCTTTGATTGGCAAGCCACAAGCCAAAGTTTAACCCAATCTACAAAATGCTTTGCAGCCTAATTCTGTGGCATTCATTTACAAAAGGGGTAGAGAACATTCACTCTGAAGAGAATAAGATGACGCTAAGGTAAGGTGAAGTTCACTTTGATATTTAAGCTGGTCATGCACTGAATGGAAAACATTGAAGAGATTCCTCCATCCACTCTACACAGTGCAGATGAACGAATCTCCTGCTTTGTCTCCAGCATTCTGCCAGCTGCCGCTGCCAGCTGTCAAAATACCAAAACAGCGGCTAGAAATGCTCTAATTCAATTCTTTATTTGAAGGATGTTTGGCTGTAGGGGGCCAACAGGGCCATCCACACAGCAAATTTCAGCTGGTTCATCAGGAACCGTATTCAATTTGCAGAGTACATGGCCATCTTTAATCATGTGCAAGGGAAGTTGATAGGGAAGTTTTGATATCACAGGATTGATTGAAGTGAATGTAAAATTCCCCTTACTCATTAAGCTACGTGGACATTCACCTTGCAAAAGTGAGAACTCACTACTCCTTTAGTAAATAAGTTCCAACAATTTTGTGAAATAGCAACTCCCTTTTCTTTAGGGTTACCTACATTGTTACATAGTAGGTGAGGTCGAAAAAAGACACAAGTCCAACCTATGTGTGTGATTATATGTCAGTATTACATTGTATAGCCCTGTATGTTGTGGTTGTTCAGGTGCTCATCTAATAGTTTCTAGAAACTATCGATGACCCCCCCCCCCCCGCTGAGACCACCACCTGTGGAAGGGAATTCCACATCCTTGCTGCTCTTACAGTAAAGAACCCCCTGCGTAAAGGTTAAACCTCTTTTCTTTTAATTTTAATGAGTGGCCACATGTCTTGTTAAACTCCCTTCCGCGAAAAAGTTTTATCCCTATTGTGGGGTCACCAGTATGGTATTTGTAAATTGAAATCATATCCCCTGTTAACTTAGCAAAAGCAAAATGAAGGAGACCAAGCCTTTTTGCCCATAGAAATACTGCACAGTACTTTTGTGCTTTTAGAGACGTCAAGTAATCCCTGCTGCAAGCTTAAGTTCTTGTGATCCTCCTCATTCACAAGGACCTGGGGAGGCTCCTAGGATGCATACAGGTTATGGCCTATGGCACACATGATAATGATGTGGTCACCCTACCTCTTTGATGACATCATTTGGGACTAGCTATAGAAAAGATATTACTTGCAAAACTCTGACTGCAATAGGTGATATTTTGCTGAAAAACTGCAAATGCACAGGAAAATATTGCTGCATTATACTAAAATGTTAGACAGCAATACAAGATACTCTTCCCCTATATAGCATGCAAAAAATCTTATCCATGGACTACCAAAGTCATGCACAATGTTGCAAAACTGAGCCTGGAATGTTTTGTGTAATGTTATATTTTTCTCTGTTGTCAATATATGCCAATGTTTCCCTGCCTATGAGGAATAGTGGAGGATCATATATTTTTATATTTAATTCCTGAATGAGTCTTCTGTGTAGGGCCAGGTTTAGATTGAATACCGACAACCTATATTGGGTTTTCCTGCCGATGAGAAATAGTGGAGGATCTGCTATTTCTGGTATTGCTTCCTGAATGATTAGTGTCTTCTGTATATGGAGTGAATAGATTCAATGACACTGCAAAGGAATGCACCCCCTTTATCCAAAATATTAACAAAATGATAGTGGGTTTCTTTAAGAAATTAGCAACAATACTGTGAGACTTCATTCTTCTGAATTACTTTGCATTATTTTCCTCCACCTCCCAAATTCCTGATACACAATTTTGTTTGCAAAGAGCTATTTTTTGCAGCCTCTCATTGCAGGCTTTCTCGCCTTCTTCCCCCTGCCCGAAGCCTCCTGGGATAATGGTGTCTTGGGAGGCTTCAAGTCTCTGCTGCAATGCGCATGCATGAGTTAATTGTTGACACTGTGCATGCGCAAATGTCATCAGGGGGCCAGCTCAAAGAACTCTCGAAGAGACAGCCAGCTCCTTGATGTCAGAAGAGCAGCACAGTGGCTTATTGGCTGGCACTTGTGCCTTGTAGCACTAGGATCATCGTTTCAAATGCCAACCAGTACATTACCTGCATGAAGATTGCATTTTCTCCCTGTCAGGGCTGGTGCAAGGATTTTTGACACCTTAGGGGAAACCTAATTTTGCTGCCCCCATTAACTCCACTCCTGACCACACCCCCTTTTCCCTGCCCATGTATACCCCAACTTTTTAACGAAGCACCCATCAAATGCAGCCCACCAGCGCCCATAAAATGCAGCCCACCAGCACCCATCAGATGCAGCCTACCAGCACCCATCAATGCAGCCTACCAGCACTCATCAATGCAGCCTACCAGCACTCATCAATGCAGCCTACCAGTACCCATCAAGCAGCCTACCAGCACCCATCAATGCAGCCTACCAGTGCCCATCAATGCAGCCTGCCAGCGCTAATCAATGCAGCCTACTAGTGCCCATCAAGCAGCCTACCAGCGCCCATCAATGCAGCCTACCAGCGCTCATCAATGCAGCCTACCAGTGCCCAACAAGCAGCCTACCAGCGCCCATCAATGCAGCCTACCAGTGCCCATCAATGCAGCCTACCAGTGCCCATCAAGCAGCCTACCAGCGCCCATCAATGCAGCCTACCAGCGCTCATCAATGCAGCCTACCAGTGCCCATCAATGCAGCCTACCAGTGCCCATCAATGCAGCCTACCAGTGCCCATCAAGCAGCCTACAAGCGCCCATCAATGCAGCCTACCAGCGCTCATCAATGCAGCCTACCAGTGCTCATCAATGCAGCCTACCAGTGCCCATCAAATGCAGCCTACCAGCGCCCATCAAATGCAGCCTACCAGCGCCCATCAAATGCAGCCTACCACCACCCATCAATGCAGCCTACCACTGCCCATCAATGCAGCCTACCAGCGCCCATCAATGCAGACTCACTAGCGCCCATCAAATGCCGCCTACCAGCGCCCATCAATGCAGCCTCACCAGCGCACATCACAAGTAGCTTTACCAGGACCCATCAAATGCAGCCTACCAGTGCCCATCAATGAATGTTTGCTTGCTTCCATTAATTTAGGAGTCGGGAGACAGACACAGTCCTCTACCACCGCTGCGCCTCTGACACTATGTGTGAACGGAGGCCTAGTGGTAGCACCGGCCCTGCTCCCTGTGCTTGTGTGGATATCCTCCTCCAATGTAATGCTGGCAGTTTGGCCCTAGTATGTATGTATGTATGTATGTATGTATGTGAGGTAGAGACGTTAAACTCAAAATGTGCCTCCTAACGTCCTAATGTGCATTGGACACATAAGATAACATTGAGCTATTTCTACAGGCAGAACACAAACCTCTGTAGAAGCAATGTTTTTATGCCAGTGTGCATGGAGTCTTAGCGTAAGGTTATCCAGGACAGGGACTGATGTGAATGTGTAATATATAGGGTCAGGGCTGTTTTTGGTGTCAAAAGGGAACCTACTCAATATTTAGTGGGTGGTTATAAAGTTATGGCTGATCAGTGTATGTGAAGTGCTGTATAAACTGCCAACACTATATAAATACCTGTAACATACCTCCCAACATTTAGAGATGGGAATGAGGGACACCTACTAACAAACGTATGTAGGCATAGGACACGCCCCCTGCCACAGCCCCTTAAAGGAGGATTAACCAAAAAAAAAAGTTAATTAAATCCACAAGGACTTTTTTTTACTATTATTATTCCTTTATATTGGCTTTAAAAATTTACAAATGCAGCCATTTAGAAGTTGGATGAAAGGTTTAGCACTGGGAAACACTTTTTGAAAGATGAAAAGTGCATTTTATATAACTATATATCCTATATAGATCAGACCAAAATGAGGTACAAATGAGGAGGAAAGAGGGACAGAGGGACATTGCTCCAAATCAGGGACAGTCCCTCCAAATCAGGGACAGTTGGGAGCTATGCCTGTAATAAATACAGAGGAGATGGCAGTGTAGGGCCCAGCCTGTGCAGTGGCTTATGCTGCATATAAGATGATTTTTTTGGAAGACAACCCAACAGACAAGGTAAGAGGGGAGTAAAGGGGGAGTGACATTCCTATTTAAAATATTAAACCCCCAACCAAAAATGTAACATATTGCAGTTTACAAATCATCAAATGTGGTGGCTGCATTTGTTTTCCTCTGGTAATCTGGCCAGTAACACACCTCCTGTATTACCCTCTGAATGAAGGAGCAACAGAGACACCTTTAGCATTGTTAATCTGAGGGGAGGGGGGTACTAACAGATTTAGATACACTAACAAATTAAAGCCAAACTCCAGCTAACACTTATGTCCTGTGCACATGGTTTCCGACAACTTTGTGCGACCGTGTGTATGCAAGACAAGTTTGAGCCAACATCCGTCAGAAAAAAATCCATGGATTTTGTTGTCGGAATGTCCGATCAATGTCCGACCGTGTGTACAGGGCATTACACTTATGCCCCGTACACACGGTCGGATTTTCCGACAGAAAATGTGTGATAGGACCTTGTTGTCGGAAATTCCGACCGTGTGTGGGCTCCATCGCACATTTTCCATTGGATTTTCCGACACACAAAGTTTGAGAGCTTGCTATAAAATTTTCCGACAACAAAATCCGTTGTCGGAAATTCCGATCGTGTGTACACAAATCCGACGGACAAAGTGCCACGCATGCTCAGAATAAATAAAGAGATGAAAGCTATTGGCCACTGCCCTGTTTATAGTCCTGACGTACGTGTTTTACGTCACCGCCTTCAGAATGAGCGGATTTTCAGACAACTTTGTGTGACCGTGTGTATGCAAGACATAGGTGTGCGCAGATTATTGCATTAGGGTGTGCACCTCAAAGTTCCAACACACATGCGTGCGTGACATATTTACCGGCCTCTTCCCCGCTCTCCTTCCTGAAGCAATGGGGGGAGGGGCGAGCGAGGGAGCTCACAGGGGATTCCAGGCAGCAGAAAGAACAGGGACAGAGGGGTGGCATATATTGGTATGGTATTGCTATTTTCCTCCTGTGGCAGCTGAATGTCGGTGAGAGGGAGAGGAGGAGAAGCCTACTTTCAGCTGCTGCAGGAGGAAAATACAGATTGATTCCACTAAATTGCACCTCCTCTCCAGGTTCTTGGGGTCAGCAAGGAAGGATTGCAGTTTACCCGTCACCTGCCCATGATCACTAGGGAGATCGCCATTGATGGGTTGCCAACCCCAGGATTAGGGTGTGCCCAGGCACACCTGGCACACCCCTTGCGCACGCCTATGATGCAAGACAAGTTTGAGCCAACATCCGTCGGAAAAAATCCTAGGATTTTGCTGTCGGAATGTCCAAACAAAGTCCGACCGTGTGTACGGGGCATTAAAGTAATTACATTTGCTTACACTTAAAGCAATCACAGCAACAGTGTTTTCATTTTTGGGATAGAGGTTTTACATAAATAAACACTGATCATTGTAAGCACCCCTGTCAGTAGTAAATGCTTTTTCTCAACCCTGTTACTGCTACATCTGCAGGACAGCTTGTTCTGTTAAAAAATAACAGACTGGATCATCAGGTGAAAAATAAAGAAAGAAAACGAATGCAGCCACCACATCTAAGAATTGGTAACCTGTAATTTATTAAATGTTTTCTATTGGGCCTAACACCACTTTAAGCCTTTTTTTCTTTTTTTTTCTTTTTTTTTGCTAAAAGGGTAACTGTCTCCTTTTTCATTTTTCTAGGTTGCCTTGCTCTTTGTTCTCAGAGTTTTTTTTTTTTTTTAGTGCATAAAATGAAGAGCTAACACCAGTCAGCAAATAGGTGAGCTAATTAGCAAAGAAATGAAAATAATAAACTCCTTGATGAGTTGAGGTTTTGTTAGAAAGTTCCTATTCATTGTAAGGCATTGGCTTCTATTGTGTGTATCTCCCTGGCATTGAGCATCACTCCGCTGTCCACACTGTGTAATCTGATTCTTGTGGCTGAGATAATTTAGCAACAGCAGGAGAGGGTGTCAAAAGGCGTGCTCCCAGGAAGCCTCATGGAGAACATGCTGTCTGCAAACAAAAGACAGACACTCTGCTCATACTCATGTAGCCATCTATCCTGTACAAGTCTATTGGGTTTCTCATTTTGATTTTTACTTGCTAGGAGTAATACAAATAAAAGGAAAAAATATTATAAGCAGGGTACTGGTTTAAAACCTTGTCACGTAGTAAAGCAGACACCATATATATATATATATAACACGTTTACCGACCTTGCAATAGAAGAACGGGTAATCTGCAGTCCAGAACCGGAGAGCCTTAAAATATATATGTCTGACATAGGCGTGCGCAAGGGGTGTGCCAGGTGTGCCTGGGCACACCCTAATCCTGTTGTTGGTAACCTGTCAATGGTGGACAGGCAAATCGCAATCCTTCCGTGCCGACCCTCAGAACCTGGACAGGAGGTCCCTCTTTTCTCTGTTCCTCTTCCTTCTGTTGCCCGGGTCCCCCATGTGCTCCCTTGCTCCCCCTTCCTCCCAATGTTTTAGGATGGAGAGCGGGGAAGAGACCGGTAAATATGTCAAACGCATATGTGTTGGAGCTTTGGGGTGCACACCCTAATGCAATAAGCTGCGCACACCTATGATGTCTGAGTCCAGCTCCGCCATTAGGACATGTGCATAGACCTCACCCAGAAAGCAGGAATACACTGGCTTTATAGGAGATACACTTTATTACCAAAGGTATTTACCTAACTTTAATGGCATCCCAGTCTTAGTCCGTAGGGTCCATTATTGAGCTGGTCCACCCTTTTCAGCTATAACAGCTTCAACTCTTCTGGGAAGGCTGTCCACAAGGTTTAGGAGTGTGTCTATGGGAATGTTTAACCATTCTTCCAAAAGCACATTTGTGAGGTTAGGCACTGATGTTGGACGAGAAGGCCTGGCTCGAAGTTTCCATTCTAATTCTTCCCAAAGGTGTTCTATCGGGTTGGGGTCAGGACTCTCTGCAGGACAGTCAAGGTCCTCCACCCCAAACTTGTTCATCCACACTATATTGCCAAAAATATTGGGCCACCCCTCCAAATCATTTGGTGGAGGGGGGGTTATGATGTGGGGTTGTCTTTCAGGGGTTGGACTTGGCCCCTTAGTTCCAGTGAAGGGAAATCTTAAGGCGTCAGCATACCAAGACATTTTGGACAATTTCATGTTCCCAACTTTGTAGGAACAGTTTGGGGATGGCCCTTTTCTGTTCCAACATGACTGCGCACCAGTGCACAAAGCAAGGTCCATAAAGACATGGATGAGCGAGTTTGGGGTGGAGGAACTTGACTGGTCTTAACAGAGTCCTGACCTAAACACCTTAGAACACCTTTGGGATGATTTAGAGTGGAGACTGCAAGCCAGGCCTTCTCGTCCAACATCAGTGCCTGGCCTCACAAATGTGCTTCCGAAAGAATGGTCAAACATTCCCATAGACACACTCCTAAACCTTGTGGACAGCCTTCTCAGAAGAGTTGAAGCTGTTATAGCTGCAAAGGGTGGGCCAACTCAATATTGAACCCTCCGGACTAAGACTGGGATGCCATTAAAGTTCATGTAAGTGTAAAGGCAGGCGTCTCAAAACTTTTGATAATATAGTGTATGTATTTCATGAACTGGACATGATGGAGGGGATTGGCCATTTAATGGGGGTCAACATAACCATTTACTGATACATCTGAATTCTGTAACAGACTTAAAGTGATTGTAAATCCCTGACATGAAAAATGAACAAAGCATGTACTTCTATAGCATGTACTTGCCTCAATTCACAGTACTGTGTGCAATTTCTGTCTGGAGTCTGATTCCTTTGCTATCTGCATGAGTAATTTCTGACAGGGTATGCTGATTCTAAGCAATCAAGGGGGATGCAAGAGGGGAGCTCCAGCACACATTCTGTGATTGACAGCCTCAGCTTTGCATGTTTACTTATGAGATTGTGTAGAGAATAGTGTGTCCATTCCCTCCACTCAGGTCTCAGGTTACACTCAGCTCTCCTCTGTGAGCTGTGCCGTATGTGACATCAGATCCCTTCCTCTAGAAGTTCAGAAAAGATAGATCAATTCTGGACTTTAAATTGATATAGAGAAGAGATGACTACAGATAAACAGGTAGTACTTATGTAGGAGGGTTAGTTTAATCTCTGCGTATCACCTGAGGCCAGTCACTTCACTGGGTTTATGCCCAAAAACACGCAACAAGCAATTCAATTTGCTGGTTTTTTTTTTGCCTTTAGAGATTTGCCCCTTCTGTTTGGAGAAGAGCCTTTGGTTAATTTGCTTCTCTTTTACAGTTTTTTTCACAACATTTTGGGGTTGATTTACTAAAACTGTAGCATGCAAAAACAGGTGCAGCTGTGCACGGTAGCCAATCAGCTTCTAACTTCAGCTTGGTCAATTAAAGTGTTACTAAACCCAGGACCCTGCATTCACTATATCTGGTCTCCCACAGTACACAGAACATGGAAATGCAATGATTTTAGTAAATATAAACTGCTAAATGCCTTTTCTCATCAGCAGTATATAGCAGTCTTGTGACTTTTATAAGTGTCCAGCTGAGCACCCGTTAAAGCTTGTAGGAGGAATTTTCATTCTCCTCTGACTGTCCTATGAGGCTGCAGAACCCCTGAAACTCTGTCTGGATAGTGCTGATTGGCCCTGTGCATTGTATGCATTAAGATAAAAAAACCTTCTGTGTGTAGCAGCCCCCCCCCAGCACCCCACAATTACCTACCTGAGCCCCTTCTCTCTCCAGCGATGTCCACGATACACCTCCTGGCTGAGACAGAGCAGCAGCGCCATTGGCTCCCATGGCTGTCAATCAAAGTCAGTCAGCCAATCAGGGGAGAAGGGGGCGGGGCCAGGCCAGGGCTCTGTGTCTGAATGGATGCACAGAGCTCTGACTCGGCTTGGGTGCCCCCTGTAGCAAGCTGCTTGCTGAGGGGCATTCAAAGGAGGGAGTGGCTAGGAGCAGAAAAGAGGGACCCGAGAAGAGGAGGATCTGGGCTGCTCTGTGCAAAACCAACTGCACAGAGGAGGTAAGTAAAACATGTTTGTTTTTTTTTTTTGTTTTTTTTAAAGAAGCCATTACAATCACTTTAACTGTGTGCAGTAAAATAGTACAGAGTTCCTCTAAAAAGCAACTTATCCCATGTCACTACACACTGTAACTTGTATTTTGCATTAGGAGAGACATACTGAACCTGTGCTCACTCCACCAGTCCAGCGTGCCTCTGTTACCTCATTCCCAGTAACAGAATGGGGTCCCACCGAGCACCTAGAGTGGACCTCATACACGTTCTCACTTCATTTTGTCCTTCCCATACCACGTGACCAGGTCATAAAACTTCATAACGCTATTCTGGTCCAATTTGCTATGGGAGACAGACTGCAAGGAAGGGAGCCAGAACACCAACCTGAATTCATGGAGATAGATAGTCAGATAGATAGTACTGATTGATTGCGATTTTCTTAATATAAGGACTTTCATATGGATATATTTCATGTATTTAATAATTGATCTATTACCCAATTTGCTAGTATACAGTTTGAGGGCCTCTGGCTCTTAAAGTTATTGAAGTCTCGTTTATATAATAAAAATAACAAACATGTTATACTTACCTTCTCTGTGCAGTTGGTTTTGCACAGAGCAGCCCAGATCCTCCTCTTCGCCGGTCCCTCTTTGCTGCTCCTGGCCCCTCCCTCCTATCGAGTGCCCCCACAGTCAGCAGCTTCCTATGGGGGCACTGGAGCCGATTCATAGCTCCGTGTGTCCATTCAGACGCAAGGCCCCGCCCCCTCTCCCCCCCGATTGACTGACTGACTTTAATTGACAGCCATGGGAGCCAATGGCACTGCTGCTGTGTCTCAGCCAATCAGGAGGAGTGTCCCGGATGGCTTAGACATTCGTGGACATCGCTGGACAGAGATGGGGCTCAGGTAAGTAATTAGGGGGTGCTGGGGGGGCTACACCACACAAAAGTTTTTTTTTTTTATCTTAATGCATAGAATGCGTTGAGATAAAAAACCTTCTGCCTTTACAATTCCTTTAAGTCGGGTACACAAGATCAGATTATCGGACAAATTTTTATCTGTTTTTTTTTGCATGCTAGTCTCATATCAAAAGTGAAGAGGTTATTCAACATACAAAAATTCTCGTACCACAGAATACAACTTCAGAAGTGATGTAATGTGTTGAATTGTTTTGTATGTGTTCTTTCACTTCTGAGCATGCGTAGTCTTGCTCTTATGACTTTTTACTGTACTAATTAAACAAAATCGGATGTTGTGTTCACATATGACAAAAATTTTTATAGCCTGCACATCCAGTTTTTGTTTTCCGAAAATTCGGAATTGGCTGTTGAAAGCACCATAGGCAGATTGTTCGTCGAACGAAATTTTACTTCCGATATTCTGATCGTGTGTACAGACCTTTATGCCGCGTACACACGGTCGTACTTTTCGTCTACAAAAGTCCAACGGACGCTGACGGACTAAAGCTGGCTGGTAATCCGATCGTGTGTGGGCTTCTCCGGACTTTCAACGTACTTTTTTAGCCTCAAATCCGACGTACTTTAGATTTGAAACATGCTTCAAATCTTTACTTCGTAACTACGACGGACCCCGAAATCCGCTCGTCTGTGTGCTAGTCCGAC
Organism: Lithobates septentrionalis; assembly: GCA_037952835.1. Classification (NCBI taxonomy): domain Eukaryota; kingdom Metazoa; phylum Chordata; class Amphibia; order Anura; family Ranidae; genus Lithobates; species Lithobates septentrionalis. Next base: position 1,193,306 of record JBBDGP010000600.1, read on the forward strand.
GGACAAAAAGCCACGCTAGGGCACCTATTGGCTACTGGCTAGGAACTTCCTTATTTTAGTCCGGTGTACGTCATCACGTAAGAATTCGACGGACTTTTGTGTGATCGTGTGTAGGCAAGTCTGTTCGTTAGAAAGTATGCCGCAAGTCCGCCGCAAGTCCGCCGAAAGTCTGCCGGAAGTCTGTCGGACAGGCTGTCTGACTTTTGTAGACGAAAAGTACGACCGTGTGTACGCGGCATTAGGGAATCCACATATTAGAGCCTCATGGATGATAATTGTGCTAAAGGAAAAGATTTCAAAAATTCCTATTTTCTTGACCGGGGAAATCTGGAACTGCAAATGTTGGAGACTTATTGATTGCTATGGGTGGGAAATTTGACTTTTAGCACACATACTCAGCAAAAAATAAGCTAACATGATCATAGCTCTGAACCCCCTTCAAGTCTATGGGAGCTGAATCTTGTTATTATTTTCTGGTCTTTTTCAAGGCCAATTTGCAAGCGTTTAATCAAAAAGAGGATGGGTAGTTGGGAACTGCCTTGGAGGGCAAATCTAGTAAATAACATGCTTTAGTGATGGGCGGAAGCGTTTATCACAGCAGACGCGGAAGACCCACAGTACAGATGGCGCCGGCGAGGACACGAAATAAACGGCGATAGAACAAGAAATGTATACAGTAAGAGAAACGTTTTATAAAACAAAATAGTGATCAATTGTTTGTCAGTGATGATGTCATTTAGAATATTTGTAAATATAAATTATTTTTTGAGGGTTTACTACCGCTTTAAACCTGCATGTGAATTTGTGGAACAGTACAATGACTCCTTTAAAAGTCATTTTTTTTAACAATAATTGGCTGAGAATCTGCCATTTAGCAGTGATAGCATTACTGATGCTAAATGACAGATCCCTGCAGGCAGGAGTGGCCGGTCCATTAGGAGCACGGTGTCGCTGCCCCCCTAGTTTGCATGCGGGGATGCATGCAGGTTGCCGGACTTTTTTTTTTTTCAAGCCACATGATTAGATTCTGAGGCTCTAATTGGCTTGAAAAAGGTTGGGCTCAGAGCACAAAGTACAGGATAGTGGTCCTATTTCCCATCCGTCTGGTGGATCGGATCAGATGGCATTGGATGGAAACGGACAGGTGGTTAGAGGAGAGTGGGGCTGTGTCCGTGTCTGCTCTGCATAGTGGGGATCAACAGAGAGACCCCCCCCCCAGCTGAGCAAGCGGGTCCTGCTTAGTGGAGGCGCCCTTGTTAAAGGGGCCTAAGAGTTTTACAGCAGGTCATGTTCACGTGAAATAGGAACTGTTTAGACTGTCCGGCATAACCATTCCAGTATTAAACTGACAGTTGGAACCTGTAGTTTGAATCTGATCAGTGAATGTGTCTTACACAAACAGTTCTGCTTTATGACATTTTTATAAATGATATACTTTTTATTTAGAGCTAATATATATTTTTTTAATCTTGCACATCCCCGCAGATCCATCCATAAAATTGAGTTGTGCAGCCCAGTGTTATAAAGACAGAACACCTCTTCATTTAATTACACCTGGGGGTCCTGCATCCCTAATCTTTTCTGGTAGTTGTCAATAAATAATACACTTTTTAAAAATACATTTTGCAGTTCAAAGCCTTTCATAGGGCCATTGTGGGGCTTGAGATCCTTGCCTCGTATGCTTGATTTTCTGGTCTACACAATAGTTCAATAAGATGACAGGGAACAATGATTCAGTTATTGCTTATTTGATGTTGGGTAAAACAAGGAGCCTGGGTATTAAATCATTTACTAAAGACAATGTTTCTGACAGTATTTGGTGTTGTACGGAGTCCAGAACCTATTCTTAACAAGGGGATTCTCCACTAACTTGTACTGTACATTTTCCTAACTTCATAAAATTGTAATGCTGTGTGGCCACATGCTATTTAATGTTACACCATAATAACATTACAACAAATACTTTTATTAAAGCAGAGGTCTCTTCGAAATACTCATTCAACTCAATGTGAGCTGCTGTAATATTGCTGAATTGCTGTTATAGGATCAGGTCCTGTGAGCACTACATATTAAGATGAAAAAGTCTTTTACTTATGTATTGGTAGAATATTATGTATTATGTATTGGTAATAATTTCAGCCTCTCAAGACTGCTCCAAGTCTTGCTTCTGCCCAAAGAAGCATTTGAACTGCAATCCTCCACACCTGTAATAAATCCTTAGCTATGGGGTTGATTTACTAAAGTCAAATAGGCTGTGCACTTTGCAAAGTGCAGTTGCACTGTGCAAGAGCAGTTGCTCCAGAGCTTAATAAATGAGCAGAAACTCTGCTGACGTCCATCATCCAATCATGTTCAAGCAAAAATGCTGTTTTTTTTATTTTCCTTGCATGTGATTGGGTATTTTTTGCAAAATGAAGTTTTACCTAATTTACTAAGCTCTGGAGCAACTGCACTTTGCAACGTGCACAGCCTATTTGCCTTTAGTAAATAAACTCCATTGACTCTACTGCCTCTGTGTACACCAGGGGGAAAAGGGATACTAACTATATGCAGAAGCAGCTTAAAGGGTAACTCCATCTAGGGCTGCTTTTACACTGCTCCTTTAATTAAAATGCCGTAAAAACGCATATGCATTTTTGCCGCATTTCTGGCGCATTTTGCACCTGTAAAAAAAGAAATTATAAGAGAAATTACTGCGCTAGCCCAAATAAAATAAAAGAAGCTGACACAAATACGGACAAAATATAAAACAGAATGTGGAACACAGTGTAGCGCTAAATGGCAGCAATAGACATATAACCAGTGCAATACATCATAAAGTGCTGGTGAATTATATAATAATGGAAGAAATAAAGTGCTATGTGCAAATGTGCAAATTCAAATGGCCAGAACTACTGGGAAATAGAGTCATTGGATAATATGGTGGCTTCAGATGAATGTAAGATGATGACCATATATAATAAAAACAGTCCACACTTTGAAGAAAGAACTCCGTGATGGGGTGTATTCAGAAGTGAAGGCACGTACAATGGCCACAACAGCAAACAAAACACCAGGGATGGTGTGTCCTTCACCTGGGGTAGGGGGTAAAAACTCTTACCAGACATTGTGGACTCACATGCCAATGGCAGTGGGTCAATCACGCTTAGAAAGCCAGGACCTGGGACTCCAATGTTGGACCCTGGAACTCCCACAAATGAAGGCAGGACTGGAACTCAGACGGAGGTCACTCAAGGTGCAGGCAATGAAAGTGAACAATCTCACCCAAAGGATATGGGGATCATAAAAAGAAAAATGCTAATGTTTTCAGTCTTTTAATGAAGGAAGTTCTTTTTATTTTCAGCTCCAGCTCTCTCCAAACTTTGGAACCTCCTTTTGGTTACCAAAGCAGTAGAAACAGATTTAAATCTCCATGAGGTGAGAGTCCATTATGGCATTGTCCTTTGCTTGAATGCCCTTCGCAAATCCCGGGTCCTTCAGCAGCAACTCTCGATCCCGGTACTCAAGTTTCTGCTGCTCCACTGCAGAGATGGCACCTTTTACCTGTAGTTCCAGGTATAGAAGTACTTCTTGAGGATGAGACACCAGAAGGTGCTGCTGAGGACTGTAATTGCTCTCATAGGGTCTCAAATTTACTGACTTCTGCTCTTTCTTCAGCATTAGTTCAAGGCTGCTACTATAGGGTCTAATACTACTGGGACACGACTTTTTCAGGAAGGTGTCCTGCAAAATTTAATGTTCCTGCTTTTTGTTCAAGAACTGCAATAAAACTGTAAAAAGACCTCTAGACTAAGGGATTGATTTACTAAAGGCAAATAGATTGTGCACTGTGCAGAATGCAATTGCACTCTGAAAGAATAGTTGCTCCAGAGCTTAATGAATGTGCAGAAGCTCTGCTGAGTTCCTTAATCCAATCATGTGCAAGCACAAATGCGGTCGGGCTCTTGGCGGCCGAGAAGAGCAGATGACGTCATCCATCTTTGGCATCTCCCTGTACATCCTCCCCGCCCCCGGTACCGGCCAATACAATCGCTTCTCCTCTCGGCCAATCACGCTCCTCCCGCTTCCTGATTAGCCGGGAGGAGAAGCAGGAAGACAATAGCGAATATTAATTAGCTATTCTCACACAATAAAACAAACAACCCCACACCATATTCCCCCCTCCACCAAATTTTTTGGACCAGGGCACAAAGCAAGGTCCATAAAGACATGGATGAGCGAGTTTGAAGTGGAGGAACTTGACTGGCCTGTACAGAGTCCTGACCTCAACCTGATAGAACACCTTTGGGATGAATCAGAGTGGAGACTGCGAGCCTGACCTTCTTGTCTACATCATTGTATATAGTTTATAATTACTGCTCTATACTAAAAGAAAAAGTGCCCCAGGATGATGTCAGGTGTGATGAAACGTGCAGGGAGGAGCGACGTGCTGACGTCATCGCAATACACAGAAGTCCCGGACCACGGGATGTTTCAGAGAGCCGGCCGGCTCGGTTTTTTACTTTGCATGTGATGCTTTAGTGAAATGTAAGTGCCTCCTACTATTCTTTGTGAAATAAATTGTTTATGGTTTTACGCTATGGAAGCTCGTTATTACTGTTTTCTGGGAAACATCTTCTATATCCTTCCTGCATGAGCTATTAACCCCTGTGAAGACGCTGGGATCTTGGTGGTGTGTAGCAAAAGGTCCAGGCTGGGTATTAAGCCAAAGGAGTGCATGATCTCCTATAATTAGGAGATCCACAGGAGCCTTTTCTTTCATCACCATTCCTGGGTGTTTTTTGTTTTTTTTTGGTGTGTCACTTGCACAAGTGGATAGCAACTATCAATTTATATGGACTAACACAATTAGTTGAGTGTACTAAGGTTCAGTACCATATTTGTTATTTCAACTCACAGCGTGACTTGATATTTGAAAATTGTCTACATCTTTGCCTGATCTCACGAATGCGCTTCTGGAAGAATGGTAAAACATTCCCATAGTCACACTCCTAAACCTTGTGGACAGCCTTCCCAGAAGAGTTGAAACTGTTATAGCTGCAAAGGGTGGCCAACTCAATATTGAACCCTACGGACTAGGACTGGGATCCCATTAAAGTTCACGTGCGTGTAAATGCAGGTGTCCCAATACTTTTGGTAATATAGTGTATATATGTACATCTACAAATATTAGGCTCTTGCGATGTAGAAAACTGTATGTTTTATTTTGTTTTCCCATTCTTTTAATGGTTATGTGAAATACAGAACTGTCCTATACTGTAGGACAGGAGGTGGCTAAGGGTAGCTGGAAAGGTATTCAAGAAGCAAACTACAGAACCCATCCAAAAATGTCTGGAGGCAAAATAGCTAAATTTACAACGCACAGGTTCAGGGTTAAGATTCCTAGCTGGTCTTGGCAACCCCTGAGTACAGTTTAATATTTTCTGCTTCGGTAAACACTGACCATCTTTGCAGCCCTACAAGAAAGCTTTCCTGGCACATTACCTGTGTGCTTCAGCAATAAAGAAGGTCCAGAAAAAGTGAAGCTTGGGCCAAAATATAAATGCACAGTTGATACACATATATAGGATTTGTTTTACCTGTCAAAAGATACAGTATACTGTTGCAATCCACTGACAATATGACTATATAGCAAAAGGAGGGTGACAACTTTTTAGCGCTTATATATACTTTCCAACTTTTTGAGAACAGAAAGAGGGACACCTATTAGCAAAATGTATTCAAGTGCATTTCCACGTTTGCAACCAAAATTGGGATAGTGCCCACTTTGTATTTGTTACATGTCCATATGTTGGGATTTGAACTGACAACCTTAGCGTTACCGTTACCAGGTGGAAGGGCTAACCACTTGCTTTGTCTATAAGCCCCCACAAAAAAAGTAATTCATAATTTCAGGCTTTTTTTATTTTCACCTGGTGACTCTGCCAGTAACACACTTCTTGCAAATATTAACTTTTCCTGTTTTCCTGTCAACTCTCATCCCTAGTTCAGTAAGCCCTATCACATCAGATAATCAATAGGAAGGCTTAGTGGGCAGGAGAGTTTGGCAAATACTAATATAACTTTAAATGTATCTAAACCCAAGAACCAAAATGTAATATATTGCAATTTCCTCCTGGTGGCTGCATTTGTTTTCTTTTCATCACACTTCTTGCCCTAGGGTGACAATCATCACTCGATGTAAAGCAAATATGTAGGAGCAGTGTTGTTAGCCTAAGACAGGAAGAGTGTTGCGACTATAGAACACCTCCCCCTCCTCTAAAAAATGGTTTAAGGTGCTATGTAGTCCTAATACAATTCCTAATCAAATATTTTAATATAACAGGACAATACTTTTTTTTTTTTTGCACTTATCACAACACCAGCCAGGTTCCCCCACACACCCCAGAGCCTGCTGAGCCATGCCCCAGTTCCAGGCCCAATATCAGCTGCCTGGGCAGCTTAATGTTCCCTAGATCCCTTGCATATTGAAGGGGAATACCACAAAGGGTAAATGCATAGTTGTCAACAATGTGAAAAAATATATAGGGGCACTTTTTTGTATGTAGGCGGAGTCTTTCTATAATTAGGGGGCGGGAATTCATTTGTAGGCGTGACTTCCAGGGGAAAAAAATGCAGGGAGGCTGAGATGAACCAGGGATGGAGGGAGAAAGAGAGAGGGAGAGAGAAAGACAGAAAGAGATAGGGAGGGAAGGAGAGAGAAGGAAGAAAAGAAAAAGGGATGGAGGGACAGCAGGCACAGATCCTACACCACAATAGAAATGTGTATTCCAGAAAGTTTAACAATCAGCACATAAAGATACTCCAAACACCTGGTGTTAGCGCTTCAATCATCATGGCACCATGGTTGGTATGGTGTCAGGATGATTGAAGCGCATTATTTCTATTATTACATTGTAATATAAAATGAAATAGTTCAACTCACCATAATGCAGAATCAGTGGGAGCCCTGAGTGTGTCACTTGTCACTAAGGGTGAGCCGAACACCCCCTGGTTTAGTTCGTACCAGAATATCCGAACAGGCAAAAAATTTGGACGAACAAACGAACCCTGTTAAAGTCTATGGGACACGAACATGAAAAATCAAAAGTGCTAATTTTAAAGGCTTATATGCAAGTTATTGTCATAAAAAGTGTTTGGGGACCTGGGTCCTGCCCCAGGGGACATGTATCAATGCAAAAAAGAGTTTTAAAAATGGCCGTTTTTTCGGGAGCAGTGATTTTAATAATGCTTAAAGTGAAACAATAAAAATTAAATATTCCTTTAAATATTGTGCCTGGGGGTGTCTATAGTATGCCTGTAAAGTGTTCCTGTGTTTAGAACAGTACCACAGCAAAATGACATTTCTAAAGGAAAAAAGTAATTTAAAACTGATCCCAGCTGTAATGAATTGTCGGGTCTCGTCAATATAGATAAAACTGAATATTGAGTGAATATTGATGAATATTAAGGGGAAACCCGAACCAAAAATTAAAAAAAATTTGCGTGGGGTCCCCCCAAAATCCATAACAGGCCCTTCAGGTCTGGTATGGAAATGAAGGGGTGCCCTGCGCCAAATTTAAAAATTAATGGCATAGGGGTCCCCCTCAAAATCCATACAAGACCCTTATCCGAGCATGCAACCTGGCAGGCCACAGGAAATAAGGGGGGGACGAGAGAGCGCCCCACCTCCTGAACCGTACGAGGCCACATGCCCTCAACATGGGGAGGCTGCTTTAGAGTAGCCCCCCAAAGCACCTTGTCCCCATGTTGATGTAACCAGGGGACCCGCAGTTTTGGCCCCCCACCATGTGAATTGGTAAGGAAGTACCCCTACCATTTCACAAAAGAAAGTGTCAAAATTTGTAAAAAAGACAGGAGACACTTAGGGACAAGTCCTTTATTCCTCTAATGTCATGAGGCATCACACCCCTTACCAATTCACATGGGGGGGCTGTGATCTGGGGGTCCCCTTGTTGAAGGGGGCTTCCAGATTCTGATAAGCCCCCCGCCCGCATACCCCCACAACCATCGGGCAAGGGTTGTGGGGATGAGGCCCTTGTCCCCATCAACATGGGAACAAGGTGCTTTGGGGGGCTACTCCAAAGCACCCTCCCCATGTTGAGGGCATGTCGCCTGGTATGGTTCAGGAGGGGGGGCACTCTCTCGTCCCCCCTCTTTTCCTGCGGCCTGCCAGGTTGCATGCTCGGATAAGGGTCTGGTATGGATTTTGGGGGGACCCCTATGCCATTTTTTTAATTTTGGCGCAGGGTTCCCCTTAAAATCCATACCAGACTTTAGGTCTGGTATGGATTTTGGGGGGACCCCTAAGCCATTTTTTTTTAAATTTGGTGCAGGGTTCCCCTTAATTTCCATACCAGACCTGAAGGGCCTGGTATGCATTTTGGGGGGACCCCCACACAATTTTTTTAAATATTTGGTTTGGGGTTCCCCTTAATATTCATACCAGACCCAAAGGGTCTGGTAATGGACTGGGGGGCACCCATGCCGTTTTTTTCAATGAGTTTTATCTATATTGCCGAGACCCGATAATTCATTACAGCCGCGATCAGTTTTAAATGACTTTTTTCCTTTAGAAATGTCATTTTGCTGTGGTACTGTTCTAAACACGGGAAAACTGCGCCACTTTAAAGGCATACTATAGACACCCCAAGGCACGATATTTAAAGGAATATTTAATTTTTATTGTTTCACTTTAAGCATTATTAAAATCACTGCTCCTGAAAAAACTGGCGTTTTTTAAAAAAAAATTTGCATTGATACATGTCCCCTGGGGCAGGACCTGGGTCCCCAAACACTTTTTATGACAATAACTTGCATATAAGCCTTTAAAATGAGCACTTTTGATTTTTCTTGTTAGTGTGCCATAGACTTTAACGGTGTTCTGCGGCTTTCGAATTTCCCCCGAACACTATATATTGTTCAGTGTTCGGCGAGCGATCCAAACACCAAAAGTTCGGCCTGAACTTATGCTCAGGCCGAACCGTTCGCCCATCCTTACTTGCCACGCGCCTGCCACCAGATGCCATCAGGTGTCCCCAGCAGAGTCCCTCCTTACATCAGGTGTCCCCAGCCAAGTCCCTCCTTACATCAGGTGCCCCCAGCAGAGTCCCTCCTTACATCAGGTTCCCCCAGTAGAGTTTCTCCTTACATCGGGTGCCCCCAGCAGAGTCCCTCCTTACATCAGGTGCCCCCAGTAGAGTCCCTCCTTACATCAGGTGCCCCCAGTAGAGTGCCTCCTTACATCACAGGTGCCCCCAGTAGAGTCCCTCCTGCATGATTTGATCCCTGCCCCCATTAAGAAGACCAGCTCTCCGTCGTGAAGGCCAAGTTTGGCAGGTCTCTTTCCCTGTGTGTTCAGTGGAGAGGGGAGGGGCCTCTGAACTGGGCAGCTAACCGGCTTTAGTGTACAAGAGAATTGTATACACTGGAGAGAGAAGCTGATTAGCTGCATGGATCAGAGGCCCCTCCCCTCTCCACTGAACACATGGGGAAAGAGACCTGCGAGCCGGAAGGAGATCTTGTGGCCATGTTATGGTAGCCAGAAGCCGCCGCGGCCGGTGCCAAAAAGAGTCCGGATTATTCCCGGGACAAAAGCAAAAAATCTGGATTTTGAGCAGGACACGCTCAGATCGGAACGAGGGTCCAATTTTTGTGATTGTCCCAAGAAAATCGGGACTGTTGGCAAGTATGTTTATACTCAACTTCAGCCAAAACTTTTTTTTTAGGTTTTTTATTGTTGTACATTACCCAGATAATGAAATCACAAATCTCTTTATGTGCTTTTGACAGCCTGTGACAGCAGAATAAGAAATCAGGAGAGTGGCTGTCATCAGCATTATTCAACCCACTCCCTCTAAGCCCAGGTTGCCATGGACCCATCCCCAGCTTGTGACTGGAGAGTAAAAGAGAAAAAGCACAGTAATAAACCAATCTCTCAGCCATTTTACCTCTGTTTTCTCCCATCAGAGTGCTCCCTGTCAGCACATGAACTCATTGACTTTTAGTGTTGTCTTTTTCTCCCAGTTTGAGCTCTGCTGTACAGTGACTGCAAGAGGCTAAAACAAGTCAAATTCAGGTACTTACACTGATTGCATAAAACAAAATATATAATATACAGTGCCTTGCGAAAGTATTCGGCCCCCTTGAACTTTTCAACCTTTTGCCACATTTCAGGCTTCAAACATAAAGATATAAAATTTTTATTTTTTGTGAAGAATCACCAACAAGTGGGACACAATTGTGAAGTGGAACGAAATCTATTGGATTGTTGAAACTTTTTTAACTAATAAAAAAATGAAAAGTGGGGTGTGCAAAATTATTCGGCCCCCTTGTGTTAATACTTTGTAGAGCCACCTTTGGCTGCGATTACAGCTGCAAGTCGCTTGGGGTATGTCTCTATCAGTTTTGCACATCGAGAGACTGAAATTATTGCCCATTCTTCCTTGCAAAACAGCTCGAGCTCAGTGAGGTTGGATGGAGAGCGTTTGTGAACAGCAGTTTTCAGCTCTTTCCACAGATGGATTCAGGTCTGGACTTTGACTTGGCCATTCTAACACCTGGATACGTTTATTTGTGAACCATTCCTTTGTAGATTTTGCTGTATGTTTGGGATCATTGTCTTGTTGGAAGATAAATCTCCGTCCCAGTTTCAGGTCTTTTGCAGACTCCAACAGGTTTTCATCCAGAATGGTCCTGTATTTGGCTGCATCCATCTTCCCCTCAATTTTAACCATCTTCCCTGTCCCTGCTGAAGAAAAGCAGGCCCAAACCATGATGCTGCCACCACCATGTTTGACAGTGGGGATGGTGTGTTGAGGGTGATGAGCTGTGTTGCTTTTACGCCAAACATATCGTTTTGCATTGTGGCCAAAAAGTTCGATTTTGGTTTCATCGGACCAGAGCACCTTCTTCCACATGTTTGGTGTGTCTCCCAGGTGGCTTGTGGCAAACTTTAGACGAGACTTTTTATGGATATCTTTGAGAAATGGCTTTCTTCTTGCCACTCTTCCATAAAGGGCAGATTTGTGCAGTGTACGACTGATTGTTGTCCTATGGACAGACTCTCCCACCTCAGCTGTAGTTCTCTGCAGTTCATCCAGAGTGATCATGGGCCTCTTGGCTGCATCTCTGATCAGTCTTCTCCTTGTCTGAGCTGAAAGTTTAGAGGGACAGCCAGGTCTTGGTAGATTTGCAGTGGTCTGATACTCCTTCCATTTCAAAATGATCGCTTGCACAGTGCTCCTTGGGATGTTTAAAGCTTGGGAAATCTTTTTGTATCCAAATCCGGCTTTAAACTTCTCCACAATAGTATTACGGACCTGCCTGGTGTGTTCCTTGGTCTTCATTATGCTCTCTGCGCTTTCAACAGAACCCTGAGACTATCACAGAGCAGGTGCATTTATACAGAGACTTGATTACACACAGGTGGATTCTATTTATCACCATCAGTCATTTAGGACAACATTGGATCATTCAGAGATCCTCGCTGAACTTCTGGAGTGAGTTTGCTGCACTGAAAGTAAAGGGGCCGAATAATTTTGCACGCACCACTTTTCGATTTTTTAATTGCTAAAAAAGTTTAAAATATCCAATAGATTTCGTTCCACTTCACAATTGTGTCCCACTTGTTGGTGATTCTTCACAAAAAATTAAAATTTTATATCTTTATGTTTGAAGCCTGAAATGTGGCAAAAGGTTGAAAAGTTCAAGGGGGCCGAATACTTTTGCAAGGCACTGTATATATATATACAGTATCTTACAAAAGTGAGTACACCCCTCACATTTTTGTAAATATTTTATTATATCTTTTCAAGTGACAACACTGAAGAAATGACACTTTGCTACAATGTAAAGTAGTGAGTGTACAGCTTGTATAACAGTGTAAATTTGCTGTCCCCTCAAAATAACTCAACACACAGCCATTAATGTCTAAACCGCTGGCAACAAAAGCGAGTACACCCCTAAGTGAAATTGTCAATGTGAGGGGTGTACTCACTTCTGTGAGATACTGTATATATATATATATATATATATATATATATATATATATATATATATATATATATATATATATATACGTATATATATATATATATATATATATATATATATATATATATATATATATATATATATATATTTGAATACAGAACTGCTTTAATTTATCTTATTTACATCTGGGGGAGGTGGGGGCACTTTAAAGGGTTAAATGCTCATTTTGTCTATGGAAACATGAAAAAGCAGTTTTACTTACCTCATCCCTTGCTCCCGCAGGCTTTTTCCAGCTACATGACCGATCCCTCAAAGCTTCTTTGCTTCTCTGTTCTGTAGATCACAGGCACTCTGATGTCATCACGTACAATGTAGTGCCAAGGGCCTGCTCCTTGGAGTAAAGAGAAGAGAGCAGGCTGCCAGGGGAGTGAGATATAAGGTCATAATAATAAGGCCAATTTACAAATCTAATTTTTGCTAAATGTGTTCTGCTACATGTCTTTGTTAAAAAAAAATCCCAATGACTGTATATTGCTTAGTTTGTGTGAAAGTTAGAGTGTCTACAAACTATGGGATATATACTGGAATTTTTATTTATTTATTTTGTACTAGTAATGGCAGTGATCAGCGACTTATAGTGGGACTGTGATAGTGCAGTGGACAAACTGACACTAACTGATGATATGAGGGAATTCACTAACTGCCACTGACATCTCAGTGACACTAATACAGTGATCAGTGCTAAAAATATACACTGTCACTGTACTGGGAAGGGGTTAACATTAGGCGTGATCAAAGGGTTAACTGTGTGCCTAGCCAGTGTTTTACTAAACTATGGGAGGTGCTTTGAGTAGGGGAAGACATGGATTCTAGTTCCTGCTTTGCAGAGACACAGGATATATGCATTCCCTCCATGTCAGAACGACAATCAATCTGTTTACATAGGCAGACAGTTACAGTTCTATCTTTCTCGGTGGGTGCCGGCACACATCGAGTCTGTGATACCCACTGATCAGCTCCTCCTGTTGTGTAAAATCTACCTACCCGGAAGTGCGGGATCACCTATTTAAGTGATAGAGGGCACAGCTGCCGCCCTATAACAGTAAGAAAAAAGGGGGAAATACAGCGCTTTGTAGGATAAAGATGTAAATAGCAGCTAACACAGCTATAGACTAAAAGCAATTCCTGTAGGTGTGAAAAAAATTTAGCGCTACACTTTTTCACGCCCTATAACAGTAAAACTGCTATAAAGTGGACGGCAAGTGGTTAAAGGGTAACTTCACTTTCGAATAAAAAAAAATAAAGCGTATACAATTGCGACACAAGTCGTATTGTAATTAACCACTTAAGCCCTGGACCATTTGGATGGCCAAAGACCAGAGCACTTTTTGCGATTTGGTACTGCGTCGCTTTAAAAAAAACATTATTTTTACTTTTTGCTATAACAAATATCCCCAAAAATATATAAAAAAACATTTTTTTTCCTCAGTTTAGGCCGATACGAATTCTTTTACATATTTTTGGTAAAAAAAAATCACGGTTTGCGCAAAAGTTATAGCGTCTACAAAATAGGGGATAGTTTTTCTGGCATTTTTAATAATATTTTTTTTTTACTAGTAATGGCCGGCGATCAGCGATTTTTATCATGACTGTGACATTATGGCGGACAGATCGGACACTTTTGGCACTATTTTGGGACCATTCACATTTATACAGCGATCAGTGCGATTAAAAATGCATTGATTACTATGTAAATATGACTGGCAGTGAAAGGGGTTAAGCACTAGGTGGCGCTGTAGGGGTTAAGTGTGTCCTAGGGAGTGATTCTAACTGTGGGGGAGAGGGGCTGTGTGTGACATGACACTGATCACCGCTCCCGATTACAGGGACCTGTGATCAGTGTCAGTGTCATTAGGCAGAACAGGGAAATGCTTGTTTATATTAGCATTTTCTCATTTTTCCTCATCATGAGACGATCGCGGGTATCCCCGCGGACATTGAGTTCGCTGGACCCGCGATCACACCCACAGAGCTCCCGGCGCACGCGCGCAAGCCGCCTCTTACAGGGCAACGTACAGGTACGTTAATCTGCCTGTACGTGCCCTTCTGCCGCAGTATAACTGCGGGAGGCAGTCAGGAAGCGGTTAAATGTTATAAAAATGTACCTTTCCTTTTCAATCTGCAGCTCTGGCATCTTCTGTAAAATGCAATGCAATATGGTCACCTGGAGGTTGTCTGTACACAGAGTGTGTATAGAATGCCTCCAAGAAAAATCACAACCTGCTTAGCGATGAGCCGAACACCCTCCTGTTTGGTTCGCATCAGAACATGCCGAACAAGCAAAAAATTTGGCAGAACACACGAACACCATTAAAGTCTATGAACATGAATAATCAAAAGTGCTCATTTTAAAGGCTTATATGCAAGTTATTGTCATAAAGAGTGTTTGGGGACCTGGGTCCTGCCCCAGGGGACATGTATCAATGAAAATTTAAAAAAACAAAACTGGCGTTTTTTTCGTGAGCAGTGATTTTTTTAATGCTTAAAGTGAAACAATAAAAATGAAATATTCCTTTAAATATCAAGCCTGGGGGGTGTCTATAGTATGCCTGTAAAGTGGCGCATTTTTCCAGTGTTTAGAACAGTACCACAGAAAAATGACATTTCTAAAGGAAAAATTGTCATTTAAAACTGATCGTGGCTGTATAGATAAAACTCATTGAAAAAAAGAGCATGTGGTCCTCCTTTGACAGTTCTTATATAACTGAGGGCGGGGCCACCTGGTGATGTACCTGGGTGACCCCGCCCCCTCTGACGCCACAGGGAAGCCATAGGGAAGTCCCCGTGGTGTCAGAGGGGGTGGGGCCACCCAGTGACGTAAACGGGTGAAGCCGCCTCCCTCTGACGCTGCGGGGAAGCCATAGGGAAGTCTCGTGGTGTCAGAGGGGGCGGGGTCACCCAGGTACATCGCCCCGCCCTCAGTTATATAAGAACTTTCATCAGCGAAAAAGCTTCACACGGCAGGAGCCTCCCACAGAGGAGGATCGTTGCAGATTTTTTTTTTCTTTTTCGATCCATCGCGGCGAGATAGAAGAAGATGAATGGATATCGTGGAACATTTTTATTCTTTTATTTTTTAATAAAGGACTGTGTCAAGCTGTGTCTTGTCGTTTTTAACATTTTGACACTTCTTTTGTGAAATGGTAGGGGTAATGGTACCCCGTTACCATTTCACACAGGGGGAGAGGCCAGGATCTGGGGGTCCCCTTGTTAAAGGGGGCTTCCAGACTCTGATAAGCCCCCCGCCCAAAGACCCCCACAACAATCGGGCAAGGGTTGTGGTGATGAGGCCCTTGTCCCAATCAACATGGGGACAAGGTGCTTTGGCTACCCCAAAGCACCCTCCCCATGTTGAGGGCATGCGCTCTCTCGCCCCCCCTCTTCTCCTGCGGCCTGCCAGGTTGCGTGCTCGGATAAGGGTCTGGTATGGATTTTGGGGGGACCCCATGCCATTTTTCTTTTAAATTTGGCACAGGGTTCCCCTTAATTTCCATATCAGACCCGAAGGGCCTGGTATGGATTTTAGGGGGACCCCCACGCAATTTTTTTAAAAATTTTGGTTCGGGGTTCCCCTTAATATTCATACCAGACCCAAAGAGCCTGGTAATGGACTGGGGCGATCCCATGCTCTTTTTTTCAATGAGTTTTATCTGTATTGCCGAGACCCGACAATTCATTACAGCCGAGATCAGTTTTGAATGACAATTTTTCCTTTAGAAATGTCATTTTGCTGTGGTACTGTTCTAAACACGGGAAAAATGTGCCACTTTACAAGCATACCATAGAAACCCCCCAGGCACGATATTTAAAGGAATATTTCATTTTTATTGTTTCACTTTAAGCATTAAAAAAATCACTGCTCCCGAAAAAACGGCCGTTTTTTAAAAAATTATGCTTGAATTGTTCGCCCATCTCTAATCCTGCTTGTGTGATTGGCTCACTGATGTTCCCAGAAGTCTAGGATACAAATCAGATTTCTGACAATCCCTGCAACAAAAATGTCATTTTTTGTGAGATACGCACAATAGAAAATTACGTCTAAAAGAATGCAGACCCTGCAGTTTTCCTCATTAGAGCCCTGAAGGTGCAGCAGCTGATTGATAAGTATGGAACCACTGCCCTTAAAGATTCACTTACCACATGGACACAGACAAACACACAGGGATTTCTTCAGAATAACAAAAGGTAGGAATTTGCAACAGAGTTTGTAAAAATCCTTGCAATGTACATTAAACACCCAGAGGGGAATGTATTTTTCTCAACAAAAGTGGAGTTATTCTTTAAAGATGTTTTTCTTTTTTTCTAGATGTTTCTTTTTGGGTGTTTTAAAGTATAACTGATGGCAAAATCTTTATTTTTAGATTTGATTGGAGTAGAGATGAATTAGAACATGTGTCAGGTTTTTCTTGCTCTCTGTGCCCCTGGTTAGGGAGATTCATCTTCTCTATTTGTCCTGATTACTCAAATTGTGGGTTATCGCCAGAACAGAAATAAAGGAGAGATCTTCCAATGGAGACACTAGTTCTGGTGACAGCCAGGGACTTCCCAGACTTTGGAGATGGTTTCTCTTATTTCTTGTTTTGGTTATAGGACAGGAAGTGAAGATAAATATACTCACCAACACACAGATGGGAAAACAACCTGGCAGGGGTCTTAATCCTTCCTTACTTTATCCACAATTAAAGGAGAAGTTTGGGGTTATAAAAAAAATAAACATTCATACTTACTTCCATGCTTCAGCATCAGTGTGATGCTGACTAGGAATGAGCTGAACACCCCCCGGTTCGGTTCGCACCAGAACCTGCGAACGGACCGAAAATTTGTGCAAACTTTAGAACCCCATTGAAGTCTATGGGACTCGAACGTTCAAAATCAAAAGTGCTAATCTTAAAGGCTAATTTGCATGGTATTGTCCATGGTTTGGGGACCTGGGTTCTGCCCCAGGGGACATGTATCAATGCAAAAAAAAGTTCTAAAAACGGCCGTTTTTTCGGGAGCAGTGATTTTAATGATGCTTAAAGTGAAAAAAAAAAGTGAAATATTCCTTTAAATATCGTACCTGGTGGGTGTCCACAGTATGTCTGTAAAGTGGCGCGTGTGTCCCTTGCTTAGAACAGTCCCTGCACAAAATTACATTTTTAAAGGAATAAAAGTCATTTAACCACTTCAGCCCCGGAAGGATTTACCCCCTTCCTGACCAGAGCACTTTTTACAATTTGGCACTGCGTCGCTTTAACTGCTAATTGCGCGGTCATGCAATGCTGTACCCAAACGAAATTTGCGTCCTCTTCTTCCCACAAATAGAGCTTTCTTTTGATGGTATTTGATCACCTCTGCCGTTTTTATTTTTTGCACTATAAACGGAAAAAAAACGAAAATTTTGAAAAAAAATGATATTTTCTACTTTTTGTTATAAAAAAATCCAATAAACTCAATTTTAGTCATACATTTAGGCCAAAATGTATTCGGCCACATGTCTTTGGTAAAAAAAATGTCAATAAGCGTATATTTATTGGTTTGCGCAAAAGTTATAGCGTCTACAAACTAGGGTACATTTTCTGGAATTTACAGGCCTGAAGGCGGTGCTTGGTTTTCGGGGTCCCGTACGCGGCTAGGCTCCCAAAAAGTCTCACACATGTGGTATCCCCGTACTCAGGAGAAGCTTTTAGTTTATGACTGCCTATGTCATTTCTTGAGGGGCTAAAATGGCAGGGCAGTACAAAACCCCCCCAAATGACCCCATTTTGGAAAGTAGACACCCCAAGGAAATTGCTGAGAGGCATGTTGAGCCCATTGAATATTCATTTTTTTTGTCCCAAGTGATTGAATAATGACAAAAAAAAAAGAAATTACAAAAAGTTGTCACTAAATGATATATTGCTCACACAGGCCATGGGCATATGTGAAATTGCACCCCAAAATACATTCAGCTGCTTCTCCTGAGTACGGGGATACCACATGTGTGGGACTTTTTGGGAGCCTAGCCGCATACGGGGCCCCGAAAACCAATCACCGCCTTCAGGATATCTAAGGGCGTACATTTTTTATTTCACTCCTCACTACCTATCACAGTTTTGAAGGCCATAAAATGCCCAGATGGCACAACCCCCCCCAAATGACCCCATTTTGGAAAGTAGACACCCCAAGCTATTTGCTGAGAGGCATGTTGAGTCCATGGAATATTTTATATTTTGACACAAGTTGCGGGAAAGTGACAATTTTTTTTTTTTTGCACAAAGTTGTCACTAAATGATATATTGCTCACACAGGCCATGGGCATATGTGGAATTGCACCCCAAAATACATTTAGCTGCTTCTCCTGAGTATGAGGATACCACATGTGTGGGACTTTTTGGGAGCCTAGCCGCGTACGGGGCCCTGAAACCCAATCACCGCCTTCAGTATTTCTAAGGGTGTAAATTTTTGATTTCACTCTTCACTGCCTATCACAGTTTCGAAGGCCATGGAATGCCCAGGTGGCACAAACCCCCCCCCCCCCAAATGACCCCATTTTGGAAAGTAGACACCCTAAGCTATTTGCTTAGAGGCATGGTGAGTATTTTTCAGCTCTCATTTGTTTTTGAAAATGAAGAAAGACAAGAAAAAACTTTTTTTTTTCTTTTTTCAATTTTCAAAACTTTGTGACAAAAAGTGAGGTCTGCAAAATACTCACTATACCTCTCAGCAAATAGCTTGGGGTGTCTACTTTCCAAAATAGGGTCATTTGGGGGGGGGGGGGTTGTTCCACCTGGGCATTCCATGGCCTCCGAAACTGTGATAGGCAGTGAAGAGTGAAATCAAAAATTTACGCCCTTAGAAAGCCTGAAGGCGGTGCTTGGTTTTCGGGGTCCCGTACACGGCTAGGCTCCCAAAATGTCTCACACATGTGGTAGCCCCATACTCAGGAGAAGCAACAGAATGTATTTTGGGGTGTAATTTCACATATTCCCATGGCATGTTTGAGCAATATATCATTTAGTGACAACTTTGTGCAAAAAAAAAAAAAAAAAATGTCTCTTTCCCGCAACTTGTGTCACAATATAAAATATTCCATGGACTCAACATGACTTTCAGCAAATAGCTTGGGGTGTCTACTTTCCAAAATGGGGTCATTTGGGGGGGTTTAAACTGTCCTGGCATTTTATGCACAACATTTAGAAGCTTATGTCACACATCACCCACTCTTCTAACCACTTGAAGACAAAGCCTTTTCTGACACTTTTTGTTTACATGAAAAAAATATTTTTTTTTGCAAGAAAATTACTTTGAACCCCCAAACATTATATATTTTTTAAAGCAAATGCCCTACAGATTAAAATGGTGGGTGTTTCATTTTTTTTTCACACAGTATTTGCGCAGCGATTTTTCAAACGCATTTTTTGGGGAAAAAACACACTTTTTTAAATTTGAATGCACTAAAACACACTATATTACCCAAATGTTTGATGAAATAAAAAAGATGATCTTAGGCCGAGTACATGGATACCAAACATGACATGCTTTAAAATTGCGCACAAACGTGCAGTGGCAACAAAATAGATACATTTTTAAAAGCCTTTAAAAAAATTTACAGGTTACCACTTTAGATTTACAGAGGAGGTCTACTGCTAAAATTACTGCCCTCAATCTGACCTTCGCGGTGATACCT
The DNA here is from genome assembly GCA_037952835.1 of Lithobates septentrionalis. Classification (NCBI taxonomy): domain Eukaryota; kingdom Metazoa; phylum Chordata; class Amphibia; order Anura; family Ranidae; genus Lithobates; species Lithobates septentrionalis. The sequence goes on from JBBDGP010000600.1 coordinate 1,213,008, forward strand.
CACATGCATGGTGCAATTGCTGTTTACATTTGACGCCAGTTCAACGCTTGCGTTCGCCTTAGCACGAGAGCAGGGGGGGACAGGGGTGTTTTTTTTTTTTTCTTTATTATTTTTTTGCTTTTTTATCTTATTTTTAAACTGTTCCTTTCATTTTTTTTTTTAAATCATTTTTATTGTTATCTCAGGGAATGTAAATATCCCCTATGATAGCAATAGGTAGTGACAGGTAGGGATGAGCCGAACACCCCCCGGTTCGGTTCGCACCAGAACCTGCGAAGGGACCGAAAGTTCGCACGAACATTAGAACCCCATTGACGTCTATGGGACTCGAACGTTCGAAATCAAAAGTGCTCATTTTAAAGGCTAATTTGCATGGTATTGTCCTAAAAAGGGTTTGGGGACCCGGGTCCTACCCCAGGGGACATGTATCAATGCAAAAAAAACTTTTAAAAACGGCCGTTTTTTCGGGAGCAGTGATTTTAATGATGCTTAAAGTAAAAAAAAAAAAAGTGAAATATTCCTTTAAATATCGTACCTGGGGGGTGTCTATAGTATGCCTGTAAAGTGACGCGTGTTTCCCGTGTTTAGAACAGTCCCTGCACCAAATGACATTTTTAAAGGAAAAAATCTCATTTAAAACTGCTTGCGGGTTTAATGTCATGTCGGGTCATGGCAATATGGATGAAAATCAGTGAGACAAACGGCATGGGTACCCCCCAGTCCATTACCAGGCCCTTTGGGTCTTGTATGGATATTAAGGGGAACCTCGCACCCAAATTAAAATAAGGAAAGGTGTGGGGCCACCAGGCCCTATATACTCTGAACAGCAGTATACAGGCGGTGCAAACAAGACAGGGACTGTAGGTTTGTTGTTAAGTAGAATCTCTTTGTAATTTTGAACGGGTACATTTTTAACGTGTTTAGCTCCAGCCAAAAAATCTTTTTTAAGCTTTTTGGAAAACATAGGGAAGGGTTATCACCCCTGTGACATTTGTTTTGCTGTCTTTCCTCCTCTTCAGAAGATTTCACCTCACTTTTTGTCCCAATGAAAAATGTTTTTTGAAAATTTGGGTTTTTTTGTGGAACAAGGATTGGAAAGCATCAGTGGAAAGGAGAAATTGTTTTCCCATATTAACTCTTACAGGAGAGAATTTCCCTTCCTAGGGGTAGATTTCATCTCACTTCCTGTTGTCTCCTTCCGTTTGCAAGTAGGAGTCGTTTGTAAGTTAGATGTTTGAAAGTAGGGTCCTGCCCTATATACTCAGCAGAAATTTGGGCCTTAGGTGTTGCTGTGGCCACAACACTGTAAGCCCTCACAGGGCCCTGCTGTGAAATATTAGATCAAGAATTGTAATTACATGCCCCTGTTGAACAGGAGCTGAAAAATTAGGCCTTAGGCACTGGTGCTGGTGCCACAACACTGCAACCCCTCACAGACACTCTAGTTGGAACGCAGGAACGAGCCCTGCTGCAAAGTATTGCATCAAAAATTGTAATTACACACCCCTGTTAGACAGGGGCAGAAAAAATGGGCCTTAGTGCCGGTTCACACTACCGCGACTTGGGATCCGACTTGTCAGACCTCAAGTCGCCCCAAGTCGCTTGACATCTGAAAGTCCATGTAAGTGAATGAGAGCCGTCTATATGTACACTACTGAAGTCGCTCCGACTTCAGAAAAGGTCCCTGTACTACTTCAAGGCGACTTGTAGGCGACTTGTACCCATTGATTTCAATGTAAGTCGCCTACAAGTCGGATTGTGATCTATACTGAAGCGACTTCACAGGAAGAGAAGATGTTTTTTTCAAGCAAACCCCTCCCTCCCCCATAGCGGATTGTAGTTTGATTGGCCACTGGAAAGTCGCCTGTCCTGGAGGCGACTTGAAGTCGCCTTGTAAGTCGCCCCAAGTCGCGCTGTGGTGTCGCCCTCAGGTCGCGTCCAGGTCGCCTCGCAAAGTCGCGGCCAGAGTCGTGTTGCCCCTGTGTGAACCGGCACTTAGGCACTGGTGCTGGTGCCACAACACTGCAACCCCTCACAGACCCTCTAGTTGGAATGCAGGAACGAGCCCTGCTGCAAAGTATTACATCAAAAATTGTAATTACACACCCCTGTTAAACAGGGGCTGAAAAATTGTGCCTTAGGCACTGGTGGTGGCGCCCAGAACCAAAAATGTTCTTACAAGCTATCAGCGTGATGATTGAGGAGGAAGAGGATAATTACTCAGGGATAGTCACTCAGCATCAGCATAGGCAGTCTTTGAAGGGATCTGAGATTTCAAAAAAAATTATTCGGTTACATCAGCATCAGGTGCTTGGTAGCTGGTGGTGATCCAAGACTGATTCATTTTTATGAAGGTCAGCCGATCGACCGAGTCGGTGGACAGACGCACCCTGTGATCGGTTACCACGCCTCCAGCAGCACTGAATGTGCGTTACGAAAGAACGCTGGATGCAGGACAGGCCAGTAGCTCAATTGCATACTGTGCAAGCTCTGGCCAGTGATCCATCCTCAAGACCCAGTAACCCAGAGGATTTTCGGTGGGAAAGGTGTCCAAGTCTGATCTTGCCCCTAGGTATTCCTGCACCATGTAAAACAGACGCTGGCGATGGTTGCTGGAACTGATCATACCTTGGGGCTGCGGACCAAAAAATTGTCTGAACGCATCGGTCAGACGGCCACCTTCTCCACCGCTCCTTCTTTGACTGACCTAAGCCTCAGCAACACGTTGTCCAGAAACAGGAGTTTGTAACCTCCCAGTCTCTGGGAACGCATTGCACAGACCTTTCTGCAAGGCCTCCCGAAGATGTTTCATCCTCTGCGATGGCAAGATAAGGTCCGCAACCTTACCCTTGTAACGTGGATCAAGGAGGGTTGAACGCCAGTATTGGTCCTTCTCCTTGATACCACAAATACGAGGATCCTTACGCAGGCTTTGCAGGATCAGGGAGGCCATGCAGCGTAGGTTTGCTGAGGCATTCGGTCCGGAGTCCTCTGGGTCACTAAGGACGACAACGTCCGCAGCCACCTCCTCCCAGCCACGTACAAGTCCATGTGTTTCTTGGGACTGATCCCTTAAAGACTGCTGCTGATGCTGAGTGCCAGGCTCCACCTCCATACTGACACAATCTTCCTCCTCCTCCTCCTCCTCCTCCTCGTCCTCTTCCTGTGTGATCGGCGGGCACGCAGGAACACTGTCTGGATAAAGGGGGCCTTGAGAGCTAAGGAAGCCCTCCTCTTCCTGCCTCTGTTCTGCCTCAAGTGCCCTGTCCATTATTCCACGCAGCGTGTGCTCCAACAGGTGGACAAGGGGGACAGGGTCACTGATGCATGCACTGTCACTGCTCACCATCCTCGTGGCCTCCTCGAATGGTGACAGGACAGTGCATGCATCCCTGATCATGGCCCACTGGCGTGGGGAAAAAAAACCAAGCTCCCCTGACCCTGTCCTGGTGCCATAGTCGCACAGGTACTCATTGATGGCCCTCTGCTGCGTGTGCAGCCGCTGCAGCATGGCCAACGTTGAGTTCCACCTGGTGGGCATGTCACAGATTAGGCGGTTCTTGGGCAGGTTAAACTCCTTTTGGAGGTCCGTCAGCCGAGCACTGGCATTATATGACCGGCGGAAATGCACACAGACTTTCCTGGCCTGCCTCAGGACATCCTGTAAGCCCGGGTACCTGCCCAAGAACCGCTGCACCACCAAGTTAAGGACGTGAGCCAAACAGGGCACATGGGTCATTTGTCCCTGTCGGAGGGCAGAGAGGAGGTTGGTGCCATTGTCGCAAACCACCATTCCTGCCTTAAGTTGGCGTGGCGTCAACCACCTCTGAACCTGCCCCTGCAGAGCTGACAGAACCTCTGCCCCAGTGTGGCTCCTGTCCCCCAAGCACACCAGCTCAAGCACCGCATGGCATCTTTTGGCCTGCGTACTTGCGTAGCCCCTTGAACGACTACGGAGCACCGCTGGTTCCGAGGAAGAGGCCATGGAGGAAGAAGAAGAGGAGGGGGTGGAGGAGGGAGGTGTGTCACAATCAGCATTTTGGAGGCGTGGTGGCGGAACAACCTCCAACACTACTGCACCTTGTCCTGCATCCTTCCCAGCTGCCAGCAGAGTCACCCAATGCGCCGTGAAACTTAGGTAACGTCCCTGTCCATGCCTGCTGGACCATGAGTCAGCGGTAATATGCACCTTACCGCTGACCGCCCTGTCCAGCGAGGCATGGACATTGCCTTCCACATGCCGGTAGAGAGCCGGAATCGCCTTCCGTGAGAAAAAGTGGCGTTTGGGTACCTGCCACTGAGGAACCGCACATTCCACAAACTCACGGAAGGGGGCAGAGTCTACCAACTGAAAAGGCAGCAGTTGAAGTGCTAGCAATTTTGCCAAGCTAGCATTCAACCGCTGGGCATGTGGATGGCTGGGAGCAAACTTCTTTCGGCGGTGCAGCAGCTGGGGCAGGGAAATTTGCCTGGTACAATCTGACGTCGGTGTACCAAAAGCAGATTGCCCACAAGTACTTGGCTGTGACACACCTAATTCTACACCTTCATTCCTCTCACTGCAGGTCTCAGAGAGGACTGGAGGTCTAGTGGGGTTGGAAATCTCAGCTGATGAGGAGCAAGGAGAGATCCTCTTTGTTCTTCGGTGTGGGTCTTTTAGATACGCTTGCCAACGAACTGCATGGCAGGTCAACATATGTCTGGTCAAGCATGTGGTACCCAAGCGGGAGAAGTTTTGGCCACGTGAGATACGCTTGAGACATATGTTGCAAATAGCAGCGGTGCGATCTGATGCACTCGTCTCAAAAAAGGCCCACACCAAAGAACTTTTTGAATAACGCGCAGACTGCAGCGCCCTGCACATGTGGAGCTTTGGGGTGTGATGCAGTCAATGTGCTGCCCTTAGGCTGGCCCCTGGAGGGCATCCTGCCTCATTGGTGATGTGCCGCCTCCTCCTCCTCCTCCTCCTCCTCTCTCCTATCAGGCACCCACGTTGAGTCAGTGACCTCATCATCCCCTCCCTCCTCATCACTGGAGCAAACCTGGCAGTATGCTGCAGCAGGGGGAGCATGACTGCCAGATTGCTGTCCTTCTTGGGCACCCCCTCTGTCCGTGCTCATGTTACTGCCTTCATCGAGCTCAGTATCATCATCAGAGCCTTCCAAACGCTGGGCATCCTCCTGGAGCATGTACCCAACACTGTGGTCAAACAGTTCGAGGGACTCCTCAGGAGGACATGGTGGAGCTAGGGAAGGAGTCACTGATGACATTGAGCCGAGGGAAGAGGCCGCTGCTTTGCCAGACAAAGCACCCTGGGCATGGGTGAGAGAGGATGAGGAGGATGAGGACGGCTTGGTCATCCACTCGACCAAGTCTTCCGCATGTTGCGGCTCAACACGGCCAGCTGCCGAAAAAAGGCCAAGCGTGTCCCATGGCCACGTGCTGATGAGGATGCACCGTCTCCACGACCAGCACTAGACACAGAGCCTGCTTGCCCTCTCTTATTGGCTTGTGACTGTCTGCCTCTCCTTCTTGGCCTTCCAGACATACTAATGGCCTGTAGCTGCACTAAGCTGGGATAGAACACCAGTAATTTTCTTCAGGTAGCTTTATATACTGTAACCAGACAAGCCTGCCTGTCAGTAGGAAGATAACAGGAACGGATCTAGCTGAACACTGTGAGCAGGACGCACTGTACTAAATGTAAATAGTCTAGCTGCCTGACCGTGGTACTAATAGGATCAAATAGAACACCAGTAATTTTCTTCAGGTAGCTTTATATACTGTAACCAGACAAGCCTGCCTGTCAGTAGGAAGATAACAGGAACGGATCTAGCTGAACACTGTGAGCAGGACGCACTGTACTAAATGTAAATAGTCTAGCTGCCTGACCGTGGTACTAATAGGATCAAATAGAACACCAGTAATTTTCTTCAGGTAGCTTTATATACTGTAACCAGACAAGCCTGCCTGTCAGTAGGAAGATAACAGGAACGGATCTAGCTGAACACTGTGAGCAGGACGCACTGCACTAAATGTAAATAGTCTAGAAGATAACAGGAACGGATCTAGCTGAACACTGTGAGCAGGACGCACTGCCAGGGCCGATCCTAGGGTCACCGGCGCCTGGGTGCAGAAATATTTCTGGCGCCCCCACATGGGCGTGGTCATCTTACCAACTCCTCCCCTTTACAAACGATTCTATGGCAACGACTCAAATACAGAGCTGCTCCTCTAAGAAGTCTTCGTTACCCTGAAATCCTCCCATGATCTCTTAACAATAAAGAAAATACAGGAAGAGTGTACACTAATGAGACCTGGAGGGGAGTCTCTCTGATGCACACAGAGAGGGCTTCTGTTAGAAAGAGTCCCCAGACATAATACAGGATACGGTCAAAGACTGCAGACATGATACAAGAGATGGTCAGAGACTGCAGACATAGTACAGGAGATGATCAGAGACTGCAGACATAATACAGGAGATGATCAGAGACTGCAGACATAGTACAGGAGATGATCAGAGACTGGCGACATAGTACAGGAGATGATCAGAGACTGCAGACATGGTACAGGAGATGATCAGAGACTGCAGACATAATACAGGAGATGATCAGAGACTGCAGACATGGTACAGGAGATGATCAGAGACTGCAGACATGGTACAGGAGATGATCAGAGACTGCAGACATGGTACAGGAGATGATCAGAGACTGCAGACATAGTACAGGAGATGGTCAGAGACTGCATACATAGTACAGGAGATGGTCAGAGATTGTAGACATGATACAAGAGACAGTCAGAGACTGCAGACATGGTACAGGAGATGATCAGAGATTGCAGACATAGTACAGGAGATGGTCAGAGACTGCAGACATGGTACAGGAGATGATCAGAGACTGCAGACATGATACAAGAGATGGTCAGAGACTGCAGACATAGTACAGGAGATGGTCAGAGACTGCAGACATAATACAGGAGATGATCAGAGACTGCAGACATAGTACAGGAGATGATCAGAGACTGCAGACATGGTACAGGAGATGATCAGAGACTGCAGACATGGTACAGGAGATGATCAGAGACTGCAGACATGGTACAGGAGATGATCAGAGACTGCAGACATAATACAGGAGATGATCAGAGACTGCAGACATGGTACAGGAGATGATCAGAGACTGCAGACATGATACAGGAGATGATCAGAGACTGCAGACGTGGTACAGGAGATGATCAGAGACTGTAGACATGGTACAGGAGATGATCAGAGACTGCAGACATGGTACAGGAGATGATCAGAGACTGCAGACATGGTACAGGAGATGATCAGAGACTGCAGACATGGTACAGGAGATGATCAGAGACTGCAGACATAGTACAGGAGATGATCAGAGACTGCAGACATGATACAAGAGATGGTCAGAGACTGCAGACATAGTACAGGAGATGGTCAGAGACTGCAGACATGATACAAGAGACAGTCAGACACTGCAGACATGGTACAGAAGCTGGTCAGAGATTGCAGACATGATACAAGAGATGGTCAGAGACTGCAGACATAGTACATGAGATGATCAGAGACTGCAGACATGATACAAGAGACAGTCAGAGACTGCAGACATAGTACAGGAGATGGTCAGAGACTGCAGACATAATACAGGAGATGATCAGAGACTGCAGACATAGTACAGGAGATGATCAGAGACTGCAGACATGGTACAGAAGATGATCAGAGACTGCAGACATAGTACAGGAGATGATCAGAGACTGCAGACATGATACAAGAGACAGTCAGAGACTGTAGACATGATACAAGAGACAGTCAGAGACTGCAGACATGGTACAGAAGCTGGTCAGAGATTGCAGACATGATACAAGAGATGGTCAGAGACTGCAGACATAGTACAGGAGATGATCAGAGACTGCAGACATGATACAAGAGACAGTCAGAGACTGTAGACATGATACAAGAGACAGTCAGAGACTGCAGAAATAGTACAGGAGATGGTCAGAGACTGCAGACATGATACAAGAGATGGTCAGAGACTGCAGACATAATACAGGAGATGGTCAGAGACTACAGACAAGATAGAATAGATGGTCAGAGACTGTAGACATGGTACAGGAGATGATCAGAGACTGCAGACATGGTACAGGAGATGATCAGAGACTGTAGACATGGTACAGGAGATGATCAGAGACTGCAGACATAGTACAGGAGATGATCAGAGACTGCAGACATAATACAGGAGATGGTCAGAGACTACAGACAAGATAGAATAGATGGTCAGAGACTGCAGACATAGTACACGAGATGATCAGAGACTTCAGACATGGTACAGGAGATGATCAGAGACTTCAGACATGGTACAGGAGATGATCAGAGACTGCAGACATAGTACAGGAGATGATCAGAGACTGCAGACATGGTACAGGAGATGTTCAGAGACTGCAGACATAGTACAGGAGATGGTCAGAGACTGTAGACATGATACAAGAGACAGTCAGAGACTGCAGACATAGTACAGGAGATGATCAGAGACTGCAGACATAGTACAGGAGATGATCAGAGACTGCAGACATAGTACAGGAGATGATCAGAGACTGTAGACATGGTACAGGAGATGATCAGAGACTGCAGACATAGTACAGGAGATGATCAGAGACTGCAGACATGGTACAGGAGATGATCAGAGACTGTAGACATAGTACAGGAGATGATCAGAGACTGTAGACATGGTACAGGAGATGATCAGAGACTGCAGACATGGTACAAGAGATGATCAGAGACTGCAGACATAGTACAGGAGATGGTCAGAGACTGTAGACATGATACAAGAGACAGTCAGAGACTGCAGACATAGTACAGGAGATGGTCAGAGACTGCAGACATGATACAAGAGATGGTCAGAGACTGCAGACATAATACAGGAGATGGTCAGAGACTACAGACAAGATAGAATAGATGGTCAGAGACTGTAGACACGATACAAGAGACAGTCAGACACTGCAGACATGGTACAGAAGCTGGTCAGAGATTGCAGACATGATACAAGAGATGGTCAGAGACTGCAGACATGACACAGGAGATGGTCAGAGACTGCAGACATGATACAAGAGATGGTCAGAGACTGCAGACATGATACAAGAGAAGGTCAGAGACTGCAGACATGATACATGAGATGGTCAGAGACTGCAGACATAATACAAGAGAAGGTCAGAGACTGAAGACATGATACAAGAGAAGGTCAGAGACTGAAGACATGATACAGGAGATGGTCAGAGACTGCAGTTCCTATTGACGTTAGTAGATAATGGCCGATCAGCCCTCTCACCTGACCCAGCGATGGTTCCTCTGATCAGGAGTCAGCTCACTCTGAATTGCCCATGGTGACTCCGCTGGGTAGAACCCAGATCTGTATTCTGGCAATGACTCCATTCCTTTCTCTGCCAGGGATGGCACCAGGCTGTGTGTCTTTCCCTCTGGTGGCGCAGGGCAGTGGGGTTTCCTCTCTGATGGTGTTCCCTCAGCACTGCCCTCTCCCTCTGGAGTCCTGGGTGTACTTCCCTGAAAGCTTTCCCAGGCTCCTGTATCTCTTTCTCTCTCTCCCATTCAGCTGAGCCTGCTGTGTGGGCTGCAGTTTCCGTGTTACAGTGGGGCTGCCAGTCCTCGGGACTACATATCCCACAATCCTCTTCTCCTTTTTCTATTCTATTTTTCCCTGGCTGATATAAAGGCGGGGGAAGAAACATAGTGGGAGGCTGTGCTGGCCAGCGCCGCTCACTAGTATAGCAGTGCACGTGCGGAGGAGAGGGAGAGGGAGGGGAAGGGGCGAAAGGAGACCCCGCAGCTTCAGTGACGTCACTAGGGTTGGTGTCACCAGGTGCGGTATAACATGGTGTCACCCTCCTTCCACCAACTTTAGTCGCCCCTCAGTACAGACTCCCCTCCACTAAGTATAGACCCCCCTTCGTCAGTGCAGACCCCCCACTAAGTATAAACCCCTCTCTCAGTACAGACCCCCCCTTCATCAGTATAGACCCCCCCCAGGACAAACCACCCCCCTCCATTAGTAGACCCCCACCAGGACAACCCCCCCTCCATTAGTACAGATCCCCCCAGGACAAAGCCCCCCTTCATTAGTACAGACCCCCCAGGACAACCCCCCTCCATTAGTACAGACCCCCAGGACAAACCCCAACTCTATTAGTACAGACCCCAGGACAAACCCCCTCCATTAGTACAGACCCCCCAGGAGAACCCCCCCTCCACTAGTACAGACCCCCACAGGACAAATCCCCCCTTCATTAGTACAGAGCCCCCAGGACAAACCCCCCCTCCATTAGTACAGACCCCCCCAGGACAAACCCCCACCATTACTACAGACCCCCCAGGAAACCCCCCCCTCCACTAGTACAGACCCCCACAGGACAAATCCCCCCTTCATTAGTACAGACCCCCCAGGACAAACCCCCCCTCCTCTAGTACAGACCCCCCACCAGGACAAACCCCCCTCCAATAGTACAGACCCCCCACCAGGACAAACCCCCCTCCATTAGTACAACCCCCCCCCAGGACATCCCCCCTCCATTAGTACAGACCCTCCCAGACAAACACCCCCCTCCATTAGTACAGACTCCCCCAGAACAACCCCCCTCCATTAGTACAGACCCCCCCCCAGGACAACCCCCCTCCATTAGTACAGACCCCCAGGACAACCCCCCCATTAGTACAGACCCCCCAGGACAACCCCCCATTAGTACAGACCCCCAGGACAACCCCCCCATTAGTACAGACCCCCAGGACAACCCCCCATTAGTACAGACCCCCCAGGACAACCCCCCCATTAGTACAGACCCCCCAGAACAGCCCCCCCATTAGTACAGACCCCCCAGGACAACCCCCCATTAGTACAGACCCCCCAGGACAGCCCCCCCATTAGTACAGACCCCCCAGGACAACCCCCCCATTAGTACAGACCCCCAGGACAACCCCCCCATTAGTACAGACCCCCAGGACAACCCCCCATTAGTACAGACCCCCCAGGACAACCCCCCATTAGTACAGACCCCCCAGGACAACCCCCCATTAGTACAGACCCCCAGGACAACCCCCCATTAGTACAGACCCCCAGGACAACCCCCCCATTAGTACAGACCCCCCAGGACAACCCCCCCATTAGTACAGACCCCCCAGGACAGCCCCCCATTAGTACAGACCCCCCAGGACAGCCCCCCCATTAGTACAGACCCCCAGGACAACCCCCCATTAGTACAGACCCCCAGGACAACCCCCCATTAGTACAGACCCCCAGGACAACCCCCCATTAGTACAGACCCCCCAGGACAACCCCCCATTAGTACAGACCCCCAGGACAACCCCCCATTAGTACAGACCCCCAGGACAACCCCCCCATTAGTACAGACCCCCCAGGACAACCCCCCCATTAGTACAGACCCCCCAGGACAGCCCCCCCATTAGTACAGACCCCCCAGGACAGACCCCCCATTAGTACAGACCCCCAGGACAACCCCCCATTAGTACAGACCCCCAGGACAACCCCCCATTAGTACAGACCCCCAGGACAACCCCCCATTAGTACAGACCCCCCAGGACAGCCCCCCATTAGTACAGACCCCCAGGACAGCCCCCCATTAGTATAGACCCCCAGGACAACCCCCCATTAGTACAGACCCCCAGGACAACCCCCCATTAGTACAGACCCCCCAGGACAACCCCCCATTAGTACAGACCGCCCCAGGGACAAACCTCCCTCTATCAGTACAGACACATAACACCCGTGCGGCAGCTAGAGAGGACAGTGTGAAGCCGCGCCGCCGGGGTGAAGAACAGATCGAGACAGGCAGCAGCTTAGGCCGGAGTGAGAGACAGAGGAGAGAACCTGTGTCAGGCTGCAGGCACGGGCCGCCCCCCCTCCTCCCCCCAGCGAAGTCACGGCGCGGCTGGTCTCTCTCAACACAGAGACCAGCCGCTCCGATCTCCGGCGGCTGCTCTCCTCTGACAGGAGGAGGAGGGAGGGGGGACAGGCTCTAGCAGTGAAAAGCACAGCGGCCGCGCCGCGGCGGTGACCTGCGGACAGAGCTATCCAGAAGTGTCCAGAAGCACGGAGGGGAGAAGGAGGAGGGAGGGGAGCACTCTGGCGCTTCAGCGCCCCCACCTCTCTGGCGCCTGGGTTCACTGCACCCCGTGCACCCGCCTGGGACCGGCCCTGCGCACTGCACTAAATGTAAATAGTCTAGAAGATAACAGGAACGGATCTAGCTGAACACTGTGAGCAGGACGCACTGCACTAAATGTAAATAGTCTAGAAGATAACAGGAATGGATCTAGCTGAACACTGTGAGCAGGACGCACTGCACTAAATGTAAATAGTCTAGAAGATAACAGGAACGGATCTAGCTGAACACTGTGAGCAGGACGCACTGCACTAAATGTAAATAGTCTAGAAGATAACAGGAACGGATCTAGCTGAACACTGTGAGCAGGACGCACTGCGCTAAATGTAAATAGTCTAGAAGATAACAGGAACGGATCTAGCTGAACACTGTGAGCAGGACGCACTGCACTAAATGTAAATAGTCTAGAAGATAACAGGAACGGATCTAGCTGAACACTGTGAGCAGGACGCACTGCACTAAATGTAAATAGTCTAGAAGATAACAGGAACGGATCTAGCTAAACTGAATACAGTGTATATATATATATGCAACACCTGGGATGCATATATATACACAATACACTGTAAGTGCAGCTAACTGACTGACTGTTCTGCCTAATCTATCTAACTCAAATCAAATGACACTGTCTCTCTCTCTCTCTATCTCTCAGCACACCGGAACACACACTACACAGGGCCGCCGTGCAGGCGGCCTTATATAGTGTGGGGCGTGTACTAAATCCCCTGAGCCATAATTGGCCAAAGCCTCCTTGGCTTTGGCCAATTACGGCTCTCTGTTCAGGCGGCGCTGTGATTGGCCAAGCATGCGGGTCATAGTGCATGCTTGGCCAATCATCAGCCAGCAATGCACTGCGATGCCGCAGTGAATTATGGGCCGTGACGCGCCACACGAATTTGGCGCGAACGGCCCATATCGTTCGCAATTCGACGGACGGTCGAACAGCCGATGTTCGAGTCGAACATGGGTTCGACTCGAACACAAAGCTCATCCCTAGTGACAGGTACTCTTTTTTGAAAAAATTGGGGTCTATTAGACCCTAGATCTCTCCTCTGCCCTCAAAGCATCTGACCACACCAAGATCGGTGTGATAAAATGCCTTTCCAATTTCCCAAAGGCGCTGTTTACATCCGGCGAAATCTAAGTCATGAAATGCTCGTAGCTCCCGGTTTCTTAGGCCATAGAGATGTTTGGAGCCACTCTGGTCTCTGATCAGCTCTATGGTCAGCTGGCTGAATCACCGACTGCATTCTCAGGTTCCCTGTTGAGACAGGAGAGCCAGAGAAAAACACGGAAGACGGTGTGGGGGGGGGCATTCCCTCCCACTGCTTGTAAAAGCAGTCTAGAGGCTAATTAGCCACTAGGATTGCTTTTACATGAAAGCCGACCGCTGGCTGAAAAGAATAATACCAAGATGATACCTAAACCTGCAGGCATCATTCTGGTATAACCACTCAAAGTCGTGAATGGCGTACCTGAAGACAAAAAAATGGTTAGCAATAAAACACAGTAAACGGTAAAGTATAAAAAATTGCATACCTGAAAAGCAAACATGATAAAACATAATAACAATAAAACATTGCAGAATAGAATACAGTAAAAAAAGAGCAGAACAATAGAGAGAGAATAGAGAGAGAGAGAACAATGAAACGACAACTATTATCTTTTATTTTATATATATATATTTTATATTTTTTTACACTTTTTTTTGTAACTAAATTTTATAACTGTAACCGGTTCCAGGTTCGGGTCTCTCAAAATGCAATGGCATCTTGGGAGACCCTGTGTAAGTGTGCCTAGTCTGTGCAATGCTGTACCCTACGCTAATACTCAACTAGTGTATGGTAGCGTTCAAAACATTCACCAATGCAAAGACCAGGATTGTCAGGACAGGAGGGACAAAAAATTGCGGGTGTCACGCCTATATCCGCGCTTGCTGCAGACACGACATGTTTTTGGGGGGGTTCGTTGGGTAGGGGTACTCGGGAGGACATAAAAATGCCTCTCATGCAGCCAACTGCATTTGGTTGGGGATGTGAATGGGGGAGGTACGGGCGCTGCAGAAGTGGTGGGTTCCCAATTATTAGGATTGGTGAATGCAGCAGGAAGGGCATTATGGGCACGACGGGACTGTGTTTGTCTTCTTGGTGGCAGCGGGACACTACTTGTGCTTGCCACCTCACCAGCTTCAACTGCATTTATGGGACTCGCCACGTCACCAAGTGTTACTGCAGTGCTGGTTTGACTATGACCGGGCTGTACTAGGCCACTTCACCAAAACGCTACCAAAAAAAAAGATCAGGCCTGACTCTGCGAACGCTGCAGTTATGCGTTTAGTGCTTTGTAAGTGACAGTGATCGATTGATACTGCACTTGGGTGGGCTGGGCTGGGCCGGGCGGAGGGGCAAAATGCAGGTATCTGGGCTGATCCTGCCAACACTGCGTTTTTGGGAACCCTAAACTGCTGGGGACGCTAGTATAGATCTGATCGGATCAGATATTGATCCGTTCAGATACTATACCACTAAGGGAGGTGTACGGTGCGTGCGTGGGTGTTAGCGGTACTGGCGCTAACCTGACGCTGCCTGGGGCTGGTGCTTGCCAGTTCACCAATCCGCTACCAAAAAAACTGTTAGCGATCGCAGGGATTAGGCCTGACTCTGCGAACGCTGCAGTTTTGCGTTTAGTGTTTTGTAAGTGACAGTGATCGATCGATACTGCACTTGGGTGGGCTGGGCTGGGCCGGGCGGAGGGGCAAAATGCAGGTGCTAGCAGGTATCTGGGCTGATCCAGCTAACACTGCATTTTTGGGAGCCCTAAACTGCTGGGGACACTAGTATAGATCTGATCGAAACAGATATTGATCCGTTCAGATACTATACCACTAAGGGAGGTGTACGGTGCGTGCGTGGGTGTTAGCGGTACTGGCGCTAACCTGACGCTGCCTGGGGCTGGTGCTTGCCAGTTCACCAAAATGCTACCAAAAAAACTGTTAGCGATCGCAGGGATCAGGCCTGACTCTGCGAACGCTGCAGTTACGCGTTTAGTGTTTTGTGAGTGACAGTGATCGATCGAAACTGCACTTTGGTGGGCTGGGCCGGGCGGAGGGGCAAAATGCAGGTGCTAGCAGGTATCTGGGCTGATCCCGCTAACACTGCGTTTTTGGGAACCCTAAACTGCTGGGGACGCTAGTATAGATCTGATCGGATCAGATATTGATCCGTTCAGATACTATAACACTAAGGGAGGCGTATTCTACGTGCGTGGGTGTTAGCGGTACTGGCGCTAATCTGACGCTGCCTGGGGCGACGCATATCACTGCCGGGCGATCAGGGGGCTAAACCTTTATTCGGTAATAAATGGCGGGTGCCCTGACACTATAAAAAATAAACGAACTAACCAGCGTCACCCGTAATAGTTATACGGTGATCACTGGTGAAAGGGTTAACTAGGGGGCAATCAAGGGGTTAAAACATTTATAAGATAGTATATGGGGGTCCTTGTCACTATAAAACGCTGACGGCGAACCTAAATATTTACCTCCCTAACTAGCATCACCAGCGACACTAATACAGCGATCAGAAAAATGATCGCTTAGCGACACTGGCGACAGGGGGTGATCAAGGGGTTAAAACTTTTTTAGGGGGGGTTAGGGGGGTATCCTAGACCTAAAGGGGGCTAACAATAACTGCCCTACCACACTAACTGTCACAAACTGACACCAATGCAGTAATGAGAAAAAAAAAAACTGCTTGGTGTCAGTGTGACAGGGGGGGAGGGGTGATTAGGGGGGGATCGGGGGGGTTGGGGTGTAATGTGTGCCTGGCATGTTCTACTGTGTATGTGTGTGTTGTGCACTCACAGTGTCGTCTTCTCTCCTCGGTGCCGGAGCGGAAAATACCGAGCCGAGGAGAGATGACATCATTTCCTTTGCTGCTGTTTAGCATACAGCAGCAGAGGAAGATTCTCATTGGCTGGGAGCGATCGCGAGGGGGGAGCCATGAATGGATGGCCTCCCCCTCACCTCTCATCGCTCCCAGACAAAAGCCGACCGCCTCGGGCACGGGGGGGGGGGGTCCCATCGGACCCCCCGCCCGCGGGAGGCAGATCACGTACAGGTATTACATGATTCTGCCTGCCCGTGCCATTCTGCCGACGTATATCGTTGTGAGGCAGTCGGCAAGTGGTTAAAACTGCTTGCAGCTTTAATGTAATGTGCAATATGGATGAAAATCAGTGAGACAAACAGCATAGGTACCCCCCCAGTCCCTTTGGGTCTTGTATGGATATTAAGGGGAACCCCGCACCCAAATTAAAAAAAGGAAAGGCGTGGGGTCCCCAGGCCCTACAGTGCCTTGCAAAAGTATTCGGCCCCCTTGAACTTTTCAACCTTTTGCCACATTTCAGGCTTCAAACATAAAGATATGAAATTTTAATTTTTTGTGAAGAATCACCAACAAGTGGGACACAATTGTGAAGTGGAACGAAATCTATTGGATATTTTAAACTTTTTTAGCAAATAAAAAACTAAAAAGTGGTGCATGCAAAATTATTCGGCCCCTTTACTTTCAGTGCAGAAACTCACTCCAGAAGTTCAGTGAGGATCTCTGAATGATCCAATGTTGTCCTAAATGACTGATGGTGATAAATAGAATCCACCTGTGTGTAATCAAGTCTCTGTATAAATGCACCTGCTCTGTGATAGTCTCAGGGTACTGTTGAAAGTGCAGAGAGCATCATGAAGACCAAGGAACACACCAGGCAGGTCCGTAATACTGTTGTGGAGAAGTTTAAAGCCTGATTGGGATACAAAAAGATTTCCCAAGCTTTAAACATCCCAAGGAGCACTGTGCAAGCGATCATTTTGAAATGGAAGGAGTATCAGACCACTGCAAATCTACCAAGACCTGGCTGTCCCTCTAAACTTTCAGCTCAGACAAGGAGAAGACTGATCAGAGATGCAGCCAAGAGGCCCATGATCACTCTGGATGAACTGCAGAGAACTACAGCTGAGGTGGGAGAGTCTGTCCATAGGACAACAATCAGTCGTACACTGCACAAATCTGCCCTTTATGGAAGAGTGGCAAGAAGAAAGCCATTTCTCAAAGATATCCATAAAAAGTCTCGTCTAAAGTTTGCCACAAGCCACCTGGGAGACACACCAAACATGTGGAAGAAGGTGCTCTGGTCCGATGAAACCAAAATAAAACTTTATGGCCACAATGCAAAACGATATGTTTGGCGTAAAAGAAACACAGCTCATCACACTCAACACACCATCCCCACTGTCAAACATGGTGGTGGCAGCATCATGGTTTGGGCCTGCTTTTCTTCAGCAGGGACAGGGAAGATGGTTAAAATTGAGGGGAAGATGGATGCAGCCAAATACAGGACCATTCTGGATGAAAACCTGTTGGAGTCTGCAAAAAACCTGAAACTGGGACGGAGATTTATCTTCCAACAAGACAATGATCCCAAACATACAGCAAAATCTACAAAGGAATGGTTCACAAATAAACGTATCCAGGTGTTAGAATGGCCAAGTCAAAGTCCAGACCTGAATCCAATCGAGAATCTGTGGAAAGAGCTGAAAACTGCTGTTCACAAACGCTCTCCATCCAACCTCACTGAGCTCGAGCTGTTTTGCAAGGAAGAAAGGGCAAGAATTTCAGTCTCTCGATGTGCAAAACTGATAGAGACATACCCCAAGCGACTTGCAGCTGTAATCGCAGCAAAAGGTGGCTCTACAAAGTATTAACGCAAGGGGGCCGAATAATTTTGCACGCCCCACTTTTCATTTTTTTATTAGTTAAAAAAGTTTCAACAATCCAATAGATTTCGTTCCACTTCACAATTGTGTCCCACTTGTTGGTGATTCTTCACAAAAAATAAAAATTTTATATCTTTATGTTTGAAGCCTGAAATGTGGCAAAAGGTTGAAAAGTTCAAGGGGGCCGAATACTTTTGCAAGGCACTGTATATACTCTGAACAGCAGTATACAGGCAGTGCAAACAAGTCAGGGACTGTAGGTTTGTTGTTAAGTAGAATCTGTTTGTAATTTTGAACTGGTACATTTTTAAAGTGTAGCTCCAGCCAAAACATCTATTTTAAGCTTTTTGGAAAACATAGGGAAGGGTTATCACCCCTGTGACATTTGTTTTGCTGTCTGTGCACCTCTTCAGAAGATTTCACCTCACTTTCTGTCCCAATGACAAATGTTTTTTGACAATTTGGGATTTTTAGTGAAACAGGAATTGGTGATAAAGCATCAGTGAAGAGGAGACACGTTTTTCCCATATTAACTCTTACAGGAGAGAATTTCCCTTCCTAGGGGTAGATTTCATCTCACTTCCTGTTGTCTCCTTCCGTTTGCAAGTAGGAGTCGTTTGAAGGTTGGATGTTTAAAAGTAGGAGCCTGCCCTATATACTCTGCAGAAATTAGGGCATTAGGTGTTGGTGTTGCCACAACACTTTAGGCCCTCACAGTTACTTTTATGCCCCGTACACACGGTCGGATTTTCCAATGGAAAATGTCCGATCGGAGCGTGTTGTCGGAAATTCCGACCATGTGTGGGCTCCATCAGACATTTTCCATCGGATTTTCCGACACACAAAGTTGGAGAGCAGGAGATAAAATTTTCCAACAACAAAATCCGATCGCGTCAATTCCGACCGTGTGTGGCCTGTTCCGACGCACAAAGTGCCACGCATGCTCAGAAGAAATTCCGAGACGGGACAGCTCGTTCTGGTAAACTTAGCGTTCGCAATGGATACAGCACTTTCGTCACGCTGCAATGTTCAAAATGGTTTAATACAGCGCACTCTCTTCTTCTTTATAATGTGACAAGAATTAAGTAGTTTTGCTGCTCATATTCACACACACTTCTCACAAAGTTTTATTTGTGTTTTTTTAGTGGGATTCCCTGAATATATTGTTATTAGTTGTCACATCTGACAGTTTTATATTTATTTATTTTTATTTTTTTTGGATTTTCAGCCTTTTTTTTTCTTTAATGTTTGGATTTTTTCCAAGGCTGATCTTTGTTCAATGTTATTTTTATTTTTACTCCAGAATATTTTTGTGTGTGTTTTGTGTGTCAAGTTACCCCCACACCATTGATATCTTTTATTATTTAATCTCAAGGAGATTGTTTGTTGTTGGTGTCCCTTGTTCATTTCACATTGTATATTTGAAATGTACCTGAATCCTCACAAACTGTCATTTTTGAAGTAAAACACATAGGAGAGTATAATTCAAAACAAAAATCCTTTATTAAGGGATCAGAACCAAACAAAGAGGAAGGCAACACTGGAGAAACAGGAGAAATTAGCGAAGCCTGGGACCCCCACGGCAGACATCAATTCTTCAACATCAAAATTGGTGGCCTGAGGAGTCCATATGTAAGGGAGGGCAGTCTGGTCCAGAATTCGCAGAGATCCAGATAGCAGCAGATGACATCTGTGTCCCCAGGCTGTGGTACCACAAGAGGCTGCATTTTTTGGCCGACCAGACTGAACCCAGGGCAATCACTGTCTGGTCTTCCTTCCACGCTTCCTTCCGGGCTGTGGCTGTGCAGTTGGAGATGTGGCAGGAGGAGGAGTAGGACCTGGAGGAGGAGGAGGACTGGGAGGACCTGGAGGAGGACTGGGGGGACCTGGAGGAGAGGGAGGAGGAGGAGGAGGACCTGCAGGAGGAGGAGGAGGACCATCACAAAGATGTGTCTGAGGTGTAATTTGGCCCCTCATACCTTTCTCCAGAGCCTCCAATATGAGGGCCTCACACATGGCTTGTTGGCCCTCCTCCATCCTCTGCATTTTATATGCAATGAAGGCAGCAATGTTCTCCTCCATGGTGTGGGGTGCTCCCAGGACCTCTGTAGCCCTCCAAAATAATCCTATAGCAGCCTCCTCTAGGGCACTCCTCCTACTGCCACTTTCTCTTTTCAGGGGGGGTGGAGGGACCTGCAGATCAGCCAGCCGGCTCGGCCCCGCCACCTCCTGGCTGAGACTTCCCTGTGTATGAAAAAGGGACATGGTTTTATGTTTTGCATCATCAATCACAATCCTAAATTAGTACTCCCAACTAACTAACTAGTTAACATCATTGATTGGACAAGCAGAAATATTTAGAGGAATGCTATACCTGGCTCAATCTGGGCTCCTCTACATGCGGCCTGGAAGGCCCAGGTTGGGCGTCAGAAGCCTCAGCCGGGGGGGGAAGGAAGCGTGGAAGGAAGACTGGAGACGGATGGCCTGGGTTCAGTCTGGCCTGCCAGAAAGTGCAGCCTGTCGTAGTACCACATCCTGGGGACATAGATGTCATCTGCTGCTCCGGATCTCTGTGAATCCAGGACTTTCTTGCGCTCCCTTAGATATGTACTCCTCAGGCAACCAATGAAGATATTTAAATAGGTGATGTCTGCCGTGGGGATCACCTGCTTCACAATTTCACACAATTGCACCAGTGCTGCCTTCCTCTTTGCTTGGTTCTTGAAATGGGGGTGGTTAATCTCCCACAGACATGGCAGCTCCCTTAGCATCTCTAGGAATACTGACATGAAGTCATTATCTTTGAGTAGCATATCCATGTTCACTGCAAGACACAACACAAGACAAAGCCTAATGTCAGACAAAACTCTCCTAATCTTGTTACAATATAGGCCTCAATCTAGAAGCAGTATAGGCACAAGTTTGTCTCTTACCTTCGTTCTTACGATCAGCGCGTCCAATGCTCCTTCCTCCGCTCACAGATCGTACGTAATACGCACGCGTGTTACGCTTTATACACACTGCGCATGCGTGTAACTCCGCCTGCCCCTGACGTTCTTTCTAGTCTATTCCCCGCCCCTTTTCGTTCGGCGCAGTGGGTGAAGAGCATGATGGCGGAGTTCGAGCAGGTGTGTGCTAATTATAGCAACGAGGAGGAGGAGGAGGAAAGCCCGGATCCAGGCACGTCCCGATCCAGAAGGAGACGTTTTAAGGCCACAAATATGTCCTTTGGGGAGATGTTGGAGATGGTCGACATCATGAGGAAGTACGACTATGACGGGAAGTATGGGCCTTACCCCCACCCCAACATCAGAAAGGCCAAAATCATTGCTAAAGTGGTCAAAAGCCTTCACAGGAATTTCAGGGTACGAAGATCTAAAGATCAGCTCAGGAAGCGGTGGTCGGACCTGAAGTTGAGAGAGCCAGAGCAGTACCGCAAGATCCGGAGAGTGCTGCAAAAAAGTAAGTAGTTGTGCTGTGTTCCTATTCTTTCTGTCTTTATTACGTTCGTGCTGCTCCATATGCTTTTATTAATTGTAACGTTTAAAAGGGCAACTTTAATGTTCATGGGCCCATTATTCATTCGTATCAAACATTTTTCTTTCGGCCTCTAGAACACCTTTGTTTAGGCCATATGCATTTTCCCACATTTTTTTTGGGCCTACTTGGATGCCAAATATTTGTTTGTGTAGATGGGTTTGTTACTAGAATGAAATGCCAACAAGATTGTGTGTAAGGAGAGGACACTCAGCAGCTGTTTTCACATCTGGACACTGGAGCACTAGTGTGGGACACAAGAACACCCTTTTTATTAGGGGGGGCACACAGGTGCTCCAGTGTATACTATAGGGGGGGCTACATCTGTGAAGCTTGTACAAAACAGGTAAAGTATTGCAGCTTGACAAAGGCCAATAAAAAATATACATCTTGGAACTCGGCTAAAATAGACAATTGTACCCCACTTCCAAGCAATGTTTCCTATTTCCAGTTCTGCCATCAAATATCTGTGTGCTAATTATATCATTTTTGTTTTACATAGGGGAGAAAAGACTCGGAGGACACCCCTCATCCGAGGAGACCACAGACCCCCCACCTATGGAAGAAGGTGAAATACCTCCAAACGAAGCTGAGCAGGAGGAAGAAGAAGATGTGGTGGAGATTGGCACCACAACAGGTGAGTGTCTGCGACCACAGGCTCAGGTAAGAGATGGATTGTGGCAGATTTTTGGGACCTTTTTTTTTTTTATTTATCTCTTTTTAGGTGATCGTGATGTGAGGGATAGAGAACGCTTTACTTCTGAAAGTGCCCAGATCCTGATCAGGGAGATCATGAGGTGTAATGCCGAACTGCAAAACATCCAGCAAAAAATCCATGATGTTATTAAAAAAAATAATAACATCATTGATATTTTGGGGCGAATTTAAAACCCCACAAAATCACTTTTTGTATTGTGGTTCAATCTTTTAAATTTTTTTGCAATGTTTTGAAAAGCCAAATTTGGAGGATGCACACAGTGTGCCAACATGTGCTATCTGCCATCACGGGAGATCAATGGACGCGTTTTGGGGGTGCAACCCCTTCCTCAATTATAAAGTTGCGTTGAGGAAGGGCTTGCTCCCCCAAAACACGTCCCTTGATCCCCCCTGATGGCAGATAGCACATGTTGACATTCGTAAATTGGTGTGCATCTTCCAAATTTGGCTTTTCCAGGGGTGATTTCCCCCCATCTGAACGCTATATCAAACACAGTTCCTAAATACTGATGTCTGATATAGCCTTCAGGTTTTACCTAATGTGAACTTTGTAAGTTCAAGTTTTTTGGCTTTCTTGTTGGTTTTACACAGGCCTGTTTTATCTGAAATGGATATTTCGATTTTTGATAATGCTACTTCAAAAATTGTTATACAACAAACATGTTGGTTTGTTTTAAAAACCTTTGGTAAATGCACATGTGATTGTGCAGGTATAAAAAAGTTGGTTACTCAAGAATGTGTGGATTATTGTCTCAACACTACAACACTTTTGGGGTGATGTAATAGCTGTTTTATGCAAAAATAGGGGTTATTTCCTAAGGGCAAATCCACTTTGCACTACAAGTGCAGGTTCAGTGCAGTTGCAAGTGCACTTGTAGTGAAATGTGTTTTTGCATTTAGGAAATACCAGCCAACAGTGCTTTGTATAAGGTTATCCAATCACGACATTTTCTGCACTCAAAACATTTATGTCAGGGTCAGCTAAAACAAACACAAGCAGTAAATGTCCACAAAGAATTTCTTTTTTTTTTTTTTATTTGAAAAAGGCTTCACATATTGTCTGGCATATTGATAGCCCCCCTACCCGCAAAGAACTCCAGGTATCGTAACCGGACATCACGGGCACTCAGGGAGGGCAAGCCAGGACGGCCACTTTCAAGCGCCGTCAGTGTTGTTGGATGTAGGATTCTGGCCTCAGGCCCAACTGAGCCAGCATAGTTGGCAGAATGTTTTCTTAAAAAATTATGGAGAACACAGCACGCAAGTATTATATGGTTCAGTTTATACTCCGCCATATGGATGGGTGTCAGAAATAGTCGGAACCGGCTGGCCAGGATTCCAAATGTGTTCTCCACCACTCTTCGGGCTCTGGCCAGCCGGTAATTAAAAACCCTCTGTTCCGGGGTGAGGGTCCTCATCGGGAATGGCCGCATCAGGTGGTCCCCCAGCGCAAACGCTTCATCAGCAACGAACACAAATGGGAGACCTTCCACATTGTCCTCTGGAGCTGGCAAGTCCAAGCTGCCATTCTGGAGATGCCTGTAGAACTCCGTCTGGGCGATGACTCCACCATCGGACATCCGGCCATTCTTCCCCACGTCCACATACAAGAAGTCGTAATTAGCCGACACCACCGCCAACATCACTATACTATTAAACCCCTTGTAATTATAATAGTATGACCCTGAGTTGGGTGGTGGGACGATGTGGACGTGTTTCCCATCAATTGCCCCTCCGCAGTTAGGAAAGTCCCACCGCTGGGCAAAGTAGGAGGCCACAGTCTGCCATTCCTGTGGCGTGGAAGGAAACTGTTGAGGAAAAAACAATAAACATTACTATTTTTTCACAGAAACATGGCAAGCAGATTAGACACAAACATTCTGGGGCAACCTCCAGATAGCATTTATTAAGGGGAATTTAACAAGGCCAAAGTATAAGGTACACCTATCATATTCCCCCTCCCCCCCTCTCATGGGCCATTTCTAACATTATAGGGGGGGGGAACTCTTGGACAGGTAACCCTCTTCACTTCATTGAGAGATGAATGCCTAAATACAGGGTATTACTTGGAACAGCCCCTCCTTAGTTACACTATTGGCAGCCCACTGGACAGGTAAGAAGTGTCATAATACAAAGATATAAATACACACTGTACACATTTGAGGACATTTGGACATTCTGCTATTACCTATCAAGATAATAATAGGATACAAAAACTTTAAACAGTACAATTTGAAAGTATACAGGCAGGCCCTTGCACTACATGCTTTCGGGAATTCATTCATAAATCTGACCAGTAAAGAGATGGGTATAGTGTGTATGGGTTTGGCAAAGTCAGCAGATAGATGATTGAGGATAGAGAATTGGGATCAGCTGACCTAGCAGTTGGGGGGAGGGAGGGTTACTAAAAATTATTTGGGGACACCACAAAAAAAAGCCTCTGCCACTCTGCCTGAATTTAAATAAAAAATAACATTACCAAACATTTTAGGGGGTGTTTGGGGTAAAGCACTACTATGGAGCTGATAAAATACATTGTTAAGTGACTACATGAGGTGAATATAGGGCAGGAGACACCATGCTGGGGAGGTTAGTGAAGGGCAAATATGTATGAAGGACCTAAAATAATAATTACATAAAAATCCAGCATGCATGAGGACAAAGGGGACATTCACAGCATATTACAATCATGGTAATTAGGGAATGAGGAAAGAAATACAATATATTAGCAAACATTAAATACACTAAAATGGGATATAAAAGGATAAAAATCTTACCTTCATATACTCCTTCTGCAGGACCTGTATGATGGCAGAACAGGTCTCTGGGATAATGATCCCCAGAGCCTGGGGGGAGATGCCTGTCGAGAACTTGAGGTCCTGCAGGCTTCTCCCTGTGGCCAAATACCGCAAGGTAGCGACCAACCTCTGCTCCGGAGTGATGGCTTGCCTCATGCAGGTATCCTGCCTGCTGATATAGGGGGTCAGCGAAGCCAACAAACGGTGAAACACGGGGTCCGTCATCCTGAGAAAGTTCCTGAAATCATCAGGATTATTCTCACAGATCTCACGGAGCAAAGGCATATGACAGAACTGGTCACGCTGAAGCAACCAATTCTTGGTCCATGAACTCCTCCCCACCCTGTTCATGGACAGGACTTGTGTCAAGGTCAGGGCCCCAACACCAAGCCCCCGCACAGCACGAACTCTACGAGGAGTACGCATATGAAACATGGCTAGAAAACGGTCGGCTGCTCAGAACGAAGTAACAGAACGCACTGAAGAACAGCAAGGCCTGTGAAGAGCGACCTGAAAAACAGCAACGAGCAGGCAAGATCACACAGAAAACTCCGATACGAACTGACTGCACGCACTGAACAGCAGATACAAACCCACAAGCACAAACTGAACGGCAGAAAACGATCTGAAAGCCACGAGTCTGAAAAAGCGCGAATCGTCTCTCACCAAACTTTTACTAACACGAGATTAGCAAAAGGAGCCCAAAGGGTGCCGTGCTTGGTTCTGAACCGGCCTTTTCTAGACTCGTCGTACGTGGTGTACGTGACCGCGTGGTTGGCGATCGGAAATTCCGACAACTTTGTGCGACCTTGTGTAGGCAAAACAAGTTTGAGCCAACATCCGTCGGAAAAAATCCTAGGATTTTGTTGTCGGAATGTCCGAACAAAGTCCGACCGTGTGTACGCCCTATAAGTGGGCGCAGGAACGGGCCCTGCTGTGAAATATTAGATCAAGAATTGTAAATACATGCACCTGTTGAACAGGGGCAGAAAAATTGGGCTTTTGGTGGTGGTGGTGGTGTTGCCACAACACTGTAAGCCCTCACAGTTACTCTTGGTGGGCGCTGGAATGGGCCCTGCTGTGAAATATTAGATCAAGAATTGTAATTAAATGCACCTGTTGAACAGGGGCAGAAAAATTGGGCCTTTGGTAGTGGTGGTGGTGGTGCTGGTGCCACAACCCTGTAAGTCCTCACAGTTACTCTTGGCGGGCGCAGAAACGGGCCCTGCTGTGAAATATTAGATCAAGAATTGTAATTACATGTCCCTGTTGAACAGGGGCAGAAAAATTGGGCCTTAGGCACTGGTGCCACAACACTGCAACCCCTCACAGATACTCTAGTTGGAGCGCAGGAATAAGCCCTGCTGCAAAGTATTGCATAAAAATTTGTAATTACACGCCCCTGTTAAACAGGGGCTGAAAAATTGGGCCTTAGGCACTGGTGCTGGTGCCACAACACTGCAACCCCTCACAAATACTCTAGTTGAGCGCAGCAACGAACCCTCCTTGCAAAATATTGCATCAAAAATTGTAATTACACGCCCCTGTTAGACAGGGGCTGAAAAATTGGGCCTTAGCCACTGTTGACGGCGCCCAAAACCGAAAATATTCTTACAAGCTATCAGCATGATCATTGAGGAGGAAGAGGATAGTCACTCAGCATAACAGGATAGTCACTCAGCATCAGCATAGGCAGTCTTGAAGGGATCTGACATTTCAAAAAAAATTATTCGGTTACATCAGCATCAGGTGCTTGGTAGCTGGTGGTGATCCAAGACTGATTCATTTTTATGAAGGTCAGTCAATCGACCGAGTCTGTGGACAGGCGCACCCTGTGATCGGTTACAAAGCCTCCAGCATGAAACTGAATGTGCGTTCCGAAAGAACGCTGGATGCAGGACAGGCCAGTAGCTCAATTGCATACTGTGCAAGCTCTGGCCAGTGATCCATCCTCAAGACCCAGTAACCCAGAGGATTTTCGGGGGAAAAGGTGTCCAAGTCAGATCTTGCCCCTAGGTATTCCTGCACCATGTAAAACAGACGCTGGCGATGGTTGCTGGAACCGATCATACCTTGGGGCTGCGGACTAAAAAATTGTCTGAATGCATCGGTCAGATGGCCACCTTCTCCACCGCTCCTTCTTTGGCTGACCGAAGCCTCAGCAACACGTTGTCCAGGAACAGGAGTTTGTAACCTCCCAGTCTCTGGGAACGCGTTGCACAGACCTTTCTGCAAGGCCTCCCAAAGATGTTTCATCCTCTGCTCCCTCTGCGACGGCAAGATAAGGTCCGCAACCTTACCCTTGTAACGTGGATCAAGGAAGGTTGCCAGCCAGTATTGATCCCTCTCCTTGATACCACAAATACGAGGATCCTTTAGCAGTCTTTGCAGGATCAGGGAGGCCATGCAGCGTAGGTTTGCTGAGGCATTCGGTCCGGAGTCCTCTGGGTCACTAAACACGACATAATCCACAGCCACTTCCTATCAGCCACATACAAGTCCATGGGTTTTTTGGGACTGTAAATGATCCCTTAAAGACTGCTGCTGATGCTGAGTGCCAGGCTCCACCTCCATGCTGACACAATCCTCCTCCTCGTCGTCCTCTTCCTGTGTGATTGGCGGGCACGCAGGAACACTGTCTCGATAAAGGGGGCCTTGAGAGCTAAGGAAGTCCTCCTCTTCCTGCCTCTCTTCTGCCTCAAGTGCCCTGTCCATTATTCCATGCAGCATGTGCTCCAACAGGTGGACAAGGGGGACAGTGTCACTGATGCATGCACTGTCACTGCTCACCTCGTGGCCTCCTCAAATGGTGACAGGACAGTGCATGGATCCCGGATAATGGCCCACTGGCGTGGGGAAAAAAAACAAGCTCCCCTGACCATGTTCTGGTGCCATAGTCGCACAGGTACTCATTGATGGCCCTCTGCTGCGTGTGCAGCCTCTGCAGCATGGCCAACGTTGAGTTCCACCTGGTGGGCATGTCACAGATTAGGTGGATCTTGGGCAGGTTAAATTCCTTTTGGAGGTCAGCCAGCCATGCACTGGCATTATATGACTGGCGGAAATGCACACAGACTTTCCTGGCCTGCCTCAGGACATCCTGTAAGCCTGGGTACCTGCCCAAGAACTGCTGCACCACCAAGTTAAGGACGTGAGCCAAACAGGGCACATGGGTCAGCTGTCCCTGTCGGAGGGCGGAGAGGAGGTTGGTGCCATTGTCGCAAACCACCATTCCTGCCTTAAGCTGGCATGGCGTCAACCACCTCTGGGCCTGCCCCTGCAGAGCTGACAGAATCTCTGCCCCAGTGTGGCTCCTGTCCCCCAAGCACACCAGCTCAAGCACCGCATGGCATGTTTTGTTCTGTGTACTTGCGTAGCCCCTTGAACACCTACAGAGCACCGCTGGTTCAGAGGACAAAGCACAGGAAGAGGCCATGGAGGAAAAAGAAGAGGAGGGGGTGGAGGAGAGAGGTGTGTCAGAATCACCAGTCGTAGCATTTTGGAGGCGTGGTGGGGGAACAACCTCCAACACTACTGCACCTTGTCCTGCATCCTTCCCAGCTGCCAGCAGAGTCACCCAATGCACTGCGAAAGATAGGTAACATCCCTGTCCATGTCTGCTGGACCATGAGTCAGCGGTAATATGCACCTTACCACTGACCACCCTGTTCAACGAGGCCAAGACATTGCCTTCCACATGCCAGTAGAGAGCCAGAATCGCCTTCTGTGAGAAAAAGTGGCGTTTGGGAACCTGCCACTGAGGAACCGCACATTCCACAAACTAACGGAAGGGGGCAGAGTCTACCAATTTAAAAGGAAGCAGTTGAAGTGCTAGCAATTTAGCCAAGCTAGCATTCAACCGCTAGGAATGTGGATGGCTGGGAGTGAACTTCTTTCGGCGGTGCAGCAGCTGGGACAGGGAAATTTGCCTGGTACAATCTGACGTCGGTGTACCGATAGCAGATTGCCTGCAAGTACTTGGCTGTGACACACCTAATTCTACACCTTCATTCCTCTCAGTGCAGGTTTCAGAGAGGACTAAAGGTATAGTGGGGTTGGAGATCCCAGCTGATGAGGAGCAAGGAGAGGTCCTCTTTGTTCTTTGGTGTAGGTCTTTTAGGTACGCTTGCCAACGAACTGCATGGCAGGTCAACATATGTCTTTAAAAGCATGTGGTGCCCAAGTGGGTGATGTTTTGGCCACGCGAGATACACTTGAGACATATGTTGCAAATAGCAGCGGTGGGATCTGATGCACTCGTCTCAAAAAAGACCCACACCAAAGAACTTTTGAGATAACGCGCAGAGACAGCAGCACCCTGCACATGCGGAGCTCTGCGGTGTGATGCAGTCAGTGTGCTGCCCTTAAGCTGGCCCCTGGAGGGCATCCTGCCTCATTGGTGATGTGCCTCCTCCTTCTCCCTCCTATCAAGCACCCACGTGGAGTCTGTGACCTCATCATCCCCTCCCTCCTTATCACTGGAGCAACCCTGGCAGTATGCTGCAGCTGGGGGAACATGACTGCCAGATTGCTGTCCTTCTTGGGCACCCCCTCTGTCTGGGTTCATGTTACTGCCTTCCTCTAGCTGAGTACCATCATCGGAGCCTTCAAAACGCTGAGCATCCTCCTGGAGCATGTACCCAACACTGTGATCAAACAGTTCGGGGGACTCTTCAGGAGGACATGGTGGGGCTAGGGAAGGAGTGACTGATTCCATTGAGCCAAGGGGAGAGGCCGCGTTGGCAGCTGCTTTGCCAGACAAAGTACCCTGAGCCTGGGTGAGAGAGGATGAGGAGGATGAGGATGGCTTGGTCATCCACTCTACCAAGTCTTCCGCATGTTGCGGCTCAACACGGCCAGCTGACGAAAAAAAGAACAAGCGTGTCGCACGGCCACGTGCTGATGGGGATGCACCGTGTCCACGACCAGCACTGTTGCCTCTAGACACAGAGCCTGCTTGCCCTCTTTTATTGGCTTGTGACTGTCTGCCTCTCCTTGTTGGCCTTCCAGACATACAAATGGTCTGCAGTGAGATGTAGCTGCACAAAACTGGGATGTATATATATACTGATTATACTGCAGCTAGCAGAATGCCTGCCTGTGGTATTAATAGCATCAGAAGAAGCACACCAGCACTTGTCTTCAGGTAGCTATAGGTGCAACTGTGCAGGGTACACAGTACACTAACTGTAAATACTTCAAGCTGCCTGCCTGTAGTATTAATAGGATCAGAAGAAGAACACCAGCTCTCGTCTTCAGGTAGCTATAGGTGCAACTGTGCAGGGTACACAGTACACTAACTCTAAATACTTCAACCTGCCTGCCTGTGGTATTAATAGGATCAGAAGAAGAACACCAGCACTTGTCTTAAGGTAGCTATAGGTGCACCCTGTGCAGGGTACACAGTACACTAACTGTAAATACTTCAAGCTGCCTGCCTGTGGTATTAATAGGATCAGAAGAAGAACACCAGCACTTGTCTTCAGGTAGCTATAGGTGCAACTGTGCAGGGTACACAGTAACACTAACTGTAAATACTTCAAGCTGCCTGCCTGATGTATTAATAGGATCAAAAGAAGAACAACAGCTCTTGTCTTCAGGTAGCTTGACTGTTGTATAACAGATGTGTTTAACTCCCATAACTTATTACCCCACTTAAATGCCTTACTCATTAACCGAGACCACACCAATGTTTTGGGGTAACAAAGGCCGTAGCAGCCTACTTTCTTTAACAAATATAAAACTCTCTTCAAGTAAACATATAAAAACGTACAAGTAAAACAACATCTGTTATTAACCCTAAAAACTCTAGCGTTGGTCTGAGCAGGAACTTCGTAAACTTCTGTGTTAATATCCATCTTACACTGCGGTCCCTCTCAAGTGTATTAACCCTGCCTCAAGCTGACAAGCTGGTTTAGAGACTACCACTGGCCGCAGTGCCCCCATTATCACTTCCCGGCTAACCTCCGTTAACCGGGAACCACCATCAGGACCCATCCCAACGATAGTCCTGATCTCTTCCTTCTGATATCTTCCTTCCCCTGCACAGACCAATGCCCGCCACTGCTACGACATCCAATCCACCAGTACCTGTGAGGAAAAAACGTAAAACAACCTACAAGTTAAACCATCCACCACTAGGGAGGGTGGGCGGGAACTTTCCCCCACGCTTTGGTGACTCATCCCAGGCGGAGTCACTTTTTATGTATTCCTCTAACCCCTCCCCCTCGGCTCCATAATACCACCCCTCAGCATAGTTAATCTCCCTGTTAACCCCGTCATGCATGCCCTGCGCCTATCCACTTTGTTACTATTGCTCCGGGCTTTCTATTGGTGTAACTGTGCAGGGTACACAGTACACTAACTGTAAATACTTCAAGCTTCCTGCCTGTGGTATTAATAGGATCAGAAGAAGAACAGCACTTGTCTTCAGGTAGCTATAGGTGCAACTGTGCAGGGTACAAAGTACACTAACTGTAAATACTTCAAGCTGCCTGCCTGTGGTATTAATAGGATCAGAAAAACAGCACTTGTCTTCAGGTTGCTACAGGTGCAACTGTGCAGGGTACACAGTACACTAACTGTAAATACTTCAAGCTGCCTGCCTGTGGTATTAATAGGATCAGAAGAAGTACAACAGCACTTGTCTTCAGGTAGCTATAGGTGCAACTGTGCAGGGGTACCCAGTACACTAACTGTAAATACTTCAAGCTGCCTGCCTGTGGTATTAATAGGATCAGAAGAAGAACACCAGCACTTGTCTTCAGGTAGCTATAGGTGCAACTGTGCAGGGGTGCACAGTACACTAACTGTAAATACTTCAACCTGCCTGCCTGTGGTATTAATAGGATCAGAAGAAGAAGACCGGCACTTGTCTTCAGGTAGCTATAGGTGCAACTGTGCAGGGTACACAGTACACTAACTGTAACTACTTCAAGCTGCCTGCCTGTGGTATTAATAGGATCAGAAGAAGAACACCAGCACTTGTCTTCAGGTAGCTATAGGTGCACACTGTGCAGGGTACACAGTACACTAACTGTAAATATTTCAAGCTGCCTGCATGTGGTTTTAATAGGATCAGAAGAAGAACATCAGCACTTGCCTTAAGGTAGTTATAGGTGCAACTGTGCAGGGGTACCCAGTACACTAACTGTAAATACTTCAAGCTGCCTGCCTGTGGTATTAATAGGATCAGAAGAAGAACACCAGCACTTGTCTTCAGGTAGCTATAGGTGCAACTGTGCAGGGGTGCACAGTACACTAACTGTAAATACTTCAACCTGCCTGCCTATGGTATTAATAGGATCAGAAGAAGAACACCAGCACTTGTCTTCAGGTAGCTATAGGTGCAACTGTGCATGGGGTACACGGTACACTAACTGTAAATACTTCAACCTGCCTGCCTGTGGTATTAATAGGATCAGAAGAAGAACACCAGCACTTGTCTTCAGGTAGCTATAGGTGCACACTGTGCAGGGTACACAGCACACTAACTGTAAATATTTCAAGCTGCCTGCATGTGGTATTAATAGGATCAGAAGAAGAACACCAGCACTTGTCTTCAGGTAGCTATAGGTGCAACTGTGCAGGGTACACAGTACACTAACTGTAAATACTTCAAGCTGCCTGCCTGTGGTATTAATAGGATCAGAAGAAGAACACAAGCACTTGTCTTCAGGTAGCTATAGGTGCAATTTTGCAGGGTACACAGTACACTAACTGTAAATACTTCAAGCTGCCTGCCTGTGGTATTAATAGGATCATAAGAAGAACACCAGCACTTGTCTTCAGATAGCTATAGGTGCAACTGTGCAGGGGTACACAATACACTAACTGTATATATTTCAAGCTGCCTGTCTGTGGTATTAATAGGATCAGAAGAAGAACAACAGCACTTATCTTCAGGTAGCTATAGGTGCAACTGTCCAGGGTACACAGTACAATAACTGTAAATACTTCAAGCTGCCTGCCTGTGGTATTAATAGGATCAGAAGAAGAACAGCACTTGTCTTCAGGTACACTAACTGTAAATACGGTAAAAACACCTGCCTGCCTGTCAGTGTATTAGAAAGAGAATAACAGGAACGGATCTAGATAAACTGAATACAGTGTATATACTGTATATATATATATATATATATATATATATATATATACAACACCTGGGATGCATATATAAACACAATACACTGTAAGTGCAGCTAACTGACTCGCCTGCCTACTCTATCTAACTTAAATCAAATGACACTGTCTCTCTCTCTGTCTAATTCTCTCCGCCGCCGCAACACACTACACAAGGCTGCCACACAGGCGGCCTTATATAGTGTGGGGCGTGTACTAAACCCCCTGAGCCATAATTGGCCAAAGCCACCCTGGCTTTGGCCAATTACGGCTCTCTGTGCAGACGGCGCTGTGATTGGCCAAGCATACGGGTCATAGTGCATGCTTGGCCAATCATCAGCCAGCGATGCCGCAGTGAATTATGGGCCGTGACGCGCCACTCAAATTTAGCGCAAACGGCCCATAACATTCGCAATTCGGCGAACGATCGAATACACGATGTTCGAGTCGAACATGGGTTCGTCTCAAAGCTCATCCCTAATGCTGACTCTAGGCCCCAGAACTGAGGGATCGCATGACGGCTGATCGCTCAGTTCTCGGTCGGCTCTGAGCAGAGAGGGGCGACTATCAGGGAGCGCTGGGCTAATTCTGGGTCACATGAGAGCACAAGTTAGTGTACTCCTGTGACCCACAAGACAAGTATGCCCAAAAAAGCTTTGCCCATACTTCTCTTTAAAAAAAAAAGTTGTGTCTTTACTTTTATTTAAAATTCATACATGTTAGACAGCAGCTTGTGGTGAGCTTTGGTTAGTAATATGTCCTCTTTGAAAGTACCGGACCTAGTGGAAAAACTAGTAATTGAAAGATGCTTTTATTAATTTGGTTTCTCTTTCAGACAGATAAAATGCTTCCCTCTCTAGAGATTTCATGTTTGGTCTTTTATAGGAGAAGATGATAAAAGATGATGAAGTTTATAGATTATGTGAAATTCCACAAAGCGCAGAAGTGAATAAAAGAGAGCAAGTGCAGCTTTGTATTGACATGCAAAATGGCTTCTACTTAACTCTACAGAGGCTAGGCTGCGGCTAAGCTTAAGCGTAAGAATGTCCACCTCTGATCTATGTATTCCATTGATTTCCTGCATAAAATTCTACATTGCCGCATTGTTCATTCATCCCATTAGATGTCAACAACAACATTGACAAGCAGGAGACAGGAACTCCCTGGTGTGTATTGCCATCTCTGCATATCAGTGTGAGCTCTTTTTATAATTTTTTTTTTTTATTTCAAAGATTATAAATGTAAACACTAAAGGAAGGCATTTTCAAGCATATTTGAGCTCCATCATGGTGGCCCTTATCTATGCTGCCGGGTACTACTCCACCTGTTCATTTTATGAATCTCTTAAAAGTCAGACAGGGCATTAGGAGCCTTGCCCACAAATAACTATTTTTCCTGTGTGTCATTTTAGGATACTGGACAGTCAAGCTACGTATGCTCTTGTTGCTCAGTGTGATTGGTACCCATGTGTCACACCACCATGTGCTTAAAAGAGAAGTATGGGATTTTTTTTAATCCCATAATCATACTTATCCACATCTTATCCACATCTACATGGATGCAGCATCGGTCAGATGCTGCATCTGTCCCCCTTCGCTTCTTCACTGAGAATCAAGCCACCGAACATAGCCAATGGCTCAGTTCTCTCAGCTCCCCGAGCAGAGAGCTGCTGACTATCAGTCAGCAGCTCTCCTGCTCTGCTCCTCCACGCTCATTGGAGCGCCGAGCTGTGGAGGGTCAGGGAGCGTCCGTCTCAGCCTCTCAGTGGCTCGCTGAGAGGCTGAGACGCCTATCAGTCCAGGCACCTGGTGGATCCAGACTTCCAGAGTCAGGATGACATGGTGCCTGGACTGATCTTGGTGACACCAGCAGAGAGCGGAGTTCAGACCGCTCTCTGCTGAAAACAGGTCACAGGAGTGCAAAACAAATTGCACTTCTGGGACCCATAGGAGAAACGCAGCAGAATGAGCTCAAGCTGGACTTCTCCTTTAAGCACTAGCTTAAAACAGCTGCCATTTTGTTGGTTTGTAAATAGTCTAGCAGTGCAGTGGGTGCATGTACCATTCTGCTGGTCATATAGAAAAGGCACAGTTCTTCAGTTGCTGGCCATTACACAGTGAGCCTCCTGATAATTAGCTTACATTTTCAGCAGACCAAATTAAAATGGATTAGCATATTATTATAACATAATTATAGCATGTTGTTGCAAAAATTTAATGTAGACTAAACTTATTTAATGTAAATAGAACCCTGCTGTTACTAGGACCTACGGTTATAAAAGTCAGCCCAATGAAAGCATCTATCCCAGTAGCATAGGCGTGCGCACAGGGTGTGCCAGGTGTGCATGGGCACACCCTAATTATCTTGTGTGCTGCATATTCCCCCCTGTTTTGACCACTGATATTTCATCCCCCCCAAAAAATGTTACACAATGTTACACAAGCCCAAAAATTTGGGGAAAAGAAAATTAACTAAATTACACTGTCCACTGCCCTACTGACACCATCAGTACATATACACATGCATATGTATTTAGGCTTTGGGGTGCACACCCTAATGCAAGAGGCACACCTATGCCCAGTAGACAGCAAAAAATCAGCTGTAGAAACTGTTTTACATTCCCAATGAGAAAAAAGTTATTGTAGGTCTTTTTATCTAAGGAACTTATTTATAAAAGAAACACATGGAAATTTACCCAATGAATCCTTGTCATATGATGTCACAGGTACAGTAAGTTGTCAAAAGAGCTTTTAAGCCCACACATTCTTCATTTTTGGAAAGGGGTTTTGAAAGCAGTTCTTCAAAAAAGACAAAAAGGCTGATGGGGGCCAGATACTTCAGCATCCCTAGTGTCAAGGATGGGGTGCCTGAAATGGGAGGTTAATGGCCACCTCCTCCCTGTGACCCCTAACTAGCTCACTGTTGTTGCGGATATGTAAACAAGTTGGGGAATTTGTAGCTCATTCGTAGCCCCAAAAAGTGATTTACTCCACACTAGATGTACATTTTAGGGCTTTTTATGCCCACTTTTATTTAAAGGTAACAAAAAAAGTTCACATAGATATATTCCCATGCAGGGGTTTTTCACTATCAATGCAACAAACATAACATTCAGCCTCCTGGCTCTCTCGTGGCAACTTTACTGCTCTAAGCAGTAGCTCTTTGGTCCTCCTGACCATCAAACACATCCCAGTGTTCATGCACCTCAGCTCTGTGTCTTTCCTTCCGCAGCTCCCTAGCTGCTTTATCCCTTCTGGACTCTCTTACAACCATGTGTTCGTTTTTCGAAAACTTGTTCAAACGATTTTTCGTCAGGTATATGGCTAGCATAAAGCAAAATAAATTATTTTGAGTTAGGATTTTCTTTAATATAGCTCTTTATTTTTTTTCTCTCTCTCTCCTTCTCTCTTTCATTGCAATTACATTTAAACATTTCATTTTTTTACCAAAATGTAAAAATTTTGTATCAGTTTGAGATTGTATTGTTTTAAGGAAAAGTTTACTAGTGTTTAATGCCCCATTACAGATAATAATAACTCAAACCTTGTGCTAATTTACTTGATAAGTGATGTCCCTGGTGTCAAATTATACCAATAGATGGGTCTGTAGTTCTGGGTCCACAGCTGAGGACTTGGTTGGGTAGCCTGAATAATGCTTATTATTTGCCACTGGGGATCTTGTACAATCAGTGGAGAGGAAGGTCCTCACCATACAATGTTCTTGAGGCAATGCATCTTTAGAAATTAAAGTTGACAGTTGGCAGCTGACTGCATAGCACCTTTAAAATCCTCAAACACAATGTCCTGTGCCATGGGCTAGCACAAAGGAGACAATGCTACAATAAAAAACCAACACACCGTAAATTCTTTATAACAACTCATTTATTTTGGAAATTAAATTTTGGCCACGATGTTGTTCAAGGGGTAACCTTATAATGCAATGAACTTCAAATAATTATAAAGCCATCTTGGCTATAATACATCACTCAAATTTACACTGTGTCCATCCAGACAATGCTGGACGACTATTCCCCCACTAAACAACACCATGACTGATAAGAAAATTGGGGAGGGCGGGTGGGAGTCCCGGTCCGGTTCCACAGGGTCTGCTTGTTAACGGCCGGACTGCCCCTTTTATCTCCTTCAGGAAGCAGGCTATGCAAACCGCCAATTTCCTCCAATCAGCTGCTTGTTGCTGTGCAGCAGATGCTGCTGCTGTAACCAATAGCAAACCTGTAAGAAACATAAGGAAACCTGCATCCCCTTTGAGCTCTCCCATGTTGGTCCTGCATATTGCATGGACCTGTCATGGGCTAGCACAAAGGAGACAATGCTACAATAAAAAACCAACACACCGTAAATTCTTTATAACAACTCATTTATTTTGGAAATTAAATTTTGGCCACGATGTTGTTCAAGGGGTAACCTTATAATGCAATGAACTTCAAATAATTATAAAGCCATCTTGGCTATAATACATCACTCAAATTTACACTGTGTCCATCCAGACAATGCTGGACGACTATTCCCCACCGACCGAAGCCAATAGAGAAACCTTTGGCTGAGGTCCCCCCAACAACGTGGCCCTTTCAATTAAAGTTTGCAGTCCCATGTTGAAAATGTCCAGACCTATGTCTGAAAAGTGGACTAAATCCTTCCTAAATAACCCCGGAATGAAACCTTCCAGCTCCAAGTGGCGGAAGGACACACCTCCCGAGGACACTAAGAAATTATGTATTGTCCTATTTAACCGTCTCCGAATCTTATCCAAATAAAATAGATTCCCAGAAGGGGACCAAAGGAGTCTAGGAACCATTTCAGAGAAGGCTAAATTGGTATTTGGAAACAAAAGTTTAATGGAATAAATATCCTTCTTCATTTCACAAAGGAGTTCCCATGTTCTAACTTTACCAACATCGTTTGCTCCAACATGAAGCACTAGCACTTGGGGAGAAGGCCAAATTGTGGATAATTGAATTAAGTGGTCTTTAAGATTACGCCATCTGAGGCCCCTAACTCCAGACCATAACACCTTAAAGACATTGCTATCCAAACCTAAATTGTTCGTATAGATCCTGGATGCAGCCTGATTTCCAGACCAGAAAATGTAGGAGTGGCCTACTATTCAGATTGTGCATATAGAAGAATCTGAAAATAGAAAATCACACAATTAATAATTCAGGGTGAACATAAATTTTATATCTACTACTAACCCACCTACCAACCCGTTTTTGACCTTCAGGAGAGAAACCCAACAAATTGGCTGTAGTGGCGGCCCCGATTCTAAACGAATGTGAAGAGAATCCGAGACCCCCGGGGTTGAGGCGCTTGAGACATGCGGATAGAACCGCTGAGAATTGGTAACGAGTCAAAGGGGACAAATCCTGGTGGATAAAAAAAAATGAACTGTTAGAGAAAGGCCTCACTGACATATAACTAGCCGTATGTGACACCGGGCAAATCAAGTTATTGGGGGATTTTCCTAGATATATCCACTGACCATTGACCAAACCAAACGTTTTGGACCGGCAGATAAACAAACTTAAGCAATCGGATTCCAACAACACATGAGAAAATAGCAGAAAAGATGAAGATGACCTGTTTTGGGCAGTAAGTTCTCCAACTCTGAGGGCACCAAAAAAGGTAACCGAAAAGGCTGCCCTGAAAAGCAGAAGTTCAAATTCGGTAAAACAGATCTCTTCCAATATAGATAGTAATTGGATTAGTAAATTAACTGAAATGGGACGTCTGGAATCCTGGGTAGGGTGTGAATTCTTGAAACCTTTGAGGACCTGGCTGACCTGAAAAAAGGAAGATAGGGCTGGTAAACCTGCAAATTTTAGAAAAAAGGAAACACTAGCCAACACCTTGCTAATAGAGGCAGGCCTAAGACCAGACTGAATCATAAAGGACACAAAAGCTAAAGAAACATACGCGTTCACTTCCAATTCATCTATACTCCTGCTAGAGCAAAAAGAACACCATTTGGACCAGGCCAGACTATATTCCAGCCATGTCTTATGTGCTACAGAGTTCCTAAGATGCGCAGAGATCGGTCCCAGATCAAGCTCCAGAGGAAATCCGGGCACGGGGTTCCACACTGATCCGCCGATGGGGCCAACTCCCGGAATCTCCGCAACTGTAAACGAGATAAGGCGTCAGCTATGTTATTTTCAATCCCAGGAATATGCTTGGCTTTTAACCAGATATTAAATCTCATGCAGTGCAACACCAAAAAACGTAAAAGTTTTATAACTAGCTCTGATTTGGAAGAAAGCATATTGATAGCAAATAGAACACCTTTATTATCCGTATTAACAATAATCCTACGATTAACAAAGTGTTCTTTCCAAATCACAATAGAAACTATAACCGGGAATAACTCGAGGAGGACTATATTGCGCAAAATGTCTTGCTGTAACCAACTGGAGTGCCATCTAGAGGCACACCAGTGGCCATCAAGAAAAGCGCCAAAACCAGATGAACCGGCGGCGTCTGTAAAAAAGTTTAACTGAAAATCATTAGTAAAAGATTGCTGCCATACTGTGGACCCATTGAAATTGCAGAGAAAAGAATCCCAAATTTTAAGATCCTCTTTAACACTCTTATGCCGCGTACACACGAGCGGACTTTACGGCGGACTTTGCCCGGCGGACTGGATTTCGTCGGACAATTCGATGTGTGTGGGCTCCAGCGGACTTTGTTTTCTCAAAAGTTGGACGGAATTAGATTTGAAACTTGTTTAAAATTTATCCGTTGAAATCGAGTCCGGTCGAAAAGTCCGCCGTCTGTATGCTAGTTCGACGGACTAAAAAGCCACGCTAGGGCAGCTATTGGCTACTGGCTATGAACTTCCTTGTTTTAGTCCGGTCATACGTCATCACGTACGAATTCGACGGACTTTGGTGGATTGTGTGTAGGCAAGTCCGTTCATTCAGAAAGTCCGTCGGAAAGTACGTCGAAAAATCCGCCGGGCAAAGTCCGCCGTAAAGTCCGCTCGTGTGTACGCGGCATTAGAGATGCGGATATGAGAATCAGGGTTCTTAAAACCTCTAATAGCTAGAGCAAAACGTCTGGAAAAAATTCTAGCTATGGGAATAACCCTA
Source organism: Lithobates septentrionalis (assembly GCA_037952835.1). Classification (NCBI taxonomy): domain Eukaryota; kingdom Metazoa; phylum Chordata; class Amphibia; order Anura; family Ranidae; genus Lithobates; species Lithobates septentrionalis. Next base: position 1,253,251 of record JBBDGP010000600.1, read on the forward strand.
GCCGCAAAGGCAAACAGACCCAAAAGGGATTGGGCCTCTTTTAATAAAACTTTGCGTTTTGACAAAAATAAGGAGATCATTATTCTCATACGGTGTAATTTATCCTCGGGCAATCTGAACTCCATTGACGATGAGTCAATAGTGATGCCCAGAAATTCTAAAGAGGATACCGGGAGTACCGTCTTCTCATGGGCAATGGGAATACCGAAGGAGTCACAAATATGAAAAAATGTTTCCAGCAATACTGAACATACTGGGGAGTCTGCTGGACCTAAAAATAAAAAATCGTCCAAATAATGCAGAATACCCCCAACAGGGGAACATTCAGACAGAACCCAATGCAAAAATTGTGAAAAGGACTCAAAATAAAAGCATGATAACGAGAAACCCATGGGCATACATTTATCAAAATAAAATTGGTCCTGAAAATGAAAACCCAGGGAATTGAATCCCTGTGGATGCACCGGTAGCAGGCGAAAGGCAGATTTGATGTCTGCCTTAGCCAACAGCGCACCGTGCCCAAAGTGACGTAAAAGTTCTAGTGCTTCATCAAAGGAGGAGTATGACACTGGGGCTATAACCTCTGCAACCTCATCATTGAGTGAAGCATCCACAGGATATGATAAATGGTGAATAAGCCTGAAACTACCCCGCTCTCCTTTAGGAACAATGCCCAATGGGGATATGCGAAAATTTTTAAAAGGTGGGCAGGAAAAGGGGCCAGCTAGTCTTCCTTCTGACACCTCTTTAAAGATTTTCTCTTGTACAATTTCAGGATGACACCTAGCAGAGCGCAAATTTTTAACTAAAGTGCATCCAGACCCTGAAAAGGAGGGAACCAAAAAACCGTCCTTGAAACCATCAGATAGCAGCCGCGCCATCGTGCGGTCTGGGTAGAGATCTAGCCACGGTTGCATGCTTAGCAGGCTCACTGGGGTCCTGGCCTTTTCCACCAGCATCGCGTGGAAAGGATGGGAGGGGAGCAACTGATGATTTTTTGAAACATCTATTCGCCGAATGGTTCCCATTGCAGAAGGAGCACTCATGCCTATATCTGCAGTTAGATAAAAATCTGCACTGTCCTTCATTAAAGGCAAAACAGAAACCTTTACGAAAGGCAGTCTGTGGGCTAGGCCCAATTCTAGGTGTGAACTGCGGTTTTTGTGGAAGCATGAGGTTCAACCATAAACCCACATCCTTACATCCCCATTGCAAGGAAGGGTGAACTGCTAATTTTTGTCTGAAATTCTCATCATAGGTGAACCAGGCTGAACCGCCAAAATTACGAAATGCTTCAGAAACTATATCCACGTGTTGAAAAAGGCCTGAGCATTTCTCAGGAAATTGCTCTCCCAACACGGAAGCAAAAATGCAAAAGGCCTGCAGCCAGTTCTGAAAGGTTTTAGGTACAGCCCTGCGCCTATCCTCTTCTGTGCGGTCATCTGATTTCTTGTCAGATTTAACTAGAAATTCCTTGGAAGCTGGCAATAAAGACAACAGATCAACAAATTCACCTCCCCAAATTTTTTCTTTGACAGAAGTGGATAAGTGGAAGCCCAGCGGTGATATTTCACATGGCATAGGAGCCTTAAAGGAGGACTCTGCAACCAAGGAATGCGCAGAGCGTGCAGAAGGCATAACAGCTTTACGAACCTGAACCGGCTTGCGGGCCGTACCACCTGTATTATGTTTAAAATTCTCACCCAGGGGGTTCTCTATCACATTATGCCAAATTGTACTTATGTCATCACTTTCATACTGTTGTAAAAAATTCTCAGCTTGCTGTGAAAAAGCACCATGTAAATGTGCCCCTTTTAAATCATTAATAGTATCAGCCTCATACAAAGCACCAGAAAACTGTGCACCTTCAGCCTCCTCAGCAAAAGCACCAACTGTGTGTGCCCCTTTAAGCTTTTGCAACATACCAGATAACGATTTAACAAGAGCATTAAATTCAGTGACATTAACATCTGAGAATGTCTCACCAGCAGGCAGACTCCTATTTTGCTCACTTCTGGCCGCAGCAGCTGCAGACTGAGTAGCAGTACTTTCTCTCTTTCTCTCTTTGGAGGTGCATTCCTGTGAGGAACGCTGCCAGCTCTCTCCTTTCCTTTAGGCTGAGAAGAAGCCTCCGTTCTCTGTCTCTTCTTTTTCCTCCCTGGCTGCTGGACTGGCTCCTCCATCTTTACTTGGGCTGTGACATTCGACGGGCCGGGCGGAGACTCAGCACGTCCATCCTCCAGGCACTGCATAAGCCACTCCTCACCTCCTGAGCCCTCGGCTTTTTCTATGAGGCGGCGGAGCAAGCTCTCTCTTCTCTCAGGTGAGCGGCGCTTCATGCTCCTGAGTCCCGGTCCGGTTCCACAGGGTCTGCTTGTTAACGGCCGGACTGCCCCTTTTATCTCCTTCAGGAAGCAGGCTATGCAAACCGCCAATTTCCTCCAATCAGCTGCTTGTTGCTGTGCAGCAGATGCTGCTGCTGTAACCAATAGCAAACCTGTAAGAAACATAAGGAAACCTGCATCCCCTTTGAGCTCTCCCATGTCGGTCCTGCATATTGCATGGACCTGTCATTAGATTGTTAATTAACCTTCCGGCAAGAACTATGCTTGAGCACATGCTCATAGTTTTCAGGCCCATTTCAGGTCATGGAGTTATAGTCTAAATAACTGATGCATACTGATGCTGCTACGTTTAGTTTTGCCGTCTAAGCTTCTATGATCTTGAATCATGAAAGGGTTAGTCACTTTGTCACTTTAAAAAAAAAGAACATTGCTAGTGGGTATAAAATGCAGGTGCCTGCAGAATTCATCCCTACTACAGCTAGATACTGGCTGTTATGACCTGGTACTGGCCAAGGAGGTAGCTTATCATAGTGACTGCCAAACAGAAATGAGTAGGGGGCAAACACAGCAGGAAAGGCTCCAATAATACTGAGAAGTGTCAGAGATTTGTTCTTCAGAACCGTTGGTATTAAGCAATAGTAGAAGTGAATGAGAGCTCCTGCAGGTATGTGCAGGCACCTCGAGGTGCTAACACGTTTTCCTGCTAGCATCTCCCTTTTTTTAAATACATTAAAATTAAATACCACAAACTAAAATCTGGAGTTGCTAGCCGAATGTCTGGAGCACTGCCTATTGACCAACAGTCAAATAAACACAAAAAAAAGGGAAAAAATAGAAAACAGACTTTTGAGGTTGCCACTGTAATCCCCAAAGGAAAGAAAATGGTCTCACATTATAATAAAATATCAAAACTTATTGAGTCACATTTCAAACATATGATAAAAAAGAGTGCATAGACATGTCTTATTGGTACGCTGTCCCATATGTATGTGTAGGGATGCTAAACACGGAAAACCGCATAGATGGCCCATAGAATGGTATCACTGTAGTTCAAGGAGATCCTTTTTGACTGGAAGTCCAAACCACCGAAATCACAGTATCAGCGCAAATGTATTGCAATAGACATGTCTATGTACTTTTTTTTATCATATGTTTTAAATGTGACTCAATAAATTTTGATATTTTATATAATGTGAGGCCATTTTCTTTCCTACTGGGATTACAGTGGCAACCGTAAAGGTCTTTTTTCAATTCTTTCTTTTTTTTTTGTGCTTATATACATACGGTAATTGGATGCGGTGCCACACTCTGCAATATATGTCTCAAACTTTTCATAAACTGTCAAGCAAACATCAATACTTGGTTTGCCCTAGAATACATCTTCTGTGCATGTAGTAAAGAAGAAGGAGAAGATAGAAGTGCAGGCAGACAAGAACACAGACCTGTCAACGTTACTAAAACTATCTGATCACTTTTTTCTCTTTTGGCAATTGGCCAAGCTACTGTCATAGACATGGTATTATTGTCCAATCTGGGTTTTTTTTGGCAGCAACCATTTCCGTCAATGGTTAGTTTTAGATATGGTCTGTTTTTTCCATAAGACAAAATATTGTGAAGGATTAGGGTATTATTATAGGTTTTTTCTTTTTTTTTCTTTCAACAATGAGTGGAAAAATGAAAGCATTTTAATACTTACTTGTCACTGGCGCAATTTTTTTGTTTTTGTTTTGTTTTTTCAGACAGAAGACAAAATGGAGCTAGGGGCACTTGGAGTAAATTGTTGACTTTATGTCCTTTTTTTTTTTTTTAACTCAAGCCACCTAAGGACTGCATAAAACTCTGAAATTAGACACTTTTGCACTAGAGAAGCTGATATAAAGAAAGAAGCTAGATGCACAAAATGAAAGGAATACTTATTTTTGCCTACGAAGTTCATTTTATAGAGCAGAAAACCAATAGATAATATTTTTAAGCCAGCTGGAAAATCTTTGAATGTCACATTTGGTATTAGTTTTACTTTAAATATAGATAATGCAGTTATATCAATTGACATTCAAGCAGATGAAGCAGGAGTTGTTCCCAGCAACATGATCTTACATCTGACATGGCCCAAAATTTGATTGGCACTACAATCATTGTGCTGGTGTGATGCTGTACATACCAAACCTAAAGATCAGATTTTCTTTGGATCGAGTTCAGAAGGGTTAGACCCCCAATGGACTTTCATTGCTTTCAGTGCTCCTATATATTCTCCATTTGTAATTTTGAATAATCCAGTAGGGCTTGTGACATTGTTGCTGGCTTATTAATGGATTTCCTATAGGACCATGTGAAAACTGAATTTTAGAGAGGGGCATGCGAGATTCCGTTTACAACAATTTCCCAGTGATCACCCTGATACGAAGTCAGGGTAAGTCTCCCCAACATGGATACATGTTGCAGCTCCACTTTTAACCCACAAATCCATCTAATGTGACTCCGACTCCATGTTTTGCCAAACTGTTACTATAGGCAGCCAAAATCTGACCAAACCTTCCATTTTCAATTTTACATTGCAACAGAGATGTTTAAGATACTGTCTCAAGTTTTTACCTAGTTAGGCCTTGTAGGGAATATGTCACTTCCTGTCCTGCTGACAATGTTGTCACCTGGACAAGAATGAGGGAAGCTTTCCAACAAGGACACAGACAGAAAAAAATGCTGAAATAAGTTTCTAGCCATGTTAGATTAAAAAAAAAATATTGTAATTGAGATCAATGTCCCTCTAGAACAGTGATGGCGAACCTTGGCACCCCAGATGTTTTGGAACTACATTTCTCATGGTGCTCATGCACTCTGCAGTGTAGTTGAGCATCGTGGCATATGTAGTTCCAAAACATCTGGGGTGCCAAGGTTCTCCATCACTCCTCTAGAAAAATTTTCTACTTCCTGTGACCCCACAGGGGGTCACAGAGAACAATGATCCTAATAAAGGTTTCAACCCTTCCTAACTGTACAAACGACAAAAAAATGGTTTTGGTTACAGACAAATTTTAAATTGTTTTTAATATTTTGTCATAAATAAGTGAACTAAACTTTACCATTACACTTTATAGTTACAAAACCTGAAGTGCTTTGAAAAAGAAAATCAATTAGATAAAGAAAGGAAGTATTGGATGAAACACACGTTCCATGTGTTTTGATTTGTGACAAATGGTTTGAAATTATTTACAAGTGGAGACATTAGGGTAACAAGCCGAGTCAGAACAGCTGACAATAAATAATTAAATCAGGTTTGTAAAGCCCTTATTAAAAATGCTGAAGCACTTAATAATGTAAGGAAACTTTTAATTATGAGATATGGGTATTGATTTCTAAAACTGTGGTGATCTTAATAAAAGACGAGCACCCAAAGGATATCAGACTGATATAGACTCAGATTTAAAATGTATTGTGGATTACAATAAAGTTCTGACTTTGTTGCATTTTTAGGTTTGGGAAAAATAAATGAACTTTTCTGTTTTGTGAATGCGTTGGTAAATTTTGGGATTCAAAAGTGACAGAATTTTTTGTTAACCGTAACATAGGGAGGATGATTTACTAAACAAGTACAACAAGTAAAACAAGTACATTTTTCATGCAGTTAAGATGTATTCACTTAAATCATTTAATCTAAGCTAATGAAAATCATATTTTAACTGTTTCTGCATATGGTTTGATGCTCTAGCTAAAACGTGAAAGATGTTCCCCATTAGTAAAACACCATAGGGACTCCAAACACCAGAGGGACTTTTACATACAATACCTATGGCAGTATTTGTTAGCTGTATGAGTTAAAAAGATTGCCAGGGTACTTTTTTATACAAATTACATCAGAGCACTCAGATTTCAGGACTCTGGAATATTATTCCACTCTTTATAGAGGCATCTGAGGTCTATAAGACCCCAAACCCCTCCTCTGCACTTGAAAGTATTCAAAATTCCAAGATATGCATTTTTGAATACCTTTGATTTTTGAAAACTGGCGCCATTGGTCTTTGAGTAAACCGGAAGTGATGTCATAACATCGCTTCTGGATTACCATAGACAAGACCCGATTCCGGCTTTGTTCGGGTCTCCGGCCAGCCGGCGGACATGTCGGCTGGTCACTCAGGTCTCCCAGTGGGACAGGAGAGCCCAGGCGAGCGGCTGAATGTGGCGGAAGGTGGCGGGGGGACGGGGAACACACACACACACGTCCCCTCCTGCTGCTTGTAATAAAAATTGAGCGGCTGCTTAGCCACATCGGTTAATTTTACAAGAGGGCCGACCATTGGCTATAAAAAAAGGTACAACCACTTGAAGCCAAATGACGTACAGGTCTGTCATTTGGCGGCAAGTGATTAAAGACTCATGGGTGCTCTAATATGCAAATACTGAATTAATCTTTGAAGTTAAGGCTTTGACGCATTCTACCCCACTTCCAGCACCCCACTATTGATAAATAAAGGAGTGAATAGGATGAAATGTTGACTTAGAAGAAGTCATTTTATGCCTAACAGAACCATCAAGGATTTGGAACTCCTGATTAACAATACAGTAGCACTAAAATTATGCCCAGGCACTTGTGTTCAAAGCAGAAAACTGAAGAAGAATTTGGTGATCATGTACATTTTGTAGTTAATAACTCTTCCTTTTCTTTTTGGTAGCATTTTGTTGGTAACACTACTTTCTGCACACATGTAGTGCAGTGCACACTCTGTCAGCATGGTGGGATTTGCATTATCACAGGTCAGCCTGTTACAGAAGAAGGAAGATGCCAATAGCAGGTGAAGCTTATGAGAAGAAGGCACAGGCTGCTGTTGAACTGCAGGCTGTTGTTCAAAGCTGCATCAGTAGAATAGGATAAATACAGAAGTGTGTGCGTTATAATGTTGCAATGAAGAGCATAAGGCAAAAACATAGACTACAAAAAAGTCCCAAATTGGACCCCCATTCCAATAGGGAAACTAGTTTTGGTGATCTGGGGGCCAACCTAATTTGCTATAGAATTCCTGTTTTGGCTATGGGACAGGAAGTGAAGGGAACGCTCCCCCCCAAAAAATTTTTGCATTTAGTTCTACTTTAGGAGCAGATGAAGAGGGTTTCAATAAAGAAGTACTTCACTGTGTGAATGAACACTGCTTAGAAGGAGAAACTGGGCAATATCACACAGTGAGCCGCCATAGTGGATAGAGTTAATTTAAAGTCAATCCATCAGCCATTTCAAATTTTTAAAGGCCCTGCCTAAAGCCCTGTACACACGATCGGACTTTCCGACGGGAAATGTTCGATGACAGGCTGTTGTCGGTAAATCCGACCGTGTGTATACTCCATCGGACAATTGTTGTCTGACTTTCCGCCAACAAATGTTGGCTAGCAGGTTTTCAAATTTTCTGCTGACAAATGTGTGTTGTTGGATTTTCCGAGCGTGTGTACACAAGTCCGTCAGACAAAAGTCTAAAGTACAAACACGCATGTTCGGAAGCAAGGACAAGCCAAAAGCGGTTGGTCTTTAACCGAGAATTAACATTGTGACATGGCAAATTATGAAATCTCCAAATGCAGCGCACATTCTCTTCTTCTTTAATGGGATAATAATGAAGCTGCTTTGCTGGTGATACTGATGGAGTTATTGTAAACAAATTTTCAAAGGCTTTTTTTTTTCTAGTGATACCAAGAATAATATTATTTTGCTTTTTTTTTTTTTTTTAATTTGGGCAAGTTACCACAACACCATTATCCCGTAGTTTATAAGATCAAAGATACAACTATGTTTGTATCCCTTGTCAATTTTACTTTGTATTTTTTAAAATGTAACTGCCGACTCCCAAACTGTCATTTGAAGTAAAACACATAGCCAAGTATTATTCTACACAATTTTTTGATTGTGCATTAAAAAAATAAAACAAATAAAATTAGACATGCTATCTGCTAATAGAACTTAACTAAAAAGTGCATTCTATGCATCCAAAAATATAGAAAATATACCAAAACAAATCATTATTCAACCAAAAAAATAATGTCAAAGAAATAACTCCAAGGCCAATAATAAATAACACGTTGTCTCCTCTGATTCCACAACATGTCTGGTTGACGAACGGCCATTCAGAAACAAACTGAAAAGCGCGAACTGAGACTCGGGGGGCGTGGCCAAGACCGGCATGTGAGAAGAAGTGTTTCTCACAGCTCCTCTCCAGCACAGTCTACCGATCCTCTCCCAGCAGCGATCCGGAGCTAAAAAAAGAAAAGCGCGAACTGATAAGTGCAAATTGAAAAGTGCGAAATGAAAAGTGCGAATCAACAATCACCAAACTTCTACTGACACGAAATTAGCAGAAGGAGCCCAAAGGGTGGCGCTAAAGAGCTGAAAAACCACGTAGTACGTCTAGTACATCGCTATGTTCATAATTGTTGGCCAACAACTGTGTGACCGTGTGTATGCAAGACAAGTTTGGGCTTCAGACAAAATTCCACGGTTTTGTTGGCCAACAATTCGATCGTGTGCACGAGGCATAAGAACAGCGACCATAGAGGTTAAAGCCTCGTACACACTCCTCATCGCAATCACGGGCCGCCAGCGAACATCGAGTTTGTGGGACCTGCGGCATGCTCCCGTGCCACGAATCGAGCTTGCACGCACGCACGCGCCCTATAGGTGGCAAATTGAAAGGGATGAATAGGTACTCCCATTTGCCTGTCTGTGCCATTCTGCCGACTTACATCTGTGTGCGGCGGTCGGCAAGTGGTTAAAGGGTACAAAAGGAGGACCTTTGTATCGGATAGCAGGAGGCCAATTTCCTTGGAAATGCTTGGTGGTCTTTGTGCAGCGACTTCAGTAGTTTGTTATTACGATCATGAAGCCATGTTGTTCAAAACAGCTCTCGTCCTTGGATTTTTTTGTGCATTCCGCATTTCGGAGCTGTTGCCGGGCTCGAAATATGGCTGCTCGGGCATCTGTTATGATCAGGTGTTGGTGGAGCAATCAGCAGTTCACATATGGCTGCAGCGTTCAAAAATGGACCAGTGTGGAAGGGAATCTTGGATTACCTTATGGGCACAGGGCGATGTGGTGGTGTGCCCAGTATCAATAGTAAGGCAGTTCTTGGGGGTTAGGCCCCAAGGAGGTGGGCATTTCCTCAAATATTTAAACTTAGTACCTCTGTCGAAATACCAGTTTAATTTTATCTTGCAAAAATGCCTTGGATTATTGGGTTTACAGGGCTTAAAGTTCACTTCCCATTCATTTCGGATAGGGGCAGATTCGGAAGCAGCCAGAAGGGGCCTGGAGGATTCAGCCATTAAGGAAATGGGGAGATGCAGGTCTAAATGTTTTAGATTGTATATAAGGCCTAATTTGTTTGTTTAATTTTCCAGACTTACACTGAACGGTATGGATTCTGGGGCATTCTTTTGTGCACTGGGCGCGTAAAAGAGTGGCTCAATGTCCTTATTCTTTGAACTTATCATTACAGCCGGAATCCTTTAAGTTGCTTTGGAAGGGTGTGTGAGGCTTTCAGGGGTATCAATTATACTTTCATTTGATAAGGTTATTTCAGGTGTGGCCTCCGCCCTCCATTTTGGTGGTTCATGTAGGGGGTAATGATTTAGGGAACATTAGGACTTTAGACTTGTTATTCATGATAAAAAGGGATCTTCACTGCTTCAAGATTACTTCCCTAGATACGACTATCGTATTTTCGGAAATAATTCTGCGCCTTTCTTGGCTGTCCTCTCCTCAGAGGAAAGTGATGGAAAGGATGAGGAAAAGGGTGAACAGGGCCATGGAGAAATACATGCCCAGCATTGGTGGTTTGTCATATCGGCATGTGGATTTGGAGGGTGGGATCCCTGGGTTTTACAGGGCCGATGGGGTACACCTCTCAGATGTAGGTGTGGATTTATTTAATTTGGGATTACAGTCAGGGACAGAAATGACTGAAAAAGTGGTGGGGGTGGGCCAGTCTTGTCAAGTCCGGCTAGTGGGTAATTTGGTAATATTATTATGAGAGTAAAGTAAGTGCAATTGGATGTTTAGATGTTAAACCAATAAAAGGTGCCGCGGCCAAATATTTTGCCAAAATGTGTGGTATGGTTATTTAGCAGTATCCGGGTGGTGGTTAAGGTGGGAGGGTGTGTGGCCTACAATCTCAAATGCTTTGATCTAAACCATTTCATTGTAGCTCTGGCTGAATATTTAGGGTCGTTGTCCTGCTCGAAGGTGAACTTCTGCCCCAGTCTCAAGTCTTTTGCAGACTCTAACTAGCTTCCCTGTCCGTGCTGAAGAAAAGCATCCCCACAAAATGATGTTGCCACCATCATGTTTCACAATGGGGATGGTATGTTCAGGGTGATGTGCAGTGTTTTCTGCCACACATAGCGATTTGCTTTTAAGTTTGGTCTCATCTGACCAGAGCACCTTTTTCAACATGTTTGCTGTGTACGCCACATGGCTTCTCGCGGCGCGCACGACTAATAGTTGTCCTGTGGAGATATTCTCCCACCTGAGCTGTGGATCTTTGGAGCTCCTCCAGAGTTACCATGGGCCTCTTGGCTGCTTCTCTGATTAATGTTCTCCTTGCCCGACCTGTCAGTTTAGGTGGACAGTCATGTCTTGGTAGGTTTGCAGTTGTGCTATACTCTTTTATTTTCGGATGATGGATTGAACAGTGCTCTGTGAGATGTTCAAAGCTTGGGATATTTTTTTATAACCTAACCCTGCTTTAAACTTCTCCACAACTTCATTCATGGTGTGTTCCTTGGCCTTCATGATGCTGTTTGTTCACTAAGGTTCTCTTATGCCGCGTACACACAAGCAGACTTTCCGGCAGACTAGGTCCGACGGTCTGGACTCCGTCGGACAAGTCGATCGTGTGTGGGCTTTTTTTTCTCAAAAGTCCGACGGACCTAGAAATAAAACATGTTTCAAATATTTCCGACGGATTCGAGTGCGGTGGAAAAATCCGCTTGTCTGTATGCTAGTCTGACGGACTAAATCCGATGCTAGGGCAGCTATTGGCTATCAACTTCCTTATTTTAGTCCGGTCGTACGTCATCACGTACGAATCCGTCGGACTTTGGTGTGATCGTGTGTAGGCAAGTCCGTTCGTTGGGAAGGTCCGTTGGAAGTCCGCCGGAAGTCCGTCAGATAGTCCGTCGGACCAGTCCGGTCGAAAAGTCCGCTCGTGTGTACGCGGCATAACAAACCTCAGAGGGCTTCGTAGAACAGCTGTATTTATACGGAGATTAAATTACACCCAGGTGGACACTATTTACTAATTAGGTGACATCTGAAGGCAATTGGCTCCACTAGATTTTAGTTAGGGGTATCAGAGTAAAGGGGGCTGAATACAAATGCATGCCACAATTTTCAGATATTTATTTGTAAAAAAATTTGAAAAAACATTTATCATTTTCCTTTCACTTCACAATTCTGTGCCACTTTGTGTTGGTCTATCACATAAACCCCCAATAAAATACTTTTTAGTTTTTGGTTGTAAAATGACAAAATGTGGAAAATGTCAAGGGGTATGAATACTTTTTCAAGGCACTGCAATTACCAGTAGTTACGAACGTAAATCCTATCCAAGTTACATGGTTTTTAAATTGTGTGTTGCTTGTTATTGTGTGTATATATATATATATATATATATATATACACTACCGTTCAAAAGTTTGGGGTCACATTGAAATGTCCTTATTTTTGAAGGAAAAGCACTGTACTTTTAAATGAAGCTAACTTTAAACTAGTCCTAACTTTAAACAAATATACTCTATACATTGCTAATGTGGTAAATGACTATTCTAACTGCAAATGTCTAGTTTTTGGTGCAATATCTACATAGGTGTATAGAGGCCCATTTCCAGCAACTATCACTCCAGTGTTCTAATGGTACAATGTGTTTGCTCATTGGCTCAGAAGGCTAATTGATGATTAGAAAACCCTTGTGCAATCATGTTCACACATCTAAAAACAGTCTAGCTCCTTCCAGAAGCTACAAAACTGACCTTCCTGTGAGCAGATTGAGTTTCTGGAGCATCACATTTGTGGGGTCAATTAAACGCTCAAAATGGCCAGAAAAAGAGAACTTTTATCTGAAACTCGACAGTCTATTCTTGTTCTTAGAAATGAAGGCTATTCCATGCGAGAAATTGCAAAGAAATTGAAGATTTCCTACAACGGTGTGTACTACTCCCTTCAGAGGACAGCACAAACAGGCTCTAACCAGAGTAGAAAAAGAAGTGGGAGGCCGTGTTGCACAACTAAGCAAGAAGATAAGCACATTAGAGTCTCTAGTTTGAGAAACAGACGCCTCACAGGTCCCCAACTGGCATCTTCATTAAATAGTACCCGCAAAACACCAGTGTCAACATCTACAGTGAAGAGGCGGCTGCGGGATTTTGGGCTTCAGGGCAGAGTGGCAAAGAAAAAGCCATATCTGAGACTGGCCAATAAAAGAAAAAGATTAAGGTGGGCAAAAGAACACAGACATTGGACAGAGGAAGACTGGAAAAAAGTGTTGTGGACGGATGAATCCAAGTTTGAGGTGTTTGGATCACAAAGAAGAACGTTTGTGAGACGCAGAACAAATGAAAAGATGCTGGAAGAATGCCTGACGCCATCTGTTAAGCATGGTGGAGGTAATGTGATGGTCTGGGGTTGCTTTGGTGCTGGTAAGGTGGGAGCTTTGTACAGGGTAAAAGGGATTCTGAATAAGGAAGGCTATCACTCCATTTTGCAACGCCATGCCATACCCAGTGGACAGCGCTTGATTGGAGCCAATTTCATCCTACAACAGGACAATGACCCTAAACACACCTCCAAATTGTGCAAGAACTATTTACAGCAGAAGCAGGCAGCTGGTATTCTATCGGTAATGGAGTGGCCAGCACAGTCACCAGATCTGAACCCCATTGAGCTGTTGTGGGAGCAGCTTGACCGTATGGTACGCCAGAAGTGCCCATCCAACCAATCCAACTTGTGGGAGCTGCTTCTAGAAGCGTGGGGTGCAATTTCTCCAGCTTACCTCAATAAATTAACAGCTAGAATGCCAAAGGTGTGCAATGCTGTAATTGCTGCAAAAGGAGGATTCTTTGATGAAAGCAAAGTTTGATGTAAAAACAATGTTATTTCAAATACAAATCATTATTTCTAACCTTGTCAATGTCTTGACTCTATTTTCTATTCATTTCACAACGTATGGTGGTGAATAAGTGTGACTTTTCATGGAAAACACAAAATTGTTTGGGTGACCCCAAACTTTTGAACGGTAGTGTATATATATATATATATATATATATATATATATATATCATATTAAAATTTTATAATCCTATATTTTATATTTTCATATATCAAATTTTTGTGAATTTTTTTTTTTACAAATATCTGCGTTCAACAAAAATAATAAAGATAAGCATGAGAAATACCAAAATGTTTGATTCAAACAATAGCAAAGAAAGCTGAGACTGCTTTGTGGAGTCTGAAGCACTCACCACTTAGTCAAGCACTTTAACATTCCATATACATGTTTGATCCTACAGTGCAGAGCTCCGCTATGGCAGCACTAATGTACTTGCTGTGAGCTTGCTGCACTGCGCTGTCTACTTATGTTCTTCCTTACATACAGTAATGGACTAGAAAGAGTGCAGCAGCTAATTCTGAATCTACAATGTGAGCAGACACGACAGCTCTTTACTTGGAAACACACTCAGAATTCCACAGCATGTTTGCATTTTCCACCTGCTGTTATACCTGAAGCTTAAATAGGACATAGAGATCCCATTAGAATGTCTTTATTAGGCAATTAAGTGAATCTAAGCATTAACAGTACAATAACAAGGCTGAGTAAACATACATTTCAGCATTAACTATGCAAAAGAGTTTTTCCACAAAATAAAAACACACTAATTTCTGTTAAATCTAAAGCAACCCTGTCACCTTACAAAAAATATGCAGCAAAGTCATGCTGCTCATCTCCTTTCCAATATCCCCTATAGTTTAGCTAAGAAAACGACACCTGGAGTGTCAAACACCTAGGTCTCCTGCAGTACTCTATGGATTCTTCTGCTGATTCACATGTTACCTCTGTGTCCTGTAGGTGTGTGCATGTCAGTAGGAGGAACCAGTTAAGTATTTATGGCAATGGCAACCATCAGCCGTCCCTCTGAGTACTGCTTACGCACAGAAATTATATATATGGTATCCCCCAAAAGTGAGAAGATCCCTCACATTTTTGTAAATATTTTATTATGTCTTTTCATGTGACAACACTGAAGAAATGAAACTTTGCTACAATGTAAAGTAGTGAGTGTACAGCTTGTATAACAGTGTAAATTTGCTGTCCCCTCAAAACAACTCAACACACAGCCATTAATGTCTAAACCACTGGCAACAAAAGTGAGTATACCCTGAAGTGAAAATGTCTAAATTGGGCCCAAATTGTCACTATTTTGTGTGGCCACCATTATTTTCCAGCACTGCCTTAACCCTCTTGGGCATGGGGTTCACCAGAGCTTCACAGGTTGCCACTGGAGTCCTCTTCCACTCCTCCATGATGACATCACGGAGCTGGTGGATGTTAGAGACCTTGCGCTCCTCTACCTTCTGTTTGAGGATGCCCCACAGATGCTCAATAGGGTTTAGGTCTGGAGACATGCTTGTCCATCACCGTTACCCTCAGCTTCTTTAGTAAGGCATTGGTGGTCTTGGAGGTGTGTTTGGGGTCGTTATCATGTTGGAATACTGCCCTGTGGCCCAGTCTCTGAAGGGAAGGGATCATACTCTGCTTCAGTATGTCACAGAACATGTTGGCATTCATGGTTTCCTCAATGACCTTTAGCTCCCCAGTGCCGGCAGTACTTATGCAGCCCCAGACCATGACACTCCCACCACCATGCTTGACTGTAGACAAGACACATTTGTCTTTGTACTCCTCACCTGGTTGCCGCCACACACACTTGACACCATCTGAACCAAACAAGTTTAACTTGGTCTCACCAGACCACAGGACATGGTTCCAGTAATCCATGTCCTTAGTCTGCTTGTCTTTAGCAAACTGTTTGCAGGCTTTCTTGTCCATCATCTTTAGAAGAGGCTTCCTTCTGGGACGACAGCCCTGCAGACCAATTTGATGCAGTGTGCGGCCTATGGTCTGAGCACTGACAGGCTGACCCCCCACCCCTTCAACCTCTGCAGCAATGCTGGCAGCACTCAGACATCTATTTCCTGAAGACAACCTCTGGATATGACGCTGAGCACATTCACCTGTCCTGTTAAACAGCTGTATGGTCTTGGTCACCATGCTGCAGCTCAGTTTTCAGGGTCTTGGCAATCTTCTTATAGCCTAGGTGAGTAGTGGCGAACCTTGTCACCCCAGATACTTTGGAACTACATTTGCCACAATGCTCAATTACACTGCAGAGTGCATGAGCATCATGGGAAAATTAGTTCTAAAACATCTGGGGTGCCAAGGTTCGCCATCACCATCACCAAGGTGGCCTAGACCATCTTTACGTAGAGCAAAGATTCTTTTTTTCAAATCCTCAGAGATTTCTTTTACATGAAGTGCCATGTTGAACTTCCAGTGACCAGTATGAGAGAGTGAGAGCGATAATACCAAATTTAACACACCTGCTCCCCATTTACACCTGAGACCTTGTGATACTAATCACATGACAACGGGGAGGGAAATCGGCTAATTGGGCCCAATTTGGACATTTTCACCTAGGGGTGTACTCACTTTTGTTGCCAGCAGTTTAGACATTAATGGCTGTGTGTTGAGTTATTTTGAGGGGACAGCAAAGTGTCATTTCTTCAGTGTTGTCACATGAAAAGATATAATAAAATATTTACGAAAATGTGAAGTGTG
Organism: Lithobates septentrionalis; assembly: GCA_037952835.1. Taxonomy (NCBI): domain Eukaryota; kingdom Metazoa; phylum Chordata; class Amphibia; order Anura; family Ranidae; genus Lithobates; species Lithobates septentrionalis. The sequence goes on from JBBDGP010000600.1 coordinate 1,269,464, forward strand.
TACTCACTTTTGTGAGATACTGTATATATACATACACTATATTGCCAAAAGTATTGGGACGCCTGCCTTTACATGCACATGAACTTTAATGGCATCCCAGTCTTAGTCCGTAGGGTTCAATATTGAGTTGCCCCCCTTTGCAGCTATAACAGTTTCAACTCTTCTGGGAAGGCTGTCCACAAGGTTTAGGAGTGTGTCTATGGGAATGTTTGACCATTTTTCCAGAAGCGCATTTGTGAGGTCAGGCACTAATGTGGGCGAGAAGACCTGTCTTGCATTAGCAATCTCTGCTCTAATTCATTGCAAAGGTGTTCTACCCAGTGCTGGGTGCTGATAATTGCAATTTCTTTTTCAACTTTAGTTCCACTTTGAAGGGGAACACCGCTGTTTTTTTGCTATCCTGGTAGCCTCTCTGGCGGTTTTCCCGAGTGTGGCTCGGGGTTAAAATTCAGCACCATTAACGGTAACCCCGAGCCACACTCGGGATTGCATCGCAGGATCCTGGTGTCTCCTTACTTACCTTGTCCCCGGGACCCTGCGATGTCCCCCACAGTGTCCGCGGGCTGTGTCCTGTTCCGAAGCCTCTCTGTACCAGGCTCCGTTCCCTGCGAGCGTCGCGACGCACGGGGGCGGAGCCTGGCGGCAAATTCAAAAAAATGTAAAAAGCATAACACATACAGTACTGTAATCTTACAGATTACAGTACTGTATGAAATCATTTCACATCCCATTTGTCCCCAGTGCTCTGGCCCATGCCCTGCATGCAGTTTTATATTGCATATACTGTTCTTTCTGCCTGGAAACTGGAGATTGTCCATAGCAACCAAAAAGTGTCCCTTTACGTCAAAAATGGCTTTAGACCAGCTAGAAAACAGCGATAGTAAATTAGAACACTTGCAGAATTGAGCGATAGTGAATCATGTGGAAATTAATTTTTTTACTATTTATTTTATTTTTTTATAATTATTATTTTTTTTTTATTATATTATAATTTATGTTTTTGTGTTTCAAACTTTATCATACCCGGGATATCTACTAGACTCTTGTTTGGACAGATTTAAGTGTGTTATTGTTAAGAATTACAGACCTACAATATAAAACGCCAAATTTCCATGCAAAATAATTGTACCGCTTTCAGCACCTAAAATCAGAAAGAATCATACCGCCAGGGAGGTTAAAGCATGGCTGTGATGTTATGCAGCTATTTACTAAAACAAAAAGTAAGTATTACATCCCTTATTTTCCTAAATTACTTAAAGTGGTAGTAAACTGAAAAGTGGTAGTAAACTGAAGCCTTTTTAAAAAAAAAAAAACCTGTAAGACATTGGCATAATGCGCTAGTATGCATCGAATACTAGCTCATTATGAAATGCTTACCTTAGAATGAAGCCCTCCATTTTCACCCATTTTTCCTTTCAGGTTTGCATGCTCCAGCCATCTGACTGGCCAAGCTGCGTCAAGCGCAGGAGCCCTCAGCTGCGACACGGAGCTCTGAAGGGATGGTACGGGTATGTCGTCCCGACAGAGAGCATGCAGTGGTGACATCACTGGCTGCATGCAATGTGAATATCTCCTAAACAATGCAAGTTTTGGAGATATTCACTGTACCTATAGATAAGCCTTATTTAAGGCTTTCCTGTAGGTACAGGTTAAAAAAAAAAGACTTTACTACCACTTTGATAATGTTATGAATTACTGCTATAGAAAATGCTACAGCTTAAAAAATCTTAAAGGACAACTTTTGTTGTTGAGTCCCTGAATTATGTCTGCACAGTCCATAACACACCACATTTGGTGGCCATAGGAAAGTACAGGAGATGGGAGGAGACTAGGTACTGAACATGGAAGCTACCCTGTTTCCCTGAAAATAAGACCTAGCGTGATTGTCAGTGATGGCTGCAATATAAGCCCTACCCCCCAAATAAGCCCTACCCTGTTTCCCCGAAAATAAGTACTACCCTGAAAAGAAGACCTACAAGGACTTTAACTAGGGCTTATTTGGGGGGTAGGGCTTATAGTGCAGCCATCACCGACAATCACGCTAGGTCTTATTTTCGGGGAAACAGGGTATGTTTGGTATTTATAGAATGTTCAGGTTTTTAGTATACATGAGAGCAATCAAGATAAAGAGTTCAAGAAGGCAGCTTACCTTAGGTAGGATAATCTTACCTGAAACAAGCAAAATGTAATGTCTGTCTGCTGGTCATATAGTATACTGCATTTACATGTATTACTGTGTTACTATTAAGGTGGAATGAAGCCCAAAAATAAATATTTTATATATTGTAGTCCTTATATGTGGTGGCTGCATTAGTTTTATTTTTTCAGGATTTATTTCTATATATCCACCTGGTTATCCCACCAGAAATACACTTATATGGTGTAGGGCAGGGGTAAGCAACCTGAGGCCCTCCAGCTGTTGCAGAACTACAAGTCCCATCATGGGAGTAATTGTAACTGCCAGCCTTGCAATGCCTCGTGGGAAATGTAGTCCCACAATAGCTGGAGGGCCCCAGGTGGCCTACCCCTGGTGTAGGGTGACAACACTCACTTACTGTTTTGGAGAAGCAGCATCATCACCCAAGAGCAGGAAATGTTTAAGACTGCAGAACACCTTCCCATCTGCTTGCCTCAATTACACAGTGGGGAGTTGTTTTGTAGCTCACATAAGATAACTGAGAGAGCAAAGAACATTGGGGGTTATTTACAAAAGGCAAATCCACTTCGCACTACAAGTGCAAACTACAAGTGCAAAGTGCACTTGAAATTGCACTGAAAGTGCACTTGGAAGTGCAGTCGCTGTAAATCTGAGGGGTAGATCAGAAATGAGGGGAAGCTCTGCTGATTTTATCATCCAATCATGTGCAAGCTAAAATGCTGTTTTTTATTTTCTTTGCATGTCCCCCTCAGATCTACAGCGACTTTACTTCCAAGTGCACTTTCAGAGCAATTTCAAGTGCACTTTGCACTTGTAGTTTGCACTTGTAGTGCAAAGTGGATTTGCCTTTAGTAAATAACCCCCAATGTTTTGAGATGTCAGTTCAGTGCACAGAAAGTTACAGGGGCAATGGATTTCCAGCACAGTGAACAGAACTGTGGGGGAGATTTACTATAACCAATCCACAACTAAGTTCTATTGTCAAAGCCTAATTGAACAAGGTGAAATTAGAAGCTGATTGGTTACTGTGCACGACTGCACCAGATTCTGTGTACACCAGCTTTAGTAAATCTGCCCCACTGTCTATACTTGCACAAAATGTACTTAGCCTGAAAAAAGGAAACAAAGGCAATCGCTACTTTTAAAAACCAGTATGTGGAACATTTTTTTCTTGGGTTTAGATATACTAAAATGTACGTTAACACATTAAAATTCCCTCAAACTGTGTTTCTCCTAACACACAGAGATGTAAATGGGCCTGATTGATTTGTATGACAATTCTTTGTTTACTGCAGTTTCCCTGGGGTACCTGACTGTGTTCTCCCTCTGGGAACCTCTTAGATGTGAATGCAGCATAAAGCAGACTTATTCATTTTACAATTCACATAAATCAATAGGGCACATGTCAGCATTACCAAATCATATTATTTCAAGTAAAAAAGCACCTCTTTCATGTCATAAAAAACATTCCTGCCCCTGAGCAACCCCTTGTACCTAAAGCTGGCCATAGATGGATGGAATCTCGGCCGGTTCAGCAGGGACCGGCTGAGATTTGATCCATTCATTGGCAGGTTTGTTGTACCCGAGTCAAACCATCAGCGATCCACATTCTTTTATAGAAGAGCAAAAAGAATAAGGGACCAGATTGTGAAGAATGTGCCCGACCCCCCCCAAAGAGAATTTCCACTTTCCTGGACCAGAAAGATTTTTACAGATGTGGCAGGTGTAAGCCCTGTAGACTGACCAATAAGGCAGAAAGAAAAACAATAGGGTTTCAATCTAATTCAACTAAACAAAAATACAAGTTGGATAAGTTGATCACGTGCTGCAGCACCCACGTGACATATGTGTTGGAATGTAGCTGTGGGCTGCAGTACCTGGGCAGAACCACCAGGGCACTTTCGGTGAGAATTGGTGAACATATCAGGAATATCAAAAAAGGTTATAAATACCATAGTGTGTCAAAACACTTTAGGGAGATACATGGGAGAGACCCCAGACACCTAAAGTTTTACGCAATAGACAAAATAGAACCCAACTGGAGAAATTTAAAAATGTGCAGGGAAGTATCCAAAAATGAAACTTATTGGATATTTAAATTAAATACAATGCAACCTATGGATTTGAATGTGGAGCTAGATGTGAACTGCTATATAGAGGATTTTTGGACACACGTTTCATACTTATTTTTTAATGACATTTTCATTTAAATTTTATATTTATTTTTATTTATATTTTTATTTTTCATTTTATTTTTCATTTTATTTTTTATTTTTATTTTTTAATTTTATCTTTTTTTTTTTATTTTGATTATTTTTTTCATTTATACATATACTTTTTAATTTTATTTTTATTTTAATTATTATTTTTATTTTTATTATATTTTTCATTCTTATTTTCATTTATTTTCCATACTTCTATCTTTTATTTTTATATTTTTTCTTTTTTTTTTTTTTTTCATTTTTCTTATATATTTTTTTCACCTTTTTAAAATTCTTTTTCTCATCTTTTTTCATTTTTTAAATTTTTCACATGTTTTCAGTTATTTGAACCCGGTCCATATTTAATTTTGAATTTTGTATGAAGAGAAGGTATAGGGAAAGGAAAAAAAAAGGAGAGGGAAATGTATATGCATATATATGGTATTTACCATGTATGTCTCCCCTGTATTCATATAATTTTTAAATGAAAGAAATAATTTGTATTATGAAGCTCCTCCTATATATGTGTATATACATGTGTGTGGTGTATCGGTTTGTTAAAGCTTTTCCAGCCGTTTGTATGGGTGACCTCGGCGAGGAGAAGAGACTGATTGCAAATGTAAGGCATAATGCTCAGATAACAGCCTAAATTTTACATCTAAAGTGGACAAGTAAGATTAGGTAATTAATAATACAGGATTCGGGTGTGGGCAAAAAGGAATAGTTGGCGGCGAGAAACTTCCAGGATGGGAAAATATGCAATTGGCCCACACTAATGGGACCAGGACATAAAGGCAGTGACACCCAATCACCATGCAGCTTCCTGATGATGCAATTATCATTGCAAAATGCGTAGAGGCTGCTGGGAATTCACACGTGACGCCACAACGTCATCTCCCGTCAGGTGAAAGCGAGGCCTGAGCCGCAAACCGGAAGACGAGCGGGGACGAGGCTTACTTCGCACGCCGGCGAAAGAGACAGACGACAACCCTTATCATCCATTCAAACTGCTGGATAAGCTTGGTGCCGGCTTATGGTGCCGGCTTATGGTTCCGGATTTTACTTGATCTTTAATAAATGGTTTTTAGCATATTGCGCTATGAATGCTATTTGTTTTCTATGAGGATGGATTGACGTGCTAAATGGCATTGGGGACAGCTTAAAGCGGATTGATTATCCCTTAATGAACCGAGGGCTTGTATGTATTTTTATCTGGTGAGTGGCCAATTTTTATGCGGTGGTGGTGTTGGCACTGAAAGTCACTTTAAGCACTTAGGAGAAACTAGAGCACTATGACAGCACAACGGCAGTGGAGAGCCCATTCAGGAACCCACGTTTTTATCAGCACAAGTGGATTTAAACTGGACTTTATACATTTCAATTTATATATGTTTTTTAGAATAGTAGATTTGAGTGGTGATATTAAGAGTTAATGAAAATCACTGATGTATATGTAGATCATTGATTTAGATGGTAGCACAGTCAACACTAGATATACACAGATTTTACACATTTTTTCACAAGTTGGAGGAATAGGTTTTTTGACTGCAGCAACCAGGGTTTTTTTAATTTTTAATTTAAATTTTATTTAAATTTTTTGATTATTGAATTTCACATTAAAGCACATACATAAGTGCGCCGGTGGCACACATTTTACATCAGCGACTATAGCCGCTAGCAGTAATCATTGTGTTCTGATGGCATGGAAGGCTCCCCACCAGCAGAACACAGTAGTGCTGTGGAAGGGATTCCACCATCAAAACTAACTGTGTTGGGGAAATCAAGCATTTTCTTACCTTCCAACTATGGTGGAAGGAAAGAAAATCAAATCATCAATGGCTTGCCTAAGATCACATGGTCTCAGGCTATTATAAGCATTGTGGGTGTTTCACGTGATTAGAGATTGTAGAAAGTCAATTGTTTTACACTGCATAGACTCCGTTTGACATACTTGTAGAAAAGAGGGTCAGAAAGGCTCATTGTCATTGATAAGATTATTTACATCAAGCTGAAATTTTTAAAACCAATATCTAAAAAAGTATTATAATGATAGTTGCCCCTTGGTGACAGCGGCAGACTTAGTGACAGTAGTAGAAGTTTGGTGAGTGTTGATTTGACGTTTTCTTTTCGCGTTTTTCATTTAGCGCTTTATGGTTCTCGCTTTTCATTTCATGTATTTCAGTTTGTTTCTGAACGGCCATTCGTCAACCAGACATGTTGCGGAATCGGAGATAACGTGTTATTTATTATTGGCCTTGGAGTTATTGCTTTGACGTTATTTTTTTGGTTGAATAATGATTTGATTTGGTATATTTTCTATATTTTTGGATGCATAGAATGTACTTTTTGGTTAAGTTCTATTGGCAGATAGCATGGCTATTTTTTTTCTAATGCACAAAAAAAAAATTTGTAGAATAATACTTGGCTATGTGTTTTACTTCAAATGACAGTTTGGGAGTAGGCAGTTACATTTAAAAAAATACAATGTAAAATGGGACAGCAAGTTGTATCTTTGATCTTAAAAACTACGGGATAATGGTGTTGTGTTAACTTGCCCAAATAAAAAAAAACAAAAAAACATAATAATATTATTTTTGATATCACTAGAAAAAAAAAGCTTTTGAAATTTGTTTGCAGTAACTCCATCAGTATCACCAGCAAAGCAGCTTCATTATTATCCCATTAAAGAAGAAGAGAATATGCGCTTCATTTGGAGATTTCATAATTTGCCACGTCACGAATGTTCATTCTCCATTACAAACGCTAATTTACAAGACCGACCGCTTCTGGCTTGTCCTTGCTTCGGAGCACGCGTGTTTGTACTTTGGACTTTTGTTTGATGGAACTGTGTACACACGATCGGAAAATCCGATAACACATTCGTTGGCGAAAAATTTGAAAACATGCTAACCAACATTTGTTGGCGGAAAGTCCGACAACAATTGTCCCATGGAGCATACACACGGTCGGATTTTCCGCCAACAGCCTGACATCCAACATTTCCTGTCGGAAAGTCTGATCATGTGTACAGGGCTTTCGTTTTTTAATTCAGTCAGCTTGCCTAACAAAAAAAAAATAGATTACTCCAGCCACCCAATTGAGGTGGATGGAGGAATCCCCATCGGATATTATATTCTTGTAGTGGTAACCATAGATGTTAGAATATAGTGGTCATTGGGTGTCGTGGATTGGCTGCAGCCGTTGATCAAGAAAAGATTTCCAACATGTCCCTTCAACAGAAATCAATCAATTAATTGACTTCTGTCGAGAGGAGATTGCAGCGCAACGATCAATATTCATCTGGTCCCTGCTGATCTGGTCAAATTTCAGATGAATGGCCAGCTTAAATCTAAGTAAAACTTATTTTACTGCGGACACCATTTCCTATTGAAAGGATTGGTCCCATGAAGCTTCTCTTCTTTCGGGATGTATAATTGTCTCTTGCATTGACATCATCACGTACAATGGAAGATCAGCAGCCAATGCTGGTCCTGCATTGTATATGGTGATGTCAGCCTGGCTGCCCTCATTCCAGGGTGGTAGCTTTAGCAAAAAAAAGTGACTGAACTGATGATGCCCATGTGAAAGGACCCTAAAGGGAAAGTAATCCTTTTTAAGATCATCCCCTAGACCAGTCTTTCCCGACTCTTTTAACAAGGAGGAACCCTTTAAAAAACGTTTAGGTCTCAGGGAACACCTACACCTAATTATTATTTTTAAAGCTCACAGTACGTTTGTGTGAACAGTATGTTGATATATAAGATTAAATAAAAGACTAAGGATGTGGCATACGCAACGTATTTGACGCACAGGGCTGATCTATACCACAAAAATTGTCTTCCATAAATTAAACAAATTATAATATTGGCCAGAGAAGTAATGCAGACAATGAAAATGGTAATATCCCTGTGCATTCATTTATATATTTCTTATAGGTACTTATATAGCACCATCAATTTACGCAGCGCTTTACATATGTATTTTACATTCACATCAGTCCCTCAAGGAGCAATCTATGGTCTCTAATTCACATTCATACATACACCTACTAGGATCAATTTAGAGCCAATTAACCTACCAGCATGTCTTTGGAGTGTGGGAGGAAACCGGATTGGTGGTCATTTGGAAAAGGGCCCTTACATTACTTAGTTGTCGGTGGGAAAAATACCCCCTCAAAGATATCCAAAAAAAAATCATTGCTGTCTAATTATCTGGAGGCAAAAATTGTTATTGCTCAAGGGACCCCTACCAACATCTGCAGGAATCCTAGCTGCAAAAGGCTGTCCTAGAGAAAAGAGGGTTACAGTCTATGTCAGATGGGGCAAGGGGGAAAAATACTTAGGATTTCCTAAGTGACTAGGGTCAGCTTTAGAGGATAAACCTGGCTGAGGATTCATTTAAAAGGTATCTAAAGTGGAAATGTTTCTGCTTGTTGTTTAAATGGGAGAAAATTGTTAAAATTCCTGCAATATTTTTATTGCTGCCTGTGCACCATTGATTAGATTTCCCTTCACTTCCTGTCGCAAAGAAATACAGGAAGTGAGTAGATATCTCAGACAGAAAGTAAGGGAAAATCCCCCTTTTTTAAACAGTTGTTAAACAGGTATCCCCCGCATCTCCTATTTAGGAGACAATCATAACATTTTGGTCACCTGGATAAATAGAGAACATAAATCCCCACAGAGGGGACACAGATGACATTAAAAGTGTGACAGAGACTTCAACACCACTCTACCCAAAATTAGAAAAAAAAACGATTTGACTGAAAATACACTTTAAAGAGTGGTGTGTGGCTAAACTGGAATTTTAAGAACAGTTGTACATTTGTACGTGTCCTAAGAAATAACTGAAAACTGACACAAGCATTCTGTAAATGATTATATATACAACCATGACCAAACTATTTCTGGAAACATAAACTCATAAAGAATTAAACTTCAATTTGAAATAAACTGAATTTGAAACCAAATTCAGACAGTTCTCAGATTGCTGGCAAAATATCCTCAACTGTATTTCCTTCCAACAGATGAAAAAAAAGATAAGAAACACAATTGATGCTAAAAAAACTATATCTATACTTTTTTATTCTAAATAATTTATAGTAAGTAAAATTGTGCGTGTCGATTGTGAAAAGAGTCCAATTTGTTTGATTTACATTGCAGGGGGGAGCCCCAGGGTAAGGGGTGTTTAACTATCTGCTCTAATGTAATTGCCTATGGCGGCCCGCTAAATATTTGATGGGCTGCCTGAGCAAAGCAAGAATGCCTTGTCTAATACACTCATACAACTTCCAGTCTATCAACCGCTCTGTCTTAGGAAAACAATAGACATTCAGAAATATAAAACTAGACTTATTCACTTTATAAAGAGTAACAGGTGAATAAAAGTGATTCTTCCAGATTTCATAATCTCTCTTTTGATACTGTTATTTCAAATTCTGGGAAATTAGAGTTTTTTAAAAAAAAAGTTACTTTTGTTCTGGTTAAATAAAAGGTGTTCGGTACTACTTCGTTTTTTCCCAACTTTACTCCCACAGGGTGGTCATTGGCGCATAAATGTATTTGAAAAGAGGAATACTTTGAAGGCCAACGCCACCCGAAACTGATGTTTTGGATGTGTTTGCTTTTTGGCAAGTTTAAATACTGTACATACTAGTTTTTTTTTTCTCACTTTCGGAGACTCCAGTAGAAATATCACAACTGCCAAAATCCTTGGAACATTCATAATACAGATTTAACAAATATTTGGAAAATCCAATTGCTAGAGGGTGTAATGCTGGCCATACACTATACAGAAAATCGGCTGAACCCATTTTCGAAAAACAAACGTTCGACCGTGACCGCAAACGATCGTGCCATCATATAATGACCGATAAATTGTTCAGTGGACATGAATAAATAATTTTTTGTTTGTTTTTTTACATATACCTAGTGCAGACAGTTTGGACGGGAAACACATTAACCTTGCAATTTATCGTACGTTCGGCAGAAATTTACCAAACTTCCCGTTCATTTTTTTACCACAAAAACGTCACAAACGATTATCGATTTGTGCCCATTAACTTGCCGAAAAACGAACAAAGTGTCTATACGAACGATTTTTCGGTCGATTTTTCGTATAGTGTATGGCCAGCATTAGTCTCATAAAAACCATGTAGAAGTTGCTGGAAACACGGTGCATTATCTTTCACAGTGTGCCATGTCCTAATGTAAGCCCCCTCACACTAAACCTTTCTGTATCCCTAATGATAACACTTACCCCACACCAAAACTAACACTAACTTCACACTAACCCTACCTGTGACCTTAACACTAACCTTACACCACCCTTCCCTATGATCCTAACGTTACCTTCACTTCAACCCTCCTGGTAAACCTAACTTTAGAACAGCCCTCCATGTGACTCTGATACTAACCCCAAATTAACCTTATATTAATGTTCCATGTGACCTATAAGCTGGCCATACATTAGTAGAATCTTGTTAAAAAATATCTTGTTTTAACAGCGTTTGATTTTCTAATTGTTAGCGGGGTCAAATTTATAATCGTTTCAGTGACGAGAAAATTTAAAGGAGCAGGATGGAAAATGAGCACATTTCTGTACTGTCAGTAGTTTTGGAAATTACATTCACAGCAAAATTTTGAAGTACGTCTAAATGACATTCATCAAATGTACTGAGAATTTTTGTATGCATGTCTGTACGATGGTTCATTTGAAAATCTACTAGTGTATGGACTATAACCAATACTTCTCCCTAACCCCACCTGTACTGCGAATATTACTGAACCTTCCTGTTACCCTTACACTAACCTGACAACAACTTTCCTTATGACTTTAACATCAGCCCTAATCCTTACCTCCAAACTTTTTGAGATGGGAATGAGGGACACCTATTAGCAAAAGTATGTAGACATAGGAAACACCCCCTGCCACTCCCCTTAAAGGAGAATTATACAAAAAAAATGATTAGTTAAACCCACAAGTGCTTTTTTTCCTACTACTATTCCAAGGTCAGGGCGGGTAGCAGGCAAGCAAAAATGGTAGGCAAAGTCGAGGTCGGTACATGGGATGTCAGAAACAGAATATTTGTAATGCAAGGCAAACGAGGAGCTCAGAGAAACTGGGAAGTTGCTCAGGCAACATGGGCTGCACTGATCATGTCTCAGCCTAGGTTCACACTGACAGCGGGTTTGAAATCGTGCGAGTTTAGCTGAACTCGCACAATTTCATACCCGCATGTCAGTCCGACTTCGGGAGCGATTTCAGAGACATCTGTGTGTGTTCCTGTACAGATGTCTATACAATTAATATATATATATAATTGCCCCCGAAAGTCGCCAAAAGTAGTACAGAAACTACTTTTGGGAATCATTGCGGCGCCGCAGACGCTGCCATTGCTGGCAATAGCCGCCGATTTGGCATGCATTTTGACATGTCAAATCGCATGCCAAATTGCATCAGTGTGAACCTAGGCTGATATGGGGAAGCAAACTGGGAGGCCGGCCAGAAAGTGGTAGAAGCGAAAGGAATATAAACCCACAGTATAGCAAGCTATACCTATAGGTGAACACAGAAGCCAAACAACACATGTGAATAGAATGTTGGGTCTAGTCGAACCACTGCAGCAAGGAGGTAAGAAATTCACAGGTAGGAAACTGCAAGCTACAATAAACTTTGACAATTGCAATGCACCCAGGAAAGGTGAGTTTCCCTTAATGGACTGCTCTGTAGGAAACTCTCAAGCCCAGAGGATAATTGATTCAGCTCCTGGTCTTAGTAACCCTTCACACAGCATTCTGGTCAGCTCCTGATATCCAATTATTAGGCAGACCTGATCAGAAGCTCCATATGGGTCTATGGGCAGATACATTTAAATGGACTTCTGTCCATATAGACCTGCCTATCTCCAAACCAGAAAAAAAGGAAACGGACTCCTTTTCTGTTTTTCTGGACCTAAATATGACGGATCTGAGGTAGCCTGATGTAAATGGACACATGTTGATTTACATCCCGCCACCCATAGAGCCATCACAGGACCACTCCTGTCTGCTGTCAAAATGCAGACACAAACTCAATGGGCACAAATGTAAAAAAATCTGACATCCATCCTATTAAGCTATGATTCAGCAAGAGATCCGTCCACAGATCCCCTTCTGAATGGAGCGCAGCGGCATCCGTGTGAAAGTGCTGGGTAGCTTACTGCTGAAGGTTCCAGTACTAATGCCCACTGGAGTCCCTGGCACCCAATGTGCAGTCCACTGTTCTCTGCATTAAGGCCTGGAACACAACAGGCCACACCCTGAGCACCAGTGGGCAGAATATTGCGCACCAATGCCAATAATAAATAAAAAACCTACTAGTATATATGGACTGTAAAATAAGACTAGAGCAGCCTTTTTCAACCAGGGTGATGTCTGGGTACTTCAGGGGTGCCTTTTGCAAAATGCCCAAAAAGTACATCACATTGTCCACAAATTGCCAACAAGTCAAGTCAACAGCTGGGTCATGCTTGTTTTTTTTTTTTTTTTGTTAAACAGAGTCACAGGTTTTATTGTGCAGTGTTAAGACCTCGGGTACCATGCGGGCCAGCTGCCGGACTTCTAACAAATGATGACACTGGTTGATAAAGAGAATGTTGACCACCTACACAGAATTCTTCTTTGTCCCTCCCTTACTCCTTCAATCAGCATTGGGATCACACATAATTAGCTAAGTGAGAAAGAAAAACCCTGGAATATTAGTTAGTGCCAGTGTGCAAAGTTATATTTGCTTTTTAAAAATAAATCACCTCTGATGTTGGGTGTTCTACGTGTGGATGTTGCTGCGTTATATAAAATTATTAGTTTAGCTTTTTATTTTTTAGAATGGGCTGCCTTGAGATTGTGCAGAATTTTAAATTTTGCCTTGACCGAAAACAGGTTGAGAAGCACTGAACTAGAGCTCCTTGAAATCTTTCACTGACCTATGGAGAACTTCATACAGGTTAGTGTTAGTGTGAATCAAATCTAAGAGCACACCACACTGATACCACAATAGCAGGTGGAAGCACATTGTGTATGTATGTCAAACCAATTTCAATACCTGTCATTTAATAGGAACAGTTGAAAAAATACCAGGCCAGAAGACCGGATGCAGATGACCAATCTGTGTGCCAATATGTCATCTTAACTTAGGGTTTCCTAAAGTGAACGAGACTACAGCATCAGTGATCTCTGACCCCATAGTCTGCATTTATTTCACCATTCTGCAGGATGAAGCAGGCGCTTAGCTTATTGTGTACTGTGCTATAAATATATGGGCCCTATAGCGCCTATGTACACTATGCATGCATAAGAATGTTTCATGCATTGAAGAATTGTATACCAAGCTTTTACTCTTTAGTAACTTGCATGTAAAAGCCCTTCATGGCCTAGCTCAGGAAATAATGTTCTACACTTTGGGGAAGGGTGTTATATATGGGTTGGACACTGTAGCCATTTCTGATCTAATCCTCTGATACCGGTGTGTGTAATGATCCAAAAATAAATCACTAAGTCTATGCTGCCATTGGTAAGCAGGATGGAACATTTCTTTTATCATGGCTGCATAGGTCAGTGTAGTGTAAATATACAGTAGTACCTTGGATTACGAGCATCAGCCCTCAAATTTTCCACTTGCCTACTCGCATTTTGCAAGTGGAAAATGAGGGCTTGCGAGCTGGGCTGCCTGGGAGTGTGGGGGGGGGGGGAGCACTGCCGGTGGAAAAGAGCATGGAGGAAGAGGAGAGCCACGGGGTCACCGAGTGGTATAGCACGCTGTTACAGCTTACATGAAATTGCCTCCGCTCTGCTCGCTGTCACACACAGGCCCGCCTCCTCCTAGCCCTGCGCCTGTGATAGACAGAATGCAGGTCCAATGCTGGGATGTGTTCTGTCTATCACAGGCACGGGGTTAGGAGGAGGCGGGGCTGTGTGTGACGGTGAGCAGAGTGGAGGCAATTTCATGTAAGCTGTAACAGCGTGCTATTCCCGCTCTGTGATCCCATGGCTCTCATCTTCCTCTGCCCTGGGGAGGCTGAAATGTTGGGCACAGTGAGTCTGCAATGGGGGCACAGTGAGTCTGCAATGGGGGCACAGTGAGGGTGCAATTGTGGGCACAGTGAGGCTGCAATGGGGGCACAGTGAGGCTGCAATGGGGGCACAGTGAGGCTGCAATGGGGGCACAGTGAGGCTGTAAGGGGCGCAGTGAGGCTGCAATGTTGGGCACAGTGAGGCTGCAAGGGCCACAGTGAGGCTGCAATGTTGGGCACAGTGAGGCTGCAAGGGGCACAGTGAGCCTGCAATGTTGGGCATAGTGAGGCTGCAATGTTGGGTACAGTGAGGCTGCAATGGGGGCACAGTGAGGCTGCAATGTTGGCACAGTGAGGCTGCAAGGGGCACAGTGAGGCTGCAAAGGGGCCACAGTGAGGCTGCAATGTTGGGCACAGTGAGGCTGCAATGATGGGCACGGTGAGGCTGCAATGATGGGCACAGGTCAGAGTTGTTGTTAATATTTATTTTTGTAACTTAATTCTGCATAAAACATTTAAGTGTCATTTCATGAGATAATTTATGAGGGCGTAATTAGGGGCTGAATTAGGGGCGGGGCAAGGTAGGTGTTGGGCGGGGCAACTGGTGGCGAGTAACCCTTGAGGCCTGGCCAAAGCACTAATCCAAAGCACTCATATATCAAAGCGAGTTTCCCCATAGGAATCAATGGAAACTCAGATAATTCATCCAGTGTCACTGCTAGTGTATGCAGTACCGCATGTGACCAGAGGTGGGGGGGCGCCAGAGACACGCAGAAATCTTCAGAGAAGCTTGGAGTCCACTCGGAGAAGCTGGGAGACACTCAGAGACACTCAGAGACACTCAGAGACACTCGGGAACGGAGCGTCACCCGTGCCCCCGCACCTCTGGCCAAATGCGATACTGCACACCCCAGAGGCTTGAATCCTGCTCGTCTTGCGAGACAATGCTCACAAGCCAAGTCAGGGTTTAAAAAAAAAAAACAGTTCGTGTTGCAAACCACTCGTAAACCATGTTACTCACAATCCGAGGTTTTACTGTACTTTAAAATTGGCTTGACCCTTTCTGCACTGTATTCTAGAGAACTTTGGGCCAAGAGACTAACCTAAAGGGTAAAATCTGTATTTTCCCAAAAACAGAAAATATTGTGTACGAATGTATCATTGTTATAATACATTTGTGTATTATTAGTGCTGCTTTTTGACAGCCATTCACTTCAATGGGTCCAGTACAATGTTCCCACCAAACACAGGGGGTATCATTTTGGTCTTGCAGCGAATCAAGGCATCATGGCAACAGCATGTGTACAACTCCTTCTTAGCCCCCATTTAATGGAAGCAGGTGGAGGGTGGAGTTGGTGATACTGCACCTTATCCACCTATTTTTACTACCCCAGACTGCAAATGTAAACTAGCCCTAAACCTTGGTTACATTTGCAATAAATTATGTAAAATCTAGACTTTACAGTCAAGATCCTCTAAATAGGTGCATTTGCCCATGAAGTCTAGAGGATACAGGGATCAAAACTGTATTCACTAATCCTTTATTACATTTGCTTTTAAATGCAAACGGTCCCTGTACAACATCGGTCAGAATGGAGAAGCAGCACAAGGAATAAATCAAAAGTGCTATATTACTATAAACATGCTGATAGGAGGAGGGAGCAGAGTGACAAAAAGATGAGCTCTACAATCTGCTGCTTCTCCTGTTCCTGTCCAATCACAAGGTGTGGATTGATAACATTTATAAGTATTACCATATTTTTTGCTCCATAAGACGCACTTTTTTCCCCCAAAAAAATGGGGAGAAATGTATGTGCGTCTTATGGAGCGAATATTGACCAGGCTTCCTCCCTCGTTGCCGACGCCATGTTACAATACCGGGCCACCTTTTGGCTTTTTGTGGCAGAAGAGAGGAAGACATAGACATCCAGCATTCCCTGGGAAACCATACCTGGAAATGGCTGCATTACGGCACACATGGAAGTCGGAACATGGCTTGCCTGACGTGCAGGGCACGGAATCATTCCCCCCTTTGAAGACCCTACCTTTCGGTGAAGCCCGGGTGAATTGGTGATTGGTGAGACACACGAGAACTATCAACCCCCCGCCGGGGAAATACCTTCATTGTATTTTCCCTGTTACCTTACCAAAATATGCCCCATTGCACCCAGCCACGCCTACTGTGGGATTGAGTCCATCATTGCGGTCAGCGCGGTGTTTCATGTGCTAGGATTGGGACATCTCCCCACAGTTAACATACACCATTGTTCCTTTGCCAGGGACCCACACCTATCCCAGGCAATGTTCTTAACCTACTTTCCATAATAGCCCCAGTGGGCTTATGATGAGTGAACTTTGCAAACATCCTGGGAGTGTTTATTTCACACTTACATGCTACTTGTTGCTGATCAGTACTATTACTATTGACCTGTGGATTAATTGACCCCATTATCAAGCGACTGCTCTATTGGGTCTGTGACTTTTTTTCTCCATAGTAGGTCCTATCATCTATCTTTATCATAAATAGCATGTATGTGGATGATTGAATCGTCTGTGGTAGCTACCACCATTTGGTTCAGAATGTTCTTTTTCTTGTTTTCCTCCTCTAAAACCTAGGTGCGTCTTATGGAGCGAAAAATATGGTACTTAACTGCAGTAGAGAAAATCTGGTTTTCTGCCCTGCCAGAAAGGGGAACTTTACTCAGATAGTTAAGTCCTGTTAGAACACTTCAGTCTGGCCCCTTTTGCAGGTATAGCTATGAAAAGCGTAAAAAAAAAAGTGTCTATACTTTTTAAAATCCAGTAATACATTGTATCACCATGCTCTGCACATGCTCAGTTGCTCTCTATTTTTAGTATTTTTAGGCACTCCTGAGTTTGTCTGCTGACAGCCTTAAAGCGGAATTAAATCAACCCCTATCTTTTACAGCCAAGTAAACTGCTTCTGTTGGATCTGCAACTGCCATTGTGCTGCACATGTGGTCAGTTATGACACCAGCCATTTGATGGCTTCATAGTTTGGTTGAGGACGCAAGCAAATGTGACAGTTAGCAATCCTGGCATTCCAGGAATGTAACCTTTTTTTATAACCGTGAAATTGATGGGTTTAGTTTCGCTTTATGATTTACTTCTGCTCAGCGTGGTTTTTTTAAGCACCTGATTAGAGCCATAGGCTCTAATAGGCTTCAAAATAGGGTGGACTCGGAGCGCAGAGCATTGCGCTCGGAGCCCACCCAGGTGTGTTAGAAAAGCAAATGAATATTCACTTTTCTAACATTGAGTCGACTCTCCGCCAATCAGAAAACACGGGTCTGATACCCATTTCCCGATTGGCTGAAAGGTCAGGCGATCCTAATGAACACCTAGGAGGAGGAGAAGGGGGATGCACGGCGGAAGGCGCTGTGATTCACACCACAGGAGGAGGAAGAAAGCAGCTGGACATGCTGCCCGCCCGCTTCCTAGATGGGTTAAGAGCGGGGCTTTAAAGTCCTAGGCTGTCCTTCCCAGGGGGGGTTGCCATGATGATGTCCGACCAGGGGGAGTGGCTGTTCGCCGCCCCCCCCCCCCCTCCAAAAGAAAAAACCACCAGCCGCCACTACATTAGAATGTAGAATGACACTAAACAAAACTGCCAGGTTTGCTCACTCCCTTCGGAGAGTTAGCTGCTCTTTACATTGTAACAATCGACTCTTGGGTGAATCACTGCTAACGCCTAGTACACACGATTAGACTATTGGACGACAGATTTTTATTGCATGCTAGGCTCATATTGAAAATGAAGAGTTTACTAAACTTACAAAAATTGTCATACGACAGAATACAAATTTGTAAATGTTGTAATGTGTTGTAGTGTGTATATATATATATATATATATATATATATATATATATATATATATATATATATATATAGTATTTTCGAATGAAAACTGTTCTGAATAAATGAAGAGCCCACAATCTGGTACCTATTGGACCGGTCGAAATTTAAGCCATGGGTGTCCCTGTTGGCCCTTTTCCTCCCAACATCATTCAATCTGTAACTTGAGGGATCAGGAGGGAAAAACTGTTGGCTGAACAATGACTATGTCCAGTCAAATGCAGCCACTGTTTGGGTATTCTGACAGCCATGGGTGCTGGCTGTCAGAATGCAATAGCCGGCAGGAAAGATTACTCCATCCACCCTCTTTTTAATGGAAGGAAGAATCAATAGATTTTTCTCATTTGGCCTGTGGGGCAGAATGAAGGAAATCTTAGGCCTCAGGCACACTAGCAATCCTGCATTTAGAAAAAGTGTGCCTGAGGCCTAAGAGAAGTTATATGGGAAGTATGAACTTTTAGGCATCACAAATCACTCTTTTCAGTGGTTAGATGTTCCTGCTTTACAGCAAGTTTAGACACACTCAAATTTAGATGCACCCAGTCCGTTTTACATGGGCGTACATCTGTTCAGCTATGTTCAGCTCTTAAAAAGTGGACTGTAAGCCCTGGTTCACATTGCAGCAATTTGGCATGCAAGTTGACATGTCAAATTGCATGCCAAATCGACGGCTATTGCCGGCAATGGTGCCATGCGAACTGGTACAATGCCGCATCTGCACCGATTCCAAAAAGTAGTTTCTGTACTATTTCTGGCGACTTCAGGGTGCGATTTCAATAGAAATTTGTGCGGAAACCCGCAAAGATGTCTCTGAAATCGCCCCCCCGAAGTCGGAATTGACATGGGGTAATGAAATTGTGTGAGTTCAGCTGAACTCGCATTATAAATGCAATTTTTTATTTTATTTCTTGTATCTAAATGTTAAGCATGTAAACACTTCTGAATGTCTAGTGTATGAATGTACGTAAAATTCCATAGGTTGCATTTAGATCTGTTTGTTCACTAATATGCATGAAGTTTTATCGTGTACATAGCTCCCAACTGTCCCTGATTTGGAGGGACTGTCCCTGATTTGGAGCAATGTCCCTCTGTCCCTCTTTCCTCCTCATTTGTCCCTCATTTTGGTCTGATCCATATAGTTGTATATAAAATGCACTTTTTATCTTTCAAAAAGTGTTTCCCAGTGCTAAACCTTTCCTCCAATTTCTAAATTTTTGCATTTGTACATTTTAAAAGTCAATATAAAGGAATAGTAGTGGTTAAAAAAGCCCTTGTGGATTTAACTAACCTTTTTTTTAGTTGATTCTCCTTTAAGGGGGTGTGGCAGGGGGCGTATCTTATGCCTACATACATTTGCTAGTAGTAGGTGTCCCTCATTCCCAAAAAAAAATGTTGGGAGGTATGCGTGTATGTTCAGCTTTAGAATGGTTGTGGCCTTTCTCTTCTGCATTTTTATCAATGACCTACGGAGGATCAGGCTTATTTTTGCTACAGCAGAACAACATAATGGAATTTTCTTTTTTTCTCTAATTTATCCGTGCTGCTTCAGCACTGAAAAAATTTGGTAGAAATTGTTAATATGTTGGGAAGGAGCCATTAAAAAATGAAATTTACTGAGTTTATAACCCAATTTGAATGTGTGCATTCCTTATTCCTTTACTTTCCTTGTGATGTCACATCACCAGTCATTCCAGCTTATTATACCAATAAGCCTGAGCTTAGATCTGCTTTTAGCATTGCCTAGAGATCTGAATTCCTCACTTATAATATCTAATATTAATTATTTTCCTTTATCCTGCTTTCTTTTGATTTTTTGCATTCCAAGCCATTAATCATTTTCTACTTATTTAGAAAGGCAGAAAGAAAAGCCGTTGAAGAATTGATGCGAGCACTCATTAGATGTCTTAGGTTAATACAGAGTAACTCAGTGATTAAAACTATAACAGGAGATGACATGTGCCATAAAATATGCAAACCTTACCTAACGTGATGCTTATGCCAACCAGTGGGGAGGGCGAAGGTTATTTGGTGATAAAAAAGTCCAAGGAAAAGAGGTGATGCTGCCTTTTTTATGTTGATGGTTACATGGTACTTTTGGGGTTTGTACAAGAACAGAGCTGAATAAAATCAGCATAGGTGTGAAACCCAACAGGCTAGTGAGTGCACAAGCTCTGGCATCTGTACTATTTTTTATATAAAACACTAATATCATTACCATGCAATGTAATATTATCTGGAAATATCTTGGTTTCGAGAGGATCTGAAACAAGCGGTAGGGAGTTTAACAAGACTCGTGGCCACTCATTAAAGTTAAAAGAAAAGAGGTTTAGCCTTAAACTACGTAGAGGGTTCTTTACTCTAGGAACGGTAAGGATGTGGAATTCCCTTCCACAGGCGGTGGTCTCAGCGGGGCACATCGTTAGTTTCAAGAAACTATTAGATAAGCACCTGAACGACCACAACATACAGGGATATACAATGTAATACTGACATATAATCACACACATAGGCTGGACTTGTGTCTTTTTTTCGACCTCACCTACTATGTGACTATGTAATCAGGATTTAACAACCGCACTGAGAAATTGTAGTTGTTACTTGCACAGGTTCTTCTTTTTCCATAAAATGATGAACAGTACCACTTCCATACCGCAGAACATTATATGACGTCCTGGGTTTTCAGTGGTGATATCTGAATGATGCCTGCAGTTACAGGCATCATTCGGATAACATTTTTTTTAGCCGGCGATTCCCTTCGCCATAAGAACAATCCATAGCGGCTGTTCCCCCTCCCGCTGCTATCCAGTGCTTCTACCAGCTCGCCTGTGCGATCGGCGAGTTGGAGAAGGAATCCGCCTGCACCGGAAGTTAGTCATAGAGAAAACCGAGGGCCAGATGGTCCCCGGCAGTCTCTATGACTCTCGGAGGCCGGGGCGCGACGTTATGACGTCACGTCCGGGCCAGCGGAAGTAAACAATGCTGGGGACTCGGCTGGAAAGCCTGAGATTGTTCATTTTTTTTTTCGATCTCAGGCTTTCCAGCCTGGAGTAGAGATGTGGGGTCTTATAGACCCCACATCTCTCCATAAGGAGGACCTATCACACACTATTCCTATTACAAGGAATATCTACATTCCTTGTAATAGGAATAAAAGTGATCAAAAAAAAAATAAAGGGAAAGTGCAAAAATGTAAAATTTAAAATAAAATAAACAATAGAAAAAAAAAATGAAAGCGCCCCCCATCCCCACGTTTTTTGCACACATAAGCAAACGCATACAAAGGTCACGTCCGCATATGTAAACGACATTCAAACCACACATGTGAGGTATCACCTCGAACGTTAGAGCGAGAGCAATAATTCTAAACCAAGACTTCCTCTGTAACTCTAAACAGGTAACCTGTAATAAATTTTAAAGCGTCGCCTATGAAGATTTTAAAGTACTAAAGTTTGGTGCAATTCCATGATAGTGCGCAATTTTAAAGCATGACATATGAGGTATCTATTTACTCGGTGTAACATCATCTGTCACATTATGCAGAAAAATTGGGCTAACTTTACTATTTTTCTTTTTTTATTCATGAAAGTGTTTTGTTTCCAAAATAATTGCATTAGAAAAATTGCTGCACAAATACCATGTGACATAAAAAGTTGCAATGACCGCCATTTTATTCCCTAAGGTCTTTGCTAAAAAAAAAATATATGATGTTTGGAGGTTCTGAGTAAATTTCTAGCAAAAAAAATATGATTTTTACATGTAGGAGAGGAGTGCTGGAATTTGCGCTGTATGAAAGAGGTTAAATTGTAACTAAAGACAAAACTTTTTAGAGTGGAGAGGGATTAGAACATCTATTAGGTTTTCATTGCTGTCTGTAACCCCATTAGGGAGATTCACCCTCTCTATTTGTCCTGCTTACCATTATCATTGAAGATAAAGTAAAAGGAAATCCGAAATTCCGCGTTGTCGCCAGAAAAATAATAGAGGGAAATCTAGTTCTGGTGACCTGGGAGTCCACAAGGAATTAACTTAAAGTGGTTATAAACCTCAGACACCTTCCAGAGGTTGTGATCCACTAGACAACATGTAGGAAATCAAAGAAGGGGCGGGGGGGGGGGTGTCGTCGTCGCCCTTCAAATAATAAAGCCACCAAAAAAAACACATAGTGGGGTTGATTTACTAAAGGCAACTAGACTGTGCATCCAGAGCTTAGAAAATGAGGTAAGGCTTCACTTTGCAAAGAATACCCAATCACATGCAAGGAAAATTAAAATAACTGCATTTTTGCTTGCACATGATTGGAGGATGGAAGTCAGCAAGGCTTTTACTTATTTACTAAGCTCTGGAGCAATTGCACTTTGCAAAATGCACACTACTTACCTTTAGAAAATCAACCCCAGTGTGTCACAGTAGTGTATTCTGCCCCACTTCAAATCACTCCCCCCCAGTAATATATTATGCCCCCCCACTGTTGTGTCCTAAGTTAGGTTAACTAAAGCAACTCCCGCTCCCGCCCTCCATCCAACACGGTTTTGCCTCTCACTCCTCTCAGCTAGTGAAGGAAGAGCGGCACCGGTCGAGCCAGGGGGAAGCATTAGCACAGCCCTGATCGTGATCTACCTGTTGGCTTCCTGCGATCGACAGGTAGATTCACATTGCAATCGACGGGTTGCTGATCCAGGCTCTATAGTGTGTGCTTGTCTCAGTTAAGGGCACTAAGTGTCACTTTTTTCTGCTGCTTCACTCCTCTGTTATTAGCATGAATCACTTCTGACAAGTTTTTGTGACACCAAGAGAAAGATGGTGACAAGAAAGGGAGATTGACAGCTCTGTTCCTGTGTGCTGTGTGGAGGGGGTTGAGGGTGTCCCTTCCCTCCAATCGGCTGTCAGAGCTCAACTCACTGAGGTCTGCAGAGTGTGACTTCAGCTCTCCGTCCCCCTTTTTTTTAAACTCTCAGACAAGCTTTAAAATTCAGCAGTTTGAACAGATGTAGAGATGAGAAAACTGCAGATCGACAGGTACAACTTATGTAGGATAAGGTGTTTCATCTCTGTGTATCACCTGAGACTCGTCACTTCACTGGGTATATGTAAGGGTTTACAACCACTTTAATTTGCTGGGATTTCCTCTCTCTTCCGGTTTTGGCTATGAAATCTCGCCAATGGGATACAGACGGCCAAACAAATACGACAGGGGTTATAACTGGAAAAGAAAAAAAAAAAAAAGCTTTGCCTTTAGTTCTACTTTATTTGCCCACTTTTCAAGCACAGCACTACACAAATCAGAGGAAAGGTTAGGTCAGTGTTTGATGATATCTGAACATTGCCCAGTTATAGCCAGACATTGATACACACATTCCAAATGACAGCAAACTAAAGGCATCCTAAATGCTAAGCCAGACATTATTTTACGTTTTCTGGTATATTGTTTTATTTCATATCATAAAGTATGCCAAAACAAGCAAAAGTTGACATGGCTAAAGAAAAAAAACATTTACAAAAAACTGAGGTAAGAATTTTTGCAGGAAGATCTTATTGTTAGAGTATCTGAGACATAAAAAACTAGGGGTTCAATCAGTTGACCAAGCTCCACCTTTAACTAAAATAGCATTTTTGGATGAACAAAATTTTAAAAAAAGAAAATAGCATTCAAACAGAAATAATTAATTAAGTCTATTGACTCCAGCTTTTTGAAAGCTGAACCCAATGATTAGTTATCATTTGGTCTGGATTTGTAGAAAGACATGTGTCATACTCTGGTAGTAGTTCCATTATCCTAAAACATTTAATCCTCATGTAATTTTGAAAGTGTAAAATTAAAAACCTATACCTTTTAATTATATGAATTATGCAGGATGTTTGTTCAAAACTGCATAGGCACTATTGGTTTGGCCTAGAGGTGAGCACAACATTTACATTTGGCCCTACTAGCCATGGATTAGTTTACACAGGCATTAGGATTACCATAAAAAGCTTATTCCTGCCCCAATATAACAGACCGGAGGGAAGCTAATAGGAAGAAATCCACTGCTCAGTTTCAGGCACCTTGCCTGGATAATCCCTATTAATGGGTGCAGACTTTTCAGCGGTGCACTGTCCGCAATGCAAGAATTTCATATAAAAGAAAAGAAGAGAGACACTCTCCAAAAAGCTATAGCAAACGATTTATTTGTCTATTCCATCACTGAGAGAATCTACTTGCTCCTCCAATAACTAACGCGTTTCACTCAATGAAGAGCTCAATCATAGAGTCTCTCTATGATTATGTTCTCCAGTGAGTTAAATGTATTGGAGGTTGAAGGAGCAGGTGGATCTGTCAGTGCACCAAATGGATGATAATTTCTTTTGCTATGGATTTTTGGAGAGAGTCTCTCTTCCTTTCTTTTATACAACATATTTGCAATGAAAAGCTAAGGTAAGAATTAACAATTTAGTGCAGGGGTCTTCAAACTATGGCCCTCTAGTTGTTCAGGAACTACAATTCCCATCATGTCTAGTCATGTCTGTGAATGTCAGAGTTTTACAATGCCTCATGGGATGTGTAGTTTCACAACAGCTGGAGGGCCGTAGTTTGAAGATCCCTGATTTAGCGTCATCTTAGTGGATGTCCTCACATATATTCATTATTGTACAGGGAGTTTTCCCAACTGTCTGGAGCTAGTAGGCTACATGAGCTGACTGCAGTAAATTGCAATCTGATTGGTTGCTGTGGATTTCTAACGGCAAATAGGTTGTTCACTTGCAAAGGTATTTTCCTTTTTGAGAATTAAATTTTCCCTTATCTTAGCGAGGCTCTACTGACTTCCAACACCCAGTCATGTGCATGAAAAAATACAGTTTTTTGCATGCGAGTGGCTATTCTTTTCAATGTGAATTTTCACCGCATTCACTAAGGTAAGGGATAATTCCCTTGCAAAGTTAACAATCTATTTCCCTTTGGTAAATCCTTGCTGCTCTTTACAATGTCTTAAGCTGGCCATACACCATACAATTTTCTTATTCAATTTTCTTTAGATTTACCTTCAACTATGTAGTGCAAGGGTCTGTCTGATTGCATACACATTGAAAGGGTTTAGGTTTCACCTCATATTATATGGTTTTGGTAAATCTAAAGGAAAGTTGAACAGGAAAATTGAATAGTGTATGGCCAGCCTTAGCCTGCCTATTTCTAGGCACTTTGGTGTTGAATTAGCCTATTAGTGTGCAGTTAGACTTCAGCCTTTGGGTGGGAAGTAGAAAATCAGAGCGTCAGGCTGTGCACTGGACCTTTGAGTCTCTGCTTCCTTTTACCTGTTTATTTGTGTTGTCTGTGCTCTCATGCAATGATACAGCATGTGCAGCACTTCATGCAGATGTCAGGGGATTTTGTTGGCTCAAAAAGAAATCTATATTTTGGTTTTAAAGAAATTCATAAGGAAAAACATTTAAGCATGTTAAACTCATAATGGAATTCAGCTGGAAATTTCATTTAACCTTTCAGGTCGAGGTTCAGCAAAAGACCACTTCCCAGTAGAATGCTTAATGTTACTGTGTACTTATGAATAGATATATTTTCTCTGTGTTTTTAGAAGACCATGCACTTACAGGTATGTGGAATGATCTAGTAAAAATAAAATGAAATCACTTTAAATTAAATGCAGAGGCTCTTTCGGCAGATGTATGAGACGTGAAGGACAGGCGTGTATCTGTTGCTTGTGGCAAACTTTTCAGATTTTAAACTAATTTTCAATTTTGACAAATTTTTCACCATGTCCATTCATGAGAAGTCAATCATTAGATTGACTTTTCATGAATGGGAACAGCCATAGATAGATGGAAATTCAGGTGGTCCCTGAACCGGTCTAATTTTGATCCATCTATGGCCAGCTCTAGCGTGAATGGAGAAATCTTATGCCGCGTACACACGACCGGTTTTGCCGTCGGAATAAACTCCGAAGGTTTCTTCGACGGAACTCCGACGGAATTCCATTCAAGCGGTCTTGCCTACACATGGTCAACCCAAAGTCCGACCAAAGTCCGACCGCCAAGAACGCGGTGAAAGGAAGTTCAATAGCCAGTAGCCAATAGCTTCCATCCAATACTTGCTTCAGAGCAAGCGTCGTTTTTGGGCCGTCGGAACATCATACAGATGATCGGTTTTCCCAATAGGAATTGGTTCTGTCGGAAATATTTAGAACATGTTCCATTTCTAGGTCCGTCAGAATTTTTGAAAAAAAAAGTCCAATGAGGCATGCACACGATCGGAATAGACGTGTGTACGTGGCTTTATAGATGTTTTTTATTTTTTTTTATTCAGCCTTTCTGTATGGCCAGCTTTCGTCTATAGTCTATCAGCAAACTCCAGTCTTCTCACAAACATCTTCTGTCCTTATTCCTGATTATCACTTTCTACTCACATCTCCAGCACTTTTAAAATTACTTTTAAAAGCTCATAGGTGATTTCACTAATTGGGTTTACTACATTTCAATAACTTCCCAAAATTTTACATACACCCGTATATAACGGCAGATGTAAATATTTTATTGTAGACTTATTTTATAACTAAACCCAATTTTAATGAAAGCTGAAGACACAAATCGATTAAAAAGAGCTTTTGAAATTACTTTAACATGTTATGGGTTCACGTTGACAGCTCTTTTAGCCAAACGCTGTGCTTTTCTTTAAAACTCCGGCAGCTGCAATGGGATGGAAAACAAAGCTTTTGACATAAAGAGTCAGTTTTTGACATGTTTTGCTTGCAGTTCAAATGCACTTTAATAAGACATGCTGAATACTTGCAGTGCAAGGCAAAGCAGGTCAAACGCAACTAGGGTTGCCACCTGTCCAGGATTCACCCGGACAGTTCGGGTTTTGAATCATAAGTCCAGGTTTCAGTCAACCTGAAACCCGGACACATTATTGAGACCAGGCTGTGGCTCCCCAAGTGACCAAGATAGTCATACAGAAATCTGTTGCCGCTGTGGGCGGCTGTTTGGGGGCCGGTTTGGCATCACTGAAGGGTGGGGTGATGATGTCAGCAAGAGCAAATTGGCCACACCAACTGGCGCTCTCTGTGCACTACATTACTACCCTCCTTGGGGCACCCAAATGTGTCCCAGGTCTTTTATAATCCTATAGTGTTTACTGATAATGAAAGTATACACTGCGCTAAATTCAAAAAATATACGGTGCAAAGCAGCTACATACAGGGTGACAACAACCAAAAAATCATGTAAAAGTAAAATGTAGCGCATAAATTGTGCAAAAAGTCTTCAATCAAGAAAACAGCTGAAAAAACAAATGTCCATAAATGGTGAACACAGCAATAATAAAACGTATAAGTCTCTCAATAAAAATGAGTGAAGTCCAGTGAGAGAATAAAAAGCCAAATATGCGTGGATTGTCCCACTGGAAATGATGTGTAGATGTGAAACGGCAAATGCTCAAACACAGGTAAATCGTCAGATCATCCCAAAGCTATATCCCACAACTACATGTGACTTGGTAAAGATGGTGTGTAAGAAACTCTTACCAGATACATTGGACTCCCTTGTCAGCGACAGGGAGTCACTCGAGCGGGTTGCCTCTCAGGGCCTGAAAGCGGACATCACAGCTCTGCGAACCTTCTGGGTCAAACTCTGTTGTGGATCTCCCGGGGCCGCCAGATGGGTCCTCCCAAAGGATGGCCAAGGTGCGAATCAGAGGGCACAGTGCGTCACGTAAAAAACTGAAGTGGATGCTGGTTTGATCTCTCAGTTAATATGTGGAGAAAAAATAAACAGGCTCCACATAGTGTAGATGAGCAAAGTGGAATTTTTATTGCTAAAAAAAACAGGTAACAATAAAATGTGATCACAGGGTATAAAAACAAAGATGGGCAACAAGAAGGATGCTGAAAGCGCCCGACGCGTTTCGATCAATGGATCGTCTGCTGACTTACACTGCAAAGTCCGTCGGAAAGACTGTTGGACCTAGTCCGTCGAAAAGTCCGCTCGTGAGTACGAGGCATTAGGCCTGGTACACACTGGCTGAATATCAGCCGGCATCGGCCAGTTTAACAGAAACCGGACCAAAGTCTGACCTCTGTGGAAAGGGTATGTTGGAAAGCCAGCATCCAATCAGCATCCAATTGGCATACAATCAGGGCTGGCAGCCATTAACCGGTGTGTTCTGGGGGGCAGTCCCCCTGTCAGAACACAATAGCTTAGCGGGGAGATTGCTGTACTAACATCACATAGTTAGTACAGCAAGCTCCTCAGTTGTTTTCATTCAGCCAGCTGATAGTGTGTACCAGGCTTTAAGATGTATATAGCGCCAACAGTTTACACAGAGCTTTACAACGTGAGGGTAGACAGTACAGTTGAAATATAATTAAATTCAGGAGGAATCAGAGGGCCCTGCTCATTTGATATTACAAAATATACATATTACAATCTTATAGTTTAATCTCCTGACCAAAAACCTGTACTGTAAATGCCTTCCTAAAAAGTCCAGTCAATTGTCTCTCATCAGGCGGGGCCTCACACTATACAGTTGTTGGTAAACCTATAGGAGATTGTATAGCTGTAGGCTTGTCCTATACTTCCAGATTACTCAATGATAAGAACAGAAGTAGGATATATAGCTGTTTTGTTGGAATAACTTCACCTACTAGGATATGCCCCCTGCCTGCTAGCAGTTTCATAATAATCATACTCTGACAGCCATACATGCCCAGCTGTTTGTAGAATCACGTCATCTATCAGTGCTGAGAAAAATTAACTCTTGAGCTTGTAGTTGGGTAGGGTTGTGGGGTGGTGGTCACATCCTCCATGTTTCCTCCTTGTTGGGCACCAAGCAAGGATCACATAAGAGGCCTATCCCAGAGTGGGTTCTTCTGGGCAATGCTAGGCACTTAGTACAGGGTCACTGCCCTACACATGGAGTACCTTTATTTGAACAGACGATTAAACTCCCTTAATTCTAATATACATCACCGGGGCGGACTGACAACTCATGGGGCCCCTGGGCAATAAGAGATTATGGGGCCCCCGGGCAATAGGAGAAGATTATGGGGTCCTCGGGCAATAGGAGATTATGGGGCCCCAGGCTATAGGAGATTATGGGGCCACACAGTATACACACACACACACACATACAGTATACACACACAGACACACAGTATACACACACAGAATACACATACACACACAGAAAAGGTACTGGAGAGATGGGGCAGCTATAATCTTGGGATTTTTAAAAAAACACAGATTTTTACATACTGTCCCTGGTTTTATTGAGGCTGGCAACCCTGATGAAGCCCCTTAGTGGCATGGGGCCCTCGGGCAGTGCCCGAGTGCCCGAATGGTCAGTCCGCCCCTGTACATCACCATGGTCACTGTTGCATTTAGGGAGGGACACGCAGAGATAGTGCCCTCTCCACCTGTCCAGTGTATCACCGCTACCTCACTACCAGTAATGCAATGGGCTCTGTCATGCACCTAGTGCGGACTCCATGCATGCACTTCCTTAACTCTTCCATACCTATGCACAGGCTGAGGACCTCTGCGGGGCTGATCTGCTCCCATTGCTATGGGAGACAGACTTGCTCATGGAGAGAGTGCAGAGAAAAACTCCTGCTGTAAGAGGCTATCCCACCTGTCACATGTACACACTTATGACAGGCTGCTAGAGAAACCTTTTATTAACTTGTATTTATACTTGTAATAACTATTACACTGTTGTCTTCACACCCCAATATGCTTAGCTGACCCAAACTGGGGGCTATGTGTACCAGTTACTTGCATTACACCCCTTGACTAACTTCAGACCAGGCACAGTTTCAAAAGCTTTACTTGAACAATTTGTCATGATAGTCAAACAAAGGCAACAGTCTTGTGGCTGCCCCAGTATACCTGCACAGGATTGAGTCCATAGCTGGCTGAATCCATGATGGTAGTATTAAGGATTGGCATCTGTACAGTGGACCGCAGGTCCCAGCAATCCCGAAGGATCTTGAAGCCAGTCACTTATTAAATGGCACTCCAGTCTCGGCATATTTCCGGTTAGCAGGATTGACTCCGGCAATGATATTGAACAGCCAACAGCAGCGACCATAGACTCTTGTTAATTCCTGCCCCCTCGAGTCTGGATCCCTGTCCCTTTTATAAAACACAGAACCAGTGGGTCAGACCCAAAAAAAAACCTGCCAAGAAAGACCCAGGAAACACTATTAACACTAACCCTACCCGACTGGGGCAACATAAATCTCTACCTGCCTACATGCCTGAGTAGGAGTTACGCCATCTCGTCTCAGCTAGTTAAGACAGCCAAACACCTATAAAAAGACCTGAGGATACCGGAGGGAAGATGGAAATGCCATAATGTGAAAATATACTACAGTGTATGTATATATATATTGTGGGTGCCATCCGAATACATGTATTCAGTATTAGGAAGGGCACTATCACAACAAATTTAAACGCTCAAAAATAATGCAGGTGCATTTCTTCATGTGTTGAAGCTTGTTAATGGCCCATTCAAAGTGATTGGGCCTTTTTAAAGTGGAACTAAAACCATAAATTGTTTCCCAAAACAGTTATATTCAAGGTGGCCATAAATGATAACTGTAAGGTCGTGTACATACGGTCGGATTTTTCAACGGGAAATGTTGGATGTGAGCTTGTTGGCTGAAAGTCATACCGTGTGTATGCTACATCGAACATTTGCTGTCGGACTTTCCGCCAACAAATGTTAGCTAGCAGGTTCTCAAATTTTCCACCAACAAAACTTTGTTGACGGAAAGTCCGATCGTGTGTACACAAGTCCGTCACACAAACGTTCACGCATGCTCGGAATCAAGCAGAAGGAGTCGCACTGGCTATTGAGCTTCTTTTTTCTCGGCTTGTCAAATGTCTTGTACATCACTGCGTTCCCACGTTCGTAATTGTTGGCCAACATTTGTGTGGCCATGTGTATGTATGCAAGACAAGTTTGAGCCAACAACCTTTGAACAAAAATCCACGGTTTTGTTGGCAGAAAGTCCGATCGTGTGTATGGGGCATTACAGTTGCTTGTGCACTCGACCAAATTCTCAAGCCTTGAAATGGCTCGTGTCGTAACTGATTACGGTGTATGTTTAATAACAGGTGTTAATTCTTGCATTGTCACCATTCTCTTAACACTCTCTAACACGGCTAATATATTACTTTTCCCCTACCATCCTCCACCCTAAAGGATCATAGGTTAATCCTCAGAACCGAGATATGGGGTTAAAATATAACAAAAAATATATATATACACCTTTATTAAAATAATAAAGATAGTTTTATAGCCCCCTGCCCCCCTTTTTATCTTTTAGGACCGGTTCTTATCATGCCCACACAGGAATGAACTGTGCGATTCTCATGTGTTTCTGTGTGGTGCGATATCAGCCTATTCATTTTAAGGGCTGGTTTACACCATGCCCGGCCGCCCATGAATCACACAGAAATGTAATGTGCGTTCCTGCAGCAGGTGAAAGTTAACGACACCCCAAATGCAGGTTGCAAACGCACTGTGTTTTCCCACACCGGATCGCATGGTACTTTTGTCTTTCTTGAGCCCCATTGGGAAAGAGAGCCTTGACTGATGGGGGCATGGCCAGGTGCCGGACAAGGTGGTTGATGATCACCAATGATTGGTGGAAACATGGGATGGGCCTGAGCTCAGAAAATGTTTGCCCCCAGGGAATTCTGGGTCTTTTGAAGAAGTGGACGGTAGAGCTGCCCACCCTCCTGCCCCTTTTTTCTCCTCTATGATATGTCACAGTTTGCTGCGGTTTCCTGACCTTGCCAGCATTTAAAGTTACTGTAATGGGCTATGCCCTTGATGAAAAAATTGGAAGTAAGCTGTCTGTCCAGCACTTATGGTAAGGACAGGCCCCACTTCCCTCTTTTGGTTAAGTGCTCACAGTACGACTGTGACTGGCACTGGTTAAATGTGTTCACATGTTATGTGTTGGAATTTAATAAAGCTGTGGCCTTGCCCTTTCCAACCCAATGGTTGTAAGTGTTTTATTTAATGGGGTGAGGGAGCAAGGGTGGTGAGGGTTGTTGATCCTATTATGTTACATTTCATTTGTACCTAGGCCCATTGCACCTCAGCAGTCATGCGATCTGGTTTCAGTGCAATTTAAAAAGTAGCGCATGCACTACTTTTGGTGCAGTGCGGTGTGAATTTATCCCGGGCTGAAATCGCACCGCACAAAACCACATGTGAATCGCACAGGAACGCACAGCTCATTCCCGTGAGATTCATGTGTGGGCATTGTATGAACCGGCCCTGAATGGGCTAAAATCACATCACACTGCACCAAAAGTAGTGCTACTACTACTGCTACTACAAGTGCCATTGTAACCGGATCACGTGGTGCAAAAGTACCATGCATTCCAGTGCAGGCAAACACACTGCGTTTGCAACCTGCATTTGGGGTGTTGTTAACTTTCTATTTACACCCGCTGCAGATTGCAAATGGAGTACATTTTGCATGCAGTACTGAATTGCACAGAAACTCACAGTGCATTTCTGTGTGATTCATGTGTAGGCATGGTATCAGACCTACGTGTCAGCTGCCAAGCATAAGACATGCTGGCCTTACATTAATCCTTTTTTTTTGTGTTCAACCAGCGAGTTGACTTGATTCAGCCATCCACATACTCAATGTATATGGGTAGGGGAATCCTTTTTTCCACTGAGCTATTGTGTTCTGACAGTAGGGGGACTTCCCCTCCGTCATAATTCTGATCAGTACTGTAGGCAATAGCTGGCAGCACTAAGGATCTGTTCACACCTGAGCAATCCAGATCAAGGGCGAAATCGCCATAATTCTGCCTGCGATTCCAAATCAGGGCAAATTGCGGGACGCTTGTGCGATGACATTACTTCTTAATCCCACCCAACGATTTTACCACGATTGACGCTTGATAAATCTCAGAAAATGGCAATGTGTGTCACTCAAAAAGGAGTAGGAGCTTCTTTTGAGTGACAGCGTCACACGTTGCCGCAATTGAAGCATGATTTATCGCACGACAATCTCAGCAAAATCGCGTCGCGATTGGAGTGCCGTTAAGAAGTAATGGCATTGCACAAGTGTCATGCGATTTGGAATCCCAGGCAGAATCGCGGCAATTCCGACTGCGATCTGGATTGCTCAGTTGTGAACGGAGCCTAATTGTTCAGGAAAAAACAGACAGGCTGGTTGTACAGAAGTTGATTTACCACTCGACTTCTGTACA
Source organism: Lithobates septentrionalis (assembly GCA_037952835.1). Taxonomy (NCBI): domain Eukaryota; kingdom Metazoa; phylum Chordata; class Amphibia; order Anura; family Ranidae; genus Lithobates; species Lithobates septentrionalis. The sequence goes on from JBBDGP010000600.1 coordinate 1,302,979, forward strand.
ACCAGCCTGTCCATACATGGATCGAAATTCAGTCGGTCCCTGCTGAACCAGCCAAATTTCGATCCATATATGACAGGCAAAAGAAAACGGTCTTCTGCAGTAGCAAATGTGCATCTCTCTGTCATTGAGGTCTATTGCTCTCCTGTTTCTCAGTATAGATGTCCACTCTGCTATTATATATGCATTATATGTGAGTGCTGCAGACATAGGATTCTAGATTATTATTATTATTCAGGATTTATATAACGCCAACAGTTTACGCAGCGCTTTACAATATAAAAGGGAGACAATACAGTTATAATACAATACAATACAATACAATAGGATTAAGAGGGCCCTGCTCAGAAGAGCTTACAATCTAATAGGGTGGGGCAGGTGGTACAAAAGTTTGTAACTGTGGGGAATGAGCTGGTGGAAGTGGTAGGAGATTAGTTGGAGACGTGATAGGCTTTCCTGAAGAGATGAGTTTTCAGGGATTGCCTGAAGGTAGCAAGAGTAGGGGATAGCCGGATAGATGGAGGTAGCGAGTTCCAGAGGATGGGAGAGGCTCTGGAGAAATCCTGGAGACGGGCATGGGAGGAGGAGATGAGAGAGCTTGAAAGCAGGAGGTCTTGAGAAGAGCGGAGAGGTCGATTTGGGTAATATTTGGAGACAAGATTAGTGATGTAGCTTGGGGCAGAGTTGTGAATGGCTTTGTATGTTGTGGTTAGAATTTTGAATTTAATTCGCTGGGTGATTGGGAGCCAGTGTAGGGATTGAAGTAGAGGGTTGGCAGACACTGAGCGGTTGGTAAGGTGGATAAGTCTGGCAGCAGCATTCATGATAGTCTGAAGAGGGGATAGCCTATGGAGCGGTAGGCCAATGAGAAGGGAGTTGCAATAGTCAAGGCGAGAGATAACAAGGGAGTGAATGAGGAGCTTGGTGGTTTCATTTGTTAAAAAGGGGCGAATTTTAGAGATGTTACGGAGGTGAATTCTACAAACTTTTGACAGCGATTGGATTTGAGGCTGAAATGACAAGTCAGAGTCTAGGATTACACCTAGTACCCTGGCGTGAGGGGAGGGACTGATGGTTGCATTGTTGATTTTGATGGAAAAGTCATGGAGGGGGGCACGGGCGGGGGGGAATATTAATAGCTCAGTTTTAGAGAGATTTAGTTTAAGGAAGTGGTGCGACATCCATGCTGATATGTCAGTTAGTAAGTTAGTAATGCGAGAGGAGACTGAAGGAGTGAGGTGAGGAGTAGACAGATAGATTTGGGTGTCATCAGCGTATAAGTGGTATTGGAAGCCATGGGCAGTTATTAGGTGACCAAGGGAGGAGGTGTAGATAGAGAAGAGAAGGGGTCCAAGAACCGAGCCTTGGGGGACCCCCACAGAAAGGGGCAATGGAGAGGAGGAGACAGAGTTGTAGGTGACACTGAAGGAGCGCTGTGATAAATAGCCAGAGAACCAGGATAGAGCAGAATCTCGGAGGCCAAGGGAATGTAGTTTATTGAGAAGGAGCGGGTGGTCAACAGTATCAAAGGCCGCAGAGAGGTCAAGTAGTAGGAGTATGGAGTACTGGCTGTTGGTTTTAGCAGTTAGTAAATCGTTAGTGAGTTTTAGTAAGGTAGTTTCCGTGGAGTGCTGCGAGCGAAAGCCAGACTGTAAGGGGTCGAGAAGGTTATTTTCATTGAGGTAGGAGCTAAGACGGTTGTAGACTAAGCGTTCTAGAAGTTTAGAGGTGAATGGGAGTAGTGAGATGGGTCTTAAGTTGTTCAGGTCGGTAGGGTCCAGTGAGGGCTTTTTAAGAATGGGAGTGATCTGTGCATGTTTTAGAGGGGAGGGGAAAATGCCACTAGAAAGGGAGAGATTGAGGATGTGGGTGAGGGAGCATAGGATAGAAGAAGAGGGTGACTGTAGTAGTTGTGAGGGAACAGGATCCAAGGGACAATTGGTTAGGTGGGCATCCGAGAAAATTTTTGTAACCTCTTCCGTAGTAGCCAATTCAAAAGAGGAGAGGGTTGAATGTGCTGCTGGGCAAGGTATGTTGGGTGGGGAAGATGTACGCACAGTGGAGATGTCCTCACGGATTGCATCGATCTTGTCTTTGAAGTGATTGGCAATCTCTTGGGCAGTGAGTGAGTTAGTGGGTAGAGGGGGTGGTGGACGAAGCAGAGAGTTAAAGGTTGAGAAGAGCCGACGGGGACTGGATGACAAGGAATTAATAAGAGAGACAAAGTAGGCTTGTTTGGCAGCATGGAGGCATGAATTGTATTTTAGAAGGGCAGATTTATATAGGGTGAAGTCTTGCAGGCATTTGGTTTTACGCCACAGTCGTTCAAGAGCACGGCAATGTCTCTTGAGATTTCTAGTGTTGTCAGTTTGCCAGGGTTGTAACGGTCGGGGCCTAATTCTGCGTGTGGTTAGAGGAGCAAGTGCATCTAGTGATGATGAGAGTGAACTGTTGTAGACAGAAGTGGCCAGGTCAGGACAGGACAGGGGAGAGATTATGTCATATAGGTTGTCAGTAGCAGAATAGAGAAGAGAAGGGTTAAAGTGGCGAAGGTTTCTACAAGTAATTGTTTGCTGCTTGGAGGGATGGGTGGATTCTAGATGAACACATAGGGGGTTATTTACTAAAGGCAAATCCACTTTGCACTACAAGTGCAAACTACAAGTGCAAACTGCACTTGAAATTGGGCTGAAAGTGCACTTGGAAGTGCAGTCGCTGTAGATCCGAGGGGGACATGCAAGGAAAATAAAAAAACAGCTTTTTAGCTTGCACATAATTGGATAATAAAATCAGCAGAGCTTCCCCTCATTTTAGATCTACCCATTAGATTTACAGCGACTGCACTTCTAAGTGCACTTTCAGTGCAATTTTTAAGTGCACTTTGCACTTGTAGTTTGCACTTGTAGTGCAAAGTGGAGTTGCCTTTCGTAAAAAAAACCCATACCCTGCAGTGTCTAATAGTGTTGTCCTGAAGCACCGATTGACCACAATGAGCAGTGACAGTTCTCCTCCTACACTGAAAAAAGGCTTTAAGGCTTTAAAAGGGGTTGTAAACCCTCGTTTTTTTTTTTAAATAACAAACATGTTATACTTACCTCCACTGTGCAGTTCGTTTTGCACAGAGTGGCCCCGAACCTCCTCTTCTGGGGTCCCGGTGCTGGTAGTTCCTCCCCGCATCGAGTGTCCACATTGGAGAAGCGCTCTCCTTGGTGGACACCCGTGTGGGCGCGCTCCCGAGTCCCCCATCTGTGTCAATTCACACAGAATGCAGGACTTGGCCCAGCACCCCGGCGCCACGTCATTGGATTTGATTGATATCAATCTATCCAATCTGGACACAAGACACCAGCTACAGATGATGTGCTCATTCCCGGACTGAGGATGACAGTGTCCAGGTAAGTAAGACGAGGTGGGGGGGGGGGGGGGACTGGGGGTCTGCAGCATTAAAAAAGGTTTTTCACCTTAATGCATAGAATGCATTAAGGTGAAAACCATGAGGATTTACAACCCCTTTAACACCTGGTTTACACTGGTTTTAAGACTCTTCTGCACTAACACGGGTTATTAAATAGGTACATTCCTATACTAACACTGTAGTTATCACAGAGACAACACCATACGGTGAAGAGAGGTGATATTTGGTTCTTACCTTAGTTAACACGGTTTATTAAACACCTCTTAGAGATTTACCACCTTGATTCTCTGTGATAACACTTAATACAACTTAACACCTGATTAACACCGGTTATTAAACGTACACCTACAAGTGCAGCACAGTGGCAACTGCAGATCAAACAGAATCTAAGAAGGCAGCTTCCTTAACTGTAAAGGATAGTAGGGTTTAGTTCCAATTTAGATTCAACGTGTGTCAATGCACAAAAAAAAGGGCTCATAGGTTTGATTGGGCCCCAAATCAGTTTAATCCTTTTGCAAGCAATAACTGATCAAAAATAAACTGACAAAATGATTGCATGTGTAAGGACAGCATTTAAGTAGTGTATGTTATAAGTTTGATACGGAAAGTGAGTACTAAACTCCAAAATATACTCACCTCCATCTTCCAGCAATACGGAGGTTACATCCCTCGCTGGTCACTGTCATCTTGTCCCTGGGAGCTGGGTTTTCAGCTCCTTGATTGGCCAATGTGTCAGTGATTTTGTCACAGCCAGAGGGTGACAGCAATGAGCAATACACGTTGAGCTGCACATGCACAGCTTGGTGTACACTCAATAGAAAACTGCAAGCAGGCAGGTAAGTGTGTATTATTGCATAAGAGACATAGGGGGTTATTTATGAAAGGCAAATCCACTTTACATTGCAAGTGCACTTGAAAGTGCAGTCGCTCTAAATCTAAGGGGTAGATCTGAAATTAGTGGAAGCACTGCTGATTTTATCATCCAATCATGTGCAAGCTAAAATGCTGTTTTTTATTATCCTTGCATGTCCCCCTCGGATCTACAGCGACTTTACTTCCAAGTGCACTTGCAGTGCAAAGTGGATTTGCCTTTAGTAAATAACCCCCATAGCATGCCTCTTCTTCAAATAAAGAGCTGCCTGCTCTCAGTTTTCTACAATTTACGTGTACATCCATTTTAAGGTCAGGTTGAGTGTTTTCTGTTCCATTGATGCCAATCAAAATTCAAACACTGCATTCAATAAATAAAAAGGCGTCATAAACTGTCAGCAAACTGAAAATGTCTTTGTACACTAGACAAAGTTCTTTTTTATCAATTAAAAATTCAATGCATAAGAGCCCATACTATCCAATCCAAGCTATGTGATCTAAACTGAAAGCTGATTGGTTACTTTAAGGTACACAATTGCTCTTTGCTTACTTAAAAAAGGCCAGCATTACATAGATATAACAGAACTGAAGTGATCTCTTCCCCATTACCAGCATTGAGGTGGTTAATGTCATGATGACCCAGACCACATTGTGCTTTGCAGCTGTCAAGTGCATGGGGCTCCTTTGTGAGCAGAGGGCTGATGGTAGAATCCTCTTTTGTTGCCCTGATTGAGATTAAGTACATGTATAAGAAGATCAAAGGGCCTTCTATCAGGGCAGTCCTCCTAACTGGCATGGTCTAATGAGAGGGAAGTGTTCTGAATAGCAATGCCTCAGAAACAATAGACTACAGAAAGGACTTCACTAGTCTCTTTTGGCATCAGGTCTGCAGTGGCTTACAACTAGCTAAAGTGTATTAGGAACCAATGACAATGTCTTCGTCGAATAGATGTTATTAGTTATTGGTGAATAACGCAATTGGCGTTTGTTTTTTTCAATAGGTAAGAAAAACTTTGTTTAAGGCACTGAGCCTACGTAACATCATTGCCTGGGGATATTTAGCACAGCAGCTGGAAGTGCTTTACAAAGAGTAGACACTGGTTCTTGGCCCTCACTTCATTAGTGGCATGGAGAAGCATGCATGGAATACAGAAGCAAATCTACTTGTAATCACATCTTCCATGCTAGAGCATTTGTTACCCTTCTTTTTATGTCTTTATTAGGGTGGGGCGAGGACGCCATTGTGTTAGATGGTTTACCTGTGATGCCGAGGAATTTACATGTACATTTACTCCTTCCCTTGTGAGTGTAAATGTTAGTTTTTTTTTAATAAATAGTTTGCGGCCTACTACACTATACGTTCTCCCTTTATGCCTTGCATGATATATACCTTTTGGAGACTGGAGATTATGAGAGAAGAATCAAGTGTGGGATTGACCAGTCCCACCATTGTATACAAGTCTTTTGACCTCCATTTTTATTGTGAGGTCCACTATACCAGGTGAGAGCATACCCATTGGGGTATGGTGGCAGACACACTGGTGTTGGTGTCTCTTTGGTGAAGAGTTTTTCCTCACTAAAGAAGATTTGATGGAATTATCTCACAGTGGATTTGGACTGTATATGGTCGTTTATACAGTGCCTTGAAAAAGTATTCATACCCCTTGGAATTTTCCACATTTTGTCATATTACAACCAAAAACATAAATGTATTTTATTGGGATTTTATGTGATAGACCAACACAAAGTGGCACATAATTGTGAAGTGAAAGGAAAATAATATTTGGTTTTCAATTTATTTTACAAATAAATATGTGAAAAGTGTGGCGTGCATTTGTATTCAGCCCCCCCACCCCCGAGTCAGTACTTTGTAGAACCACCTTTTGCTGCAATTACAGCTGCAAGTCTTTTTGGGGATGTCTCTACCAGCTTTGCACATCTAGAGAGTGACATTTTTGCCCATTCCTCCTTGCAAAATAGCTCAAGTTCTATCAGATTGGATGGAGAGCATCTGTGAGCAGCAATTTTCAAGTCTTGCCACAGATTCTCAATTGAATTTAGGTCTGGACTGTGACTGGGCCATTCTAACACATGGATATAAACCATTCTATTGTAGATTTGGCTGTATATTTAGGCTTGTTGTCCTGCTGGTAGGTGAACCTCCACCCCAGTCCCAAGTCTTTTGCAGAATTTAACAGGTTTTTTTAAGATTGCCCTGTATTTTGCTCCATCCTTCTTTCCATCAACTCTGACCAGCTTCCCTGTCCCTGCTGAAAAAAAAAGCATCCCCACAACATGATTCTGCCACCAGCATTTTTCACAGTGGGGATGGTGTGTTCAGGGTGATGTGCAGTGTTTGTTTTCCGCTACACATAGTGTTTTGCTTTTAGGCCAAAAAGTTCCATTTTGGTCTCATTTGACCAGAGCATCTTCTTCCACCTGTTTGCTGTGTTGCCCACAAAACTTCTTGCAAACTGCAAATGGGACTTCTTATGGCTTTCTTTCAACAATGGCTTTCTTTTTGCCACTCTTCCATAAAGTCCAGATTTGTGGCGTGCACGACTAATAGTTGTCCTGTGGACAGATTCTCCCACCTGAGCAGTGGCTCTCTGCAGCTCCTCCAGAGTTACATAGTTAGTGAGGTTTAAAAAAGACAAGTTAAACCAAAAAAATAAAAATAAAAAATAAATACGATCCCATATACACAAACCTACACCCACAGTTGATCCAGAAAAAAGGCAAAAAATCCCAGCAAAGCATGATCCAATTTGCTATAGCAGGGCAAAAAATTCCTTCCTGATCCCCCGAGAGGCAATTGGATTTTCCCTGGTTCAACTTTACCTATACATGTTAGTACCCAGTTATATTGTGTACATTTAGGAAAAAATCCAGGCCTTTTTTAAAGCAACCATGGGCGCCTGTTAGCTACTTCTCCGATTAATGCTCTCCTTGCCCGGCCTGTCATTTTAGGCAGACGGCCATGTCATGGTAGGTTTGCAGTTGCTCCATTCTCTTTCCATTTTCGGATGATGGATTGAACAGCGCTCCATGAGACACATTCTTTTCTTTATTTCCATAAGGAAGTTTTGAATGTGGTTATATTATTTTATTTTATGATATATATATATATATATATATATATATATATATATATATATATATATATATATATATATATATATATATATATATATATATATTTTTTTTTTTTCCACATGATTTGATGATTCACATGAATACTTTATATTTTATACATTATATTTTGATTGTTACAGTGTTTGTTGCATCTTTTACATTATTTGCACGATTTGATGATTTGCATGTATTTTGGGGTACTTTGCATTTTTACACACACTGGAGAGTTTCACTACTTTCTCTGTAATATTAATAATAACACTGCTTTTTCTCTGATGGTGAGAGAGATCTGGGCTTTACATACCTGATTTTTTCCAATCAACTCTTCTATTTCTGTTAAGATTCAGACTTTTAAAAACAAACCTGTATTTTTTCCATTGAGGCAAAAGTAGAAGGCTCACTTGATAGCTCACCTTCTCTACACTGATACCTTCCACTTACCCCACCTCCACCACCACCATCCTGTTCATCTGACAAAGCCTCTTCCAGAATCTCAGTGCATGTATAGTTCAGGTCTTGTTCAGAGCTTACACTGTATAAAGAACCCTTCCTTTCTTCACTTGGCACTACTTGGGGATGGTAACTGGTACATAGCACTGTATCGTGAGAAAAAGGGGAGAGGGACACAAGCTGGTGCAAAATGCCTGCTCATTTAAAAAAAGGGATAATGTTGATTGCTTCTCTAGTGAGAAAACTGGAAGAAATGTGACCTAGAAATCTATTCAAACAGGTAAAAGATGTGTCACCTATCTGGCTGTGCTCTTTGTCATTGCTCTTTGGCAGGTAACATACGTGCATTTAAGTTGATGGGCAATTGAGAACATGTTTCCTCTTGTTTTCCAACTTAAGCAACTTACCCACACTGATGATCACTTCTACAAGACTGTGGTCTGTGCTTCCACAGGTACCCCTTTCGGACAGACCTTCAAAATGACCACATTGCCAATATTTAGCAAAACTGTACTTCACTGGATACCACCACTACAATAGCTATTGTCACTGAGTTCTTAATTAGAGTCAGAGCATACGGACACAGTTCAAATCGGTTGAATTAGAATTTTCAGCATGCTAACAAATATCTTCAAACAATCCATAGTTAGGTAGACCTCTAGTCTAACATATACGCTATATCATACAAAAAGAGACATAAAAATCAAATTACATTTTGAAATGGATTTTTAAAGGTATAGCAGAACTTTTTTAGATTTGGACATTGGTCTGATACTGAAGGTTCCATCCCCACAAACCTGGTTAATGTGAAAAGTGACTATCCACAGCTGATTAAGAGCCTACTTACAAAAGTAATACATGACAGATAATGGAACTTGCTACACTAGATTTAAGAAGCTGTAAAGTTCTTGAACAATGCTGATATTTGTTTGATACCTGAGCTTTTTTTTTTTAGATCAGAGGAAATTTTAACTGAACATGGAGTAAGGCTAGGGGGGTGCTGGGGTGAGCCGCCCCCGACCCCAGATTTCAGTTGTGCCCCCCCAGTTGACTCCTGTACACTGCTCTGCTGACCCCTGCCCTCTGCCCTGCTGACTCCTATCCTTCACCCTGTTGACCCCTGTACACTGCAGTGCTGACCCCTGTTCTATGCCCTGGTAACTCCTGCACACTGCCCCGTTGACTCTTGTATTTTGCCCTGATGACCCCTGTCCTCTGCCCTACTGACCCACTGTAAACTGCTTTTCCAATTCCCTTACACTCCCCTGTTGACCTCCCATTACTTTTCTGCGGACCCCTTGTACACTGTCCTGCTGACACCCTGAACACTGCCAGACAAACTAATAGCCTCTGTACTCTGCCCTGCAAACTGCTAACCCTATCCTCTGCCCTACTGACCCCCTGTACACTGTCTTACTGACCTCCCATCCTCTGTCCCCCTGACATTTTTTACTACACCCCACATCAGACAGGCTAGATCCGGCCCTGACATGGAGTACAGTCAAGTGCAATGAGAACTTTCGAGATATTTGTGGAAAAAGAAAAATATCACTTGGATTGAAAAATTTTGGTTGGCCGATCTTTTGTTTCTCCAACAGAACATCTGTCACTCTGGAACTCAGCAATGCAAAAATAAGCATGATTTTCAAGTGCGTATATCTATATGTTTGCTGAGAAAGGGCAAGAAAGATCTTCTTAAGGTCCAATCCCAACACCTTATGAGGCCACCGGCTCTATTTAAACCAATTTACCATTAATTTGCATCCAAGTATTACACAAGACATGGTGCTATATTTTAATACATTAATATTATTAAGCAGAAGTTGGTAATTAGAGCCAGAAGCCCCAAACTTTGTATTCATATGTGAAGTGGTGACAGTAGCAGTTACCAACTATATCTCTTACAACTTGCACACTTGGGATTTATGGTATATCAACCACAATGTTGCCGAAGGCTGTTTTATATCCCTAACCAGTTAATCTAATAATTAATTGTCATTATATTCTCAACATTTTCATTCCTTTTCCCAACACTTCTCCATGATTTTTCAATAAAACTCAATGTTAATGTAAGCCCACCAGTACCACTAAGTGAGTTGTTATTTCACTCCAACTCCTTCCCAATGTAAACTGGCTTTAGTTACCATAGCAACAATGACCATTTGAAAAGCAAAGGGGAAAATGGCTAAAAATATAAAGTAATACTTTGCAGTATTCTTTGTTTAGATATTCACAACAGACAAACAGTGTCTGCATTGGACCATTACTTGTCAAATGATGGCTCAGTGTAGTGACACCCTTGGCATTTCCTTAGGGGCTTCACTCTGTGCCCAGAGGGTATTAAGTGACAGCTAATGGCCCAAAGCGCTTACCATTATAGCTCAATGAGATGTTTTGATAATGATCTAGACTAGAAAATCTACAAATAGAATTTCAGTAATACATACCTCAAGTTGTATTTGTAGAATCTTGGATTTCTATTATATGTTGGATGAAATGTAATCATGTATATTTAATTGTATCACTGGAGGAACAGAGATACAATTCTGTAAAACCCACGTTCAGCTTTTTGTCCCAATTTTTAACCTGTAATATTTATTAGTTCCTGTACATAGTTCATTCTCTTAGTACAAATTAATACATGTCTAACCTCCCCCCCCCCCCTTTCCTTTACTTTGTATGTATCACAGGCCCCTCCTGCTTTTACTGTATAAGCGTACACAAGAAATATTTGTGAATATTCTAATAGCAAAAGGAATGGAGGTAATTTTATTTCTAAGTTCTGCCTACATAATACCATAATCTGAGAAAAGTGGTGGTCAGAAACATATCAGAAATGAATAACTACATAGTTATTTAAAAATAAATAAATTATATATATATATATATATATATATATATATATATATATATATATATATATATATATATATATATATATATATATATATATATATATATATATATATATATATATATATATATATATATATATATATATATATATATATATATATATATATATATATATATATATATATATATATATATATATATATATATATATATATATATATATATATATATATATATATAAGCCAATAACTAACAACTAATAAATAAATATATAAATAGTGATAAAAAAATATATATATTATAATTATGTATGTATATATTTGATCGCTATTTATAGATTCAGTTAGGAAAGTGGTGTTAGCACTGCATTTATTTGAAAGGTATTCATAAGCAGCACTCTAAAATAGTTTTTAGGTTTTTTTTTAACATGTTTTCAATATTGTAAAGAAAAATAATTGCCACCAGGTATTGTTTCATTAAAACAATACCTGGTGGCAATGCCATGTTTAGAAAATACCTGTTATAGGGTGACAAACTCTGCTTCTGTCATCCAGTTGTTTTCCAGAACCATACATGGTCCACTTTTGTCACCATCAGGAAACTTTCCCCTGAAAAATGCCATGCAGCCATCAGTGGAATGCATGTAGACTGGATGTACCTGCAAAAAGGCTGCACAGCTTCAACCCTTCTGGGAAGGCTGTCCACAAGGTTTAGGAGTGTCTCTATGGGAATGTTTGACCATTCTTCCAGAAGCGCATTTGTGAGGTCAGGCACTGATGTGAAGGAGAAGGCCTGGCTCGCAGACTCCCCTCTAATTCATCCCAAAGGTATCCTATCGGGTTGAGGTCAGGACTCTGTGCAGCCCAATCAAGTTTCTCCACCCCAAACTCGCTTATCCATGTCTTTATGGACCTATGCAGTGCACTGGTGCGCAGTCATGTTGGAACAGGAAGGAGCCATCCCCAAACTGTTCCCACAAAGTTGGGAGCATGAAATTGTCCAAAATGTCCTGGTATGCTGACGCCTTAAGAGTTCCCTTCACTGGAACTAAGGGGCCAAGCCCAACCCCTGAAAAACAACCCTAAACCATAATCCCCCCTCCATAAAATGATTTTGACCAGTGAAAGACTGGCCTGTCAGGGAATGTTAGTTTACAGAGTCATGCATACTTGTCTGATGCCAAAAATGAGCATTTAAGTCCAATATGATATACTGTATGTGACAAAATCACAAGAAAAAAAAATGTCCAAATATGATGTCACAAAAAAAGCAGAGAAGATGCATAGTGCTCATCATTTTAACTTTTATTTTAAAAAAAACAAAAAAAATATATGCACTCACATGATTAAATAGAACAAGCACCAATGTTAAGGAGCTGGCTTAGAGTCATGCCACAGTACTTGTACATGTCTCATTTTTCACCACTACAAGTCAGCAGCCGCTGCTCTCCAGCCATTCATAATGCTTTTCACTCCAAGATTGCAGATGTTTTCCAATGCGTTTCATCAGCATGGTTACATTAGGAGCACGGACGATGTGCACACTTGATGACGTCACATGGGACCATGAATCATACAGTGGGACCATAGAGAACAAATGTAGCCACCTTCTAACAGGATGCTGCATTACATAAAAGGAATTTGGAGATTTGGAGAGGCTGAGAGCAACAGAAGGTACTTTTTTTGAGTTAAGAATACATACATGAATAAAATATATATTTTTTTTAAACCAGAGTTTAGTGTCACTTTAAGGTTTTTGTTTAGTTGTACAGTTCTTTCTTACAATGCAATACATAATATTTTTCAATTGCATTTCCTACATACAGTATATTATGATGTGATTGTTAGTGCATTACTGCATAATATGATATATATACAGTATATATGGTAATGTAATAAAATATACACTCTAGAACTAAAAAAAACGCATAGTTGTCTTTGCCTTATTCATTTATGCTTTTAAAATGCTGTTTTTCCACAACTTGGTTCCTTTCTTATATCGAAAAAAAAAAAATCAGGCGTTCTTGGATATTCAGCCAGGATTTTAAATTTTCTTGATTCTGGCTTGAATAATTAATATTTGCTACAGGCCATGTAGTCTTCAGCTTGGGTGTCACAAGCTTATCCAATATGCTTCTTGACATAGAAAGCTTGACGTGTAAAACAGATAAAGCATAAAAGAAATCAGGGGTAGCTCTGCTCCTCCCCTTAAGCTATGTATTGAGAATAATTGGCCAAAATGATGTGGCTGACGCTTTTAAGAAATTACATGATTAATTGCAATTTCTAAATGCTGCATTTTGAAATAATACAATATTTAAAGGGTAGACTGAAGAATATTTTTGTAATTCTCTGGACTACAATATTTTTATACAGACATTGCACTACCTGAACTTTGCAAACAATGTGCCCAACCACGGTAATGGTGACCTCTTGGATGCATTTAATTGTGTGTCTGTGGTCGGGAGAACTTGCCATCATGATTCACTGTCTCTGTAGCAGTCTCTGCTTCACCTTCGCGGATAATATTTTGTGGATAAACATGCAGTATCATGTGCATTCTTTAAAAAAAAAATACAAAAAAGGGAGAGAGGCTAATCTTAGCTTCTCAAACACATGAATTTTATAGCCATAGAATGAGTCAGTAAGTATAAAAAATAATACATTTTATTCGATGTACATTAAAATACAACAATCATATGAAAAAGGGGGAATGATATAAAGAGCACCCTCCATCTACAAGAAGTCAACAGATACCCAATCCTATAGTATGGAGACAAGGAATTGCAGTATATTACAAAGTGCATGAGAATCCACCAGTAGGGTCAACATTCAATCGAATACATAAGTATGCTGCTGGTGTGTTGCTCCATACTAAAACGTCAACGCGTTTCACAAGGTATGTTTGCTTCTTCAGGACTGATTGGGTGGGTGCTGAATGATTTTGGATGCGGAGGAGAGGATGGTAACCCGAAGGGAGGGACGACACACATGGGACATTAACAAGGAAAGGAGGCATGGGGAGAGTGGAAATTCCCAACAATAGGGGAGAACCCTCTAAATGTAGTAGCAGGAGCCAGCCAAAAAATGTATCTCAAAGTGTGTATATATATGGATATAGCTGCATTAAATATCATATACCAACATCTGACTAGAGGAAAATAGATGTTGCCGAAGGCAAAAGCAGTGCTGACAACTTGTATAGGATCACTTGGTAAGGAACACAGTTCGCCCCACCAGTAAAATACATCGGGGTGACTGCCTTTTATGTTCTGTATATACTGGAATAGCCCCAATAATTGCAATGTTGTGTATACAAATTGGCATACGTCATGGCCATATAACATATAGGTGGACCACCATAGCCCTTTACGGCACACTAAGCCTTCCAGCCACAGAATAAAGGATCACCATCACCAGCTCCTGAGCTCCTTTAAAAATAAATAAATGTGTTTTGACATACAACTAACATAAATACCCAAATTAGTCTTGAAATCTACCTTGTGTCATTCCTGTACAGCAGCAAAGGAAAGGAAGGGCAGCACTAAGAGCGAATTAGGCTCTGCTGCCTGGTTATGTACTCACAAGAAACATGCTAATATGAGGAGAGACCAGAATAAATGGGGATAAGCTCATCATTGCGCTGTTGCTCTTTTAATCTTAGGCTAGGTGCGGTAAAGAAAAGACAGGTCACCAGCCTAGCTTAGCAGGGCTGCATAAATCACAGGAATGGTTGAGCAGAAGTAGCTGCATTAAAGTGGCTGTAAAGGTAAGCATTTTTTTTTTACCTTAATGTATTCTCTGCATTAAGGTTAAAACCCTTTTTTAAGTAGCTCCCCCCACAACTCCCCCTAAATACTCACCTAAGCCTGATCTTGGTCCATCGTTGTGCACTTCTCCAGCAGTTCTTCTCCCCTCTCCCCTGTCTTAGAAGCTTGGATGAGAGCAGTGGGAGCCATTGGCTCTTGCATATTTTCCAACTGTCCCTGATTTGGAACAAAGTCCCTCTGTCCTTCCTTCCTCCTCATTTGTCCCTTATTTTGGCCCGATCTTTATAGTTGTATATAAAATGCACTTTTTACCTTTTAAAAAGTGTTTCCCAGTGCTAAACCTTTCATCCAATATCTGTATTGCTGCATTTGTAAATTTTAAAAGCCAGTATAAAGAAATAGTAGTGGGGAAAAAAAACAAAAAAAAACACTTTTTTTTTGTATAATTCTCCTTTAAGGGGGCGGGGCCAGGCTGTGTCTGAATAGATGCAAACAGCATGGCTCGGGATCGAGCATGCACAAGTGTTCTCAGAGGAAGTGCCTTCCTATGGAAGCACTCAGGGTGGGGAGGAGCCAGGAGCGCCGGCAGGGGACCCCAGAATAGGAAGATCAGGGCTGCTTTGTGCAAAACCATTGAGCAGACCAGGAAAGTATGGCACATTTGTTATTTTGAAGAAGAATGTTGGAATACAATGTTAATTTGTATTTTATGCAACAACTACTGTATATCAATATTCAGTAGAGATATATTTATCAATCAGTAGATGTTAGTGTTTACAAGTTTGTAGCTGCATCTATGGTAATACTCTATGTCTTTTCTCTGTACAATAAAAGTTCCTGTTTCCTGTCTGCAGTTAAGCAGCAGCAAAGCCCATGTAAACTGCGCATTGTTCCACAGGGGTATATACAGACATAGCCCAGACACCCACCCACTCACCCATTTATAGCCTGCTACAGCAAAAGAAAGAAGACTGCAAAATAATAAAAAAAAAATGGCCAGTAGCACAGCTCCAACAAAGATTTAATTTGCAAAATTGACAAACCAGAACTATTAATCTTGGAAATTCAAAATGAAAATGCTGCTAATAAGAGAAGATACATGGAGATTTATAAATTAAGTCAGGCCAGAACACCCTTCAGATGAGTGGATAGAGAAAGACCAAAAAGCTCAGAGCACAATCTCTCTTAGCATGGAAGATGATCAAATCATACATATCCGTAAGTGTGAACAATAAAGTTATTCTGACGCACAGAGGGTCAATTCCCAGCAAGCATGTAAATAGGTAAAAGGCACTTGGGGTGAGCAAGTGGCCAAAAAAGTTCATAAAGTCTATATGCATCAATGAGGGTTAAAGATGTGCGCTGGCGGCTACTATCCACAGAGTTTGGCCAGCTTTGTATAGAGAAATGACAAGAGAAGAAAGGGGGAAGTGCCACCTAAGTGCAGTATTAAAATACTAGAGGCTCTGAGCCCATAGCTTGTTAACCGTCTGGTCCTCCCACCCTTCCGGTGACATCACATCTGCCCGTGAGTTCCACCCTGGTTGGCATGGACTTCCTGGGCTCTCCAGCCTCCCAATCCTATTCTACAACATCTACAGCTGTCGGGACCCTGTGATCCGCTGAGAGCCTAAGCCAGCCACTCCCGCCCCTCCACAGCCCTGTGCTCCAGTGAGCGCTAGAGGGGAGAGCAGAGACCCACTGACTGATAGTCATGGCTCTCTGCTAAGAGTGGAGGGGAGAACTGAGCGATCAGCGATGTATGATTGCTCAGTTCTCACTGCAGAGAAGGTGGGGGACAGATGAAGCATTGGATGAGTGCATGAGAATCCACCAGTAGGGTCAACATTCAATCGAATACATAAGTATGCTGCTGGTGTGTTGCTCCATACTAAAACGTCAACGCGTTTCACAAGGTATGCTTGCTTCTTCAGGACTGATTGGGTGGGTGCTGAATGATTTTGGATGCGGAGGAGAGGATGGTAACCCAAAGGGAGGGACGACACACATGGGACATTAACAAGGAAAGGAGGCATGGGGAGAGTGGAAATTCCCAACAATAGGGGAGAACCCTCTAAATGTAGTAGCAGGAGCCAGCCAAAAAATGTATCTCAAAGTGTGTATATATATGGATATAGCTGCATTAAATATCATATACCAACATCTGACTAGAGGAAAATAGATGTAGCTGAAGGCAAAAGCAGTGCTGACAACTTGTATAGGATCACTTGGTAAGGAACACAGTTCGCCCCACCAGTAAAATACATCGGGGTGACTGCCTTTTATGTTCTGTATATACTGGAATAGCCCCAATAATTGCAATGTTGTGTATACAAATTGGCATACGTCATGGCCATATAACATATTGGTGGACCACCATAGCCCTTTACGGCACACTAAGCCTTCCAGCCACAGAATAAAGGATCACCATCACCAGCTCCTGAGCTCCTTTAAAAATAAATAAATGTGTTTTGACATACAACTAACATAAATACCCAAATTAGTCTTGAAATCTACCTTGTGTCATTCCTGTACAGCAGCAAAGGAAAGGAAGGGCAGCACTAAGAGCGAATTAGGCTCTGCTGCCTGGTTATGTACTCACAAGAAACATGCTAATAGGAGGAGAGACCAGAATAAATGGGGATAAGCTCATCATTGCGCTGTTGCTCTTTTAATCTTAGGCTAGATGCGGTAAAGAAAAGACAGGTCACCAGCCTAGCTTAGCAGGGCTGCATAAATCACAGGAATGGTTGAGCAGAAGTAGCTGCATTAAAGTGGCTGTAAAGGTAAGCATTTTTTTTTACCTTAATGTATTCTCTGCATTAAGGTTAAAACCCTTTTTTAAGTAGCTCCCCCCACAACTCCCCCTAAATACTCACCTAAGCCTGATCTTGGTCCATCGTTGTGCACTTCTCCAGCAGTTCTTCTCCCCTCTCCCCTGTCTTAGAAGCTTGGATGAGAGCAGTGGGAGCCATTGGCTCTTGCATATTTTCCAACTGTCCCTGATTTGGAACAAAGTCCCTCTGTCCTTCCTTCCTCCTCATTTGTCCCTTATTTTGGTCCGATCTTTATAGTTGTATATAAAATGCACTTTTTACCTTTTAAAAAGTGTTTCCCAGTGCTAAACCTTTCATCCAATATCTGTATTGCTGCATTTGTAAATTTTAAAAGCCAGTATAAAGAAATAGTAGTGGGGAAAAAAAAACAAAAAAAAACACTTTTTTTTTGTATAATTCTCCTTTAAGGGGGCGGGGCCAGGCTGTGTCTGAATAGATGCAAACAGCATGGCTCGGGATCGAGCATGCACAAGTGTTCTCAGAGGAAGTGCCTTCCTATGGAAGCACTCAGGGTGGGGAGGAGCCAGGAGCGCCGGCAGGGGACCCCAGAATAGGAAGATCAGGGCTGCTTTGTGCAAAACCATTGAGCAGACCAGGAAAGTATGGCACATTTGTTATTTTGAAGAAGAATGTTGGAATACAATGTTAATTTGTATTTTATGCAACAACTACTGTATATCAATATTCAGTAGAGATATATTTATCAATCAGTAGATGTCAGTGTTTACAAGTTTGTAGCTGCATCTATGGTAATACTCTATGTCTTTTCTCTGTACAATAAAAGTTCCTGTTTCCTGTCTGCAGTTTAGCAGCAGCAAAGCCCATGTAAACTGCGCATTGTTCCACAGGGGTATATACAGACATAGCCCAGACACCCACCCACTCACCCATTTATAGCCTGCTACAGCAAAAGAAAGAAGACTGCAAAATAATAAAAAAAAAATGGCCAGTAGCACAGCTCCAACAAAGATTTAATTTGCAAAATTGACAAACCAGAACTATTAATCTTGGAAATTCAAGATGAAAATGCTGCTAATAAGAGAAGATACATGGAGATTTATAAATTAAGTCAGGCCAGAACACCCTTCAGATGAGTGGATAGAGAAAGACCAAAAAGCTCAGAGCACAATCTCTCTTAGCATGGAAGATGATCAAATCATACATATCCGTAAGTGTGAACAATAAAGTTATTCTGACACACAGAGGGTCAATTCCCAGCAAGCATGTAAATAGGTAAAAGGCACTTGGGGTGAACAAGTGGCCAAAAAAGTTCATAAAGTCTATATGCATCAATGAGGGTTAAAGATGTGCGCTGGCGGCTACTATCCACAGAGTTTGGCCAGCTTTGTATAGAGAAATGACAAGAGAAGAAAGGGGGAAGTGCCACCTAAGTGCAGTATTAAAATACTAGAGGCTCTGAGCCCATAGCTTGTTAACCGTCTGGTCCTCCCACCCTTCCAGTGACATCACATCTGCCCGTGAGTTCCACCCTGGTTGGCATGGACTTCCTGGGCTCTCCAGCCTCCCAATCCTATTCTACAACATCTACAGCTGTCGGGACCCTGTGATCTGCTGAGAGCCTAAGCCAGCCACTCCCGCCCCTCCACAGCCCTGTGCTCCAGTGAGCGCTAGAGGGGAGAGCAGAGACCCACTGACTGATAGTCATGGCTCTCTGCTAAGAGTGGAGGGGAGAACTGAGCGATCAGCGGTGTATGATTGCTCAGTTCTCACTGCAGAGAAGGTGGGGGACAGATGAAGCATTGGATCATTGCTGCATCCACTTAGGTAAATATAACTGTTTATTTTTTTAAAATCTCAAACTTCTCTTTTAATGAAAAAAATGTAAAGCTTTACAATCACTGTAAGGTAAAAAAAATGTTTAGGTAGCAGTATATCCCCTCCTCCCCTCATACTTACCTCACTTGATCCAGTGATGTGCCCATCTGCAGCAGCTCTCCCTCACATTCTTTGCTGTGGCAGGGGGAGCCATTGCCTCCCACAGATGTCAGTAAAATCCTGTGACGAGGGGGGCTTTTAAAGCATCGTCTATGTATAATATAATGTACCGTGGTTCCACGAGCATGCATAATTTCAAAGCGAGACATGTTTGGTATCTATATACTTGGCATAACATCATCTTTTATTTTTTAACAAATAATAGGGTATTATATGTTTTGGATCACTAACATTAATTAAAGTGTATTTTTTCCAAAAAATGTGAGTTTGAAAAACCTCTTCACAAATATTGCATGACAAGAAAAATTGCAATACCCACCATTTTATTCCCTAGGGTCTCTGCTTAAAATATATATTGTTTGGGGGTTCTAAGTAATTTTCTAGCAAAAAAAATAAATAGATTTTTACATGTATGTGAGAAAAGGCAGAATTGGTCTGGGGGTAAATTGGTTAAAAACAGAAGACATTCCAATTTATTTCAAGACTACAGCAGCCTAAACTAAGAAGTCTTAACCAACATAGTCCTATATGAATAGATGGAGATAATCTGATTAGAAGGTCTAATGCAATGTAACTATTTTCATACCTGTTGTTATACAACAAAGCTCATATTGTTTACTTACCAAATTCATATGGTACTGTAATGGAGCATCAACTCATTAAGGATATAATAATTATGTCTGGTCAGCAGATCACCAATGACAAAGCATGCCTAGCATGGTTATGTTCTGACCATGTTCCTCTGTGTTGATGCAAACAAGAGATTACCAATCCTTTCTGCCTCATTACTCTGATTGTACTGGGAGCCCCATGGCTCTTCAATGTACATTCTTGTTTTCCCAGCTCGATCCATGGAAGCAAAGGAGACTGAGGTGCACTCAGAGAGTTTATCCTATCCCTCATTATCATCACTTCCTCTTTCTATTCCAGTGTAGGGATTTGAAGAGCTGGATTAGTCTTTGTCAGTCTTTTCTTGTTTTCACTAATTCCCACTTGACCAGTAATGATCAGTGGTGAAAGCACTGCCTCTCAATACAAGACCAGGTTTCTGGTGGGTGGGGGTCAGTTACATAAAGCAGCGTGTCATACAAAGTCAGCAAAGTGGAATAAAGCTGGAATGCCACCGGCATTTTTTTTTTATGTTTTAACCCTACTTTATATTTGAAAGTGGACACTTTAAGGTTGGTCCCAACACAGCCCAATAAAAGCAATCAATTAGACCTTGACGACAGTTTTTCTGTTTAATGCATATGTGCTAGAATTAATAATTTAGTGTATGCAAACCCAATTTTTTGTCTTTATAGAGTAAGGAATGGGTAAAAACCCTGTCATATTGTTATTGCTGTTTATGAAACCACTTGGAAGAGTCAACTGGTCCTGGGGGCTATCATCTTCTGTACAGAAAGTGATGGAATGTGGTGATAGACCTAATTTACACAAGCATACAACCAGAGGTGATAGGGAATTTTCCAATGAGGACATCTGTTGACAACTGTCAAGTGGATTACCTCTAATGCCTCGTACACACAATCGGACTTTCCGCCAACAAAACCGTGGAATTTTGTCTGAAGGGCGTTGGCTCAAACTTGTCTTGCATACACACGGTCACACAAATGTTGGCCAACAATTCCGAACGTAGTGACGTACTAGACATACTACGTGTTTTTTTAGCTCTTTAGCGCCGCCCTTTGGGCTCCTTCTGCTAATTTCGTGTTAGTAGAAGTTTGGTGAGTGTTGATTCGTGCTTTTCTTTTCGCGTTTTTCATTTAGCACTTTTCATTTCGTGCTTTTCAGTTAGTTTCTGAATTGCCATTCATCAACCAGATGTTGTGGAATCGGAGGAGATAACGGGTTATTTATTATTGGACTTTGAGTTATTGGTTTGACATTATTATTTTGGTTGAAAAATGATTTGATTTGGTATATTTTCCTTATTTTTGAATGCATAGAATGCACTTTTTGGTTAAGTTCTATTCGCAGATAGCAGGTCTATTTTTTTTTTAATGCACAATAAAAAAATTGTGTAGAATAGTACTTGGTTATGTGTTTTACTTCAAGTGACAGTTTAGGAGTAGGCAGTTACATTTTAAAAAATACAATGTAAAATTGACAAGGGACACCAACATAGTTGTATCTTTGTTCTTAAAAACTAGGGGATAAGGGTGTTGTGGTAACTTTCACAAAAAAGAAAAAAAAAACAAAAACATAATAATATTATTCTTGATATCACTAGAAAAAAAAAGCCTTTGAAAATTTGTTTGCAATAACTCCATCAGTATCACCAGAAAAGCAGCTTCATTAATATCCCATTAAAGAACAAGAGAATGTGCGCTGCATTTGGAGATTTCATACTTTGCCACGTCACGGATGTTCATTCTCCATTACAAACGCTAGTTTACAAGACCGACCACTTCTGCTTCCGAGCATGTGTCTTTGTACTTTGGACTTTTGTACACACGATCGGAGAGTCCGACAACACACATTTGTTGGTGGAAAATTTGAGAACACGCAAGCCAACATTTGTTGGTGGAAAGTCTGACAACAATTGTCCGATGAAGCATGCACATTGTCGGACTTACCGCTAACAAGCTCACATCCAACATTTCCCGTCGGAAAGCCCGATCGTGTGTACGGGGCTTTAGGCTACACATGCGTTGGACTGCATTGGGTGGCTATTCCATTGCAGTCCCACCTAATGACAAAGGAAAATGCCTCGACTTCTTATCTTCTTATATGCCTGGTTTACACCTCTGCGTTGTGTGCACTGAATAAAATACGATGCACTGTACTTTTTTCCGAGCAGCACAAAGTGAGGCAATCCACTGCCTCCCACCGAGCGGTGGCCCATTGAACTGTCCATGTGACGTTTAAAGAAAGTTTGTTTAAAAGAAAAAAGTGAACAATGCGATCCATTGAGATCAGTACATTAACTCTGGGCTGATCCAGCCAAACCACACCTCACACCAGCAGCATGTGTATGTGTTGTAACACAGTAGCTGGTGTGAATGTACCCTTACTGCTCATTGTGTCAAGGGGACAGAAGAAAAACAACAGGGCTTTTAGTTATTACCTGCACTATCTAAAATTTATATAAAGTTTTGACTTTATTAACACTTATGCCCTGTACACACAATATAATTTTCCGGCGGAAAATGTTTGATGGGAGCTTGTTGTCGGAAATTCAGACCGTGTGTAGGCTCCATCGGACATTTTCCATCGGAATTTCCGTCACACAAAATTTGAGAGCTGGTTCTCAAATTTTCCGACAGCAAACTTTGTTGTTGGAAATTCCGATCGTGTGTACACAATTCTGACGCACAATGTTCCACGCATGCTCGGAATCAAGCAGAAGAGCAGCACTGGCTATTGAACTTCATTTTTCTCGGCTCGTCGTACGTGTTGTACGTCACCGCGTTCTTGACGTTCGGAATTTCCGACCACCTTTGTGTGACCGTATGTATGCAAGACAAGTTTGAGCCAACATCCGTCTGAAAAAAAACATGGATTTTGTTGTCGGAAAATCCTATCGTGTATACAGGGCATTAGAATAGAATTTTCAAAAGATTGCAGTGGTGTATGAACACTGGATGATGCTCACCTGCTGTCACTGTCTACGGCAACTTCAGGATATTCCATTCCATAAATAGTACATTTATCAAGCAAATTAATGACAACTATAGATACAAGTCAGGTTTCCTGTCATTTAGCAGATTCTATGTGATGGTTTTAACTTTTATTGTGTATTTGCGACTCCTGCTCCTGTAATGGAAAGCCAAATGAGACAAATTTGCAGAGGTCTGCGACCCATTTACCACTGGAGATTAGATGGCTTTTCATTAAAACCAGCACACAATTAAGAAAAGTTCAGTGGCAAGTTTTATTGTGTCGTAGTGTTACTTGAGAGCAGCTGAGGGGAGATTTACTGTATTATTAAAGGTGCCTAATTATCTTAAATCTATCTTAGGTTTGTATAAGATCAGATCCATTCAGCATTGCCTGGTTAGGCAGTAGAACTAGTAAATGCCCCACTGTGTTGCCATTTATATTTTGGCATGGCTGTGCATACTCTTGGATCTGGTGAATATTAAACTTATAATTTTTTTTCAGGTCTGCGGAAAATCAAAATTTCATGGATCACGATTGCCTGGATTCCTATGATTCTTCATTGATCAGACATATACAAGTAAATATTCAGGAAAATCAAATGTAATTTGTAAATTGCACCCTAGAACCAACCATTTTTAGTAGCAACCAATCAGATTCTCAACTTTATTTGAAAGGTTAAAACTTTATTGTTTGATAAAGTAGAATTTTTTTGTATGATGGTAGCTTTCTCCTCATCTTGGGTATTTTCTTTGGACCTGGTTATACAGTCAGTATCAACCTCTAGTGGAACTTGTGCTATTTAGTTGATGCTGATGTTCAGCCTAACTTGGCAACACTCAATGCACTATTCAGCTTGATTGAAAGATTAATGGGGCGTACACACGGTCGGACTTTTCAGCTACAAAAGTCCGACAGCCTGTCCGACAGACTTTCGACGGACTTTTGGCGGACTTTCGACGGACTTGCGGCGGACTTTCTAACGAACAGACTTGCCTACACACGATCACACAAAAGTCCGTCGAATTCTTACGTGATGACGTACACCGGACTAAAATAAGGAAGTTCATAGCCAGTAGCCAATAGCTGCCCTAGCGTGGGTTTTTGTCCGTCGGACTAGCATACAGACGAGCGGATTTTTCGACCGGACTCGAGTCCGTCGGAAAGATTTGAAGCATGTTTCAAATCTAAAGTCCGTCGGATTTGAGGCTGAAAAAGTCAGTTGAAAGTCCGGAGAAGCCCACACACGATCGGATTTCCAGCCAGCTTTAGTCCGTCAGCGTCCGTTGGACTTTTGTAGCTGAAAAGTCCGACCGTGTGTACGCGGCATTACTGACTTTCACTTTTATGTGGCCACTGCATGCTTACCACCCAGCAGAGCAAATGTGTAGCCAGAAACTGGAGGAACCCTTTTCTCTGATGGCAACATAATCTACACTTAAGCCCATGGTGAAGGTGAACCCTCAGAACCCCTGAAAAACATTGGCTTTTTTACAAAACGTATCTTCTAATCAAAATCAATTCTTGACTCAAGTTGTCTGCTGCTTTCCTACTTGCATCTACAGGTCCTTTCTGAAGGCACTTTTTTAATACAATGAAATCCCATCTCACGTGAATGTAACCACCAACAGAAAAGCTGATTAAAGTGTATGAAAAGTGAACTGTCTGTATTGCCTCTGCCATACCTACCTAAATCTTTATAGTGACACAAAACTATGGCTAGAAAAATCTATAGATTCAAGTACCGTATGTATTATTTACTCAAAAAACACCTTATATTGCTCTCAGCCTCCTCTAAATATCCAAATTCCTTCTTTTTTTTCTGCTGCTGTGATCCATCTTCCTGTTAAAGGGTGGCTCAATTCATTCTTCATGATCCTACTGTATGGAGAAATGTACTCACCCTATCTTTCTCACTCCTGAGATGGCCTATGGACTATGGGATTTGTAGTGTGCAAAGAGTAGTGAACATGACCATACCTAACATGAAATATTCTGGAATGAAGAGGAAAATGAGAGGTTCAGTATCACAGAGGACATTACCAGGAGGCAGAGAAACACAGTAACAATTTAATGAAAAGTAAATTACAGAGCAATTTCATGAAAAGTAAATTAGAGAGTCAATAAGTAGTGGATGTGTATGGATAATTTTTGAAAGATAAGGATAGTTCAGTGACACTTTAATTTTTCAAAGGAGTGGTTGCTTTGTGGTGCAGCTTGGAGTGAAATTGTGTAATTGGATAGTAGTATGAAAATAAACTCAGGTTGAATTCTGGTTCTTTTTGATTTTGATTTTTTAGAAGATTGAATTGTTAAAAGTTTGGCTATTATACTAGTAAATGATGAAAAATCTCCTGCATAGCTGAGCTCTTACTTGGCTTCATGTGACAAGCAGTGATGTCACAGTAAGTGATCTCTCAAGGAATGTTATACTAGAAAAATTGTCAAACCTTTACTTGAACTACATTGTATTCCTGTTTAGGAAAGCTGATTTCTGATTGGTTGTCTAGACGTATGATTGATCTTAATATTATTGATTGCAAAAAGTCCAGTTAGTACTTAACTATTCCTACTCAAACCCAGAAAATGACTAGTCAGGAAATAGAAAAAAGAAAGTCAGATAAATTTTATCAATCTTTTTATTAAAAAAGATTTAACTGTTTCTCATCTTTTGTGACAAATCAGATTATACTTTTACTTGGCTAATTCCCTTATGCCTGCACATGCTTTTGAAGTATCCTTTGTACCTAATGGCAAATCAGTTTTACATAGTTACATAGTAGGTGAGGTTGAAAAAAGACATCAAGTCCAACCTATGTGTGTGATTATGTGTCAGTATTACATTACATATCCCTGTATATTGCGGTCATTCAGGTGATTATCTAATAGTTTCTTGAAGCTATCAATGCTCCCCGCTGAGACCACCGCCTGTGGAAGGGAATTCCACATCCTTGCCGCTCTTACAGTAAAGAACCCTCTACGTAGTTTAAGGTTAAACCTCTTTTCTTCTAATTGTAATGAGTGGCCACGAGTCTTATTAAACTCTCTTCTGCGAAAAAGTTTTATCCCTATTGTGGGGTCACCAGTACAGTATTTGTAAATTGAAATCATATCCCCTCTCAAGCGTCTCTTCTCCAGAGAGAATAAGTTCAGTGCTCGCAACCTTTCCTCATAACTAAGATCCTCCAGACCCTTTATTAGCTTTGTTGCCCTTCTTTGTACTCGCTCCATTTCCAGTACGTCCCTCCTGAGGACTGGTGCCCAGAACTGGACAGCATACTCCAGGTGCGGGCGGACCAGAGTCTTGTAGAGCGGGAGAATTATCGTTTTATCTCTGCAGTTGATCCCCCTTTTAATGCATGCCAATATTCTGTTTGCTTTATTAGCAGCAGCTTGGCATTGCATGCCGTTGCTGAGCCTATCATCCACTAGGACCCCCAAGTCCTTTTCCATCCTAGATTCCCCCAGAGGTTCTCCCCCCAGTGTATAGATTGCATTCATATTTTTGACACCCAAATGCACTATTTTACATTTTTCTACATTGAACCTCATTTGCCATGTAGTCGCCCACCCCATTAATTTGTTCAGGTCTATTTGCAAGATTTCCACATCCTGCGGAGAAGTTATTGCCCTGCTTAGCTTAGTATCGTCTGCAAATACAGAGATGGAACTGTTTATCCCATCCTCCAGGTCATTTATGAACAAATTAAATAGGATTGGTCCCAGCACAGAACCCTGGGGGACCCCACTACCCACCCCTGACCATTCTGAGTACTCCCCATTTATCACCACCCTCTGAACACGCCCTTGTAGCCAGTTTTCAATCCATGAACTCACCCTATGGTCCATGCCAACGCACCTTATTTTGTACAGTAAACGTTTATGGGGAACTGTGTCAAATGCTTTTGCAAAATCCAGATACACCACGTCTACGGGCCTTCCTTTATCTAGATGGCAACTCACCTCCTCATAGAAGGTTAATAGATTGGTTTGGCAAGAACGATTCTTCATGAATCCATGCTGATTACTGCTAATGATATCATTCTTATTACTAAAATCTTGTATATAGTCCCTTATCATCCCCTCCAAGAGTTTACATACTATTGATGTTAGGCTAACTGGTCTGTAATTCCCAGGGATGTTTTTTGGGCCCTTTTTAAATATTGGTGCTACATTGGCTTTTCTCCAATCAGCTGGTACCATTCCAGTCAATAGACTGTCTGTAAAAATTAGGAACAACGGTCTGGCAATCACCTGACTGAGTTCCCTAAGTACCCTCGGGGTGCAAGCCATCTGGTCCCGGTGATTTATTAATGTTAAGTTTCTCAAGTCTAATTTTAATTCCGTCCTCTGTTAACCATGTAGGTGCTTCCTGTGTTGTGTCATGAGGATAAACACTGCAGTTTTGGTTACTGAAGCCCCCCGATTCACTCGTGAAGACTGAGGAGAAGAATAAATTCAATACCTCTGCCATCTCCCCATCCTTTGTAACCAGATGTCCTTCCTCATTCTTTATGGGGCCAATATGGTCTGTCCTCCCTTTTTTACTGTTTACATACTTAAAGAATTTCTTGGGATTTTTTTTGCTCTCCTCTGCTATGTGTCTTTCATGTTCTATCTTAGCCATCCTAATTGCACCCTTACATTTCTTATTGCATTCTTTATAAATTCTGAATGCTGTGGATGATCCCTCAACCTTGTATTTTTTGAAGGCCTTCTCCTTTGCTTTTATATGCATTTTTACATTGGAGTTAAGCCATCCAGGATGTTTGTTCCCTCTTTTAAATTTACGTTTGTATTGTTTTTCGAGATCTCTTGAAACATGGAATGCTGTGTCTCTGAACATTCCATATTCACTATACATAACTGTTGACAGATCGCTCGGCTACATGCAAATTTTAAATACGTCCAGTTGGGAATAGTGGATACTTTAAAAGCATGTGCAGTCTTAAGAGCAAAGTAAGTGACTGATATTTTTGCAAAGTTGCTTCACCCACTGGTTTTTGACTTACAGTATTAATTTGAAAGTGCATGCATACCCAATATTTTTTTTTTTAGTTTTGGATAGAGTAGGAAAGTAAAACGCCTATTATTTATATGCTGCTGTCTGCAACCACTGGAGAGATTTTTTCTTTACTTCCTGTTTTAAGAGGTACAACAGGAAGTCAGAGGAAATTCACCTCTTAGGCCCCTTTCACACGAGGCGGGCTCCGTTTCTACGGAGCCCGCCTCGGTCCGCCGGCTCAGCGGGATATCTGTCCGTTGATCTCCGCTGAGTCGGCGGATGACAGGTCCCTCTCTGCTCACTGAGCGGGGAGGGGCTTGCCAGGCGCCGCTGCCGCCTATGGAGGGATCGGACGAAAACGGACAGCGTGTCCGTTTTCGTCAGATCTCACCCGATCCGATCCGCCAGCGACGGATCTGGACGTAGAGCCATACGTCTGCTTTTAGCGGATCGGACGGGGTCGGATGTCAGCGGACATGTCTCCGCTGACATCCGACGCTCCATAGGCTAACATGGATCACCCGTTCAGGTCCGCCGTCAAAACTGACAGGCGGACCTGAACGGTCCGATCGTGTGAAAGGGGCCTTAGACAGTTCTCACAGGACCAGTTGTTCCCATTCTAAGATTTGTCCTCTATTCTTGTTAGGAAGACAGTTGTAAAAGTTTGGTTTTCTTATCACAAACAGAGAGTTTAACTCTACCCACTGGGGAAATAGATAGCAATAATAACCTAACAGTCTTTCCATTCTATCCAAAACCAAAAAAGGAAAGATGTAACTACAAACACTTTAGGGAAATGGATTGTTTTTACAAAAATATAATCTCTCTTGTTACCCTACATTATTTTATCTTTTAGGCTGACAGACCTGGGCAACATTTACACAATAAATTGGCCAGACATTGGCAGGTCAAATGCAGTAATTTTCCAGTCCCACTTTGTATTAGAGCTGAGAATCATCATCATGAAAGATGTCACATAAGTCAATACTTTCCTATAAGACATGTACAGTGGCACTGTGCTGGACTGTCTGAAAGGAATAATGGCACTCAAAACACTGTTACTATTTGAACAATATTGATTAATGCTGATCACATACAGATCCACCCAGAACAAATTTGCTGTGCCCTATTGATTGCTGCTGACCCATCATGAGACCATTTGCTCTCATGATAAAACTGCAAAATGACACATCCATATGTGGTCAGATTTGACATATACCGTTGTGCTCATAAGTCTACCTGCCCTGGCAGAATGTATGATTTCTTGGCCATTTTTCAGAGAATATGAATGATAACACAAAAACATTTCTTTCACTCATGGTTATTGTTTGGCTGAATCCATTTATTATCAATCAACTGTGTTTACTCTTTTTAAATCATAATGGCAACAGAAACTACCCAAATGACCCTGATCAAAAGTTTACATACCCTGGTGATTTTGGCCTGATAACATGCACACAAGTTGACACAAAAGGGTTTGAATGGCTATTAAAGGTAACCATCCTCACCTGTGATCTGTTTACTTGTAATTAGTGTGTGTATAAAAGGTCAATGAGTTTTTGGACTCCTGACAGACCCTTGCATCTTTCATCCAGTGCTGCACTGACGTTTTTGGATTGAGTCATGGGAAAAGCAAAATAATTGTCAAAGGATCTGTGGGAAAAGGTAGTTGAACTGTATAAAACAGGAAAGGGATATAAAAAGAAATCCAAGAATTAAGAATGCCAATCAGCAGTGTTCAAACTCTAATCAAGAAGTGGAAAATGGGGGGTTCTGTTGAAACCAAACCACGGTCAGGTAGACCAACTAAAATTTCAGCCACAACTGCCAGGAAAATTGTTTGGGATGCAAAGAAAAACCCACAAATAACTTCAGGTGAAGTGGGTGTGGCTGTTTCAAGATGCACAATAAGGAGGCACTTGAAGAAAGATGAGCTGCATGGTTGAGTCGCCAGAAGAAAGCCATTACTACACAAATGCCACAAAGTATCCCGCTTACAATACGCCAAACAGCACAGAGACAAGCCTCAAAGCTTCTGGCACAAAGTCATTTGGAGTGATGAGATCAAAATCTAGCTTTTTGGCCACAATGATAAACGCTACATTTGGAGAGGAGTCAACAAGGCCTATGATGAAAAGGTATGGAGGTGGATCGCTGATGTTTTGGGGATGTGTGAGCTACAAAGGAACAGGAAATTTGGTCAAAATTGTTGGCAAGATGAATGCACCACAAAAGACTTTAAGCTGTCATTGATGTTAAAGGGGGCAATACACAGTATTAAGAACTGGGGTATGTAAACTTTTGATCAGGGTCATTTGGGTAGTTTCTGTTTCTGCCATTATGATTTAAAAAGAGTAAACACAGTTGATTGATAATAAATGGCTTCAGCCAAACACTAACCATGAGTGAAAGAAAAGTTTTTGTGTTATCATTCATATTCTCTGCAAAATGGCCAAGAAATCATAAATTCTGCCAGGGTATGTAAACTTATGAGCACAACTGTATCTGAACGGTCCTGGGAATGGGTCTGCATAGATATATTCTATCATCTTTAGAATATAATGTATTTTCCTCAATAAAATATAAAGCAGAACTGTTGTAATATTGAAATGTAATCACCCATTAATAGGAGAACCTACGTAAATTTTACATTGAAGTGACACAACTTCTACTGCAGACATCAGCTGAAAAATTGTCCCCTATTCCCAGAGTATCAAATGCCACAGCATGGCCCTCAGCACTCAGCTGTGTATGATTATTGAGAAGCATTACTTAAGAAGCATGTTATGCGTTGGTAAATGGGTTAGACACTTGGAATTAAGGAAAATTGTTGCCCATACTTACCGTAATTTTCCTTTCCTGGCACCTCCCAATGTCAGCCTACTATGGATCAGCTCCGCCCCTCTGACCCCTTCAGGACCACCTTTTTTCTAGCCCATAAAGGGCAGCTAGTGGACCAGCTCGACGTTCAAACACCCTTCCTCACGACGGAAGATACGGTGGGAATCCCCGGCTGACAGGGGGAGGATCCAGGAAAGGAAAATTACGGTAAGTATGGGGAACAATTTTCCTTATTCCTGGACCTCCCCATGTCAGCCTACTATGGGATGTACCAAGCAACCTTAAACAATGGAGGGAAAAATAAAACAACTCAGAGAGAGTACTGCTGCTAAATAAAGTTAATGGCCGACAGCCGCAGAAATAACAGAAGAACCAAACATTTCCGCAGGAGAGGGCTACATTTAGCCTATAATGTTGGATGAAAGTGTTGGGCGCGCTCCAACTCGCTGCTCTGTATACTATCTCGGGTGACACCTTTGCATAGGCTGCCCATGATGCTGCCATACCCCTAGTTGAATGCGCTCTGATCTCCGCAGGAGCAGGAAAGCCCAGGGACTCGTAAGCAATCTAGATGGTCTTCACAATCCAGGATGAGACATTCCTAGGTGGAGCCGCCATGCCCTTTTTAGGTCCCATAGGAAAGATGAACAGTTGATCTTGCTTGCGAAACTCCTCAGTCCGCTCCAAGGAAACTGAAATAGAGGAGACCAAGTCTAGCCTCTTCCAATCATCCTGGAACTGATCTATGGTGAAGGCTGGCAAGACAGTCTCCCAATTCATGTGAAAGGCAGTAGAGACCTTCGGTAGAAAGCTAGGAACTGGTCTGAGAATAATCTTGTCGGGAAAAATTACACAAAAGGGCTCTTTGGATGAAAAGGCGCATAATTCGGAAACTCTCCTAGCGGAGGCTATGGTCATCACAGGGGCGGATCCAGAGTCTAGTCTCGGGAGGGGCACTGCTAGAAAATATGCTTTATTGTGGGCAATTTATCGGGGCAATGGCTGGGGTTGGCGCTTTCATCATCACGGCACCATGGTTGTTATGGTGTCAGGATGATTGAACATAAAATGAAATGGTTCAACTCACCATAATGCAGAATCAGTGGGAGCCCTGAGTGTGTCACTTTTTACATCGACCTGCCTTCAGATGCAGCTTATCACTTGCCACGTCCCTGCCACAAGCTGCAGATTGTCACTTGCCTGCCGCCAGATGCTGATTTCCACTTGCCACGTCACCTGTCACATGTTGCTGATTGTCACTTGCCACGTCACCTGCCACATGTTGCTGATTGTCACTTGCCACGTCACCAGCCACACATTGCAGATTACACTTGCCACATCACCAGCCACACATTGCGGGTTACACTTGCCACGTCACCTGCCACACATTGCGGATTACACTTGCCACGTCACCTGAAACACATTGCGGATTACACTTGCCACGTCACCTGCCACACATTGCGGATTACACTTGCTACGTCACCTGCAACACATTGGAGATTACACTTGTCACGTCACCTGCCACATGTTGCTGATTGTCACTTGCCACGTCACCTGCCAAACATTGCAGATTACACTTGCCACGTCACCTGTCACATGTTGCTGATTGTCACATCACCTGCCACACGTTGCTTATTGACGTTTGCCTGCTAAGGTGCAGATTGTCAGAGTGAAGGCAGGCAGCAGAGAGAGATGATGTAATCTCACTGCTGCCCGTGGCTGTACAGTCAGGGGCCAGAGATGCTTTGTTGGTTACTAGGAAGCCAGCAGCTGCTAACATCCTATCTGCAGTCTTCAGGCTGGTCCAAGGATGTCACTAATCCATCAATTTCTTTCTTAGTGGACAGCCTGGACCACCATCCAACCCAGGAGTATTGTAAACTGTATGAGGACTCACCCCTAGGGGGTATGTACCTGACAGCTAGGGCCATTTAGCCCAGAAGAGGAGTGGGGCTAATATACAGTATATTGAATTTTTTTGTCGTTGTTGTTTTTACCCTTTTCAGAATGCAGAGTTGGGCTTTATTTGATGCAAGCTGCTTAGAGGTCTTTCTAACAGTTCAGGCTTCCTGAATGAGACATCTGATGTATGACAAACATACAGACAGAAAATGGTTATAAAGTTAAAAAAGGTTTCAATCAGATATCAGGTGAACCATCCCAGCATGCTGATGGAAGTTTCATATTTCAACTAGCTGTATAAACACAGTATGGATCAGAGTGGAAAAAAAAGCAGTACATAGGTATACTTCAAGTTGTCTTGAACTGGTAGACTCAGTGAGGGATGCAGGGCGGGCAGTGAGATGATGTCAGCTCACTGACTGTCCAGTTTCTCCGCTCACCTGCGGACCGGACCGCCCCCTCTCTCGATGTCTGCCCTGCACGCCCACACACTCACCTGTCAACCCCCCTCACTCATCCGCTGACCTGCCTGACCTACCTGACCTTCAGGCTCTCTCTCACCTGCCGACCTGCACTGGCCCGCCCGCTCGTTAACCCGCAGACTCATCCTCGTCCCCCCTGGATCCGCCCCTGGGTCGTCAAGAATACGGTCCTCAATATTAAATGAAATAAAGAACAGGATGATGTCGGGTCAAAAGGAGGAGCCAACAATGCTTTCAAGACCAGAGTCAGGTCCTATTTGGGAAAGTAAGACTTTAGGGGAGGCCTGATGTTAATGGCTGCCTTCAGAAAACAGACCACGACTGGATCCAATGCCCACCTGGAGTTCGTCATTGCCAAAAGGGCAGAAATCTGGACCTTCAGGGAATTATAAGCCAGGCCATCATCCAGTCCCTGCTGGAGAAATTCCAAGATGTTCAAGACTGAAGGAGATTCGGGCTCCCAGCAATGCGTCGGAAAGCCTTCCATACTCGGTGATGGGTCAAGTTTGTAGATTTTTTTACGAGACTGCAACATGGTGTCCAACACTCGCTCTGAGAGGCCTAAATCCTTCAGAGATCTCCTCTCAATTTCCACGCCATTAGTCTCAGCCTCTTTGGGTTTGGATGACATATTCCGTTCTGGAGCAGGAGATCCTGACAAACTGGCAGTGGGATTGGTTGACACATCTCCATTCTCCACACCAGCGGGAACCATGGCTTTCTGGGCCAAAACGGTAGAATTGCTATGGCTGTAACCTTCTCCCTGTGAATCTTCAATAGGGTCTTGAGGATTAAAGGAAGTGGAGGGAACACATACACCAGGGGGAAGTCCCACGGTTTGGACAGAGCATCTTGGCCGTAAGCTTGTGGATGGTATGTTCTGGAGAAGAAGCAAGGAAGCTGGGCATTCCTCCCTGATGCCATGAGGTCTATTACAGGCAACCCCCAGTCTCTGAAAATCCTTCGCAGGAATTTCAGATTCATTTGCCGGGATCCAAAAAGCTCAGACTCAAATGGTCTGCTAAGGTATTCTCGGGCCCTGGGAGAAAGGGCCGTCAGGGAAACAAGGTTCTTCTTTGCCCACTGGAATATCTGGCATGTGATCTGAAGAAGGACTTGGCTCCTAGTGCCCCCCTGATGGGACACGTACGCGACAGTGGTCTTGTTGTCGGATAATATTTTGACAGCTCGATCTTTCAAGAGCGGCCGGAAGGCTAGAAGAGCGCGCCTGGCGGCCTCCAATTCCAGGAAATTTGATGTTTGCGGGATGTTGGGGGGCCACCAACCCTGAGCCTGCTGACCCAGGCAGTGGGCTCCCCAACCCAGGAGGCTGGCAGTAGTAGTGAGTACTACCGGGTCCGGAGGCCGAAGGGATACACCACGGGCAAGTTGCGTGACTCTGTCCACCAAAGAAGAGATTGTCTTATCGACATCGAAATGCGTATTTTCTGTATTAGGGAGTGACGATCCCATTGGAGAAGGAAATTGCACTGAAAAGTCCTTCTTCTCCACCTGGCCCATGGGACTACCAGGATCGTGGCTGACAATACTCCGAGATAGCGCATGCATTCCCTCGCTAACTGGTCATTACTCTCCTGGTTTGGATCTGAATGCCCCAAATTTTCTTCTGAGGGAGAAAGACTCTACCCCATTTTATGTCGAACTTTACCCCCAGATATTCTAAAACCTGGGTTGGCTGCATTTGACTTTTTCAATGGTTGACTAAGCAGCCCAACAGAGCCAGCGTTTAGCAGGTGAGGGCCACATGCTGAAGGAGAGGACGTTCTGAAGAGGCTAGTAGTAACAGATCGTCCAAATATTGAAAAATTTGAACGTCTCTGACTCTGAGGGTCGCCATGACGGCTGAGAGCACTTTCGAAAAGGTTCTGGGTGCTGTGCAAAGGCCAAACGGGAGGCACTGAAACTTGTAATGAGAGCCTTCTACTGCAAACCTGAGGAAACGATGCTGAGCTAGATGGATGGGAACATGTAAATAGGCGTCCGCCAAGTCGATGGAGGCCATCCAGTCTTCTTCTTTCATCACAGATATGGTCGTCTCCAACGACTCCATCTTGAAAGGCGGGACCCTCATAAACGAATTTAGAGCCCTTAGAGCTAACACTGGTCTGAAACCTCCCAAAGCTTTCGTTACCAGGAACAATGGGGAATAGACTCCTAGACCCCGTTCCTGCCTTGGCACCAGGATCATGGCTCTTGCTGTGAGCAATCCGTTTATATAATCTTGCAAACATTGCCTCTTCTCCGAAGAAGTCGGAACTCTGGTTTCCAAAAACAGGGACTGCGGAGGTCTTGACCCAAACTCGAGACGATAGCTGTCTCGAATTACAGTTGCAATAAAAAGTATGTGAACCCTTTTGAAATGATATGGATTTCTGCACAAATTGGTCATAAAATGTGATCTGATCTTCATCTAAGTCACAACAATAGACAAACACAGTCTGCTTAAACTAATAACACACAAAGAATTAAATGTTACCATGTTTTTATTTGAACACACCATGTAAACATTCACAGTGCAGGTGGAAAAAGTATGTGAACCCTTGGATTTAAAAACTGGTTGATCCTCCTTTGGCAGCAATAACTTCTTGACCATTCCACTTTACAGAACTGTTTCAGTTCAGCAATATTCTTGGGATGTCTGGTGTGAATCGCTTTCTTGAGGTCATGCCACAGCATCTCAATCGGGTTGAGGTCAGGACTCTGACTGGGCCACTCCAGAAGGTGTATTTTCTTCTGTTTAAGCCATTCTGTTGTTGATTTACTTCTATGCTTTGGGTCGTTGTCCTGTTGCACCACCCATCTTCTGTTGAGCTTCAGCTGGTGGACATATGGCCGTAAGTTCTCCTGAAAAATGTCTTGATAAACTTGGGAATTCATTTTTACTTCGATGATAGCAATCCATCCAGGCTCTGACGCAGCAAAGCAGCCCCAAACCATGATGCCCCCAACACCATACTTCACAGTTGGGATGAGGTTTTGATGTTGGTGTGCTGTGCCTCTTTTTCTCCACACATACAGTGGCTTGCGAAAGTATTTGGCCCCCTTGAACTTTTTAACCTTTTGCCACATTTCAGGCTTCAAACATAAAGATATAAAATTTTTATTTTTTGTGAAGAATCACCAACAAGTGGGACACAATTGTGAAGTGGAACGAAATCTTTTGTATTTTTGAAACTTTTTTAACTAATAAAAAAATGAAAAGTGGGGCGTGCAAAATTATTCGGCCCTCTTGCGTTAATACTTTGTAGAGCCACCTTTTGCTGCGATTACAGCTGCAAGTCGCTTGGGGTATGCCTCTATCAGTTTTGCACATCGAGAGACTGAAATTCTTGCCCATTCTTCCTTGCAAAACAGCTCGAGCTCAGTGAGGTTGGATGGAGAGCATTTGTGAACAGCAGTTTTCAGCTCTTTCCACAGATTCTCGATTGGATTCAGGTCTGGACTTTGACTTGGCCATTCTAACACCTGGATACGTTTATTTGTGAACCTTTCCTTTGTAGATTTTGCTGTATGTTTGGGATCATTGTCTTGTTGGAAGATAAATCTCCGTCCCAGTTTCAGGTCTTTTGCAGACTCCAACAGGTTTTCATCCAGAATGGTCCTGTATTTGGCTGCATCCATCTTCCCCTCAATTTTAACCATCTTCCCTGTCCCTGCTGAAGAAAAGCAGGCCCAAACCATGATGCTGCCACCACCATGTTTGACAGTGGGGATGGTGTGTTGAGTGTGATGAGCTGTGTTGCTTTTACGCCAAACATATCGTTTTGCATTGTGGTCAAAAAGTTCGATTTTGGTTTCATCGGACCAGAGCACCTTCTTCCACATGTTTGGTGTGTCTCCCAGGTGGCTTGTGACAAACTTTAGACAAGACTTTTTATGGATATCTTTGAGAAATGGCTTTCTTCTTGCCACTCTTCCATAAAGGCCAGATTTGTGCAGTGTACGACTGATTGTTGTCCTATGGACAGACTCTTCCACCTCAGCTGTAGTTCTCTGCAGTTCATCCAGAGTGATCATGGGCCTCTTGGCTGCATCTCTGATCAGTCTTCTCCTTGTCTGAGCTGAAAGTTTAGAGGGACAGCCAGGTCTTGGTAGATTTGCAGTGGTCTGATACTCCTTCCATTTCAAAATGATCGCTTGCACAGTGCTCCTTGGGATGTTTAAAGCTTGGGAAATCTTTTTGTATCCAAATCCGGCTTTAAACTTCTCCACAACAGTATTACGGACCTGCCTGGTGTGTTCCTTGGTCTTCATGATGCTCTCTGCGCTTTCAACAGAACCCTGAGACTATCACAGAGCAGGTGCATTTATACAGAGACTTGATTACACACAGGTTGATTCTATTTATCACCATCAGTCATTTAGGACAACATTGGATCATTCAGAGATCCTCGCTGAACTTCTGGAGTGAGTTTACTGCACTGAAAGTAAAGGGGCCGAATAATTTTGCACGCACCACTTTTCAGGTTTTTAATTGCTAAAAAAGTTTAAAATATCCAATAGATTTCGTTCCACTTCACAATTGTGTTCCACTTGTTGGTGATTCTTCACAAAAAATTAAAATTTTATATCTTTATGTTTGAAGCCTGAAATGTGGCAAAAGTTTGAAAAGTTCAAGGGGGCCGAATACTTTCGCAAGCCACTGTAGTATTGTGTGTTTCTTCCAAACAACTCAACTTTGGTTTCATCTGTCCACAGAATATTTTGCCAGTACTGCTGTGGAACATCCAGGTGCTCTTGTGCAAACTGTAAACATGCAGCAATGTTTTTTTTTTGGACAGTAGTGGCTTCCTTTGTGGTATCCTCCCATGAAATTCATTCTTGTTTAGTGTTTTACGTATCGTAGATTTGCTAACAGGGATGTTAGCATATGCCAGAGATTTTTGTAAGTCTTTAGCTGACACTCTAGGATTCTTCTTCACCTCATTGAGCAGTCTGTGCTGTGCTCTTGCAGTCATCTTTACAGGACGCCCACTCCTAGGGAGTGTAGCAGCAGTGCTGAACTTTCTCCATTAGACAATTTGTCTTACCATGGACTGATGAACAGCAAGGCTTTTGGAGATACATTTATCACCCTTTCCAGCTTTATGCAAGTCAACAATTCTCAATCGTAGGTCTTCTGAGAGCTCTTTTGTGCGAGGCATCATTCACATCAGGCAATGCTTCTTGTGAAAAGCAAACCCAGAACTGGTGTGTGTTTTTTATAGGGCAGGGCAGCTGTAACCAACACCTCCAATCTCATCTCATTGATTGGACTCCAGTTGGCTGACACCTCACTCCAATTTGCTCTTGGAGATCTCATTAGTCTAGGGATTCACATACTTTTTCCACCTGCACTGTGAATGTTTACATGGTGTGTTCAATATAAACATGGTAACATTTAATTCTTTGTGTGTTATTAGTTTAAGCAGACTGTGATTGTCTATTGTTGTGACTGATGAAGATCAGATCACATTTTATGACCAATTTGTTGTAATTTATGACCAATTACTTTTTATTACAACTGTATGGCCAACACCCATACGTCCTGAATTTCATCCGTCCAAACCCCCCCGAACTGAGCGAGCCTCGCTCCCACCTGAGGGTCTTGGGCGGAGAAACCTTCAAAAGGTCTTATCGGAGGACTTCAGGGCTTGGCCCGGCTTGGGCTTGGAAGCATTCGGAAAGGATGAACCAGCTGGTCTCCATTGCCTGGAGAATGGCCTGCCAGGCCTGTAGGAACTTGCTTCCTTGAAATTCTCCCTGGACCTTCTTACCGGGCGAAAGGGCTGCTGCTGTCTCGTCTTTTCTTGTGGAATTAAACCCGATTTACCTCCGGATACACGTTGGATCGCTGACTGCAGGGGGTTTACCGAAAAGTAGTCTACCATCGAATGGCACCGAACATAGGCTCTGCTTCGAAAAATTGTCTGCAGCCCAGTGTCTTAACCACAATGCTCCTCTGGCTATCACGGAGTGGGCCATGATTTTCGCCATCATTCTGACCTGGTCAACGGCCGCCTCTGCCAGAAATTCGACAGCAGTTCTCACGAATTGCAGGGGTGAGGAACCACCAGCTCCAAGCTCCTCCGCAGAACAACCATCCAACTCTGACACCCAAGTCCTGAGAGCTGCTGCTACAGAGGTAAGGGCCAACGCCGGCCTGCACGCTGCCCCCGCCACTGAATATAATCGCTTTAAATCCGTATCCACTCTCCGATCCATGGGATCTCTAAAAGAGACTGAATCCTCAGTGATATGGCGGGCCAGACGCTGCAGTGAGGCATGCATCCTGGGGGTAGTGTCCCATAACTCCGCATCCTTCACACTGAATGGATACAACTTTGAAAATCTGTTGTTGACGTTCAACCTCCTTTTTGGCCTAGCCCATTCATCCTCCAGCATTTCTCGGATCTAAAAAATTAGGGGAAAAGAAGGCAAGGATTTTTTCAACTCCGGATAGTACTTCCGTTGTTTTTTTGGGGGAGGAGTCTCCTCCTGCCACTGTAGCGCATCCTTCACTGCCTCCACCAAGATGGGAACCAATGCAAAATCGAAGGTGCGTGATTCAGGGGTCACCTCAGCCTCTGAGGAATTGGAGTCTGACACTGTGCCTTTTTCCAGATCCGAATCTGCCGAAGAAGATGCTGGATGGACGATCTTCATGGATGCTCCTCCTAGCCCTTCCCTGACTGCAGATTTAATACAAGATTTCACCTGACGAGCTTCAGAAGTGTTATCTAGCGCAGCTTCTTTAAGACAAGAAGCGCGCACCAATTTTCCCAGAAGGGCTTCAGCCGGAAAGGCCCAACAACCTGCTTCTTCCAATTGACTTGGAGAGGAGGACCTGGATGAGGAGGAGGACTGCCTCCTGTGCTTATGACAGGACCTGGTCCCTCTAGAGGATTTTCGATGGCTTGAACCTTCTTGGCCTAGGTCCAAGTGACTGCAATGAGGCTCTGTAGTGGGAGACCTGGAATACCAGGTGGGCATGTCACAAATCAGGTGGTTTACGGGCAGGTAGAATTCCCGCTGAATTTCAGCCAACCGAGCACTGGCTGTGTATGACCGCCTGGAATGGCTACAGACTCTTCTGGCCTGCTTTAGTACATCTTGCAACCCTGGCTACGTGCTTAGGAAACGCTGCACCACCAAACTGAGGACATGTGCCAGGCCATGGCACATGTGTCAACTTTCCCTGTCTAAGGGCGGACAGGAGGTGTGAGCCATTATCGGACACCACAATTCCTGGCTTCAGCTGGCGTGGTGTGAACCACCGCTGGGCCTGTCCCCTGCAGAGCTGCAAGAATCTCTGCTCCCCTAAACACACCAGCTGAAGCACTGCATGGCACCTTTTAGCCTGACTCTGGGAATAGCCCTTTGTACGCTTAGGGGGTACCTGATGTCCATAGGACAATTCTGCAGAGGAGGGCATGGAGGTGGCGGAGGAGAAGGAGGGGTAGAGCTCACAGGTCTGGCATCATCCCCATCAGCTGTATGGAGACATGGGGGCACAACAAGCCCTGTCCTGCACCCTTTTGAGTTGCAAGCATCGTTACCCAGTGTGCTGTGAACCAAATATATAACCCCGGCCCATGCTTGCTGGGCCACATGTCAGCAGTAAGGTAGATTTTACGGCTGACTGCCTTGCCCAACAATGCCAGAACATTCCCTTCCATGTGATGGTATAGAGATGGAACGGCCTTACATGAAAAGTAGTAGCGACTGGGAACCTGCCATTGTGGTACAGCACAATTGTGCAAATTCATGGAAGGGGGCAGAATCCACCAGGCTGAAAGGCAGAAGTTGGAGAGCCAACAGCTTTGACAAGCTTGCATTCAGATGCTGGGCATGTGCTGCTAGGACCTGGGACACGCTGTGCTATACCATCATCCCTGTCAGTGGAGGGTGCTGAGAGGTAATGACTCGGTATCCCAGGGGCAGACTGAAGTGGGTAAGGAGGAGGGACAGATTTGTGCCCCTTTTGTGTGGCTTTTAGGTGCTCTTGCCAACAAGTTGAGTGGTTGGACGTTAAATACCTTGTTGAGCATGTGGTACCCAAA
Source organism: Lithobates septentrionalis (assembly GCA_037952835.1). NCBI lineage: Eukaryota > Metazoa > Chordata > Amphibia > Anura > Ranidae > Lithobates > Lithobates septentrionalis. The sequence continues at coordinate 1,344,160 of JBBDGP010000600.1, forward strand.
TGGTTGGTGTTTTTGCCACGTTTGATGTGCCTGAGACACAGTTTGCAGATAGCAACAGTGCAATCTGCTGCAGATGTGCTGAAAAAGGCCCAGACAGCTGAGCTTTGGGGGGTGGGCCAGGAGATAACAGCTGCAGAATATGATGGAATAGGGTGGCTGCTCTCTACTCTTTCTTAATGTTGGCCTCCTTGGGGTTGTGCCTCCTCTCCTTCAGTTTCCTCCTCTGCTCTATCTGGCACCCAAGTCGCATCAGTGACCTCATCATCATCTCCATCTCCTCCATCTTCATCATTACCACCACTGGAGACAACTTGGCAATACCCTGCGGCTTGGGAAACATGAATGCCAATGTCTACCAGTGTTCCTCCCTCACTCTAGGCTCATGTTCCTGTCATCCTCAACCTCAGAACCAACATCTGAATCCAGTAATGGCTGGGCATCATCAAGTAGCAAGTGGCTGACTCTGTTGTCAAATAACTCAGCTGACTCCTTAATGGCTGATGTTGGGGCTATGGCAGGAATAGATGTGGACAAGGAGGCAGATTTATCCACTCCAACTGCTGGGGACAGCACATTTGTTTCTGCTTGCATGACAGAGGATGAGGAGGATGCAGAAGGTTTAGTAAGCCAGTCCACCACCTTTTCTGCATGCTGTGGCTGGATAGCACGTGCAAACTCACTAAACTGATGCCCTGCCTGAGGACTGACCACCACATTAACCTTTGCCTGTGGACACATTTGTTGCTGGCCCCCTTACAGTGCCAAGGGAATGTCTGCCTCTCCTTCTTGTCCTCCCAGACATTATTGGGAGGAAGGGGGTGGTGCTTATAAGCAAACGTAAAGAAGAAGTTGTTTGGTGCACTTTAATTTGAGTACTCAAACTACACAGACACACTCCATGGACACACTATAATATACTGCAATATAATGCGCCAAACGTACAGTGATGCACAGAACTATATGGCATTAAACTGGAAGTAATGCACACAGAACTATATGGCGTTAAACTGGCAGTAATGCACACAGAACTATATGGCGTTAACTGGGCAGTAACGCAGGCAGAACGATAGGGCGTTAAACTGGCAGTAACGCAGGCAAAACGATAGGGCGTTAAACTGGCAGTAACGCACGCAAAACTATATGGTGTTAAACTGGTAGTAACGCACACAGAACTATATAGCGTTAAACTGGCAGTAACGCACACAGAACTATATGGCGTTAAACTGGCAGTAACGCACGCAAAACTATATGGCGTTAAACTGGCAGTAACGCACACAGAAGTAAATGGCGTTAAACTAGCAGTAACGCACACAGAAGTAAATGGCGTTCAACTGGCAGTAATGCAATCAAATAGACAGTGTTCAACCATCACTACACTGACGCTATCTGAACTGTCCCTACTCTAGCTATACACTAATGTGAAGATCACTACACTACACTGAAACAATATGAGCTATCCCTACTCTACACTAATGTATGTATGAATGACACGGTCTCACCACACTATAGTGAAACTATCTGAACTGTCCCTACTCTAGCTGCACACTGTGCAAAGCTGAATGATGGTCCTCCTCACTACACTAACACTATCCCTAGACTGACACTAAATGAATATTCTACACTGAATTGAAGCAAAATAGCACAGTATAGCACACTAACTAATAGCACTGAACAGAGCCCTGTTCTATCTCTCTCCACACCCAAATCACACTGAAAATGGCTGCCATTGAAAGAATACTTCTATACCGTGGGGCAGGAATGAGCCATGATTGGATAAAGTCATGATGAGAGTGTCCAATCATGACTCTGTCAGTGCTCTGATTGCCTGAAGCTTTCACTGCTTCAGCCAATCAGAGCTTGCAATGCACTGTTCAGCGCCGCAATGCATTGTGGTCGGTTCAGGGGGCTGAACAAATGGTCGAACGAACGAACAACGAACGTTCGGCCCGAACTTATGTTTGGGCCGAACCGTATGCCCATCGTTAGTGGTGATCACTGCACTCATTGTCCATTGCTACTCCATCCAGCTCTCTAACTGAAAGCCCACACCTCAATACAGATATAGAACTGGAGAAAGTCTGTAGGACCTTGTCATTGTACCCGCAATCCACTAATCACATTTACAATGCTTTGCAGACTCATTTGCATAAAAATAATAAATGCAATTTTTTTTTTTGCAAATATATGAGCATTTATTATTTTTAATTAAAAGGGTCTTAGTACTGGAAGTTGCTGTGAGCCAGTGGCATAGAAACTTCTGAAGCCAGGATAAGCCATGCAACTAGCATTTTCAGAAAGGGATCAGCAAAGGCACTCTCTTTATTTCTTTCAGTACAGGTTTGCTTTAAAATCTGTAAAAAGACATCATTAAGAGCCGCTGGGATTTTAGCACTTATTCCTTCGAAAGGGTAGAGAAACCAGATCTATTCAACAAGCTGAGTTGTTCTGGAAAGGCTGCTCATGTAAAACAAGGTTCTCCTCCATGTGGAACAGAAAGTTCAGAGAGTAAAACAAAAATTAGGAGTGCCAGATCAAGAGAGAGATAGAAAGAGGTTAAAGGGGTTTAAACTGAATAAATTAAATTATATACACATATTGAAGACACACATATAGAAAATACACTTATAGTCTCTTAATGAAGATGAAAGAGGAGAGCGTAAAAGCTGGCCTGAAATTTAACATTAAGAAAACTAAGATCATGGCAACCCGTCCCATCACTACTTGGCAAAATAGCAGGAGAAGGAATGGAAACAGTGATAGATTTTATCTTCCTAGGCTCCAGGATCACAGCAGACGGTGACTGTAGCCATGAAATTAAGAGATGCTTGCTTCTTGGGAGGAAAGCAATGGCAAACCTAGACAACATTATAAAAAGCAGAGACATCACCCTACCGACAAAGTGCCTTATAGCCAAAGCTATGGAATTCCCAGTAGCAACCTATTGATGGGAAAGTTGGACCATAGAACCCCGAAGGATTGATGCTTTTAAACTATGGTGTTGGAGAAGACTCTTGAAAATTTCTTGGACACTGGACAGCAAGAAGGTCAAACCAGTCAATCCTGAAGGAAATCAACCCTAATATTCACTGGAAGGACAGATCATGAAGCTGAAACTCGAATACTTTGGCCACCTAATGTGAAGAGAGGACTCATTGGAAAAGTCCCTGATGATAGGAATCATGGAAGGAAAAAGGAGAAGAGGACAACAGAAAACAGGATGGATAGATAGCATCATCGAAACAATGAACATGAATTTAAGCACACTCCGGGAGGCAGTGGAGGACAGAAAAGCCTGGCGCGCTATGGTCCATGAGGTCACGAAGAGTCGGCCACGATTAAAAGGTCAGAACAACAACAGATAGAATTCAAATTATATTATAAACACATTATAATTACATGAATATATATATATATATATATATATACACACACACACACACAGTACCTCAAAAAAGTGGGTACACACTCAAATTTTTGTAAATATTTTATTATATCTTTTCATGTGACAACACTAAAGAATGACACTTTGTATACTTATGCCCCGTACACACGGTCGGACTTTGTTCGGACATTCCGACAACAAAATCCTCGGATTTTTTCCGACGGATGTTGGCTCAAACTTGTTTTGCCTACACACGGTCGCACAAAGTTGTCGGAATTTCCGATCGACAACCACGCGGTCACGTACACCACGTACGACGAGACTAGAAAAGGCCAGTTCAGAACCAAGCACGGCACCCTTTGGGCTCCTTTTGCTTTTGCTTTTGCCTTCTCGTGTTAGTAAAAGTTTGGTGAGAGACGATTCGCGCTTTTTCAGACTCGTGGCCTTCAGACTGTTTTCTGCCGTTCAGTTTGTGCTTGTGGGTTTGTATCTGCTCTTCAGTGCGTGCAAGCAAGTTCCGCGTGACTTTAAGGAGTCATTGTATTCTTGTTCATTCGTTACTGGTTTTCAGGTCACTCTTCACAGCCCTTGCTGTTCTTCAGTGCGTTCTGTTACTTCGTTCTGAGCAGCTGACCGTTTTCTAGCCATGTTTCGTATGCATACTCCTCGTACAGTTCATGCTGTGCGGGGGCTTGGTGTTGGGGTCCTGACCTTGACACAAGTCCAGTCCATGAACAGGGTGGGGAGGAATTCATGGACCAAGAATTGGTTGCTTCAGCGTGACCAGTTCTCTCATATGCCTTTGCTCCGTGAGATCCGTGAGAATAATCCTGATGATTTCAGGAACTTTCTCAGGATGACGGACCCCGTGTTTCACCGTCTGTTGGCTTTGCTGACCCCCTATATCAGCAGGCAGGATACCTGCATGAGGCAAGCCATCCCTCCGGAGCAGAGGCTGGTCGCTACCTTGCGGTATTTGGCCACAGGGAGAAGCCTGCAGGACCTCAAGTTCTCGACAGGCATCTCCCCCCAGGCTCTTCTTTGTGGACATTTACTGCTTGTGTTTGTTTTAGCTGACCCTGACAGAAATGTGTGGAGTCCAGAAAATGTCGTGATTGTGTAACCTTCCAAAGCACTGTTGGCTGTTATTTACTAAATGCAAAGACACTTTGCACTACTACACTGAAACTGCACTTGTAGTGCAAAGAGTATTTGCCCTTAGGAAATTACCCCCATTTTCTCATCAAACAACAATTACATCACCCCAAAAATGTTGTAGCGTTGAGACAATAATCCACACATTCTTGATGAACAATCTTTTTAATACCAGCACAATCACATGTGCATTTACCCAAGGTTTTTCTGACAAACCGACATGTTTGTTGTATAACAATTTTTGTGGTGCCATTATCCAAAATCAAAATGTGCATTTTATAGAAAACAGGCCTGTGTAAAACCAACAAGAAAAGACACAAATCTTGATCTTACAAAGTTCACATTTGGTAGAACCTGAAGGCTATATCAGACATGAGTATTTAGGAACTGTGTTTGATATTGCGTTCAGATGGGGTGAAGTCACCCCAGAAAAAGCCAAATTTGGAAGATGCACACAAATTTCACAATGTCAATATGTGCTATCTGCCATCACGGGGGATCAAGGGACGTGTTTTGGGGGAGAAAGCCCTTCCTCACCGCTACTTTATTATTGAGGAAGGGGTTGCACCCCCAAAACGCGTTCATTGATCTCCCGTGATGGCAGATAGCACATGTTGGCACACTGTGTGCATCCTCCAAATTTGGCTTAGGGAAAAATCACAAAAAGATTTCGCACATTGTAGCACACAAAAGAAGAAAGTGATTTGGAGGGGCTTTAGACTCGCCCCAAAACATCAATGATGTTTTTATATTTTGGAATAACATCATTGATGTTTTTCTTGATGTTTTCCAATTGTAAATTACACCCCATGATCTCCCCGATCAGGATCTGGGCACTTTCGGATGTGAAAGGATCTTCACCCACAACCTCACGATTACCTAAAAAGAGAGGAACCACAAAATAAATTAGGTTTGCCAAAAAATGCCGCCATCCATCTCTTATGTGAGCCTGTGGTCGCAGACACTCACCTGTTGTGGTGACTAGTTCCACCACGTCTTCATCCTCCTGCTCTTCTTGTGTTGGGGGTATTTCACCTTCTTCCAGAGGGGGGGGGCTCTGGTCTCCTCGGATGAGGGGTGTCCTCCGAGTCTTTTATCCCCTATGTAAAACAAAATGGTATAATTAGCACATAGATATTTGATGGCAGAACTATAAAGATGAAACAGTGCTTGGAAGTGGGGTACAATTGTCTGTTTTAGCCGAGTTCCAAGATGTAGCTTTTTTAGTGCCCTTTGTCAAGCTGCAATACTTTACCTGTTTGGTACAAGCTTCACAGATGGAGACCCCCACCCTATAGTATACACTGGAGCACCTGTGTGGCCCCCCTAATAAAAATGGTGTTCTTGTGTCCCACACTAGTGCTCCAGTGTCCAGATGTGAAAACAGCTGCTCAGTGTCCTCTCCTTACACAGAATCTAGTTTGCATTTCATTCTAGTAACAAAGCCATCTACACAACCCAATTCTTTGAAGACAAGTATAGGGCCTCAAAATGGTGGCCAAATGCATATGGCCTAAACAATGGTATTTTATAGTCCGAAAGAAAAATGTGTGATCCGAACGAATAATGTGCCCATGAACATGAAAGTTGCCATTTTAAACTGTACAACAATTCCTAAAAGCACATGGAGCAGCACGAACGTAATAAACACCAAAAAAATAGGAACACAGCACAACTACTTACTTTTTTGCAGCACTCTCTGGATCTTTCTGTACTGCTCATGTTCTCGTAATTTCAGGTCCGACCACCGCTTCCTGAGCTGATCTTTCGATCGTCGTACCCCGAAATTCCGTTGCAGACTCCTGACCACTTTCGCCATGATCTTGTCCTTTCTGACATTGTGGTTGGGGTAAGGCCCATACTTTCCATCATAGTCGGCCTTCTTCAGGATGTCCACCATCTCCAACATCTCCCCAAAGGACATATTTGAGTCCTTTAATCTACTTCTGGATTGGGACGTTTCAGGCTCCAGCCTTTCCTCCTCCTCCTCCTCATTGCTACAGTTAGCACGATCCTGCTGTCTAACCGCCATGTGCTCTTCCCCCCACTGCGCCAAACAAAAAGGGGCGGGGAATAGACTAGAAAGAACGTCAGGGGTGGGCGGAGTTATACGCATGCGCAGTGTGTATAAATCGTAACGCGCGCGTCTTACGTACGATCTGTGAGCGGAGGAAGGAGCATCGGACACGCCGATCGTGCTAACGAAGGTAAGATCTAAACTTGGGCCTATACTGCTTCGAAATGGAAGCCTATATTGTAACAAGATTATGGGAGTTTGGCCTGACATTAGGGTTTGTCTTGTGTTGTGTCTTGCAGAGAAAATGGATGGCTTCAATGACCACAACTTCCTTCCCCTGTTCATAGACCAGTACAGGGAGCTGCCCTGTCTGTGGCAGGTGAGACACCCCCACTATAACCATAAACAGAAGAGGCAGGCAGCGCTGGAGAAACTGCTGGAGTTGGTGAAGCCGGTGGTCCCCACAGCAACCATCCCTTATTTGAAAGCTAAAATTGGTGGCCTGAGGAGCACTTATCTTAGGGAGGGCAAGAAGGTCACAGATTCCCAGAGGTCCGGAGCTGCAGCAGATGACGTTTATGTCCCCAGGCTGTGGTACTATGAGAGACTGCGATTTCTGTCAGACCACACTGAGGTCAGGGAATCCCTCTCTACTCTTCCTTCCACGCTTCCTTCCATACCAGCTGAGGCTTCCGATGTCCAACCTGGGCCTTCCAGCCAGGAAGAAGTGGAGGAGCCCAGCTGGAGTCAGGTATAGCATTCTTCTACAGATTTCTGGGCAATAAATAAATGATGTTTATTAGATGTTATTATTGATCACTAATTGCTGATGAAAAAAAGTGTTTTACATATCAATAGACAGTAGTGGGCACCCAAAATTGGGACAAGAATGAAAAATGCTGGGCTCAGAAGGATAGTCTGTTATATTTGTTAACATTCAATTTGCAGCAGTGAGGAGGTGAAAATTGTGTGTGATTGATGAAAAAAATACTAAAACTATGTCCCTTTTTCATACACAGGAAGACCTCAGCCAGGAGGAGGCTGTGGAATGTGGCAGCCAGGAGGAGGCGGGGATTAGTGGCAGCCAGGAGACGGTGGGGCTAAGTGTCAGCCAAGAGAAGCCTGGGACCAGTCGCAGCCTGACTGAGTCTCAGGTCCCTCCCCTCCGCCTGCCATATAAAAGGGCCAGGAAGATGACTCCCAGTCCTGTGCAGGATTCAGCATACAGGCTGATCCAGGAGGCTTCGGCGTCCCTCCGAGCCTTCCCCAGTCCTGAAGAGGCCTTTGCCTGCATGGCTGCCACAAAATTGCAGGGCATGCAGGAGGGCCAACGCAGGCTCTGTGAGGACCTGCTTTATAAAGTGCTTCGTAAGGGGGAGAGTGGGGAACTGACACCCAAGACGGATGTCATGGAGATGGACGATCCTCCTCCCCCTCCTCCTCCTGCTGCCACAACTCCACCACCACAGCCAAAGCCTGGAAGGAAGCGTGGAAGGAAGACCAAAGAGTGATGGCCCTGGGTTCAGTCTGGTCTGACAGAAGATGCAGTCTCTCGTATGACCACAGCCTGGGGACACAGATGTCATCTGCTGCTTTCCGGATCTCTGGGACTTCTGGACCAGACTGCCCTCCCCAAGATAAGGACTCCGCAGGCCACCAATTTTGCTTTTAACCACTTGCTTACTGGGCACTTAAACCCCCCTCCTGCCCAGACCAATTTTGAGCTTCCAGCGCTGTCGCACTTTGAATGACAATTGCGCGGTCATACAACACTGTACCCAAATGAAATTTTTATCATTTTTTTCCCACAAATAGAGCTTTCTTTTGGTGGTATTTAATCACAGCTGCGGTTTTTATTTTTTGCTAAACAAACAAAAAAAGATGGAAAATTTTGAAAAAAAAAAAAATCATGTTTAATAGTTTGTTATAAAATTTTGCAAACAGGTAATTTTTCTCCTTCATTGATATGCACTGATGAGGCGGCACTGGTGGGCACTGATAGGCTGCACTGATGGGCACGGATAGGCACAGATAAGGCGGCACTGATAGGCACAGTTAAGGCGGCACTGATAGGCACAGTTAAGGCGGCACTGATAGGCACAGTTAAGGCGGCACTGATGGGGACAGTTAAGGCGGTACTGATGGGCACAGATAAGGCGGCACTGATGGCCACAGATGGGCGGCACGGATAGGTGGCACAGATAGGTGGCACAGATAGGTGGCACAGATAGGTGGCACTGATGGGGGGGCACTGATGGGGGGCACTGATGGGGGGCACTGATGGGTGGCACTGATGGGCAGTGATGGGTGGCACTGATGGGCACTTATGGGCACTGGTAGGTGACACTGATGGGCACTGATAGGTTGCACTGATGTGGGTGCTGATGGGTGGCACTAATGTGGGTGCTGATGGGTGGCACTGATGTGGGTGCTGATGGGTGGCACTGTGGGCACTGATGGGTGGCACTGTGGGCACTGATGGGTGGCACTGTGGGCACTGATGGGTGGCGCTGATTGATGGCACTGTGGGCACTGATGGGTTAATATGGTGGGCACTGGTAGGCAGCACTGCTGCCTATTGCTTTTTATTATAAGATCGCCGTGATCGGGACTGATGTCCCGATCACGGCCGCCGGTGATCGGGTTTTTTTTCCTCCTCACGCTGTCAGCGCGAGGAGGAAAAATAGCCGATTACCGGCTCTGTTTACATCACATGATCAGCTGTCATTGGCTGACAGCTGATCATGTGGTAAGGGGTTGGGACCAACCCCTTACTCTGATCTGTGATCAGGCGAGTCTCATAGACTCGCTGATCACCGAGCGCGCCGCGCGCGCCCTGCAGGGGGCGCGCAGGCCGCTCGTGCACGGGACGACGTCAATGGACGTAGTCCCGGCAATTTAGATCCGCGCTGTTGCCGTCATTTGGCAATGGCCCGGATCTGAAGCAGTTAAATAATTGATGTCTGCCCTGGGGGTCCAAGGCTTCGCCCACTTCTGTAGTTTCTCCAGCGTTGCCTCCCTCTTTGTTTTTTTTATAGTTGTGACCCCTTAATAAAAAAAATTTCGGGAAATTCTACTCTCCTGTGTGTGTTTTCATCCAAAAAGGACAGTTTGTTGGTAACGATTCAGGTGCATTTCTAAAGTACAATGTGAAATTAACAAGGGACAACAACACCAAACAATCTCCTACAGATTAAATACAACAACATATAATGGTGTTGTGGGAACTTGTCACAAAAAACACACAAACATTTTCGGGAGTACAAATCAAAGTCACCAAAAAAAAAAAATTAAAAAAGAGAAACACAAAAAAAAAATCTACATTAAAGTCAAAAAAAAAAAAAAATGTTGTCAGATGTGAGAAATCTAAATATATTGAGGGAATCCCGATAAATAGTAACGAAAGAAGTTTGTGAGAAGTCTGTGTGAATATGAGCATCAAAACTACTTCATTCTTGTCACATTATAAAGAAGAGAGTGCTCTGTATTAAACCATTTTTAACATTGCAGCGTGACGAAAGTGCTGTATCCATTGCAAACGCTAAGTTTACCAGAACGAGCTGTCCCGTGTCGGAATTTCTTCTGAGCATGCGTGGCACTTTGTGCGTCGGAACAGGCCACACACGGTCAGAATTGACGCGATCGGATTTTGTTGTCGGAAAATTTTATCTCCTGCTGTCCAACTTTGTGTGTCGGAAAATCCGATGGAAAATGTCCGATGGCGCCCACACACGGTCGGAATTTCCGACAACACGCTCCGATCGGACAATGTCCATCGGAAAATCCGACCGTGTGTACGGGGCATTACACTTTGACAGCTTGTATAACAGTGTAAATTTGCTGTCCCCTCAAAATAACTCACACGGCCATTAATGTCTAAACCGCTGGCAACAAAAGTGGGCCCAATTAGTTATTTTTCTTCCCCAGTGTCATGTGACTCCTTAGTGTTACAAGGTCTCAGGTGTGAATGGGGAGCAGGTGTGTTAAATTTGGTGTCATCGCTCTCACTCTCTCATACTGGTCACTGGAAGTTCAACATGCCACATCATGCCAAAGAACTCTGAGGATCTGAAAATAATTGATTTAGGGGGATCCCTATGCCATTTTTTTTATTTGGCATGGGGTTCCCCTTAATTTCCATATCAGACCTGAAGGGCCTGGTATGAATTTTAGGGGGATCCCCACGCAATTTTTTTTTCATTTTGGTTTGGGGTTCCCCTCAATATTCATACCAGACCCGAAGGGCCTGGTAATGGACTGTGGGGATCCAATGCTCTTTTTTTAATGAGTTTTAACTGTATTGCCAAGACCCGGCAATTCATTACAGCCGCGATCAGTTTTAAATGACAATTTTTCCTTTACAAATGTCATTTTGCTGTGGTACTGTTCTAAACACGGGAAAAATGCGCCACTTTTCAGGCATACTATAGACACCCCCCAGGCACGCTATATAAAGGAATATTTCATTTTATTGTTTCACTTTAAGCATTAAAAAAATCACTGCTCCCAAAAAAACTGCAGTTTTTGTTTTTTTGCATTGATACATGTCCCCTGGGGCAGGACCCAGGTCCCCAAACACTTTTTATGACAATAACTTGCATATAAGCCTTTAAAATTTGCACTTTTGATTTTTCATGTTCATGTCCCATAGACTTTAACGGTGTTCGTGTGTTCTGCCAAATTTTTTGCCTGTTGGCATGTTTTACTGCGAACCGAACAGGAGGATTTCGGCTCATCCATAGTGAGGAGTACAAAGACAAGTTTTTCTTGCCTACAGTCAAGCATGGTGGTGGGAGTGTCATGGTCTGGAGCTGCATGAGTGCTGCCGGTACTGGGGAGCTACAGTTCATTGAGGGAACCATGAATGCCAAGATGTACTGTGACATACTGAAGCAGAGCATGATCCCTTCCCTTTGGAGACTGGGCCGCAGGGCAGTATTCTAACATGATAACGACCCCAAACACACCTCCAAGACGACCACTGACTTGCTAAAGAAGCTAAGATGATGGACTGGCCAAGCATGTCTCCAGACCTAAACCCTATTGAGCATCTGTTGGGCATCCTCAAATGGAAGGTGGAGGAGCGCAAGGTTTTTAACATTTACCAGCTCAGTGATATCATGGTGGAGTGGAAGAGGACTCCAGTGGCAACCTGTGAAGCTCTGGTGAACTCCATGCCCAAGAGAGTTATAAAATAATGGTGGCCACACAAAATATTGACACTTTGGGCCCAATTTGGACATTTTCACTTAGGGGTGTACTCACTTTTGTTGCCAGCGGTTTAGACATCAATGGCTGTGTGTTGAGTTATTTTGAGGGAACAGCAAATATACACTGTTATACAATCTGTACACTTTTTACATTGTAGCAAAGTGTAATTTCTTCAGTGTTGTCCCATGAAACGATATAATAAAATATTTACGAAAAGGGGTAAGGGTGTAAGGGGTGTACTCACCTTTGTGAGATACTGTATATATAGTGTGCAAACGTTTTAGGTAGGTGTGAAAAAATGCTGTAGATTAAGGAAGCTTTCAGAAATAGAAGTGTCAATAATGCATTGTTATCAATTAACAAAATGAGTACAAAAAAAAAAGTAAGTGAACAGAAGAGAAATCTAAATCAAATCAATATTATGACCAACCTTTGCCTTTAAAACAGCATCAATTCTTTTAGGTATACTTACTTGCACACAGTTTTTGAAGGAACTCGGCAGGTAGGTTCTTTCAAACATCTTGGGAAACTAACCACAGATCTTCTGTGGATGTAGGCTGCCTCAAATCCTTCTGTCTCTTTATGCAATCCCAGACAGACTTGATGATATTGAGATCAAGGCTCTGTGGGGGCTAAACCATCACTTCAAGGACTCCTTGTTCTCCTTTACGCTGAAGATAGTTATTGGGGATTATTGGAAATTTTTCAGGTGTTTTAAATAGCCTTGCAGGAGTTAAATGTCATTTTTGCATGTGTGCGCTGTAATATTTTGTTCTGTTTGTATGGTCTTACCTTTAATGCATCTTTTAGGGTGTGCCCCTCCAATCTTTGTTTGTCTATTGTATGGATTCTGATTCTGAAATCCCTTTGGGCTGGAGCACCCCACTCCCCCATCGTTGCCTCTTATTAGTGTCCACCTGGGTTATAGGAGGAGTCCTTTAGTTCTCCCATATAGAGGAGTGTATTTCTCCCATTGTTCAGAGAAGCAGGATCTTCCATTCTATGGGTAGCGTAGGACCCACTTAAAATGGAGTACTTTGACACAGTAAGTGGGCTTAAGCACCATATAGCCATATGGTGTGACTAAATCCCCATGTTTTTTGAAAATGTTCAGTGGTTTTAAATAGCCTTGCAGGAGTTAAATGTTATTTTTGCATGTGTGCGCTGTAATAACTGGTTGTAATCTCTCTCTACGCTATCCAAAACTTAGAAGTTTTTTTATACTTCAATAAAAAAATAAAAAAATCTATTTGCTCTAAAAGCCATGCTATGTAAAAAGAACAAAATATTTGAGGAAAAAATATTTTATTATCTCAAGCTAATTATTTTTATTTTACCAAACATTTTGTTCTTTCATATAGCAAATACATAACTATTTAATCCTATATGTATATAATGAAATTTAATTTTATGGGTTTAAACCTCTTTTGCCCATATTCACAATGTTTATTTTTTATAGCCCTGATGAAGGGAGAGGGGGCTGTTATTCCTATACAGGATTTATACAGAGCCAACAGTTTGTGCAGTGCTTTACATTGGGGAGACATAAAGGGAGACGATACACTTATGCCGAGTACACACGGTCGGACTTTTCGTCTACAAAAGTGCGACAGACGCCGACGGACTAAAGCTGGCTGACAATCCGATCGTGTGTGGGCTTCCCCGGACTTTCAGCAGACTTTCAGTGGACTTTTCCAGCCTCAAATCTGACGGACTTTAGATTTGAAACATGCTTCAAATCTTTACATCGTAACTACGCCGGACCCAGAAATCCGCTCGTCTGTGTGCTAGTCCGACGGACAAAAACCCACGCTAGGGCAGCTATTGGCTACTGGCTATCAACTTCCTTATTTTAGTCCGGTGTGCGTCATCACGTACGAATCCGTCTGACTTTTGTGTGATCGTATGTAGGCAAGTCCGTTCGTAAGAAAGTCTGCCGCAAGTCCGCCAAAAGTCCGTCGAAAGTCCGTCGAAAGTCTGTCGGACAGGCTGTCGGACTTTTGTAGACGAAAAGTCCGACCGTGTGTACGCGGCATTATATTACAATAGAAAACAGTTTAGAAGTGCCTTGCTCCTGAGAGCTTATTCTAGTAGGGTTTTTGGCCCCCGCAATGCATTGACTGTTTTGTGTGATCATACGATGAACAATTAAAGCAATTTGGACTCCTTTACCATTTGGTCTGGTACTGCTGCTGTACGTTTTATGCTTTAGAATCTGTGAGGGTTGTGTGGGACATGTTGATACGATATGGAAAGGTTGATATTACTTAAACAAGCAGTACAAGCATTAGTAGTGAACTGAGCATCAAATATTTACAGTAGAACTAAAGTCGTTTTTTTTTTTAATAAGGCAAGCAAGGGTTCTAACCCCTGACTTTTTTTTTATTTTGCCATCTGTGTCCCATTCGGGGAGAATTACCTTCACTTCCTGTCCCATAGCCACAACAGGAAGTGAGAGGAAACCCCTCCAAAGTGAGAGGATCTCTGGTTATCACCATAACTAGTGTCCCTACTGGAAGACTTACCCTCTATTACTGTTCTAGGGAGAACCCAAAATGTTGGACTTTCTTTTGTTTTTGATGGTAACAGGGTACCGACAGTAATAAAAACCTGACAGGTGCTCTAATCTCTCTCCACATTAGTTCTGCTTTAAAGTGGTTGTAAACCTCAGACATAAAAACATGAACAAAGTATATCCCTATTGTCTCGATCCAGAGAACTAAGTGTCATTTCTGTTTGCTGCTTCCTTCCTCTGCTATCAGCATGAGTCACTTTGGACACGTTTTCCTGACTGGTGGTTATGACTAAGGCCTTTTAGGCTGAAACGCGTCAACTGATTTAATCAATGTTTGTTTACTGTGGCTATTCAATAAAATGAAGAAATTTTAAGAGCAACAACCAGAGTGCGGATCATTTTTTCTACATTACTCTACTAAGCCAGCGACTGTGGATCGAGCACCTGGGAGCTCTGCTATGTATGTGGTGTATGGGTAGTAGCACTGACTTTTCTGTTTATATGTTTTCCTGACACCAAGAGAAGAAGGTGACAGAAAGGGATCTCCAGCTGATTGACAGCCTCAACTCTGTTCCTGTGTGTTGTGTGAAGGGGGGTGTGTCCCTTCCCTTCGAACAGCTCTCAGAGCTCTCCTCTCTGAGCTCTGCAGTGTGTAACTTCAGCTCTCCACCCCTTTTTTCCCCCGACAGCTCATACAAGCTTTATAAATTCTGGAATTTGCTGTAGAGGAGAGAAGACTTCAGATAGACAAGTACAACTTATGTAAGTGGATTTGTTTAATCTCTGTGTATAACCTGAGACCAGTTCTCAAAAAGGATATTGGGGAACTGGAGAAAGCGCAGAGAAGGGCAACCAAACTAATAAGAGGCATGCCGGAGCTAAGCTTTGAGGAAAGTTTAGAGGAAGTTAATGTATTCTCTCTTGAGAAGAGGAGATTAGGGGCATATAATCAACATGTACAAATACACAAGGGCTCCATATAGTGAACTTGGTGTTGAGTTATTCACTTTAGGGTCATCACAGAGGACAAGGGGCACTCTTTACATCTAGAGGAAAAGAGATTTCATCTCCAAATATGGAAAGGTTTCTTCACAATAAGAGCTGTGAAAATGTGGAATAGACTTCCTCAAGAGCTGGTTCTGTCCAGCTCAGTAGATTGCTTTTAAAAAAAGGCCTGGATTTTTTCCTAAATGCACATAATATAACTGGGTACTAATATTTATAGGTAAAGTTGATCCAGGGAATATCCAATTGCCTCTTGGGGAATCAGGAAGGAATTTTTTCCCCTGCTGTAGCAAATTGGATCATGCTTTGCTGGGGGTTTTGATTTTTCTTCTCTTTTATTGGTTGAAGTAGATGGAATTGTGTTTTTTTTTCAACCTGAATAACTGTGTAACTATGTAACTTCACTGGATATGTAATGGTTTACAACCACTTTAACATAAAAACAATTCAAGAAAACTTCTTAGGTCTTGTGTTGCTTTTATTATCCTATTACAATCAAAACCCTGTAAAACAAATTGTTACTAGCTACTAGTATTGTTCATTTTTAAAGATATCAAATCTAATTACTGGAAATAATAGGTATTTTTTAACCTCAAAGTTGAGACTACTGTTCCATCTTAGACAAGGGCTCTATTGGGCACATTTAATCACTGGATAGCAAGAAATGTAACTACTCATTGACATTTCTTTCAGTCGAAAGAGGTGACCCCTGTACTGGTAATAACTGTTTAAGAGGGGATATCCCCTATCTTTGTCTCTGGGGTAGCAAACAAGACAGAAAAAAATGGTAAAAGAAAAAAAAAATTGTCTTTACATCACTTTAAAGTTGTCTGATAGCCCAAGCCTAATTCAGTACTATTAATAATGACATCAGTAATAAATTATACAGTATTTTTCATAGTAGGGGACGAACATCATATATTTTATGTAGATAAAATGAATCACGGGCCTTTCAAACTCCATCTTGTTCTCTGCATGACCCGCTCTGTTGACTTATCTATTTACTGTAGAGTAGAATGTTGGTAATAATGAAAGGTATAAAACAGCACGAATAATAAAGGCCTTTTGTTTTCATGCTGTGCGGGTCTCAGTGGTAAATACACAATAAAGCCCCAATGTTATGCTAGTGTTTTTGTTCTCAGACCCTAGAGAGACATGATCACACAAAGTCCAGGGCAACAGAATAGCAGCTTGAGGGAAAAATCTCATTGCTGTCAATATACCCAAGAGGGAAAGAAACACTCATCTTTATGAACTGCCTTGTATAATACATCATACAAATATCTGATAAACTGTCTACAACTATGCTAAATATTAATCCAGCACTGAGCACCTCTGATAAATATTAATCACCTTGCAGCATTCAGCACCGTTATGCTAGAAGTCAGTGATCGTGGTGTGTTGGACAGAGACACCAATAGAAAAAGTATATACTAGGGGTGACAAAATTGTAGGCCAGGATTTTAGGACAGACCAGGTAGCCGAGGACCTAGGGGGTCACACCTTAGACGGGTGATACCTAATTTTAATGGAAGGTTTATTTTAGCAGTGAGAGACAGAATAACAATAAA
The DNA here is from genome assembly GCA_037952835.1 of Lithobates septentrionalis. Classification (NCBI taxonomy): domain Eukaryota; kingdom Metazoa; phylum Chordata; class Amphibia; order Anura; family Ranidae; genus Lithobates; species Lithobates septentrionalis. The sequence continues at coordinate 1,361,016 of JBBDGP010000600.1, forward strand.
AATATCCAGAAAAACGCATTTCAAAAGAGTTATAAATTGATTTTCATTTTAATGAGTGAAATAGGTATTTGACCCCTTCGCAAAACATGACTTCACAGAGTCAGAGGCAATCACAGAGGTCAGATGCGTTTTGTAGTTGGCCACCAGGTTTTCACACATCTCAGGAGGGATTTTGTCCCACTCCTCTTTGCAAATCCTTTCCAAGTCATTAACGTTTGGTAACACGAACCTTCAGCTTCCTCCACATATTTTCTATGGGATTAAGGTCTGGAGACTGGCTAGGCTACTCCAGGACCTTAATGTGCTTCTTCTTGAGCCACTGCTTTGTTGCCTCGGCCATGTGTTTTGGGTCATTGTCATGCTAAAAATACCCATCCACCAGGGCCAGATTAAGAACATCCTGGGCCTTGTGCCAAGGATTTTGGTGGGCCTTTTTATGGATATAAATAAAATGAACGCAAACAATGCTTTGTAAAAAACAATTAAATATTTTAATTACCATAAAAGCGGAGTTCCAGCTGTTTCTGTGTTTATTAGTCAGCAGCTACAAAAAGTGTAGCTGCTGACTTTTAATAAACACACACTCACCTGTCCCACGGTCCAGCAACACGGCCACCCGAAACCTCGGTTCCCTTCGCCGCCTCTCCGTAGCACTGGAATCACTACTGTGAGCACCTGGCTGTGACAGCTTGTGGCTTTACAGCCATGTGTGTACTGCGCATATGCAAGTCACGCTGCGTGTCCTGAATGGCCGGGCAATCTTCTGGGACCTGTCCCAGAAGATTGCAGGGAGGGAGGGGCCACCTAGGTGGCCCGAGCGGAAGTGGGAGCTGGGTTCCTGTCAAAACTTCCTCCCCCAAAAAAATTACATGCCAAATGTGGCATGTCAGGGGGTCAGGCCTCCTTAAAGCAGAAGTTCCACTTTTGTGTGGAACTCCACTTTAAAGTGTCATAACAGAAAAATATTGAAAATATTATAGAAATATATCTTAATGACCATCAGCATAAGTGCCTGTTTACACAATATTAACCCCCAGTATCAGTGCCTGTTTCTGCAATTATATGCACCCTGAATAGGTGTCAGTTTGGGAAATAACCCCCAGCATAAATACCAGTTTCCATAATAACCCCCAGCATCGGTGACAATTTACACAATACCAACTCAGAGCATTGGTGTCAGTAACAGCAATAATAACCCCCAGTATCAGTGCCAATTTCTGCAACAATCTACCCCAGCAATGGTGCCAGCTTTCGTAATAATAACCCCCAGCATTGATGGCATGTAAACTGACTGGAGGTGGTTAACTCTTTGGGGGGGGGGGGTTAAAACATAAATTCACCTTTAAAAAAAAAATTATAATAATAATACATGCACATCTTCTCAGAAGTAAAATAATGTATTATTTTTTTTACTAGTGGCCTGAAAAGCATTGCACCCACGATCAGCAGATCGCAGCTGCCACGCAGGACTCCTGCAGACTTGTCAGTGTATCTGTCTGCTTGTACATCTTTTGGGCAGGCAGTTACACGCTGACAGGGAAAGACAATAAACTACCAGAGCGCCCAACAGCATCCTGGTAGTTCATTGAGAACTACAAGCCAACAGACGCTGAGACTGTCGGTACTTGTAGTTTCCCATTTACAGAGCTCTGTGAATGAATGACACGGTCAGGCTGATGGAGCCTTGCACAACCGCGTTTTTTTTTAATTGTGACTGCTAGTTCAGGGAGAAGATCCCTGGCCTGCTGTCACTAGAGGGAGCGGATCGGGGAGACCTGCAGGAGTGGGAACATGTTACATGTTCCACCCTAAAACGGGTGGAACATGTAACAAGTTCTAAAAGGTGACCTTATCCTTTAGTTAATTAACCTCCTCTCCCTCCTCCCTCACTCCACTTCAGCCAGTTCACACTGAGCTGACACAGCATAGGATAGGGCAAAATCATCTGCCACTGCCAGCCCAGACCCCTTAGATTATTGCTCTGCTCTGCTCACTTGTAACAGCAGCTCCTCGCTGCTCGCAGCACCGCCAGCACTCCTCTCCCATCGAGCCTCCCGGGTCGGCCCCTGAATGATGACGTCGCACTGGGACCAGGAACTCCTATCGGGTGGAGATCACTTCGCCTGACAGGGAGGGAAGTGTGTTGGTCCTAGACTTGAGCAGGAGTGCACGTGGCACACAGGCACCGCCCTGCTGAAGCTCTGCAATGTCTGTACAATGTAGCGGCCGGCAGTCGGCGATTGTGTACAGTGTCAGTGTATTGGGCCTATATTACAGTAGGGGCCTGGAGCTGCAGCTCCAATAGCCCCTACATTAATCCGGCCCTGCCATCCACGACCCATTTTCAATGCCCTGGCTGAGGGAAGAAGGTTCTCACCCAAGATTTGACCGTACATGGCCCATCCATCATCCCTTTGAAGCAGTGAAGTTGTCCTGTCCCCTTAGCAGAAAGACACCACCAAAGCATAATGTTTCCGCCTCCATGTTTGACGGTGGGATTGGTGTTCTTGGGGTCATAGGCAGCACTCCTTCTCCTCCAAACACGACGAGTTGAGTTAATGCCAAAAAGCGCAATTTTGGTCTCATCTGACCACAACACTTTCACCCAGTTCTCCTCTGAATCATTCAGATGTTCATAGCAAACTTCAGATGGGCCTGTATATGTGTTTTCTTGAGCAGGGGGACCTTGCAGGTGCTGTAGGATTTCAGTCCTTCACGGCGTAGTGTGTTATCAATTGTTTTCTTAGTGATTATGGTCCCAGCTGCATTGATATCATTGACAAGATTATGCTGTGTAGTTCTGGGCTGATTCCTCACTGTTCTCATGATCATTGAAACTCCACCAGGTGAGATCTTGCATGGAACCCCAGACCAAGGGAGATTGACAGTTATTTTGTTTTTCTTCCATTTGTGAATAATCGCACCAACTGTTGCCACCCTCTCACCAAGCTGCTTAGCGATGGTCTTGTAGCCCTATCTAGCCTTGGGTAGGTCTACAATCTTGTCCCTGAAATCCTTGGACAGCTCTTTGGTCTTGGCCATGGTGGAGAGATTGGAATCTGATTGATTGCTTCTGTGGACAGGTGTCTTTTATACAGGTAACAAGCTGAGATTAGGAGCACTCCCTTTCAGGCTATGTTTCCACTAGTGCGACTTTTCATGCGACTTGAGATTGAAAAGTCGCATGACAAATAGTACCCCATGCTTTCCAATGAGTACCGTTCATATCTGTGCGACTTCAAGTTGCAGCGACTTCAAAGTAGTCCCTGCACTACTTTGCTCCCACTTTGATGCGACTTGAGGTCCATAGACACAGGCATTGCTTCAAATCGCGGTAAAAAATCGCGGCAAAATCGCGCGACTTTGGGGACGCAATAGTGGAAACATAGCCTTAGAGAGTGCTCCTAATCTCAGCTCGTTACCTGTATAGAAGACACCTGGGAGCTAGAAATCTTGCTGATTGATAGGGGATCAAATACTTATTTCACTCATTAACCACTTCAGCCCCGGAAGGATTTACCCCCTTCGTGACCAGAGCACTTTTTACAATTTGGCACTGCGTCACTTTAACTGCTAATTGCGCGGTCATGCAATGCTGTACCCAAACGAAATTTGCATCCTTTATTCCCACAAATAGAGCTTTCTTTCGATGGTATTTGATCACCTCTGCGGTTTTTATTTTTTGCACTATAAATGGAAAAAGACCAAAAATTTTGAAAAAAAATTATATTTTCTACTTTTTGTTATAAAAAAAAATCCAATAAACTCAATTTTAGTCATACATTTAGGCTAAAATGTATTCGGCCACATGTCTTTGGTAAAAAAAATGTCAATAGGCGTATATTTATTGGTTTGCGCAAAAGTTATAGCGTCTACAAACTAGGGTACATATTCTGGAATTTACACAGCTTTTAGTTTATGACTGCCTATGTCATTTCTTGAGGAGCTAAAATGGCAGGGCAGTACAAACCCCCCCCCCCCCCCAAATGACCCCATTTTGGAAAGTAGACACCCCAAGGAAATTGCTGAGAGGCATGTTGAGCCCATTGAATATTAATTTTTTTTTGTCCCAAGTGATTAAATAATGACAAAAAAAAAAAATTACAAAAAGTTGTCACTAAATTATATATTGCTCACACAGGCCATGGGCATATGTGGAATTGCACCCCAAAATACACTCAGCTGCCTCTCCTGAGTACGGGGATACCACATGTGTGGGACTTTTTGGGAGCCTAGCCGCATACGGGGCCCCAAAAACCAATCACCGCCTTCAGGATTTCTAAGGGCGTAAATTTTTGATTTCACTCCTCACTACCTATCACAGTTTTGAAGGCCTTAAAATGCCCAGATGGCACAAACCCCCCCCCCCCAAATGACCCAATTTTGGAAAGTAGACACCCCAATCTATTTGCTGAGAGGCATGTTGAGTCCATGGAATATTTTATATTTTGACACAAGTTGCGGGAAAGTGACAATTTTTTTTTTGCACAAAGTTGTCAATAAATGATATATTGCTCACACAGGCCATGGGCATATGTGGAATTGCACCCCAAAATACATTTAGCTGTTTCTCCTGAGTATGAGGATACCACATGTGTGGGACTTTTTGGGAGCCCAGCCACGTACGGGGCCCCAAAAACCAATCACCGCCTTCAGGATTTCTAAAGGGGGGAAAATTTTTGATTTCACTCTTCACTGCCTATCACAGTTTCGGAGGCCATGGAATGCCCAGGTGGCACAACCCCCCCCCCCCAATGACCCCATTTTGGAAAGTAGACACCCCGAGCTATTTGCTGAGAGGCATGGTGAGTATTTTGCAGCTCTCATTTGTTTTTGAAAATAAAGAAAGAACTATGACCCGCATGCTTGGCCAATCACAGCGCTGTCAGTAGAGAGAGCTGTAATTGGCCAAAGCCAGGGTGGCTTTGGCCAATTATGGCTCAGGGGGTTTAGAACATGCCCCACACTATATAAGGCGTGCCTAGAGAGAGAGAGAGAGACAGTGTCATTTCATTTGAGTTAGCTATATTAGGCAGGACAGTCAGTGAGTTAGCTGCACTTACAGTGTATTGTGTATATATATGCATCCCAGGTGTTGTATATAATATATATATATACACTGTATTCAGTTTAGCTAGATCCGTTCCTGTTATCTTCCTACTGACAGGCAGACTTGTCTTGTTACAGTATTTACAGCTACCTGAAGAAAATTGCTGGTGTTCTTTTGATCCTATTAGTACCACAGTCAGGCAGCTAGACTATTTACAGTTAGTGTAGTGCGTCCTCCTCACAGTGTTCAGTTAAAGCTACAAGTTAGTTTAGTGTGACCTCTGCACAGTGTTCAGCTAAAACTACAAATTAGTGTAGTGCGTCCTCCTCACAGTGTTCAGCTAATGCTACAAGTTAGTTTAGTGTGACCTCTACACAGTGTTCAGCTAAAGCTACAAGTTAGGGTAGTGTGTCCTTCTCACAGTGTTTAGCTAAAGCTACAAGTTAGTTTAGTGTGACCCCTGCACAGTGTTCAGCTAAAGCTACAAGTTAGTGTAGTGCGTCCTCCTCACAGTCTTCAGCTAAAACTACAAGTTAGTGTAGTGCAACCTCTGCACAGTGTTCAGCTAAAGCTACAAGTTAGTGTAGTGCGTCCTCTGAACAGTGTTCAGCTAAAACTACAAGTTAGTGTAGTGCGACCTCTGCACAGTGTTCAGCTAAAGCTACAAGTTAGTGTAGTGCGACCTCTGCACAGTGTTCAGCTAAAGCTACAAGTTAGTATAGTGCGTCCTCTGAACAGTGTTCAGCTAAAACTACAAGTTAGTGTAGTGCGACCTCTGCACAGTTTTCAGCTAAAGCTACAAGTTAGTGTAGTGCGTCCTCTGAACAGTGTTCAGCCAAAACTACAAGTTAGTGTAGTGCGACCTCTGCACAGTGTTCAGCTAAAGCTACAAGTTAGTGTAGTGCGTCCTCTGAACAGTGTTCAGCTAAAACTACAAGTTAGTGTAGTGTGTCCTCCTCACAGTGTTCAGCTAAAACTACAAGTTATTTTTTGCGAGCTCTGCACAGTGTTAAGCTACCTGTAGAAGGTTGGTGGTGTTTTCCTGATCCTATCACTACCGCAGGCAGCTAAATAAGCTACAAGTTAGTTTTTTGCGAGCTCTGCACAGTGTTCACCTAAAGCTACCTGTCGAAGGTTGGTGGTGTTTTCCTGATCCTATCACTACCGCAGGCAGCTAAAAAAGCTACAAGTTATTTTTTTGCGAGCTCTGCACAGTGTTCACCTAAAGATACCTGTAGAAGGTTGGTGGTGTTTTCCTGATCCTATCACTACCGCAGGCAGCTAAATAAGCTACAAGTTCGTTTTTTGCGAGCTCTGCACAGTGTTCAGCTAAAACTACAAGTTAGTGTAGTATGAGCTCTGCACAGTGTTCAGCTAAAGCTACCTGTAGAAGGTTGGTGGTGTTTTTCTGATCCTATCACTACCGCAGGCAGCTAAATAAACTACAAGTTATTTTTTTGCGAGCTCTGCAGAGTGTTCACCTTAAGCTACCTGTAGAAGGTTGGTGGTGTTTTCCTGATCCTATCACTACCGCAGGCAGCTAAATAAGCTACAAGTTATTTTTTTGCGAGCTCTGCACAGTGTTCACCTTAAGCTACCTGTAGAAGGTTGGTGGTGTTTTCCTGATCCTATCACTACTGCAGGCAGCTAAATAAGCTACAAGTTAGTTTTTTGCAAGCTCTGCAGTGTTCAGCTAAAACTACAAATTAGTGTAGTGCAAGCTCTGCACAGTGTTCAGCTAAAGCTACCTGTAGAAGGTTGGTGGTGTTCTCATACTACAGCCAGGCAGTTGATTTTGCTAGCTGCAGTATCAGTATATATATATATATATATATATATATATATATATATATATATATATATATATATATATATATATATATATCCCAGCTTAGTGCAGCTACAGGCCATTAGTATGTCTGGAAGGCCAACAAGGAGAGGCAGACAGTCACAAGCCAATAAAAGAGGGCAAGCAGGCTCTGTGTCTAGAGGCAACAATGCTGGTCGTGAAGACGGTGCATCCTCATCAGCACGTGACTATGGGACACGCTTGGCCTTTTTTCCGGCAGCTGGCCATTTTGAGCCGCAACATGCGGAAGACTTGGTCGAGTGGATGACCAAGCTGTCCTCATCCTCTCTCACCAATGCTCAGGGTACTTTTTCTGGCAAAGCAGCTGCCAACGCGGCCTCTTCCCTCAGCTCAATGGCATCAGTGACTCCTTCCCTAGCCCCATCATGTCCTCCTGAGGAGTCCCTGGAACTGTTTGACCACAGTGTTGGGTACATGCTCCAGGAGGATGCCCATGGTTTAGAAGGCTCCGATGATGATACTGAGCTAGATGAAGGCAGTAACGTGAGCATGGACAGAGGGGGTGCCCAAAGAAGGACAGCAATCTGACAGTCATGCTCCCCCTGCTGCAGCATACTGCCAGGTTTGCTCCAGTGATGAGCAGGGAGGGGATGATGAGGTCACTGACTCAACGTGGGTGCCTGATAGGAGAGAGGAGGAGGAGGCACATCACCAACAAGGCAGGATGCCCTCCAGGGGCCAGCCTAAGGGCAGTACACTGACTGCATCACACCCTAAAGCTTCGCATGTGCAGGGCGCTGCTGTCTCTGCGCGTTATTCCAAAATTTCTTTGGTGTGGGCCTTTTTTGAGACGAGTGCATCAGATCGCACTGCTGCTATTTGCAACATATGTCTCAAGCGTATCTCGCGTAGCCAAAACATCTCCTGTTTGGGCACCACATGCGTGACCAGACATATGTTGACCTGCCATGCAGTTCGTTGGCAAGCGAATCTAAAAGACCCACACCAAAGAACAATAAGGACCTCTCCTTGCTCCTCATCAGCTGAGATCTCCAACCCTACAATACCTTCAGTACTCTCTGAGACCTGCACTGAGAGGAATGAAGGTGTAGAATTAGGTGTGTCACAGCCAAGTACTTGTGGGCAATCTGCTTTCGGTACACCGACGTCAGATTGTACCAGGCAAATTTCCCTGCCCCAGCTGCTGCACCGCCGAAAGAAGTTCGCTCCCAGCCATCCACATGCCCAGTGGTTGAATGCTAGCTTGGCAAAATTGCTAGCACTTCAACTGCTGCCTTTTCAGTTGGTAGACTGTGCCCCCTTCCGTGAGTTTGTGGAATGTGCAGTTCCTCAGTGGCAGGTACCCAAACGCCACTTTTTCTCACGGAAGGCGATTCTGGCTCTCTACCGGCATGTGGAAGGCAATGTCCATGCCTCACTGGACAGGGCAGTCAGTGGTAGGGTGCATATTACCGCTGACTCATGGTCCAGCAGGCATGGACAGGGACGTTACCTAAGTTTCACCGTGCATTGGGTGACTCTGCTGGCAGCTGGGAAGGATGAGGACAAGGTGCAGTAGTGTTGGAGGTTGTTCCGCCACCACGCCTCCAAAATGCCACTACTAATGATTGTGAAACACCTCTCTCCTCCACCCCCTCCTCTTCTTCTTCCTCCATGGCCTCTTCCTGTGCTTTGTCCTCGGAACCAGTGGTGCTCCGTAGCCGTTCAAGGGGCTACGCAAGTATGCAGGCCAAAAGATGCCATGCGGTGCTTGAGCTGGTGTGCTTGGGGGACAGAAGCCACACTGGGGAAGAGGTTCTGTCAGCTCTGCAGGGGCAGGTTCAGAGGTGGTTGACGCCATGCCAACTTAAGGCAGGAATGGTGGTTTGCGACAATAGCACCAACCTCTTCTCTGCCCTCTGACAGGGACAAATGACCCATGTGCCCTGTTTGGCTCATGTCCTTAACTTGGTGGTGCAGCAGTTCTTGGGCAGGTACCCGGGCTTACAGGATGTCCTGAGGCAGGCCAGGAAAGTCTGTGTGCATTTCCGCCGGTCATATAATGCCAGTGCTCGGCTGGCAGACCTCCAAAAGGAGTTTAACCTGCCCAAGAACCGCCTAATCTGTGACATGCCCACCAGGTGGAACTCAACATTGGCCATGCTGCAGCGGCTGCACACCCAGCAGAGGGCCATTAATGAGTACCTGTGCAATTATGGCACCAGGACAGGGTCAGGGGAGCTTGTTTTTTTTTCCCACGCCAGTGGGCCATGATCAAGAATGCATGCACTGTCCTGTCACCATTTGAGGCAACGAGGATGGTGAGCAGTGACAGTGCATGCATCAGTGACACTGTCCCCCTTGTCCACCTGTTGGAGCACACGCTGCATGGAACAATGGACAGGGCACTTGAGGCAGAACAGAGGCAGGAAGAGGAGGACTTCCTTAGCTCTCAAGGCCCCCTTTATCCAGACAGTTTTCCTGCGTGCCTGCCGATCACACAGGAAGAGGGAGAGGAGGAGGAGGATTGTGTCAGTATGGAGGTGGAGCCTGGTACTCAGCATCAGCAGCGGTCTTTAAGGGATCAGTCCCAAGAAACACATGGACTTGTACGTAGCTGGGAGGAGGTGGCTGCGGACCATGTCGTCCTTAGTGACCGAGAGGACTCCGGACCGAATGCCTCAGCAAACCTACGCTTCATAGCCTCCCTGATCCTTCAAAACCTGCGTAAGGATCCTCGTATTCGTGGTATCAAGGAGAAGGACCAATATTGGTTGGCAACCCTCCTTGATCCACGTTACAAGGGTAAGGTTGCGGACCTTATCTTGCCAACGCAGAGGGAGCAGAGGATGAAACATCTTCGGGAGGCCTTGCAGAAAGGTCTGTGCAACGCATTCCCAGAGACTGGGAGGTTACAAACTCCTGTTTCTGGACAACGTGTTGCTGAGGCTTGCTCAGCCAAAGAAGGAGCGGTGGAGAAGGTGGCCGTCTGACCGATGCGTTCAGACAATTTTTTGGTCCGCAGCCCCAAGGTATGATCAGTTCCAGCAACCATCGCCAGCGTCTGTTTTTCATGGTGCAGGAATACCTAGGGGCAAGATCTGACTTGGACACCTTTCTCACCGAAAATCCTCTGGGTTACTGGGTTTTGAGGATGGATCACTGGCCAGAGCTTGCACAGTATGCAATTGAGCTACTGGCCTGTCCTGCATCCAGCGTTCTTTCTGAACGCACATTCAGTGCTGCTGGAGGCTTTGTAACCGATCACAGGGTGCGTCTGTCCACCGACTCGGTCAATCGACTGACCTTCATAAAAATGAATCAGTCTTGGATCACCACCAGCTACCAAGCACCTGATGCTGATGTAGCCAAATATTTTTTTTTTAAATCTCAGATCCCTTCAAAGACTGCCTATGCTGATGTTGAGTGACTATCCTGAGTAATTATCCTCTTCCTCCTCAATGATCATGCTGATAGCTTGTAAGAACATTTTTGGTTCTGGGCGCCGCCACCAGTGCCTAAGGCCCAATTTTTCAGCTCCAGGGGCGTGTAATTACAATTTTTGATGCAATACTTTGCAGCAGGGCTCGTTCCTGCGTTCCAACTAGAGTATCTGTGAGGGGTTGCAGTGTTGTGGCACCAGCACCAGTGCCTAAGGCCCAATTTTTCAGCCCCTGTCTAACAGGGGCGTGTAATTACAATTCTTGATCTAACATTTCACAGCAGGGCCCGTTCCTGCTCCCACCAAGAGCGAGTGAGGACTTATGCCCCGTACACACGGTCGGATTTTCCGATGGAAAATGTCCGATCGGAGCGTGTTGTCGGAAATTCCGACCGTGTGTGGGCTCCATCGGACATTTTCCATCGGATTTTCCGACACACAAAGTTGGAGAGCAGGAGATAAAATTTTCCGACAACAAAATCCGTTGTCGGAAATTCCGATCGTGTGTAAAATTTGGGGTTTTCTTTTACTTTCAAGGATAATGGTAAACAGGACACATAGAGAAACCTAACAAGGGTTCTAATCCCTCTCCACTCCATCCAAAACTAAAAAAAAAAAAGTTTTGCATTTAGTTATACAGCTGAACTCTAACCTTCTCCTCAGCCTTGAAAAATTGTACAGGCTCTTCTCTTGTACTGAAATTGCTTACTCTGATTTCACTGCACACTGTAATGCCCCGTACACACGGTCGGATTTTCCGATGGGAAATGTCCGATCGGAGTGTGTTGTCGGAAATTCCGACCGTGTGTGGGCTCCATCGGACATTTTCCATCGGATTTTCCGACATACAAAGTTGGAGAGCAGGAGATAAAATTTTCCGACAACAAAATCCGTTGTCGGAAATTCCGATCGTGTGTACACAAATCCGACGGACAAAGTGACACGCATGCTCAGAATAAAAAAAGAGATGAAAGCTATTGGCCACTGCCCCGTTTATAGTCCCGACGTACGTGTTTTACATCACCGCGTTCAGAACGATCGGATTTTCCGACAACTTTGTGTGACCGTGTGTATGCAAGACAAGTTTGAGCCAACATCCGTCAGAAAAAATCCTAGGATTTTGTTGTCGGAATGTCCGAACAAAGTCCGACCGTGTGTACGGGGCATTACAGTGTTGTGGCACCAGCACCACCACCAAAGGCCCAATTTTTCTGTCTCTGTTCAACAGGGGCATGTAATTACAATTCTTGATCTAATATTTCACAGCAGGGCCCTGTAAGGGCTTACAGTGTTGTGGCCACAACAGCACTTAAGGCCCAAATTTCTGCTGAGTATATAGGGCAGGCCCCTACTTTCAAACATCCAACTTACAAACCACTCCTACTTGCAAACAGAAGGAGATAACAGGAAGTGAGATGAAATCTACCCCTAGGAAGGGAAATTCTCTCCTGTAAGAGTTAATATGGGAAAAACATTTCTCCTTTCCACTGATGCTTTATCACCAATCCTTGTTTCACAAAAAAACCCAAATTTTCAAAAAACATTTGTCATTGGGACAAAAAGTGAGGTGAAATCTTCTGAAGAGGAGCACAGACAGCAAAACAAATGTCACAGGGGTGATAACCCTTCCCTATGTTTTCCAAAAAGCTTAAAGTACATTTTTTGGCTGGAGCTAAACACGTTAAAAATGTACCAGTTCAAACTTACAAACAGATTCTACTTAACAACAAACCTACAGTCCCTGTCTTGTTTGCACCGCCTGTATACTGCTGTTCAGAGTACAGAGCCTGTATACTGCTGTTTCCTTTTTTAATTTGGGTGCGGGGTTCCCCTTAATATCCATACAAGACCCAAAGGGCCTGGTAATGGACTGGGGGGTACCCATGCCGTTTGTCTCACTGATTTTCATCCATATTGCCATGACCCGACATTACATTAAAGCCGCAAGCAGTTTTAAATGACTTTTTTTTACCTTTAAAAATGACATTTTGTGCAGGGACTGTTATAAGCACGGGAAACATGCGCCACTTTACAGGCATACTATAGACACCCCCCCAGGTACAATATTTAAAGGAATATTTCACTTTTTTTTTTTTTACTTTAACCACTTGACGACCGCCTCACGCCGATGTACGTCGGCAAAGTGGCACGGACAGGCAAAATCACGTACAGTGTACGTGATTTGCCTTCCGCGGGTGGGGGGTCCGATCGGACCCCCCCCCGGTGCCCGAGGCGGTCGTCTTTTGTCCAGCGGCGATCGGTGATGAGGGGGAGACCATCCGTTCGTGGCCCCCCCCTCGCGATCGCCGCCGGCCAATCGAATCATTCCTTTGCTGCTGTATGCTAAACAGCAGCAAAGGAAATGATGTCATCTCCCCTCGGGTCGGTATTTTCCGTTCCGGCCCGAGGAGAGAAGACATCAATGTGAGTGCACCAACACACACACACACAGTAGAACATGCCAGGCACACAAAACACCCCGATCCCCCCCCCGATCGCCCCCCGATCCCCCCCCAATCACCCCCCCCCCCCTGTCACAAACTGACACCAGCAGTTTTGTTTTTGTTTTTTTTTTTTTTTTTCTGATTACTGCATGGTGTCAGTTTGTGACAGTTACAGTGTTGGGACAGATACTGTTACCCCCCTGTAGGTCTAGGGTACCCCCCTAACCCCCCCTAATAAAGTTTTAACCCCTTGATCACCCCCCCTCACCAGTGTCACTAAGCGATCATTTTTCTGATCGCTGTATTAGTGTCGCTGGTGACGCTAGTTAGTGAGGTAAATATTTAGGTTCGCCGTCAGCGTTTTATAGCGTCAGGGACCCCCCCTATACTATCTGATAAATGTTTTAACCCCTTGATTGCCCCCTAGTTAACCCTTTCACCACTGATCACCGTATAACCGTTACGGTTGACGCTGGTTAGTTTGTTTATTTTTTATAGTGTCAGGGCACCCGCCGTTTATTACCGAATAAAGGTTTAGCCCCCCGATCGCCCGGCGGTGATATGCGTCGCCCCAGGCAGCGTCAGATTAGCGCCAGTACCGCTAACACCCACGCACGCAGCATGCGCCTCCCTTAGTGGTATAGTATCTGATCGGATCAATATCTGATCCGATCAGATACTATACTAGCGTCCCCAGCAGTTTAGGGTTCCCAAAAACGCAGTGTTAGCGGGATCAGCCCAGATACCTGCTAGCACCTGCGTTTTGCGCCTCCGCCCGGCCCAGCCCAGCCCACCCAAGTGCAGTATCGATCGATCACTGTCACTTACAAAACACTAAACGCATAACTGCAGCGTTCGCAGAGTCAGGCCTGATCCCTGCGATCGCTACCATTTTTTTTGGTAGCATTTTGGTGAACTGGCAAGCACCAGCCCCAGGCGTCAGGTTAGCGCCAGTACCGCTAACACCCACGCACGCAGCATACGCCTCCCTTAGTGGTATAGTATCTGAACGGATCAATATCTGATCCGATCAGATCTATACTAGCGTCCCCAGCAGTTTAGGGTTCCCAAAAACGCAGTGTTAGCGGGATCAGCCCAGATACCTGCTAGCACCTGCGTTTTGCGCCTCCGCCCGGCCCAGCCCACCCAAGTGCAGTATCGATCGATCACTGACACTTACAAAACACTAAACGCATAACTGCAGCGTTCACAGAGTCATGCCTGATCCCTGCGATCGCTAACAGTTTTTTTGGTAGTATTTTGGTGAACTGGCAAGCACCAGCCCCAGGCAGCGTCAGATTAGCGCCAGTACCGCTAACACCCACGCACGCACCGTACACCACCCTTAGTGGTATAGTATCTGATCGCATCAATATCTGATCCGATCAGATCTATACTAGCGTCACCAGCAGTTTAGGGTTCCCAAAAACGCAGTGTTAGCGGGATCAGCCCAGATACCTGCTAGCACCTGCGTTTTGCCCCTCCGCCCGGCCCAGCCCACCCAAGTGCAGTATCGATCGATCACTGTCACTTACAAAACACTAAAAGCATAACTGCAGCGTTCGCAGAGTCAGGCCTGATCCCTGCGATCGCTAACAGTTTTTTGGTAGCGTTTTGGTGAACTGGCAAGCGCCAGCGGCCTAGTACACCCCGGTCGTAGTCAAACCAGCACTGCAGTAACACGTGGTGACGTGGCGAGTCCCATAAGTGCAGTTCAAGCTGGCGAGATGGCAAGCACAAGTAGTGTCCCGCTGCCACCAGAAAGACAAACACAGGCCCGTCGTGCCCATAATGCCCTTCCTGCTGCATTCGCCAATCCTAATTGGGAACCCACCGCTTCTGCAGCGCCCGTACTTCCCCCATTCACATCCCCAACCAAATGCAGTCGGCTGCATGAGAGGCATTTTTATGTCCTCCCGAGTACCCCTACCCAGCGAACGCCCCCAAAAAGATGTTGTGTCTGCAGCTAGCGCGGATATAGGCGTGACACCCGCTATTATTGTCCCTCCTGTCCTGACAATCCTGGTCTTTGCATTGGTGAATGTTTTGAACGCTACCATTCACTAGTTGAGTATTAGCGTAGGGTACAGCATTGCACAGACTAGGCGCACTTTCACAGGGTCTCCCAAAATGCCATCGCATTTTGAGAGACCCGAACCTGGAACCGGGTACCGTTATAAAAGTTAGTTACAAAAAAAGTGTAAAAAAAAAAAAAAATATGAAATAAAAAAAAATAGTTGTTTTATTGTTCTCTCTCTCTCTATTCTCTCTCTCTATTGTTCTGCTCTTTTTTACTGTATTCTATTCTGCAATGTTTTATTGTTATTGTTATTATGTTTTATCATGTTTGTTTTTCAGGTGTGTAATTATTTACACTTTACTGTGCTTTATTGTTAACCATTGTTAACCATTTTTTTGTCTTCAGGTACGCCATTCACGACTTTGAGTGGTTATACCAGAATGATGCCTGCAGGTTTAGGTATCATCTTGGTATCATTCTTTTCAGCCAGCGGTCGGCTTTCATGTAAAAGCAATCCTAGCGGCTAATTAGCCTCTAGACTGCTTTTACAAGCCGTGGGAGGGAATGCCCCCCCCCCCCCCACCGTCTTCCGTGTTTTTCTCTGGCTCTCCTGTCTCAACAGGGAACCTGAGAATGCAGCCGGTGATTCAGCCAGCTGACCATAGAGCTGATCAGAGACCAGAGTGGCTCCAAACATCTCTATGGCCTAAGAAACCGGAAGCTACGAGTATTTCATGACTTAGATTTCGCCGGATGTAAATAGCGCCATTGGGAAATTGGGGAAGCATTTTATCACACCGATCTTGGTGTGGTCAGATGCTTTGAGGGCAGAGGAGAGATCTAGGGTCTAATAGACCACAATTTTTTCAAAAAAGAGTACCTGTCACTACCTATTGCTATCATAGGGGATATTTACATTCCCCGAGATAACAATAAAAATGATTAAAAAAAAAAATATGAAAGGAACAGTTTAAAAGTAAGATTAAAAAAGCAAAAAAATAATAAAGAAAAAAAAAAAAAAAAAAAAAAACACCCCTGTCGCCCCCTGCTCTCGCGCTAAGGCGAACGCAAGCGGCGGTCTGTCGTCAAACGTAAACAGCAATTGCACCATGCATGTGAGGTATCACCGCGAAGGCCAGATCGAGTGCAGTAATTTTTCCAGTAGACCTCCTCTGTAAATCTAAAGTGGTAACCTGTAAAGGCTTTTGAAGGCTTTTAAACATGTATTTATTTTGTTGCCACTGCACGTTTGTGCGCAATTTTAAAGCATGTCATGTTTGGTATCCATGTACTCGGCCTAAGATCATCTTTTTTATTTCATCAAACATTTGGGCAATATAGCGTGTTTTAGTGCATTAAAATTAAAAAAAGTGTGTTTTTTCCCCAAAAAATGCGTTTGAAAAATCGCTGCGCAATTACTGTGTGAAAAAAAAAAATGAAACACCCACCATTTTAATCTGTAGGGCATTTGCTTTAAAAAAATATATAATGTTTGGGGGTTCAAAGTAATTTTTTTGCAAAAAAAAAAAACTTTTTCATGTAAACAATAAGTGTCAGAAAGGGCTTTGTCTTCAAGTGGTTAGAAGAGTGGGTGATGTGTGACATAAGCTTCTAAATGTTGTGCATAAAATGCCAGGACAGTTCAAAACCCCCCCAAATGACCCCATTTTGGAAAGTAGACACCCCAAGCTATTTGCTGAGAGGCATGTCGAGTCCATGGAATATTTTATATTGCGACACAAGTTGCGGGAAAGAGACAAATTTTTTTTTTTTTTTTTTTTTTTTGCACAAAGTTGTCACTAAATGATATATTGCTCAAACATGCCATGGAAATATGTGAAATTACACCCCAAAATACATTCTGCTGCTTCTCCTGAGTACGGGGATACCACATGCGTGAGACTTTTTGGGAGCCTAGCCGCGTACGGGACCCCGAAAACCAAGCACCGCCTTCAGGCTTTCTAAGGGCGTGAATTTTTGATTTCACTCTTCAGTGCCTATCACAGTTTCGGAGGCCATGGAATGCCCAGGTGGCACAAAACCCCCCCAAATGACCCCATTTTGGAAAGTAGACACCCCAAGCTATTTGCTGAGAGGTATAGTGAGTATTTTGCAGACCTCACTTTTTGTCACAAAGTTTTGAAAATTGAAAAAAGAAAAAAAAAAATGTTTTTTCTTGTCTTTCTTCATTTTCAAAAACAAATGAGAGCTGCAAAATACTCACCATGCCTTTCAGCAAATAGCTTGGGGTGTCTACTTTCCAAAATGGGGTCATTTGGGGGGGTTTTGTGCCACCTGGGCATTCCATGGCCTCCGAAACTGTGATAGGCAGTAAAGAGTGAAATCAAAAATTTTCACCCTTAGAAATCCTGAAGGCAGTGATTGGTTTTCGGGGTCCAGTACGCGGCTAGGCTCCCAAAAAGTCCCACACATGTGGTATCCCCATACTCAGGAGAAGCAGCTAAATGTATTTTGGGGTGCAATTCCACATATGCCCATGGCCTGTGTGAGCAATATATCATTTAGTGACAACTTTATGAAAAAAAATAAAAAATAAAAGTGTCACTTTCCCGCAACTTGTGTCAAAATATAAAATATTCCATGGACTCAATATGCCTCTCAGCAAATAGCTTGGGGTGTCTACTTTCCAAAATGGGGTCATTTTGGGGGGTTTTGTGCCATCTTGGCATTCCATGGCCTCCGAAACTGTGATAGGCAGTGAAGAGTGAAAGCAAAAATTTACACCCTTAGAAATCCTGAAGGCGGTGATTGGTTTTCGGGGCCCCGTACGCGGCTAGGCTCCCAAAAAGTCCCACACATGTGGTATCCCCATACTCAGGAGAAGCAGCTAAATGTATTTTGGGGTGCAATTCCACATAGGCCCATGGCCTGTGTGAGCAATATATCATTTAGTGACCACTTTTTGTAAATATTTTTTTTTTTTTTTTTTGTCATTTTTCAATCACTTGGGACAAAAAAAATAAATATTCAATGGGTTCAACATGCCTCTCAGCAATTTCCTTGGGGTGTCTACTTTCCAAAATGGGGTCATTTGGGGGGCTTTTGTACTGCCCTGCCATTTTAGCACCTCAAGAAATGACATAGGCAGTCATAAACTAAAAGCTGTGTAAATTCCAGAAAATGTACCCTAGTTTGTAGACGCTATAACTTTTGCGCAAACCAATAAATATACGCTTATTGACATTTTTTTTACCAAAGACATGTGGCCGAATACATTTTGGCCTAAATGTATGACTAAAATTTAGTTTATTGGATTTTTTTTAGAACAAAAAGTAGAAAATATCATTTTTTTTCAAAATTTTCGGTCTTTTTCCGTTTATAGCGCAAAAAATAAAAACCGCAGAGGTGATCAAATACCATCAAAAGAAAGCTCTATTTGTGGGAAGAAAAGGACGCAAATTTCGTTTGGGTACAGCATTGCATGACCGCGCAATTAGCAGTTAAAGCGACGCAGTGCCAAATTGGAAAAAGACCTCTGGTCCTTAGGCAGCATAAAGGTCCGGGGCTCAAGTGGTTAAGCATCATTAAAATCAATGTTTCCGAAAAAACGGTTGTTTTTAAAAGTTTTTTTTGCATTGATACCTGTCCCCTGGGGCAGGACCCGGGTCCCCAAACCCTTTTTAGGAGAATACCATGAACATTCGAGCCCCATAGACGTCAATGGGGTTCTAACGTTCCTGGTGCAAAATGAACCAGGGGGTGTTCGGCTCATCCCTAGTGTCTACTTTCCAAAATAGGGTCATTTGGGGGGGGGGGTTGTGCCACCTGGGCATTCCATTGCCTCTGAAACTGTGATAGGCAGTGAAGAGTGAAATCAAAAATTTACGCCCTTAGAAAGCCTGAAGGTGGTGCTTGGTTTTCGGGGTCCCGTACGCGGCTAGGCTCCCAAAAAGTCTCACACATGTGGTATCCCCATACTCAGGAGAAGCAACGGAATGTATTTTGGGGTGTAATTTCACATATTCCCATGGCATGTTTGAGCAATATATCATTTAGTGACAACTTTGTGCAAAAAAAAAAAAAAATGTGTCTTTTTCCCGCAACTTGTGTCACAATATAAAATATTCCATGGACTCGACATGCCTCTCAGCAAATAGCTTGGGGTGTCTACTTTCCAAAATGGGGTCATTTGGGGGGGGGGGTTTGAACTGTCCTGGCATTTTATGCACAACATTTAGAAACTTATGTCACACATCACCCACTCTTCTAACCACTTGAAGACAAAGCCCTTTCTGACACTTTTTGTTTACATGAAAAAATATTTTTTTTTTGCAAGAAAATTACTTTGAACCCCCACACATTATATATTTTTTTTAAAGCAAATGCCCTACAGATTAAAATGGTGGGTGTTTCATTTTTTTTTTTCACACAGTATTTGCGCAGCGATTTTTCAAACGCATTTTTTTGGGGAAAAACACACTTTTTTAAATTTGAATGCACTAAAACACACTATATTGCCCAAATGTTTGATGTAATAAAAAAGATGATCTTAGGCCGAGTACATGGATATCAAACATGACATGCTTTAAAATTGTGCACAAACGTGCAGTGGCGACAAACTAAATACATTTTTAAAAGCCTTTACAGGTTACCACTTTAGATTTACAGAGGAGGCCTACTGCTAAAATTACTGCCCTCGATCTGACCTTCGCGGTGATACCTCACATGCATGGGGCAATTGCTGTTTACATTTGACGCCAGACCGACGCTTGCGTTCGCCTTTGCGCGAGAGAGGGGGGGGGCAGGGGTGATTTTTTTTTTCTTTATTATTTTTTTGCTTTTTTATCTTATTTTAAAACTGTTCCTTTCATTTTGTTAAATAATTTTTATTGTTATCTCAGGGAAGGTAAATATCCCCTATGATAGCAATAGGTTGAGATTGGTACTATTTTTTGAAAAAAATGGGGTCTATTAGACCCTAGATCTCTCCTTTGCCCTCAAAGCATCTGACCATACTAAGATTGGTGTGATAAAATGCCTTCCCAATTTCCCAATGGCGCTGTTTACAACCGGCGAAATCTAAGTCATGAAGTGCTCGTAGCTTCTGGTTTCTTAGGCCATAGAGATGTTTGGAGCCACTCTGGTCTCTGATCAGCTCTATGGTCAGCTGGCTGAATCACCGGCTGCATTCTCAGGTTCCCTGTTGGGACAGGAGAGCCAGAGAAAAACATGGAAGACGGTGGGGGGGGGGGCATTCCCTCCCACTGCTTGTAAAAGCAGTCTAGAGGCTAATTAGCCGCTAGGATTGCTTTTATGTGAAATCCGACCACTGGCTGAAAAGAATGATACCAAGATGATACCTAAACCTGCAGGCATCATTCTGGTATAACCACTCAAAGTCCAGCAACATACCAGTACGTTGCTGGTCCTTGTTGGGCATATATTGTAATCTTTTTTTCATTCAGCCTGTGGGCTGAACGAAAAAAAGAGATTGATCGGTGGGTATGCCCACCATTAGAATACCTCCCTTCATCCACCCACTTCTAATGATGGGCATACATGCACCATTTATATATGCCGAAGCATGGGGGCATTCGCCCCAAAAGTTAGGAACAAATCGCTCCTCCGCCCCTGCTGCCCCCATGCTTCGGCATATATCACCTCCGCTGGAGTCACGGCTTTATATGTCGTGGGAGCAAACGCTGTTGCTGTCAAGATAAATAAATCTGCGCTGCAGCTGAATGGCGTACCTGAAGACAAAAAAATGGTTAACAATAAAACACAGTAATTGGTAAAGTATAAAAAATTGCATACCTGAAAAGCAAACATGATAAAACATAATAACAATAAAACATTGCAGAATAGAATACAGTAAAAAAGAGCAGAACAATAGAGAGAGAATAGAGAGAGAGAGAACAATAAAACGACAACTATTTTTTTTTTTTTTATATATATATATTTATTTTTTTTTTGTAACTGTAACTTTTGTAACTGTAACCGGTTCCAGGTTCGGGTCTCTCAAAATGTGATGGCATCTTGGGAGAATCTGTGAAAGTGTGCCTAGTCTGTGCAATGCTGTACCCTACGCTAATACTCAACTAGTGAATGGTAGCGTTCAAAACATTCACCAATGCAAAGACAAGGATTGTCAGGACAGGAGGGACAATAATAGCGGGTGTCACGCCTATATCCGCGCTTGCTGCAGACACGACATCTTTTTTGGGGGGTTCGTTGGGTAGGGGTACTCGGGAGGACATAAAGAAAATGCCTCTCATGCAGCCGACTGCATTTGGTTGGGGATGTGAATGGGGGAAGTACGGGTGCTGCAGAAGTGGTGGGTTCGCAATTAGGATTGGCGAATGCAGCAGGAAGGGCATTATGGGCACGACGGGCCTGTGTTTGTCTTCTTCTTGGTGGCAGCGGGACACTACTTGTGCTTGCCACCTCACCAGCTTGAACTGCACTTATGGGACTAGCAACGTCTGCAAGTGTTACTGCAGTGCTGGTTTGACTACGACCGGGTGTACTAGGCCGCTGGTGCTTGCCAGTTCACCAAAACGCTACCAAAAAAACTGTTAGCGATCGCAGAGATCAGGCCTGACTCTGCGAACGCTGCAGTTATGCGTTTAGTGTTTTGTAAGTGACAGTGATCGATCAATACTGCACTTGGGTGGGCTGGGCTGGGCTGGGCTGGGCGGAGGGGCAAAACGCAGGTGCTAGCAGGTATTTGGGCTGCTCCTGCTAACACTGCGTTTTTGGGAACCCTAAACTGCTGGGGACGCTAGTATAGATCTGATCGGATCAGATATTGATCCGTTCAGATACTATACCACTAAGGGAGGTGTACGGTGTGTGTGTGGGTGTTAGCGCTACTGGCACTAACCTGACGCTGCCTGGGGCTGGTGCTTGCCAGTTCACCAAAACGCTACCAAAAAAACTGTTAGCAATCGCAGGGATCAGGCCTGACTCTGCGAACGCTGCAGTTATGCGTTTAGTGTTTTGTAAGTGACAGTGATCGATCGATACTGCACTTGGGTGGTCTGGGCTGGGCTGGGCGGGGCAGAGTGGCAAAACGCAGGTGCTAGCAGGTATCTGGGCTGATCCCGCTAACACTGCGTTTTTGGGAACCCTAAACTGCTGGGGACGCTAGTATAGATCTAAACGAATCAGATATTGATCCGTTCAGATACTATACCACTAAGGGAGGTGTATGGTGCGTGAGTGGGTGTTAGCGGTACTGGCGCTAACCTGACGCTGCCTGGGGCGACGCAGACCCTATCTAACCCTAAAACCTAACTTATATCACCGCTGGGCGATCAGGGGCCTAAACCTTTATTAGGTAATAAACGGCGGGTGCCCTGACACTATAAAAAATTAACTAACCAGCGTCACCTGTAACAGTTATACGGTGATCAGTGGTGAAAGGGTTAACTAGGGGGAAATCAAGGGGTTAAAACCTTTATTAGGTAGTATATGGGGGTCCCTGATGCTATAAAACGCTGACGGCGAACCTCAATATTTACCTCCCTAACTAGCGTCACCAGTGACACTAATACAGCGATCAGAAAAATGATCGCTTAGTGACACTGGCGACGGGGGGTAATCAAGGGGGTTAAAACTTTATTAGGGGGGTTAGGGGGGTACCCTAGACCTAAAGGGGGCTAACACTAACTGCCCTACCACACTAACTGTCACAAACTGACACCAATGCAGTAATCAGAAAAAAAAGAACTGCTTGGTGTCACTGTGACGGGGGGGGGGGTGATTGGGGGGGTGATGGGGGGTGAAAAGTATGCCTGGCGTGTTCTACTGTGTGTGTTGTGTTGTGCAACTCACTGAGATGTCTTCTCTCCTCGGCACCGGAACGGAAAATACCAAGCCGAGGAGAGATGACATCACTTCCTCTGCCGCTGTTTACTATACAGCAGCAGAGGAAGGATTTCATTGGCTGGGAGCGATCGCGAGGGGGGCCTCCCCCTCACCTCTGATCGCTCCCGGACAGAAGCCGACCACCTCGGGCACCGGGGGGTCCGATTGGACCCCCCGCCCCCGGGAGGCAGATCACGTACAGGTACGTGATTTTGCCTGCCCGTGCCATTCTGCCGCAGTATATCTGCGTGAGGCGGTCGGCAAGAGGTTAAAATGCAAATCAATTCATAACATTTTTGAAATGCGTTATTCTGGCTATTTTTGTTGTTATTCTGTCTATCACTGTTAAAATAAACCCACCATTAAAATTAAAGACTGATCATTTGTTTGTCAGTGTGCAAATGTGCAAAATCATCAGGGGATCAAATACTTTTTTGCCTCACTGTATATTTGCAAATGTGTGCAACTAAACCCTCTGTTTTAATAGTGAATTAGAAAGGGTCAATTCGTTTTTTCTGCAGGCTAGCTGGTAAGTGTTCTGGAAAATATTTGTCGGTTTGTGATGTGCATTGGCCTTCCCTGTGCACCTTACTGCAAAGGCTAGTTATAAATTGGGGTGGTTGCCATCTTTTTGTTTGCTGGATATGGCATAGGGACACACTGGACGTCTTCACTGCCATTGTGCTCTTGTTGAACGTCCAATATGTTCCTGTGCCTTTAAGGAAGAGTGGGCTCCATGCAGGTAAACCTTCCCCCTTATTTATCCACTGCTATATGTGCTCCAACCAGAAGACTCTCAAAAATATAGAGGCGGGGTCAATTTGTTTTTTTTTTTAAGGCTATCTATTAAGCGTGCTGGGAAATATTTGTCACTTTGTGACAGGAGAGATTGAGTCCAAAGACCCCAGATTTTATCAAAGTATTTCAAGGAACCCCTTGTAGTATATGTAAGTTGGTACAGTAGACAAGATCTTCTTTTTTGCATAGAAGAAAAAAGTAGCTGCAACAGTATGAAAACCAATTTGAAAGGTCCTCCACCAAACTCAACAGGCTTACCTTAGGACACAGAACATTTGGGAGACCCATGGCTGACTCCAGAATCCAAATATTTGTGACCAGCATCTTTGTATCTCTGGGCGTAACTACAAGACATGGTAGAAATCTGCCACCTGGCCACAAAGGTGTAACCATAGGGGGGGTCTGTCTAATATTTTGTTTATACAAACATTGGGGGGCATAATACATTTGGTGGTATAGTTTAAATTGTATAAGTCTATCTTTGGACAATATTACCGAGGTCCTTAGGTGTGCACCCAGGGTGTGTCAGGTGTGCCTGGGCACACCCCGATCACCCTGTGCAGTGCCAATTTTTCCTGCTTCCTGGCACCCCCTCTCCCCCCTGCAGTGCTGTCAGCTTCTCTCCTCTCCTCTCCTGTCAACTGCTGCGGGGGATGTTTCAGGATTGAGAGTGAGGGAAGGGGCCAGTAAATATTTCATTTACCGGCCCCTTCCTTTTCTGAATGAACACAGGGGGGTTGATTTACTAAAGGCAAATAAACTGTGCAAGAGCAGTTGCTCCAAGATAAGGGAAATTTCGCTATGAAAAGAATCCTCAATTATGTGCAAAAAAAAAAATGCATTTTTGCTTGCGCATGATTGGATGATGGAAGTCAGCAGAGCATCTGCTCATTTAACAAAGTGAGACATCAGGGGTCTGTTTAGACTCTTGATATTTCACCAAAGTCCCCCAATGGGGCTCCTAAAAAAATTGTAAAAAAAAAGGTATAAAAAATCAAATTAAAATTGTAAGAAATATTAAAAATAAAAACTACTGACACAAAATCTCTGCTCTACTGACACGTCCACTCTGGAGAGCACACCCTAATGCAAAAGGCTGCACACACTAATGCCGAGGTCTTACATGTTTCCTCAACATCCTCCCAATCTTCGTCTGACAACTGAGGGATCATCTTGTAGCATTTGGACCTGACATTTGGAGGGAGATGGAAAATTAGTTGTTACAAAACTTTAGTAAAAACATACTTAATATGAACTTTAGCTTCATTATTTATTGTTATTATATGTGCAGTATAGAACGGTAGGGCAATAAAATATCTCTTGCTGCAGCATGATAAATGTGGCCCATGGGTGGACATATTTGAAATCCTGACTTCTGCTGAGTTTCACTCACATCTGAACTTGCACATAGCATGCAGAGATTGGAAGTCCTGAGGATCTGTGATAACTAATAGATTAGTAATAACTAATAGATCACTCTGCCTTCTCCAAGGCTGCTTATGAGATTTAAAACTTAATGCGAACTGTGTTTTTTCAAATACCTTTTAACTGTATATCAGTTCTAGACTGAAGCCGGCACAAGCTGAATCCCTCATAACCTACTTATCTGTGTGTGTTGGGATCACTACACCTACATTTCCAGCTTTGTCAATGTGCTACTTTTATTACAATGATGCCTTGCTAGTTGTTAGGTTTGTTTCATATTTTATATTAGGAAGCAGCAGTAATGTGTAATAAACCTGCGTAAAAGTGCCTATATGTCAAATAGCAATAACATAACAGCAGCACTCATGGATATTTAAACACATAAAAATATATAAACATAAGTATACAAAAATGTATTGTGCTGTCTTTTTAAATTCACCACAATCCTAATACATTCATTCCCTCACAAGTATCATACAGTGGGGAAAATAATTAGTTGATCCCTTGCAGATTTTGTAAGTTTGCTAACTTACAAAGAAATTAAGGGTCTATAATATGTTATCATAGGTGTATTTTACAATACATGGCCCCATCCATTGGCCCTTTAATGCAGCAAAGTCCCTCTATACCTTTAGCAGAGAAACAGCCCCAAAGCATCATGTTTCCACCTCCGTGCTTGACTGTAGGGATGGTGTTCTTAGGGTCAACATTTTTCTTCCTCTAAACATGGCAAGTCCCCCTCCTCAAGGCACATATACAGTCATGCCAATGAACATCTAAAAGATTCAGAGAAGGATTGGGAGAAAGTACTGTGGTCAGATGAGACCAAAATTGAGCTCTTTGGCATGAGCTCGACTCACCATGTTATGAGGAAGAAAAATGCTGACTATCATTCTAAGAACACCATAACTACAGTCAAGCACAGAGGTGAAAACATGATGCTTTGGGGCTGTTTCTCTGCTAAAGGTATAGGCTGACTTTGCCGCATTGAGAGGCCGATGTACGGGGCTCTGTGTTGTAAAATTGTGGATGAGAACCTTCTTCTCTCAGCCAGAGCACTGAAGATGGGTCATGGATGGGTCTTTCAGGATGACAATGACCTATACCACCAAGACAACAAAGGAGTGGCTCAAAAAGAAGCACATTAAGATCATAATGTTGCCTAGTAAGTCTCCAAACCTTAATCCTATAGAAAATTTATGGAGGGAGCTGAAATTTCAAGTTGCCAAGAGACAGCCAAGAAACCTTAAGGATTTAGCGAAGTCCTGTAAAGAAGAGTGGACCAAAATCCCTCTTGGGATGTGTGCAAACCTGGTAACCAACTACAAGAAACGTCTTACCTCTGTGCTTGCCAACCAGGGTTTCTCCACCAAGTACTAAGTCATGTTTTGCATTGAGGATCAAATACTTATTTTACTCACTGAACTGCAACTCAATTTATAACATTTGTATCATGTGTTTTTTATGGATTTTTGGTTGATATTCTGCCTCTTTCATTTAAAATATACATATGATAAAAATGATAGACCCTTCATTTCTTTGTAAGTGGGCAAATTTACAAAATCTGCAGGGGATCAAATAATTATTTTCCCCACTGTATATGCAAAACAATAATCATAAATATACAAAAAATGTGATATCAAAATACTTCCATATAGCATAAAAGAAAGTCCCATATAAACGTCCTTCGTGAACAAAATGATTCCTTCTTTGCCACCACCACTTCCAGTGCGCCAACCACCGACAAACACGGCTGCTTACCAGAAACTTAGACCTCAATATTCAGAAGATCTCACAGTGCTTTTTAGGAACAATGCTCAGATCCCAGATGAATGGATGGCTCTCACACTCACTCCCAGTAGCAGTGATCCCACAGTAAACCTCACGCACAGAGAATGAGAACCGCATAGTATAGTAGATCCCAACTCACTCACTTTTATTAAAAAATTTAGGGCATATACTCACAAACGAGGGAGGAATTCAAGCATAACACCAGCATCTGCTGGTCCTGCGGGTGGACATGATGGCATCATTGCTAGGCTCTTTCCTACGCGTTTCAGCCTACTGGACATCTTCCCAGAGACTTCAGACTGCTTGAGGTATATTGTGCAATCATAATAACCGTGAGTGAGTGGACATTTGTATCCGTTTTTTTATGTTGTATGGGACTGTATTGATAGCAGTAAAAGTGAGACTTCCATTTAAAAAAAAACAAAGGGTCATTCGGTCTTTGGTTCCTTCTCTGCAGTTTTTTGGGAACTGTCCTTGGCAGGATCTTTTGAGTGCTACTAAGTGCCCTTTTGGATCTCCTGTTTATTTTAAATGTAGCTGGGTGCTGCCTGCTGATTCTGTGTATTTCCACCTGCCCCCCCCCCCCCACTGAGTAGCATGGCATGCTGTGACAGGGGAGAGGTGTAGCTGTGGGCTCTGTGTGAAATTCCCCCAGTCATCCCCCCCTCCTGTCAGCAGCATTGAGTCCCCTTAAAAAGGAAGCGGATTGGAGTGCAGCTGCTCATTTCCCCCTCCTCCTGATGATGCAAGCAGATGAAGGACACTGAGACATGCAGTCCTCTCAGGAGCGCTACTCATTTTAGACTATGGGCTATGAACTACAACTACCACAGAGCCCTGCTTAAAGAGGGAGAAAAAAGCAAGAGTTTTCCCAGGCAAAACAAGTTCTCCAGGGAGACGGTGCAGTTCAGAGCAGTACTGTGCTATCTGGACCATTCCAAAAAGAGAGACAGAGCCATTGCTGTGTGGGGAAACCACAGAGTACAGAGCTGTGACCTGAGCGCAGAGGGATGGAACTAGTGCCGGGATACAGACTTTGCTATGCTACAGACCAGAGTCGCCCCAGGCAATGAAGAGTAAGCAGACACCTAACCAGAGGGACCACTTCTACTGTGTTGCTGGGTTTGGTGAGAGGGCCTTGCGGCAATGACTTGTTGCTAGCATTAGAGACTGTGCCCTTAGGAACTGACTACACAGCTACCATATAGCTATAGAGCTGCCTGTAGGCCTTTTTGACTGTCCTCAAGAGTGGCAATGATGTTATTGGGTTCTAATCCTAGCTGGCTGAAGTTTCAGGTACTCACTTTTGTTGCCACTGGTTTAGTGGCTGTGTGTTGAGTTATTTTGAGGAGACAGCAAATTTACACTGTTATACAAGCTGTACACTCACTACCTTACATTGTAGCAAAGTGTCATTCTTTAGTGTTGTCACATGAAAAGATATAATAAAATATTTCCAAAAATGTGAGGGGGTGTACTCACTTTTTTTAGATACTGTGTGTATATATATATATATATATATATATATATATATATATATATATATATATATATATATATATTGTATATATGTTTATAATGTTATTTTACTCATGTAATTATAATGTGTTTATAATATAATTTGAATTCTATCTGTTGTTGTTTAGTCCTTTAGTCGCGCCCGACTCTTCGTGACCTAATGGACCATAGCACGCCAGGCTTTTCTGTTCTTCACTGCCTCCCGAAGCGTGCTTTGTAGCAAAGTGTCATTGCTTCAGTGATGTCACATGAAAAGATATAATAAAATATTTACAAAAATGTGAGGGGTGTACTCACTTTTGTGAGATTCTATCTATCTATCTATCTATCTATCTATCTATCTATCTATCTATCTATCTATCTATCTATATAGATAGATAGATAGATAGATAGATAGATAGATAGATAGATATACACGGATCAGTCATATATTTTATAACCACCTACCTAATATTGCGTGGGTCTCCTTTTGCCACCAAAACAGCCTTGACCCATCTAAGCATGGACTCCACTAGACATCCATGGTGGGGCCTCTATAGATCAGATTTGTTTTTCCAGCACATTCCACAGATGTTCGATTGGATTGAGATCTGGAGAGTTTGGAGGCCAAGTCAACATCTTAAATTCGTTGTTGTATTCCTCAAACCCTCCTTGATCCGTTTTTGCAATGTGACTGGGCATATTATCCTGCTAAAAGAGACCACTGCCATCAGGGAATACCATTTCCATGAAGGGGTGTACTTGGTCAGCGACAATGTTTAGGTAGGTGGTACATGTCAAGTAACAACCATGTGAATTGCAGGACCACGATTTCCCAGCAGAACATTGCCCAAAGCATCAAACTGCCTCTGCCGACTTGTCTTCTTCCCATACTGCATTCTGGTGCCATCTCTTCCCCAGATAAGCAATGCACATACACCTGGTCATTCACATACCAGACATCAGACCAGGCCACCTTCTTTCATTGCTCTGTGGTCCAGTTGTGATACTCACATGCCCATTGTAGGCTCTTTTGGCTGTGGACACGGGTCAGAATGGGGCACCCTGACTGGTCTGAGGCTATGCAGTCCTAACACACTGTGATGCCCATTTTTTCTTCTTTATTTGAGGAACACAATAACTAGTTTGAGGTGTTGAAGTTCAGTCCATGGAGGCCCCACCTCACAGGTAACAGGATCTAAAGGATCTGCTACTCACATCTTGGTGCCAGATACCACAGCATAATTTCAGAGCTCCAGTGGCATCTATGTCCTGATGGGTTAGGGGTGTTTTGGTGGTAAAAGGGGGACTTACTCAATATTAGGTGGGAGGCATAAAGATATGGCTGATCGGCATATAGCTTAAGATGCTAAACTAGATCAGAGCATTCAGAACTTTTACATATTTAAATTTACATTCTGGAGTTAGAAAATGAAAGGTTGCTCTGGGCAACATCGCTCCTTTTCCTTTGTTCGGATATTTGAAAAATATTCAGTACAATCATTTACAGGAAAACCTAATTTAAAATTATTAGACATAAAAATACATTTAATAGCAAAGATGCTAAATACAAGACAATATCATGATGCTACAAAGCAGTATGTGAATGCTGTTATCACTTTTACATTAAAGGTTTATGATTGTTGCCAAATAATCAGCAATGGAAAATCAAGCTTTTGGCTCATTTCAGCACTTCCAACACCTTTGTGGAAAGCTACAAAAGTACTTGCTGCTGCTTTCCGTCTAGACGCTGCAGAGAATTAATTTTGTATTACACTGTATAATTGCTCATTGACAGACTTGGCAAAAGCATGCCACTTCATTCACACGTTTATGACTGGCCGTATACAGTAACATAAATTCCGGCATATTTCCCTGCGAGGAATGCACTTTTAAGTACTTGCATAAACATGCATATGCATACATGGGAAGGCCCTGGACACAGAAAATTCCATCTAGAGTTGTACGTCGCCATGCCATACGTGTGTTTGCATAGGTACTTACTTATAAATGCATATAGCTGCGTACAAATGATTGACATTTTAATGCATTAGATGTGGACTCCTTGGTGGCAAAGATGCCAGAACTTGCTGCGGGAACCAGCGTGATTCCAGCGCGGGTTCCTGCATTGCATGTCTCTCACAGGCAGTTCACTCTGCCCTATGCGAATCGCTGCGGGTGTCAATACGAAGTTAATGACACCCCCAGACTGGATCGCAGATAACAGTGTGAAATGGTGCAGGAATTGGACCGCATGGGTGTGAACACAAAGTGCCGACAAAAAAAAGAGTCAATCTGTATGGCTGAATTTGCATCGCACAAACATTGCATGTGATCTGCACAGCAATGCGGTGCGATTCACATGCGATGTCTGACATCGCAATAGTGTGAACCCAGCCTCAAGCCAGATTTGGCTGGGTGCATGAGCCCCAATTGGTAGCAATTTAGGTCTGAATGACTATATTCCTGATATGCCCCAATATGCTGCAAATGTAATTATTATTATAAAAAGCTTTTATCAATAAGGATAATCTAAACCCACAAACAAACATGTAATATATTGCAGCTTACCAGTCCTTAGATATGGTGGCTCCATTTGTTTTCTTTTTTCACTTTTTTTTCCTTTGTTTTCACCTGGTAATCCTGCCACTATCTCTCACTTTTTGCCGTAGGGTGACAATGAACACTCCCTGTACTGTATATATGGGGAAACAGCATTGTCTCTTTATGCCGCGTACACACGAGCGGATTTCTCGCCGGAAAAAGATATGACGGCTTTTCCGACGGGATTCCGCTCAAGTTTGCCTTGCGTACACACGGTCACGCAAAAGTTCGCTGAAATTACGACCGTCAAGAACGCAGTGATGTACGACACTACGACGAGCCGAGAAAATGAAGTTCAATTCTTCCGAGCATGCGTCAAATTGTTTCCGAGCATGCGTAGGGATTTTGCATGTCGGAATTGCCACAGACGATCGCATTTTCGGATAGGAACATTTCCCGACCGAAAAATTGAGAGCATGCTCTCAATCTTTTGCTGGCTGGAATTCCGCCAGCAAAAGACCGATGGAGCATACACACGGTCGCATTTTCCGACGAAAAACTCTCATCTGTCTTTTGTGGGCCGAAATTCCGATCGTGTGTACGCGGCATTAGAGGAGAGAGGGTGTTATGACTGGTCCATGCACAGCCCTTTCTGCTCTATGGGCAGCCGGAAATAAACTGTCCGTTTACACCCGGCTGCCCCCTGATCCTATCCAGCCAGCCGGAAGGGAACGGATCCCCTTCTGGTTTATTTTGCCAGATCGGACCCAGAGGTAGCAAGTCCATTTACATCCAGTGCTCCATAGATGAGAATGGCAGGTTCTGGCTTAAAACAGATCAAAATTCTAGTGTGAAAGGGGCCTAATTGGCCAGCAGTATCTGCGTGAGCTGTTCTTGATTGCAGATACTGCATTGGCCAGCATTATCTGTGTGACCTGTCTGTCTTTTCTTGCAGGTACTGCTGGCCAGTAACTCCCCTAACCCATTAATTAGCTTCCCTGCACAGATTCACAGAGCTAAAAGCTCTATTTTGAGTCCATTCAAGGTTCTTATTTTAAAGGGTAACTCCACTTTCGTGAGGAATAAAAAATATCAAATAAAGAAAAAAGAATATAGCGTATACAATTGTGATACAAGTCATATTGTAATTGAATGTTATTAAAATTACCTTTACTTTTCAATCTGCAGCCGCTGTAATTTTCTGAAAATGCAATGCAATATGGCTACCTGCAGTTGCTCTGTACACAGAATGTGTACACAACGCCCCCCAGAAAAATCCTGCTTGCGTGATTGGCTTACTGATTTTCCTTGAAGTCTGCACTAGGATACAGCTCAGATTTCCGGCAACCCCTGCAACAAAAATGTCATTTTTGGTGAGATACTTTTTAATAGGAAATCACGTCTATGCCCCCATTCACACATATGCGATGTGGAAACCAGCGCAATTCCAGTGCTGATTCCCACATTGCATCTCCCTTGTAGGCACTTCACACTGCCCTCTGCAAACCACTGCGGGTATCAAAACAAAGTTAATGACACCCCCAGATCGGTTTGCAGATCGCAGCGCGAACTGTGAATTCGGACAGGAATCGGATCCCATGGATGTGAATACCCATGCGATCCGATTCCAGTGCGGGGGAAAAAAAGGTTCCTGCACCTTTTCGTGCAAATCCAATGCAAGTTCAGCCAAACAACTGTATGGCTGAATTCGCATTGCACAGAAATTGCATGTGATCTGCACAGCAATGCTGTGCGAATCACATGCAATGTTTGTGTTCACAAAGAGGAACCCAGTCCAAAAAGGATGCAGACCCTGCAATCTTCCCCATTAGAGGCCTGCAGGTGCAGCAGCTGGTTGATAATTATGAAACCAC
Organism: Lithobates septentrionalis; assembly: GCA_037952835.1. Taxonomy (NCBI): domain Eukaryota; kingdom Metazoa; phylum Chordata; class Amphibia; order Anura; family Ranidae; genus Lithobates; species Lithobates septentrionalis. The sequence continues at coordinate 1,393,541 of JBBDGP010000600.1, forward strand.
TGCCATTAGATTTACTCAGAACATGGGCACAGAGAACACCGGTGCATGAATTCCAATGCAGAGGGGCTGTTTTTTTTAAGCACCGATTAGAGCCAGAGGATCTAATAGGCTTCAATATAGGGTGGGCTTGGGTTGCAGAGAGTGCGCTCTGAGCCCACCCAGGTGTGTTACAACAGTGAATCAATATTCGCTACTGTAACACTGATCCTCCTCCCGGCCATCAGGGACTGGCAATCCTATTGGACCCCTAGGAGAAGGAGGGAGGAGCCTCATGGCGGAAGCCGCCATGATGCAGAGAGGACACAGGAGCCGCTTTCCGCTTCCGGCCGCTGCCTGCAAGCCGGCCGCTGCCCGCCACCTGTAGGAGCCCGTCCGCCTGCAACCGATGGGGTAGGTGTCGGTGTGGGGGGGGGTTCTGTTGAACGACTGACCAACTAGGGGGGTGTTGTTTTCAGCCCCCCAAAGAAAAAAAAAAACACCAACCGCCACTGCTCTGATGAAGGGGCGGTTTTTCAGACACCCAAAATGTGTTGGTTGATTTTAGTACAAACTAATAAATTAATTTGGACTCTTTTATTCTTTGGTCTGCGCGCCTTCCATTTGTGCATGTTTTTTGCTGGTAACCTGCTGGGTACCCACTCAAGGGTAGCTTTGTTTGTTGTGAGCAGCCTAACCTGAGCCATCAAAGCCACAATGTCTCCTGGATGCTTTTTTTCTTTATTGAAGTGACTCTGCCTAGGCTGAGATGAAGTCATAAGACTGGTACAGGCTGGTCATGTATAAAATTCCCATTACACCCATTCCTAGAAAAGGCAAGCAGTAAGCAGGTGCTGTAGCAATGTTTCGGGGCCATACAGGACCCCTTTGTCAGGCATTTTCTCCCCTTCACCTGGATTAGACTACAACATTGTAGAAATGCACAAGGTGAAAGGTTGCAGCAGGTGAGATCTGTAGCAACATTTGGGAACACAGCCGAGATCTGTACAGGCACCAGAATTTCATCTTTGAACTGACATCTAAGTCTAGGATATAGATGGTGATCATGGATAATTCCTGAACAAAGATGTCTCTGTTCTTCTGCAAAGAAAAGCAGATGCAGACATCCTTCTGGAACAAAAAGCTGACACTAATGGGGGTGGGGGTACTGTACTGTACTGTAGTAAGTGGTAATAATAGCTTTAAAGTATACGTGAACCCTCACCTTGTAAAACAACTCATTCCGTTTAAAATAGATATAAAAGGCAAAACATTTATGTATAGATAAAAAAAAAGACATTATAAATACCCTTTTCCCCTTTTTTATAAGTGACCACATTCCCTCTGTTTCCAGCTGCATACGAGTTGGGGGGCAGGATAAATCTGATCATTGGAGGAGAGCTTGCCAAGTTCCCAGCACAACTAGAAAACTGACCATGCTGTGCTCTCCTGCCTAGTGTGCTCAGTTTTTTTAAATAGGAAAGCGGAGGGACTGGCAGGAACACCAGGTATTTCACAAAGGAAACAATACAAATAAGACAGGATACCTTTTTGAAAGTACATGGTACAGCAGGCACATATCAGGAGTATGAAATGTTGAGTTTACATATTATTTAAATGTTAAAATGCAACTGCAGAAATGATAAACATCTACACATGCAGTGGCCCCCCCTGCACTGCAAATGTTAACTGCACATTATGTCTAGGGGGTACAGGAACAGGCATGAATACCTACCCTATCCAACATGCCAGCCAGTTCTGGTGCTGACCTCTTCTCCCCAAATCTTTGGGTGGTCCATTGGCACCATCACAAACAATGCAGGGATATTTACTCTGCACTGTTTGCAGAGGGGGTACATTTGCAAACACGGGCCTTAACAGTTTAGAAAAGAGACGCTGGGGGGGGGGGTGATTGCATCACTGGCAAAGCCCTGCTGTTGCATGGAGTAATAGGGTAAAACTGGCCATAAACTTTTTGAATTTTGGCCAGTTCCAAAGAAAATTTGCTCAGTGGGCGGTCCAGTTCGATTTGAAAAATCGAAAGAGCCAGGTGCAAAAGTGTTACACTGTATCGCATGGATGGGGGGATTGGGTAAGCTGAACAAAAAAAAATCTATAAGTGTGTGACCAGCTTAAAAAGTGTACTTTATTTAACTCCTTCACAATCCCATACCATGAGGCTGGGTCCATGGGCAGGTTGGGCCTGATTGCTTTTGAGGCACTAATCCCTAGGGAGAGAGTCAGAGCATAAATCAAGTATTCGGCGCAAAAGTTAACAACAAAAACCCAATCATGCAGTAATGTACACAGATGAACTCTAGATGGGATAACAAATGACAATAAAAAATGACAATAAAAATAGGAAATAGAGTCCGTGATGTAACACAACAAGTTAAGGAGACGAGGGTGATGTATATAGTCCACATTCACGGCAGCCTTCCGATGGGAGTGTAAGCCATTATCCCAAGAACACTGTAAAACAAGGAAGAGGAGGCGCCTCTGGGTGCAGACTTTAAAACAATTTATTGTAAAAACAGCAACAGCTAGATTTGCACTCACATTTGAGAAGAAGGTATCAAACATAAAATAGTCCCAAGGCAATCCAGGGGGTCCGTGGAGTCATCTTTCTCGGCTGGTGGATGTGTAACCTCTGGGTAGTCTAAAGCGCTGGATGTAAGCCGGCCGACAGCGGGGACAGACACCAAAACGAGGCTTGGATGGCAAACAGTATCCCGGCGAGGGATGATGACATCACACGATGTGCGACGCGTTTCCTGAGCTGGCTCGCCGTGAGTGGCGTGACGGTGGCGCTCCTTTGTCAAGCTGCATGATGACGTCACACGATGTGCGACGCGTTTCCTGATCTGGCTCACTGTGAGTGTCGTGACGGTGGTGCTCCTTTGTCAAGCTGCAGCTTGACAAAGAAGCGCCGCCGTCACGCCACTCACGGCGAGCCAGCTCAGGAAACGCGTCGCACATCGTGTGACGTCATCATCCCTCGCCCGGATACTGTTTGCCATCCAAGCCTCGTTTTGGTGTCTACATCCAGCGCTTTAGACTACCCAGAGGTTACACCTCCACCAGCTGAGAGAGATGACTCCACGGACCCCCTGGATTGCCTTGGGACTATTTTATGTTTGATACCTTCTTCTCAAATGTGAGTGCAAATCTAGCTGTTGCTGTTTTTACAATAAATTGTTTTAAAGTCTGCACCCAGAGGCGCCTCTTCTTCCTTGTTTTTTAGAGAGTCAGAGCATGGACGTCCTGGCTATCGGTGTACCCGTTACCCATGCCTGGTACCATTCTTTGCTGTCCGGCTGCTATTATTTTCCCACCAGTTCATGGTTACCCATAGCGACTACACACTTTCTCCAACTCTCCTGCTGAGTTAACCCTTTGTGGTGGCCTTCCGTTCCTCTTCAACCCCATACTGTATGTGCTTTACAGGCCCTGTTCTTTGAAACGCCATTGAATAACTTCAGACCAGGCTTAGGACAGTTAAAAATACTTCACTGAAACTTTCACAGCATTACAGTTTTATAGCACAAAACACCGTTTCTCCCTAACTAACTAGTCTTAGGCTGCCCAGGCATACCTTTCCAGGTAGTAGTCTATAGTGGTGAAGTCCTGCAGAGGTGGTCTCCTGTGCAGGGTGTTCGTGAGTTGTTGTTGGTTACATCTTCATAGATGGGCATCTCTCCACTGTTCCATGCAGTCCCTTCCCCCACTCTCAGAGCCCCGCCTCCCCTCTATTTATATCAGGGTGGAGGGCAGAACTCAGGCAAGCCTGGGAAAATGCAGAATCCGTATTAACCCTTACACCACCCAGCCCAGTAACTAACTACAACAGCAGTGCCCCTAGTATGCACCTGTCTTAATGTGCAGTTTGGAGCCAGCTCTGAACCATCAAGAAGACACAGCCAGCTCCCACAGCCAAGGTGGTGGGATTCAGGGCCAGTTCACACCATAGAAATGCAGTCCCGATGCGTTCCAGATTGCTTTTCTGCATGCGCGTTTTTGGTGTGTTTTTGATGCGTTCCAGTGCGTTTTTTATGCGTATCAGGGCGTTTTTGATGCAGTCCAGTGCATTTTCCCCCCTATTTTTTCTTAACCTTAAATATGTGTGTTCCAGTGCGTTTTTTGTGCGTTGGGTGCATTCCAGTGTGTTTTTGATACATTTTACAGTGTTCCAGTATAGTTCGGTGTAGAAAAAATGCAGCATGTTCTACTATTATTTTCTGGAACTGGAACGCATTGGAACTGCAAGCACTGGTGTGAACTATGCCATTGAAAACCATATAACCTACTATCCATGAGTTTTTGATGCAGAAAAAAAACGCACTGGACTGCATGTGGTGTAAACTGGCCTTTAAAGACCAATGAAGAACTGGCCATGGTGAAGACAGAGCTGGACCCCTTTGGCTGGTGAGTGTCTATTTCTTAAAAGTCAGTAGCTACAATTTGTACCCGCTGAGTTTTGATTAAAAAAGAAAAAAATGGAGCTCCTCTTTAAATATTTCTCTTTATTTTGGCACCCCTAGATATGAAGAGCATTGCAAGGGAAGGGGGGCGGCATCTTTAAACTTACACATTACTGAGCATGCTTGCACTTAAAGCGTTTGTTACATTTTATATTCCTGATTAGGGATGAGCCGAACACCCCCCGGTTCGGTTCGCACCAGAACCCGCGAACGGACCGCAAGTTCGCACGAACGTTAGAACCCCATTGACGTCTATGGGACTCGAACGTTCGAAATCAAAAGTGCTCATTTTAAAGGCTAATTTGCATGGTATTGTCCTAAAAAGGGTTTGGGGACCCGGGTCCTACCCCAGGGGACATGTATCAATGCAAAAAAAACTTTTAAAAACGGCCGTTTTTTCGGGAGCAGTGATTTTAATGATGCTTAAAGTAAAAAAAAAAAAGTGAAATATTCCTTTAAATATCGTACCTGGGGGGTGTCTATAGTATGCCTGTAAAGTGACGCGTGTTTCCCATGTTTAGAACAGTCCCTGCACCAAATGTCATTTTTAAAGGAAAAAATCTCATTTAAAACTGCTTGCGGGTTTAATGTCATGTCGGGTCCTGGCAATATGGATGAAAATCAGTGAGACAAACGGCATGGGTACCCCCCAGTCCATTACCAGGCCCTTTGGGTCTTGTATGGATATTAAGGGGAACCCCGCACCCAAATTAAAATAAGGAAAGGTCCCTATATACTCTGAACAGCAGTATACAGGCGGTGCAAACAAGACAGGGACTGTAGGTTTGTTGTTAAGTAGAATCTCTTTGTAATTTTGAACATTTTTAATGTGTTTAGCTCCAGCCAAAAAATCTTTTCTAAGCTTTTTGGAAAACATAGGGAAGGGTTATCACCCCTGTGACATTTGTTTTGCGTCTTTCCTCCTCTTCAGAAGATTTCACCTCACTTTTTTGTCCCAATGAAAAATGTTTTTTGAAAATTTGGGTTTTTTTGTGGAACAAGGATTGGAAAGCATCAGTGGAAAGGAGAAATTGTTTTCCCATATTAACTCTTACATGAGAGAATTTCCCTTCCTATGGGTAGATTTCATCTCACTTCCTGTTGTCTCCTTCCGTTTGCAAGTAGGAGTCGTTTGTAAGTTAGATGTTTGAAAGTAGGGTCCTGCCCTATATACTCAGCAGAAATTTGGGCCTTAGGTGTTGCTGTGGCCAAAACACTGTAAGCCCTCACAGGGCCCTGCTGTGAAATATTAGATCAAGAATTGTAATTACATGCCCCTGTTGAACAGGAGCTGAAAAATTAGGCCTTAGGCACTGGTGCTGGTGCCACAACACTGCAACCCCTCACAGACACTCTAGTTGGAACGCAGGAACGAGCACTGCTGCAAAGTATTGCATCAAAAATTGTAATTACACGCCCCTGTTAGACAGGGGCAGAAAAATTGGGCCTTAGGCACTGGTGCTGGTGCCACAACACTGCAACCCCTCACAGACACTCTAGTTGGAACGCAGGAACGAGCACTGCTGCAAAGTATTGCATCAAAAATTGTAATTACACGCCCCTGTTAGACAGGGGCAGAAAAATTGGGCCTTAGGCACTGGTGCTGGTGCCACAACACTGCAACCCCTCACAGACACTCTAGTTGGAACGCAGGAACGAGCACTGCTGCAAAGTATTGCATCAAAAATTGTAATTACACGCCCCTGTTAGACAGGGGCAGAAAAATTGGGCCTTAGGCACTGGTGCTGGTGCCACAACACTGCAACCCCTCACAGACACTCTAGTTGGAACGCAGGAACGAGCACTGCTGCAAAGTATTGCATCAAAAATTGTAATTACACGCCCCTGTTAGACAGGGGCAGAAAAATTGGGCCTTAGGCACTGGTGCTGGTGCCACAACACTGCAACCCCTCACAGACACTCTAGTTGGAACGCAGGAACGAGCACTGCTGCAAAGTATTGCATCAAAAATTGTAATTACACGCCCCTGTTAGACAGGGGCAGAAAAATTGGGCCTTAGGCACTGGTGCTGGTGCCACAACACTGCAACCCCTCACAGACACTCTAGTTGGAATGCAGGAACGAGCCGTGCTGCAAAGTATTACATCAAAAATTGTAATTACACGCCCCTGTTATACAGGGGCTGAAAAATTGTGCCTTAGGCACTGGTGGTGGCGCCCAGAACCAAAAATGTTCTTACAAGCTATCAGCGTGATGATTGAGGAGGAAGAGGATAATTACTCAGGGATAATCACTCAGCATCAACATAGGCAGTCTTTGAAGGGATCTGAAAAAAATTATTCAGTTACATCAGCATCAGGTGCTTGGTAGCTGGTGGTGATCCAAGACTGATTCATTTTTATGAAGGTCAGCCGATCGACCGAGTCAGTGGACAGACGCACCCTGTGATCGGTTACCACGCCTCCAGCAGCACTGAATGTACGTTCCGAAAGAACGCTGGATGCAGGACAGGCCAGTAGCTCAATTGCATACTGTGCAAGCTCTGGCCAGTGATCCATCCTCAAGACCCAGTAACCCAGAGGATTTTCGGTGGGAAAGGTGTCCAAGTCTGATCTTGCCCCTAGGTATTCCTGCACCATGTAAAACAGACGCTGGCGATGGTTGCTGGAACCGATCATACCTTGGGGCTGCGGACCAAAAAATTGTCTGAACGCATCGGTCAGACGGCCACCTTCTCCACCGCTCCTTCTTTGACTGACCGAAGCCTCAGCAACACGTTGTCCAGAAACAGGAGTTTGTAACCTCCCAGTCTCTGGGAACGCGTTGCACAGACCTTTCTGCAAGGCCTCCCGAAGATGTTTCATCCTCTGCTCCCTCTGCGATGGCAAGATAAGGTCCGCAACCTTACCCTTGTAACGTGGATCAAGGAGGGTTGCCAGCCAGTATTGGTCCTTCTCCTTGATACCACGAATACGAGGATCCTTACGCAGGCTTTGCAGGATCAGGGAGGCCATGCAGCGTAGGTTTGCTGAGGCATTCGGTCCGGAGTCCTCTGGGTCACTAAGGACAACAACGTCCGCAGCCACCTCCTCCCAGCCACGTACAAGTCCATGTGTTCCTTGGGACTGATCCCTTAAAGACTGCTGATGCTGAGTGCCAGGCTCCACCTCCATACTGACACAATCTTCCTCCTCCTCCTCCTCCTCCTCCTCGTCCTCTTCCTGTGTGATCGGCGGGCACGCAGGAACACTGTCTGGATAAAGGGGGCCTTGAGAGCTAAGGAAGTCCTCCTCTTCCTGCCTCTGTTCTGCCTCAAGTGCCCTGTCCATTATTCCACGCAGCGTGTGCTCCAACAGGTGGACAAGGGGGACAGTGTCACTGATGCATGCACTGTCAGTGCTCACCATCCTCGTGGCCTCCTCGAATGGTGACAGGACAGTGCATGCATCCCTGATCATGGCCCACTGGCGTGGGGAAAAAAAACCAAGGTCCCCTGACCCTGTCCTGGTGCCATAGTCGCACAGGTACTCATTGATGGCCCTCTGCTGCGTGTGCAGCCGCTGCAGCATGGCCAACGTCGAGTTCCACCTGGTGGGCATGTCACAGATTAGGCGGTTCTTGGGCAGGTTAAACTCCTTTTGGAGGTCCGTCAGCCGAGCACTGGCATTATATGACCGGCGGAAATGCACACAGACTTTCCTGGCCTGCCTCAGGACATCCTGTAAGCCCGGGTACCTGCCCAAGAACCGCTGCACCACCAAGTTAAGGACGTGAGCCAAACAGGGCACATGGGTCAGTTGTCCCTGTCGGAGGGCAGAGAGGAGGTTGGTGCCATTGTCGCAAACCACCATTCCTGCCTTAAGTTGGCGTGGCGTCAACCACCTCTGAACCTGCCCCTGCAGAGCTGACAGAACCTCTGCCCCAGTGTGGCTCCTGTCCCCCAAGCACACCAGCTCAAGCACCGCATGGCATCTTTTGGCCTGCGTACTTGCGTAGCCCCTTGAACGCCTACGGAGCACCGCTGGTTCCGAGGAAGAGGCCATGGAGGAAGAAGAAGAGGAGGGGGTGGAGGAGAGAGGTGTGTCACAATCAGCATTTTGGAGGCGTGGTGGCGGAACAACCTCCAACACTACTGCACCTTGTCCTGCATCCTTCCCAGCTGCCAGCAGAGTCACCCAATGCGCCGTGAAACTTAAGTAACGTCCCTGTCCATGCCTGCTGGACCATGAGTCAGCGGTAATATGCACCTTACCGCTGACCGCCCTGTCCAGCGAGGCATGGACATTGCCTTCCACATGCCGGTAGAGAGCCGGAATCGCCTTCCGTGAGAAAAAGTGGCGTTTGGGTACCTGCCACTGAGGAACCGCACATTCCACAAACTCACGGAAGGGGGCAGAGTCTACCAACTGAAAAGGCAGCAGTTGAAGTGCTAGCAATTTTGCCAAGCTAGCATTCAACCGCTGGGCATGTGGATGGCTGGGAGCAAACTTCTTTCGGCGGTGCAGCAGCTGGGGCAGGGAAATTTGCCTGGTACAATCTGACGTCGGTGTACCAAAAGCAGATTGCCCACAAGTACTTGGCTGTGACACACCTAATTCTACACCTTCATTCCTCTCACTGCAGGTCTCAGAGAGGACTGAAGGTCTAGTGGGGTTGGAAATCTCAGCTGATGAGGAGCAAGGAGAGATCCTCTTTGTTCTTTGGTGTGGGTCTTTCAGATACGCTTGCCAACGAACTGCATGGCAGGTCAACATATGTCTGGTCAAGCATGTGGTACCCAAGCGGGAGATGTTTTGGCCACGCGAGATACGCTTGAGACATATGTTGCAAATAGCAGCGGTGCGATCTGATGCACTCGTCTCAAAAAAGGCCCACACCAAAGAACTTTTTGAATAACGCGCAGAGACTGCAGCGCCCTGCACATGTGGAGCTTTGGGGTGTGATGCAGTCAATGTGCTGCCCTTAGGCTGGCCCCTGGAGGGCATCCTGCCTCGTTGGTGATGTGCCGCCTCCTCCTCCTCCTCCTCCTCCTCTCTCCTATCAGGCACCCACGTTGAGTCAGTGACCTCATCATCCCCTCCCTCCTCATCACTGGAGCAAACCTGGCAGTATGCTGCAGCAGGGGGAGCATGACTGCCAGATTGCTGTCCTTCTTGGGCACCCCCTCTGTCCGTGCTCATGTTACTGCCTTCATCGAGCTCAGTATCATCATCAGAGCCTTCCAAACGCTGGGCATCCTCCTGGAGCATGTACCCAACACTGTGGTCAAACAGTTCGAGGGAATCCTCATGAGGACATGGTGGAGCTAGGGAAGGAGTCACTGATGACATTGAGCTGAGGGAAGAGGCCGCTGCTTTGCCAGACAAAGCACCCTGGGCATGGGTGAGAGAGGATGAGGAGGATGAGGACGGCTTGGTCATCCACTCGACCAAGTCTTCCGCATGTTGCGGCTCAACACGGCCAGCTGCCGAAAAAAAGGCCAAGCGTGTCCCATGGCCACGTGCTGATGAGGATGCACCGTCTCCACGACCAGCACTAGACACAGAGCCTGCTTGCCCTCTCTTATTGGCTTGTGACTGTCTGCCTCTCCTTCTTGGCCTTCCAGACATACTAATGGCCTGTAGCTGCACTAAGCTGGGATAGAACACCTGTAATTTTCTTCAGGTAGCTTTATATACTGTAACCAGACAAGCCTGCCTGTCAGTAGGAAGATAACAGGAACGGATCTAGCTGAACACTGTGAGCAGGACACACTGTACTAAATGTAAATAGTCTAGCTGCCTGACCGTGGTACTAATAGGATCAAAAAGAACACCTGTAATTTTCTTCAGGTAGCTTTATATACTGTAACCAGACAAGCCTGCCTGTCAGTAGGAAGATAACAGGAACGGATCTAGCTGAACACTGTGAGCAGGACGCACTGCACTGAATGTAAATAGCAGGAACGGATCTAGCTGAACACTGTGAGCAGGACGCACTGCACTGAATGTAAATAGCAGGAACGGATCTAGCTGAACACTGTGAGCAGGACGCACTGCACTGAATGTAAATAGCAGGAACGGATCTAGCTGAACACTGTGAGCAGGACGCACTGCACTGAATGTAAATAGCAGGAACGGATCTAGCTGAACACTGTGAGCAGGACGCACTGCACTGAATGTAAATAGCAGGAACGGATCTAGCTGAACACTGTGAGCAGGACGCACTGCACTGAATGTAAATAGCAGGAACGGATCTAGCTGAACACTGTGAGCAGGACGCACTGCACTGAATGTAAATAGCAGGAACGGATCTAGCTGAACACTGTGAGCAGGACGCACTGCACTGAATGTAAATAGCAGGAACGGATCTAGCTGAACACTGTGAGCAGGACGCACTGCACTGAATGTAAATAGCAGGAACGGATCTAGCTGAACACTGTGAGCAGGACGCACTGCACTGAATGTAAATAGCAGGAACGGATCTAGCTGAACACTGTGAGCAGGACGCACTGCACTGAATGTAAATAGCAGGAACGGATCTAGCTGAACACTGTGAGCAGGACGCACTGCACTGAATGTAAATAGCAGGAACGGATCTAGCTGAACACTGTGAGCAGGACGCACTGCACTGAATGTAAATAGCAGGAACGGATCTAGCTGAACACTGTGAGCAGGACGCACTGCACTGAATGTAAATAGCAGGAACGGATCTAGCTGAACACTGTGAGCAGGACGCACTGCACTGAATGTAAATAGCAGGAACGGATCTAGCTGAACACTGTGAGCAGGACGCACTGCACTGAATGTAAATAGCAGGAACGGATCTAGCTGAACACTGTGAGCAGGACGCACTGCACTGAATGTAAATAGCAGGAACGGATCTAGCTGAACACTGTGAGCAGGACGCACTGCACTGAATGTAAATAGCAGGAACGGATCTAGCTGAACACTGTGAGCAGGACGCACTGCACTGAATGTAAATAGCAGGAACGGATCTAGCTGAACACTGTGAGCAGGACGCACTGCACTGAATGTAAATAGCAGGAACGGATCTAGCTGAACACTGTGAGCAGGACGCACTGCACTGAATGTAAATAGCAGGAACGGATCTAGCTGAACACTGTGAGCAGGACGCACTGCACTGAATGTAAATAGCAGGAACGGATCTAGCTGAACACTGTGAGCAGGACGCACTGCACTGAATGTAAATAGCAGGAACGGATCTAGCTGAACACTGTGAGCAGGACGCACTGCACTGAATGTAAATAGCAGGAACGGATCTAGCTGAACACTGTGAGCAGGACGCACTGCACTGAATGTAAATAGCAGGAACTGATCTAGCTGAACACTGTGAGCAGGACGCACTGCACTGAATGTAAATAGCAGGAACGGATCTAGCTGAACACTGTGAGCAGGACGCACTGCACTGAATGTAAATAGCAGGAACGGATCTAGCTGAACACTGTGAGCAGGACGCACTGCACTGAATGTAAATAGCAGGAACGGATCTAGCTGAACACTGTGAGCAGGACGCACTGCACTGAATGTAAATAGCAGGAACGGATCTAGCTGAACACTGTGAGCAGGACGCACTGCACTGAATGTAAATAGCAGGAACGGATCTAGCTGAACACTGTGAGCAGGACGCACTGCACTGAATGTAAATAGCAGGAACGGATCTAGCTGAACACTGTGAGCAGGACGCACTGCACTGAATGTAAATAGCAGGAACGGATCTAGCTGAACACTGTGAGCAGGACACACTGCACTAAATAGTCTAGATAGAAGATAACAGGAACGGATCTAGCTAAACTGAATACAGTGTATATATATATATGCAACACCTGGGATGCATATATATACACAATACACTGTAAGTGCAGCTAACTGACTGACTGTTCTGCCTAATCTATCTAACTCAAATCAAATGACACTGTCTCTCTCTCTCTCTATCTCTCAGCACACCGGAACACACACTACACAGGGCCGCCGTGCAGGCGGCCTTATATAGTGTGGGGTGTGTACTAAATCCCCTGAGCCATAATTGGCCAAAGCCACCCTGGCTTTGGCCAATTACAGCTCTCTCTACTGACGGCGCTGTGATTGGCCAAGCATGCGGGTCATAGTGCATGCTTGGCCAATCATCAGCCAGCAATGCACTGCGATGCCGCAGTGAATTATGGGCCGTGACGCGCCACACGAATTTGGCGCGAACGGCCCATATCGTTCGCAATTCGACGGACGGTCGAACAGCCGATGTTCGAGTCGAACATGGGTTCGACTCGAACACGAAGCTCATCCCTATTCCTGATATGTGCCTGTTGTACTTTGTATGAGAAAGTATCCGGTTCTCTTTATATTGCTTCCTTTATGTGAAATCCCTGGTGTTCCTGCTAGTCCCCTTGCTTTCGTATTAAAAATCGACCACACTAAGCAGGAGAGCACATTGTGGTCAGTTCTCTAGCTATGCTGGAAATCTCGGTATGCTCCAATGATTAGACTTGTCCTGACACGCCCCCACTGCACAGCCATTTACTGGGAAGCTCAGTGTACTGCTGCTTCTACTCCCCCAACTCTTATACAGCTGAGAACAGAGGGAATGTAATCACTTATAAAAAAAAGTTAAAAAAATTTATTTATAATGGTTTTTTATATCTATACAAAATGTTTTGCCTTTCATTTCTATTTTAAACGGAATGGGTTGTTTTACAAAGTGATCGTTTACAATCACTTTAACTTTGAAAAAAGCCGGCTAGCACATTTATTTCTTTCAATCTGTATATAAGACATTAAAGTTGTAAAAAAAGGGATGGGGAGATTTGTGTCCAAAGGAGAAACAACTAAAATACAAACTGATAATTTTTTTTGTAAGTTTGGTCTTGAACTGTACATAAATCCGGCAGTACGTTTGCCTGGGAGTAAGAAAAAAGCCTCCCCCCCCCCTCAGGGCATCCAGACAAGGATTGAAGTCTGTCAGCATGAGAGCCTGTCTCTTTCAGAACTGTCATTTGAATAACGTCCTCAGCAGAGGGTAAGCAACGGAGAAAGAGAGAGAAGAAGGCACAAAGATCAAGCCTTTTAGTGCTGGCTTGATCCGAGACACCCAGTTCACAGCTGGTGTAGCAGCAGGTATCCCAGCTCTACCATATGTTCTATGCACTGCTACAATTACCCTTCAGAGGGAAGGAGAGAATTCACAGAGCAATTTTGCTCTTGTAAAAAAAAAAAAAAAAGAGGAAAGGGGGGGGACTTTAAAAATCAGTGGGAATTAGGGTCTAGTGTAAAGACAATTAAGGATACGCTCTTAGGTTCAATTATATTGTTTTATGTTATTCAGCATTGTATGTTCTCCATTCAACCCATCCTGCCGGTGTGCTTTCATTTAGTCTAATCATTTATCAGCATAACCTGTTTTATTGAATGCATTCACAGGAGGCCTTCAGTGTAGCATTCAGTAAATGACAACATTTGGCAAGATGTTGTCAATAATTGCCTCCAGTTGGAGAAAATTCAATTAGGGTCTGGTCAGCGATGTGCGGTAATTTGACAGAAATTGGCCATTGCATAGATGCAAATACAACCTATTTAAGAGGCTGTTCCTGAAAAGCAAAACAAGCAAACAGGGCTCTCTTCTTTTTTTTTTTTTTTTTTACCTCTTTCGTTTGCTTAAGCATTAAAGAAATTCTTACACATGGGATCCTCTTTGTGAATGAAAGTTGCTATTAAAAAATTAATATCTTAACTGTTTGTATTAAATATTTAACATACACATATTTTATTCACCAGTATTTGCTGTATTTACACTTTAAGGGAAGAGAATTGCACAAGTTTGTGCACATTGATAATGTTGAACCTGTATATGTATTTAAAACGTATATTTGTAGTCAGAGTCTTCACTTGGAAATGCGATACCCTAACTACCAAGACCTGAGGTGTGCCTTGGCCTAGCTGGTCAGTACGTCTGAAAGAGGGCATACCCTGAATGTATAAATATGAAAAATGTACGATGTGTATAGGTAAGGTCTGGGGGAAACGGGTGGGTGGGAACCCTGAATGCGAGCCGACGCAGGATCAGACAGAGGAGGAGGGATATATACTCCTCAGACTCCTCCCTTTGGCCAGCCTTCTTACTTGTAGTCAGAGTCTTCACTTGGAAATGTGATACCCTAACTACCAATTAACTAACTGAAAGAGGGCAAAAAAGACACGAAAGTAGGTGTGATAAGAAAGCTTGATGAAGGTTGGTAACAATCTGTCTAGTGGAGTAGTGCACACCCGGATGGCTTCAGTATACAGATCCGGCATGTATCAGCTAAAACAGGAGGTAAACCAACATCCCATGAACTGATGAAAAGATGGGACCACCTGTTTGGAACCTGCGAAACTGCACAGAACCCAAATAAATGTCCCGTAAATTATTAGGATTAAGCCTAATTTCCGAGAAAACCCAGACATGAGAACGAACTGCTTGTAGTGAGAGAATAGGTGGGGGAAAGGGAGCAAGCGTTGACCCGAGGAGCTCCTGCGAAATTGCAGAGAAGATTGAACACTTCAAAACGGACACCAGTTAAGAAGCTCTGTGAACTTCCCACGAACCCCTGGCCTGTCTATTCTTGGTATGGGGATGTTTGAGAGGGTGAACCGCAAAAATAGACGAACTGACAGAAGTTTGCAGGGGTCTGAAGTGCTGGATACCTGATAGATACGTTCGATAGTGTTGGCGGATAAGGCCAATGCTGTGGCAATAGGCATCATAAAACATGGAGAAATCCTACCAGATACACAGAAAATCGGGTCGTGCTTTTACTTGTAACCTGACAACCGAGTCGAAGTCCTGAACAGGGGAAGGACGGCCAGACTCGATCCTAGGGAATAAGTCTCATGGCATGATTCAGCATACCCAAAGTGACTAAGCCCCCCTTTTTGAACAGGCTAGATCGGACAAAAAATGAATGGTCTGCGTACCTGATCAGTTCCCCAGGCAACCTCACAAACACGAGATTAGAGCCGAGAGTGGAACCCAGAATAATGATGACATACAATGTAAAGTAGTGAGTGTACATCTTGTATAACAGTGTACATTTGCTGTCCCCTCAAAATAACTCAGTACACAGCTAATAATGTCTAAACCGCTGGCAACAAAAGTGAGTACACCCCAAAGTGATAATGTCCAAATTGGGCCCAATTAGCCATTTTCCCTCCCCGGTGTCATGTGACTCGTTGGTGTTACAAGGTCTCGGGTATGAATGGGGAGCAGGTGTGTTAAATTTGGTGTTATTGCTCTGACTCTCTCATACTGGTCAATGGAAGTTCAACATGGCACCTCATGGCAAAGAACTCTCTGAGGATCTGAAAAAAAGAATTGTTGCTCTACATAAAGATGGCCTAGGCTATAAGAAGATTGCCAAGACGCTAAAAATGAGCTGCAGCACGGTGGCTAAGACCATACAGTGGTTTAACAGGACAGGTTCTACTCAGAACAGGCCTTGGCATGGTCGACCAAAGAAGTTGAGTGCACGTGCTCAGCATCATATCCAGAGGTTGTTTTTGGGAAATAGACGTATGAGTGCTGCCAGCATTGCTGCAGAAGTTGAAGGGGTGGGGGGTCAACCTGTCAGTGCTCGAACCATACGCCGCACACTGCATCAAATTGGTCTGCATGGCTGTTGTCTCAGAAGGAAGCATCTTCGAAAGATGATGCACAAGACAGCCTGCAAACAGTTTGCTGAAGACAAGCAGACTAAGGACATGGATTACTGGAGCTATGTCCCGTGGTCTGATGAGACCAAGATACATTTATTTGGTTCAGATGGTGTCAAACGTGTGTGGCGGCAACCAGGTGAGGAGTACAAAGAGAAGCGTGTCTTGCCTAAAGTCAAGCATGGTGGTGGGAGTGTCATGGTCTGGGGCTGCATGAGTGCTGCCGGCACTGGGGAGCTACAGTTCATTGAGGGAACCATGCATGCCAACATGTACTGTGACATACTGAAGCCCAGTATGATCCCCTTACTTTAGAGACTGGGTCGCAGGGCAGTATTCCAAGATGATAACTACCCCAAACACACCTCCAAGACGACCACTGCCTTGCTAAAGAAGCTGAGGGTAAAGGTGATGGACTGGCCAAGCATGTTTTCAGACCTAAACCCTATTGAGCAACACTTTGTCATCATTTTTACTAATTCAAATACTTTTTATGGAACTCACTGGGCTCATTGTCAATTATTACTATCCACATTATATTATTAATTATAACTATACACACATTTATTATCTTATACCTGTTCCGGCTACCACATTTCATGTTTATGTGTGGATACTCATACCACATTATGCAATTCTTCACTATACCCTAAGTCGCATCCTTGCATCATGTCGCCTCAGCTCCCATGGAGAGGTTGTGCTCCTGGCCCACCGTGCGCCCACCACGACATATTGCATTCCCTGTCTGAATTGGTGAGCGTAGTTGGCTAATCACTCATACACACTAACGGTTAATATATTTTTTATACTTCTTACTTTTTTACACCAACAGTATGATTCATTAATTTATATATATACTCCATAGGAAATTTGGCTGCATCAGCTCCTGATGAGTGGAGAAGCATCCACGAAACGCGTCAAGCTTTACTGTTTTTTGATGCCCCTATTATGTTCTACATGGAATCATACTGACCAAACCAACTTATGTGCTTCAATATAATAACTCTTCTCATCTAGTGGATACATTTTTACTGTGTGGATGCACTTATCGATGCCAGGCATGTTGCCGTTGATATTACTGTGCTATGTTTTTCAATTATTATTTTTATCTGTTGTCTGTATACCGTTGTTGATAAATAAATACTCCACGGTGAATATTAAACATGGTGTTATTTACCTCCACTATCCAATCGCTTCATCTAAAGTCCCAATCTCCCCTTCATGTTGATTTATTATCGGGATGGAGGCACTTAATTGTGCTTCATTTAAAGCGGAGTTCCACACAAAAATGGAACTTCCGCTTTTCGGAACCCTCCCCCCCTCCGGTGTCACATTTGGCACCTTTCAGGGGGGAGGGGGTGCAGATACCTGTCAAAGATAGGTATCTGCACCCACTTCCGGCATAGACTCCCATGGGAGTCTATGCCTCTTCCCGTCCCGACCGCGCTGTCTGCTGGGAACACAAAGCTCCCAGCAGAGAGCGGGGACCACTAGGGACGCGCAGCGCGACTCGCGCATGCGCAGTAGGGAACCGGGAAGTGAAGCCGCAACGCTTCACTTCCTGATTCCCTCACCTAGGATGGCGGCGGCAGCTGCCGAGAACCGAGCAGGTTCTCGGCGTCCCCTGCCGACATCGCTGGACCCCGGGACAGGTAAGTGGCCATGTATTAAAAGTCAGCAGCTGCAGTATTTGTAGCTGCTGGCTTTTAATATTTTTTTTTTTGGCGGTGTGGGTGAACCCCCGCTTTAAAGTCCCAATTCCCCTTTATACTTATATTGAGCATCTGTGGGGCATCCTCAAACGGAAGGTGGAGGAGCGCAAGGTCTCTAACATCCACCAGCTCTGTGATGTCGTCATGGAGGAGTGGAAGTGGACTTCTGTACACAGAAGGTTTTTTTACCTTAATGCAGAGAATGAATTAAAGTGTTACTAACAGCGGTGGCCCGTCCATTAGGGGCACCCAGGCGCCGCCCCCTATCTCCAGACCACCTCCTATATGACTAATGTATAGGTTCATGCATAGGATTAATCCATCTAATTACAGCAGCGGGGGTGTTTTTTGAAGCACCTGATTAGATCCAAAGGCTCTAATAGGCTTCAAAATAGGGTGGACACGGAGTGTTAGAAAAGCAAATAAATATTTACTTTTCTAACACTGAACTGCCTCTCCACCAATCAGGAAGCATGGGTCTGATATTCGCCACTCTAATAAATTAGTAAAAAATCAGCTTTAATTATCTTTAAATTACACTCACATTTTTTCAGTGGTGATTAAACATTTGGTTATAGTTTAGTTCTCTTCAGCTGTGCTGGGTAGTCCTTCGGTTCCAAGCTGGGCAGCAGTGATATGTCAGTCCCCGTCTGCTCCAGTGGTGTCCATAGCTCAGAGGCTGGAGGATGTCATGACAGGCACATCAGCAGGGCATGTCCACAGGACATGTCAGACGCTGGAGAATGATGGCCCTGGCTAGAGCGTTGGCTGTTCTCAGCAAAGTTTATATGGAGAGAGAGAGGGGAGGGGGCGGCGCTAGCGGACTGCAGGTTCCAGCAGACCAGCACTGGTTTTAAACGTGCAATAGAATGCTTTTGTGGGGAAAGGATTAAACCTATAGATATATATATATAAACCCAGCACAGCTGAAGAGATCTAAACTATAACCAAATGCTTGATCACCACTGAAAAAATGTGAGTGTACTGTATTTTAAAAGATAAGTAAAGTGGATGTAAACCCGAAAAAAAAAATAAAAAATTATATCATACTGTAGAGTATAGGATTCCCTATCATTTGAGCCCCGTCTTGCCACACAGAGTTAATCCATCTCTGAGCAATCCTCTTTTATTGTTCAGTGAGAAAAATCTTGACAAAGTGAGAAAAACTTTGTCAAATCCTCCCCCTTGCTGTGAGTGACAGGTGATTTACATATCTCGTGCACTAGCCTAAGACACATGCATTATTTTTTAATTCCCTCCCCCACTCCTTTCTTCAGCAGCTCTGCCAGGATTGGCTGTTCCACACCTCAGCATGATTTGGCATGCTGAAGTCATGTGGTTACTTTCCTGTCTTTTCACTGGATGTTAGAGATCATAGCAGAAGTTCAGTGTAAGAAGTACACAGGAGAAAATGCATATTGACAAGGGGAGTGTAGAAGTGGGCGGGGAGTCTACTGACATCACGACTCCACCCACTGAGCTCCAGACAACAGACCCACCCACAGAATATGCAGTTTTTCGGGTCTCATAACAGACAGAGGGGAGACATTTGACAGGTAAAGATACATGCAGGAGGCATGTATATCCTTATAGATAACCCCTATGGCAGTAGTTTAGAAAGGATGACATTGGGTTTACATCCACTTTAAGCTGATTTTTTTTACTAATTTATTACGCTTAGAGCGGCGAATATCAGACCCGCGCTTCCTGATTGGCGGCTGCTCTCTTTCTCCTCTTTCTCATTACCTCAGAGTCGCTTCTGCTCTCCTGAACTGGCTGCCGCCTCATCTTCTACCAGAACCTTTAACATAGGTCTGGACCGAGAAAGGAAAAACGGATCTAAACCCTCCCAACAAAAACTGGAAATAACCACTATTATCACCATTAGCATTTTTCACCTATTCATTTATTTACCTCAAAAGTGGCTCCTGCTAGCGCTTCGTTTCATCCTCTTTACTGCAAGGGTCTGATATTCCTCACCTGATTGGCTGAAAGGGCAGGCGCTCCTATTGGATGCCTATCAAAAGGAAAAGCATAGAGGAAGCATGGAGGACACAGGAGCCTCCGTCTGACCCGCTGCCCGTCCCACAGCTTGCCGCCGTCACCCACTGCCTGACCCGCCACCAAGATGGGGTAAGTGCCAGTCAGACAGCGAGCGGGCAGAGTGGGGTGTGCTGGAGTCACAGTGGCTGCATTTGATAGGCACAGTGGCTGCATTTGATGGGCACATTGGTTGCAATTGATGGCACAGTGGCTGAATTTGAAGGGCACAGTGGCTGCATTTGATGGGCACAGTGGCTACATTTTACGGGCACAGTGGCTGCATTTGATGGGCACAGTGGCTGCATTTGATGGGCACAATGCCTACATTTGACAGGCACAGTGGCTGCATTTGACGGGCACAGTGACTGCATTTGACGGGCACAGTGGCTGCATTTGATGGGGACAGTGGCTGCAATTGACGGGCACAGTGGCTGCAATTGACGGGCACAGTGGCTGCATGTGACGGGCACAGTGGCTGCAATTGATGGCACAGTGGCTGCATTTGATGGGCACAGTGGCTGCAATTGATGGCACAGTGGCTGCATTTGAAGGGCACAGTGGCTGTATTTGATGGGCATAGTGGCTGTATTTGATGAGCACAGTGGCTGCATTTTGATTGGCACAATGTCTGCATTTGATGGGCACAGTGACTGCATTTGATGGGCACAGTGGCTGCATTTGAGTGGCACAGTGGCTGCAATTGATGGCACAGTGGCTGCATTTGATGGGCACAGTGGCAGCATTTGACAGGCACTGTGGTTGCAATTGATGGCACAGTGGCTGCGTTTGAAGGTCACAGTGGCTGCATTTGATGGGCACAGTGGCTGCATTTGATGGGTACAGTGGCTGCATTTGACAGGCATAGTGGCTGCATTTGATGGGCACTGTGGTTGCAACTGATGACACAGTGGCTGCATTTGAAGGGCACAGTGGTTGTATTAGATGGGCACAGTGGCTGCATTTTATGGGCACAGTGACTGCATTTTATGGGCACAGTGACTGCATTTTATGGGCATAGTGGCTGCATTTTATGGGCACAGTGACTGCATTTTATGGGCACAGTGGCTGCATTTGATGGCACAGTGGCTGCATTTGATGGCACAGTGGCTGCATTTGATGGGCAGTGGGGACAGTGGCTGCATTTAATGGGCACAGTGCCTGCAATTGATGGGCACAGTGGCTGCATTTGATGGGCACAGTGGCTGCAATTGATGGTACAGTGGCTGCAATTGATGGTACAGTGGCTGCATTTTATGGGCACAGTGGCTGCATTTGACGAGCACAGTGACTGCATTTGACGGGCACAGTGAGGCTGCATTTGACAGGCACAGTGGCTGCATTTGACGGGCACAGTGGCTGCATTTGACGGGCACAGTGGCTGAAATTGATGGCACAGTGGCTGCATTTGATGGGCAAAGAGGCTGCATTTGACAGGCACAGTGAGTGCATTTGATGGGCACAGTGAGTGCATTTGATGGGCACAGCGAGGCTGCATTTGACAGGCACAGTGGCTGCATTTGACAGGCACAGTGGCTGCAATTGATGGCACAGTGGCTACATTTGATGGGCACAGTGGCTGCATTTGACGAGCACAGTGACTGCATTTGATGGGCACAGTGGCTGCATTTGATGGGTACAGTGGCTGCATTTGACAGGCACAGTGGCTGCATTTGATGGGCACAGTGGTTGCAATTGATGACACAGTGGCTGCATTTGAAGGGCAGAGTGGCTGTATTTGACAGGCACAGTGGCTGCATTTTATGGGCACAGTGACTGCATTTTATGGGCACAGTGGCTGCATTTGATGGCACAGTGGCTGCATTTGATGGGCAGTGGGGACAGTGGCTGCATTTAATGGGCACAGTGGCTGTATTTAATGGACACAGTGGCTGCATTTGATGGGCAGTGGGGACAGTGGCTGCATTTAATGGGCACAGTGGCTGCAATTGATGAGCACAGTGGCTGCATTTGATGGGCACAGTGGCTGCATTTGATGGGCACAGTGGCTGTATTTGATGGGCACAGTGAGGCTGCAATTGATGGGGGTTTTTTCAGCATTTTTTCAGAATTTTTCAGTTTGTTTGCGCCCCCCCCCCCCCCCCCCAACATTTTAAGCACCAGCTGCCACTGGTTACTAAAGGGTAATTCTTTTTATTTTATTAAAATAACAAACATGTTATATTCACCTGCTCTGTGCAATGGTATTGCACTGAGTGGCCCCGATCCTCCTATTCTCGGGTCCCCCTGCAGCAATCTTGGCTCCTCCTCTTTTTTGTGTGTCCCCATAGCAAACAGCTTGCTATGGTGTCTGCTGCTGTTCGAGGCCTTGTGTAAGGAGAGAAAGAGAGGGGAGAAGAGATACAGCCATGCTCGGCTCTTCCCCTTCGCACAAGGGAGGACAGAGAAATAGAAAACTGCAACAAATGGATTAAGTTAAAAACTTTTTCAGCTTTAGTATCACTTTAAGGTAATAAACCTTCTACCTTTAGAACCACTTTAAAGTCTCTTTCACATGTGCAGTGCCCTCTGTATATTAAATTCATATTATGTGCATTATATTGCGTCCTCACCACTTGATTTAACCCTGTATTGCCACACTACATCGCAATTGCGTGCATTGCACTTGGTTGCGGTATGGCCCCATTGAACTTAATGATTGAGTTTGACAATTGGTGCCACTTGTCAAACACTGCACACTGAGTTAAAAATGCTGTGGCCATGAAGCATCGCAGGCACAGAATGTATACAGTCCTGTCCGGCTTTACTATGACATTTCAAATGGGTGGTCAGGGGGCAGTAAAACTGGGGCTCGCTGCCTGAGATAGCACTAAGACTTTTAGATCGGCACCAAAAGAGTTGTTTTTATGAATATAATTAAAGCATATCTAAACCCAAAAGCAAAAATGTAATCTTTCATTCACCCTAATGAAAAGGGGATGAACAGAGGCAGACATGGCTGCCACCAGAGATACAATGGAGAAAATAGTGTAGACGCCTAGGAACAAAAAGTGTGTTATTTGCAGGATTACCCATGGAAAACGAATGAAAACGAATGCAGTTGCCACATCTAAGGACTGGTTAGCTGCAACATAAATGATTCTTAGTTTTGGATAAAGTGGGAAAGGGGTTGAATCCCTGTTGGTTTGTTTTTTTTCTGTCTGTGTCCCGTTGGGGAGACTTCCCTTTATTTAAGTCCCCGCTTTGTTTATACTGGAACAGGTGTCCCCATTGGAAGTATAACCCCCAGCTCTTGTTCTAATGCCAACTGTACAATTGTGGTTTCTTGTTACTGCCCAGGTGACAGTGGTGACCAGAGCAACTACTTGTGTGAATTTACCTAGTGGGGACACAGGCAGTAATACAAATTTGACAGAGGTTCTAACTCATCCCTATTTTATCTGAAACAAAAAAAAAATGTTTGCTACGCATGCAATTTAACAGAATTTTGATTTAAAGTAGAACTTTGGGCAACACTTTTTTTTTTTCATTTTGGATAGAGCAAAAAAGGGTTATAACCCCTGTCAGGTTTGTTTTCGCTATCTGTGTCTCATTGCAGAGATTTTCCTTCACTTCCTGTCCAATAGACAAACAGGAAGTAAGAGGAAATTCCACCAAAATAAGGGAATTCATTGGGGACCCCCAGGTCCCCAGAACTAGTGTCCCCAGTGGACGATTTCCCCTTTAATACTTTTCTGGGGACAACCCAAAATTTGGGGTTTTCTTTTACTTTCAAGGATAATGGTAAACAGGACACATAGAGAAACCTAACAGGGGTTCTAATCCCTCTCCACTCCATCCAAAACTAAAAAAAAAAAAAAGTTTTGCCTTTAGTTATACAGCTGAACTCTAACCTTCTCCTCAGCCTTGCAAAATTGTACAGGCTCTTCTCTTGTACTGAAATTGCTTACTCTGATTTCACTGCACACTGTAATGCCCCGTACACACGGTCGGATTTTCCGATGGGAAATGTCCGGTCGGAGTGTGTTGTCGGAAATTACGACCGTGTGTGGGCTCCATCGGACATTTTCCATCGGATTTTCCGACACACAAAGTTGGAGAGCAGGAGATAAAATTTTCCGACAACAAAATCCGTTGTCGGAAATTCCGATCGTG
The DNA here is from genome assembly GCA_037952835.1 of Lithobates septentrionalis. Classification (NCBI taxonomy): domain Eukaryota; kingdom Metazoa; phylum Chordata; class Amphibia; order Anura; family Ranidae; genus Lithobates; species Lithobates septentrionalis. The sequence goes on from JBBDGP010000600.1 coordinate 1,417,508, forward strand.
TGTACACAAATCCGACCGACAAAGTGACACGCATGCTCAGAATAAAAAAAGAGATGAAAGCTATTGGCTACTGCCCCGTTTATAGTCCCGAGGTACGTGTTTTACGTCACCGCGTTCAGAACGATCGGATTTTCCGACAACTTTGTGTGACCGTGTGTATAAAAGACAAGTTTGAGCCAACATCCGTCGGAAAAAATCCTAGGATTTTGTTGTCGGAATGTCCGAACAAAGTCCGACCGTGTGTACGGGGCATAAGAGTTTCACAATGTACATTAAAAGCTGCAGCAAAAAAAAAAAAAGATGCTGCAGCAAATCAGACAGTGCTCCCCTCTTTTCTTGGCTGGAAGACATCCAAAATCATCTAGCTCTTTCCCTTTCCTTTACTGCTTGTGGGCTGCACTCTTTATCAATTGGTTCTTTCAATTAGTAAACCTCATGTGTGTGTTACCTAGAGCAGTCTTCATGCAAATGTAGTCTGCTTAGGAACTTCCACTCCTCCAGACTAAAATCCACCCATCAAGGCATTTTATATTTGTATATCTCCTCCTAACAGCCAGCACATTGCTTAAGAGGAGTACTGAGACAGGGCGCTGTGAGGTTTTCAGGAAACTATGTACGAGACCCTGCCGACTCTTCCAACAGCCATGATCTACCTGTATAGCATAGAAAAGCAAAGAGACCTAGTGATGACATTGCTGGATCTACAATGAGGAATTATAAACAAAATGTAATGGTTTGATTTAAAAATCCATCAGCATTTTTGATGGAGAGGCGGTGTAGGAACCAGGGAAGGTAGAATATAAGCAGATTATCCCTCAGCTTTAAAGTGAACCTGTAGGCTCCCCTTATTTGACCAATTGGTCCCAATCCAAAACAAGCGAGGTTGTCTATTCCCACCCAAATCCTATCTATAGAGCAATATATCTGATAGATATACATACGTGAATCTGATTCAAATTGTGGTCCTCTGGACTAAAGCTACAAAAATTGGGAAAGGTTCAACTTTGTTGACAATTGGTCTTTTTTCAACCTTACTGTGTATGCAGCTAGCAACACTGGGATACAACTAAACAGGCCATATGTAAGATAGAAAATATAACAACATATTTAATTCACTGAAAGGTGGAGAAACCAATCTATACTGATGTTTAGCCAAAAGAAACTGTTTTCCTGCTTTAAGCAGTCAATATACAAATTAGAGATGCAGATGAAACCCTTCCCATTCCGATGGCTGACAGACATGATGGATCCTATCTGGGGGTTTACATGGGACATATTGATGTACATTATATAGTAGAACAGTAAATAGTTTTTTAAACAGTAGAAGCAATTTTTTTATTTATTTTTTTATTCTGGACAAAGCAGGAAAGGACCCTCAAAAGTAATACTAACCTGAATAGTGTTCTAACTTTTCCCCAATGTACCCAATATTAAAATAAAAAAAAGTTCTACTTTAACTTGTAAGGCAGTGCTGTGAGTATTAAAAGTGCGCAAAATAAAATAATCATTAAAATTTAAGTGGTTGTAAAGGCAGAAGGCCTTATTCACACCAGGCGGATCCGCTGCCATGGAGTCCGCCTCGGTCCGCCAGCTCAGTGTTGATCTCCGCTGAGCCGGCGGATGACAGGTTCCTCTCTGCTCACTGAGGGGGGGGGGGGGCTTGTCGAGTGCCGCTGCTTGCAATGGAGAAATCGGACAAAAACGGACAGCATGACCGTTTTCATCAGATCTCACCCGATCTGTTTCGCCAGGGATGGATGTGAACGTAGGGCCATCTGTCTGATTTTAGCGGATCGGACCCGGTTGGATGTCAGAGGACATGTAACCGCTGACATCTGTCGCTCCATAGACTAACATGGAGCGCCCATTCAGGTCCGCTGACAAAACTGACAGGCCGACCTGAATGGTCTGACAGTGTGAAAGGGGCCTTATTGCAGTCCCCACATTAAGGCAAAAAACCTTCTGTGGTCAGTTTCTCCCACCCAAGCCACCCCGCCCCCCCAAATACTTTCCTGAGCCCAATCTCAATCCAGCACTGTGTGTGAGAGCATCTGTGCTGCGCTGCTCTCTCTCTCTCTCTTGTCACTAGACATGGAGGCAGCAGCGGGAGCCATTAGCTCCCGCTGCTGTCAATCAAATCCTGTGAGGAGGGTGCAGGTGTCTCTTGATGCACACAGCCCGATTCTGGAGCTAGCCCGCATGAGTGCCCCTATAGCAAGTGGCTTGCTATGGGGGCATTCAGCAGGGAGCAGGAGCCAGGAGCACCAGCAGGGGATCCTAGAAGAGGGGGTTCTGGGCTACTCCATGCGTTGCACAGAGCAGGTAAGTATGACATTTTTATTATAAAAAAAAAAAAGGAAAAAAAAACTTTAGAATTACTTTAAGAATTAAACTCTGAAATCCGTTTTCACCAATATGATCTACTGAGCTTTACTGAACTTTGCATAATATCAATGCTATTTTATAGTGCAGCATTGTTTATCATTGCCATGATTTCTGGAGTCTAATAAAATATAATTCCAGCATAATTTATTAAGCTCTTTGGTTCCCCTTTTTTCTTTTTCTGTATGGCCTTATTTTTTTTATTGAATGTTAAAACAACACTATTACTAACACACAAGTACACATATCTCCAAATCGTCCATATTTCGATGGCACAGTCCTAATAACTGGATGTTTGGATGTTTCAGTATAGATGTGTTCAAATATAAACTGACTGGAGAAGATTCTTCAACAGATAAGGCTTTGGTTTAAATTGATCTTATCTTAAAATGTAGAGAAATATAAGTATATTACATGGTATATGAATAAAGGTTACACATGCCGTGTATTACAGTTTCAAAGTCCCTTCTATATCAGTTTTTAAGAGCCTTCATGTTTTCATCATCTGGGTGGATAAAAAGATTCATGAGTAGAGATCAGCAAATAGCGCACTTTCTGAACTGCATTATTACCGCGTCCTTGTGGGACATTAGGCATGTGGCTTACATTGCATTTCTCAACAATTCTCTCAGCGATTTATGAGTATTCATGAGAGCATTAGCAGACAACTTTACTGGTAAAGAGCTCACCATGCTTCTGAAAAACGTGAGAAAGGTTGGAAAAGTTCCCAGCAAGCCTTGTAACTTTTTTGAGTTGAGAAGGGGTGTGGTTTAAGAAAGGCAGAGCAGGTTTGACAAAATGTGTACTTTTGTTTAAGTATAGGTATTCTCATTGGCCAAGTCTGATTTAAAATATCTACGGATAAATATCCTCATTGTATGTGTTTTTTTTTTTCCTTTCTTTTTTTTTTTAGATGGCAGGTTGAGGTTTTTAAGGATATAGCTAGTATAGTATACTGGTAAAGAAAGTACACTCCAATGACAAACTATAAAAAATAACATTTCTGAAGTTTACTAAAATGCCTATCACTTTTCAACACAAAACATATTTAAACAAAACCATTTAATGATAAACATAAGGATTTCAAAAAAGAAAAAAAATCATAAGTTTTTCTATTTTCTTACTACTTTTTAAATCATTTTTATGTCACAGAAACAAAATAATAAATATCAAGCATTAATTTCACATATCCGTCTAATAAAAACACAAACAAGCTAATTAATATTGCTATAAAGCGTGAACTGAACAGGACTATGATGCCATTTTAATATTTTTATATCACAGAAATAGAATAATAAATTACAAGAATTAATATCCTTCTAATAAAAACACAAACAAGTTAATTATTGTTGACATAAAGCTTAAATTAAACAGGACTGCGATTACATTTTAATATTTACCTATTAATATACTTTTTCTTTATGGACCGCATTGACAGCCTCTGTGTGTTTCTCTGTGTGGGTCTTTGGGGATTTTGGCAGCCAATGGGTTAAGAGCCCCTGGGCTAGGACCTGACCCACAGACCTTCCACATATTGTTCCCAGTTTTATCCCATATCACTTGGGAGATTAGCAGCCTGAGGATTAACCTTGGTTTCTCCTGCATTATGGTTCATGATAGGGGGAGGGAAATTCTCTGTATGTAGACAATTAATTTTTCTATGGGTTTTATGGGCTAGGAAAGATATATATCTAGAACAAATATAGAAGATTATCTGCTATATACTATAAACTACGCACACCCTAGAAACATGAACGGTCTTTCCACCAGACATGACACAAGCAATGTATTATGTCTCTGTGCTCCCCACTGTCACTATTTGATGAAAAGTAAAATGATAGGTCCATGGGCTGGAGCTGGATCCCTCCAAAATTCATTTCATTTCCCACAAGGTGCCAAAGAAAAAAACACTAGCTGCAATGACTATGTAAGTGGATGGGTCTGGAGAAAGCAGAAGTCTCAGAGTGTGATCACTGACCACATGGTGGTAATGATGTCGCAAAACCTCACATATACCTACCTATTTTGTTCTATGAGTCTTTCTCTACAACTGCCATTCTCTGAGAATAAAACAAATACAGAAAACGTATAGTAGGGATGAGCCATACATTTTGATCATTGAGAAATTAGCTTAAAAAAATGTGTTTTCTTTTTTTGGAAGCTGTGTTTTTCGGTAGGTGTATTTAGGTTAGTTTAGTTTCTCGGTTAGGTTAGTTTAGTTTAGGTTGCTCGTTCTGTTTTTATTTTTTTGTGTGTGTATGTATTTGGTTGTTGTTTGTTTACTGTCACTGCACATGTTTTATTTTTTATTTTTTTTTATTTTTTTTGTGGTTTTATTTTTGTTGAAAGAAGGTAAAATATAGAGGCTAATGAGGGGCCAAATATTGGCACAAGAACAGGTCAGAAGTTTCTGTAACCCTCAAGAATCATTTGAAATGCATTTCACCCCTCGACACTACAGAATGGGATCAAATCTGGTCATCTACCAAATCAGCCTCCCCAAATATTATTGAGGTAGAGGCTAATTATAAAGTATTGACAAGATGGTACCTTGTACCAACTAGGGTTGCAAAATATGCACCAACCTATTCCGCGCAATGTTATCGTGGTTGTTCAGAGCCAGGCACACAACTACACATCTGGTGGACATGCCCAATAGCACAAACCTTTTGGAAAGAGATCTTTAAAATGGCCTCCAAAATGTTTGGTTTGTAACTACAGCCTGATCCTGCTACAGCATTACTTAATCTGAAACCAGGATCGCTAACTTTGATTCAATTTAAACTATTTGTACAACTTCTAACAGTAGCTAAGCAAACTTTGGCAAAGGCATGGCGGTCTCCGACATTGGTAGTGGCTGAGACGAAGAATAGGATGACTAATGCCATGATTCATGCCAAAATGGTAGCCATTGACAACGCTCTGCTTCCCAAATTTGAAAAACAATGGCACCCATGGATAACACATCATTTACCATCTAACTTTGATGAGAATGTTCTACTGCCATGGTAGCTGAGTTGCAATGATTTAAGCTGATATATAAAAAATGCACAGACTTCATGATGGATCTCAATCCAACCCTGTGGACCCTCTCCTTTCTATGTTCTACTCCTTCTCTCCTTTCTCTTCTTCCCTATCCACTTTCCGATCCTGAAGCTCTTTTCCTAGTAGATTGTAGTCTCCTTCAGACATTTCTGACATAGCTCAAGTTGTGGGCACAAGTACCATTTGAGAATCTACTTACTCTTTAATAGCTCCTACTTAGGTATTCTACACCTTATCCAGGTTATACCCAATTACTGCAATTTATATGTTATGTAATAATCTATTATTAACTAATAATTTTAGCATCTTATCTGTACCACAATATGTTTACTCATGTATTCGTTATCTACTTATTCATATACTCAATAAAATCTTTTGACAAGGAAATGCATTTCACCCTTAAAAACCACTGTAATTCCACCTTCCCCTCTTAATTCATTTTATTTAAATAAAGACATTTTACAGAAATCTCATGATTTTTTGCTGAAACATGAGATGCCCGATCATGAGCACATAATTCTTTATCCTATTGTGAACCAACTGGGTATCCACAATAAAAGTCACAAATTGTTCAGCAATGCTGAGATGCTTAGCAGCTGAGTGCATATTTCTAATAAATTAATTTTGTAGCAGAAGTAAGTGTTCAGTGTTGGGTGGAAACTTAAAGCAGAGTTCCACCCAAAAATAGAACTTCCGCTCATCCGATTCCCCCCCCCCCCCCCGGTGTGACATTTGGCACCTTTCAGGGGGGAGGGGGGTGCAGATACCTGTCTAATACAGGTATTTGCACCCACTTCCGGAAATAGACTCCCGCAGCCCGCACCCCCCCCCCCCCCACTGTCTCCTGGGAAACACACAGGTCCCAGGAGATATCGGGGACCGACTCGCGCATGCGCAGTAGGGAACCGGGAAGTGAAGCCGCACCGCTTCACTTCCTGATTCCCACACCGAGGATGGCCGAGACCCGAGCGATTGATCGGCTTCGACTGCCGACATCGCTGGACCCTGGGACAGGTAAGTGTCCATTTATTAAAAGTCAGCAGCTGCAGTATTTGTAGCTGCTGGCTTTTAATATTTCTCGCTTTAAGGGGGTTGACTAAATCCAAATAGGCTATGCATTTTACAAGGGAAGGTTTCCTTAGCTTAGCTTAGTTTAGTCAATAAGGTGAGGTTCTGCTGACTTCCATCATCCAACCACGTGCAAGCAAAAATACTGTTACTTTTTTTCCATGTATAGGTGTTCTTTGCAAAGTGAATTTTCACCACTTTCATTAAGTTAAGGGAAAAGTCCCTTGCAAAGTGAACAACCTATTGCTTTTAGCAAATCAACCCCATTACATGTAATAGCTTGTGTTCAGAACTCACAGAAGCAGGGTATCATAGAAAAAACTTGAATTCCTAGCCAAAGGCTTGACATTTTCTAAAATATTATTTTTTTCTTACAAACAGTGCATCTGTGAAAAATTGATATGGGTAAATAGCTGTTCTTTCACTACTCTAGCTTATTTTTTTTTGCTTAACAAGGAAACATATGAGAGTTGTGTGTTAATTATATGGTTCTTTTTGCAATTTTAAAAACTGTTATTTGAACTCTTTTGTATATAGGTAGATGAAAAAGTTTCTACAGGTAAGATTTAAGTTGAACTAGCTTTTAAAGTGAATGTAAAGTCTTGTTTTACATGACATGTTATACTTACCTGCTCTGTTGCAGTGGTTTTGCACAGAGCAGCCCTGACCCTCCTATTCTCGGGTTCCTCTTCTGTGCTCCTGGCCCCTCCTCCTGTTCAGTGCCCCCACAGCAAGCAGCTTCCTATGGGGGCATCCAAGCTGAGTCACAGCTCCCTGTGTCCATTCAGACACAGAGCCCTGACCCAGACCTGGACCCGGACCTATCCCCCCTCTCCCCTGATTGGCTAGCTGACTTTGATTGACAGCAGCGGGAGCCTTTGTTTAAGCTGCTGTGTCTCAGACAAACAGGAAGGCTGAGACACTCGTGGACATCGCTGGACAGAGAGGGACCTCAGGTAAGTATTAGGGGGGCTGCTGCACACAGAAGGCTTTTGATCCTAATGCATATAATGCATTAAGATAAAAATAAACTTCTGCCTTTACAACCCCTTTAAAGTATACCAGCAGGTAAAATAAATGTATCCAATGCCATTTTATATCATTATTTGCCTGTAACATAGAACAACAAGCACCAGTGTGCAAAGCATCACACCAACCAATCAGACAAAGCCTACTCTAATTTACCCATTCATACCATGGAAAGCTTATTTCTGATTGGCTGGCATGCATCACTGCCCACTAATGCTTATGGTTCTTTGTTAATAAATAAGCCAAATTTTACTAAAGTGCTTTTATTGTGCTGCTCTTGATACTTTAATTGTTGGGAAAATGCAAATCAAATAAAACCTGATAAGCTAGAGGTCATCCAAAGAAAGCTATACACAGAGTTTTCCCACACCAAACTATCCATGAGATCAATTCCGACAAGGATTGCTTGTCTACTAGAACGGCAAAGCAAAGCAATACATTGCGATCCTTTCTTGCAGAAAACAGTTGAAGAGCAAGTCATGTCCAGGGCTGTTAAAGATGTGGAGTGGCTCTGTGCTGGTGCATTGCGTCAGTCTGTTCCCTTTGGTATATGTATGCCATCAAAGTCAATGGTGCAGCCTTGTAAGAGCCAGATGATTGAGCTGAACCATTTATGTTCAAGTCACCGAGCACATTACCATGACATGTCTACAAGGAAAAAAGGCTAATCATTCACCCATTTAGCCAGTCAGGCTTGAAAATATATATTGAGCAAACACTTTACCATCTCCTGGTCTTGTCCTTTGTAGTTACTGGAGGTTAACCACCTGGTGTACTGGGCAGGCACAAGGCAGTCTTCTATTGTACTGATTCTCATAACCAGCTATGCATTAAAAATGCTATTTATACACCAGATTTTGCATCTTATATCACAACCGTATTTTTACTTTGAAATTGTACTGATCTTTATATTTTTATATGGTGATACAAATCTTTTTTACCATTAAATAAATGTATTTGGGCTCATTCACACAGGTGTCTAAAAAAATGTTTAGATGTGTACAGCTTATGGTTCTAAATTCTAAATTCAGCATTATAGGAATCAATACACATAGCTGCATCTACAAACAAAAATGTGCACCACAAAAAAAATTAAGACACGGCTACGCCCAGGAACAAACTGTACATATCTGCATATTTTACACATGTACTGTACATGTGTAAACACCTATACACATAAACACATAAAGTCATTAGAAGAATTGTATGCGTCTAAACTCTGTACGCATCGAAACGCAAGTGCTGTAGGTGCATATGCATATACATATATGCCAGTGTGAATGAAGCCTAAATGTAATAGAGCAGGTATTCAGTTTATTTACTAAAGCTAGAGAGTGCAAAATTAATAGGAATTCTGCCAGGGACGTGCGGTGAGGTCAGTGGCTGGTGAGGCACTGGCTAGTATCAGAGCCAGATACACACAGGTTACATACGCCACGAACGTTAGAGCAAGAACAATAATTCTAGCACTAGATCTCTCTAACTCTAAATATGTAACCTGTAACATTTTTTAAAGCAATGCCTATGGAGATTTTTAAGTACTGAAGTTTGGCGCCATTCCACAAGTGTGCGCAATTTTAAAGCATGACATGTTAGGTATCTATTTAGTCGGTGTAACATCATCTTTCATAGTACAGTGGAACCTTGGATTACGAGCATAATACGTTCCAGGAGAATTCTTGTAATCCAAAGCACTCGCATATCAAAGCGAGTTTCCCCATAGAAGTCAATGGAAACAAAGATAATTCGTTCCACATTGACTTCTAATGCATGCAATATCGCATATGGCCAGAGGTGGGGGGCACCGGAGAGACTCAGAAATACTCAGAGACTGCTCAGATGCACTCGGAAACCCCTGGGAAAGGCTCTGAAACACTCGGGAATGGAGCATTTCTGTGTGTTTCTGAATATTTCCGAGCGGCTCCGAATGGTTCAGAGTATCCCCAGCGCCCCCGCACTTCTGGACAAATGCGGTACTGCACACCGCAGAGGCTTGAATCCTGCTCGTTTTGTGAGACAACACTCACAAACCCAGTCAGGAATTTTAAAAAATAATAGCTCGTATTGCGAAACGCTCGTTAACCTCGTTACTCGCAATCCGAGGTTCCACTATATACAAAAAAAAAACAGGCTAACTTTAGTGTTTTTTGTTTTTATTCATGAAACAGTTTCTTTCCAAAAAAAATGCGTTTAAAAAATTGCTGAGCAAATACCGTTTTACATGAAAAGTTGCAATGACCACCATTTTATTCCCTAGGGTGTCTGCTAAAACAATATATATAATGTTTGGGGGGTTTTTCTAGCAAAAAAATTATGATTTTTACATGTAGGAGGGAAGTGTCAGAATTGGCCTGGGTGGCAAGGGGTTAATTACCATAAGTAATATACAAATAGTTATATATTATTTTTATCCACTTCAGCCCTGGAAGATTTGGCTGCTGAATGACCAGGCCATTTTTTGCGATTTGGCACTGCGTCGCTTTAACTGACAATTGCGCGGTCATGCGATGCTGCACCCAAACAAAACTGACGTCCTTTTTTCCCACAAATAGAGCTTTCTTTTGGCGGTATTTGATCGCCTCTGCGTTTTTTATTTTTTGTACTATAAACAAAAAAAGAGTGACAATTTTGAAAAAAAACACAATATTTTGTACTTTTTGCAATAACAAATACCCCCATTTTTTTTTAAAAAAGCAAATTTTTTCTCAGTTTAGGCCGATATGTATTCTTCTACATATTTTTGGTAAAAAATAATCGCAATAAGCGTATATTGATTGGTATGCGCAAAAGTTATAGCGTGTACAAAATAGGGGATAGATTTATAGGATTTTTATTTTTTATTTATTTTTTTACTAGTAATGGCGGCGATGTGCGATTTTTATTGTGACTGCGACATTATGGCAGACACATCGGACAATTTTGACACATTTTTGGGACCATTGACATTTATACAGCGATCAGTGCTATAAAAATGCATTGATTACTGTAAAAATATCACTGGCAGTGAAGGGGTTAACATTAGGGGGCAATCAAGGGGTTAACTGTGTTCCCTGGGAGGTGATTCTAACTGAAGGGGGAGGGACTGACTAAATGAAGTGACAGATCGTGGTTCCTAGCTAATAGGAACACACGATCTGTCACTCCTCTCAGAACAGGGAAGTGTGTGTTTACACACACTCGTCCCCGTTCTGTGTCTTCTGCTCACGATTGTTCTCGGCGGTCATCGTGATCGTTGGCCACGAGCATCAGCACCCCCGCTGTGCTATCATGATCCCACGAGCCGACGTACAGTAAAAGGACGGCGGCTGGTTGGCAAGCGGGTAAGGTAATTTACTATATTTTCAAAAACTGTACTCAAGCAAGTGGCTTAGCGGACAAATTACTGAAGTTTGAAGTTATAACTTCACACCAGTAATTTCACAGTAAATAGATAAATAATAAATTATTATCTTATAACATATAGCATAATAATATATGATTTAGCTTGTACCTTTTCAGCAGCAGCAGATTCTCATTCTCCCTTTTAACTGTGTGAGAAAAACCTGGGATTATGGGTAAATCTTATACACCTAAACACATGTTTTTTCCTTCTAGTTAAGAGGGCTGGTCTGGAAGGGAGTATTTTAGACCCATGCCCCCTTCTATGTGTCTGTGCCCCTCTGGAGGTGCGCAGACACATATATAGAGGGGACTGTGAGAGAGCAGCCATTGCTCGCTTAGGCTCTTAAGAAAGGGGTTCTCCCCTGAAACGCGTCTGCCATCTTGACATATTGTTTCATCCACATGACGTCAGGTCCTGGCTTGTCGGTGTTCAGAACAGCGAACCTGATCAATTGTCAATGCCTTTTATTAATGCTCGTTTGTGAGTATACACTTTGCTGTTTTATGCTTTAATAAAGCTTTACCAGTGGTAATGCACTAGGTCAGTGCGCCCCCCTTCTTTTTCCTTTAGTAGATTAAGATTCAACAATAGGGGGCATTTGGAGAAATTGCTGCTCTAGGCTAGTGCTCACCTCTAAGATCAGCCCCCCAAGCTTGAATAGTAGTAAGTATCGAGGGGGTCAAATGAGGGCCTCTGAATAACAGACACTTTCGAGCTTTTATAGATTCCACCACCGCTGCTTCTAACTGAATGGAAGGATTAGATAGATCTGGACATAACCACCGTGCGGCCGTCACCAGCTGAGTAGCAAGAAAATATTTATAAAGATCTGGAAAAGCTAGACCGCCCTGATTACAGGGGCGCATCAAAGTTGTCAAATTATATCTCACTTTTTTTGGACCCCATAAAAAAAGAGGAGAATAGTTGATTGAGTCTTACAAAAAAATGATCTGGGGATCCACTGAGGAGAATGTCTAAAATAGTATGTAAATTTTGGAATCATTTTCATTTTCAGAAGATTAATGTGTCCCAAAAGGGATAACGATAACGATTTCCATGCCTTCAGTCTTGGCCACATATCCCTCAAGATTGGGGTCAAATTCAAAGAAATGAACTCCGAAGTCTGCCGAGATATCACCACTCCGAGGTGTTTAAAATTCTCTACCCACTGTAACGGAATATCAGAAGGAGCAGTACTTCAATATCTATTGGAAATAACAATGATTTTGTCCAGTTAATCTTCTCCCCCGTAAGGGATGAAAAGGATTTTAATATCTGTAAAGCACCCTGTAGGGAAGGTCTGGCATCATTTAGGAACAATAGGAGGTCATCCGCATATAGAGCTACTCTCTCCTCCAGCCAACCAACTCCTAACCTCTTGATATTTGGAGAAATGCAAAGATCCTCCACCACCGGCTCCATCGCAATGGCAAAAAGGGCCAGATAGAGGGCAGCCCTGGCGAGTGCCCCTATATAAAGAAACAGGGGATGACAACCTTCCCCCCATTCTTACTGCAGCTGTAGGACATCTATATAAAACCTGTATTCATTTAATAAATGTCAATGGAAAACCCATCCTACGAAGTACCTCCCACTGAAAAGGCCACTCAACACTACCGGGCCGTGGTCTCCCTGCAGCCGGGCCGCAGGACAGGTGCGGCATGAGAGCCAGGAGTGCGGCATGTTGGAGCCAGGCGGGCGGGCGGCATGTCAGAGCCAGGCGGGCAGGCGGCATGAGAGCCAGGCGGGCGGGATATTGGAGCTAGGCGGGCGGCATGAAAGAGCCGGAGTTCTGTCAAAATAGCGGGGTGGGTGAGAGAAGCGTGTGGGCGGATGAGACAAGCGGGCGGTGAGAGATGACATCATCTCTCTCTGCCCACCTCGCATCACCACTTTTCCGCCCTCACAGCCCAAGCTCTTCAATGTCGGAGGTGGAGCAAGGAGCAGAGATGACATCATCTCTCACCGCCCGTCCCGCATCTCACTCTCCTTCCCTCACTCAGAACTGGCCTCTGTACAAAATGGACCAGTGCTGCCACCAATACAGTGGCAATACACATCTGGTGGCACTGGCAGGTGACGTGGCAAGTGACAAGTCACATCTGGTGGCAGACGACATGGCAAGTGACAATCCACATCTGGTGGCAGACGACATGGCAAGTGACAATCAACATCTGGTGGCAGGCGACATGGCAAGTGACAATCCACATCTGGTGGCACTGGCAGGCAACTTGGCAAGGGACAATCCACATCTGGTGGCACTGGCAGGCGAAGTGGCAAGTGACAATCACATCTGGTGGCACTGGCAGGTGACGTGGCAAGTGACAATCCACATCTGGTGGCACTGGCAGGTGACGTGGCAAGTGACAATCCACATCTGGTGGCAGGCCACATGGCAAGTGACAAGCTGCATGTGCTGGCAGGCGACATGCCCAGGGCTCCCACTGATTCTGCCTTATGGTGAGTTGAATTATTTCATAGTATATTACAATGTAACAATATAAATAATGCGCTTCAATCATCCTGACACCATAAAAACCATGGTGCCGGGATGATTGAAGCGCCAACACCAGCCATTGCCCCGACAAATTGCCTGCAAAAAATCCCCTCCCCCGCCCCGGGCCTTGGCACAATCTTCTTCCAAGCAGCCGGTCCCCGATGCCAAAAAGGTTGGGGACCGCTGCTATAGAATATACAAACTATAGTATATATATATATATTTGAAAACTGATCAATCCTGATGTACTGATGTAAATTCCAGGACAGTACAAATACCCCCAAATGACCCCTTTTTGGAAAGTAGACAGTCCAAGGTATTTATTAAGAGGCATGGTGAGTTTTTTGAAGTTGTAATTTTTTGCCACAATTTTTTTTGGAAATTAAGAAATTAAATACATATTTTTTTGTAATTTTAACAAGTTATTTCTCACACACAACATGGGTATACTTACAATTACACCCCAAAACACATTCCGCAATGCCTCCTGGGATTATCACGTGTAAGACTTTTTCACAGCATAGATGCACAGAGTGGCCCACAATCCAAAGAGCACCTTCAGGCGTTCTATGGCCATAAATTACGCACCAAATTCCTTGATTACTTATCACATTTTTAGGCCCTAGAGCACCAGGACAATGGAAACACCAACAAAATGACCCCAATTTGGAAAGCAAACAGTCCAAGGTATTTTCTGAAAGGCATATTGAGTCTTTTGAAAATGTAATTTTTTTGTCATTTTTTTATGAAAATATTTTTTTTTACACAAAATTGCCAATTTATTAAGATATTTCTCACACACAGCATGGGCATACTCAGAATTACACCCCAAAACACATTCTGCTATTCCTTCTGAGTATGACGATACCACATGTGTAAGACTTTTTTAATTTTTGGACTGTTTGTATACAAGACATTGTATCTTGTGGATCACACAACCAAATGTGCTTTGATGGTCGCCTCTGTACGAGTGGTGAGAAAATATAGCTTAGTGTAGCATCACCTATAGCAGCCTCAGTTCCTATAAGCCAAGCAAGCCTAGCCTACTGGTACATGGAAGTTCCCCGATCATCTCAATGGTCTATGACACGAGGAGCGACAAGCATTTTGTTACATGTGGTTTCTGATTGTTGTTTAGCCGGTAAGCCGTTACCGGTTGTGAAAGCATCTGATCAAACCGATCTTGGATTGATCTGATGCTTTTGAGAGCAGTGGAGAGACCTGGGTCTAGTAGACCCCAGATCTCTCCATAAAGAGGGCCTGTCATGCTTATTGCTATCACAAGGAGCGTTGTTCAAACCTTTTAAATGCAATAAAGTTGAAAAAAATAAAGAGACAGTGTAAAAAAACAAATCTATATAAAACAAAATAATAAAATTAAAAAAATGAAAGCACCCTTGTCCCCCTGTGCTCATGCGCAAATGTGAACGTGCATGCTGATCCCGCACACATATGTAAACGGCAATAGCACCATACATGTGAGGTATCGCTGCGAACATCTGAGTGAGAGCAATAATTCTAGCAGCAGACCTCCTTTGTAACTCTAAACTAGTAACCTGTAAAAAGGCTTTTAAAGCATTGTTTATGGAGATTTTTATGTACCGTAGTATGTCACCATTCCACGGGCAATTTTAAATTGTGACATGTTAGGTATCTATTTACTCTGCGTATCATCATCTTTTATATTTTAACAAACAATAGGGTATTATATTGTGTTTGTGTGCAAAAAAATTCATTGAAGTGTACTGTAACTTTTTCAAAAAATTTGCGTTTGAAAAACTGCTGTGCAAATATCATGTGATATACAAAATTGCAACAACCATCATTTCCTCCCCCGGGCCTTTGTTTTCAGAAAACATATAATGTTTGGGGGTAGTGCCAGAATAAGTTCAGAAGGCAAGTGTTTAACTGGTATGGCAGTGATCAGAGACAATATGACTGGTGTGACGGTGATCATGGACATTTTGATTTGATTTTTACTGGTGTGGCGGTGATTAGGAATACGGTGAGTGGGTTGCATTGATTAGGGACAATATGAGTGGTGTGCTGCTGATCAGGGACCCTGGGACTGGTGTGGCGATGAACACGGACACCGCTACTAGCGTGGTGGTGATCACGGACACTGTAACTGGTGTGGCAGTGATCACAGACACTAGAAATGGTGTGGCGGTGATCACATACACTTTAAATGGTGTGGCGGTGATCAAGGACACTGTAACTGGCATGGTAATGATCACAACATTGTAACCGGCGTGGTGGTATTTACAGACACTGTAACTGGCGTGGCGGTGATAACGAACACTGTACCTGGTGTGGCAGTGATTACAGACACTGTAATTGGTGTGGAGGTGATCACGGACACTGTAACTGGCGTGGCGGTGATCACAGACATTGTAATTGATGTGGCGGTGATCACGGACACTGTAGCTGGTGTGGCGGTGATCACAAAAACTGTAACTGGTGTGGCGGTGATCACGGACACTGTAATTGGTGTGGCAGTGATCACAGATCCTGTAATTGGTGTGGCAGTGATCACGGACACTCTAACTGGCGTGGCGGTGATCACGGACACTGTAACTCGCGTGGCGGTGATCACGGACACTGTAACTGGCGTGGCGGTGATCACGGACACTGTAACTGGCGTGGCGGTGATCACAGACACTGTAATTGGTGTGGTGGTGACTAGGGATGAGCTTCGTGTTCGAGTCGAACCCATGTTCGACTCGAACATCGGCTGTTCGACCGTCCGTCGAATTGCGAACGATATGGGCCGTTCGCGCCAAATTCGTGTGGCGCGTCACGGCCCATAATTCACTGCGGCATCGCAGTGCATTGCTGGCTGATGATTGGCCAAGCATGCACTATGACCCGCATGCTTGGCCAATCACAGCGCCGTCAGTAGAGAGAGCTGTAATTGGCCAAAGCCAGGGTGGCTTTGGCCAATTATGGCTCAGGGGATTTAGTACACACCCCACACTATATAAGGCCGCCTGCACGGCGGCCCTGTGTAGTGTGTGTTCCGGTGTGCTGAGAGATAGAGAGAGAGAGAGACAGTGTCATTTGATTTGAGTTAGATAGATTAGGCAGAACAGTCAGTCAGTTAGCTGCACTTACAGTGTATTGTGTATATATATGCATCCCAGGTGTTGCATATATATATATACACTGTATTCAGTTTAGCTAGATCTGTTCCTGTTATCTTCTATCTAGACTATTTAGTGCAGTGTGTCCTGCTCACAGTGTTCAGCTAGATCCGTTCCTGCTATTTACATTCAGTGCAGTGCGTCCTGCTCACAGTGTTCAGCTAGATCCGTTCCTGCTATTTACATTCAGTGCAGTGCGTCCTGCTCACAGTGTTCAGCTAGATCCGTTCCTGCTATTTACATTCAGTGCAGTGCGTCCTGCTCACAGTGTTCAGCTAGATCCGTTCCTGCTATTTACATTCAGTGCAGTGCGTCCTGCTCACAGTGTTCAGCTAGATCCGTTCCTGCTATTTACATTCAGTGCAGTGCGTCCTGCTCACAGTGTTCAGCTAGATCCGTTCCTGCTATTTACATTCAGTGCAGTGCGTCCTGCTCACAGTGTTCAGCTAGATCCGTTCCTGCTATTTACATTCAGTGCAGTGCGTCCTGCTCACAGTGTTCAGCTAGATCCGTTCCTGCTATTTACATTCAGTGCAGTGCGTCCTGCTCACAGTGTTCAGCTAGATCCGTTCCTGCTATTTACATTCAGTGCAGTGCGTCCTGCTCACAGTGTTCAGCTAGATCCGTTCCTGCTATTTACATTCAGTGCAGTGCGTCCTGCTCACAGTGTTCAGCTAGATCCGTTCCTGCTATTTACATTCAGTGCAGTGCGTCCTGCTCACAGTGTTCAGCTAGATCCGTTCCTGCTATTTACATTCAGTGCAGTGCGTCCTGCTCACAGTGTTCAGCTAGATCCGTTCCTGCTATTTACATTCAGTGCAGTGCGTCCTGCTCACAGTGTTCAGCTAGATCCGTTCCTGCTATTTACATTCAGTGCAGTGCGTCCTGCTCACAGTGTTCAGCTAGATCCGTTCCTGCTATTTACATTCAGTGCAGTGCGTCCTGCTCACAGTGTTCAGCTAGATCCGTTCCTGCTATTTACATTCAGTGCAGTGCGTCCTGCTCACAGTGTTCAGCTAGATCCGTTCCTGTTATCTTCCTACTGACAGGCAGGCTTGTCTGGTTACAGTATATAAAGCTACCTGAAGAAAATTACAGGTGTTCTTTTTGATCCTATTAGTACCACGGTCAGGCAGCTAGACTATTTACATTTAGTACAGTGTGTCCTGCTCACAGTGTTCAGCTAGATCCGTTCCTGTTATCTTCCTACTGACAGGCAGGCTTGTCTGGTTACAGTATATAAAGCTACCTGAAGAAAATTACAGGTGTTCTATCCCAGCTTAGTGCAGCTGCAGGCCATTAGTATGTCTGGAAGGCCAAGAAGGAGAGGCAGACAGTCACAAGCCAATAAGAGAGGGCAAGCAGGCTCTGTGTCTAGTGCTGGTCGTGGAGACGGTGCATCCTCATCAGCACGTGGCCATGGGACACGCTTGGCCTTTTTTTCGGCAGCTGGCCGTGTTGAGCCGCAACATGCGGAAGACTTGGTCAAATGGATGACCAAGCCGTCCTCATCCTCCTCATCCTCTCTCACCCATGCCCAGGGTGCTTTGTCTGGCAAAGCAGCGGCCTCTTCCCTCAGCTCAATGTCATCAGTGACTCCTTCCCTAGCTCCACCATGTCCTCATGAGGATTCCCTCGAACTGTTTGACCACAGTGTTGGGTACATGCTCCAGGAGGATGCCCAGCGTTTGGAAGGCTCTGATGATGATACTGAGCTCGATGAAGGCAGTAACATGAGCACGGACAGAGGGGGTGCCCAAGAAGGACAGCAATCTGGCAGTCATGCTCCCCCTGCTGCAGCATACTGCCAGGTTTGCTCCAGTGATGAGGAGGGAGGGGATGATGAGGTCACTGACTCAACGTGGGTGCCTGATAGGAGAGAGGAGGAGGAGGAGGAGGAGGAGGCGGCACATCACCAACGAGGCAGGATGCCCTCCAGGGGCCAGCCTAAGGGCAGCACATTGACTGCATCACACCCCAAAGCTCCACATGTGCAGGGCGCTGCAGTCTCTGCGCGTTATTCAAAAAGTTCTTTGGTGTGGGCCTTTTTTGAGACGAGTGCATCAGATCGCACCGCTGCTATTTGCAACATATGTCTCAAGCGTATCTCGCGTGGCCAAAACATCTCCCGCTTGGGTACCACATGCTTGACCAGACATATGTTGACCTGCCATGCAGTTCGTTGGCAAGCGTATCTGAAAGACCCACACCAAAGAACAAAGAGGATCTCTCCTTGCTCCTCATCAGCTGAGATTTCCAACCCCACTAGACCTTCAGTCCTCTCTGAGACCTGCAGTGAGAGGAATGAAGGTGTAGAATTAGGTGTGTCACAGCCAAGTACTTGTGGGCAATCTGCTTTTGGTACACCGACGTCAGATTGTACCAGGCAAATTTCCCTGCCCCAGCTGCTGCACCGCCGAAAGAAGTTTGCTCCCAGCCATCCACATGCCCAGCGGTTGAATGCTAGCTTGGCAAAATTGCTAGCACTTCAACTGCTGCCTTTTCAGTTGGTAGACTCTGCCCCCTTCCGTGAGTTTGTGGAATGTGCGGTTCCTCAGTGGCAGGTACCCAAACGCCACTTTTTCTCACGGAAGGCGATTCCGGCTCTCTACCGGCATGTGGAAGGCAATGTCCATGCCTCGCTGGACAGGGCGGTCAGCGGTAAGGTGCATATTACCGCTGACTCATGGTCCAGCAGGCATGGACAGGGACGTTACTTAAGTTTCACGGCGCATTGGGTGACTCTGCTGGCAGCTGGGAAGGATGCAGGACAAGGTGCAGTAGTGTTGGAGGTTGTTCCGCCACCACGCCTCCAAAATGCTGATTGTGACACACCTCTCTCCTCCACCCCCTCCTCTTCTTCTTCCTCCATGGCCTCTTCCTCGGAACCAGCGGTGCTCCGTAGGCGTTCAAGGGGCTACGCAAGTACGCAGGCCAAAAGATGCCATGCGGTGCTTGAGCTGGTGTGCTTGGGGGACAGGAGCCACACTGGGGCAGAGGTTCTGTCAGCTCTGCAGGGGCAGGTTCAGAGGTGGTTGACGCCACGCCAACTTAAGGCAGGAATGGTGGTTTGCGACAATGGCACCAACCTCCTCTCTGCCCTCCGACAGGGACAACTGACCCATGTGCCCTGTTTGGCTCACGTCCTTAACTTGGTGGTGCAGCGGTTCTTGGGCAGGTACCCGGGCTTACAGGATGTCCTGAGGCAGGCCAGGAAAGTCTGTGTGCATTTCCGCCGGTCATATAATGCCAGTGCTCGGCTGACGGACCTCCAAAAGGAGTTTAACCTGCCCAAGAACCGCCTAATCTGTGACATGCCCACCAGGTGGAACTCGACGTTGGCCATGCTGCAGCGGCTGCACACGCAGCAGAGGGCCATCAATGAGTACCTGTGCGACTATGGCACCAGGACAGGGTCAGGGGACCTTGGTTTTTTTTCCCCACGCCAGTGGGCCATGATCAGGGATGCATGCACTGTCCTGTCACCATTCGAGGAGGCCACGAGGATGGTGAGCACTGACAGTGCATGCATCAGTGACACTGTCCCCCTTGTCCACCTGTTGGAGCACACGCTGCGTGGAATAATGGACAGGGCACTTGAGGCAGAACAGAGGCAGGAAGAGGAGGACTTCCTTAGCTCTCAAGGCCCCCTTTATCCAGACAGTGTTCCTGCGTGCCCGCCGATCACACAGGAAGAGGACGAGGAGGAGGAGGAGGAGGAGGAGGAAGATTGTGTCAGTATGGAGGTGGAGCCTGGCACTCAGCATCAGCAGTCTTTAAGGGATCAGTCCCAAGGAACACATGGACTTGTACGTGGCTGGGAGGAGGTGGCTGCGGACGTTGTTGTCCTTAGTGACCCAGAGGACTCCGGACCGAATGCCTCAGCAAACCTACGCTGCATGGCCTCCCTGATCCTGCAAAGCCTGCGTAAGGATCCTCGTATTCGTGGTATCAAGGAGAAGGACCAATACTGGCTGGCAACCCTCCTTGATCCACGTTACAAGGGTAAGGTTGCGGACCTTATCTTGCCATCGCAGAGGGAGCAGAGGATGAAACATCTTCGGGAGGCCTTGCAGAAAGGTCTGTGCAACGCGTTCCCAGAGACTGGGAGGTTACAAACTCCTGTTTCTGGACAACGTGTTGCTGAGGCTTCGGTCAGTCAAAGAAGGAGCGGTGGAGAAGGTGGCCGTCTGACCGATGCGTTCAGACAATTTTTTGGTCCGCAGCCCCAAGGTATGATCGGTTCCAGCAACCATCGCCAGCGTCTGTTTTACATGGTGCAGGAATACCTAGGGGCAAGATCAGACTTGGACACCTTTCCCACCGAAAATCCTCTGGGTTACTGGGTCTTGAGGATGGATCACTGGCCAGAGCTTGCACAGTATGCAATTGAGCTACTGGCCTGTCCTGCATCCAGCGTTCTTTCGGAACGTACATTCAGTGCTGCTGGAGGCGTGGTAACCGATCACAGGGTGCGTCTGTCCACTGACTCGGTCGATCGGCTGACCTTCATAAAAATGAATCAGTCTTGGATCACCACCAGCTACCAAGCACCTGATGCTGATGTAACTGAATAATTTTTTTCAGATCCCTTCAAAGACTGCCTATGCTGATGCTGAGTGATTATCCCTGAGTAATTATCCTCTTCCTCCTCAATCATCACGCTGATAGCTTGTAAGAACATTTTTGGTTCTGGGCGCCACCACCAGTGCCTAAGGCACAATTTTTCAGCCCCTGTATAACAGGGGCGTGTAATTACAATTTTTGATGTAATACTTTGCAGCACGGCTCGTTCCTGCATTCCAACTAGAGTGTCTGTGAGGGGTTGCAGTGTTGTGGCACCAGCACCAGTGCCTAAGGCCCAATTTTTCTGCCCCTGTCTAACAGGGGCGTGTAATTACAATTTTTGATGCAATACTTTGCAGCAGTGCTCGTTCCTGCGTTCCAACTAGAGTGTCTGTGAGGGGTTGCAGTGTTGTGGCACCAGCACCAGTGCCTAAGGCCCAATTTTTCTGCCCCTGTCTAACAGGGGCGTGTAATTACAATTTTTGATGCAATACTTTGCAGCAGTGCTCGTTCCTGCGTTCCAACTAGAGTGTCTGTGAGGGGTTGCAGTGTTGTGGCACCAGCACCAGTGCCTAAGGCCCAATTTTTCTGCCCCTGTCTAACAGGGGCGTGTAATTACAATTTTTGATGCAATACTTTGCAGCAGTGCTCGTTCCTGCGTTCCAACTAGAGTGTCTGTGAGGGGTTGCAGTGTTGTGGCACCAGCACCAGTGCCTAAGGCCCAATTTTTCTGCCCCTGTCTAACAGGGGCGTGTAATTACAATTTTTGATGCAATACTTTGCAGCAGTGCTCGTTCCTGCGTTCCAACTAGAGTGTCTGTGAGGGGTTGCAGTGTTGTGGCACCAGCACCAGTGCCTAAGGCCCAATTTTTCTGCCCCTGTCTAACAGGGGCGTGTAATTACAATTTTTGATGCAATACTTTGCAGCAGTGCTCGTTCCTGCGTTCCAACTAGAGTGTCTGTGAGGGGTTGCAGTGTTGTGGCACCAGCACCAGTGCCTAAGGCCCAATTTTTCTGCCCCTGTCTAACAGGGGCGTGTAATTACAATTTTTGATGCAATACTTTGCAGCAGTGCTCGTTCCTGCGTTCCAACTAGAGTGTCTGTGAGGGGTTGCAGTGTTGTGGCACCAGCACCAGTGCCTAAGGCCTAATTTTTCAGCTCCTGTTCAACAGGGGCATGTAATTACAATTCTTGATCTAATATTTCACAGCAGGGCCCTGTGAGGGCTTACAGTGTTTTGGCCACAGCAACACCTAAGGCCCAAATTTCTGCTGAGTATATAGGGCAGGACCCTACTTTCAAACATCTAACTTACAAACGACTCCTACTTGCAAACGGAAGGAGACAACAGGAAGTGAGATGAAATCTACCCATAGGAAGGGAAATTCTCTCATGTAAGAGTTAATATGGGAAAACAATTTCTCCTTTCCACTGATGCTTTCCAATCCTTGTTCCACAAAAAAACCCAAATATTCAAAAAACATTTTTCATTGGGACAAAAAAGTGAGGTGAAATCTTCTGAAGAGGAGGAAAGACGCAAAACAAATGTCACAGGGGTGATAACCCTTCCCTATGTTTTCCAAAAAGCTTAGAAAAGATTTTTTGGCTGGAGCTAAACACATTAAAAATGTTCAAAATTACAAAGAGATTCTACTTAACAACAAACCTACAGTCCCTGTCTTGTTTGCACCGCCTGTATACTGCTGTTCAGAGTATATAGGGACCTTTCCTTATTTTAATTTGGGTGCGGGGTTCCCCTTAATATCCATACAAGACCCAAAGGGCCTGGTAATGGACTGGGGGGTACCCATGCCGTTTGTCTCACTGATTTTCATCCATATTGCCAGGACCCGACATGACATTAAACCCGCAAGCAGTTTTAAATGAGATTTTTTCCTTTAAAAATGACATTTGGTGCAGGGACTGTTCTAAACATGGGAAACACGCGTCACTTTACAGGCATACTATAGACACCCCCCAGGTACGATATTTAAAGGAATATTTCACTTTTTTTTTTTTAC
The DNA here is from genome assembly GCA_037952835.1 of Lithobates septentrionalis. Taxonomy (NCBI): domain Eukaryota; kingdom Metazoa; phylum Chordata; class Amphibia; order Anura; family Ranidae; genus Lithobates; species Lithobates septentrionalis. The sequence continues at coordinate 1,440,642 of JBBDGP010000600.1, forward strand.
TTTAAGCATCATTAAAATCACTGCTCCCGAAAAAACGGCCGTTTTTAAAAGTTTTTTTTGCATTGATACATGTCCCCTGGGGTAGGACCCGGGTCCCCAAACCCTTTTTAGGACAATACCATGCAAATTAGCCTTTAAAATGAGCACTTTTGATTTCGAACGTTCGAGTCCCATAGACGTCAATGGGGTTCTAACGTTCGTGCGAACTTTCGGTCCGTTCGCGGGTTCTGGTGCGAACCGAACCGGGGGGTGTTCGGCTCATCCCTAGTGGTGACCACGGACACTGTAACTGGTGTGGTGGTGACCACGGACACTGTAATTGGTGTGGTGGTGATCAGGGACTGTAACCAGTGTGATGGTGATCATGTACACTATAATCGGTGTAGAGATGATTAGGGACACTTTGAGTGGGTGGCGATAATTAGGGACACTGACTGGTGACAGTGAGTTAAAAAGAAAAAAAATATATAATTAAAAAAAAAGCATTTTTTTACATTTTTATTTTCTTTTTTTCTACATACTGTCACCCTAGCAGTACAGTGTCACTTATTACTTAGTTATTTGTGTAAAACCTTTATCCCAAAAGGAAAAAAAAACTGTTTGCTGTAACTGCTTATAAAGTATTAGCTGAAGTTTGGTGTCAATTTGTTAGTGTATGCTAGCAAGTCTGCTAGCACATCTAACATGCCCCTCCCCCCAGACTGATAATGCCGCTGTCCAAAGGTGTCACCTGTGCTCATTCATCCAGAGTGGGGGAAACTGTAATACAGGAGGGTTGTTTCTGGCCAGATCACCAGGTGAAAACAGAGGCACCACATCTAATGATTGGTAAACTGCATTATATCACATTTTGGTTTCAGGCTTAATATTGCTTTAAAACCATTGTCAGGGCTCTAATGCTATCTGTGGCCTAGTTTGGGTGCTTCCCCTCACTTTTAATCTCTTTAACACCAGGACAGGAAATGAGAGGAATGGGTGTCATGATTGCAGGAAGGTGCAGAGAGCATTATAAGCCATACCTAGGTTCTGACCACTTTCCATTCTGTACTTAAAAATTGTTTATATTGCTAAATCTATTTAGGTTGGACAGATTTCCCATAATTTCCTATAATTTAGATCTTGTGTCATTCGGAGTGGCAAAAGTACTGGAAGACGCTCAAGAGTATTGAATGTGGAAGAGAGTATTCAAGACATATAAGGAACCAGGGACTGGTCGAGCTCAAAGGGCTCCCCCTATAACTACAACCCTTTATAAAGTCAGAGTTTGGTAAAATACATATTGTTGTAAGGTAGTTATTTTAAACCAAACCATATTGTAATTTCCCCCCTCCATAAACATATGTGTGCTCCTAGCATGAGTCCAAAGCCTAATACACACTATATCGTTTTTTTTTTTTCGTTAAACCCAGCTGGCTAAGCGAAAAAAAGCTGAAGAGCTCAGGTGGAGCCGATTTTAGTACAACAATCTCCCCCGCTATTGTGTTCTGACTGGGCGACTGCCCCCCCCCCCCCCGACAGAACACACTGAGCGCTGATAGGGTGCCACTCACCAGACCTTTTTCGGTCATGCCCCTTTTGACGGACCGGCTCCAGTACACACCGGCCAAATGAACCGGCCGATGCTGCCTGATATTCGGCCCATGTGTGCAGCCCTTAAAGGTGATCTGAGTAGTAAGAGCCTACAAAGCACTTTGCATTATGATTTTATCAGTGAAGTTGTACTTGTAATCTGCAAATAGTAAAGATTTAACTATATAGTGTATATCGAAATGTTTGAAAAATACACAAGCTGCACCTTGCATGATAAATTTTAAGGAAAGACAACTTGTATTGTGACAAAGCAATAAAATCATACGATCATGAGAGCAAAGTACCCGTTTGGTGTTATTTTCTGGTGACTGTACACTAAAATATACGATAACATGCTGAATAATAGATGAAAGTACATTGTGAAGGTTGGGTAACCCGATCGCTGATGTGGGATACTTGCAGTGAAATGTAGCAGGGGTGTGCGGAAGGCAAGATAAGAAATAGAAATGACAAAACTACCCAACAAAATTAGATTTAGTCATATGATCTGCCAAAAGGGTGTCCCTGAAGCTTGATCTAGTGTTGGTCAAATACTCATTACCTGAGAAACACAATCCAGCTTTGCTGGGGAACCACTCAACTCATGTCTATAAACAGTACCAGCTATAACTAAAGAAGCTATGATCATCGGATAGAGATACTGTTCATACATTCAATGCACAAGATATATACTGGCTTTCAGTTCAACCTTTGTGTTCTTATTGCAAGTACAGTATAGGCATGAAGTTAGAGGTGTATGTCAGTATAAAAGATTTATGGTTTTTATGCAGTAAGTCAAAGAGCAATGTGTAAAGCCTATTTGTACTTAGACAGAAGGATTGTAAGGCTGGCCATATATGGTCGAATTTTGAACAAATTTTTTTTTCAAGATCAGAAAATTTGTGAGTTTTGTGATCCGATGGTGCCACCATTGATTTCAAAATTCGGCCAACCAAGCCTTCAATTTCACCTCACGTTGCTACAGAAAAGAATTTTCGTGGCTGTGAATCTTCTTTTCTTTCCGGGAGTTTTCTTTTGTTGCACAAGCGCATTCCTTTTTCGATTACATTTCTCGCACGATTCTCCCATCATTGATTAGAAAATCGTTTTTCAAAAAATTTCCAACATGTCCGATTACTCAAATTCGATGGCCGCACGAAAATCGGCTGTTGCTGCAGCCCACTAATGGTGCGAAATACAAACGAAAATTCTTAGATAAGATTTCCAAAAGAAAATTCTTTAGAAATTCGACCCATGTATGGCCTGAAAAGAATCATGTGCTCAGAGTTTCCACAGAGGCAGAAGAAATATTATTGGGGTCAGTTTTAGTTCTACAGAGACAGGACAGATGCCAGTGGGGTGTAGCTAGCCTATACCTAAAGTCAATCGTGGTGGCTTTTCTCAGTACTCCTCCTCTGAAAAGTTCTGATTCATTAAGGAAGTTCTAATTAGATCATGGGCAAGCAAGGATGGGGTAGAAAGTCTGAAAATGTGCAAGTGACAAGCTTTACTACAATCATAGGTGAAAAGACTAGGTGCCAAGGGAGCTTTTCAAGGAACATGACACTTCTTTAGAGTAATGGGCACAAACACCAATTTACAGGAGACCGGTGCTTCAAATAATAAAAAAAAAACAAAAAACATTCTAATCATTGAAATCATCTTTAAAGCGAAACTAAACTCTCTCAATCAACATTAATCAGTTTTAAGCCGTATGCTACTAGAATTAGTAAATAGATAAGGATGTATTTTGTATTTACTTGTTTTTGTTTGTTTGTTTTTTCGTGTTTTTTTTTACATTTCTTCGGTTGCTTCCTGGTATCTGGACAAAATGTTGTCATATATGTCAGGAGTCTTTATGGTCAAAATTGTTTTCTTTCATCTGAAAGGGGAGGAGAGGTTTTCTCAGCTAAGCATAGCCCCCTGCCTACATGGCTGAGCTAAGGGCAGAAGGATTAGAGGAAGTAAATGCCACGTGAATTATATGCCCTTACCAAAGATGGCCTCTGCTAGAAATGCTGGGGGTATTTTTCAAAGGTATTTCTCAACCAAAGAAAGCATGGAGCTGTGAATATGAAAAAGAAATGAAATTGTGTTTTTCAGTTTGTGGTGCTCAGATACAGCTTAGTTCCACTTTCATTTTTATACATGCCAGTTGTTTCCACCATCTGTTCTCTTGGTGTGCATCCAGGGCAACAGGTTCCTTCTATACTGCTCTTTTTATATACTCTATGAGATATACAGTATAGATTTGGAAATGCTCCCTCTCTTAGTCATCTGTATACTGGGAAAAAGGGATTGGCGCCATGGAAGTGAGAGAATATAGAGGCTGCCATTACAAATTTTTGAAAATTACTTGACTGTCATGTATAGGAGTGGGGAGAACGTGGAACACTAATACTCCTACAGAGGCACCATCCCAGAAAGATATGTAAATATGTGTCCAAAAATTTGTAGAGAAAAATGGGACTCTAATTGTGCCTCATCTGTGCTATCCGCAAGGCCCTGACGAAGCGGAATATCCGCGAAACGCGTAGGCCATTCCTTGTATGATATGTTGGGAACCAGCACATCCCTGAACTCAAATTGAATTACCAAGATTGTAATGTATTTTAAACTTTGTTCTTTAAATAATAAAAATTTGATTACTCTTGTATAAATATATTGTATCTCATTTTGTTTATACTCCTCCGAGGCACAATTAGAGTCCCATTTTTCTCTACAAATTTTTGGACACATTTTTACATACTTGACTGTCATGCTGCTCTAATGCACTGAACAGGAGCAAGTATGCAGCTCAGGAGGTCTGACACAGTGGTGATAATTTACTAAAGTATACAAGCTGTGTTCACTTTCATCATCCCATCATGCAAAAGCAAATTTCCTGTTTTTTTTATAATTTCCTTTGAACATACACTTTGGAAAATAAGCCTTCAATTGACCAGGCAAACAACCTCTGCTCCTTTAACAAATCATAGCCTCTGACTTTGTAATCTGCTTGTTCATCCAAGGCAAGTGGTTTTAGAAAGTATAGAAACCAAAGAAAGCCAGGCATTTGGCATTCATAGAACTACAATGGCAGCCCCCATTATTCACCCCAGGTTTCTTAGTACTGTTGGGATAAGAAATCAGGATCATATAATAGAAAAACGGGATCTTCACCAGGGTTTCCGCCTCTTTAACGTGAGAGATGGTAGATTGTACTTAGTTTTACCTAGTTATAAAGTAATATTTATTTATTTATTTATTTATTTATTTATTTATTTATTTATTTCAGGTACTTATATAGCGCTGTCAATTTACGCGGCGCTTTAGATATACATTATACATTCACATCAGTCCCTACCCTCAAGGAGCTTACAATCTAAGGTCCCTAACTCACATTCATACATACTGGGGACAATTTAGACAGGATCCAATTAACCTATCAGCATGTCTTTGGAGTGTGGGAGGAAACCGGAGTACCCGGAGGAAACCCACGCAGGCACAGGGAGAACATTCAAACTCCAGGCAGGTAGTGTCGTGGTTGGGATTTGAACCAGCGATACTTCTTACTATGTTCCTAACTAACGGATTCTGTTTTTAAATTATTGGAATAAAGATACCTTTTTTACTTTTTATAAACATTAGTTGTGTTTGTGCTCACTGGAGGGAAATTTAAAGTCCTATCTACAGTAGTTTCCTTTTTGAATTATTCATTTATGGATGTAGCCCTCTAATGACAATGGGAAAGTCTGAGAACCACTTGTGGATATTTAATCTTTAAAAGTAATTTAGTGGATGCATTTGTATCAGTAAATGTGGCACAGCTGCTGTTAAATTGGTAAATAAAACATTTTTCTACAAGAAGTAGATTGAAAATTTCAAATTCTAGTGGTCAGGTGGTATTTGGCCATGGGCTACATCAACGTAACACCTATAAATGAGATTCTCTCTTTTATTTGAGTTTTTAATCCTGACATTTATTTGTTTGGATCTTCAGTACTGTAATGTTGTACTCTTATATGCTATGACACATCACTATGATTAGGACATAAGCACAGAAGTAAAAAATTAATGTTCTGTGTTCAGACTCTTAATACTTAAGGGGTTGCTGGGGAAGCAGTCTGTCAGGTCATTCCAGACTTTTTTTTGCTTAGCCACAGATGCAGCTCTTGTTGGGGGATTCCAGCATGTTCCCAGGCCAGCTGTGAGATATAACCCTTCCAGCATGTTCAAGGTCTGACCCAGTCACTTCCACCAGTTGGCTGAGCCGGTACATCTCCCAGGATGGTACATTAGGATTCACTTTGTTTTTTGGTGCCAGGCTTTTGGCACTGAAAACAAATGTATAGAAAATTATAAAAACATCCTCTCTCCTCAAATAAATATTCTAGCACATATTCTCACCCTAAAAATGAAGCTAAAAGAAAAAAAATCCTTTTAACTGTAAAGCCTTGTACACACGATCGGATTGCTGGCCAACAAAACCGTGGACTTTTGACCGAAGGGCGTTGGTCCAAACTTGTCTTGCATACAAAGGGCAACGAATTGTCGGCCAACAAATACAAAAGTAGTGACGTACTACGTTGTTTTTCAACCCTTTGGGCTCCTTCTGCTAATTTCATGTTAGTAGAAGTTTGGGATGAGTGTTGATTCCTGCTTTTCATTTCACACTTTTCATTTCACACTTTTCATTTTGCACTTTTCACTTCGCTCTTTTCAGTTCGTTTCTGAACGGCCGTTCGTCAACCAGCCATGTTGTGGAATCGGAGGAGAAAACGTGTTATTTATTATTGGCCTTGGAGTTATTGCTTTGACATTATTTTTTTTGGTTGAATAATTATTTGATTTGGTATATTTTCTATATTTTTGGATGCATAGAATGCACTTTTTAGTTAAGTTCTATTGGCAGATAGCATGTCTAATTTTGTTTGTTTTCTTTTTTTAATGCACAATAAAAAAAATTGTGGAGAATAATATTTGGCTATGTGTTTTACTTCAAATGACAGCTTTTTAAAAAAATACAATGTAAAATTGACAAGGGACACCAACATAGTTGTATCTTTGATCTTAAAAACTATGGGATAATGGTGTTGTGGTAACTCCCCCCCCCCCCCCCCCAAAAAAAATACAATAAATAAATAATAATATTATTCTTGATATCACTAGAAAAAAAAAGCCTTTAAAAAAAAATTTTCAATAACTCCATCAGTATCATCAGCAAAGCAGCTTAATTATTATCCCATTAAAGAAGAAGAGAATGTGCGCTGCATTTCGAGATTTCATAATTTGCCACGTCACAAATGTTAATTCTCCATTACGAACGGTAGTTTACAAGACCGACCGCTTCTGGCTCGTCCTTGCTTCCGAGCATGCGTGTTTGTACTTTGGACTTTTGTCTGACGGACTTGTGTACACACGCTTGGAAAATCCGACAGACATTTGTCCGCGGAAAACTTTAAAACCTGCCATCCAACATTTGTCTGTGGAAAATCCGACAACAATTGTCCGATGGAGCATACACACGGTCAGATTTTCTGCCAACAGCCTGTCATCACACAATTCCGTTGAAAATCTGATCGTGTGTACGAGGCTTTAGAGTCTGCAAAAGACTTGAGACTGGGGTGGAGGTTCACCTTTCAGTAGGACAACAATCCTAAACATACAGCCAGAGCTACAATGGAACAGTTTAGATCAAAGTATATTTATGTGTTAGAATGGCCCGGTCAAAGTCCAGACCTAAATCCAATTGATATTCTGTAGCAAAACTTGAGAATTGCTGTTGACAGACGCTTTCCATCCAATCTGACAGAGCTTGAACTTGTTTGTAAAGAAGAATGGGCAAAAACGTCACTCTTTAGATGTGCAAAGCTGGTAGAGACATCCCCAAAAAGACTTGCAGCTGTAATTGTAGCAATAGGTGATACTACAAAGTATTGACTCAGGTGGGCTGAGTATAAATGCACGCCACACTTTTCACATATGTATTTGTAATAAATTTTGAAAACAATTTATCATTTTCCTTCCACTTCACAATTATGTGCCACTTTGTGTTGATCTATCACGTAAAATCCCAATAAAATATATTTATGTTTTTGTTTGTAACAAAAATGTGGAAAATTTCAAGGGGTATGAATACTTTTTCAAGGCACTGTATATACTTGCACACAGTTTCCAGGTTAATAAGTGCTGATTCAAACTTGTCGGTTGTTGCACAGTAAAGTGTATGTGGTCAACTACATCAGTAGATCCTATAAATATGGCTTTTAAAATATGTCACATGTTCAGAAGCACAACTAGAAACCACAGGGTTCCATTGCAAAAATTTGATTTAGTCCCTATCAGTGGCAAGTGCCTTATTGTGTACAACATTCTCTTAGAATTAGTGGTCAGGGGCGAGTGCCCCCCCCACACTATTTACAACCCTATTACACTGGTGGTCAGGGGTGAGCAGCCTGTAATGTACTCCTTTAGGCATCCCAATTATACAGCTTTGCTCTACTGTACTTTTGTAATGAAAAACATACACGTGATTGCCAGAAAAGATTTCTTCTGACTTCCTGTTGTGTGAAGTGAAGGCTAACAGGGGTTTTAACTTTTCCCTACTCTGTTCAAAACAAAAATAAGTTTTGGATTAAAGTTAGCCATACACTGATAGATTTTGTTATTGTTTATTCTGCTAACAGCAGAGATAGATCAATCCCCCTGACAGGCTATTGTATACCGAAACAGCAGCTGCATCTGATTGTATGCAGCTTCTGTTATGCTCCTTATGCACAATCGGATTTTCCGACGACAAATGTTGCATGTGAGCTTTTTGGCGGAAAGTCCGACCATGTGTATGCTCCAACAGACATTTGTTGTCGGACTTTCCGCCAACAATTGTTGGCTAGCATGTTCTCAAATTTTCCGCCAACAAATGTGTGTTGTCGGACTTTCCGATCATGTGTACACAAGTCCGTCGGACAAACGTCCAAAGTACAAACACGCTCGGAATCAATGCTCACCAAACACAACATTAGCAGAAGGAGCCAAAAGGGTGGCGCATGACTATTGAACTTACTTTTTATCGGCTCGCCGTACGTCTTGTACGTCACTACGTTCGTAATTGTTGGCCAAAATTTGTGTGACCGTGTGTATGCAAGACAATTTGGAGCCAACAACCTTCGAGCAAAATTCCACGGTTTTGTTGTCGGAAAGTCCGATCATGTGTACGGGGCATTAGGCCGACAATGTTCCACCCGACTCTTTAGATTTTTCAACCTGTTCATCAGAAACTAGCTGAAGTTTGCATAGTGCATAGCCAATTTAGATAAAAAAGCTTTAGTCCTCCTGTTTGTGCATTTACTTTTTCAGACTTTTTTTTTTGTGGTATGTATTTGCACATATCTACGTTCATTTTCACGTATATGCGTTCACGCATTTTTGCGCGCACGCGCTCATGTTATTATTCACTTATTATCGTGTTTTCTTTCTGCACGATATGTAAATGAGGATTTGTGCACATTTGTGCATTTGAGCTGCAGTGTGCAAGAGGCCTTATGCTATGTACACACAATAGAATTTTCCGACAACAAAACTGTAGATTTTTTTTTTCCAAAGGATGTTGGCTCAAACTTGTCTTGCATACACACGGTCACACAAATGTTGTCGTAAACTCTGAACGTCAACAGCGCGGTGATGCACAACATGTACAACGAGCCGAGAAAAATGAAGTTCAATAGCCAGTGCGGCTCTTCTGCTTGATACCAACCATGCGTGGAACTTTTGTGCGTCGGAATTGTGTACACAGGCTCGGAATTTCCAACAACAAGTCTTGTTGTCGGAAAGATTTAGAACCTGCTCTCAAACATTTATTGGCGGAAATTCTGACAACAAATATTCTATGGAGACTACACACGGTCGGACTTTCCGACAACGAGCTCACATCCAACATTTGTTGTCAGAAAATCCTATCGTGTTTACGGCCCATTAGAGTGCATTCACACCTGCAAAAGCACCCGCACTTCGATAACATGTGAGAGCCCCAGAGGGGATTCCCATGATTAGCTGCAAGAGATATCCCCATTGAATGCAATGGGAGGCCACTGGCTTCCCCAGCTAATTGTACTTGTAAAGGCACAAATCTTTTTACCTTCATGCATTCTGTGCATGAAGGTTAAAAAACCTTCTGTGTGCAGCAGCCTCCCCAACCCTCCTAATGCTTACCTAAACCCCCTCTAGATCAAGCTATTTCCACGAGAGCCTTGCCTCTCCAAGGACTTGCGCTCCTGATTGGCTATTGGCAGCAATGGGAGCAATTGGCTCCTGCTGCTGTCAGTCACAGCCAGTGAGTCAATCAGGAGATGGAGGAGGTGGGGTCAACCCACAGCTCTATGTGTGAATGGACACACAAAGCAGTGGCTCGAGTTGGGTGCCCTCATAGCAAGCTGCTTGCTGTGAGGGCACCCGACAGGAGGGAGGAGGGAGGAGCCAGGAGCGCTGGCGTGGGACCTGAGAAGAGGAGGATCCGGGATGCTCTGTGCAAAACCACTACACAGAGGAGGTAAGTATGACATGTTTATTATTTTAATGGAAAAAAAAATAGGATTTTTTAAAACAGCTTACCTGTAAAATCCTTTTCTTTCGAAGGACATCACGGGACACAGAGCCTCAGTAATTACTGATGGGTTATATAGGTATCACTGGTGATTGGACACTGGCACACCCCATCAGGAAGTTCAACCCCCTATATAATCCCTCCCCCTTGCAGGGATACCTCAGTTTTGTAGCCAAGCAATATAGTGTCTTAGAAGAGGGGCGGGACCTCTGTGTCCCGTGATGTCCTTTGAAAGAAAAGGATTTTACAGGTAAGCTGTTTTAAAAAATCCTATTTTCTTTCTCGAACATCACGGAACACAGAGCCACAGTAATTACTGATGGGATGTCCCAGAGCAATGCTACCTGAGGGGGGGGAACCACGACCAAGTAGGGTGCAATCAGACCTGAGGACCCTGTACCGCTGCCTGCAGCACACTACGCCCAAAGGCGATATCCTCATGCCATCTCACATCCACCTGATAGAATCTGGTGAATGTATGAACTGAAGACCAGGTTGCGGCCTTGCAGATTTGAGCCATAGAGGCCCGGTGATGCACTGCCCAAGAAGCACCAATAGCCCTTGTGGAATGTGCCCTGATCTGAAACGGAGGAATCTTCTGTTTCAAACCGTAAGCTTGAATGATCAACTGTCGAATCCATTTAGAAATGGTAGCTTTTGACGCTGCCTGTCCTCTATTGGGACCCTCTGGCAGCACAAACAAAACATCCGTCTTGCGGATCTGAGTAGTTGCCCCTAGATAGGCCTTAACTGCTTATACTACATCCAACGAATGTAGAGATCTCTCTTCCGGAGAACAGGGATCTGGAAAAAAGGAAGGTAGAACAATGTCTTGGTTTAAATGAAAATCAGAAACCACCTTTGGTAAAAAACTAGGATGAGGGCGTAGTACCACTCTATCCTTGTGTATAATCAAATAAGGCTCCTTACAGGAAAGAGCTGCTAATTCTGATACTCTTCTAGCAGAAGAGATGGCCACCAGAAAAATTAATTTCCTTGTCAACAAGACCAAGGAATCTGACTTATTGGTTCAAAAGGCTGCTTCTGTAACACAGCCAGGACCAAATTCAAGTCCCAGGGGTTTAGGGGCGCTTTAAACGGAGGATTAAGACTCATCACCCCCTGCATAAAGTTTCGGACCAAAGAATGCGAAGCAAGTGGCCGCTGAAATAATACTGATAAAGCAGAGACCTGGCCCTTGATGGTACTCAAGGCCAGCTTCATCTCTAATCCCATCTGTAGAAAATCAAGGATTCTACCTATAACATATTTCCTGGGATGCCAACCTCTGGATTCACACCAGGTTATATAAACCTTCCAGACTCTATGATAAATCATCCTGGAAGCTGGCTTCCTTGCATTAATCAAGGTAGATATGACAGGACCTGAGAGCCCACGACTCTTCAGAACGTGGGTCTCAATAGCCAAACCGTCAAATTTAGCGTTTCTAAGGCAGGATGGAACACTGGACCTTGAGATAACAGGTCTGGGAGTACCGGTAGGGTCCACGGGGAACCCACCGTCATCCTTACTATTTCTGCATACCAAGTCCTTCTGGGCCAAGCGGGGGGCCACCAGAAGTACCGACTTCCTTTCCTGCCTGATCCTGCGAAGGAGTCGTGGTAGTAGCAGAATAGGCGGGAATGCGTAAATCAGTGAGAACCGATGCCACGGAATCACCAACGCATCCGTCCCGCATGCAAGAGGATCTTTTGTCCTTGCCACAAATCTGTCTATCTTTTTGTTGAATCGGGATGCAAAGAGATCTACATCTGGAACCCCCCATCTTTGGCATATGGCCCAAAAGACGTCGGGATGCAGAGACCATTCCCCTGGAAGTAACTGCTGGCGACTTAGATAGTCTGCCTGCCAATTCTCTATTCCCGGGATGAAAACTGCCGATATGCATGGCACATGCATCTCTGCCCAGACTAAGATCTGGTTCACCTCTTTTTGAGCAGCTCGGCTCCGGGTGCCTCCCTGATGATTGACATAAGCCACTGCTGTGGCATTGTCGGACTGGATCCTGACCGGACAACCCTGTAGCCTGATAGTCCAGGCCTTTAGAGCTAGATGTATCGCCCGGATCTCCAGAATGTTGATGGGTAAGGTCCTCTCTGTCCTGGACCATACCCCTTGGACCGCAGCCTGTTCCAGAACTGCTCCCCAACCTGACAGACTGGCATCTGTTGTTACCACCGTCCAGGTAACCAGTAGAAAGGATTTCCCCTTCTGCAGGTTTTCGGGTATGAGCCACCAATTGAGGCTCTGACGCACCGCATGCGACAGGTGCATCGGAAAGTCTAATGCCTGAACCTTCTTGTTCCAGGTCGACAGAATACTGTGTTGCAGCATTCTTGAGTGAAACTGAGCATAGGGAACTGCTTCGAATGAAGACACCATCTTCCCTAGTAGCCTCATACAAAGGCGGACTGAGGGACCCTTCTTGGTCCTTACTGTCAGAATCAGCTCTCTCAAAGCAGTGATCTTTGCCTGGGGTAGAAATATTTTCTCCTGGCTTGTATCTATAATCAGACCTAAATACTCCAGTCTTCTTACTGGTTTTAGGAAAGACTTTTCTAAGTTGAGGATCCAACCCAGGTGTTCTAGATACCTGACCGTGGTCCTCAAGTTTCCCTTCAAAGAGGCTACCGACCGGTCTATCAAGAGCAGGTCGTCTAGGTATGCTATGACAGCTATACCCTGAGCCCTTAATCTGGCCAGAGGAGGAGCCAAGATCTTTGTGAACACTCGAGGTGCAGTGGCTATCCCGAAAGGCAGAGCCACAAACTGGAAATGGCGCCCTCCTACCTCGAAGCACAGAAACTTCTGATGAGCAGGAAAAATGGGCACATGCAGATATGCATCTCTGATGTCTATTGATGCCAAAAATTCTCCTCCCTGCAGGGTGGGAACTACTGTTCGAATTGATTCCATGCGGAAGGATTGAATCCTTAGGAATCGGTTCAGATCCCTTAAGTCCAGAATGGGCCTGACATCCCCATTTGGCTTTTGGACCGTAAAAAGGTTGGAATAGAAGCCCAATCCCTGGTCCTTTGCGGGAACTATCATAATGACCTCCTGCGACAAAAGTCGCTCTAACGCTAGAAGGAGCGACTGCTTCTTCTCTGGGTCTCTGGGAACATTTTATCTGAGGAACCGAGGAGAGGGGAATTCCTGAAACTCCAGCTTGTACCCTAAGGTTACCGTGGAGATTACCCATCTGTCCTGGAAGTCCTCCTGCCAGAGCTCTGAGAACTGTTGCAGTCTTCCCCCCACTCGAGTGAGCGGGGGCGCCCCCTCATGCAGAGGTCTTAGTGTTTTGCCTAGTAGGCTTCTTTCCCCAGGACTTCTTTTGTCCCTGGGGTTGACTCTTGTCTCTGGACCCCGATGGAGGCGGCCGTCGAGACTGCCTGGAGGCTGAAGCCCCCGGCGCTGGGGAAAGAGTCCGTTTGAAAGAGGGAAGCTTACTCTTCTTCTTGACAGGTAAGAGAGTGCTTTTCCCACAAGAGATTCTCTTGATATAGTTATCCAAGTCCTCTCCAAACAACCTTGCACCACGAAATGGAAACCCAGCCAGTAGCTTCTTACATGGTGCTTCGGCTGACCAATTTTTCAACCATAGGATTCTACATATATGCACCAACCCCAGTGAAAGACGGGAGGTTTGCACGATAGAATCTCTAATGGCATCAACCACAAAGCATAAGGCCGCTGGAAGGTTAGCAAACCCCTGGGCCTGCTGTTCAGGTAATACTTTGATGACCTGCTTAACATGGTCTCTTAAGTATTGACAGACTCCAATCGCTGCTACTGCAGGTTGGGCCACTGATCCTGCTAAGGAGAAAACATCCTTCAATAGGGATTCCATCCTTTTATCTACAGGATCCCTGAGCATCTGAGCATTGTCTACAGGACAAGTCAGGCTATTATTTACGAAGGAAATGGCGGCATCAATAGCCGGTATTCCCCACATTTTAATAAACTTTTCTTCCATCGTATAAAGTGTTGAAAACTTTCTCGGCGGAAAAAAACGTTTGTCTGGGTGATCCCACTCAGAATAAATGAGCTTTTCAAGTAAAGTATGAACAGGAAAAGCATGTGCTGCTTGGAAAGGTTTCAGTGACCCCAAAGCAGAAGAGGATTCTTTAGCAGTTTCAGGTATGGGCAACTTAAATGTGGAGCGGACCAATCCAGTGAGGATCTGCACTAAGACTTTCTCCTCTTGGGAAGTCGCAGAGGGTCCCTCTCCACCTGAATCCTCCGAAGAGGAATCATCCGTCCCATCCTGAACCTCTGAAAGGGATTCATCTCCTTTATCCCAGAGCTGCTCTGTCTGAGGGTCTTGGGGAACAGAGGAAAGCCTAGTGCGTTTTCTTCCACTGAGTGAAGACGTAATTACGGCCATTAATCTTTCCTCTAGACCATTAATGGTTGAGGAAAAAACCTCTTGTGTAATATATACAGGGGCTGAAGTGCCAGAAGCAGGTGTAGCCCCTGACCCCGATGGCTCTCCCTGGCTAGCCGTCCCTGGCCCATCTTTAGGGGGGGAGGATGCTGCCGACAGGGGGCCCTCAGAACCTGAACGAGATCCCCTAGTGTCTCTGGTTCCTGGGGTGCTTGAACCTCTTCTACCCATAGTGCAAAGCAACAAGGTGTGAGGTATACAAATGAACACTGCCCGCTGAGCGATGTAGTCTGGCTAAAAGCCTTGCTACCCAATGCTCAGTCTGGTGTTACTTCAGTAAATGCTGCCTAGGAGAATGCCTGTGTCCCACCTTACATGCGACCGTCAGCTCTGTGTCTCTCAGAAGGCTGTGTGCACCTGTACAGAGTGGCTTTAATAGCCTGCAGCTGGCCTGAGTGGGAGTCTAAGCACCTGTGCTGACGTCCCGCTACCTCCTCTACCGCCCCCCCCTCGAGTTTTGAAAAAAACGAGCGCTTCCCGCACTGCCGACTCTCCTGTCATGCTTCTGGAGAAAGGCTGGGGATGGGGGGGGGAGGGAGGGAGGCTGGTAACAAGATCTGCCTGAACGGCTATCTTCAGAGATGGTGGCCATTAGGCCGCAGAGCCCGGGTGGTATAACCACTTTCTAGACCCCTGTGGCCCCTCTCTAGCCTGGGGGGGGACATTCAAACATGAGAAATCCCCCTTTCCATCTTACCTGTTTGCAGCCTGCTTGAGACGCTGGGACATAATCAGCGATGAAAAACACCTGAGACAGACAGTCAGCATGTGTATTTTTGTGCTCTTGGCAGCCCCCGGTGGTCACAATAGGCATAGCATGCATTTACCTTAAAGGAGAAAAGCCACTAGAACTCAAAAATTCTGTGGAATCTCCTCTTACCTTATCCAGCCGCGGGGTGCTGTTTACACAGACCCAATCTTCACCTCTCACGGTGGGCTCCGTTTGAAAAAACCGTCAGAGACTGGGGCCCCCATCAGTAGGGGGATCCAACAGTTCTGGGACTGTAAAGCACCTCGCCAGAAATTAGGAAGTTTAAAGCCATTTTCTGATCTGCGGGGTCCAGCTCTCTAAAAAGAAAAGCATTACGGGTAAAACCTCGTTTCTTCGGACACGAGGCCCGGGTACCATTCAATTCGGCCATGAAAAGACACTTTGAATGGATCCGGTTCGCCTGGCTTGCCCCAGTATAGGATCTTAGGATATTCCCTTTGGAGCTCAGCACAGGACATCTTTACACGTCCATCACCTAAGACACTGGCGTAAAAACTGAGGTATCCCTGCAAGGGGGAGGGATTATATAGGGGGTTGAACTTCCTGATAGGGTGTGCCAGTGTCCAATCACCAGTGATACCTATATAACCCATCAGTAATTACTGTGGCTCTGTGTCCCGTGATGTTCGAGAAAGAAAATAAAGCTTTACAATCACTTTAAATGTACACAATGCTACATATCCTAAAGCGGAGTTCCACCCAAAAATGGAACTTCCGCTTTAAGTGATGGTGACCCCCTGACATGCCACATTTGGCATGTCATTTTTTGGGGGGGCAGATACCCTCTTTTTAGAGGCATCCAGCTCCCACATTCTCCCGGGGCTCCGCGGCATGGGAAGGAAGTTCACCTCTCTCCCCTCTCTCCCTGCAATCTTCTGGGATACGTCACAGGTCCCAGAAGATTGCCCGGCTATTCACAGCGTGCAGCGCGGTTCCCCCATGCCCACAGCAAGAATGCCGGCGCAGTGGAGAGGAGCAGGGCTTCGTACGCCCGCATCACTGGGCCGCTGACTTTTAAATTTTTTTTTCCGCTTTAACAAATAAGGTGAGTGTTGCATTTATGTTTGTGAATTAAATTAGCATTTTTAACACAAAAGTAACTTTTGCTTTTTGGTTACAGGTCCTTTGACTATATATAGTATACAATCATCATCTATTTTAAGTTAATATTCACCCACACTATAAAACTTTATGTGAACTTGCCCATCTGTAGTTTCTAGACACTGCATTGTATTTGTTACAAAGGTATTTGCAACTGATGAACAGCATCCATATACAACTTTCCTACTGTGCCTGTCACTATTGTTGTTTTTCTCCTTAGGCTATCCTGACCGTTGCTGCCCATTCACTTCCCACACTGTGACCTGAAGAAGCCATATGCTTCCTAAATGTTGTTTTAATTGATCCGAAGAAATGGACAAGATAGAAGTATTTACCAGTCTGGTAACAGATGAGGGAGAATGCTTTGTAAATGGAGTCGTAAATAACTGAGCTGACTTGGAAAACAGACGTTTGAGGCTCTTGTGCAAAGATGTTTCAGTTAGATATCTTTAAAGCTGAATTCCAGGCAGATATAAAAGACAGAAAATAAAACAGATCTTTATTCATACTCCTTACTCTCGGCAGCCCTTTAAGTAGGTCTTAATGCTGGGAGGCAGAGGTGGGGTCCTTATCATGTGATTGCTGTGATTGGCTCTTATAGTGGTCATATGATTGGCAGCCTGATATGCTGGTTCCCAATCAACAAATACTGAAAGCTGTTGGTTACCACAAACACAACTTTAGACCCCCATCAGCCAAATTTGCAGCAGCTGGGCATTAAAGCCCTCGGGACTGGATGGAAATAAATACACATTTTGGCAGGTTAAACAGATCACTTATATGTATTTCCTCTTTGTATATAGCTGTTTACATGGACTTCAGTTTAAGGGATGGTTCACACTAGTGCAATGCCAAGCATTGCATGTGATTCGCACCCCATTGCTGTGCAGATCACATGCGATGCCTGTGCGATGCAAATTCAGCCATACACATACCTCCCAACATTTGAACTTCAGAATGAGGGACACTGGAGAAGGGAAAAGAACTGTGGCGCGCGTAGCAGTAAAATGTGGGCGTGGCCAAGCGTGTATCAGTGGGAGGGGCTTAAGAGATGTGGTTAAACAAAACTCAGTCTTCCTTGTACCTATAAAATATGCTTTGATTGATTTGTCTGAGACTACCTTAAAGAAGAACTTAATTACAGTAGTCAGGGACTGCATAGCAACCAGCAACGGTTGAGACACTGAAGACTTTGGTGAGAAGCATACAATGTACAGTATTAGTTATATAGTGCAGGACTGTGTAAAGCAGAGCACAGGGCTTGGGAAGTGCTGCAGTCAGGGTTGGGTTTAGGATACATAACACAGAGTGCAAGGGTCAGGGTGTGTTAATGCAATGTGTTCAAGAACCAGACGTATGTAATGCACTGAGGGCTGTAGTCAGTACTGAGTTTAGGAGTACATGACACACACACACAGAGTATGTAATGTACAGATTGCAGGGGGCATCCATCCCCCTGATTCCATCCCAGCTCCATCCTTCCCCCTGATCCCATCCTGGTGCCATCCATCCCCCTGATCCCATCCCAGCTCCATCCATACCCAGATCCCATCACCATCCTTTTCCTTGATCCCATCCCAGCTCCATCCATCTCCCAATCCCATCCCGGCTCCATCTTTCCCCATGATCCCATCCTGGCGTCATCTCTCCCCCCCTTTCCTCTTCTCTGAAGCCACTTGCTGGGGAGATCACGTGACCAAACCGGAGCACCCTAAGAGAAAGTATACGCATCTTCCTTCTACAGGCTAGTTGGTATAGGAGTAAGGAGGTGGGTGGGAGCAGGTTTAGGCTTAGTTAGTTCTAGACTGGAATTTCACATTAAGTTATTTCTTGGAGCATGTTTATTAATTTGTTTAAACTTTATTCAATAATTGACACTGATTTTCTTTTCAGCCTGCAATTATTTGTAGAATGCATGATGTGGCCTTCATACCGAAATGTTTGGAAACCCCTACATTTGTTTTGAAGTAATTGTTAATAGATTATCATTTTTATGAGCTTATTATTGTATAAAACATAGAGAATTGTAGAAAAGTCTGAAGATGTAGCTCTCTGTACTACCTATAAGTGCAATTACATTGAAGAACCACTACTGGTAAACATATTGTATGCTTATAACTGTATATAGCACAGTGGTACTTTCTTAAAACTGTAGGTTCTGTAATTACATGATGTCCATCACAAATTCCCAGAAAACAAGTGGTATATTCCTCATTTAAAGCTCGACTCCAAGAAGATTTAAAAACACACCCTGGTCGAGTTACCAGAAAGAAGCCTTTACTGCGCCAATGCCACAAAAAAGACCGGTGAAGCATGTCAAGGTGTTGTTGGGCATATTGTAACCAGGCTTTTTTCTGGCATTGGCGTAGCAAAGGCTTCTTTCTTGCAACTTGACCACGCAGCTCATTTTTGTTCAATTATCGTCGTATTGTGCTCCTTGATACTTTTTTCCAGAGCAGCCTGTATTTCCCCTAAGGTTACCTGTGCGTTTTTCTTTGTTTCCCGAACAATTCTTTTGGCACTTCAATCTTCCTTGGACTACCTGACCTTGGCTTGGTATCAAGATATCCCCAAATTTTCCATTTCTTAATTGAATTGATTGAACAGTACTGACTGGCATATTCAAGGCTTTGGATATCTTTTTATATCTTTTTCCATCTTTATAAACTTCCATTACCTTGTTACACAGGTCTTTTGACAGTTATTTCCTGTTCCCCGTGGCTCAGTATTTAGCCTGCTCACTGCAACTACATGAGAGCTAACAAACTCATTGACTATTTATACACAGACACTCATTGCAATTTAAAAAGTCACTGATCTGGGAAGTTAACCTTTAATTGCCATTTTAACCTGTGTGTGTCACCTTGTGTGTTTGTACCAAGGCCAAACATTCCAGAGGATGGAAACTTGATCAGGGCTGTTTGGGTGATTTCTGTTATCATTATTATTTGAAAAGGAGCCAAACAACTATGTGACATTTATTCCCATGAGGGCTTTTTTTATCTCATAAAGCCATTGCTCAAGAACCACTGGCATTGTTATAAGGAGGGGATCCTGCATATATAGTGATTGATTTTGTTTGCCCTCTGTCAAATATGTACATCATTATATGTTCAAATATAATTAGAAATTACAATTATACAAAGAAACAAGTTTTTAAAACATTAACACATAAAGCTATAAAGAACAACTGGGGCTTATGATAGATCCTACACATCCTATAGATCCTATTTTAGAACACTATATCAAAACAAGAAAAATTCTGTACCAATGGAATTTTGAGTCTTCCACTCATCCACATGTAAAAACAATTTATTTTTATTAATATACACTTTAAAAATAATATTTGAGTCTTGGAATCTACAACAATTCAATTGCCCAATCGCTAACTATTTTGCCACACCACATTGCGGATTGTGGTACAGTTGGGATTGTCTATCTAATGGTATGTAGGTGCGCTGCCTTGTAGGCCCATTTAGATGCAGGATATACAATCATATCTATCTTTCCGTCAATGGAAAGATGACTATCCCTATCATGTGAGGTTAAAACATAATTTTGATGCTTCTTGTTTATTTTTTTTGCATTAGACAGTATCCCCCCGATTTTTTAGAGGGGTGATTTTAACAAGGTGGTTCTCCAGCGAGAGTCTTGCGGATATGTGAGCTAAATGTGACACATTTTCCTGGCCTCAATCAAGTCCATTTTTCTTGTTTTAATGCAATTAACACATAAATATAAGATTAATTTATGTCACTGTGACCTCTTTCAAATGTTCATATGGAAGCTAAAAGAGGCTAGATGGACAGGATGTATGAGGATAGATTTTGTGTATTTTTTTTTTCCCCATTTGAAGTTTTCCTTTTTTTACATTTTAGAATCAAACTGTTGTTAGAATTTCTCCTGGATTTTTTAGGCCTTGTTTCCTTTATGACATTTTCTCCAATTGCTCCAGGAAGAGTTTAAAATCCACTATATTTATATGTAACAAAAAATGCCGGGATCAATAGAAGTATAGTTAGAGAGGGTGAACATCGTCAAGGTACAATTTGCTGAACACACTGTGGAATTTAAAGGCAGAAGTGTGCCTGAAGTCCAAACATTAAAGGACGGAGTTCTGTTTTGAATCGTTACACATGGAATCCAACTGGCAAACGAACTAAAACTTTGAGCGTGAAGTTTTCCTTGTTTGTTTTTTACCTTCATTTCTTTTTCTAAGCCTCTTTTCAGCTGTCTATCTGTGTGTGTCTCCTATTCACCCTGTGGGCAGAGCAAGTAGGCAGGTAATTACTTGATGACAGTCTCCTCTGCTTGACAGCTGACACACTTGGTCACATGGCCCATCCAGGCAGCTACTGGTTGCTCTGTCCAGCCATCCCTCATCTGGCGCAGCTTGTGCCCTAGAGCTTAAGGTGGAGCGTGTCTGTTGAGCAGAAGAAAAGGGAGGGGAGGAGAAGCAGGATGAGTTGAGATAGCCTACAGCAACTAGTAAGGAAAGCTTTTCATCTTTCACACCAACAGGAGCAAGCTGTCGGCTGTCAGGGGCTTTTTCTCCTAAGAAATGCTGTACACAGTAATTACCAATGTATCCAACACACACATCGTCACACATACAAAAAAAACAGGAATAGGGAGCTGGGATTGCTAGCAATATGGTCAGCATGCCGGGTCCCAGCTACGGATCAAAGTCTGGAGCAATCTAACATATGGAGGCATGGGCTGCTGACGACATGTATACCTCTGGGGGTGTAAACATGGCAGTAATTACAGGGGTTAATTAATGTACTTGTACATTGTTCAAAACACACAGTTGGTATATATATATATATATATATCTATATATATATATATATATAGATATATATATATATATATAGATATATATATATATATATCTATATATATATATATATAGATATATATATATATATATATATATATATATATATGCATGTAACTATTTTATGCCTTGAAGAACATTTGATATAAACATATTTTTGCATTGGAGAACGTGTCCCGTTGTTTTTTCTATTGGATATTGGTGGAATATTGGGAGTCCACCCTGACACTGATCTCTACATAGAAAACCAGAGGACTAATAGAAGTAACCCACCCAAATTTTCGATATATATATATAGATATATATATATATATATATATATATATAGATAGATAGATAGATAGATAGATAGATAGATAGATAGATAGATAGATAGATAGATAGATAGATAGATAGATAGATAGATAGATCTCTATATATATATATCTAGATAGATATATATCTATCTATCTAGATATATACATATATCTAGATAGATAGATAGATATAGATATACATCTATCTATCTATATAGATATATCTATATAGATATATCTATATAGATATATAGATATATCTATATAGATATATCTATATCTATATCTATCTATATATATATATATATATATATATATATATATATATATATATATATATATATATATATCTAGGTAGAGAAATATATATATATCTATCTAGATATATATATATACTTAGTATATAGTATACAATTGTGGATAATAAAAAAACTGCACTAAATGATCCACATTAACTAAAAGCAGCAACTCTGCTGTGAGATACACACAGTCATGAACCACAATTGTAAATTGTAGCCTTTGTAAAAGCTGGCTTTCATCTTTTTAATATTTTAACCACTTGACCTCCAGAAGATTTGCCTTCCTTCCTGACCAGGCCATTTTTTTTGTGATACTGCATTGCGCTACTTCAACTGACAATTGCGCAGTCATGCAATGCTGTAGCCAAATAAAATGTATGGAATTTTACTCCCACAAATAGAGCTTTCTTTTGGTGCTGATTGAGCACAGTTTTTTTTATTTTTTGTGCTATAAACAAAACAAGACTGTCAATTTTGAAAAAAAATAATATTTTTTACTTTCTGCTATAAAACATCCAATAAAAAAAAAAATCAAATTTCTTCATAAATTTAGACCAATATGTATTCTGCTACATGTTTTTGGTAAAAAAAAAATGCCAATAAGCGTATATTGATCAGTTTATGCAAACATTATAGTGTCTACAAACAATGGGATTTTTTATACTAGTAATGGCGGCGGTCAGCGACTTGTAGCGGGACTGTGATATTGCAGTGAAAAATCGGACACTAACTGAAACTTTTGACACTTTGTGGGAACCAGTGACACTAATACAGTGATCGGTGCTATAAATATGCACTGTCACTGTACTAATGACACTGGCTGGGAAGGGGTTAAACATCTAGGGCGATCAAGGGGTTAACTGTGTGCCCAGCCAGTGTTTATGTGTACTGTGTGTGTTGCTTTTACTAGTGGAAGAGATGGATTCAAGTCCCTGCTTTTCAGGAACACAAAATCCATCCCTTCCCCCCTGTTAGAATGGCGATATGCCTTGTTCACATAGGCAGATCCCCATTCTGTGTTGTTTACCAATGATTGGCGGGTGCCGGAGAACATAGAGTGCCTGGCACCCACAGATCGGCTTCTGCTGTGAAGGAACACAGAAGAAGCGGCCTGCAGGTGGAAATGCAGAATCATATACAGTATATATATATATATATATATATATATATATATATATATATATATATATATATATATATATATATATATATATATATATATATATATGTGTGTGTGTGTGATCCTGCACACAGCTGCCACCCTGTAGCAGTAAAACTGCTATAGGGTGGTCGGCAGGTGGTTAATCTCCTGCTGTTTCAACAATATGAATCTAGTTGGCTATAAACTTTTTCCCTGTTGTTATAGGCAAAACTTTTTTTTTCATTTTGGATAGAGCAAGGGAGGGTTATAATCGCTTTCTGATTATTTTCGCCATCTATGTCCCATTGTGGAGATTTCCCTTTACTTCCTGTCGCATAGCCAAACAGGAAGTGAGAGGAAATTCCTGCAAATTAGGGGAATTCCTTGGGGACCCCCAGGTCACCAGAACTAGTGTGCAGGGGCGTAACTAGAAATCACAGGGCCCCATAGCAAAATGTTGTATGGGCCCCCCCCCTGCAAACCGCCCCCCCCTGCAAACCCTCCCCCCCCCTGCAAACCGCCCCCTCCACAAAAAAAAACTAATGCCATTGAACAACAGATTACCGCACCCATGTGGCACAGTACCCAGGCAACAGCTTATATTAATTTTGAACAACAAAGTATGCAGTATACTGTATGCAGCCCCTAAAGGACACACATTGCTGACCTCCAGCCTTCTAACCAATTTCTGTTCTGTTATATAAAATGAAATAGTTCAACTCACCATAATGCAGAATCAGTGGGAGCCCTGAGCGTGTCACTTGCCACCGTCGCCTGCCACCAGATGCAACTTGTCACGGAATGTCACTTGCCACATCACCCGCCACACGTTGCGGATTGCCCACTTGCCACGTCGGCTGCCACCAGATGCAGATTGTCACTTGTCACACGTTGCAGAATGTCACCTGCCACATGTTGCCGATTGTCCACTTGCCACGTCCCGGATTGTCACTTGCCACGTCACCTGCCACACATTACTGATTGTCACTTGCCACGTCCCAGATTGTCACTTGCCACACATTAGATTGTCACTTGCCACGTCACCTGCCACACATTACGGATTGTCACTTGCCACTTTCCGGATTGTCACTTGCCACACATTACGGATTGTCACTTGCCACGTCGCCTGCCACATGTTATGGATTGTCACTTGCCACGTCACCTGCCACACATTACGGATTGTCACTTGCCATGTCCCGGATTGTCACTTGCCACACATTACGGATTGTCACTTGCCACGTCGCCTGCCACATGTTACAGATTGTCACTTGCCACGTCACCTGCCATACATTACAGATTGTCACTTGCCACGTCACCTGCCACACATTACGGATTGTCACTTGCCACGTCCCGGATTGTCACTTGCCACACATTACGGATCGTCACTTGCTGCCACGTCCCGGATTGTCACTTGTCACTTCACCTGTCACACATTACGGATTGTCACTTGCTGTGTCACTTTCATGCTGTGTCCCAGATTCAGGCAGCAGAGAGATAAGGTCATCTCTCTGCTTCCCGAGGCTGCCTGCACAGTGAGGGGGAAAATGCACTGCAGGGATGCAGGGAGGGCGCCGGGCGGTGAGAGATGATGTCATCTCTATGCACCCCTGGCTGCCAGCTCCCTGATTGGCCAGCCCGCTCACACACAAGCCGAGCCGCCCAGCTGACTCACCGCCTGACAGCCCTCGGAGCCGCCCGCGCTCTAACCGCGGACCCGCGGAGCCGCCCGCTCTCACCCGCGGGCCCGCAAAGCCGCCCGCTCTCACCCGCGGGCCTGCAAAGCCGTCCGCTCTCACCCGCTGTCACATGCGGAGCCGCCTGTCCTCACCGGGTCCGGGCCCCTAACAGCTGCGGGCCCCATAGCGGCCGCGCGTGTCGCTATGGCGGTAGTTCCGCCACTGCTAGTGTGCCTATTGGAAGGTTTCCCCTCTATAACTTTACTGCGGATAACCCAAAATTTGGGATTTTCTTTTACTTTCACTTTCAATGATAACGGTAAACAGGACAAATAGAGAAATCTCCTTAACAGGGGGCACAGACCTCAATAAAAAGATTTACTCATTCCTCTCCACTCTATCAAAAAAAAGTTTTGCCTTTAGTCATACTTTAAGTTATATCAAGCAAATAATCTCATACCTTTGGCAATTTAGTCCCATGACAACTGCGGTACAACAAGCTGAAACAATTCTTTTTACAATTAGGCTGTCATTGCCAAGTGTTTTTGGTCTTCAGGAGCAGAGATCAATGAATCAATTCCCCCTGATAAGGCTGATTTACTTGACTATTAAAGTGATATTAAAGTCTTGTTTTTTTTTTTTTAATAACAAACATGTTATACTAACCTGTCCTGTTTAATGGTTTTGTACAGAGCAGCCCCGATCCTCCTCTTCTCAGGTCCCCCGCTGGCTCTCCTGACCCCTCCCTTCTGCCCCTACATTCTACGCATTAGGAAAAAATCTGTGTGTAGCAGCCCCCCTTAGCCCACCTAATACTTACCTAAGCCCCATCTCTATCCAGCGATGGTGCGCGAGAGTCTCGGCTGTCTCAGGCCCTTAGCGGCTCACTGAGAGGCTGAGCCAGGTGCCGGTCCAGGGTTGACCATATTGTCGCGATCATTCACCAGCCTGGACCTGATTGTGACGTCAGCCAACAGCGGGCTTCAGCCCATTGTCTGCTGAAAACAAGTCACAGGAGTGCAGCATGAACTGCACTCCTGTGATCCACAGGACAAGTACAGCCAAACGAGCTGTACTTCTTCTCTAACCAATTGTGAGACTGATGAGGAGGGATGGTGGAAACCTCCGTATATGAACAGTTGCATATATAAGCATGGTGAGCACTTTGTTTTATATTGCACGTTGTTTATTTGTAATTGTGTTGGTTGTATCATTCAAAATACACTGCACCTTAAAGTTACAGAAAAGGTGTATATATATATATATATATATATATATATATATATATATATATATATATATATATATGTATATATATATATATGTATATATATGTTCTTAGCCCTCTATTTGTATTAGCTCATTAGTGGGTCATTTATTGACTAGCTCCAGCTGCTTGTGCCATAGCACAGGTCTGCATGTTAAGCTTTAATATATAACATTTCATTAATACCATGCAGCAGAGAGAAGTTATTTTTATGCTGCTTAAAGGGCAACATTGAAAATACATAATTGCTTTAAATAACACGCTTGTGAAGTTGTGCACCTCTATTAAATAAATCTGCAAAGGTGTCATTTAGAAAAACAATGTATTTTCTGCTAAAGGACACTTGCCAGCCATCTTCCACTGAATAAGGATCTGGTATGAATTTGGGGTATGGCATGCCGGGACAGTACACATTGTTTACAAAAAACAACTGGGGTAATCCTTACCAGACCTTTATGTTTAAAAAAGATCTGTTATTGAATTTGAGGGGGATTCCAGGCAAACAATAAATAAAAAATATGGTGGGGTTCTTTTCAAAATTTAATTCCAGACCCCTATGCAGGCACGCAGCCTAGCTAGCCAGGAAAGTGGGGGAGAGCGAACAGGCACCCCCCCCTTTCTGAACAATAACAGGTCATATGCTCTCAACATTGGGGGAGTTCCATATTGATGGGGACAAGGGTTCTAATATCCACATCCCTGGCCTTGTGTTTGTGGGGTTCTGCAGTGGATCAAAACTTATTGGAATCCAGAAGTCTCCTTTAGATCAACCACTTGCCGATCGTGCTATAGCCGAAAGATGGCTACAGCACGGTTGTCCAGTTCTGGGAGGACTTCTATTAACGTCCTCCCAGAACCCCACCCCCATGCGCGCCCCCGGGGCATGCATCGGGCGTGCTCTGTAATTGCTGTGTCCTTGGATCCAGCTGATCACAGATCGAGGTAAAAAACCAATCACAGCGGCCCTTTACCATGTGATCAGCTGTGTCCAATCACATCTGGTCCCATGTAAACAATGCTGGTTAGTGGCATTTCCTTTCCTCAGCTCTGTCACTGTGTGAGGAAAGAAAAGTCGATAACCGGCTTTCCTGTGACAGGACACATTTACACTGATAATCAGGGCACTGATCATCAGTGCAGCCCCTTCAGTGCCAATCAGTGTCCATCAGTGCAGCATATCAGTGCCCATCCGTTCCGCCTATCAGTGCCCATTGCCTCCTCATCAGTGCAGATTATCAGTGCTGCCTCATTAGTTCTGCCTCATCAGTGCCCATCAGTGCAGCCTCCTCAGCGCACATCAGTGAAGAAGAAAAATTACTTATTTGCTATATTTTTTTACAGAAACAAAGAAAGTTTTTTTTTTTTCAAAATGTATGGTCTTTTTTCACTTGTTTAACAAAAAATAAAAAAACCCAGTGGTGATTAAATACCATCAAAAGAAAGCTCTATTTGTCTCAAAAAATGCTAAAAAATTTCATATGAGTACAGTGTTGCATGACCGAGGAATTGTGATTCAAAGTGCGATAGTGCTGAAAGCTAGAAATTGACCTGGACAGGAAGATATTCAGCCCCGTTACATGAATACATATGGTGTACATCAGGGATATGCAATTAGCGGACCTCCAGCTGTTACAAAACTACAAGTCCCATCATGCCTCTGCCTCTGGGTGTCATGCTTGTCGTTGTCAGAGTCTTGCTATGCCTCATGGGAATTGTAGTTTTGCAACAGCTGGAGGTCCGCTAATTGCATATCCCCGGTGTATTCATTCACAAAAAGTTCAAAGAGTAAAAAGAGTAAATGCAACACATATACCATGGTAAAAGTCCTTTATTTAGAAAATAAATGAATCAAAAATAAACAATGTTCCATGATATAAATCCAGCATCAATCAAGTCATCCAGTGATGTAGATTCAATATCAATCACAGTGAACAAAGACCTGCCAACACGATGATCTTCTACAACACACCCCTCACAAATGACAGCTACCTGGTTGGATGCTGAATGTTAACAACCTGCCAAGGACATTGGCTGACGCAATTGACTATACTGTATATAGTCAAGACCATACCACACTGTATATAGTAAATGATGTTCCTGGGACCCCCGCTGGCTTTTTTAAGTTGGTGGCTGGGAAGCTGTCATTTATTGGTGACACTTCTGGATGCAACAGCTAGAGGTTCATACAGGCAAGTGAACTGGCCAAATCGGTCCATTCAGTTCACCCATTTGCTGAAGCAAAGCATAGCAAATCTTCAGTTATCGAGTTCAGGTCCACTTTAATGCCCTGTACACACGATCGCACATTCCGACAACAAAATCCATTGGATTTTTTCCGACGAACAGTGGCTCAAACTTGTCTTGCATACACACGGTCACACAAAGTTGGTCGGAAATTCCGAACGTCAAGAACGTGGTGACGTACAACACGTATGACGAGCCAAGAAAAATGAAGTTCTATAGCCAGTGCAGCTCTTCTGCTTGATTCTGAGTACGTGGCATTTTGTGCATCGGAATTGTCTACACACGGTCGGAATTTACGCGAACGGATTTTGTTGTCGGAAAATTTTAGAGCAAGCTCTCAAACTTTGTGTGTCAGAAATTCAGATGGAAAAAGTCAGATGGAGCCCAAACACTGTAGGAATTTCCGACAACAAGCTCCGGTCACACATTTTCTGTCGGAAAGACTGATCGTGTGTACAGGGCATAACAGTACCTGGTGAAATTGTTTTCATTTTGCTATTCATGTGCAAAATCTGAGAAAGCATAAAACTCAAAAATGAACTCAACCAACTGAAATGATTCTAATATAAGCATTGGCTGTCCATCTTTCTTTCATCTGTCTCACATTTTCTAGAGTTGAATTCAAATTTAAAGTGAACTTTGCAGTACAATGGAAGGTCCCCATATACAATCTTGACTGACTCCCCCTGCGTAAATCACCTGTTGACAGTGGGTCCAGAACTTACCTATACAGAAAAAAGTTGGATTATATACTTACCTTACCCCTGTCTTCCATATGGTGTGATGTCACCCTCCTTCCTGGAAGACTCCAAGGAACACAGAGCACCTTCAATCTTTCAATAAGATTCCATTGCAGGAGCATCTTCATGTGACTTTAAGCTGCTATGCACCTCCTGGAAGGACCATGATGTCATTCTTGCCTAGGCACTGTGGGTAGAAGACAAGACTAGGGTGAGTAAAAAAATATATTTTTTTCTTTCCAGGTGCTGTAAGTTTTGGACTCACTGTCAACATGTGATATACTGTATGTAGGGGGAAAGTGCCCTAACAGCATATGCCCCTTGTGCACTGCAAGATTTAATTTAAGTTACATAGGGAAAAATACAATTATAAAAATATTTACAAGATTTGAAATACTACCGGTGATAATAAGATTGATAAAACAAATACCAACAATATCACTAATGCCCCAGAAGTTTTAGGCAGCATATGTAAAAAAAAAAAAAAAACACACACAATTATATATTCTTAACCTGTTGGGGTATTGGCAACTACTCTTGTACTTTAAACACCATTTCTCAGAATTTTCTATTAAATATTAATGTTTTTCCTTTTGCGTCTTACCTTACAACTGTGGGTAATTGCTTATAAGCAGTCGGCATTATTATTATTTTTCCTGTAATTGCAATAATGTGTAAGCAAATGTTTTATTATTACTGCTATCACTATTGCTGATATTTACATTACCCTGGTAGACGTCCTATAAAGCCCATTGATATATTTTACACAGAAACATTTTGCAGTAATCTCCCCACCTAGTGGTAGCATTCAGGAATTACAATTATTAAGGATATGGGCCAGATAAAACTTTGAAAGTAGCTCATTGGCCTTTATTTAAAATCCTTTTGCTATAAATTAATATGTATAGTGGAATAGGGCCACATAAGAATAATGCAATTTATTTAATATTAAACTTTATTTTTGTCGAAAAAAAAATTTCAGGAAGGGTTTTTTTCAACAAATTGGACAATTCTTTTTTTTTTTTTTTTTTTTTTACATTTTCTATTAATCATTTGTAGTCCTTTGATTCTGAGGATGTAAGGTATTTTTTGGTTGAACTTGATGAGCTTTTTTCAACCTCTGCAAGGATTTTAGCAAATGCTATTACAGATGCCTACCTACTGTTTTGTTTACAATATAAATAAAACATGAATATGTTTATTAAATATGCAAATTAAGTAATGTATGTGTAAAATGTATGAGTCTAGTTTAACCAAAGCCCTTTTAAATATATAGCAAGAGTTCTCATTGTTTACTTGCAATGTTATGTTTGCTATATTCTAGGAGAAAGGTTTAATTATTGCATTATACTTGCTTATTAATAATTAAGAAAGGCATCATTGTAAAATCATAATCATAACACTACTGGGTATTTTCCCCTAAAATATGTCTTTCATTGACAAGACGTTTTACTTATCTTGGGAATCAGATGTACGCAGTGGGCATAGTGCTAAATAGTTAATTAGCGGGTCACAGTAGAGAAGTGTACTGTGTACACTAATTGGTACAAAATTTGCTTTTCCTAATTGCCAACTAATATTGTGATTTAATTAGTACTAAAGGACCTCAATGTTTGTACCAAAATAAATAAATCAAAATTTAAAGGGGGAAAAAGATAGTTTACTTTAATACTAAAATTAATATATCACAAATGCATAAATGTCGTAAACAATAATATTCTATCTGTAAGTTATTATTTTTAGCCTTGTTCCAATTTTAGTAGTATCTCAAAAGTCGCCTGCACAAAGAACTTTTAAATGCAGTGCTTCAGTCTCTTTATTAAAGTGCAAGTAGACAGCAGAAGAATAGAATATAAAATGTTCATATGCTGCATATCAAAAAGCAACATTTTGAACCATCAGACTCTTTTTTAACCCCTTATTGCTGTCAGGGCTGGGCTTAGCCCTTCCTTCCTCTGAGCTGGCTGCTCAGCTGTTGGCTAATTGCCAACTCCTATCTCTCCACAGTGACTCACCTGTTGATGATTTCCTGCTCGTCAGCCCTGCCTACTTAAGCCATCCAGCCCAGATGATCTCTGCCTTCGCCTTGGTCAACATCACAGAGACTATCTCCTGCGTTCCTGTTAAAGACTTGCTTGGCTGACATTCCTTCTGGCTCCAGATCCTGCTTGCTGTTCCACTACACTGATCTCTGGCTTCCTGACTTTCTGGCTTGTCATTCTGTTACTGTTACCGAACTTTGGCTATATTTTTACTACGTTTGTTCTATTTACTTTTATTATTAAACAAGTGTGATTTAACTGTACTTCTCTCTCAGTCTGATTCATGGTTTCTGACAATTGCAACCTCACAGCAGTCCTTTAAGTGGGCTTTAATGCCTAAGAGGCTGTGCATTTTCTGTATCATGTGACTGCTGTGACTGGCTTTCATAGCAGTTACATGATAGTGAGCCTGTCTTTCTGGCTCCTGATGGGAAGCCTTGACCCAGAGCTGTCAGTGACCGCTCAGCTAGTGTGCTGTGCCATGTGAGCCTGTTAATGATCTAACAAATTGCTGGGAATATACGCAAGTGTGCACTAATAGCGGCTATGCTATGCCTAAACTGACTGGGTAGGCATTGTCAATATAAATTAAGGAAATGGGAGATGGGAACAAAGAAGACTTCCTGGATGGTTTTACAGGAGGGGCAGTCCTTTATATTTTTCTTCTGCTGGCTATCGTTGGGGCCCTTTAAAAAGAATTTTTGCACAAGGACAGTTTTAGTAAACCAGCATGCAATATAAGTGCGGTAAGGATGCAGTAAAGGTGTGGCATGTCCTGCCTTCAGTAACTAGTAACTTCAGTAGTCCCTACTAGCAGTGTGAACAATGGGCAGTGAATCCTCTCACCAGTGCCTGCAGTGCAGCGGTGAACTCTTGCTGTATAAGGGGGCCTTTTCAGTCTCTCCACAGAATCCCTCCGGTGGTCAGCAGTGAGAAGTAAAGGATGAGAAGATGTTCTGTTCTCCCTGCAGCAGAGCAGCGGAGTGTGTTTTTTGAAATGTTGGCAATTATGGATCACATACACTTTAAAGTAGATATAAATACTAATTGGATGACATTTAGTTTGATAAAGCACTGTATATCATAAACAACTAACATTTTTTAACAATGATTTGTTTTCAGATTTTGATCTCCTGCAGTCTCCTTAAAGCTACTTCCTGTATACATGCATTAACTCCAATTATGTCTGCATGGCCTTTCTGAGGGAGGATTCCTGATGGTGACAAAGGTGGTTCATGTCTGTAATGAGTGGTGAAGCAACTACATGTTGTCTCCATCTAAGGCCTGTTTGTCAAGATTACAACACAGGAGCAAATTTGGATAACGGGGACAGAGTGTTGACACTGTATTACAGGAAGCACCTGAACATGTATCTTCCTGGCAGGGACACCAGGTATTAACATTACATTGATTCCTTTCACAGCTGGTAGACTAGTACAAGTAGTATAGTCAGAAGTGGATTGTAGTAGTGACTCCCATGGAGTTCTCTCCTTTTCGCAGGTATTGTATATGCCTAATACCAGGTGGAAAACACAAACAACACTATACTGTCCTATAAAATGGCAGTCAAGCAACATGCAATAGAAGGAGAAAGTGGTATAACAAAATGAAGTTAAATCTAGGACCTCAGTTCAAATCCTATGCAGAACCCATTCTCCTTGCAGGATCTAGATTGCATTTCCTCATTCAGCCTCACAGCCCAGTAAACCAATATACTTCACTTAACCTTTCCTTGGGTCAACCTCAAAATCATTTGGGGAACTTACATGAAAAAAATATCCTTTAGCGCTTGTTCACATGTGGGGCAGCCCTTGCTGCTCCTCTAAAACACGATCCACGCTGATTACTTTTCAGAGGGCACTTTAAAGGGTGATACATCTCTATCTCACCATGTGATTTAACCCCATAAATGCCACAACACTGCAGTTGGGTGTATTGCATAGGGTTGTGGCTTGACCCCATAGATGTGCATGGGTCCGGGGCTGATAGTAATGTTCTTAAAATGCAACATGTTGTTACATGTTTGCTGTGGCCATGGGATGTGTATAGCCCTGAGTGGGTGCACGTCTGTGTTCAGGTGGTCAATTGTGGGCAGTAAAACCACAGCTCAATTGCCTGGGATTACCACCCCCTAGCCGCACATGTGAATGAACCCTTTGTAATTGGCAGTGTTGGCATTAAACACTAACAAGGGAGGGACCATTGTAACATTAATGAATAGGTGCTATTTCCTTGGGAGAAATCCTCTAAAATGCTGAATATAGAATATGTAGGAGAGACACACATTCACAACACAACACAAACACAGTTTTGGGAGGCATTGTAGCTTAATGCCCTCCTTCCCATGACACTGTCTCTGTGATGTCAATGGTTAACTGGATGCAATGGGTGCTGCATATACAATATACAGCATGTATTGCTGTGATACCTTACAAAGATTTTCAGGGATATAAAAACTTTTTAAACAAAATTCCTTTACAGGCATTCCTGTAAAAGGAAGCTCTTAGCTATAAAATACCCTTAAAGCTGAAGTACTGCTGGAACTGAACTCCTGGAGCTTAGTTTTAATTACAAGTGGATTGGAATGAGTAACAACCCCTGTCTAATATTCAGGACAACTACACTAAAATCCATAGTGTTGGAATACATTGTTCATGTATTTTTGCACGAGAACTACAGATTTATTATTCAGCCAGTAGATGGCAGTGTTTATAAGTGTTTAGCTGCATCTATGGTTAAACTCTTTTTTTTCTCTGTATAATAAAATTTCCTGTTTCCTGTCCGCAAGGTAAAGTGATTGTAATGCCGCGTACACATGAGCGGACTTTTCGACGGACTAGGTCCGACAGTCTTTCCGACGGACTTTGTAGCGTAGGTCCGCCGGACTTACAAACGGACGGACTTGGACACACACGATCACTCCAAAAGTCCGATGCTTTTGAACGCAGTGACGTACAGCACGTATGACGGGACTAGAAAAAGGAAGTTCAAGCCCCATTACGCCACCCTTTGGGCACCTTCTGCTAATCTTGTGTTTACCGCGTGTTAGTAGAAGTTTGGTTAGAGACGATTTGCGCTTTTCAGACTTCAGCGTATTTCAATCGTTTTCTGCGGTCCAGTTTGTGCTTGTGAGGTTTGTATCTGGTTTTTAAAGAAAAAAGGGAATATTTGGGACTTTAAATGAGACGCAACGGGGAATATTGCGCCTCCATCCCTGGTTGCTTTTGCAAAAAAGAGGGGGGAGGGTGGGACTTTAGATGAGGTGCGTGGGGTAGAGCCAGACAAAACCATATACATATGTAAAAAATTGTATTCTTTATTAGACCAAAGATAGGGCATGGATCAACCCATATAAACGCATAATAGCACTTTGGCATATCATGAAAAGAGAGAAGAGAAGGGGGGGGGGGAATATAGGGATCCCCCTCCCTCCTCAGTTGGAATGGGACTTTGAAGGAAAATACTGAGTTTAGTAGGTGAACATCAAACAAGTTTGATAAAAAGTTAACAATATTTATTGAAATATGATTAAAATAGCATTTATCAAATACATGTACAGACATATGACCATCCAGTAGTAAATTTCAGAATTCATACGTGACTAAAGCCAACATGTTTCGCAAAAGGATTTTCGCTTCATCAGGGCTAGACACGATGTCATTGATTCATTTAAACTGTATAAACAATGAACAATCACAAGTTACGTAATGGTCATACATGAAATCAAATCATAACAATAGAAAAACATCAATTACATAGAATTATTGCTCACCTACTATTAAAATGTCAAAGGAATAAGGCTATTCCCACCATTCACCGGACATCGACCGCTTAACCCACCGGCACGGATTGTCCCTGGGTGCCAGATCCCAGAGGGACAATACCAGTAGGAGGACTGGACCGCACACTAAGGGCAATATAGGCTGGTGACCCGTACTGAAACGAAGACGGGAAACCCATAAGCTCCTCTGATTCAGAATAAATCATACATAATACTAACAATGACCATTACGGTCAAATAGGTCTAGAGCATTACATGTTAATGAAGTTTTAATATGACGCCCAAATCAGTACATTACATAGAAAGTATGTTTGTAGTATATATAGTATAATGTTTAAAAGACATCTATGCCAGAGAGAGGGACTTGCTTGGGGTGCAGGGCATAGTCGGCCAGTTAATTGCTTAGGATGCCCATATCTCTATTGCAGGAAGGAAGGGAGCAGTCTACCCCAGTTTCTGATAAATAGCTACTAAATATATCAGCCCGTGTCTATAATATCCCAATGTAGTAATTTAAATGGGACAAATAATCCTAATGAGGCAATAGATTAAGGTAATACAAAAAAGGCACAAAACCTATAATGATGGAGGTGCAAGGGCTCTGCTACTTATGTGTCCCTAAAGTTATAATGGTCCCACATTAACAGATACATCCACACAGGGTAGGGCAAAGCAAGTTCGTCCAAATAGATCTCGACTTACCCCTAAGTCTATAGATGGAGGGAGAGGAGCTATGATGGCTCCTAGTCATATAGTTGTGCGTCTGCCCGTCGCGATGGATGGTCGCAGGATGCGTCTATCAGACAGCACCGGCACCTCCATCTTTTAAATGATGCGGTCCCACCGGAAGCAATCAGGTCAGGGCTGACCTCCGGCATTGCTTCCGGTCCGGACGTCCCTGCCAGTATGCGCACGCATCGAGGGGGTGGACGCATGCGCACTCCACCTCCCAGGATGCGCGCGCATTGCCCATACCACGCCAGCGGCGTGAAGGGCACATAGGGGCGGAAGAGAGATAGCTTCGCCCCCCACGCAGGGACGTCCGAGTCCTCCCACCTAAGGCATCCGTCGTCATAGGCAGCGGGAGTGATCCAGGAATAGGGGGAAAAGAACATATACAGTGGTCCAAATGGACCGAATACCTTGAGTTTCATAAATATCTATAAACAGCAGCAAAAATAAAACAAAGAACAATATATGCATGGTGATATTCCAATCTAGTCAGACATAATTTAGGTGAAGCAAAAGAAGACAAGGGGGCGGTCTATTGTTTTATTTAGATGTGGGGCTAGTCATCTTACATCTCTACCATCATATATGGAAAGTAACGCCATCTAGTGGACATGAATATATTGTGTGTGAAACTGTGTAACTGAAGATAAATGAGGACCTGTCACCGGAATCATGTATGTACCCTAGATAACAATTAGATGGATATAAAAACTCGTAGCTTATTGTGTATGTAATTTCAATTATTTGTTTGTGGTTCGGTAATTTACTACAGGGAGAGTCATCACAGGAAGGGATTGAAGGAGAGCGCAGTGTTTAGGCCAGGCGGATACGTCGCACGCTGGTTGTATATCCATCTGGCCTCACGCTGCAGTATAATTTTATCCACATTCCCACCCCTCTCTAAGTCAGGTATAACCTCTAAAGCAAAGAAGGACACATAACTGGGGTCAAAGCTATGTCGTAGACCAATATGTTTGCAAATCGGGGTGTAAAGTAACCCTGCGTCTAAATAATACAAGTGGTCCTGTATCCTTCTGGCAAATGGACGCTTTGTTTTGCCTATATAAAATGTGCCACAACGGCACATAGCTAAATACACTATGCCAGTTGTGGCGCAATCGGCATAGCCTTTCAGCTTGTGAAAGCCTCCTCTTGGAAGAGGGCACCCGCTTCCTTCTTTTATCCATGGACAGAATTGACAATGTCCACATTTGAAGGTGCCATTCCCACCCTCCGCCCCAACTAAGAGTGTTGGGGGTTGCAGATGACTGTGTACTAAGGCGTCTCTAGTGGACCGCGATTTCCTGTAAGTAATTTGTGGCTTATTGGCCACATATTTTGAGATGACTGGATCCTCAGATAGAAAATGCCAATTATTACTAATCAGATTTCGAATTTCCTGTTGGTGAGCTGTGAATGTTGTGATTAGTTTTGTAGTGGGATATGGGTCACGTGCCTTATGTTTGAAAATAAGAGTGTCACGTACATTCTGTTTGGCCCGCTGATAGGCCCTCTTTAAAACTTTTTTGCTGTAACCCCGGCTGAGCAATCTGTCATAGAGTGCCTTGGCTTCTCTTTCGAAATCCTCGTTCCTGGCACAATTCCGTCGTAGTCGGAGGTACTGACTGTAAGGTATACTGTGTATCAATGTACGGGGATGGGAGCTGGAAAAATGTAGGATAGTATTTCCCGCCGTCTCCTTTCTATATAATGTACTGAAGATTGAGCCATCCTCTCTGAGAATCAGTCGTAGATCCAAGAACGGAATAGTTGTTGTGTCAGATTAAATGGTGAACTTGAGATTAAATTTGTTATGGGAGAGAAGTTCCATAAAGCTACTAAGTAGCTCAGCCGATCCCATCCAAATGAGGAGGACATCGTCGATGTTTTAAAGAGGGCCTATCAGCGGGCCAAACAGAATGTACGTGACACTCTTTTTTTCAAAACATAAGGCACGTGACCCATATCCCACTACAAAACTAATCACAACATTCACAGCTCACCAACAGGAAATTCGAAATCTGATTAGTAATAATTGGCATTTTCTATCTGAGGATCCAGTCATCTCAAAATATGTGGCCAATAAGCCACAAATTACTTACAGGAAATCGCGGTCCATTAGAGACGCCTTAGTACACAGGCATCTGCAACCCCCAACACTCTTAGTTGGGGCGGAGGGTGGGAATGGCACCTTCAAATGTGGACATTGTCAATTCTGTCCATGGATAAAAGAAGGAAGCGGGTGCCCTCTTCCAAGAGGAGGCTTTCACAAGCTGAAAGGCTATGCCGATTGCGCCACAACGGGCATAGTGTATTTAGCTATGTGCCGTTGTGGCGCATTTTATATAGGCAAAACAAAGCGTCCATTTGCCAGAAGGATACAGGACCACTTGTATTATTTAGACGCAGGGCTACTTTACACCCCGATTTGCAAACATATTGGTCTACGACATAGCTTTGACCCCAGTTATGTGTCCTTCTTTGCTTTAGAGGTTATACCTGACTTAGAGAGGGGTGAGAATGTGGATAAAATTATACTGCAGCGTGAGGCCAGATGGATATACAACCAGCGTGCGACGTATCCGCCTTGCCTAAACACTGCGCTCTCCTTCAATCCCTTCCTGTGATGACTCTCCCTGTAGTAAATTACCGAACCACAAACAAATAATTGAAATTACATACACAATAAGCTACGAGTTTTTATATCCATCTAATTGTTATCTAGGGTACATACATGATTCCGGTGACAGGTCCTCATTTATCTTCAGTTACACAGTTTCACATACAATATATTCATGTCCACTAGATGGCGTTACTTTCCATATATGATGGTAGAGATGTAAGATGACTAGCCCCACATCTACATAAAACAATAGACCGCCCCCTTGTCTTCTTTTGCTTCACCTAAATTATGTCTGACTAGATTGGAATATCACCATGCATATATTGTTCTTTGTTTTATTTTTGCTGCTGTTTATAGATATTTATGAAACTCAAGGTATTCGGTCCATTTGGACCACTGTATATGTTCTTTTCCCCCTATTCCTGGATCACTCCCGCTGCCTATGGCGACGGATGCCTTAGGTGGGAGGACTCAGACGTCCCTGCGTGGGGGGCGGAGCTATCTCTTTTCCGCCCCTATGTGCCCTTCACGCTGCTGGCGTGGTATGGGCAATGCGCGCGCATCCTGGGAGGTGGAGTGCGCATGCGTCCGCCCCCTCGATGCGCGCGCATACTGGCAGGGACGTCCGGACCGGAAGCAATGCCGGAGGTCAGCCCTGACCTGATTGCTTCCGGTGGGACCGCATCATTTAAAAGATGGAGGCGCCGGTGCTGTCTGATAGACGCATCCTGCGACCATCCATCGCGACGGGCAGACGCACAACTATATGACTAGGAGCCATCATAGCTCCTCTCCCTCCATCTATAGACTTAGGGGTAAGTCGAGATCTATTTGGACGAACTTGCTTTGCCCTACCCTGTGTGGATGTATCTGTTAATGTGGGACCATTATAACTTTAGGGACACATAAGTAGCAGAGCCCTTGCACCTCCATCATTATAGGTTTTGTGCCCTTTTTGTATTACCTTAATCTATTGCCTCGTTAGGATTATTTGTCCCATTTAAATTACTACATTGGGATATTATAGACACGGGCTGATATATTTAGTAGCTATTTATCAGAAACTGGGGTCGACT
Organism: Lithobates septentrionalis; assembly: GCA_037952835.1. NCBI lineage: Eukaryota > Metazoa > Chordata > Amphibia > Anura > Ranidae > Lithobates > Lithobates septentrionalis. The sequence continues at coordinate 1,479,890 of JBBDGP010000600.1, forward strand.
GCTCCCTTCCTTCCTGCAATAGAGATATGGGCATCCTAAGGAATTAACTGGCCGACTATGCCCTGCACCCCAAGCAAGTCCCTCTCTCTGGCATAGATGTCTTTTAAACATTATACTATATATACTACAAACATACTTTCTATGTAATTTACTGATTTGGGCGTCATATTAAAACTTCATTAACATGTAATGCTCTAGACCTATTTGACCGTAATGGTCATTGTTAGTATTATGTATGATTTATTCTGAATCAGAGGAGCTTATGGGTTTCCCGTCTTCGTTTCAGTACGGGTCACCAGCCTATATTGCCCTTAGTGTGCGGTCCAGTCCTCCTACTGGTATTGTCCCTCTGGGATCTGGCACCCAGGGACAATCCATGCCGGTGGGTTAAGCAGTCGATGTCTGGTGAATGGTGGGAATAGCCTTATTCCTTTGACATTTTAATAGTAGGTGAGCAATAATTCTATGTAATTGATGTTTTTCTATTGTTATGATTTGATTTCATGTATGACCATTACGTAACTTGTGATTGTTCATTGTTTATACAGTTTAAATGAATCAATGACATCGTGTCTAGCCCTGATGAAGCGAAAATCCTTTTGCGAAACATGTTGGCTTTAGTCACGTATGAATTCTGAAATGTACTACTGGATGGTCATATGTCTGTACATGTATTTGATAAATGCTATTTTAATCATATTTCAATAAATATTGTTAACTTTTTATCAAACTTGTTTGATGTTCACCTACTAAACTCAGTATTTTCCTTCAAAGTCCCATTCCAACTGAGGAGGGAGGGGGATCCCTATATTCCCCCCCCCCTTCTCTTCTCTCTTTTCATGATATACTTAAACTAGGGATTGGAAAAATTGTCTGAGATGTCCTTGATATAGTCCAACCATCTTCCGCATACAGCACATTGGCATATAAAATACAAAGTATCAACATACATATTGAGGATAGTCACCAACATGACACAGAAAGTAAATATTATACATCACAGTCCCCCAAATGGAGTAGGCATAACATTGTATCAGGGTTCTAGAGCAATAAAAACCATCTAGAATCATAAATATGAGATGGATGCATCAAAATAAGCTCAACGACATTTCGTGGAATTCTATCCACTCATCAGGAGCAAGTGTATCCATATACTAAAAAGGAGATAAAAACATCACCATTATAGTTTGATATAACCACAGACTGGAGGGGTAGAGGGATAAAGGATGATGAATAACAGATAAACGGCCATTACTGAAAGTACTCACATAAGAGCTGATATTAGGCCATGCGATACCACCTGCCGGAGGTCAGCCAGATAAATATGTCCAGCACGGGAGCTGAGGAAAGAACCCAAGCATGGATCAGGAGCACACACTCAGTCCCCCAAAAAAGTGTGTATGGAAAAATCTTGATGTAACTGTGGATGGGATTTCTGTATTGTATATAATAAAGTAAGTGTTTTTTTACCATATTGGTATAAATAAAAATAAATGTCATATAGAGTAGACCCATCACCACAGTATAGAAGTATATTGTGGAGCATATCAACAAGGTAAACAGAATGAAAAAATAGGGTGTCCATATAGTAAGAAGAGAAGTTGTTATTCCTGAAATCAGGAGAAAATAATGAAAAGTAGGGTAAAGAAATATAGTAATGCTTGTTATAGAGGAATTAAAGAATAAATCAAGAGCTTACTGTGTATTTACCCATGTAGGTCCTAATGGGATATGAACCAAAAATAGAGTGCAGTGTGTTACTGCTGAGAAAAGGTCACTGAAGAGGAACTGCAGGGTGAGCCCAGCGGCCAGGGTCCCATCCAGCGTCACACTGGCATGACAACAAAGGAGAGACAGCACGGCAGCAGAACCTGGACCTACTCACCATGTGTCAACCAAGCTGAAATAGTTGTTTTTCTGATTTAGTCTGGTTTTCAGTGCGTGTTGGTCAGTTCGTAACCTGTATAGCAGGACGTTCTGGTCCGCTCGTTCCTGATCTTCAGGTCGCTCTTCATAGGCCTTGCTGTTCTTCAGTGCATTCATTTAGGTTTGTTTGACCAGCCGACTGTTTAGAAGCCATGGTGCGTGGACGTACTCGTTCTCGAGTTCGTGCTGCGTGGAGGCTTGGTGTTGAGGTTCATACTTTGACCCGAGCCCAGTCCATGAACAGGGCGAGGAGGAGTTCATGGACGAAGAATTGGATGCGCCAGCGTGACCAATTCTCACACATGCCTTTGCTCCATGAGATCCGTGAGAATAATCCTGAGGATTTTAGGAATTATCTCAAGGTGACGGACCACGTTTTTCAACGTCCGCTGGCTACTCTGACCCCTTATATCAGCAGGCAGGATACCTGCATGAGGCAAGCCATCACTGCGGAGCAGAGGCTAGTTGCCACGTTACATTACGTGGCGACTGGGAGAAGCCTTCAGGACCTTAAGTTCTCGACAGGCATCTCCCCCCAGGCTCTGGGGATCATTATCCCAGAGACCTGTTCTGCCATAATTAAGGTCCTGCAGAAGGACTATATTAAGGTAAGTTTTATCCTTTAACATTACATGATATGTCTTTAATGTTTGCTAATGTATTGTATTAATTTCATCATTACCTAATTACCATGCTTGGAATATGCTGTGAATGTCCCCTTTATCTTCATGAATGCATGTTTTTTTTGGTAAATCATTTTTTGCCCTACATGCATATTTGCCTTCACTAACCTCCCCACCATGCAATCCTGGGCCCCTATACACCTATAGCCTAGTCCCTTTAACAATGTATATTGTCAGCTCCATCGTACTGCTTTACCCTCCCCCACCCCCTCAAATGTCTCCAAATGTCATGTGTGGTCTTCTACTAAATTAGAACCCTCCCTCACCCCCTCAAATGTCTCCAAATGTCATGTGTGGTCTTCTACTAAATTAGAACCCACCCCCACCCCCCCCCGCCCCACCCCCACATACAAATTGATCAATGTGCCATCAGAGGGGCTGAGAAATCTTTTAAGTGGGCCTTATATGTTAGATTTTTTGAAATAATACTTTTTAAAAATGTTATACTGCTGTTGTGCAAGAATGTTTTTGTGTAATCTGCTCGCAAATTTATGTTTAAAAGTACTTATATATTTTTTTTCTTGTTTGACTCCACAGTTTCCTTCCACGCCACAGGAATGGCAGACTGTGGCCTCCCAGTTCGCTGACCATTGGGACTTTCCCAACTGTGTAGGGGCGATCGATGGGAAGCATGTTCGCATTGTGGCCCAACCCATTCGGGGTCTTACTACTTTAATTACAAGGGGTTTAATAGTGTAGTATTGATGGCAGTGGTATCGGCACAATATGATTTTATGTTCGTGGACGTGGGGAAGAACGGCCGGATGTCGGATAGAGGAGTCTTCGCACAGACCGAGTTGTGCCAGCGTCTCCAGACTGGTGGCCTTGGATTGCCACCTGATGCCGAGAACGTTGAGGGACTCCCCTCTGTATTCATCGCAGATAAAGCCTTTGCTCTTGGCGAGCACCTGATGAGGCCGTTCCCCCAAAGGTCCCTTACCCCGGAGAGGAGGGTATTCAACTACCGGCTGGCCAGAGCGAGAAGAGTTGTGGAGAATGCCTTCGGGATTATGGCCAACCGGTTCCGTTTGTTTCTCTCGGCCATCAATATGGCAGACTATAAAATCAATTATTATTTTTTATCAATCTAAATTTTTTTTTGTTTTTTTTGCATATTTTTTAAAAAATATTTGTTTATAGAACTTTTTTACAACTGGGTTTTTTCACACATAATAAAAAAACACAACTCTGGAACCTACAAAGTTCAACATGTCAAAAAATGTGCTGGTGATGTCACTCATGTAAAAGCAAAATTTAGCAGATGCACACAAATTGTGAGTCCAAATGGGTAATGTCAACATGTGCTATCTCCCATCATGGGGGATCAATGGACGTGTTTTGTGGGTGCAATCCCTTCCTCTCACAAACTAGCATTATGAGGAAGGGGTTGCAAACACAAAATGCGTACATTGAGATCCCCTGATGGCAGATAGCAAGTGTGCATCTGCTAAATTTGGCTTTTACTATTTAACAACTTGAAAAACATAAAAAAAATAAAATGTTAAACTGAAATGAAGAACATGATTGATGTTTTAGGCAAAAAGTGATTATATTCTCCCCAAAACATCAATCATGTTCTTCATTTCCTGTTGCATGCTGTCCAGCCGATTTCTCATGCTGTCAATTTGTTTGCGCATTGCATCAATTTGGCCATTCCAGACCATTATCTGCTCAATGAGTCTTTGTGCACTGTCTGTGCTAAATGGGTCCGCCGCTTGGCCTTCCACAACCAGAACATCTCCTAAAATTTGAGGAAAAATATGTATTTAGAAATATGCACGCCTAAATACATTACCTTAAGCTGGGGTGTCAGACACTCACTTGGTGGGGTGCAAATCTCGCCCACTTCCTCCACCTCTCCTTCCTCCAGATCCTCGGGTGGGCGTGGTCTTGGGCTTGGGGTAATTCCCGATTCAGGCTGGTGAGTTTGTGGGGTCCTGGGATCCTCTGACTGTTGTCTGTGTCTTTTCTCCCCTATGAGAATGAAACAAAAGGTATACTTAACACAGTGATATTTCAGTCCAGAAATAGGAATATGAAACCTTGCTTTGAAGTGGTAGACAATTGTCTGTTTGTAAAAAAAAAACTATTTTAAGACATGATTCAAATTCCCTTTTAACAAAACTGCAATACTTACCATTTTTGTCCAAGTTTCACAGATGGAAACACCTCAAGTATCCCCTGGAGCCCCTGTGTGGATTACTCTCAAAAATGTTCTCTGGTGTCACACAGTACACTAGTGCTCCTGAGTCCAGATGTGGAAACAGCTGCTGTGTCCTGTCCTTACATTACACTGAATCATTTTTTATTAAGCATTCTAGTTTCAAACACATCTACACAAACACAACAATATCCTAAACTTCTTTTAATACGACAAATTATCAAGACCTAAATTTATGTAGAACCCTGTACCATCGTATTTCTTGCCAAATGAACAACATTTTATTATAATAATATGTAGTTTCAAAAGAACGATCTTTACGAACGGATGCTGTATAAACGAAAATCATATGGATCAGCATGCAAGTTAAGTATCTCAATAGGAACACATGACAAGTACTTACTTTTTTAAGAACCTTCTTGATTCTGCAATATTGTTCTGGCTCAATTGGTCTTTAGCCCGTTTAATTCCAAATTTTTGCTCAATAGTGGTGACAACTGAGGACATTATTTTGTCCTTCCGCATATTGGGTCTGGTGTACGGTCCTTTTTTGCCATCATAGTCCTCCCTCCTCAATATGGCCACCATCTCCACCATCTCTTCAAAGGCCATGTTGGTGGCCTTATATCTCCTCCTGGATCTGGATGTTTGTGGCTCTGGGCTTTCCTTCGCGCTAGTTCCTGATAATCTCTCCGCCATCTTTATCTATATACTCCCACTGCGCAACGAAGAGTGAAGGGGCGGGGAAAAATTGTCCTAAAGAACGTCAGGGGCGGGCGACGCAGGCGGAGCATGACACAAGCGCAGTGTATATAAGGCTAGTACGCTGGCCTATGTATGTCCGAACGGAAGTAGCGAGCGTCATAAACGAAGGTAAGATTTAAACGTGGGTGTGTGTTTTGTGTATGTGTTTGGTGTGTGTGTGTATGTGTTTGGTGTGTGTGTGTGTGTGTGCACCCTATATTGTGATAAAAATAATACTGGGAGTTTGGACTGACATTACAGTTTTTATCTTGTGTCTTGTCTTTCAGAAAAAATGAATCCCTTTTAAGGAGGAGGATTTTTTGAGTCATTTTATTGACCTCTATCAAGAGAACCGAAACCTGTGGGGGGTCAAGCACCCCTTGTATTTCAATAAGCAAGCAAGGCAGGCAACACTGGGGAGACTTTTGGAGTTTGTAAAGACTTGAGTCCCCCAGGCAGACATTAACTTAGTGGAAAATAAAATTGGGATCTTGCGGAATATGTACAGGTGGGAACACAAGAAGATACAGGATTCCCTCAAATCAGGAGCAGCAGCAGACAAGCTTTATGTCCCCAAGCTGTGGTACTACCCTAAACTGAGATTTCTGGATGACCAGACAGAAGCAAGGCAATCGCTTTCGACCCTTCCCTCCACCCCAGCTGAGGCATCCCAGGAAGAACCGGGCCCTTTTATCACTGATGAAGTGGATGCGCCCAGCTGCAACCAGGTATACTTTTTTTGGTAATTTTGGATTGTCTGAATATTAATGATGTAAACTAAAATGTTTGAATTGCTTACAAATCAATGGGCCTTGCCCAGTGGTAGAGAGGAGGAGGCCGTGCCCAGTGGCAGACAGGAGGTGGCTGGGCCCAGGAAAAGCCTCACCGAATGCCAGGTGCCTCCCCTCCACCTTACCACCAATAGGCCCAGGAAGATGACCCGAACAGAGGAGGAATCACTTACCCTCATTCAGGAAGCCAGCCAAATGCTGAGTAACCCCCCCCCAATGCTGAAGAGACCTATGGTACTCTTTTGGCCACCAGGTTGATGGAACTTGAGAAGGGGCAACGCCTCCTCTGTGAGGGGATTTTTTATGAGGCCCTTCAGAATGGGTTGAGGGGCCAGCTTACTCAAACCAGCCATATTTCTGATGAAGCCCCTCCTCCTCCTCCTGCCACAAGTACACCACCAGAGGCACAGCCTCCAAGGAAGGCTGCAGAAAAGCATGGAGGGAAGGCTCCACAGAAGAGTCGAAAGTGATTGCCTGGCTTCAGTCTGGTCTGAGCTATGACTAAGCACCGTGCCTGGTGTGAAACATGTCAGCAGCAGTGCAGTTAGTCTTTACTTACCTTTGATGCCTTGATTTTACTTTTCAATAAAGTTGAATATTTGGAGTGTGGCTATCCAGCCTTTCATTTTTTCCATTATCTCTGGTCTGACAGATGACGCAGATTGTGCTCCCTATTATATTAACTCCGCAAAATCCCAATTTTGATTTCCACTGACTTGATGTGTGCCCTGGGGGACAAAAGGCTTCACAAATTCCAAAAGTGTCTCCAGTGTTGCCTTCCTCATTTATGTTTATGAGTCAAATAAATAATTTTCTACATTATTTATGGAGATCTGGCTTTTAAAAACTATAATATTAGTCATGACATGAGGATAAATAATGAAGAAAGTAGTTTGTGAGAACTCTGTGTGAATATAAGCAGCAAAACAACTTCATTCTTCTTGCATTATAAAGAAGAAAATAATGTGCTGTATTAAAAGATCACAGAATTAGCAGCGTGAGGAATGTGCTAGCTTCAATACGAAGGCTAGTTTTACCAGACCTAGCGCTTCCGTCTTGTACTTGCTTCAGAGCATACGTTAGTTTTGGTCCGTCGGACTAGCACACAGATGAACGGTTTGCACACTAGAAAGCCGAGTCCGTCGGAAAGATTTGAAACATGTTTCATTTCTAGGTCTGTCGGACTTTTGGGAAAAAAAAGTCCGCTGGAGCCCACACACGATCGAATTATCCGACGGAGTCCGGTCAGCCGGACCAAGTCTGCCAGAAAGTCCGCTCGTGTGTACGCGGCATTAAGGAAAATATTTTATTAAAAAAAAATAACAAACATGTTACACTTATCTGCGTGATACAGTGATTTTGCACAGAGCAGCCCCGATCCTCCGCTTTTCAGGTCCCCCATGCTCTGAGCCCCTCCCCCTTGCTGAGTGCCAAAACAGCAAGCTGCTTGCTGTGGGGGACACTTGTGCATGCTTGTTCCAGAGCCGGTGTCTTGTCGAATACAGTCCCCTATCCAAAAGTGTCCGCCCTGTACTGCGCAGGCGCAGTACGGAGGACAAACGAGACGCCGAAAGTCACCGAAGTCCAACAGCTGACCCTCAGCTGTACACGGGGCCTGTGCATTCTATGTCCAGGATCATTCCCTACTATCCAAGTGGACATAGAGTTAGAATAAATAGTTGCCGAGCGCAGCGAGGCCGTGCCCGAAGCGTGGCGAGCGAAGCGAGCCCGCGAGGGGCCCTCTTGCAAAGCCATCACTAACAAGTGCCCGAGCGCCGTGTACAGCTGATGGTCAGCTGATCAACTTCTGACATTTTCGGCATCTCCTTCTCCTCCGTACTGCGCAGGCGCTGCGCCTGCGCAGTACGGGGCGGACACTATCTGATAGGAGGACAGTATATGTCAGAACACCGGCTCTCTGTGTCTATAAGGCGCGGCTCAGCCCCACCACGCCCCCCTCCCTCCTCACTGGCTGTGATTGATGACAGCGGGAGCCAATAGCTTTTGCTGTTGCATCTCATCCAATCAGGAAGGAGAGACCAGGGAGAGCCTTGGGTCTCGTGCACATCACTGGATCTGGCTTAGGTAAGTATTAGGGGGGCTGAGGGAGGAGCTGTACACTGAAGGTTTTTTACCTTCATGCACAGAATGCATGAAGGTAAAAAAACTTCAGTTTTTACAACCACTTTATGCAACAAAGTGCATGTGGGCTGTGCATTGTCTGTTCTGTATGGCTATATACAGAATTTCTAACATATAGCAATGACATGTGCATACTTGCTAACGATTTTCCCGGGACAATCCCGATTTTGGGACCCTCGTCCCGATTAAAATCCCGGGATTTTGCTTTTGTCCCGGGAATCAGGACTGTTTTTGGCTACAAAAAGATTGCCGCCACCAAGACGTCTGCCCGTGTGTTCAGTGGGGAGGGGAGGGGCCTCTGATCCGTGCAACTAATTGGCTTCTCTCTTCAGTGTACAAGTAGACAATTCTCTTATACACTGAAGCTGATTGACTGCACGGATCGGAGACCCCTCCCTTCTCCACTGAACACACAGGGAAACAGAAAAATCATGGAGGTGCTGCCATACCTCCGCCCTGTGTGTCCGACGAGCAGGGACACTGATGTAAAGACCGGGCTCTGCTTGGGACACTGATGTAAGGACTGGGCTCTGCTGGGGACACTGATGTAAGGACTGGGGCTCCGCTGGGGACACTAATGTAAGGACTGGGCTCTGATGGGGACACTGATTTAAGGACTGGGCTCTGCTGGGCACACTGATGTAAGGACTGGGCTCTGCTGGGGACACTGTTGTAAGGACTGGGCTCTGCTGGTGACACTGATGTATTGACTGGGCTCCGCTGGGAACACTGATGTAAGGACTGGGCTCTGCTGGGGACACTGATGTAAGGACAGGGCTCTGCTGGGGACACTGATGAAAGGACTGGGGCTCCGCTGGAGACACTGATGTAAGAACTGGGGCTCTACTGGGGACACAAGATGTAAGGTCTGGGGCTCCGCTGGGGACACCAGATGTAAGGTCTGGGGCTCCACTGGGGGCACCTGATGTAAGGAGGGGCTCCGCTGGGGGCACCTGATGTAAGGAGGGACTCTGCTGGGGGCACCTGATGTAAGGACGGACTTTGCTGGGGGCACCTGATGTAAGGACGGACTCCGCTGGGGGCACCCGATGTAAGGAAGGACTCCACTGGGGACAACTGATGTAAGGAGGGACTCTGCTGGGGGCATCTGATGTAAGGAGGGACTCTGCTGGGGGCACCTGATGTAAGGACGGACTCTGCTGGGGGCACCTAATGTAAGGACGGACTCTGCTGGGGGCACCTGATCTAAGGACAAACTCTGCTGGGGTCACCTGATCTAAGGACGGACTCTGTTGGGGGCACCTGATGTAAGGACAGACTCTGTTGGGGGCACCTGATGTAAGGACGGACTCTGCTGGGGGCACCTGATGTAAGGAAGGACTCTGCTGGGGACACTTTTCTGGAATACACATATTTCTATTGTGGTGTAGGATCTGGGCCTGCTGTTCCTCCATCCCTCCTTTTTTCCTTCCTTCTCTCTCTCTCCCCCTCCCTCCCTCTTTCTCCCTCTCTTTCTCCCTCCATCCCTCGTTCATCTCAGACTCTAACCACACCCCATTTGAGCCATGCCCCTTTAAGTCACGCCCAATATTTTCCTTAAACCGGGCCCAGTTTTCCTTTCCCCCACTATGCCATGCCTACAAATGAATGCCCTGACCGCTAATTATAATAAGACCCCTACAGGCAAAAAAGTGTATAAATTTTTTTACAATGTTGGCAACTATCCATGTGTGTGATGTAAAACCTTATTGATTGAATCATGCCATGTTAGCTGGTCATCCAAAAAAGGATTACAAATACATCAGAAGGTCCCGGAGCAGAGAGGAGCAGAGGATCAGCGCAGGGACAGCATGACTTGTGTGGACTGAACAGTCAGGCTGTTTACGCTGGTCGCTTTCCCCTTTAAGGATAAGGGAGGGGCTGGTGCAGAGGAGGAGGCAGAAGGAAATGTAGAGAGGAGAAGGGGGGATGTGACGTCAGTGGAGAGCGCCGGGGATGAAGATTCCCACCCACCCTCCCTGAGGTTATGGCAATAGGGGACGTTGGTTTTAGGGTGGCAGTGGTTTGGGTCTGTGAGGAGGAGGAGATTGATGGTATGGAGAGTTTACACGGTTGGTACCCATATATAATATGGGCTGTTTAGAGTTTACACGGTTGGTACCCATATATAATATGGGCTGTTTTATGTACCTTCCGGTTACGAGGGGTTAACCAGGAAGGGGAAAAGTTTGGTCACTGAGAAGGTTGGGTACTGTCTCACAGTCTGGGGTTAGCGACTGGAGGCCTTAAAAAGTTTAAGAGTTCATATGCAGTGACCTGTGGGTGGATTCCCCTCCTAGACTCCAATAATTCCGTGAAGTTATTTAAAAGTTATTTAAAAGTTATTTATAAAAATGTTATTTATTGGTTTTATATTTTATTAATAAAAGGCCGACAAGGCCATTTACTCCACCACCTTGTCGCGTCATTTGTGGGAGGTATTAGAGGGTAATGGTTAAGGGGTAGCTTCTAGGACTGAAGTTAGTCCTTCACAGGTCATGCTGTTGTGAATGCAAAAAATGTCATAAAAATGAAATGTGCCGTAATACCATATAAAAGAGTTTCAGTGATATAAAAACTAGTAAACAAAATTCCTTTACAAGTATCACTGCAAAAGGATGTCCTTAGCTATGAAGTCTCCTAATTACAACTCCAGGTAGATCACAATAGGTAATAACCCCTATCTAATCTAGCATAATTATACAGTCACCAATGGCAATGACATGTAAGTAATGCAAAATTAAATGTATTTAATATAGGGGTGTATTTAATGTGAAAATTCGGCAAGGTTTATGTGACCCCTCTGCCTGTCAGTGGGTAATGCGATCTAAACCGTGCATGCGCGGGAGTGACATCACCACAGCCCAGCCATTCAAGCAGCTGAAGATTTGGAACCCAGAAGGAAGACCAGTTTACCATGTAAGCGAGGTGGACCAGAAAGAGCCGTGATAGCCCAGCGCTGGACAGGTCTGTCTGTAGGTAAGTCTCTCATAATGTACTAGTATGCGGTGGATACTAGTATATTATGACTTAAACCTGCAGGGGGCACGTTTTTTTAACTCTTAATTAGACTTTACTACCACTTTATTTTTAGTGAGAAAATTTTTGATGTATGTTATTAATAATCTATATTTTGTGGGAAGCTGTCTGTTAATTATTTTTGACATTTTAAAAAAGCTTGTTACATCTCCGGAGATCTATTACATGCAGGATCTTGTGAATAATAACAATTATAAATAAATGGTGTCTTTATTCAAAATTCTAGTGTCTTATAAAGAAAAACCCAATACCATATGATGAATATAGAAGAAATACTTAATGAATCAATAATCCACTAGACTTATAACTAAAAGATGTTCATATCCAGTATGCAATATTAGCACTTCAAAAAACAACAAACAACAAAAGAAAATCTAAAAATGTGAAAAAAATTAATAAAAAACTTTTTTGTGATGATCCAATAAAAATTTGCAGGTAATTTATCCACAGGGGATTCGCCCCTGTTATTGAGCGTGCCCAAAAACTTAAAATCGTGAATAGGCATCTCCACCAGCCACCATTAAGTGAAATGGCCACTCACCTTCAGGAATGACCAGAACGGTCAAACAGTGGATTTTGGCATATAATAAGGTTCTGTGTGGTCCCACCTGTTGGGACTATCTCAGTCTACTCCTCTCACCAACAGTCCCCCTGTTGGGACTATCTAGATCCCCTTCTCACGCCTCCCCTTTTTCTATTTGAAACATCTTTAGACAGCACATTAAACCAGAATTATCTCAGCCGATAGCCTCCTCACCACACTTCCGGGTATCGGAGACCCCGAAAATGTCACTGGCTCCAACCGACGCGTTGCTTCACTTTTCACTTGACTTCATCGGGGATCCAAAAGACGCTGTTTGACCGTTCTGGTCATTCCTGAAGGTGAGTGGCCATTCCACAACGGTGGCTGGTGAAGGTACCTATTCATGAATTTAGGATTTGGGCACGTTCAATAACAGGGGCGAATCTCCTGTGGATGGATTACCTGCACATTTTTCTTGGATCATTACAAAAAAGTTTTTTATTTTTTATTTTTGTTACATTTTTAGATTTTTTTGATGCTTGGTTTTTTTTTTTTAAACTAAGTGCTAATATTGCATACTGGATATGGACATCTTTTAGTTATAAGTCTGGTGGATTATTGATTCATCTTGTATTTTCTTCTATATTCATGATATGGTAATGGGTGTCTCTTTATATGACACAAGGATTTTGAATAAGCTCTCCATTTATTTATAATTGTTACCTAGTTTGTAGTGTTTGAGTTCACTAATAAATGGTTGCAGCTGTTCAGTAATATAGTGTCTTGAAAAAAGTATTCACCCCTTGACCACTAAAAACATAAATGTATGGTATTGGAATTTTATCTCATAGACCAACACAAAGTGGCACATAATTGTGAAATGGAAGGAAAATGATATATGGTTTTCAATTTTTTTTTACAAATAAATATTTGAAAAGTGTGGCGTGTATTTGTATTTAGCCCCACCTTTGAACCACCTTTCGCTGCAATTACAGCTGCAAGTCTCTTTGGGTATGTCTCTACCAGCTTTTCACATCTAGAGAGTAATTTTTTTTACATTCTTCTTTGCAAAATATCTCAAGCTCTGTCAGATTGGATGGAGAGCGTCTGTGAACAGCAATTTTCCAGTCATGCCACAGATTCTCAATTGGATTTAGGTCTGGACTGTGACTGCGCCATTCTAACACATGAATATGCTTTAATCAAAACCATTCAATTGTAGCTATGGCTATATGTTTAGGGTCGTTGTCCTGCTGGAAGGTGAACCTTCGCCCCAATCTCAAGTCATTTGCAGACTCTAATAGGCTTTCTTCTAAGATTGCCCTGTATTTGGCTCCATCCATCTTCCCATCAACTTTGACCAGCTTCCCTGTCCCTGCGGAAGAAAAGCATCCCCACAACATGATGCTGTCACATGGGGATGGTGTGATTAGGGTGATGTGAATTGTTAGTTTTCTGCCACACATAGCGTTTTGCTTTTAGGCCAAAAAGTAACATTTTGGTCTCATCTGACCAGAGCACCTTCTTCCACATGTTTGCTGTGTCCTCCACATGGCTTCTCGCAAACTGCAAACTGGACTTCTTATGGCTTTCTTTCAACAATGTCTTTCTTCTTGCCATTCTTCTATAATAGCCAGATTTGTGGAGTGCACCACTATTAGTTGTCCTGTGGACAGATTCTCCCATCTGAGCTGTGGATCTCTGAAGCTCCTCCAGAGTTAAAAATGGACCTCTTGGCTGCTTCTCTGATTTCCGCTCTCCTTGCCCAGCCTGTCAGTATAGGTGGACAGCCATGTCTTGGTAGGTTTGCAGTTGTACCATACTCTTTTCATTTTCGGATGATGGATTGAACAGTGCTCCGTGAGATTCAAAGCTTGGGATATTATTTTATAACCTAACCCTGCTTTAAACGTCTTCATAACTTTATCCCTGACCTGTCTGCTGTTTTCCTTGGCCTTCATGATGCTGTTTGTTCACTAAGGTTCTCTAAAAAACTTTGAGGACTTCACAGAACAGCTGTATTTATATTGAGATTAAATTACACACAGGTGGACTCTATTTACTAATTAGGTGACTTCTGAAGGCAATTCGTTCCACTAGATTTTGGTTAGGGGTATCAGAGTAATGGAGGCTTAATACAAATGTACGCCACACTTTTCAGATATTTATTTGTAAAAAAAAATTAAAAAACATTTATCATTTTCCTTCCACTTCACAACTATGTGCCACTTTGTGTTGGTCTATCACATAAAATCCCAATAAAATACACTCTAAGTTATAGGGGAATTTCATTTACTTTATTCACCTACATAGCAGTGCATAAGTACTTTTAAACATCTTGTGAATCGTGTTGGGGGAGGGGGGGTGTTTGTTGGAGTTTTAGAAGTTCTTCATTAAAGTGTATGTTATGGGAAGATGGCTCCCAGAATTACGGTAAATTTTAATTTTGGATTAGTATATTGTTAAGATTGTTACCAACTTAATTAGGCCCGTTGGAGTCTTCAAAAACAGTTGTTTTTATGTATTAGTCTACTGTAGACTCCGGATATGTCTAGCAGAGGGTTTATAGGTCCTAATTTGATTTAGTTCACATATATTAGGCACAGGTTATTGTGCCAAAGCCTACTTTTGTTTTTTAATATTTACTTGTGACCAGTGGCCACTATTGCCACATGGTGGTGAAGTGACAGTGAGAGGGTGGCCTTGATTATTTACAGAGCACTATAGACAACATACAAGGCACACATTACTAATTAATATGAGAGGGGTTAGGCATTAGGTTAAGGTGACATAGGTGGTCACCTTAGGCCCTCAACTTAAGTAGGCTAAGTACCCCAGCTCAGACCCCAGCTAAAGCCTTCAGCCTGGTTAATCTTAAAAACAGATCTAAAGACAGAAACTGCCTTTGGGTCCAGATGCATCTCATACAGCCTTTGTTCAGTAAACATTCAATAATGCATGTCAATGCACAAAAGAAATGCGTATTGACGAATGACTACGGACCTACCTAATGATGCAAAAACCAACCTCTATGCACACACATAGATCTCAGTGGACTCTTAAGGTTAGTGATCATAGTCTGCGTGGACTGAATGGGGCCTTCCCTAAACAATTCCACTTCTAACAAGTACATTTCAAAGAAGGGCTGCAGGCAAATGTAAAAAATTCTACGTACACAACATTCATCAGCACAAATATGCAGTAATTTTAGATTTGTGCCTGAGATGTATTTGTAGATCATTCATTTAATATACTGTAGTCTATAGAGGTAAATCATTCCTTAAAAGTGCTTCTCACAAGTGGCTGTGAAATGGACCATCTCTATTGATGTATCCTGCCCCTACAGAGAGGCATTGCAAGTAAAACCTTTGATAGGAAACTGCAGAAAGCTGTGTAATTCAGGTTGAATGCCTCCAGACCCCTGCAGAGAGGGAAGCACATTACATGGACTGTAAGTTTCAGTTTATATGGGCCCTAGCCTATGGTAAAATGTTGACCCTTGTTGCCCATTTGCAGTTGCCCAGCATTCTGTTAGAACCAAAATGAGGCTGATGGCCCAGGATCACTGTCACAGTGGAGAAACACTCCAGTGTTAAGGCCCCTTTCAGATGGAGCGGACTCCGTCAAGCAGGTCCACATGTTCAGCAGGGAATCTGTAGAAGGCGGAAGACAGGTCCGTGTCCGCAGAGCGGACACACCTCGCTCTTTTCAATGAGGTAGTCGGATGTAAACGGATCGCCTGTCCATTTCTATCCCACTGTTATCCAATACGATGCACTAGGCCTCTCCTTTTGGCGGCCTGGATTGGATGGGAATCCGGTGGGTGTCTGAGGACACACCTCCGCTGACTTCCCCCGCTCCATAGAGAGCAATGGATGGTGCAATTAGGTGCGATTGGGTCCGCCTGAAAAACTAAAAAAACAGGTGGACCCGATCAGTCCATCAGTGTGAAATGAGGCCTATTAGTTACACCAAAGGAGTATGTGTCAGCCAGTACTAGTTCAGCCAGTCCCCACGCGTTTGGTTTGGTTTACATGATTTACATGCTGTAAGTAGCAGTGAAATTTCAGGCTATAGATGCTATACAATAAACATTGCATTGATGTAAACTTACATGTAAACTGGACATATGCCATACAGTTCTTTTAATGTGACTTGTGAGTCTATAGAAGGCCGGTATTTTTACCTTGCAATTAGCATTATCTCCATCTAACACAATAAATTATTCAGTGGTTTGCTACATGTGCAGTATGTAAAAGGCAATACTAGAGGATATAATCTACACAATATATATGTTTCCTTCATCTACACAATGAGTTTCAACTAACAACCAAACTACACAGTATCTATTTACGTACATTCTGTCCCTCTAAGCTGAGTGTCTTTATATTCATATTATTAAAAATAAAAGTGGTGAATGATAGTTATTATTATTATACAGGATTTATATAGCGCCGAGCTTTACAACATTAGGGCAGACAGTACAAGTACAATACAATTCAATACAGGAGGAATCAGAGGGCCCTGCTCATTAGAGCTTACAATCTAGGAGGGAGGGTCAAATTATACAAAAGGGTAATATCTGTAGGGGATGAGCTAATGGAGAAAATAGTGCAGTTGTTAGATGGAGGCAGGATAGGCTTCTCTGAAGAGGAAAGTTTTCAGGGATCGCCTAAAAGTGGATAAATTTGGAGACAGTCTGACAGATTTGGGTAGGGAATTCCAGAGGATGGTCGAGGCTCCAGAGAAGTCCCGGAGGCGGATATGGGAGGAGGTGATGAGGGAGCTAGAGAGCAGGAGGTCTTGGGAGGAACGGAGATGGCGATAAGGTTGGTATTTTGAGATTAGGTTAGTGATGTAGCTGGGGGCAGAGTTGTGGATGGCTTTGTAACTTATTGTTAGTATTTTGAATTTAATTCATTGGGTGAGTGGTAGCCAATAGAGGGATTGGCAGAGAGGGGTAGCAGACACTGTGCGGTTTGTAAGTTGGATGAGTTTGGCAGCAGCATTCATGATGGATTGAAGGGGGGATAGTCTATTTAAAGGTAAGCCAATGAGGAGGAAGTTGCAGTAGTTGAGGCGAGAAATAACCAGGGAGTGAATCAGGAGCATTGTGGTTTCATTGGTTAGAAAGAGACGTAGTTTAGAGATGTTGCAGGGGTTGAGGCGGCAAGCTTTGGAAAGTGATTGGATGTGGGGCCGAAAGGAGAGTTCAGAGTCCAGGATAACACCTAGCACCCTGACATGTGGGGACGGGTGGATGGTTTTGCCATTGCTCTTGACCGAGAAGTCAGGGGAAGAGGCACGTGGGGGAGGAAAGATTATAAGCTCGGTTTTGGACAAGTTGAGTTTGAGGAAGTGGTGTCCATACAGATATGTCAGTTAGTGATGCGTGAGGAGACTGATGGAGTGAGTTGAGGGGTAGAGAGATAGATTTGTGTGTCGTCAGCATAAAAATGATATTGAAAGCCGTGAGAGGCTATCAACTGACCCAGGGAAGAGGTGTAGAATGAAAATAAAAGAGGTCCAAGAACAGAACCTTGGGGGACCCCGACAGAGAAGGGAAGAGGAGTGGAGGAAGTAGAATTGTAAGTGACACAGGCAGAAAACTCATCAAGGAAGGTCGATAATGGTCCATGCGGCCGGTAGATCACAGCAATTCTTAGGGAAGTAGGAGAGAATAGACGTATACAGTGGGGTTCGAATGATGAGAGGGAAAAAGAGGGAGGAGAGTGAAAAACCTGGAAGGTGCTCTGGGGTCATTGGAGGAATCCCACTCCACCTCCCTTGCTTCCATTAGGCCTAGGGGAGTGAGTCCAGTGAAGGCCACCCTGGGAGAGGGAAGCAGAAGGGGTGTCATGTTCGTGGAGCCAGGTTTCGGTGAGAGCAAGGAATTAAAGGAATTAGTGACAAAGAGGTCATGAACAGCAGTGAGTTTTGTTGCAGACAGAGCGGGCGTTCCAGAGGGCACAGGAGAGAGGGAGGCTGGCGTTGGGAAGAAGAGGAATGGAGACTAAATTGCGTAGATTGCGACTACTGTCAGAGGGTGTAGGGTGATGGTGATGGGTGTGTTGGGTACAGTTAAATAAGGGAGGCCCAGGGTTTGGGGAAATATCTCCAGCGGTTAGGAGAAGCAGAAGAGTAAGGGAGGTAATATGAGAATATGATTTGTGTGAGGGGACATGCTTCAGTATCCTGGGGGGTTTGTTAGCAAGTGGGCTTAGAGTAACAAGAGGTGATGAGTGCAGTAATAGGGGGAGGGGAGAAGTGAGGGTGATATGTACAGATTGTGGGGTGGAGCAGAGGGGTGAAGAAAAGAGAGTTTGAGGAGAGAGGCAGCAATTGTGAAAAAAAGGAGAGGTAAAGAGTGCATGTTTCAGAGAGGAAGGTGAGATAATTTGAGAATGGGGTCACCTGCAGTCTGTTGTAGTTTGCTTTGTGCAAATCGCTGAAGTGCAAGAGCAGAAGTGCCACTTATTTAACCGGTTCCCGACCGGCGCACGCCGATGTACGTCGGCAGAATGGCACGGCTGGGCAAATGGGCGTATCTGTACGTCCATTTGAATTCCCCGCCGTGCCATTGCGTGCGCGCCGGCGGCGGCGCGCGCGCGCCGGCCGGGAGCTCCATGAGTCGGGGTCGCGGGTCCCGCGGACTCGATCGCCGCGGGGATACCCGCGATCGCCTCACGGAGCAGATGAAGGGGGAGATGCCGTTGTAAACAGCATCTCCCCGTTCTGCCTAGTGACAAGTTTCACTCGATCTCTGCTCCCTGTCATCGGAGCAGAGATCAGTGACGTCACACAAACAGCCCATCCCCCTACAGTTAGTAATCACTCCCTAGGACACACTTAACCCCTCCCCGCCCCCTAGTGGTTAACCCCTTCACTGCCAGTGCCATTTACACAGTAATCAGTGCATTTTTAATTGCACTAATCGCTGTATAAATGACAATGGTCCCAAAAATGTGTCAAAAATGTCCGACATGTCCGCCATAACATCGCAGTCACAATAAAAATCGCTGATCGCCGCCATTACTAGTAAAAAAAAAATTATTAATAAAAATGCCATAAAACTATCCCCTATTTAGTAAACGCTATAACGTTTGCGCAAACCAATTATTAAACGCTTATTGCGATTTTTTTTTACCAAAAATATGTAGAAGAATACGTATCGGCCTAAACTGAGGAAAAAAAACATTTTTTATATATTTTTGGGGGATATTTATTATAGCAAAATGTAAAAAATAATGGGTTTTTTTCAAAATTGACGCTCTTATTTTGTTTATAGCGCAAAAAATAAAAATCGCAGAGGTGATCAAATACCACCAAAGGAAAGCTCTATTTGTGGGGAAAAAAGGACGTCAATTTTGTTTGGGAGCCACGTCGCACGACCGCGCAATTGTCAGTTAAAGCGACGCAGTGCCGAATCGCAAAAAGTGCTCTGGTCAGGAAGGGGGTAAAATCTTCGGGGGCTGAAGTGGTTAAAGAACCCTACTTCTTTGGAAGAACCCCTGTATGTGCAGCCCCCTGTATGACAGTCATATACTGTATGCAAAGAATCACCTGATTGCTATGAGACTTCCATATAATAATATGTTATGTTTGTATTGTTGTTACATGATATCATAGTATCATTATCTTCCTGATAGCATAAGATCCATAGCTAAGGAGGTCCAACACTGTCTAGATGCATGATTTGTCTAGTAATATTGGGGTCACCTCTGATAAACTAGTGGAATTGGGTGAAATATATTAGGCAGCAAGTGGACATGTTTGTCCCTGCAATTGATGTGTTCAAAACAGAAAAAATGGGCAAGCTCAAGGATTTGGGCGACTTTGACAATGGCCAAATTGTAATGGCTAGGTCAGATCATCTCCACAACTGCAGCCCTTGTGGGATGTTCCTGGTCTGCAGTGGTCAGGACCTACCAAAAGCGATTCAAGGACAGAAAACCAACGGCTGGCCTGTGTAGTCCAATCTAATAAAGCAGCTCCTGTAGCTCAAATTACCAAAAAGGGTAATGCTGGTTTTGGTAGAAACATGTCAAAATACACAGTGCATTGCAGTTTGTTGTGTATGGGGCTGTGTAGCTGTAGAGCAGTTAGGGTGCCCATGCTGAGCCGTGTCCACAGCCAAAGGTGCCTACTCTGGGCATGTGAGCATCAGAACCGGACCATGGAGCAATGGAAAATGACGGTCTGGTCTGATGAATCACGATTTGGGAAGAAGGCAAAACAAAAGAAATGGATATGTGGACTTTATGGTGCCACCCATAACCCCAAAGAAGAAAGGAAACAAACACAAATGTCTAAAAACACATATTTGTATTACAATATATTGTTAAAAAGTGTCACGTGCAAGCATATGAGCAGCACTGTAAATTCCCTGATAGGACTAGTGTTCTATCTGTATCATACTCACATATGGACACCCCAATATGCCATGGGTGGACAGCGCTGTAACCAATGGAATAATATTCCGAACAGCCCAGACGAAAACAAAAAAAAGGGAAAAGAACTCTAAACTGTTGGTGAAGCTGTGGAACCTCTCTCTGGACAACCCTTTAAGTCCTGACAGATCATAAAAATGTAAGCGTTACAAAGAATATGTTACTCAAGGTTCCAATCACGTAGAGGATATGTATATGACAGGGGAACACTACTGGGCCAGACAAGGGATTCACAACTTACATGCATTTCTGGCCTTTATGCTCTATCTATCCTGATCTTTCTGGATCTTTTTTGGACTTAACGCCTGTAAGTCTTGAATCCCTTGTCTGGCCCAGTAGTGTTCCCCTGTCATATACTGCCACATAATTCTCCATCTGCATCTGTAATGATATCTGCGGCCTTAATTGATAAAGATAGAAGTCTGACAAGGGTGATTTAGAGGTTTACCTTATCCCAGATCAAACCTGGAAAAGGGTCAATATGGAGCCATGTAGAATAGGATAAAGCGTTGGCTTAAACCCTGCCATAAATTGTCTTACCCCACCCCATCATCTCCAGCAGTATCCTTGAGTAGACAGGTGACACAAGCAGCCTGTCAACCACCTAGTATGCGATACACTCACGTGCTGGAACTCGATGTTGGCCATGCTGCAATGGCTGCACCTGCAGTGGGTAATTAGCACACATTTGTGTGAGTACAGGATGAGGACAGACTTGGGGGATCTGGGGTTCTTTTCAGTACATCAATGGCTCCTTATTCAGGACTTGCATATCATCTTCTCACCATTTGAAAATGTGAAGAGCCACAACAAGGTGAGGATTGATGACATGCTCACTCTGGTGTTCCTGCTGGAGCACACACTACATGGTTTAATAGACTGGGCACCGAAGACACATCAGTCAAGGGAACAGGAGGGATTGCTGCTGTCTTAGGGCGTGCCAGCAGGATCCCTTTACAACTGACTCTAACCCTGTGAAGTAGAAACAGCAACCAGCAGCAAGAGATTAGAAAGAGGAAGAGGGTCCGGGTGCAGCCAGTGAGGAGAAGTGCATGAGGCAGGCTTCTGAGGGTACATTTCACCTCAATCTTAAACCTTGGGAGTTGTACATGGGTGGGGTGAGATTGTAGATATCACTGCTATCCTCGGCGACACGGAGGAATCAGGGTTCTGTGCTGCAAGCAGTTTGTGGCAGAAATTTTTCATGCCTAAGCAAGGCCCCAGGATTCAAGCTGTGAAGAAGTAGTACCATTTCTGGTTGGCCACTCTTTTAAATCTTTGATACAAGAGAAAAATGGAAGATATCATGCTGCCATCCCAGGAGGAGCAAAAAAATGCATCAATCATAAGAGGTGATGTGGAAGGACCTCTTGGCTGCCTTTTCAGAGAGTGGCAGGATTCCCTTTCATGGCCACAATGCCTTCAATTCTCAGGTTGCTGGAAGATAGAGCAGCAGTGGCAGTGGCAGTCTCCATAACACTTTACTTCTTTTTATAGACCACATTGGCCAGGCCTGGCTGCTGGCAGCAGTCACAGGCAGCAGCTAAGCCTTATGATCTTCAATTATCTAGGGTCCAGGATGGATGTGGACAACTGTGAATCTGGGACATTCCTTGAAAGTGCTGACTTGCCCTACGAACCAGTAGGGAAGTTGATTCTGTGACAGATTTGTTTTTCTAGTTCCTGCCAGCACTGTTAGCCGGCCAGCATTACCATTTCCTGTCACCTTTACCAGCTAACTCCATTGTTGCTGGTCTGTCATTATTACCAGCTACCACCACTGCTGATCTGTCCGAATTTTTAGCTACTTCCACCACTACTGGCCTGCCATCATTACCAACTCTTTCCACCACCTCTGGCCTGCCACTATTACCTACTCCTGTCAAACCTGCTGGCATAGTTACATGTCCCCTTGGTAGTGGTCAGCTTCCTATAACAATCGCTTGCCTCTTAAATAAGGTTGCACCAATGCCACTTTTTTAAGACCGAGTACAAGTACCGTAAACTTTTTTATCAAGTACTTGCCGATACCGATTACCGATACTTTTTTTAATGTCATGTGACAGTGGCACTAATATGCAGCACTGTTGACGCGTGGACTGTGTCAGTAGCTTTTTATCTTTATTTGATTTTTTTTACAATTTTATTTTTAACAAAAGTGGAGGGTGTCAGTGTGTTTTTTATTTTATTTTTTATTATTTTTACAATTTAACCTTATAAATATTTATTAAATTTTTTTTTTTATTTTTTATTTTTTTATCAGCCCTGTTAGAGGGGCTTTGGTGAGATATCAGGGGTCTTAACAGACCCCTGACATCTTCCTTTTTGAGACAGGGAAAGGGACTGAGGACACAGATTCCCCAGTCCCTTTCTCTGCAGCCTCAGCTGCACTGGAGATGAATGGACAGGAGACAGCGGCTCCTCGCCATTCATAAACTGAAGCATCGTAAACACAGTTTACAGTTACGAAACACGGAGGAGGAAACAGAGGGGGACTGGAAGAGGATATGCGGACAGTCAGTGTGATTGGTGTGGCGATAGGGGGAGTCACAAGCACCGATCCCTCTGTAAAGTTTCCAATAAAGCAGCTGAAAGCCACGGGGGGAGAGAAGGAGAAGCGGTTGTCAGCTTCTTTATTGAAATCTATACAGAAAGATCGGTGCTTCTAACTCCCCCACCAATCACCCCTAACTGCCCAAGCATCTGAGCATTTGCCCGAGTACTCGGGCAAATGCTCGGTATCGTCACCGATACCGATACTAGTGTCGGTATCAGTACAAGCCTACTCTTAAACTTAAAAATGGCTAGAATTTAATCTTCAAAGTTGGCCACTTATATACTTAAACTGCATTTTGGATTAAAATTCAAATTTTTTGGACTTTATGATGGGTTCAGTTAAAGCGCCATGAACCACACCCAGGCCAAATTGATCATCCCTGCTGTTCAGGGCTTTTCACAGTACAGCCATAAAAGATATCTAAAACACTACACTATTAGAGACAGAAGAGAGAGGCGCCTCTGGGTGTAGACTAAAAACTGTTTTTATTCATAAAAAAGTAGTAATGGTCAAACTCACATGTTTGAAGTCATCAGAAAAGCATGTAAATGTGAGCAGGTACTGAAGAAATCATCATCCATCAAGAAGTCAGATCAGTCAAAAAGCTCCTGGCTGGAGGCTCTTTTTATCCGAATATGACTGTGACATTATGTTCCACATGTGATACTTTTTCCCTAATTACTTATGGATGTACACATGTGGATATTATTAATTTAATTTTATTGTAGACAGGGAGGATTTTAGTTTTTTCCCCCCTTTTGTTGTTGTTTTTATTGCCATTTCCAGTTCTCTGCGCCTATACTTGTATACTGGACTATTAGACATGCTTTGAACACCTGTTGGCTGCAAACGAGAAAAAAAGAAAAACATATACACTCAACAGCCACTTTATTAGGTACATCTGTTCAATTGTTTGGTAAAACAAATTGCTAATCAGCCAATCACATGGCAACAACTCAATGCATTTAGTGATCTAGATGCGGTGAAGACGAAATTGCTGAAGTTCAAACCGAGCATCAGAATGGGGAAGAAAGGGGATTTAAGTGACTTTGAATGTGGCATGGTTGTTGATGCCAGGCGGGGTGCTTTGAGTATTTCAAAAACTGCTGATCTACTGGGATTTTCACGCACAACCATCTCTAGGATGTAAAGAGAATGGTCCGAAAAAGAGATAATATCCAATGATATTGGATATTATTGTGTGGATGAAAATGCCTTGTTGATATCAGAGGAGAATGGGCAGACTGGTTTGAGATGATAAAAAGGCAACAGTAACTCAAATAACCACTGGTTACAACCAAGGTATGCAGAATACCATCTCTGAATGCACAACACATTGAACCTTGAAGCAGATGGGCTTCAGCAGCAGAAGGCCACACCAGGTGCCACTCCTGTCAGCTGAGAACAGGGAATTCAGGCTACAATTCGCACAGGCTCACCAAAAGTAGACAATAGAAGATTGGAAAAACATTGCCTGCTCTGATGAGTCTCGATTTCAGCTGCGAAATTCAGATGGTAGGGTCAGCAACATGAAAGCATGGATCCATCCTGCCTTGTATCAATGGTTCAGGCTGGTGATGGTGGTGTAATGGTGTAGGGGATATTTTCTTGGCACACTTTGGGCCCCTTAGTACCAATTGAGCATCTTTTAAATGCCACGGCCTACCTGAGTATTGTTGCTGACCATGTCCATCCCTTTATGACTACAGTGTACTCATCTTCTGATGTCTACTTCCAGTAGGATAATGCACCATGTCACAAAGCTCAAATCATCTCACCACTGGTTTTTTGAACATGACAATGAGATCACTGTACTCCAATGGCCTCCACAGTCACAAGATCTCAATCCAATAGAGCACTTTTGGGATGTGGTAGAATGGGAAATTCGCATCATGGATGTGCAGCCAACAAATCTGCTGCAACTGCGTGATGCTATTATGTCAATATGGACCAAAATCTCTGAGGAATGTTTCCAACACCTTGTTGAATCTATGCCACAAAGAATTAAGGCAGTTCTGAAGGCAAAAAGGGGTCCAACCCGCTACTAGCAAGGTGTACCTAATAAAGTAGCAGGTGGGTGTATAGCCATGAGGGTGATAACCCAAACATGGTATCATCATAAAAAATGAAGGTGATTGTCAAATATCCAAGTGTCAACATGTTTCGCGGTGGCTACTGCAACTTCAGGACTTCATATTTTCGAATGACAGATGCCTTATTACATATGGTTTACATCTATAAATCAAAAACACAGGTGTAAATTTCCTGCATAGATGGATATACAAGACAGACATACATATACCAACCATAATACCAAGACCAAAATCTCTGGGGAATGTTTCCAACACCTTGTTGAATCTATGCCACAAAGAATTAAGGCAGTTCTGCAGGCAAAAAGGGGTCCAACCCGGTACTAGCAAGGTGTACCTAAAAAATTGGCTGGTAAGTGTATGTAGGATTTCATTTCTATCCATCTAAAAATAAAAAAATTTGAAATGTAAAAATTGTATTGTTTACTCCTAAACATAATACATGAACTATAAAAATAGAAAAAATTATCACGATAAAGTTATTTCGAGGAGGCCTCAGAGCTGGTTGCATTATATTGAGCACATCACGACTGTGTACTGCCATTTCTCCTTTTCTTATCTGAGTTGGAAAATAAGAAAATTTTTCCTGTGCATAGGGAGTTGAGTTCATAGTAACATACACACATATTGCAGTTCAAGCCCCTAAATACAGTAACACCTTCAATACCTCCTACAGTACAGTTTTTGCCTTCAGTCTTATGGTCAGAATACTAGTGGCATCTCTGGAATCCATGGTATATGCAGCAAGTTTCCCTCTACATTCATTGTAGTTGATTTCATACTGATTTACAATTTCTCCTCCATAAGTCCGGCCTGTGTTCCTTGCAGCTTTGTAGACCTATACCTCCATGCTATATTCTGAAAATCAGCTCAACTGTCAGAATCACTGGGTTAGGGGAAGCCCTGGTAAATTTATGTATTCTCGTTGACTTTTTTGGAAACTCCCCAAATGGGCTTACTGGCAGAAAGAATGCTGGAGATGTTCTGCATTAAGCAGTAAGTAATCCTGGACATATAGACCTGATGTCTCTGTGCACAGCCATAAACTTTCCAGAACAATATTGTAACCTCAAGTCTTCCTCTTTTAATGGCTTTCCTGACTGCCATTAAGCATCGTTATAAAGTTCTCGTTACACACACATACAGCATCTTCCACACATTTACCACAGTCAAAGCTATTCGCTTGAATATTTCCGTCTGACTCGAATATTACTCCTTAGGGTTTCCTATGCAGCCATAAAATGTGCTTCTCTTTTTTGAAGATAAATATCCTGCTCTACACTCTTTCCCATTATCAAATTGTACATTTTACATGTAATTATTGCTTGCTATTTTGTAGTGTTTCAGTATGAAATGTGGTTATTTTGCAGAAAAAGAGGAAATCAGATTTCCTAGAAACAACCTTTGAATTGGTCTTTTAAGCCATTAAAATTAATAATACTAATAGAATGCATATTATAAACTAAAATAGTTATAAAATAATTGCAGACATGGTATGTTTTAATGTAAAGATGAACTCTGTGCAGACATAAAAGAAACATGTAAATGCAACACTGTACTCATTAATAAATCATTACATTTATTTTTTTAAATTCTTTTTTGCAAATAGTGTAAGTACCTGAATTTGACTTGTATACCTGCCTCTTGCAATCCCCTATACAGCAGCATTTAGGTTGGGAGAGGGAAGGGAGAGACTGGGAGCCAATCAGGTGTGCTGCATGCTAATGTATTGATGAGAGATATGCTGATAGAAGAAAACAGAGTGAGCAAAAAGGTGACCCCAACAGTCTGCTGCTGCTCTTTCACTGTGCAGTCAACATGCTGTCTGTTAAGACTGTGTAAGTTATAGGATTGAATGGACAGAAATACAAATCCTTTGGCAGGTAAACAGATTTCTTATATATATTTAATCAGTATATGTATCAATTTTTCTGGAGTTTTGCTTAAAAGGGAAGTGTGGGTTTAGGTAAAAAAATAAAATTTTACTCACCTAGGTGGATGTAGCATTGGTCCATTGCTGCATCTGTCCCCACCTTCTCTAAGACCAAGAACTGAGCGATCAAACACCACCTCCAGGCTGCAGAGATCTGGGGACTGTCAGTCACAAGCTCCCTGCTCTGCCCTTCCAGCACTCACTGGAGTGGAGGGGATGGGAACAGCTGGCTCAGGCTCTCAGCTACTCTCTGAGAGGTTGAGACATCTGCCAGTCCAGGTATCTGGGTGGATCCTGACCATATGGTCGGGATCTTTTCAGAGCCTGAACCAGCTCTGTGATGTCAACGCACAGCGGCCTTTAGCCTGTTGTTGGCTGAAAAAGGATCATGAGAGTGTAGAACGAACCGCACTCTTGTGATCCATAGTAGAAATACAGGCAAAAAAACTTTGGCTGTACTTCTCCTTTAATCTTGCATTTCTTGTATATAAAATGACCATATTACAGCCTCTAAACCTTTAGTTTTAGTCAGGGTCATTGTCTTGTTGGAAGGTAAACCTTCGGCCCAGTCTGAGGTCCTGAGCACTCTGGAGAAGGTTTTCATCCAGGATATCCCTGTACTTGGCTGCATTCATCTTTCCCTCGATTGCAACCAGTTGTCCTATCCCTGCAGCTGAAAAACACCCCCACAGCATGATGCTGCCACCACCATGCTTCACTGTTGGGGTTGTATTGGACAGGTGATGAGCAGCGCCTGGTTTTCTCCACACATACCGCTTAGAATTAAGGCCAAAAAGTTCTATTTTGATCTCATCAGACCAAAGAATCTTATTTCTCACCATCTTGGAGTCCTTCAGGTGTTTTTTAGCAAACTCCATGCAGGCTTTCATGTGTCTTGCACTGAGGAGTGGCTTCCGTCGGGCCACTCTGCCATAAAGCCCCAACTGGTAGGGGGCTGCAGTGATGGTTGACTTTCTACAAATTTCTCCCATCTCCCGACTGCATCTCTGGAGCTCAGCCACAGTGATCTTTGGGTTCTTCTTTACCTCTCTCACCAAGGCTCTTCTCCCCTGATAGCTCAGTTTGGCCGGATGGCCAGCTCTAGGAAGGGTTCTAGTCATCCCAAATGTCTTCCATTTAAGGATTATGGAGGCCACTGTGCTCTTAGGAACCTTAAGTGCAGCAGAAATTTTTTGTAACCTTAGCCAGATCTGTGCCTTGCCACAATTCTGTCTCTGAGCTCTTCAGGCAGTTCCTTTGACCTCATGATTCTCATTTGCTCTGACATGCACTGTGAGCTGTAAGGCCCTATATAGACAGGTGTGTGGCTTTCCTAATCAAGTCCAATCAGTATAATCAAACACAGCTGGACTCAAATGAAGGTGTAGAACCATCTCAAGGATGATCAAAAGAAATGGACCTCACCTGAGTTAAATATATGAGTGTCACAGCAAAGGGTCTGAATACTTCGGACCATGTGATATTTCAGTTTTTCTTTTTTAATAAATCTGCAAAAATATCAACAATTCTGTGTTTTTCTGTCAATATGGGGTGCTGTGTGTACATTAATGAGGAAAAAAAAATGATTTTAGCAAATGGCTGCAATATAACAAAGAGTGAAAAATTTAAGGGGGTCTGAATACTTTCCGTCTCCACTGTAAGTGTTTGATCCTGATGCATTGGATGGATTGCAAGCGGGCGCAATTTTCTCCTCCCCTGTCACATGGGGGAGTGCATCTGTGGCACAATTCTCCCTGGGAGGAGAGAGGATTCCAATTAGCCACCATACTTATTATAAAGGGCATAATAAGAGGACCTCAAGGGGAAAGTACTTTTTCATGTGAAAAGTTATAAATAGTTGCCTCGTAGACTCATTTTCAGCATTTGTGGGTCTATTTGTAAGTACAAATCTTTTTTAATAACATAAATTGAATATGGATGGTATTACTATGATTAAGGAAGCCCCCCGTTGTACTTTATTATTTACCATCTCATCTAACTATCCATAGTTTTTTCTTGTATGATAGAGTTTGTGGTCCAGGAGCTTGACTGGCCTGCCTCAACAAGATAGAACACCATTGGGATGAATTAGAGCAGAGACTGCGAGCCAGGCCTTCTCGTCTAACATCAGTGTCTGACCTCACAAATGCACTTTTGGAAGAATGGTCAAACATTCCCATAGCCACACTCCTAAATCTTGTGGACAGCCTGCCCACAAGAGCTGAAGCTGTTATAGCTGCAAAGGGTGGGCCAACTCAATATTGAACCCTACGGACTGGGATGCCATTAAAGTTCATGTGCATGTAAAGGCAGGTGTCCCAATAATTTTGACAATAGAGTGTATATACATGAACCCCGCTGAACTGAGAGATACATCTCCACTAAAATGTATATATATTTTTGGCCTGCATGCAATATGGCAGTCGTGTGACAAGCAGTGGGCCAGACTCTTTGGATGGTACACATGGACGGGACTCGTGGGGAGAAGGCTGCTGGACTCACATTATAGGTGGCTGTCTGAGGGGTGCGGGAAGATGGCGGCCTGCAGGTGAGATGTGTGCTGTTGTTGCTGTTCAGAGATGGAGAGCCGCACCCTGGAGGAGCTGGTGAGTGTTACCCAACCCCCATCACACCCTGTGTGCACCCAGCCTGCATCTGTCACCACCCATCATATGTCTGTATTGTGTACAGTCACACCCAGGGCTCTGTCACCCTCCTGTCAGCAGTGGACTCTGTCTTATCATTGCTTGTTCTTCCCCCTCCCTGGGTTGCTCCTAGCTACAGGGGCCTTTGTGGCCCTCCTGTCCTATCAGTGTAGCTGAGCGATCTCCCCTCCCACCGCTGTACTGACCACTGCAGTCTCTAAACGGCTGTGCTATGACAGGGGGAGGTGCAGTTGAGGGATCTCTGTGTACTCAGAATCCGCTTGCCACCCCCCACCTCCTCCTGTCAGCAGCCAACTCTGTCTAATCGCTGCTTGTTCCTCCCCCTCCCTCTGTCTAAGCAGAATGAGCAGCCAATCAGAAGAGACTTGAGAGGCAATGATGGGACAGTCCCAAGGAATGAACTATTGACGGAAGTCCATAGTGCCTGAATATACCTTGCTTTTAAAGAAGGAGGGAGCCAGATTTGCCCAGGCAAAAAATCACCAGGACAGTGCAGTGTTCTGGGGAGTTAGTGAGAGGAATGTGTAGTACAAATCCCCCAGGGAGAGACTGATCTGCTTAAAAACAAGCAAGTAAGTACCATGTGGGGGGAGACTGCAAAAGTGCGAGTTGCTGAGCCACTGCCAGGCTATAAAACTTGCTGCACTGCCTACTGTAGTCACCACGGGCAACCCCAGAATCCTGATTGAAGGGACCACTGCTGCTGTGTCCCCAGATCTGGAAAGAGTGCTTTGCAGGCTACTTGCTACCACCACTAGAGAATGAGCCATTAGTAACTACCTAGCCATCTACCTTATAGCTGTGGTAGCAGTAGCAGAACTCACAATATCACAAAGGTCGCACTTGCGACTGGGCCCTGGCGTTCCGCCCATGTGGGAGGCTCCAGATGGCAGGAAAGGGGCCCACTGATGAACATGCCAGGGACAGATCCCCCCTACCCCAGCAGTGATGAGGTGACTCCCACTGGAGTACTGATCATCCCTGAGGAAGAGCCTTCTGTGAGGCTCGTAGTGATTGGGTTGGATTCAGGGAGGGTTGCAGGAAAGAAATTTACTTGATTTCCCCATCAACACAGTCAATGTTGATGGGGGAATACCTCCTACGGAGCCATTTTTTTCTTCCGGGGGGGGGGGGGGGGAAGAGAACACATTGAATATTGCTAGCGGCTGTAACAGTCACTAGTAATAATCACATGTAAAATCCTGCAGGCTGGTAATACCCAAGTTGATCAATCAACTTGAGAACATTCAGCCTGCCCATACATGGTTCGAATCTTGGCCGGTGTCTGCTGAACCTGCTGAGATTTGAACCGTCTATGGCCGGCTTTAGTCAGGCTGCAGAGCGGACTGGACAGAGGTATGTGCCATGGCGGCTACTGAGTGGACATAGCAGATCTCTTGGGAAACACATGATAGCCCTTTCAATGCTAGAAGATCCCTGCTGGAAATATCATGCATTTCCACTGGGGTTCTGCTAGCAAATAAATGGTTAATCATGCACTTCCAATTGGGATCTCATCTGCCAGCAATGAAAGGGTTAATTGTGTCCTGTTGAGTCATAATGATGTGCTGTAACCTCTAGCAACCAATCACTGAACTGTAATGATGTGCTGTAACCTCTAGAAACCAATCAGTTAGCATTAATGATGTGCAGTAACGTCTAGCAACCAATCAGTGAGCGGTAAGGATGTGCAGTAACTTCTAGCAATCAGTCAGCAACAGAAATGATGTGCTGTAACCTCTAGCAACCAGTCAGTGAGCAGAAATGATATGATGCATCCTCTTGCAATTAATCTCAATCACTGCCTGATCTTCTGTAGTAAACTGATTTTGAGTCTATCTGCTCTCAGAGCAGGTGGAGAGTGAAATTGCATGGCGGGGCCCGGTGGGGGCCAGGGGGCCCCAAAAAATGTTTGCCCAGGGTCCAATCAATATTAAAAATGTTAATTTCTTACTACTACTCATGTAGTTTACAGCATTTACTTTATAAAAAATCCTTTTCGTGATTGAGAGTGTGAAGTTGACATTTTATTGTTATAAAATCGGCACGCTCAATTTCTTTGAAAACATTTTTCTGCACACTGTGCTGAAAAGGTTGCCTACCCCTGATTTAGACTCATACAAGTATATGTATTATGAAACAAATGTGTTGATATTACAAAAGGTTATTTATGTTGCAGAGTGGTATCATATACCTGAAGAAGATACTAAGTTGACATTTTTGAAACGCCTTGATATCCCAAGCTGAAAAATAACCAACAATCAAGAACATATGGTTGTAGGGTTTGAAAACCAGCAGTTGGGTATACCACTTTGTACTGTATATGTGTTATTAAGCTGTATACTCTGTATATGTTCCAACATATTGGATTGCCCTCTTGAGTTCCAAGAATAACTGTGGTTGTTTATTGTAATATGGTTGTAGAGACATAATTACATATGTTTTTATATATGTTTAAAAAAAATAGAGGAAAGCAACAATAAAGAATGGTTTATTTTTTGGATCCTTCGTTATGATCGGCATTCGTTACTTTGGATCAGTCGTAACTTCGGAAGCATTCGTATTCCTTCCGTTCCATTCGTTTAGATGCAGCATTTGTTACTTTGGATCATTAATAACTTTTTATGCATTCGTATTTGTTCCGTTCCATTCTTTTAGATGCAGCGTTCGTTACTTCGGATAATTCGTAACTTCAGATTCATTGGTATTCGTTACGTTCCATTCGTTTAGATGCAGCATTCGTTATTTCGGATAATCCTTAACTTCGGATGCATTCGTATTCATTACATTCCATTCATTTAGATGCAGCATTCGTTACTTCGAATAATTCGTAACTGCAGATTCATTCGTATTCGCTCCGTTCTATTCGTTTAGATGCAGCATTCGCTACTTTGGATCATTCGTAACTTCAGATTCATTCATATTCATTAAGTACTATTCGTTTAGATACGGCATTCTTTACTTCTCAGGCGAATGCTCAGACCCTTCGCTCGTTCAGACATTGGATGTTTGTATTTGTAATCCGCCCACCACACCCTGTCTTGATTTAGATGGAATGCAGTCTGATACAGAAAAACACACAAGGGAAAAAGGGACAAGCTCATTGACCAGAGATAACACACTAACACTGCCCATCCGAAAATCAAATGAACCAAATATATCCAAAAGAAATATGAATACAAAAGCATTCATCATTTATTTCTTTGTATTCAGCGATAACGAACAGTTGGAAAGAACGAAAATACGAAAAACGAAATTATCCGAATGTAATCGATTTGTTAAACTCATAGGTCAAATCTTTTTTCGTTCTTTAGGATTTTCGTATATTCAGAATTTCGTTCTTTTGGATTTTTCGTTCTTTCGGATTTTCGTTCTGACAATTCATTTTCGTATGCATTTATCAAAAGAGTCTTTTGTTCATTTGGATTCTCCCGAATGAACGAATATGCTGCATTTCGTCTAAAAACAAATTCGTAATGAAACGAATTGCACATGTTAAACACAAAGCCTGTTAGAATGTAAGCAACGTAAGGGCTCATTCAAACAAGCAGATAAAATGCTCCTGCTTGGGGCATTTGTTTTTTTTTTTTTTATTCTCATGAACCCAGATGAATGTTATGTAATGTGGCTGTGCACATGTAGGCGTTTATGTGCTTGTGTGCAGCATTCAGGGGCATAAGCCCTCAGGCACAGAGGTGTGCTCCAAATATGCTGCTGGAAGTTGGCATGAAAAATGCCTCTAATCTCAAATATGAGAGTAAACTTATTCTATTGGATAGAATATTCATTTATTGTAGCTACTAGGATAACTTTATGCACATATGTGCTCACTTATGTGTGTAAGTTATGCTCATAAGAGCCTCTCCAATAGGGATGAGCCGAACACCCCCCTGTTCGGTTCGCACCAGAACATGCGAACAGGAAAAAAGTTCGCTCGAACACGCGAACACCGTTAAAGTCTATGGGACACGAACATGAATAATCAAAAGTGCTAATTTTAAAGGCTTATATGCAAGTTATTGTCATAAAAAGTGTTTGGGGACCTGGGTCCTGCCCCAGGGGACATGGATCAATGCAAAAAAAAAGTTTTAAAAACGGCCGTTTTTTCTGGAGCAGTGATTTTAATAATGCTTAAAGTCAAACAATAAAAGTGTAATATCCCTTTAAATTTCGTACCTGGGGGGTGTCTATAGTATGCCTGTAAAGGGGCGCATGTTTCCCGTGTTTAGAACAGCCTGACAGCAAAATGACATTTGGAAGGAAAAAACTCATTTAAAACTACCCGCGGCTATTGCATTGCCGTCAATACACATAGAAGTTCATTGATAAAAACGGCATGGGAATTCCCCACAGGGAAACCCCGAACCAAAATTAAAAAAAAAAAAAATGAAGTGGGAGTCCCCCTAAATTCCATACCAGGCCCTTCAGGTCTGGTATGGATATTAAGGGGAACCCCGGCCAAAATTTAAAAAAAAAAATGACGTGGGGTTCCCCTTAAATTCCATACCAGACCCTTCAGGTCTGGTATGGATTTTAAGGGGAACCCCGCGCCAAAAAAAAAAAAAAAAACGGCGTGGGGTTCCCCCAAAAATCCATACCAGACCCTTATCCGAGCACGCAACCTGGCAGGCCGCAGGAAAAGAGGGGGGGACGAGAGTGCGGCCCCCCCCTCCTGAACCGTACCAGGCCACATGCCCTCAACATTGGGGGGGTGCTTTGGGGTAGCCCCCCAAAACACCTTGTCCCCATGTTGATGAGGACAAGGGCCTCATCCCCACAACCGTGGCCGGTGGTTGTGGGGGTCTGCGGGCGGGGGGCTTATCGGAATCTGGAAGCCCCCTTTAACAAGGGGACCCCCAGATCCCGGCCCCCCCCCTGTGTGAAATGGTAAGGGGGTACTTACCCCTACCATTTCACTAAAAAAGTGTCAAAATAGTTAAAAATGACAAGAGACAGTTTTTGACAATTCCTTTATTTAAATGCTTCTTCTTTCTTCCTTCATCTTCTTCTTCTTCTGGTTCTTCTGGCTCTTCTGGTTCTTCCTCCGGCGTTCTCGTCCAGCATCTCCTCCGCGGCGTCTTCTATCTTCTTCTCCTCGGGCCGCTCCGCACCCATGGCTTTGGGGGGGAGGCTCCCGCTCTTCTCTTCATCTTCTTCTTCATCCTCTTCTCTTCTTCCTTCTTCTCTTCTTCTCTGTTTCTCTTCTTAATTTTCTTCTCCGGGCCGCTCCGCATCCATGCATGGAGGGAGGCTCCCGCTGTGTGACGGCGTCTCCTCATCTGACGGTTCTTAAATAACGGGGGGCGGGGCCACCCAGTGACCCCGCCCCCTCTGACGCACGGTGACTTGACGGGACTTCCCTGTGACGTCACGGGGAATGCCACAGGGAAGTCCCGTCAAGTCACCGTGCGTCAGAGGGGGCGGGGTCACTGGGTGGCCCCGCCCCCCGTTATTTAAGAACCGTCAGATGAGGAGACGCCGTCACACAGCGGGAGCCTCCCTCCATGCATGGATGCGGAGCGGCCCGGAGAAGAAAATTAAGAAGAGAAACAGAGAAGAAGAGAAGAAGGAAGAAGAGAAGAGGATGAAGAAGAAGATGAAGAGAAGAGCGGGAGCCTCCCCCCCAAAGCCATGGGTGCGGAGCGGCCCGAGGAGAAGAAGATAGAAGACGCCGCGGAGGAGATGCTGGACGAGAACGCCGGAGGAAGAACCAGAAGAGCCAGAAGAACCAGAAGAAGAAGAAGATGAAGGAAGAAAGAAGAAGCATTTAAATAAAGGAATTGTCAAAAACTGTCTCTTGTCATTTTTAACTATTTTGACACTTTTTTAGTGAAATGGTAGGGGTAAGTACCCCCTTACCATTTCACACAGGGGGGGGGCGGGATCTGGGGGTCCCCTTGTTAAAGGGGGCTTCCAGATTCCGATAAGCCCCCCGCCCGCAGACCCCCACAACCACCGGCCACGGTTGTGGGGATGAGGCCCTTGTCCTCATCAACATGGGGACAAGGTGTTTTGGGGGGCTACCCCAAAGCACCCTCCCAATGTTGAGGGCATGTGGCCTGGTACGGTTCAGGAGGGGGGGGGCGCACTCTCGTCCCCCCGTCTTTTCCTGTGGCCTGCCAGGTTGCGTGCTCGGATAAGGGTCTGGTATGGATTTTTGGGGGAACCCCACGCCATTTTTTTTTTTTTGGCGCGGGGTTCCCCTTAAAATCCATACCAGACCTGAAGGGTCTGGTATGGAATTTAGGGGGAACCCCACGTCATTTTTTTTTTAAATTTTGGCCGGGGTTCCGCTTAATATCCATACCAGACCTGAAGGGCCTGGTATGGAATTTAGGGGGACTCCCACTTCATTTTTTTTTTTTTTTATTTTGGTTCGGGGTTTCCCTGTGGGGAATTCCCATGCCGTTTTTATCAATGAACTTCTATGTGTATTGACGGCAATGCAATAGCCGCGGGTAGTTTTAAATGAGTTTTTTCCTTCCAAATGTCATTTTGCTGTCAGGCTGTTCTAAACACGGGAAACATGCGCCCCTTTACAGGCATACTATAGACACCCCCCAGGTACGAAATTTAAAGGGATATTACACTTTTATTGTTTGAATTTAAGCATTATTAAAATCACTGCTCCTGAAAAAACGGCCGTTTTTAAAACTTTTTTTTGCATTGATCCATGTCCCCTGGGGCAGGACCCAGGTCCCCAAACACTTTTTATGACAATAACTTGCATATAAGCCTATAAAATTAGCACTTTTGATTTCTCCCATAGACTTTTAAAGGGTGTTCCGCGGCATTCGAATTTGCCGCGAACACCCCAAATTGTTCGGTGTTCGGCGAACTTGCGAACAGCCAATGTTCGAGTCGAACATGAGTTCGACTCGAACTCGAAGCTCATCCCTACTCTCCAAATGCAGCCTTTTTTAGGCATAAACACCTGTATGTGTATGACCCCTTTAAATACCATACAGCTGCGTTCCTGAGCATAAAAAAAAAAAAAAAAACATCAAACGTCCCTAGCATTCTATGCATTAATGCCGCGTACACACGATCGGAATTTCGGCCCGCAAATGACCGATGAGATTTTTTCGTCGGGAAACGCGACCGTGTGTATGCTCCATCGGTCTTTTGCTGGCAGAATTCCAGCCAGCAAAAGATTGAGAGCATGCTCTCAATTTTTCGGTCGGGAAAAGTTCCTATCCGAAAATGCGATTGTCTTTGGCAATTCCAACTTGCAAAATCCCTACGCATGCTCGGAAATAATTCGACGCATGCATGGAAGCATTGAACTTCATTTTCTCGGCTCATCGTAGTGTTGTATGTCACTGTGTTCTTGACGGTAGTAATTTCAACAAACTTTTGCGTGACCGTGTGTATGCAAGGCAAACTTGAGCGGAATCCCGTCGGAAAAGACATCATATCTTTTTCCGACGAGAAATCCGCTCGTGTGTACGCGGCATAAGAATAAAACCTTCTGTATGCAGCAGCCCCCCTAATACTTACCTGAGCCCATCTCTATCCAGCACTGTCCACAAGTGCTTCAGACATCCGGGACTCTCCTCCTGATTAGCTAAGACACAGCAGTGGCACCATTGGCTGCTGTCACAGTCAGTAAGCCAATCAGGAGAGGGGGTGTGTGGCCAAACTGGGACTCTGTGTCTGAATGGACAGAGGGAGCTGTGACTCGGCTCCGTTGCACTCGACAGGAGGGAGGAGCCAGGAGAGCCGAAGAGGGACCCGAAAAGAGAAGGATATGAGCTGCCTTGTGCAAAACCACAACACAGAGCAGGTCAGTATAACACATTTGTTTTTTTTAGAGAAAAAAAAAACAAGACTTTACAATCACTTTAACCACTGGCTGACCAGTGCACCACAATGTACGTCGGCACAATGGCGCGGCTGGGCAAATTAAAATCGCAGCATTGTGGGCGGCGCGCGCGCACGCTGCATGCTCCTTGGCCTTGTAAACAAGGCATTTCCCCGTTCTGCCTAGGGACATGACAGGAATTTACTGCTCCCTGTCATCGGAAGCAGTGATCGCTGTCATGTCAGTGGAAGCACACCCCCCCCTCCAGTTAGAATACCTCCCTAGGACACACTTAACTCCTTGATCACCCCCTAGTGTTTAACCCCTTCCCTGCCAGTGTCATTTAGACAGTAATCAGTGCATTTTTATAGCAATGGCAATGGTCCCAGAATGGTGTCAAAAGTGTCCGATGTGTCCGCCATAATGTCGCAGTCATGATAAAAATCGCAGATCGCCACCATTACTAATAAAAATAAATTTAATAAATAATAAAAATGCCATAAATCTATCCCCTATTATATGTAGAAGAATACATATCGGCCTAAACTGAGAAAAAAATGTGCTTTTTTTATATATTTTTCTGGGATATTTATTATAGCAAAAAAGTAAAAAATATTGCTTTTTTTCAAAATTGTCGCTCCTTTTTTGTTTATAGCGCAAAAAATAAAAACTGCAGAGGTGATCAAATACCACCAAAAAGAAAGCTCTATTTGTGGGGAAAAAAGGACGTCAATTTTGTTTGGGTGTAACGTCGCACGGCCGCGCAATTGTCAGTTAAAGCGATGCAGTGCCGAATCGCAAAAAGTGCTCTGGTCGGGAAGGGGGTAAATCTTTGCAGGACTGAAGTGGTTAAAGTGGTAATAAACCCAAAAGCAAACATTTATTATATTGCAGCTTACTAATTCTTAGATGCGATGGCTGTGTTAGTTTTCCTGTTTAGTCTTTCTTTCTTTTATTTTCATCTGGTGATCCAGCCGGTAAGTCTGTTGTTTTTCAAAAGAACAAGCTTTCCTGCAGATGTAGCATTTACAGACCTGACTGGGGTGCTGACAATGATCAGCTTTTATTTATTAATGTAAAACTTTGATAAATAAAACAATTTGCTGTAACTGCTTGTAAAGAGTGAGCCAGAGTTTGGCTTCAATTTGTTAGTATATCTAAATACAAAGGGTCTTAACCCTTCCTACTTTATTCAAAGCTAAAAAAAAAAAATATTGCAGCTTTCAGATGCGATCGGGTGTTATATGGGTGCACTAGGGGGCCTATGTGCCTGTCTCCCAGTTGCATTCCTGCATTGTCAACCTATTACACAGCTTCCAATAGAAGCTACAAGTGGCCGTTTTAACATACTATCATTCATAAAATGATGACCACTGACAGGTAAAGTGAGTAACATCAATTATCTCATTACAATAGCATCTGAAAGTTGGTGGGATATATTAGACTGCAAGTGAATATCTTGTCCCTGAAGCTGTTGCGTTGAAAGTAGAAAAAAATGGGCAAGTGTGACTTTGACAAGGGCCAAATTGTAATGGCTAGACAGCTGAGTCAGAGCAACTCCAAAACTGCAGCTCTTGTGGGATGTCCCTTGTCTGAAGTGGTCAGGACCAAAAATGGTTCAGAGAAGGAAAATCAGCATCAAGGTCATGGGCAGCCAAAGTTCATTGATGCCCGTGGTGAGTGAAGGCTGGTCTGTGTAGTCCAATCCAATAAAAAATCTACAGTAGCTCAATTTGCTGAAATAATGAATGCTGGTTCTGAAAGAAAGGTGTCAGCACAGTGCATTGTAGTTTGTTGCATTTGGGGCTGCGTAGCCGCAGACTGGTCAGGGTGCCTATGCTGACCCATGTCCCCACCCAAAAGCACCTACAATGGAAATGTGAGCATCAGAATTGGACTACAGTGAAATGGAAGAAGGTGGCCTGGTCTGATGTATTATAATACGGTTTGAGGACCACAACAACGAGTTTGAGGTGTTGACTTGGCCTCCTAATTCTCCAGATCTCAATTCCATCGGGCATCAGTTTGATGTGCTGGAAAAAAAAAAGTCTGATCCATGGAGGCCCCATCTCACAACTTCCAGGATTAAAAGAATTTGCTCCTGAAGGCTTGGTGCCAGATACCACAGCATACCTTCAGAGGTCTAGTGGAATCCATACCTTGAAGGGTTATGGTGGTTGGTAATAATGTTATGGCTGTTGAATCATTTTCACAAATGTCATGCAGCCATCGCCTGAGTGCATGCATTGAGACTGAAAGTGGCAGCAAAGAGGCTGTAGGAGACCACCAGAACTGCAATGTAACACATCATGAAAAAAGAAGAAAACTGAGGGGTTGATTTACTAAAACTAGAGAGTGAGAAATCTGGTGCAGCTTTCTAACTTCAGCTTGTTCTGGGTGATCTATGTACATTGCAGAGATTTTAACACACTCCTACCTTTTTTTATTTTAAAGGATTAGCCGTTTGTTTGTCTGTGTCCATGTTCAGAGTGAATTTGTATAGGAGTGGTTTCATAATTATCAATCACCTACTGCATCTGCAGGGCTCTAATGAGGAACGTGGCAGGGTCTGCATTCCTTTGGATGGGATTTCCTATTGGGAATATCACACCAAAAATGACATTTTTGTTGCAGGGGATGCCTGAAATCTGACTTTTAGCTTAGTGCAGACTTCAATCAGTAAGCCAATCACACAAGTAGGAAATTTTGTTTCTGGGGGGGCATCCGCACACATTCTGTGTACAGAACACCCCAGGTAGCCATATTGCATTACATTTTACAGAAATTTACAGAGCTGCAGATTAAAAAGGAAAGGTAATTTTTAATAACATTCAATCACAGTATGACTTGTGTCGCAATTGTATATGCCATATTATTTATTTATTTATTTTGTTTGGTTTTTTTTACCCACAAAAGTGGAGATATCCTTTAAGCTTTGACAAAAAACCTGGAAGCTGGTTTCTATGCAGAGCTGCACCAGATTTTGCACTTCTCCAGTAGGGATGAGCCGAACACCCCCCGGTTCGGTTCGCACCAGAACCCGCGAACGGACCGCAAGTTCGCACGAACGTTAGAACCCCATTGACGTCTATGGGACTCGAACGTTCAAAATCAAAAGTGCTCATTTTAAAGGCTAATTTGCATGGTATTGTCCTAAAAAGGGTTTGGGGACCCGGGTCCTACCCCAGGGGACATGTATCAATGCAAAAAAAACTTTTAAAAACGGCCGTTTTTTCGGGAGCAGTGATTTTAATGATGCTTAAAGTAAAAAAAAAAAAGTGAAATATTCCTTTAAATATCGTACCTGGGGGGTGTCTATAGTATGCCTGTAAAGTGACGCGTGTTTCCCATGTTTAGAACAGTCCCTGCACCAAATGTCATTTTTAAAGGAAAAAATCTCATTTAAAACTGCTTGCGGGTTTAATGTCATGTCGGGTCCTGGCAATATGGATGAAAATCAGTGAGACAAACGGCATGGGTACCCCCCAGTCCATTACCAGGCCCTTTGGGTCTTGTATGGATATTAAGGGGAACCCCGCACCCAAATTAAAATAAGGAAAGGTCCCTATATACTCTGAACAGCAGTATACAGGCGGTGCAAACAAGACAGGGACTGTAGGTTTGTTGTTAAGTAGAATCTCTTTGTAATTTTGAACATTTTTAATGTGTTTAGCTCCAGCCAAAAAATCTTTTCTAAGCTTTTTGGAAAACATAGGGAAGGGTTATCACCCCTGTGACATTTGTTTTGCGTCTTTCCTCCTCTTCAGAAGATTTCACCTCACTTTTTTGTCCCAATGAAAAATATTTTTTGAAAATTTGGGTTTTTTTGTGGAACAAGGATTGGAAAGCATCAGTGGAAAGGAGAAATTGTTTTCCCATATTAACTCTTACATGAGAGAATTTCCCTTCCTATGGGTAGATTTCATCTCACTTCCTGTTGTCTCCTTCCGTTTGCAAGTAGGAGTCGTTTGTAAGTTAGATGTTTGAAAGTAGGGTCCTGCCCTATATACTCAGCAGAAATTTGGGCCTTAGGTGTTGCTGTGGCCAAAACACTGTAAGCCCTCACAGGGCCCTGCTGTGAAATATTAGATCAAGAATTGTAATTACATGCCCCTGTTGAACAGGAGCTGAAAAATTAGGCCTTAGGCACTGGTGCTGGTGCCACAACACTGCAACCCCTCACAGACACTCTAGTTGGAACGCAGGAACGAGCACTGCTGCAAAGTATTGCATCAAAAATTGTAATTACACGCCCCTGTTAGACAGGGGCAGAAAAATTGGGCCTTAGGCACTGGTGCTGGTGCCACAACACTGCAACCCCTCACAGACACTCTAGTTGGAACGCAGGAACGAGCACTGCTGCAAAGTATTGCATCAAAAATTGTAATTACACGCCCCTGTTAGACAGGGGCAGAAAAATTGGGCCTTAGGCACTGGTGCTGGTGCCACAACACTGCAACCCCTCACAGACACTCTAGTTGGAACGCAGGAACGAGCACTGCTGCAAAGTATTGCATCAAAAATTGTAATTACACGCCCCTGTTAGACAGGGGCAGAAAAATTGGGCCTTAGGCACTGGTGCTGGTGCCACAACACTGCAACCCCTCACAGACACTCTAGTTGGAACGCAGGAACGAGCACTGCTGCAAAGTATTGCATCAAAAATTGTAATTACACGCCCCTGTTAGACAGGGGCAGAAAAATTGGGCCTTAGGCACTGGTGCTGGTGCCACAACACTGCAACCCCTCACAGACACTCTAGTTGGAACGCAGGAACGAGCACTGCTGCAAAGTATTGCATCAAAAATTGTAATTACACGCCCCTGTTAGACAGGGGCAGAAAAATTGGGCCTTAGGCACTGGTGCTGGTGCCACAACACTGCAACCCCTCACAGACACTCTAGTTGGAACGCAGGAACGAGCACTGCTGCAAAGTATTGCATCAAAAATTGTAATTACACGCCCCTGTTAGACAGGGGCAGAAAAATTGGGCCTTAGGCACTGGTGCTGGTGCCACAACACTGCA
This sequence comes from Lithobates septentrionalis, assembly GCA_037952835.1. Lineage (NCBI taxonomy): Eukaryota > Metazoa > Chordata > Amphibia > Anura > Ranidae > Lithobates > Lithobates septentrionalis. The sequence goes on from JBBDGP010000600.1 coordinate 1,522,425, forward strand.
ACCCCTCACAGACACTCTAGTTGGAACGCAGGAACGAGCACTGCTGCAAAGTATTGCATCAAAAATTGTAATTACACGCCCCTGTTAGACAGGGGCAGAAAAATTGGGCCTTAGGCACTGGTGCTGGTGCCACAACACTGCAACCCCTCACAGACACTCTAGTTGGAACGCAGGAACGAGCACTGCTGCAAAGTATTGCATCAAAAATTGTAATTACACGCCCCTGTTAGACAGGGGCAGAAAAATTGGGCCTTAGGCACTGGTGCTGGTGCCACAACACTGCAACCCCTCACAGACACTCTAGTTGGAACGCAGGAACGAGCACTGCTGCAAAGTATTGCATCAAAAATTGTAATTACACGCCCCTGTTAGACAGGGGCAGAAAAATTGGGCCTTAGGCACTGGTGCTGGTGCCACAACACTGCAACCCCTCACAGACACTCTAGTTGGAACGCAGGAACGAGCACTGCTGCAAAGTATTGCATCAAAAATTGTAATTACACGCCCCTGTTAGACAGGGGCAGAAAAATTGGGCCTTAGGCACTGGTGCTGGTGCCACAACACTGCAACCCCTCACAGACACTCTAGTTGGAATGCAGGAACGAGCCGTGCTGCAAAGTATTACATCAAAAATTGTAATTACACGCCCCTGTTATACAGGGGCTGAAAAATTGTGCCTTAGGCACTGGTGGTGGCGCCCAGAACCAAAAATGTTCTTACAAGCTATCAGCGTGATGATTGAGGAGGAAGAGGATAATTACTCAGGGATAATCACTCAGCATCAGCATAGGCAGTCTTTGAAGGGATCTGAAAAAAATTATTCAGTTACATCAGCATCAGGTGCTTGGTAGCTGGTGGTGATCCAAGACTGATTCATTTTTATGAAGGTCAGCCGATCGACCGAGTCAGTGGACAGACGCACCCTGTGATCGGTTACCACGCCTCCAGCAGCACTGAATGTACGTTCCGAAAGAACGCTGGATGCAGGACAGGCCAGTAGCTCAATTGCATACTGTGCAAGCTCTGGCCAGTGATCCATCCTCAAGACCCAGTAACCCAGAGGATTTTCGGTGGGAAAGGTGTCCAAGTCTGATCTTGCCCCTAGGTATTCCTGCACCATGTAAAACAGACGCTGGCGATGGTTGCTGGAACCGATCATACCTTGGGGCTGCGGACCAAAAAATTGTCTGAACGCATCGGTCAGACGGCCACCTTCTCCACCGCTCCTTCTTTGACTGACCGAAGCCTCAGCAACACGTTGTCCAGAAACAGGAGTTTGTAACCTCCCAGTCTCTGGGAACGCGTTGCACAGACCTTTCTGCAAGGCCTCCCGAAGATGTTTCATCCTCTGCTCCCTCTGCGATGGCAAGATAAGGTCCGCAACCTTACCCTTGTAACGTGGATCAAGGAGGGTTGCCAGCCAGTATTGGTCCTTCTCCTTGATACCACGAATACGAGGATCCTTACGCAGGCTTTGCAGGATCAGGGAGGCCATGCAGCGTAGGTTTGCTGAGGCATTCGGTCCGGAGTCCTCTGGGTCACTAAGGACAACAACGTCCGCAGCCACCTCCTCCCAGCCACGTACAAGTCCATGTGTTCCTTGGGACTGATCCCTTAAAGACTGCTGATGCTGAGTGCCAGGCTCCACCTCCATACTGACACAATCTTCCTCCTCCTCCTCCTCCTCCTCCTCGTCCTCTTCCTGTGTGATCGGCGGGCACGCAGGAACACTGTCTGGATAAAGGGGGCCTTGAGAGCTAAGGAAGTCCTCCTCTTCCTGCCTCTGTTCTGCCTCAAGTGCCCTGTCCATTATTCCACGCAGCGTGTGCTCCAACAGGTGGACAAGGGGGACAGTGTCACTGATGCATGCACTGTCAGTGCTCACCATCCTCGTGGCCTCCTCGAATGGTGACAGGACAGTGCATGCATCCCTGATCATGGCCCACTGGCGTGGGGAAAAAAAACCAAGGTCCCCTGACCCTGTCCTGGTGCCATAGTCGCACAGGTACTCATTGATGGCCCTCTGCTGCGTGTGCAGCCGCTGCAGCATGGCCAACGTCGAGTTCCACCTGGTGGGCATGTCACAGATTAGGCGGTTCTTGGGCAGGTTAAACTCCTTTTGGAGGTCCGTCAGCCGAGCACTGGCATTATATGACCGGCGGAAATGCACACAGACTTTCCTGGCCTGCCTCAGGACATCCTGTAAGCCCGGGTACCTGCCCAAGAACCGCTGCACCACCAAGTTAAGGACGTGAGCCAAACAGGGCACATGGGTCAGTTGTCCCTGTCGGAGGGCAGAGAGGAGGTTGGTGCCATTGTCGCAAACCACCATTCCTGCCTTAAGTTGGCGTGGCGTCAACCACCTCTGAACCTGCCCCTGCAGAGCTGACAGAACCTCTGCCCCAGTGTGGCTCCTGTCCCCCAAGCACACCAGCTCAAGCACCGCATGGCATCTTTTGGCCTGCGTACTTGCGTAGCCCCTTGAACGCCTACGGAGCACCGCTGGTTCCGAGGAAGAGGCCATGGAGGAAGAAGAAGAGGAGGGGGTGGAGGAGAGAGGTGTGTCACAATCAGCATTTTGGAGGCGTGGTGGCGGAACAACCTCCAACACTACTGCACCTTGTCCTGCATCCTTCCCAGCTGCCAGCAGAGTCACCCAATGCGCCGTGAAACTTAAGTAACGTCCCTGTCCATGCCTGCTGGACCATGAGTCAGCGGTAATATGCACCTTACCGCTGACCGCCCTGTCCAGCGAGGCATGGACATTGCCTTCCACATGCCGGTAGAGAGCCGGAATCGCCTTCCGTGAGAAAAAGTGGCGTTTGGGTACCTGCCACTGAGGAACCGCACATTCCACAAACTCACGGAAGGGGGCAGAGTCTACCAACTGAAAAGGCAGCAGTTGAAGTGCTAGCAATTTTGCCAAGCTAGCATTCAACCGCTGGGCATGTGGATGGCTGGGAGCAAACTTCTTTCGGCGGTGCAGCAGCTGGGGCAGGGAAATTTGCCTGGTACAATCTGACGTCGGTGTACCAAAAGCAGATTGCCCACAAGTACTTGGCTGTGACACACCTAATTCTACACCTTCATTCCTCTCACTGCAGGTCTCAGAGAGGACTGAAGGTCTAGTGGGGTTGGAAATCTCAGCTGATGAGGAGCAAGGAGAGATCCTCTTTGTTCTTTGGTGTGGGTCTTTCAGATACGCTTGCCAACGAACTGCATGGCAGGTCAACATATGTCTGGTCAAGCATGTGGTACCCAAGCGGGAGATGTTTTGGCCACGCGAGATACGCTTGAGACATATGTTGCAAATAGCAGCGGTGCGATCTGATGCACTCGTCTCAAAAAAGGCCCACACCAAAGAACTTTTTGAATAACGCGCAGAGACTGCAGCGCCCTGCACATGTGGAGCTTTGGGGTGTGATGCAGTCAATGTGCTGCCCTTAGGCTGGCCCCTGGAGGGCATCCTGCCTCGTTGGTGATGTGCCGCCTCCTCCTCCTCCTCCTCCTCCTCTCTCCTATCAGGCACCCACGTTGAGTCAGTGACCTCATCATCCCCTCCCTCCTCATCACTGGAGCAAACCTGGCAGTATGCTGCAGCAGGGGGAGCATGACTGCCAGATTGCTGTCCTTCTTGGGCACCCCCTCTGTCCGTGCTCATGTTACTGCCTTCATCGAGCTCAGTATCATCATCAGAGCCTTCCAAACGCTGGGCATCCTCCTGGAGCATGTACCCAACACTGTGGTCAAACAGTTCGAGGGAATCCTCATGAGGACATGGTGGAGCTAGGGAAGGAGTCACTGATGACATTGAGCTGAGGGAAGAGGCCGCTGCTTTGCCAGACAAAGCACCCTGGGCATGGGTGAGAGAGGATGAGGAGGATGAGGACGGCTTGGTCATCCACTCGACCAAGTCTTCCGCATGTTGCGGCTCAACACGGCCAGCTGCCGAAAAAAAGGCCAAGCGTGTCCCATGGCCACGTGCTGATGAGGATGCACCGTCTCCACGACCAGCACTAGACACAGAGCCTGCTTGCCCTCTCTTATTGGCTTGTGACTGTCTGCCTCTCCTTCTTGGCCTTCCAGACATACTAATGGCCTGTAGCTGCACTAAGCTGGGATAGAACACCTGTAATTTTCTTCAGGTAGCTTTATATACTGTAACCAGACAAGCCTGCCTGTCAGTAGGAAGATAACAGGAACGGATCTAGCTGAACACTGTGAGCAGGACACACTGTACTAAATGTAAATAGTCTAGCTGCCTGACCGTGGTACTAATAGGATCAAAAAGAACACCTGTAATTTTCTTCAGGTAGCTTTATATACTGTAACCAGACAAGCCTGCCTGTCAGTAGGAAGATAACAGGAACGGATCTAGCTGAACACTGTGAGCAGGACGCACTGCACTGAATGTAAATAGCAGGAACGGATCTAGCTGAACACTGTGAGCAGGACGCACTGCACTGAATGTAAATAGCAGGAACGGATCTAGCTGAACACTGTGAGCAGGACGCACTGCACTGAATGTAAATAGCAGGAACGGATCTAGCTGAACACTGTGAGCAGGACGCACTGCACTGAATGTAAATAGCAGGAACGGATCTAGCTGAACACTGTGAGCAGGACGCACTGCACTGAATGTAAATAGCAGGAACGGATCTAGCTGAACACTGTGAGCAGGACGCACTGCACTGAATGTAAATAGCAGGAACGGATCTAGCTGAACACTGTGAGCAGGACGCACTGCACTGAATGTAAATAGCAGGAACGGATCTAGCTGAACACTGTGAGCAGGACGCACTGCACTGAATGTAAATAGCAGGAACGGATCTAGCTGAACACTGTGAGCAGGACGCACTGCACTGAATGTAAATAGCAGGAACGGATCTAGCTGAACACTGTGAGCAGGACGCACTGCACTGAATGTAAATAGCAGGAACGGATCTAGCTGAACACTGTGAGCAGGACGCACTGCACTGAATGTAAATAGCAGGAACGGATCTAGCTGAACACTGTGAGCAGGACGCACTGCACTGAATGTAAATAGCAGGAACGGATCTAGCTGAACACTGTGAGCAGGACGCACTGCACTGAATGTAAATAGCAGGAACGGATCTAGCTGAACACTGTGAGCAGGACGCACTGCACTGAATGTAAATAGCAGGAACGGATCTAGCTGAACACTGTGAGCAGGACACACTGCACTAAATAGTCTAGATAGAAGATAACAGGAACGGATCTAGCTAAACTGAATACAGTGTATATATATATATGCAACACCTGGGATGCATATATATACACAATACACTGTAAGTGCAGCTAACTGACTGACTGTTCTGCCTAATCTATCTAACTCAAATCAAATGACACTGTCTCTCTCTCTCTCTATCTCTCAGCACACCGGAACACACACTACACAGGGCCGCCGTGCAGGCGGCCTTATATAGTGTGGGGTGTGTACTAAATCCCCTGAGCCATAATTGGCCAAAGCCACCCTGGCTTTGGCCAATTACAGCTCTCTCTACTGACGGCGCTGTGATTGGCCAAGCATGCGGGTCATAGTGCATGCTTGGCCAATCATCAGCCAGCAATGCACTGCGATGCCGCAGTGAATTATGGGCCGTGACGCGCCACACGAATTTGGCGCGAACGGCCCATATCGTTCGCAATTCGACGGACGGTCGAACAGCCGATGTTCGAGTCGAACATGGGTTCGACTCGAACACGAAGCTCATCCCTATTCTCCAGTTTTAGTAAATCAACCCCTAAATGTCATTTATTTAGGGTTTACGTGTACTTTAATGCATACTATTCTGTAGCTCTCTTATTAAATAAAGTTTTTTTTTTAAGTGTGTAAGTGTTTATTTTCAAGAATTTTATATTACATTTATAATTTAATAACAGTTTAGGCCTTCTGTACGTGAGTCTATCAAGACAAGGCTTACAAACAATACGTTACCATATAACTAAAATAGCTTCAAGGGGTTGTTGACTGAAAAACCCCCTTTGATCACCTCCTGCTGTTTCTCTCTGCAGGTGCCCATTTTTATCTTTAGACCTTTTATACTGTACGTCATCAAAGAAGTGTGTTTCACCTACAAACAATTTGTTTAATTCAATATCAGCGGTCTCCGGAGATGCCCTGTTGCTTTACCCATTGGCACATTTGAAGAGAAGGTGTAAGAAGGGAGACCGATGATACATTTTGCGTAAAGCTCACAAATACCCACATGCCCCAAAGCTGATGTCATGTCTTAATAAGGATGTATAGCCAACAATTGGAACCATGTATATTTAATGAGCTCTGTTAAAAGAGTTTATGGAAAGGCTTTCCCAACAGACGTAACAGCAGGTTCTTTGTTTATAAATATTTTTCTACTTTCTTGTGCTTCTAATCGCTCATTCTCTGCTTCTTAATGGCACCTTAGGGGAATTTTTTTTTAACATTGGCCCTGAAGTGAAACCCTTTATGGCTGCACCTGACGGAACATAAAATTAATGGACCAAATGGACTGTTTAGTCCAAATATATTAACTGAACATTTGCTGAATTTATTTTTCAGGTTGTGTTGTGTGTTTCTTTCATATTTATGTTATGTTACGCTATAATTTATTGTGCAGTAGATGAAAATTTAGTATAGACATATTTAGTTATTTTCTTCAGAAGAATGATAAACAGTAGATATATATACCTAGTTGCATACAGCACATTACTGTACATGGTGGAGATTGCTTGGTCAAAGCATAGGTTTACAATTTCAAGCAATAATCATCATAGTAAATTTGCCATGTTAGATTAAAATGTTATTGGGTTCAGAATTAAGGCATTTAAAATGATCCTATGGCCCTAACAAATGAAAGGAACTGGTACTTACATAGTGTATTGACCACCTTCAGCAGCCTGTGTTTGGTCATCTTTGCTATAGAACCCCCCCTAGAGTCTCCTAAATCTTTGGGGATTTTCTGATATGCAAATATCAGCTTAGGTTTCTGGTGGAGAGCCTAGCTTTATCACACCTTACCTCTCACTAGCCTTTATAACCAATAGTGTAATGTAGATTAGCCAAGCTCCCATCCAGGAGAACTGGATGGTATTTGCATATGAGAGCACCCTGGAATTCAGAGGATCTGGGGTATTTAATCGCAAAGCTGACCAAGCAAAAACACCTAGAGGTGGCCAATATGGTATGCAGATGTAACTTCATTTTGTTTATTATAGCCACAGATTCACATTCAAAAAGTGTAAACTAGAGAACAGTTATGCCGTATACACATGACTGGTTTTGCCGTCGGAATAAACTCTGAAGGTTTCTCCGACGGAACTCCAATGGAATTCCATTCAAACGGTCTTGCCTACACACGGTCAAACCAAAGTCTGACCAAAGTCCAATAATCCAGAACGAGGTGACGTACAGCACATACAACGGGACTAGAAAAAGGAAGTGCAATAGCCAGTAGCCAATAGCTTCCGTCTAGTACTTGCTTCAGAACATGCGTCGTTTTGGTCCGTTGGAACAACATACATACGAGTGGTTTTCCCGATAGGAATTGGTTCCGTCGGAAATATTTAGAACTTGTTTCATTTCTAGGTCCGTCAGAATTTAAAAAAAAAAAGTCAGATGAGGCATACACACGATCGGAATAGACGATGAAAAGCTTCCATTGAACTTTTTCTGTCGGACATTCCGCTCATGTGTACGCGGCTTAAGAAGTACATTAAAGTGGAAGTCAATGCTAAAACTAAAATCCCTGCATCTATAGTCACCAATATTTTAACGGTAACCTATCTAGCCCTGTAAAGAAAAAATCAGTAAACATACCTTTTTTGCAGGCGATCCGACGCGGTGTCCATCGGCGGAAGCTCTGCTGAGTACATGTCCGACAAGGGCTGTGAAATGAATGAGGAGTAACGTCATCCATAGACTTACTGTGGGGCATCCGTTGTCAGACGTGTGCTCTGCAACTGCCTCCGCAGCAAAGCCGTGGCTGACAGCTCAGCGTGGGATCAGAGCTTCCGCCGCTGGAGATCAGGTCGGATCGCCTGCAGAAAATGTATGTATACTGATTTTTTCTTTACAGGGCTAGATAGGATAGTGTTAGAATGTTGGTAGCTACAGATGCAGGGATTTTAGTTTTAGCATGGACTTCCACTTTAAAAACTTAACATAGAACTGTATCCAGTGCTGGATTTGAAGCTTGGGGGGCCCGGGGCACTTCAAGTTAGGGGATTCGTCAACATAAGTATAAATTATATGACAAATAAAAAAGTGAACTGAAATGAATGATAAACCGCAAAAATAAGTTAGGTTCCAAAGAAGAAACATCACGTCTGATTTTTTTCCTCAATTTTATTGACTATACGAATACACATTACACAGTTGATCAGAACTGGCAAGTCATACATCACAATTATGCCACGTACACACGGTCGGACTTTTCGGCTACAAAAGTCAGACAGCCCGACGGACTTTCAACAGACTTTTGGCGGACTTGCGGCGGACTTTCTAACGAACGGACTTGCCTACATACGATCACACAAAAGTCCGACGAATTCGTACGTGATGATGTACACCGGACTAAAATAAGGAAGTTGATAGCCAGTAGCCAATAGCTGCCAACATACGATCGGATTGTCTGCCGGATTTGGTCCGTCGGCGTCCGTCGGACTTTTGTAGACGAAAAGTCCGACCGTGTGTATGCAGCATTATGCATTAAACTACAATACTTACAGAAAGTCTTAGCAACTGCAAATTCTTTAACCTCCCTGGCAATATTCCCAAGTTTGGCTCGGGGTGGAATTTCAGCAACCAAAAGCGGTAACCCCGAGCCAGACTCGGGATCTCATCGCAGGATCCAGGAAGAGCTTACTTACCTTGTCCCCTGGATCCTGCGATGTCTCCCCGCAGTATGAGCGGCTTGTCCTCTGCTCGATTCATCACGGAGCCGAGCTCCGTTCCCTGCGGGCGTTGCGGCGCACGGGGACGGAGAACAGCACCAAATTCAAAAAGTGAAACACAAACAATACATACAGTATACTGTAATCTTACAGATTACATTACTGTATAAAATTATTTCACATCCCTTTTTCCCTAGTGGTTTTGTCCTGCATGCAGTTTTATATTATAAAAACGGTTCTTTCTGCCTGGAAACTGGAGATTGTCCATAGCAACCAAAACCGTCCTTTTACATTAAAAGTGGTTTTAGACCAGCTAGAAAACAGCGATAATAATTTAGAATCACTCACAGAATTGAGCGATAGTGATTTGTGGGGAGATCCATCATCAAACACTGAAAAGTAATGACAGAGACAATTCTGCAACTGAGCAAATTTCAGTGTTTTTGATTTGATTACATTATTGAATAATTTTTATTATTATTATATTATTATTTGGTATAATTATTTATAGTTATATGCTGAGAATTTTTTTGGTCCGGTTGGTGAAGCCAACACCCTTAGCTAAAGACACCTCATCCCAATAAGTATGAATACAAAGCATAGGGGGAAGCGGGCATTAAGGGGATTTTTGCAGTGTCTAATATAGAAGTACACAACTACTGTATTAAAAATAAAATACAGTTTTTTATTATTAACATAACATAGTTAAAAATTGGACATAGTATTACAAAACATTGAAAAATTATAAACAATTGGTGGTAAAAAATCGTTTACAGGTGAGTAGAGAGTCGCAGCAAGGCAAATTGCACATTAACCCTACATGTTTCGCTTTTATAGCTTCCTCAGGGGATGTGCAAAGGACTTTAATTTTTAATTTCTACTGAGACCACTAAATAAATGAAAAGAAAAAAAGGGTTACAACAAACGATTGAAACAGTACAATAAAGAGTTCAGTACAAAGGTATAAATATGAGTGTGAACCTAGTTGCCTATACAGCTCAACACTTACCCTGTACAAACTTTATACCCAAGAATCATAGTTATATATTATAATATAATTTATGATTTTGTGTTTCAAACATTATCATACCCGGGATGTCTACTAGACTCTGGTTTGGATAGATTTAAGCGAGTTATTCCTAAGAATTAGAGGCCTACAATATAAAACGCCAAATTTCCATGCAAAATAATTGTACCGCTTTGAGCATAAAAAAATCTGAAATAATCATACTGCCAGGGAGGTTAAATAACTCATCAGACTAAACACACATGCAAGAGAATGGCAGTGCAACCCAATCATGCAACCAGGGCCGGCAAGAGCTCTTTCTTTCCACTCACCGTGCCTGACTTGCGGTCTTCGCCCACAACACAAGAGTCCTTCCATGTAGATAAAGTCGGCAACCAGGTGAGGATGAAACATAGTTCATAGTAAGTAAGGCCTTGATTAGTGTTGTCTCTGTTTGGAACATGTGTACTCCTTGGACGAAATAAAGACACCTTTTATTCATCCTTACCTGGTTGCCGACTTTACATGAAAAACCTAATCAGACTGTGTTATCTTGAAGACACTGCTCTCAATATCCAATAGGCACAGAGCACTTAGTCTTTCATGGGTCATCGTGGTTCTCAGATAATTGTTCATGATTGCCAATTTGCTGTACCACCTTTTTCCTGAAAAACTAGTGACCATCAAATATGCTCAAATATATTCAAAAAGCTAACTAACTAATTAACACCTGGAAAAGTATCATCAAGTTCTTCATCATGTAATAAAACTGCCTGTTGAGATGGAGTAAGAAATTACTGGAGCTTGGCAAAGGCAGTAAACTGAACAAAATCCTCAAAGAACACACTACTGAAGCCTCGATGGAAAATATGTTTCATTTGTTTAAAAAGGAAGCCTGAGGCCCCCTCTGGCAGGGGCAATTGCCCCTTTTGCCCCCTTATAAACCTGGCACTGACTGTATCCAGGTCCATTTTGGTGGGGCAGATTCAAAAGCACTGCATATGTAAAAAGAGTACAGATACTCCTCGTTATACGACTTACCTGTTTAACGACTGCTTGGACTTATGACCAGCTCTCCCCACCTGAACGACGTGCTGTACATCATTGTATTGTACAGTACAGTACAGAATTTGAATTTGTGTTCTGAACTTATGCAAATTAAAACAACGTTATTGAGCTGGAGTTTTGTGTTTAGATCTTTTTTTCACAATACAGTACAGTAGGTAAGAATGCTTAAAAAAATTATTTCTTCTGACTCCTCGCTTTAACAACCAATTCGTTTAATGACCTGGTCGTTGGAACAGAACCTGCCGTTAAGTGAGGAGCACCTGTGTGTTTAATTTGAGAAGGTTTGGAATGAATATCTGGTGTTATTCAGCCAACAAGACCCAAAACAAACTAAATACAGAAGTCCACTACATATGATGTGAATGAGCCCTAAAGGTATAAGTAAGATTCAGGAGGGCAGTATTCTCAAAACAAAGGAGAGATCAAGAGCATGGGGCATGGCCTCAAACTAGCTGAAGGACATTCAAAAGCAATATAAAGTATTATTTAACAGAAAGCTAATTATTTTAGTGAAAGAATAGTGGATAATTGTAATGGACTTTCAGTAGAGGTAGTAAGTCTATAATTGTTTAATTAAGGCAAAACTCAATGGGCCGCTTGGTCTTTGTCTGCCATTAGTATTCTATAACTGAAAAGCAACTCCAGATAAAAAGGCAACAACCTTTTTATCTGGAGTTGCTCTTTAGCCACATCAATATCGGGCACTTTCACCGCCATCCTGCCGAGGCCAGTTATCAGATTTCAGTTCTGTCACACTTTGAATGACAATTTCACAGCCATGCAACACTGTAGCTAAATGAAATTGTTATCATTTTTTTGAGACAGATAGAGCTTTCTTTTGATGGTATTTAATCACCACTGGGATTTTTATTTTTTGCAAAACAAACAAAAAAAATACCAAACATTTTTGAAAAAAGGTTTTTAGTTTTTGTTATAAAATTTTATTTTATAAAAGTAATTTTTTTAAATGTAATTTTTCTTCACTAATGTGCACTGATGAGGCTGCACTGATGGGTACTGATGAAGCTGCACTAATGGGCACTGATGAGGCTGCACTAATGGGCACTGATGAGGCTGCACTAATGGGCACTGATGAGGTTGCATTGATGAGGCTACACTAACGGGCACTGATAGGCAGCACTGCTGGGCACTGATAACCTGCACTGCTGCGGCTGCAAAAATAATCAGGGCATTGATGATCAGTGCCCTGATTATAAGTGTAAACAATGTACTCATTGTGCCCTATGGGAGTGATGGATGAAGGGCGCGTGATCAATAGCTGACATCAAAACGTATAAAATGTATTCATATGAAAATAGAAGCAAATAAAAGCAAATAAAAGCAATTGAATAATACCAATACTACATATCATGCAAACAGGTAACAAAATATAAAAAGCATGGAAATTAAAAATTAAAAATGGGTTAAAAGTATCATAAGCCCATGTTGAGGCGGGTGTTTAGAATTGGCTGACGCGTTTCAAGGATAACCTCTTCATCAGAGCCTTTGAGAACCAGGGCGCAGTCTCTATGGGCCAGTAGGCCAAAATATGTACATCAACATAATGGCTAGTTGGAAAAAGTGGCCTGAAATGGGAAATACGATTTTCTGTGTTCCATACCAGCCCACATTCAAGCGTTCTATGTGATAGTTGATGGTGTGTGTGTTCTCCTTTAAATTTGTAGAGAAGGGATTGTAGGGTGGTGTGGACCTGTCACGGGCTGGATGGAAGAGAGATTTTTCGGCCTGTCTGCGTTGTCCTGGGAGAGTGCTGGACTGTATTAAGGAGGATGGAGGGGGTGAAGATCTCTTGAGAGGATACTGCAGCCGAGTGTGTCCGCAGCAGTCTCTCTGCCTCAGATAAAGGAGGATTTCTTTCTTTCTTTTGACTTTTCTCAAACCCAAACAGACCCTCACAAGCGCAGGAGTAATCTTTCCTTGTGCACTCATTGTGCCCTGTCAGACTTTCCTCTCCTTTCTTCACCCAGAGACAGCGTGTGAGGAAAGGTATACCGATAACTGGCAAGTCGGTTTACATGTGACCAGCTGTGATTGAACACAGCTGATTGCATGGTAAAGGGCTGCTATGATTGGCCCTTTACCATGATCTGTGATCAGCTGCATCCAAAGGACACAACAGTCACAGAGTGCACCCAATGTGCGCACCAGGGGGCACACAGAAGGCAGGCATGTCGGAGGATGCCAATGGACAGCTTTCCAGACCTGAAGAGCCATTCTGTAGCCATCTTTTGGCTATAGCGCAGTCGAGAACCGATTAAAGTGGTTGTAAACCCTTACATATCCCAACCCATTGACATGACTGGCCTGGGGTTATACTCATAAATTAAACAAATTACCTGTCTATCTGCAGCCATCTCTTCTCTACAGCTGTTCAAAGTGCAGAATTTTATTAAAGCTTGCCCGAGAGTTCAGAAAAAAGGGGGGGGGGGCAGTGAGCTGAAATTACACACTGCAGAGCTTTGTGAGGAGTGCGCTGATAGCTGATTGGAGGGAAGAGACCCCCCCCCCCCCCTCATCCACACAGGAACAGAGCTGAGGCTGTCAATCTGCTGGAGGTCCCTCCCCATCACAGGTGTCAGGAAAACTTGTCAAAAGAAATTCATGCTGATAGTAGAGGAACAGCAGACAGAAATGACACTTAGTGCTCTGGATTGAGACAAGTACACACTATAGAGGGATATGCTTTGTTCAAATTTCATGTCTGAGGTTTACAACCACTTTAACCTTTAACAATATTAGAATGCTTTATCACAACACCAGAGCATCATCCAGCCGTAGTGACAATGCTCTATAATGATAATATTCAACATTTAAAACCAGAGGTCATTTTGTTACACATTTCTGAATCCTGTATATATAATATATCTTAGTTCGGTTCCACAAAGCTGATGTATATTTAATCTGCTTCCTATTTACCATACAGTATTTAGGAGGCAAACCAAAATGTCTAATTAATAGGCAATGCTAACAAAGTAATACCTCATTTATTATCCAGGTAAACATTGTCAATTAAATACTTATAGAAAGTGCTTTGTATTTTTTATTGAAGACGCTTACATATTGACTTAAAATTCCTACATAACCTATTCAGCTTAATTAGTCCCATCTAGTATTGTACTTTCTCTACACTGAAAATAATCAGCGCAAGTTTACCGAGAACCTTCTCACTTCCTCTCTTGCTGGATTAGTAAAGGTCTTCTTTATTATTTATTCTGCACAGTGCATATTAGCACTTCGGAAATTGGCTGCGTTTAAAATGAGGGACACTCCACATTAGCTATTAGTGGTTTGGTTCCTCCTGTATAGACTTGATTCGAGCACTCTGGTATATACTGCATAAGATAGGTCATGGATTCCACAACTTTGCATAGAATCTGGTTAAAGAATGTTCATTTTTCTATTACACTTATACATTTTTCATGTGTTTACTGCATGGACATTTTTAATTATTCAGCGTCAAATAATCTCTAAATGCTCACAAGACGTTTTGTTAAAATGATTGTGTTTGGCCTTTGACTTCCAGGTCAAGTCTAATATTTCTGCTGTTCTCCTTCTTTATTTATTCCCTGTACATAATAACACATCACAATGTATGGTGTTAAGATACATTTTAGTTCAGAGTGTTGAATCTAAAGGCACCAAACAGATAAGGTTGGAGCTATTATTGTAGCTCAAATTAGCATTCGCCAATCCTTCGAAGGAAGGTGTCACCCTGTCTGTAATGTTAAAGGGTTAAAGGGATTTAATGGCTTTGGGTCAATTGTTTTAAATGTATAAGTGGATATATATTATATATATATATATATATATATATATATATATATATATATATATATATATATATAGTGACAACCACTGTAATATATATACTGTATACTTCCAAGATCACTATAGCTAAAATTGGTGTTCTTTTTTTAGACAATTTGGGGTTGATTTACTAATGGTAAATAGGCTGTTTAATGAAAAGAAACTATTACTCTCCATCAAAAATGTCCCTTACTTTAGTGAATAAGCTGAAGCTCTGCTGACTTCCATCATCAGATCATGTGCAAGCAAAAATACTCAATTTTTTTCATGTTCCTTACATGTGACTGGACATTATTTTTGCAAAGTGAATTTTTACCACATTCACTAAGCTAAGGGACAATCTGTCTCTGTTGGAAACTTTCTAATGGGCATCGGAGCTGGTCCAGGCTCTGGAAGCATTCTGACCATATTGGCGGGATCCAGCCTCTTAAAACGCCGCTGAGAGCCTGAGCCAGCTGCTCCAGCCCCCTGCATAGCCTGACACTTCAGTAAGCGCTGGAGAGACACAGCAGAGAGCCAGTGAGTGACAGTCAGTTCTCTGCTCCTTATGACAGAGAACAGAGCAATCAGAGGTTTTTGATCGCTCAGTTCTCAGTCTTAGAAGCTGCAGGGACAGATGCTGCATCGTACTGATGCAGCATCCACCTATGTGAGTATCAATGTTTTTTATTCTACCCCAAACTTCTCTTTTAACAAGAGGGATAAATGCCAGAGTAATGACCCAGCAGCTTTACTGAATTCCTCCCATTGCGTTTTAGCTCTTGCCATAATAAAAAAAAGAAAATGTGAGTACACATGGGAGTAAAATTTAACTTGAGATTTGCATAGATCACTGACCATAGTATTAACACACGTGCATGCTGATATCTATGGTTATTGGGGAAATGGAAATACAGACATCTCTGGCAACTGGTTTGGTTCCGGTGCAAACAATAGAGGAAACTCTGTTTCACAAGAAACTGATCAAACTGGATGTCTGTTGCTGTCTGGTGGTAACTTAAATTTATGGATTTTCAACCTATGCAGCCAAATCGAACATTATACATCAGTCGTGTGTGAGTGCCTTTAGGGTTTGCATTGAGACTAAACTAAGGTCTTCATTTTTTACAAAACACTTTTTTGGTCAGATGAAAAACTTTAGGCTGTTTAGTAAATCAAAATTACTGCTGTGTAAGATCTGGGCTCAAATAAAAAATACTAAAACCAATGGGAACCAATGTCAGCTAAGGTGACCTTCTACCTAAAACCACAATGTTCAGTCAGGAAAACCATCTGTTAAATAAAAGTCATCACTGGCAGATATGCTGTGTGTAGGGCTTACAGCCATTCCTGAGCCATATGGCTGGATGATGGCCAGGCTGCCCCCACATCTGAGACATATAATTGAGGGTTCTCACCTGCCACTCTTATGCACAAAAATGGAGTACTGAGGTCCCAGTTAACAGGGATGACATTGCAGGACACAACATGGTGCTATTTCTTTCTCTAAAAAAATGTTTTTTATCTAAAATAAAATGTTCCTGTTTTTCTTGGGCCTGTGTGAACTTTAGAAGGGCTGGCCCCAAATACACATTTTTAATATAATAGCAAAAATGCACAGCAGCCCAAACAATAGCTATATTTTTACACTATATTGGATTTAGCAAAGTTAGACCAATATTTGCACAAAGTGGGGAACCAGAAATCCTTTGGATTTTTTTCAAAAGTATTGGGACACCTGCCTTTACATGCACATGAGTGTTAGCCCGGGTTCACACCTATGCGAATTAGCGTTTCCGCACATCTAATTTGCATAGTAGGAGAATGTGACTGGCTCCCTATGGAGCCGGTTCACATATCTCCGGGGCGGCTGCGGTACGCACTGCACTGTGCGTCTTTGGCTCCATTTCAGGGCCGAATTCAGGCATAGAATCGGCCCTGATTCGTCCCTGAAACGGGGAACAGGGACGCACAGCACTCCTGTGCGGTCCGCAGCGCATTATAGTGTGAACCCGGGCTTAATGGCATCCCAGTCTTAGTCCGTAGGGTTCAATATTGAGTTGGCCCACCCTTTGCAACTATAACAGCTTCAACTCTTCTGGGAAGGCTGTCCATAAGGTTTAGGAATGTATCTATGGGAGTGTTTGAACATTCGTCCAGAAGTGCATTTGTGAGGTCAGGCACTGATGTGAACAAGAAGGCCTGGCTTGCAGTCTCTGCTCTAATTCATCCAAAAGGTGTTCTATCGGGTTGAGGTCAGGACTTTGTGCAGGCCCGTCAAATTCCCCCACCCCAAACTCACCCATCCATGTCTTTATGGACCTTGCTTTGGGCACTGGTCCAAATCATTTCTTGGATGTTGGATTATTGTGTGGGGTTGTTTTTCAGAGGTTGGACTTGGCCCCTTAGATCCAGTGAAGGGAACTCTTAAGGTGTCAGCATACTAAGACATTTGGACAATTTCATGCTCCCAACTTTGTGGGAACAGTTTGGGGATGGCCCCTTCCTGTTCCAACATTACTGCGCACCAGTGCACAAACAAGGCCCATAAAGACATGGATGAGTGAGTTTGGGCTGGAGAATTTGACTGGTCTGGAAGAATGGTCAAACATTCCCATAGACACACTCCTAAACCTTGTGGAAAGCCTTCCCAGAAGAGTTGAAGCTGTTATAGCTGCAAAGGGTGGGCCAACTCAATATTTAACCCTACGGACTAAGACTGGGATGCCATTACAGTTCATGTGTGTGTAAAGGCAGGCGCCCCAATACTTTCGGTGATATAGTGTATAGTGTAGAATATCTGGAATATCAAGCATATGGATTTATATTTTACAACCTATTAGAGTGGTACCTACACCCCCTACAAGGACAATAAATAGAAACGAGTTTTATCTTCATTTACACTTTTTTTACTGATACCAAACATCGGATCAAAGAAAATAGATTTTTTTATTCTAAAAAAGTATTATTATACATAAGTATTAAAATGTCACATACAATAATATAAAATAAAATACCTTGACAGACAAATCACTGCCTGACTCCTTTTACCCTTGTTAACAAAGGTTGTTTGTTGGTTGGTATAAATATCATCTCTCATTGTATTTTATATTATTGTATGTGGTATTTTAATACTTATGTATAATAAAAATACTGTTTTAGAATAAAAAAAACTATTTTCTTTGATCCGATATTTGGTATCAGTAAAAAAAATTTAAATGAAGATAAAAAACTCTTTTCTATTTACAGGAGGTCCCCGAATTACGAACCACCGACTTGCGAATGACTCCTACTTACGAACGGGAGTCGGCGGGCACATCAGAAAACATCGGAAAACGGCATTGAGAAACATCAGAAAACAGAGGAAAACGGCATCGGGAAACATTGGAAAACAGCGGAAAACAGCGGAAAACTACGTCTCTGCCATTCTGCGCATGCGCTTCCGACTTACGAACAAATCCGACTTAAGAACAAACAGGCAGTCCCTAACCCGTTCATAACTTGGGGGCTGCCTTATTGTCCTTGTAGGGGTGTAAGTACCACTCTAATAAGTTTTAAGATATAAATCAATATGCTTGATATTCCAGATATTTTCTTTGATCAGATGTTTGGTACCAGTAAAAAAAAAAAAAAAAAAAAAAAAACTATAAATGAAGTTAAAACTCTTTAGTATTTTTATTTAAAGTGAAATTGCCTCCCAAAACAGTTACACTTGGCATTGTGCTCTTAACCAAACCATTAAGCTACCACATGGCTGGTGTCATGACTGTTCACATGTGCAGCACAATGGCAACTGTAGATCAAACAGAAGCTAATATGGCTGTTTCCTTGGCTGTAAATGATTGGGAGGGTTAGTTCCAGTTTAAAGGACATCTGTAATTAATCATTGAGCAAAATTTGACTGTTATGCCTCGTACACACGGTCGGACACGAAAATGTGTGATAGGACCTTGTTGTCGGAAATTCCGACCGTGTGTAGGCTCCATCACACATTTTCCATCGGATTTTCCGACACACAAAGTTTGAGAGCAGGCTATAAAATTTTCCGACAACAAAATCCGTTGTCGGAAATTCCGATCGTGTGTACACAAATCCGACGGACAAAGTGCCACGCATGCTCAGAATAAATAAAGAGATGAAAGCTATTGGCCACTGCCCCGTTTATAGTCCCGACGTACGTGTTTTACGTCATCGCGTTTAGAACGATCGGATTTTCCGACAACTTTGTGTGACCGTGTGTATGCAAGACAAGTTTGAGCCAACATCCGTTGGAAAAAATCCTAGGATTTTGTTGTCGGAATGTCCGAACAAAGTCTGACCGTGTGTACGGGGCATTAGACTGATTTTTTTTTTTTTTTAAAGTGTACCTGTGCTGAAATAAACCAACCCCAGACCTTATGTGCAGGTGCCTAGAAGCTCCAGGCTTCATCTTGAGTTATCTTAGGTCCCTCTGTTGTGGAAATACTGGCTTCATCTCTTCCTGCCTTTCATTCTTCACTATTGGCCATCACACTAGGATTAAGGTGATGGCTTCTGTGATGAAGTCTGTATTTGCAAAATAGAGTACCCAGTCCTAGAGGTCAATGTAATTATTTTTATTTCCATATGGTTTCGCTTTGGCTCACATTAAAATCAGATTAAAATTGTGGATACACAAGCAAGTAAGGAATTTGAAGAATTAGCACATAAAAGGTTTTACAATAAGTACATATACTAAATCAAAGGGTACTGTATGAGCACATGGAAAACAAATTGGACTTATTTTTCAATTTCTGGAGTGGTGTTTATAAATGTGATTTTATTTTACGTATACGGTAAATTTAATTAAGTTAAAAACATTGTAATGTTAGTAGACAACAAGTAGATAGGACAAGATCAATATAACTTATATAATGTAAGAGCCAATGATTTATAGAGCCTTCTGCAGTGTAAAACCATATATATTAGTCTGCACTATAAATAGGTAAGGCAAGGCTCGTAATGGCTCTAGCTGGGGCGAATTATGCGGCAGACCCCTGGCTATATTTGGACGCTGCCATCCTCCCTGTTGTCTCGGTCTCTGGCCAGCCGCAGCCTTTGGACCGACAATGAGCCTCCTGGTTTTACTGTAGGAGGTGATTAGAATAAAAGAAATATTACAGTAGCAGATCTATGGGAAAATGGACAGCAGTCTTGGCCATAGATCTCTGTGTCTCCCTCTGACCATAAAAACAATTGAGCTTTAAAAAAAAAAAGAAATAAAGGAAGGCACTTACAAGAAATAATGGAGCCTGATACTGCAATGCATTTTTATTTGCATTCTGTTCTTCTGTAATATACTGATTGTTTGCCATGCTATCAATAGCCGGTGAAAACTTGCAGTGCAGCCATTTTTTTAAAATGTTCCTTCTATGATTGGATATTGAAATTGAACACAGCTTTACCTTATTTACTAAGCTCAGATAACATTTACTTTGCAAAGTAAACCTTCAGTTTGCTAAGTGAATGGTCCTCATTTCTATAGTAAATCAATCTCAGTGGGTTTGATTTACGAAAGGAGTAAAGTCTGTTCACGTAGGAAAGTGAATGTTTAGAGAGTTTGTATATGTGGTGAAGCTGTATTTACTTCAAACATCCAATCGCGAGGTAGCAAATATCCTTTTTTTATCCCTTGCACGTGACTGGGAATTGAAAGTAAATACCTGTTCATCCTCTTTACTAATATCCACTCTGCAAAATCAACCTACAGTTTCCTAAGGCCACTTTCACACTGAACACCGCCCTGCGCTAGTGGTAAAGTGCCGCTCATTTTACCAGCGCTTTACCGGCGCTGTGCGGGCGGTAGCGGGCGGTAGCGGGCGGTTTTAACCCCAAAGAAGTTAAAAGTGCAGTTGCTGAAGCGCTTTGCAGGCGCTTCGGCAGCACTGCCCATTGATTTTAATGAGCAGGACATTTTGGGAGTGGTGTGTACACCGCTCCTGCACAGCCCCAAAGATGCTGCTTGCAGGACTTTTTTTCCCATCCTGCAAGAGCACTGCCCCAGTGTGAAAGCAGTCAGACTTTCACACTGGGGTGGCTTGAGAGGCACTTTTTAGGTGCTTTACAGGCGATATTTCTAGCACTAAAACACCTGAAATGCTATGCTATGCTATGCATACTAGCTCATTATGCCTTTCTCTTGCAGTTTTTTTTTTTTTTTGTGGGTTTCCAACCACTTTAAATCAATCCCAATAAATACAGACATGTCCCACTGCCTGTACCACCAGAACTTCCCTGTCTGGAAGAGATAAGCTTGGTAACAGATCCAGGTCTGCTGATAAGGCAGGATAGCCAGCCCTCCTGTATTGGGCCCATAACCCTTCAGTTCAAAAGAGGGGCCCAGGCACCTGCTGAGCAGGAGGTCTGGCTGTACTGTCTTATTGGAGACACCAATCCTCTTCTGCAACCCCCTTGCAGCGCTGCCAGCTTCTCCTCTTCTTTCTCCCTCTGGCTGGACTGCAGAGGGATTGGTCCTAGCACATGTGCCCCTTCCATCTGCTGTCCGGGCCCCCCTGTGTGCCCCTTTCCCCTGCAGTACTCCCGGCTTCCTTCCCCTCCTGCCTGCTGCTGTGGGATTGAGAGCAGTGGAAGGGGCCGGTAAATGTAATTTACCAGCCCCTTGCATTCCTGCATGAACACAGTGAGCGATCGGTACCAATCACTCCTGTGTCCATTTGTCACTGAAGCATAGTAAAATGTGTTTACTATGCTTCCATTTGGGAATGAGCAGGAAGACCTCGGAGCGCTTCCTATTCATTCATCTGTACAGTTGAGGCTACAGAAAAAGGGACTGATAAATCTATGTCCTCAGTCACTTTCGGCCTGGGGAAGGGGGCCCTGTAAGGGGGCCCAGGTAGGCTGTATGGGGCCCCTTTGATTTTTAATAGCATCTCTGAACAGATCTTTACCTTGCAACATTTACTGGATTATCAGTTGCCTGTGCCCCCCCTCCCTCCCTATACTCTGTGGTTTCTTCTACCAACTTCTCCGCATAGGACATATAGAATCTACTATATATAGAATATATCTCTAATGAATATGGCTGTAGTTGTACAAAATACAAAACACTGTATTCTAACAAATAGTCTGCCTGACACCTGAGGCCCATTCAGGGGTAGACTGGAAACTCATGGGGCCCCCAGGAAATAGGAAATTATGGCGCCTCCAGGCTTACAGATGGCCGCTACAATGCAGCCATCTTTTTGACGCAACATTAATGTGGGCATACCCATGAGGAGGGGCACCAAGCTTGGCGACATGCAGAGTGGAAGGGGACTTATAGTTGGCGACCTAATAAAGGCATCAGGAGCCTCTCATGGGCAGGACCACCTTAACAGCATCATGGGCCCCCTACCAGGGAGATGTTAACTTGCCTCACGAATAGCACACCATGGCGAACAATGGGCATGACCAGTGGGAGAGTATTAAAGGAGGATTGAACAGAATCTGCATCTGCTGTACCCATAAAATTCAAATTACTGTGTCACAACTGATAATCTCACAGACAAAAATACATTTCAGTAAAAGGATCATTTGTTTTTAAAATAAATGTCTCCATTACACATGTTTTTATGCACAAAAAAAAAAGATATTTTCACACCACAAAAACGCACTCCAGATCTGTTCTGGATGAGTTTATGCATATGCGTTTTTAATGTTTTTGATGTGTTTCTGGATGCATTCCAGATGCTTTTTTTCTTCTTTTCCTGTTTTTTTCACTGACTGGGGTCAGTGTATGTTCTCCAGTGCATTTTTGATGCATTTTACTGCATTCCTGTACAGTCCAGTGCGGGAAAAATTTAGCATGTTCTACTTTTTTTTTTCTGGAACGGGCAAGCCCTGGAACTGACTGCACTGATATGAACTATGCCATTGGAAACCACATAACCTACTTTCCATGCAATTTTTATGCAAAAAAAAAAAAAGAACTAGCCTGCATGTGGTGTGAACTGGCCCTTACTTAGGCTACCTTACAGAAGAACTTAATTAAAACCAGCAACTGTCGAGACAATGAACACCTTGGTCAGGTCTATGTACAGTATAATGTACAGAGTATGTGGGTCAGGAGTAAGTAACAAACAAAACAAAACAACATATAGAGTACAGCAGTCATGATAAACATCACACTCACATCAGAGTCCTCCCTTACATCAAAGTCCCAACATTCTCCCTATACGTCAGAGTCCCCCCTTACGGCAGAGCCCCCAGAGTGGAACCTTCCATCAGTGTCCCCTTACACACACCTTTTCACCTTAGTGCTTGGTGTGGTAGGCAGCTGGCAGCAAAAGGCTTTTTAAAAAAATCCACTTGTTGCAGGCTCTGAACTGCGCAAGTGCAGTCATGGAGCCAGCTGAATAGTGTACTGCTATGGTTGGCTTCAGATTGGGCAGTGGGGCATGTGGATAAAAGCCATGCTTGATGTGTGCCATGATGTCACTGCACAGGTGTGCACGGAGACCTGCCCCGTTGCCTGATCCGAGGCCAAGCTCAGCAGTGCACCATTCAACTGCCTCCAAATGGCAACAAGTGGATTTTTCATGATCATTTTTCTCCTCTCTGTGGATGGTTGGCAACACAGCCGCTGATTGAGTGGCTTTTTTCCAACATGGGAATCAAAAGTATAGATTATTCCTGCGCTACCTGGGAAAAAAGGTGTATATACGGACAGCTGCGGACACCAAATGGGATCAAACAAAGCCCATGGGTGGAGAAAATAAAAAAAGTGGGTGCTGCGCTGACCTAAAAATGGAGTAAATTATCCTTTAGCAGTGTAAACTCAAAAATCATATGTAAATACACGGTGCCAAAGTGCACAATGTGTAACTTGTAAGGTGCTACTTCGTATTAAAAACGACAATATGTGTCCAATAAGGTAGTGCTAAACATACGCATCAATCCTCATATATGTGTAGCAAGCTCTATAAAAGTGCTATAGTGCTAAAGGTGAAAACCAATAAATATTCTATAAATATATACCCATGTAAACAAAGATCAAAAACAATTCCTAATGCAAAAAAAAACTAAATGACATATATAATGTGCAGTATAGTGCCAATAAACAAATTGTGCAAAAACCAGCATAGGATACACATAAGTGCAAACAACCCAAAAAAAATGCAAGATGAGTATATGGCCTATATGTTGGTCACTTCCCAGACCCTATCGCCCTCATCAAATATATCCTAATACACACTGGATGTGTGTCACATAATAAAGTGCAAATGAGCAAATATTGTGCAAAGTCCAACAAGTGTAAAGTGCAATAAAACAAATATGTGCAAAGTCCATCATAAATTGCAATCAGTGCAAACGACACAAAAAATGCAAAGTGAATAAGTGGCGTGTATATAGGTCACTTCCCAAACCCTTTTGCTTTTATTTAGTGTGTATTAGGATATATATGATGAGGGCGATAGGGTCTGGGAAGTGACCAACATATACGCCATATACTCATCTTGCATTTTTTTTGGGTTGTTTGCACTTATGTGTATCCTACGCTGGTTTTTGCACAATTTGTTTATTGGCACCATACTGCACATTATATATGTCATTTAGTTTTTTTTTGCATTAGGAATTGTTTTTGATATTTGTTTACATGAGTATATATTTATAGAATATTTATTGGTTTTCACCTTTAGCACTATAGCACTTTTATAGAGATTGCTACACATATATGAGGATTGATGCGTATGTTTAGCACTACCTTATTGGACACATATTGTAATTTTTAATACGAATTAGCACCTTACAAGTTACACATTGTGCACTTTGGCACCGTGTATTTACATATGATTTTTGAGTTTACACTGCTAAAGGATAATTTATTCCATTTTTAGGTCAGCGCAGCACCCACTTTTTTTATTTTATTTTTTCCAACATGTCTGTTCAACAGAAGTCGATTGTTAGATCGAATTCTGTTGAGCGACAGTGGGCACAAATGGATCATACAGTATACACACACAGTATACAGACACACACACACACATAGTATACATATACCCACAGTATACAGAAACACACAGTATACATACACCCACAGTATACAGAAACACACAGTATACATATACCCACAGTATATAGAAACACACAGTATACATACACCCACAGTAGACAGAAACACACAGTATACATATACACACACACACACACACAATATACATACACCCACAATATATAGAAACACACAGTATACATACACCCACAGTATACGGAAACACACAGTATACATACACCCACAGTATACAGAAACACACAGTATACATACACATGCACACAGACAGTATATACACCCACAGTATACAGAAACACACAGTATACATACACCCACAGTATACATACACCCACAGTATACAGAAATACACAGTATACAGAAACACACAGTATACTTATACCCACACACACAGTATACAGGGAGGGAAAAAAGTATTTTATCCCCTGCTGATTTTGTACGTTTGCCCAATGACAAAGAAATGATCAGTCTATAATTTTAATGGTAGGTTTATTTTAACAGTGAGGGACAGAATAAAAACAAAAATATCCAGAAAAACGCATTTCAAATAAGTTTTATAAATTGATTTGCTTTTTAATGAGTGAAATAAGTATTTGACCCCTTCGCAAAACATGACTTAGTACTTAGTGGCAAAACCCTTGTTGGCAATCAAAAAGGTCAGATGTTTCTTGTAGTTGGCCACCAGGTTTGCACACATCTCAGGAGGGATTTTGTCCCACTCCTCTTTGCAGGTCCTCTCCTAGTCATTAAGGTTTCGAGGCTGACGTTTGGTAACTTGAACCTTCAGCTCCCTCCACATGTTTTCTAAGTGATTAAGATCTGAAGACTGGCTAGGCCACTCCAGAACCTTAATGTGCTTCTTCTTGAGCCACTCCTTTGTTGTCTTGACTGTGTGTTTTGGGTCATTGTCATGCTGGAATACCCATCCACAACCCATTTTCAATGCCCTGGCTGAGAGAAGGAGGCTCTCACCCAAGATTTGATGGTACATGGCCCCGTTCATCGTCCCTTTGATGAGGTGAAGTTGTCCTGTCCCCTTAGCAGAGAAACACCCCAAAGCATTTATTTCCACCTCCATGTTTGATGGTGGGGATGGTGTTCTAGGGGTCATAGGCAGCATTCCTCCTCCTCCAAACACGGCGAGTTGAGTTGAAGCCAAAGAGCTTAATTTTAGTTTCATCTGACCACAACACTTTCATCCAGTTCTACTCTGAATCATTCAGATGTTCATTAGCAATCTTCAGACGGGCCTGTATATGTGTTTTGTTGAGCAGGGGGACCTTGTGGGCGCTGCAGGATTTCAGTCCTTCACGGGGTAGTGTGTTACCAATTGTTTTCTTTGTGACTATGGTCCCAGGTGCCTAGAGAGCATTGACAAGATTCTCCCGTGTAGTTCTGGACTAATTCCTCACCGTTCTCATGATCATTGAGGTGAGATCTTGCATGGAGACCCAGACCGAGGGAGATTGACAGGTATTTTGTGTTTCTTCCATTTGTGAATAATCGCACCAACTGTTGTCACCCTCTCACTAAGCTGCTTGGCTATGGTCTTGTAGCCCATTCCAGCCTTGTGTAGGTCTACAATCTTGTCCCTGACATCCTTGGATACCTCTTTGTTTTTGGCCATGGTGGAGAGATTGGAATCTGATTAATTGATTGCTTCTGTGGATAGGTGTCTTTTATACAGGTAACAAGCTGAGATTAGGAGCACTCCCTTTAAGGGAGTGCTCCTAATCTCAGCTCGTTACCTGTATAGAAGACACCTGGGAGCCAGAAATCTTGCTGATTGACAGGGGATCAAATACTTATTTCACTCATTAAAATGCAAATCAATTTATAACTTTTTGAAATGTGTTTTTCTGGATATTTTTTTTTTACAAACTTTTTTTATTAGGTACAAAAGGTGGTACAGAGCAAAATAACAAATATCAAGAGAAATACATAGAAAAATAGACTGTCTTACAAAAAATTATGTTTGTGTATACAGCGGTTGTACATTTTTGGTACATACATTTCAAGTGTTTTCTTTTTATTTTAATGAGTAGTAGATACAGACAATTAATTATTCCGAGTTCATAAACTGATTTGCGTGAGTGAACTAAGGGTTCCATTTTTTATCATATATATGTTTTGAATTATTTAGGGTGTAAAATATCTTTTCCATAAGAAGAATATTGTTGATTCTTGTTTTAAGTTGGGATAAGGGTAGTGTGGATGATTTCCAGTGGTATGCAATGAGCCAATGTATGGCAACGCATATTGTGTGGACCAGACTCATATGAATAGAATTTAGACCTGTGATAGGTGTGAATAAAAGACAGTTGGGAAGAGTGAGACTAACATTGTTTTTTGAAATAATGGATGCGAAACCTTCAAGATGTTTCCATATTTGAGAGACTTTGTCACAGTCCCAAAAAATATGTGTGAATAAAACCTGTGGCGATACATCCTCTAAAGCATGTATGAGGTATTGGAAAAATGGCATGAAGTTTGGCTGGTGTATAATACCAACGTGTGAAGAGCTTAATTGCTGTCTCTCTAATCGCGATTGATCTTGTGCATTTGAGAAGATTGGAAATGCAATCAGACCAATTTACAGAGGATAGAGTGATGTCACATTCTTGTTCCCATTTAAGCATATAGGGATGTTTATCTGGACTGTTGGTATTGATAAGATTTGAATATATTTCTGAAATTAAGCCTGCGGCTCTGGGAGAATTAATACAAATTTTTTTCATAAAATGTGTGTGAAATATTGAATGAAACTTGAAAGTAAGTATTATAGAAGTGTCTAATTTGTAGGAATCTTCTGAATTCGTTATTAGGTGTCTTATATTTTTCTTTTAGTGCTGCAAAGGAAGTGAAAGTAGAGTCTACCATAAGGCTCTTGAGAGTGGTTAAATTATTTTCAATCCACCATGTAAAATGTTCTGAGTCTTGGTCTACTTGTAAGAACTTGGGATCACCTACAAAGGAGGCGAGTGGGGGTGTGGTTGATATCATATTACATGTTTTACTATGTAATTTCCAAAGTTGATATGAATTAGCTACCACGAGATTGAGATTAGTTCATTTGTGGATTGGAACTTTGTGGCCCCATAGTAAACCAGCGATTGAATAAGGAAGAATTGAGTTGTTTTCAAAATTAACCCAAGGGATTTTGGAATTTTGTATGTGCCATTGGGCTAATTGGGACCACCTAGCTGCTAGATAACATATCCAAAAATCTGGAAGACCAAGTCCACCATTTTTTTGTCATTTATTTAATACTGTTTTGGAGATCCTTGATGAGTGTCTGACCATAAAAAATTGTTAACCTCTAATTGGAATTTGGTGGTCAGTGTTTTATTAAGCCTAGTAGGTAGTGCATGAAAGAAATATAATAACTTAGGTAAAAGAGTCATTTTTATAGCCGTTATTCTTTTCTGGATATTTTTGTTGTTATCATGTCTCTCACTGTTAAAATAAACCTACCATTAAAATTATAGACTGATCATTTTTTTGTCAGTGTGCAAACAAACAAAATCAGTAGGGGATCAAATACTTTTTTCCCTCACTGTACATACAGTATACAGAAACACACAGTATACATACACCCACAGTATACAGAAACACACAGTATACATACACACAGAATACACACTGTGTGTGTGTTTCTTCATGAGATTCACCATTCTAGCAATTAGCCTAGCAGGGTACTATCCCACATTACATCACCAGCTGTAACAGGAATCCATTTTGAGGTGGTCCATAGTAAAAGTTCAAATATGTGTATTTGCTCCATCAAGAAACGTAAAGTGGAAGTCCAGTCAAAAATGTTTTTTTTCCTATTAATAGTATGGTAAATATCTTTATCTTTGATATTATTAATTTTTTGGCTATTTGTTTAGCTTAGAAAGTCTTATCGAAGCCAGACAATCAGCTTCTTCCTGTTCTTCAACACTATCTCCCTTTATCTGAATTTGCTAAACTGTCTTTCACTTCCTGAAAAGGTTGTCAGTCGTTCTTAGACGGTGTGACTCCAGCATGAAAGGTGATTACTGGTTGGTTGTTGAATCTGTAAAATGGTAAGGCAGTCACTACAAAATAACTTTAATATCATTTTAGGTTAAGTGGGATGGAAAATTAGATTTTTATTACCACCTGCAGGGTACCTCAATTACCAACAGGGTTGTTTTCAACAAATATGTATTTACTAAATGCACAGGAATTGTATTGTCTCCCTGTAAATTCTATCTCCCTGTTCAGTAGTGCTTTGCGTTCAGTGGTTGGGTAATGGTGAAGACACAACAAGGAGCTAAGTGACTGTGGCTGAATATTAATTTACTGTAATGGCTTTGTTCATAAATTAAAAAGCAATGAATCTCCGCATATATATTCAGAAAATGTGCACCAGTTTCCCTGAATGCCCTGAGGGTGTCTGCCACTCGGAAGCATTTCAAGCGAAAATGAAGGACTGAATTTGGTGCACTTATAGGCAATTCCATTCTGTTAACTTCCCATGTAGATCTTTCTCATTTCAGTATCAATATACGATGTCATACTCTGTAGGCTGACAGGTTATCTACTGGCATATGATTGGTGGCTTTGAAAGAAAAAAAATATTATTCAATTCAGACTTGGTAAACTAGGGTGGATGGCAACGGAATGCAGCTTATTTATAAGACGACAGGGAAGAAGTTAAAAAAAAGTGTTTTAAAGTAGTTATGGTAGATTCTTTTTTTTTTACTTTCCAATCCACCAATAGTCCAAAGTTTTATGAATAGAAATATTCAGAGTGATGTTGACAAAATGGATTTTTGTTTTGAAATTACTGATTTTGCTGTTAGCAAAATTTCACAGAACCGCTCAATTTTCCTTATTGAGCCACTTAGCAAAAAATTGCTTGAAAAATAAACAACCTACTCTTTTTTCCTAGAGAGTTTGCAGGGTGGAGTAAAGTGATTATAAAGGTCAATTTTTTTTTATCATTAATATAACAAACATGTTATACTATGGTTTTGCACAGAGCAGCCCCAATCCTCCTCCTGTCGGGTCCCCCACTGGCGCTCCTTCCCCCCCCCATGCTCAGTGCCCGCAAGCTGCTTACTATGGGAGCACTCACTGCTCATCCCTGCCCTTCTCTCCCTCCTCACAGGCTGTGATTGACAGCAGTAATGGCCAATGGGTCCTGCTGCTGTCTCTGAGCCAATGAGAGAGAGAGCAGCAACGTTGCTCTCAGGCATAAAGCTGGATCAAGATCGGGCACGGAGGGCTAGGGGGGAGCAGCACATGAAAGGTTTTTTACTTTATTGCAGAGAATGCATTAACGTAAAAATCCTTTAACCTTTACAACCACTTTAAGTTCTAAGAGCAGCCTGAGATGTTGGCACTCAATATATATATATATATATATATATGCTGTTAGTTTACGTCACTGAAACAGTACTACTGCTGTACAAAAGATTGGATAAAACAGCACAGACACCTCATTTTTTAGTCTGTAGAGGGTCAGGAGCTACCAGATTGTCTATTATTAACCTCCAAGAACAAGGTCACCCTAAAGTATTGCTAGGTCATTATATACCAGGGTTGAAATCAGGTCTATAAGATAGACGGTCTAATAACCAATAGAGTTGACTGTTCGCCCATTCGACGAACACCCGAATTATGGGCGTGTTCAACCGTTTGTTGGGCCCGAAAAACGACCACAGTTCACAACGCCACCGCACAGTGCATTGGAAGCCCTGATTGGCTGAAGCAATGAAAGCTTTGTTAGTACACGTTTAACACAGTATATTTCAGTGCGTTAGTGCGCGTTTAAGGCAGTATATTTCACTGCGTTACTGCACGTTTAATGCAGTATATTTCAGTGCCTTAGTGCATGTTTACTGCAGTATATTTCAGTGCGTTAGTACACATTCACATTTAACACAGTATATTTCAGTGCCTTAGTGCATGTTTACTACAGTATATTTAAGTGCGTTACTGCACGTATAACACAGTATACTTCAGTGTTTTAGTGCATGTTTAACTCAGTATAGTTCACTGTGTTAGTGTATGTTTAATGCAGTATATTTCAGTGGGGGGTGTATAATAATAAGGGGGCGCTAATGATAAATATGTGTACCAATAAAGTGCTAGTGCTCAATATTTCATGATTAAATGCAAACAATTATTATTATTAAGTATGCAAAATGCATTATATCATAACCATAAGGGAACAATGAAAACAAAAAATAAAGTGCAATGTGCATCAATAAACAGCCAGCAGATATATCAAAAAACGTCCATAAATTGTGTGAAGTTTTCTGATCTGTTACACCATCACCACTGCCAAAAGCGATTTTGAATACAGCGACACCCAGTGAATGCAGGTATGTATCCTACTTACCAAACCAACATGACCTCTTTAATTAAGATAGGTCAGGTGGGGCTTTGTATGATAACGATCTATAATCTATACTGGTACCAAATCGATAGGCCAAAAGAAGCTCTGCCACAATGACGCTCAGAGAAAAAGGGATAAAGGCAATGCCATAGCGTAATTCCATTTATTTAAAAGAAAAATGTAAAAACAACAGGCCAAATGGCTGCTTACTTTAAAAGTGCCTTTCCTGGGCACTGAAGGTACAGGTTTAGCACTGTCAGGTCAGTTGGGAAGCATCCGCCTCGCTTGCTTGCGCTTGTTGTGGATCGGCGTGCGTTCCACCGCCTGGAAAGCTGAACCCGGAAGTGGCCGGAAAGGATAATGTGACTTGGATATGCCTCAACGTACATTTCGTCGTGATAAAGTCGTCAGGAAGCGTCCTGGTCACTGAATGGGTTGAGTTTTTATTCCCCCAGAAACAATGGGATTGGCTAAGTAGCTATTAAAGGACCAATGCCATCTAGTGGATGAATTTTTAAATTCAGTGGGAACAGTCAAATACGTAATAAAAGACTGATGCCATCTAGTGGATGGTAAGAATTACTATTGCCTCGAGCAAAAGTGAGCCCTGCTGTTCACACTTCACCTGGCTACAACATTAATAAAAATATAGATAACAGCAATTTCATTGACAGTAGGTAAAAATGTAAGCTATGATTTAAACTATTAGATGGAAATATGTCTAAATAAATATTAAACTACCTCTAATGACATAATAACATTATTGGTGATAACTAAATAGTATGTCTGATGCCATCTAGTGGATAACTTAGAAAACCAGTACCGCTTCTGGCAAAACCAATAGACATCGCTCTTACGTGATTGATCTGGCTTGCATTGTTGGTGAACATACTAAAAATGGATGGCAATAATTGTCTAAAGCTATTGGGCATATACTAAATTAGTTGGGTAAAACCATAAATAGTAACCGAACCCAATCAGTGCTTGAATTGTGTTATACCAAAAATGATGGTACAAAACCATTCAAAGGTACCTATTTTAGCATATGAGCAGATTTGATAGACCAAAGACTAGATCATAAACAAATCGTTTGTTAAGAAACAATTTAAGTCGACATCTATGTTGAGGCCTGCTAGTTGTAAAATGTCTAAATTATATAACGATTTTGTTTCATTTTGTGATACAGATTTTTTCAAATTTGTCCCTCTCCAATGTTTTTTTCCTTTATCGATCCCATAGAATGTTAGTAATGTGGGATCTTGGTTATGAAATAATCTAAAGTGATTGGATAAACTATGTTTTGGAAAGCCATTGATAATATTTGCTATGTGTTCATTGATTCTAACGCGTAATTTACGTGTAGTTCTACCTACATACTGTTTTGGGCACAGACATTCCAATACATAGGTAACATTTTCTGAGTCACAAGTGATTAAAGATTTCATTTTGAAAATGTGTTTAGTTACTATTGATTAAAAAACTATTAATTTTTCTTTTTGTTCTCTTGGAAGTTTTGCATGCTTTGCACCTAGTGCAGTAATGAAAACCTTCCCTATCCAGGAAGGTGGACAAGGTTTTGGGAGGGTCTGGAAAGTTGGGCGCAATTCTATTGCGTAATCCTGGTGCCCTTTTATAGATGAACTATGGCTTTACAGGTAACACATTTTTCAGATCTTTGTCTTTAAGAAGAATGGGCCAGTATTTTTTAAAAACTTTTCCTACCTCTTTATACTGGTGATTAAAGCCTGTCAAAAAGGCTGTATCTGCTCTAAAAGGTACTTTGGATTTTTTTGGCAGGAGGTCATCTCTATTCATAAGTAGAACTTGTGTTTGGCATTGCTGCAATGCCTGGGGTGAGTAACCTTTTTCAACAAATCTCTTGGTGAGGATGGAGGTTTGTGCTTCATAATCCCTTATGGTATCACAATTCCTCCTTAGCCTCATATATTGTCCCTTGGGAATTGCTGAAAGCCATTTGGGATGGTGGCAACTTTGTGTAGGTACATACCGTTTCTATCGGTGTCTTTAAAAAATGTATGTGTGGTAATTTTATTATGTGTGTTAGTTAATACTAAATCTGAATAGCTTATTGACGTCTTATTCCATACGGCTGTGAATTTTAGCCCATATTTGTTGATGTTCATCATTTCTATGAACTTGATTAGGCTAGTTTCAGAGCCCTCCCATAGTAACACGATTTCATCTATGTACCTCTTGTATAATTTGAGGAAGCCCACTGGTGTTTATAGATGTATTCTTGTTCCCATTTATTAAGTACTAAGTTGGCCACACTAGGGGCATAACAAGCCCCCATTGCGACCACTTTGATTTGAATATAATGTGTTCCCTGGTACCAAAAATGGTTGTTTGTCATGGCCAATTGTAATCTTTCTACCAGGTATTTTATTTGTGCTGATTTTAGCTGAGATTGTTTTTTCAAAGCCCATTTTACTGCTATAAGCCCATCTTGTTGTTTAAGGTTAGTGTACAAGGATTCTACATCCACTGTTACTGAAAATGTATTTGGATTGGTAGTTACTTTAGAGAGAATGTTTATGAATGTTCTACTGTCTTTGAGATAGGATTCGCCCCCCATCACTAAAGGCTGGAGAAATATATCTAAATATTCCCCAACCCTCGAGAAGAGAGAGCCAATCCCACTCAAAATGGGCCATCCTGGGGAATTATCTTTGGATTTGTGGACTTTGGGAACAATGTAAAGAACAGGGAGTATAGGGGCATGGGGGACAAGATATTTACCTTCTTTTTTGTCTAAAATTTTCATTTTAATTCCCTTTTTTACCCACTCAATGATTTCAATTTTTAATTTTGGTGTGGGTTCACCTTTTAATTTTTTTATAGGTAGTCTTATCACCAAGTAATCTAAGAACTTCATTGTTAATAGTTGTCCTTGGTCAATATCACCAACCCCCCCCCCCCCCCCCCCCCCCCGGTCAGCCGGTCTTGTTACCACATTTTTGTTTTGTTCCAATCTTCTAATCTCTTAATACCTTCCCAAATTTTAGTGTTACTTTTATATCTTTTTAGTTTTTTCACTTCATCCTTCCTGAACCATGTTTTTAAACACTTCTATGAAATGATGAGTACCTTTCTTTGCATTAAATACAGAGTTGTTTTTAAGCCCACTGTCTATATAATCATCTGCCGCAGTATGTTTTTTAATGTTTCGTTTTTTAGCACATTTTTTAATGTAATAGGTTTCAAACTTGTCCAGATATTTGTCCAGTGCAAATTTGAGTCCTTGAGGTAAAACTTCCATCTCCTCTTTAGAAAACTCAACTCCTGCTAAATTAAACAATCCTAAATGTAGTTGTCTCTCTTTCTTTCTCTTTCTACTTCCTCCCCTCGTTCCTCTCCTTCTAAATGTTTACTGCAGTATATTGCAGTGTATTAGTGCGCGTTTCACGCAGTATATTTCAGTGCATTGGTGCACATTTACTATAGTATATTTCAGTACTTTAGTACACATTTAACAGTACATTTCAGTGTATTACTGAACGTTCAACACAGTATATTTTGGTGCGTTAGTGCACGTTTAACACAGTATATTTCAGTGCGTTACTGCGTGTTTAATGCAGTGTATTTCAGTGCTTTAGTACATGTTTAACGCAGTATTATTTTGTGTGTTACTGCACGTTTAACGCAGTATATTTCAGTACAATAGTGCATGTTTAATGCAGTATAATTCAGTGTGTTACTGCATGTTTACCGCAGTATATTGCAGTGTGTTAGTGCGTGTTTAATGCAGTATATTTCAGTGCATTACTACACGTTTAACGCAGTATATTGCAGTGCATTGGTGCACGTTTAACGCAGTATATGTCAGTGTGTCAGTGCATTGGTGCACATTTACCACAGTATATTCAGTGTGTTACCGCATGTTTAACACAGTATATTGCAGTGCTTTAGTACACATTTAACACAGTATAGTTCAGTGCATTACTGCACATTTAAAGCAGTATTTTTCAGTGCATTAGTGCACGTTTAATGAAGTACATTTCAGTGCATTACTGCACATTTATGCTGTATATTCCAGGGAGTTACTTTACGTTTAACCCAGTATATTTCAGTGCGTTAGTGCACGTTTAACGCAGTATATTTCAGTGCATTGGTGAACATTTACTGCAGTATACTGCAGTGTGTTAGTGCATGTTTAACGCAGTACATGTCAATGCATTGATGGACGTTTTACTGCAGTATATTGCAGTGTGTCTATGTAGGGAGTACTCAAGTTAAAGTGCACAAACACCACTTTCCATTGATTAAAGTGCATCCACGTACACATTTGAGATAGGAGGAGAGAGCGGTGCCACTCTGAGTGTAGCATGTAGTTAAAAGCATCAAGTTTTTATTAGTTCATATATAACTCACATTTGAGTGGAGGTAAACAGGCATGTAAGTCAAATAAGCCACAGAGATCCCTTCCGTACAGCTGGGCAGGAGGAATCATCAGTCCCGGCCGCTCCGGTGGTGTCCGAGACTATGGGGCTGGAGGTGATCAGCTTGGTAAGCAGAGAGAGCATCAGCCGTGATGGACAGGGGGCGTGGTTGAGCTCTCGTTCGAAGCATGCATGCTCCTTCATCAGGCATAAGATGTGGCCATCTTGAGTGAGGTCTATATGGAGGGGGAGGGGGCGGTCCACAGGACAGCTAGGCTTAGCAGACCAGTATCGAATTCCCCACACATCTCCCACTAATTACAGTCATAAATAATACAAAGAATGCTTACATATATAAAAAATACAAAGTGTATATACTATTCAGTAATCTATTGAAATATACTTACAACTAGATGATTCATAGACATGACAATAAGGGTCCTGTTAAAAAATATATAAAAAATAAGAATTAAATTTAAAAATTGATAAATATTCTAAAGTACACATATTAAGCATATAAAAGAGATGTATGAGGCACAAAGGGGGGGGGGGGGGCTGAGGAAGGGGGAAGCAGCCAATGATAGATATAGTAGATATAGATAGTGGGCACATTAGATGTTACCCTTAACAGTATTAATTATCCCTATGCTCGGGAGCGTCTATGTACCATAGCGGAACTAACAGGGGGTTAATGGTATATAGAATATGTATAGTTAGCACATAGATGTGACTCGTTCTATCTGTAGTTAGTGGATAACTTAAAAATAGTTGTTATCCATTATATGGTATCTCACAAAGGTATATATGGGTTATTAGAAGATTGAGTGTATCTCAATATCCTTGTTCAGGACTCCCGGACTCAAACTAGCCAGAGTGTATATCCAGAAAGTCTCTCGCACAGGCGCTTGATGTGCCCTGATCTGGGGAGACTTCCGTGGACAGACTCCACCACCTAGACCTGTAACCCCTTAGTGCAGCCTTGGTGAAATTCAGTAAAGTGCCTGGGGATGGTAAGTTCACTGCCATCTTCAATGAAGTGTCTGTGCTCTCCAAAACTCTTCCACAGAGTTCGAGTTGCGCTGCATATATATAACAGGCCGCAGGGGCAGGTTAGGCAATAAATTACGAATTCTGAAGTTGTAAAATTCTCCAAGCTGATATGTTTTGCCCTTAGTGGTAAATTGTTTATGTCCATGTTTAAAGAATTTGCAGGTTAGGCACTTTATTTTTCGATATTGGTACATTCCTTTGATGTCTAAGAATGTAAGAGTGGGTGTGAGCTGGGCCCTGTTTGATATTAGTTTACTGGAAGCAATCATGCTTTTGATATTTTTAGCTTTCCTATATGTAATCTTGGGCTTGCTACTTAAAGTGGGTTGGAGGTGGGGGTTGTCCAGCAGTACCCCCCAGTGTTTGCGAAAGATGTCTTCCATCTTTTTATGTCATGCGTGGAACTGGGTAATAAATCTTGTAGTCTGGGGCGATACGGAGTGGATATCCCTTTTCCAGAAACTTTTATTTGAAAAAGTCCTCCCTGTTCAATGTCCAGGCAGGTGCAGTTATGTTTTAACCAACAGAATTGGCACTTAGGTATATTTGCTATGCACCTGGGGGGGTGGCAAATGGGAGGTGTCTGGGAGGCCAACAAGGAGAGGCAGACGTTCCCATGGCACTGTGAGGGGGCCAGCAGCATATGTGTCCACAGGCAAAGGTGGACATGGTCTGTCCTCAGGCAGGTTTCCTCTGTTTAGTGATGTTGCCTGTGTTATCCTGCCACAGCATGCAGAAGAGGTGGTGGACTGGCTTACTGAACCATCCTCATCCTCCGTTACCCAAGTAGAGACTAGTGCACAGTCCACTGCAGCTGCCAGAGTAGCTTATTCTGACTTCTTGTCCACAGCTACTCCTGTCATAGCCCCAGCATCAGGAATGAAGGGGTCAGCTGGGTTATTTAAACACAGCGTCAGCCACTTGCTCCTTGACGATGCACAGCTATTACTTAATTCAGATCTTGGTTCTGAGGTTGAGTAAGGTAGGAACATTAGCCTACAGAGAGGGGAGAACACTGGTAAACAACGAATTGGCAGTCATGTTCCCCCAGCCACAGCGTATTGCCAAGTTGTCTCCAGTGATAATATATATGATGGAGGAGATTATGATGACGAGGTCACTGACGTAACTTGGGAGCCAGATAGAGCAGAGGAGGAAAGTGAGGGTAAGCCATAAGCCCAAAGAGGCAGTCATCATGGAAGAGTCAAGAGCCACCCTATTCCACCACATTGTAGAGCTGTTATCTCCTGGCTTATTTCCCACAGCTCAGCTGTTTGGGTCTTTTTTAGCACATATGCAGCCGATCGCACTGTTGCAATTTGTAAACTTTGCCTCAAGCACATTAAGCATGGCAAAAACACCAATCATTTGGGTACCACATAATTGACAATTCCCACCACTCAGCCCATTGGCAAGAGCACCTGAAAGCCACACAAAAGGGATGCAATTCTGCTCCCCCTCACTCCTCACCTTTTCGGTCTACCCCCACTATACCTCATGACCTCTCAGCAGCCTCCACTGACAGGAATGATGGTATAGTGCAGGGTGTCTCAGATCCTTGCAGCACATCTACCAGTAGCACACCACCAGCTGTACACTATAAAAGGCAAACTGCTCTGCCTCACCTGCTGAAGCAAAAAAAAAAAAAATACAGTCACTGCCACCCACATGCCCAGCATTTAAACTCAACCTTGTCAAAGCTGCTGGCTTTACAATTCCTGCCTTTCCATCTGGTGGATTCTGCCCCTTTCCATGAATTTGCAGAATGTGCTGTACAACAATGGCAGGTTCCCAGTCACCATTTCTTTTCACGTAAGTCCATTCCAGCTCTCTACCATCAAGTGTCCTATAAACCACAAGTACCCCCTAAGCGTTCAAGGGGCTATTTTATAAGTCAGGCTAAAAGGTGCCATGCAGTGCTTCAGCTGGTCTGTCTAGGGGACAGGAGCCACACCGGAGCAGAGATTCTTGCAGCTCTGCAGGGGCAGACTCAGAGGTGGTTCACGAACGCCAGCTGGAGCCAGAAATGGTGGTGTGCGATAATGGCACAAACCTCCTGTCCACCCCTAGACAGGGAAAGTTAACACGTGCCGTGCCTGGCACATGTCCTCAATTTGGTGGGGCAGCATTTCTTAAATAGGTACCCAGGGTTGGAAGATCTGCTAAAGCAAGCCAGAAGAGTCTGTAACCATTTCAGGCGGTCATACTGAGTATCCTGGAACGCACGCCAGCGTGTTTGCGCTTCAGGCAGAAGGAAGGGGCGTGCCTGGCGTCACTTCCTCTGCGTCATCCGTCGCCTGTCAATGACGTAGGCGGTGGAGGGCTGGTCAGTGCCATATTGCTGGGGGTAACATAAAGAAGGTCAGGGAAATAGACGCTATATCCATATAAGCAAACCGCTGACCAGGCTAGATGAAACAAAATAGCCACCCGGCGCCTGCCTACCCACTTAGCCGCCGTCCAGGCAGTAAAATAGGTGGGACAGAGGATAGAGTGGCCCCCACAGAAAACTAATAAAATGAAAAATGTTTAAAAAAGTATATAAAAATATATAATATAATAATAAGAAGGAGTGGCATCTGGACACCAACGGACGATGATACCAAGGTAGAAGGATCACACTGTAGACACACACTGTGCATGCAAATCCCCATGCCTGCATGCCATAAATGTGCACCCACACCACTGACCCACAACTATATTGATCCAAAACTGTCATACGGGGAGATATCCATCGAGTGTGCATGGGTGCATCCCAAACAGGGATGCACCTAGCTAGGAATGGTGCTGAATTTTTTTTTTCTATTTTTTAGAAGCCATGAGCGGCTACTGAAGGGACTTCTATCCACCCTGACACCATGGACTGGGAGGGCCCTCTTGAAAACCAATTGTACACACCGCATGCAAGGTATGCCACTGCCCATAGTAAAGGTCTAGTTCTGCCCCTATAATGGGCGTTTTATCACTAATATTAGTATGTTTATTCAGTTGTCAATGGTCTGATTTGACCGCCCACTGGGCTGAGGGGCATAAGGGGGATGGGCCTTAAGCGTTCTGTCTGATTAACTGAAAGTGCATGTAGGCACACATATATAGGGACTGCTGAAGGAGGGTTCACTGCTGGGCTCTGAGGAAGAAGAGTTGGTTCCTTCGAAACGTGTCAGCTGGCAGTGACACCTGTCAGTTCCTCTATGACTTCTGGAGGGTTTCGCTCATCTTTGATTGCATGCTGCTAGTCTATGACCATTTACATTGTGAAATCTTCTACAATTGCTTGTGAGTAGTTCCTTTTTATCATTTTTTAAATAAATTTACATCCAAAAGGATAATGCACATGGCTGGTGCGCCCCTTCTTTCTTTTTCTTCTGTTTACATTGTATATCCCTGTATGTTGTGGTCGTTTTTTGAAACTATCGATGCTCCCCTCTAAAACCTCCGCCTGTGGAAGGGAATTCCACATCCTTTCCACTCTTACAGTAAAGAACCCTTTACGCAGTTTAAGGTTAAACCTAATTTCTTCTCATTTTAATGAGTGGCCACGTATTTTATTAAACTCCCTACCCCGGAAAAGTTTTATCCCTATTGTGGGGTCACCAGTAGGGATGAGCCGAACACCCCCCGGTTCGGTTCGCACCAGAACCTGCGAACGGACCGAAAGTTTGCATGAACGTTAGAACCCCATTGACGTCTATGGGACTCGAACGTTCAAAATCAAAAGTGCTCATTTTAAAGGCTAATTTGCATGGTATTGTCCTAAAAAGGGTTTGGGGACCCGGGTCCTACCCCAGGGGACATGTATCAATGCAAAAAAAACTTTTAAAAACGGCCGTTTTT
Source organism: Lithobates septentrionalis (assembly GCA_037952835.1). NCBI lineage: Eukaryota > Metazoa > Chordata > Amphibia > Anura > Ranidae > Lithobates > Lithobates septentrionalis. The sequence goes on from JBBDGP010000600.1 coordinate 1,562,882, forward strand.
TCGGGAGCAGTGATTTTAATGATGCTTAAAGTAAAAAAAAAAAAAGTGAAATATTCCTTTAAATATCGTACCTGGGGGGTGTCTATAGCATGCCTGTAAAGTGACGCGTGTTTCCCGTGTTTAGAACAGTCCCTGCACCAAATGTCATTTTTAAAGGAAAAAATCTCATTTAAAACTGCTTGCGGGTTTAATGTAATGTCGGGTCATGGCAATATGGATGAAAATCGTTGAGACAAACGGCATGGGTACCCCCCAGTCCATTACCAGGCCCTTTGGGTCTTGTATGGATATTAAGGGGAACCCCGCACCCAAATTAAAATAAGGAAAGGTGTGGGGCCACCAGGCCCTATATACTCTGAACAGCAGTATACAGGCGGTGCAAACAAGACAGGGACTGTAGGTTTGTTGTTAAGTAGAATCTCTTTGTAATTTTGAACGGGTACATTTTTAACGTGTTTAGCTCCAGCCAAAAAATCTTTTTTAAGCTTTTTGGAAAACATAGGGAAGGGTTATCACCCCTGTGACATTTGTTTTGCTGTCTTTCCTCCTCTTCAGAAGATTTCACCTCACTTTTTGTCCCAATGAAAAATGTTTTTTGAAAATTTGGGTTTTTTTGTGGAACAAGGATTGGAAAGCATCAGTGGAAAGGAGAAATTGTTTTCCCATATTAACCCTTACAGGAGAGAATTTCCCTTCCTAGGGGTAGATTTCATCTCACTTCCTGTTGTCTCCTTCCGTTTGCAAGTAGGAGTCGTTTGTAAGTTAGATGTTTGAAAGTAGGGTCCTGCCCTATATACTCAGCAGAAATTTGGGCCTTAGGTGTTGCTGTGGCCACAACACTGTAAGCCCTCACAGGGCCCTGCTGTGAAATATTAGATCAAGAATTGTAATTACATGCCCCTGTTGAACAGGAGCTGAAAAATTAGGCCTTAGGCACTGGTGCTGGTGCCACAACACTGCAACCCCTCACAGACACTCTAGTTGGAACGCAGGAACGAGCCCTGCTGCAAAGTATTGCATCAAAAATTGTAATTACACGCCCCTGTTAGACAGGGGCAGAAAAATTGGGCCTTAGGCACTGGTGCTGGTGCCACAACACTGCAACCCCTCACAGACACTCTAGTTGGAACGCAGGAACGAGCCCTGCTGCAAAGTATTGCATCAAAAATTGTAATTACACGCCCCTGTTAGAGAGGGGCAGAAAAATTGGGCCTTAGGCACTGGTGCTGGTGCCACAACACTGCAACCCCTCACGGACACTCTAGTTGGAATGCAGGATTGAGCCCTGCTGCAAAGTATTACATCAAAAATTGTAATTACACGCCCCTGTTAAACAGGGGCTGAAAAATTGTGCCTTAGGCACTGGTGGTGGCGCCCAGAACCAAAAATGTTCTTACAAGCTATCAGCGTGATGATTGAGGAGGAAGAGGATAATTACTCAGGGATAGTCACTCAGCATCAGCATAGGCAGTCTTTGAAGGGATCTGAGATTTCAAAAAAAAATATTCGGTTACATCAGCATCAGGTGCTTGGTAGCTGGTGGTGATCCAAGACTGATTCATTTTTATGAAGGTCAGTCGATCGACCGAGTCGGTGGACAGACGCACCCTGTGATCGGTTACCACGCCCCCAGCAGCACTGAATGTGCGTTCCGAAAGAACGCTGGATGCAGGACAGGCCAGTAGCTCAATTGCATACTGTGCAAGCTCTGGCCAGTGATCCATCCTCAAGACCCAGTAACCCAGAGGATTTTCGGTGGGAAAGGTGTCCAAGTCTGATCTTGCCCCTAGGTATTCCTGCACCATGTAAAACAGACGCTGGCGATGGTTGCTGGAACCGATCATACCTTGGGGCTGCGGACCAAAAAATTGTCTGAACGCATCGGTCAGACGGCCACCTTCTCCACCGCTCCTTCTTTGACTGACCGAAGCCTCAGCAACACGTTGTCCAGAAACAGGAGTTCGTAACCTCCCAGTCTCTGGGAACGCGTTGCACAGACCTTTCTGCAAGGCCTCCTGAAGATGTTTCATCCTCTGCTCCCTCTGCGATGGCAAGATAAGGTCCGCAACCTTACCCTTGTAACGTGGATCAAGGAGGGTTGCCAGCCAGTATTGGTCCTTCTCCTTGATATCATGAATACGAGGATCCTTACGCAGGCTTTGCAGGATCAGGGAGGCCATGCAGCGTAGGTTTGCTGAGGCATTCGGTCCGGAGTCCTCTGGGTCACTAAGGACGACAACGTCCGCAGCCACCTCCTCCCAGCCACGTACAAGCCCATGTGTTTTTTTAGGGACTGATCCCTTAAAGACTGCTGCTGATGCTGAGTGCCAGGCTCCACCTCCATACTGACACAATCTTCCTCCTCCTCCTCCTCCTCCTCCTCCTCCTCGTCCTCTTCCTGTGTGATCGGCGGGCACGCAGGAACACTGTCTGGATAAAGGGGGCCTTGAGAGCTAAGAAAGTCCTCCTCTTCCTGCCTCTGTTCTGCCTCAAGTGCCCTGTCCATTATTCCACGCAGCGTGTGCTCCAACAGGTGGACAAGGGGGACAGTGTCACTGATGCATGCACTGTCACTGCTCACCATCCTCGTGGCCTCCTTGAATGGTGACAGGACAGTGCATGCATCCCTGATCATGGCCCACTGGCGTGGGGAAAAAAAACAAGCTGACCCTGTCCTGGTGCCATAGTCGCACAGGTACTCATTGATGGCCCTCTGCTGCGTGTGCAGCCGCTGCAGCATGGCCAACGTTGAGTTCCACCTGGTGGGCATGTCACAGATTAGGCGGTTCTTGGGCAGGTTAAACTCCTTTTGGAGGTCCGTCAGCCGAGCACTGGCATTATATGACCGGCGGAAATGCACACAGACTTTCCTGGCCTGCCTCAGGACATCCTGTAAGCCCGGGTACCTGCCCAAGAACCGCTGCACCACCAAGTTAAGGACGTGAGCCAAACAGGGCACATGGGTCATTTGTCCCTGTCGGAGGGCAGAGAGGAGGTTGGTGCCATTGTCGCAAACCACCATTCCTGCCTTAAGTTGGCGTGGCGTCAACCACCTCTGAACCTGCCCCTGCAGAGCTGACAGAACCTCTGCCCCAGTGTGGCTCCTGTCCCCCAAGCACACCAGCTCAAGCACCGCATGGCATCTTTTGGCCTGCGTACTTGCGTAGCCCCTTGAACGACTATTGAGCACCGCTGGTTCCGAGGAAGAGGCCATGGAGGAAGAAGAAGAGGAGGGGGTGGAGGAGAGAGGTGTGTCACAATCATTAGCATTTTGGAGGCGTGGTGGCGGAACAACCTCCAACACTACTGCACCTTGTCCTGCATCCTTCCCAGCTGCCAGCAGAGTCACCCAATGCGCCGTGAAACTTAGGTAACGTCCCTGTCCATGCCTGCTGGACCATGAGTCAGCGGTAATATGCACCTTACCGCTGACCGCCCTGTCCAGCGAGGCATGGACATTGCCTTCCACATGCCGGTAGAGAGCCGGAATCGCCTTCCGTGAGAAAAAGTGGCGTTTGGGTACCTGCCACTGAGGAACCGCACATTCCACAAACTCACGGAAGGGGGCAGAGTCTACCAACTGAAAAGGCAGCAGTTGAAGTGCTAGCAATTTTGCCAAGCTAGCATTCAACCGCTGGGCATGTGGATGGCTGGGAGCAAACTTCTTTCGGCGGTGCAGCAGCTGGGGCAGGGAAATTTGCCTGGTACAATCTGACGTCGGTGTACCAAAAGCAGATTGCCCACAAGTACTTGGCTGTGACACACCTAATTCTACACCTTCATTCCTCTCACTGCAGGTCTCAGAGAGGACTGAAGGTCTAGTGGGGTTGGAAATCTCAGCTGATGAGGAGCAAGGAGAGATCCTCTTTGTTCTTTGGTGTGGGTCTTTTAGATACGCTTGCCAACGAACTGCATGGCAGGTCAACATATGTCTGGTCAAGCATGTGGTACCCAAGCGGGAGATGTTTTGGCCACGTGAGATACGCTTGAGACATATGTTGCAAATAGCAGCGGTGCGATCTGATGCACTCGTCTAAAAAAATGCCCACATCAAAGAACTTTTTGAATAACGCGCAGAGACTGCAGCGCCCTGCACATGTGGAGCTTTGGGGTGTGATGCAGTCAATGTGTTGCCCTTAGGCTGGCCCCTGGAGGGCATCCTGCCTCGTTGGTGATGTGCCGCCTCCTCCTCCTCCTCTCTCCTATCAGGCACCCACGTTGAGTCAGTGACCTCATCATCCCCTCCCTCCTCATCACTGGAGCAAACCTGGCAGTATGCTGCAGCAGGGGGAGCATGACTGCCAGATTGCTGTCCTTCTTGGGCACCCCCTCTGTCCGTGCTCATGTTACTGCCTTCATCGAGCTCAGTATCATCATCAGAGCCTTCCAAACGCCGGGCATCCTCCTGGAGCATGTACCCAACACTGTGGTCAAACAGTTCGAGGGACTCCTCAGGAGGACATGGTGGAGCTAGGGAAGGAGTCACTGATGACATTGAGCCGAGGGAAGAGGCCGCTGCTTTGCCAGACAAAGCACCCTGGGCATGAGTGAGAGAGGATGGGGAGGATGAGGACGGCTTGGTCATCCACTCGACCAAGTCTTCCGCATGTTGCGGCTCAACATGGCCAGCTGCCGAAAAAAAGGCCAAGCGTGTCCCATGGCCACGTGCTGATGAGGATGCACCGTCTCCACGACCAGCACTAGACACAGAGCCTGCTTGCCCTCTCTTATTGGCTTGTGACTGTCTGCCTCTCCTTCTTGGCCTTCCAGACATACTAATGGCCTGTAGCTGCACTAAGCTGGGATATATATATCTATATATATATATATATATGTACTTGTACTGCAGCTAGCAAAATCAACTGCTTGCCTGTAGTATGAGAACACCACCAACCTTCTACAGGTAGCTTTAGCTGAACACTGTGAGGTGGACGCACCCCACTAACTTGTAGGTTTAGCTGAACACTGTGAGCAGGACGCACTGCACTAACTGTAAATAGTCTAGCTGCCTGACCGTGGTACTAATAGGATCAAAAGAACACCAGTAATTTTCTTCAGGTAGCTTTATATACTGTAACAGGACAAGCCTGCCTGTCAGTAGGAAGATAACAGGAACGGATCTAGCTGAACACTGTGAGCAGGACGCACTGTACTAAATGTAAATAGTCTAGCTGCCTGACCGTGGTACTAATAGGATCAAAAGAACACCAGTAATTTTCTTTAGGTAGCTGTTAATACTGTAACAAGACAAGCCTGCCTGTCAGTAGGAAGATAACAGGAACGTATCTAGCTGAACACTGTGAGCAGGACGCACTGTACTAAATGTAAATAGTCTAGCTGCCTGACCGTGGTACTAATAGGATCAAAAGAACACCAGTAATTTTCTTTAGGTAGCTGTTAATACTGTAACAAGACAAGCCTGCCTGTCAGTAGGAAGATAACAGGAACGGATCTAGCTGAACACTGTGAGCAGGACGCACTGCACTAAATGTAAATAGTCTAGAAGATAACAGGAACGGATCTAGCTGAACACTGTGAGCAGGACGCACTGTACTAATTGTAAATAGTCTAGCTGCCTGACCGTGGTACTCATAGGATCAAAAGAACACCAGTAATTTTCTTTAGGTAGCTGTTAATACTGTAACAAGACAAGCCTGCCTGTCAGTAGGAAGATAACAGGAACGGATCTAGCTGAACACTGTGAGCAGGACGCACTGCACTAAATGTAAATAGTCTAGAAGATAACAGGAACGGATCTAGCTGAACACTGTGAGCAGGACGCACTGTACTAAATGTAAATAGTCTAGCTGCCTGACCGTGGTACTAATAGGATCAAAAGAACACCAGTAATTTTCTTTAGGTAGCTGTTAATACTGTAACAAGACAAGCCTGCCTGTCAGTAGGAAGATAACAGGAACGGATCTAGCTGAACACTGTGAGCAGGACACACTGCACTAAATGTAAATAGTCTAGAAGATAACAGGAACGGATCTAGCTAAACTGAATACAGTGTATATATATATATATGCAACACCTGGGATGCATATATATACACAATACACTGTAAGTGCAGCTAACTGATTGACTGTTCTGCCTAATCCATCTAACTCAAATCAAATGACACGGTCTCTCTCTCTGTCTATCTCTTTCAACGCCGGAACACACACTACACAGGGCCGCCGTGCAGGCGGCCTTATATAGTGTGGGGCGTGTACTAAATCCCCTGAGCCATAATAGGCCAAAGCCTCCTTGGCTTTGGCCAATTACGGCTCTCTGTTCAGGTGGCGCTGTGATTGGCCAAGCATGCGGGTCATAGTGCATGCTTGGCCAATCATCACCACGTCTATGGTCTACCTTTATCTAGATGGCAGCTCACCTCCTCATACAAGGTTAATAGATTGGTTTGGCAAGATCGATTCTTCATGAATCCATGCTGATTACTGCTAATGATACCATTTTCAATATTAAAATCTTGTATATAATCCCTTATCATCCCCTCCAAGAGCTTGCATACTATTGATGTTAGGCTAACTCGTCTGTAATTCCCAGGGATGTATTTTGGCCCTTTTTTTAAATATTGGTGCTACATTGGCTTTTCTCCAATCAGTTGGCACCATTCCAGTCAGTAGACTGTCAGTAAAAATTAGGAACAATGGTCTGGCAATTACTTGACTGAGTTCCCTAAGGACCCTCGGGTGCAAGCCATCTGGTCCCGGTGACTTATTAATGTTAAGTTTTCCAAGTCTATCTCTAATTCTGTCCACTGTTAGCCATGACAGTGCTTCCTGTGATGTGTCATGAGGATAAACACTGCAGTTTTGGTTACTGAAGCCCCCCTATTCCCTCGTGAAGACTGAGGAGAAGAATACATTCAATACCTTTGCCATCTCCCCATCCTTTTTAACCAGATTTCCTTCCTCATTTTTTATTGGGCCAGTATGATCTGTCCTCCTTTTTACTGTTTGTATACTTAAAGAATTTCTAGGGATTTTTTTTGCTCTCCTCCGCTATGTGTCTTTTGTGTTCTATCTTAGCCGCCCTAATTGCACCCTTACATTTCCTGTTGCATTCTTTGTAATGTCTAAATGCTGATGATAATCCCTCAGCCTTGTATTTTTTGAAGGCCTTCTCCTTTGCTTTTATATGCATTTTTACAATGGAGTTAAGCCATCCAGGACTTTTGTTCGCTCTTTTAAATTTATTTCCCAATGGGATGCACTGGCTCGTGCCCTTATTTAATATGCTCTTAAAGCAAACCCATCTCTCCTCCATGTTCTTTGTTCCTAAGATTTTTTCCCAATTTATATCTTCTAGCAAGGTTCCTAGTTTAGGGAAGTTGGTCCTTTTGAAATTCAGTGTCTTTGTATTTCACTTATGTTTCCTATTTGTGTGATTGATACTGAAGCTAATTGACCTGTGATCACTGTTTCCTAAATTGCCCCTTATTTCCACATCAAGTCTGTATTGTTGGTAATCAGTAGGTCTAGTAATGCTTTGTTTCTAGTTGGTGCGTCTACCATCTGACCCATGAAATTGTCCTGCAAGACATTTAAGAACTTGCGAGCCTTAGACGAATGCATGGTTCCCTCCGCCCAGTCTATGTCTGGATAATTAAAATCCCCCATTATGATGACACTTCCCATCCTTGCTGCTAATCCAAACTGTGATAGGAGGTCTGTATCCCCATCCTCCCTCAGGTTAGGGGGCCTATATGTCCCTTTAAGAGCTGTGGGCGGAAGTGGCGTTTCTCCATAACAATGCCCTGCATTGTTATAGAGATGGGTGGGGGCCATCTTGCCCTCACTCCTTTCTCCTCACTCCCTCTATCCTCTCCATACCCAGCAAATGACCGGACCTGATCGCCTCCGCTACGGCTCCAGTAAGTGGCGGAGGGCACCGGGGCCCTCTCCCGCCGCCGATAAAAGTGATCTCGTGGTGAATCTGCCACAGAGACCACTTTTTTCTTGTAGCGGACCGCCCGCTGAAGAAGAGGATACCGGGGTTATGGCAGCTAGCTGCTGCCATAACAACGATATCCTCCTTCAAACAGCTGCCGTAAAACTGCGGCGGGCGGTCTGTAAGTAAGTAAACTAACAACTAGCTTCCCGACACTAATACTCAACAATACACAGGTACTCAACAATACAATACACAGGTACTCACAGCCCATGTGTATGTAGCCATGCTTTGCTAAAATAGGCATTACAGTTGTGTTGGTTACAAATGAGTTTGGCTCCCTCTAGTGTCCTTTGTATGCTATTAAGACTTTGTTTAGCTTCTGTGAAGCAGTGTTACAAAGCATTGTGGGAGATGTAGTTTAATGAGGAAGTGACTCATATGTTAACTTAGTTTGGGAACTACTAAACCCACAATGCCAAGTCACAGGACCCACAAGGCCATGTTACTGCACTGCATGCTGGGAGCAGTAATAAAAGGGACAGCGTGGCCATATTTCGGCCTCTTGGGACGCCATTCAATACCTGCCTGCAGTGAGGTCTGTGTGTGTGACCGGGAGTCTGTGGCCTGTGAGGCGCGGAGCGGAATCGATCAGCCTCTGAGGTGTTTCAAAGCACAGTCAGCTGGACCAGCGTGCGGATGGACCGGAGGACCCAAGATTTCTGGAGGTTTCTTGCATTACAGTCATCAGTCATCAGAAGGAGCGGTGCGGAGTGACGGCGCCAGCTTGGATCGGACTGAGATATCAGGAAAAGAGCCTTACAAACTTCTGGGCCTGTTGTGGTGAGCGGGCACTTGCACATATCAATATAGTGCACTGTTGCCATGTGTGTTAGTTACAGACTGCTGGTGAGACTTGTAGTCCCACAGCAGTGATCTCACTTATCCATAGGCTGCATACAGTGGAACTTCAGGGTTTGCCTTCCATGTGCTATAAAGTTAATGCTGAGTTGTACCCACTGCTAAGGATAAAGTATTACAAGTGCCTTATATGTGCAAGTACACAATCACCAGCGCATGATTTATCCTACAATTTGCTCTCTACTTGTTTCCCTATTTGGATTTACAAATACTGCAGTCTAATACCATAAGCTAGCTGAAGATCAAGAAGACAAGGGACTTTTATCATCTTCTATAAAGCATCACAGTTTGCTTTGCATTTGGAACATTGCATTACAACCTAGGGGGAGCCCTTGAGTACAGGAGATATATATATATATATATATATATATATATATATATATTGTATTGTACTGTTGCATGTTCATAACATTATACTGCAAATTTGGGGTGTGTGCTTTGAGGTTTCGGTGGGAAGGTGCTTAATATAAGTTTTGGAGTATATATTGGGCGTTTATCCCATTGTGCACCTGTCTGCATACATCCATTAAGGTAACTATTCGCTCTATGATTCTCAAGTTTATATTTTATGTTATCAATTGTCACTTATTGTTGACGTTGAATTGCACTTTCTTTTATGTTCAACATCTGTTACAGTAAATTACTTAAAGTGGATGTAAACCCGACATTTTTTCTTTTTTTTTTTGTATATCATACTGTAGAGTATAAGATTTCCTATCATTTGAGTCCAGTCTTGCCACACACAGTTAATCCATCTCTGAGCAATCCTCTTTTATTGTTCAGTGAGATAAATCTTGACAAACTGAGAAAAACTTTGTCAAATCCTCCCCCTTGCTGTGAGTGACAGGTGATTTACATATCTCGTGCACTAGCCTAAGACATGCATTATTTTTTAATTCCCACCCCCACTCCTTACTTCAGCAGCTCTGCAAGGATTGGCTGTTCCACACCTCAGCATGATTTGGCATGAGAGCATTTGGTGGTGCGGGCAACAGGATAGGTAAGGATTCACTTACTTCTTTGCAGGTACTTCGTTGTTTAAGCGGCAGGATGACTTTGCATTAGCAGTAACAGGAACAGCCTCGGCGAACCACTGGACAACTCCTATCTGCTTCTCAAAGCAGGCCTACTATTGCTTGATGAAATCACATTTTTCACTGCTAAAATTACCTAAATTCTCCAAATTACAGCACACAAGTTCCCTACAGCCTGTTGGTTTCCAGTATAGTCTTGGCCATGAACTCATCATTGGGAAAGGCATAGGACTGGCATCACTAAATGGCATCACTAAATGGTGGACCACGTGCCAATGCGGACCGTGTGACATTACCATTTATGTAGCAGCTTTTTCTTCCCCCTTGCCATCGCTCTATAATCCTCACAGAGACCGACAGTGGGAGACGGGACAGTTCTGGATGGAGGGCGGAGCTGCCTGAAGTTAGCAAGCAGGTGATTGGCTGCTAGGATGATGGACGGTCCTATCAACCAATCACCATCTTGCAACACCCGCCCTCCATACAGACAGGCTGAGCCTCCCTCCAATCTTCGGTCTGTGACCCCTTTCACGCTGAGGAGGTTCAAAACTACCAGTAAAACACTGAGCACTTTTGAAGAGCTTTCCATAAGGCTACTTTCACACTGAGGCGGTTTACAGGCGCTACAGTGCTAAAAATAGCGCCTGCATAGCGCCTGTAAAGAGCCTCTCTTGTCTCTTCAGTGTGAAAGCCCGAGTGCTTTCACACTGGAGCGGTGCACTTGCAGGACGGTAAAAAAAGTCTTTGCATCTTTGCAGTGCTGTAGGAGCGGTGTATACACCGCTCCTAAAGCGCCCCCGCCCATTGAAATCAATGGGGCAGCGCCGCTTTGCCAGCGGTTTTAACCGTTTTTCGGCCGCTAGCTGGGGTTAAAAGTGCCTCGCTAGCTGCCGAATGGCGCCGCTAAAATGACGGTAAAGCGTCGCTAAAAATAGCCGACACCCGCTCACCCAAGTGTGAAAGTAGCTTTAATTTCAATGGAGATGGGCGTTTTTTCATCGCCCCAGTGTAAAAGCATTCATTGATTTTAATGGAAATAGGTTTTCGTGAGCTTTTCAGGCGCTTTTTTTTAGCATGAAAGCACCTGAAAAGCGCCTCAGTGTGAAAGGGGTCTAAGGGTACTTTCGTACTGAGGCCGTTTTCAGGCATTTTAGTGCTAAAAATAGCACCTGAAAACTGCCTCCCATGCCTCTACAGTGTGAAAGCCTGAGTGCTTTCACACTGGGGTGGTGCGCTTGCGGGACGGGAGAAAAAGTCCTGCAAGCAGCATCTTTGGGGCGGTGTGGGAGCGCTGTATACAGCGCTCCCACACCGCCCCTGTTCATTGGAATGAATGGGCAGTGCTTCTGAAGCGCCTAAAAAAAGCGCTTCAGAAGCGCGGCAACACAGGCGCTATTAACCCCTTCTTCGGCTGCTAGCGGGGGTTAAAGGCACCCACTAGCAGCCGAAAAGTGCTGCTAAAATGCTTTACCGCTAACGGACCTGCCACCCCAGTGTGAAAGTACCCTGAAGTAGAGTTGCTGAGGGCTGTGATGTGATGGTCTGAGGACATCAAAGTGGGGGGGGCTGGGGGACTGTAATGTGTGTGGGGGGGAGGAGCTGTGGACATTAAAGGGGGGGCTAGGACTGTAATGTGGGGGACTAATGACGGTAATTTGGAGGGAGCTGAGGACATTAAATTGGGGGGACTGAGGACTGTAATGTGTGTGTTTGTGGGGGGGCTGAAGACATTAAATTGGGGGAGGCTGAGGACTGTGATGTGGGGGGGTTGAGAAATGTAATGTGGTGGGGGGGCAATGAGGGCAGTAATATGAAGGGGGCTGAGGATAGTAATGTGGGGGGGGGGGGGGTACTGAAGACAGTAATGTGGGGGGATAATGTAAATAGGGGCAGGGGACAGTACTGTCGGGGGGTTGATGTTATGGATGTGTGAGAACATTACTGTGGAAGGGGGTGATGTAAAGGGGGACCTGTGGACACTCATTAAGAGTGAGGGGACTCTGATGTGCACTGGGGACGCTGATGTAAGAATGGGTTCACATCTGTGCATGTGCATTAGGTGCACATGTTGTGGGTAGGTCAACCCATTTTAATGGGCTGCACCACCAGCAACACGGAGGAAGAAGTCCTTGACCTTTTTTTCCAAAATAGTACTGGACCAAGCGGTTTGGCACATGCAAACTCTGCTGGAAGAAAATTTTTGTGACCGGACCTCTGTGAATTTTAATTCAATACCCCTGGCATAGGACATGGAATTTTCACTGAGGTAGGTCCCAACTGAACACTAATGATTGGGGGGTACTTTTAGAATCCCACTGAACTGACAATAGAAATCTTTTCCTCTTACAGACTGAATACCAATGATAGGGAACCATTCTGATCACTGACTCTGGGGCATTTATGGCTCCCACTGATGCCAGGGCATTTATTACTGTCGCAGACTACAGGAGTAAATGCTGGGGGCTTTTATTACTCAACCTCCGACGTAGGGGCATTTTTTTGCTCCTACTGCTCAATGACGCCATGGCTTTTTTTTACTCCCACTAATGTCGGGGCATTTTACTACCACTGATGCTTTTTTGTTCACATTAACACAAGGGAAGCTTTTTGTTCACATTAATGCTGGGGCACTATATTACACTATATTACTTCTACTGATGCTGGGACAATTTTATTCCCACTTACATAAGGGCCCACTAACACCTCTGATACAGAATTTTTTTTACTCCTACTGACCACCGAAGCCAAGACCTATTTTTTACCCTCACTGATGCCAGGGCATGTTTTTACTCTCCTCTCACACCGGGGTATTTTTTTTTTTTTACTCACACTGGACACTGGAACATTTATTAGTACCATAGACCATGGACATGGAGTTTTTTAACTCCTACTTGCCAAAATCTGCCCCCCCAACAAGTGTGAGGGGCAGTGAACTCGCCCTTTGTTTAAAAAGTTTGAGCACCTCTGTTCTAGGCACTAGACTAGAAACAAAGGTATTTTTTTAGAGCAGCACTGCCCTCGTGTGGTATAAACGGACATATGGTCCTCATCAATATCTACTTTTCCTTATGCTTACAGATTTGTCAGAATTAATCTTTCTGCATGCCAAATTTCTACATTTATGTCTTTCTATTTTATATAATTTTGATTATTATTGCAAAAGTAATCTACATACGTTTAGAACCAGAAACATAACATATTAATGGAAATTAAATATATTAGAGGACATGCAGCAGTTCATCAGTCAGATAAAGGTAGCAATATTATTGTTGGTCTGCAGCACCCGAATGTATTTAATTTGCTCTCAAATAAGGGACATTCGCTCCAAATAAGGGATACTTTGGAGTTTTGCCAAAGCCCAGAATGTACAAGGAACATGGACTTCTCTCCTAAGTTGATATTCCTCCTCTATTGGTATCCCTCCTCTATTTTAGTGCTAAGTCCTGGCTCCTATCATTCAGCTGTCATCTGCCAAAGCCTCTACTGCCCACTTACATTCTGGCATTTGACAATTGGGGGGGGGGGGGAGGTTGGCACCAATAGGCATTGCATAATCCTGACTTGGGCAGAAGTCAAGGTGCCATAAGCAATTTGGGCCTGGGATGCCAGGGGCTCAATAGGGACACAGGAATTAGTTTGACTAAAGCCTCATACACACGATCGGATTTTCTGACGGGAACTGTGTGATGACAGGCTGTTGGCGGAAAATCCAACTGTTTGTACGCTCCATCAGACAATGGTTGTCGGATTTTCTTCTGACAAATGTTGGATGGCAGGCTTTAAAATGTTCCGTGGACAAATGTCTGTTGTCGGATTTTCCAACCGTGTGTACACAAGTCCGTCAGACAAAAAGTCCAAAGTACAAACGTGCATTCTCGGAAGCAAGGACGAGCCAGAAGCAGTCGGTCTTGTAAACTAGCGTTTGTAATGGAGAATTAACATTCGTGATGCGAAAAAGTATGAAATCTCGAAATGCAGCGCACAATTCTCTTCTTCTTTAATGGGATAATAATGAGGCTGCTTTGCTGGTGATACTGATGGAGTTATTGCAAACAAATTTTCAAAGGCTTTTTTTAAAGGCGATGTAGCGAAGGGACCTCTGGAAATATACTGGGTCTCCCTTACCTGTTCAGAGGCTGTCCATTTTGTTTCCAGCCCCAGAAGCACCCAGACAAATTCAGGTTCCAGTCTAATGCCCCGTACACACAGTCGGATTTTCCGATGGAAAATGTCCGATCGGAGCGTGTTGTCGGAAATTCCGACCGTGTGTGAACTCCATCGGACATTTTCCATCGAATTTTCCGACACACAAAGTTTGAGAGCAGGATATAAAATTTTCCGACAACAAAATCCGTTGTCGGAAATTCCGATCGTGTGTACACAAATCCGACGGACAAAGTGCTACGCATGCTCAGAATAAATAAAGAGATGAAAGCTATTGGCCACTGCCCCGTTTATAGTCCCGACGTACGTGTTTTACGTCACCGCGTTTAGAACGATCTGATTTTCCGACAACTTTGTGTGACCGTGTGTATGCAAGACAAGTTTGAGCCAACATCCGTCGGAAAAAATCCTAGGATTTTGTTGTTGGAATGTCCGAACAAAGTCCGACCGTGTGTACGGGCATAAGCCTGGGTTCACACATATGCAAACACAGGCATCGCATTGCTGTGCCGATCACATGCAATGTCTGTGCAATGCAAATTCAGCCATATGCCGCGTACACACGATCGGAACTTCCGTCAGAAAAAACTCTGATGGTTTTTCAAACGGAATTCCGCTCAAGCTTGCCTTGCATACACACGGTCACACAAAAGTTCTCTGGACTTTCGAGCGTCAAGAACGCGGTGACGTACAACACTACGACGAGCCGAGAAAATGAAGTTCAATGCTTCTGAGCATGCGTCAAATTGTTTCTGAGCATGCGTGATTTTTTGCGCGTCCGAATTGCATACAGACGAACGCATTTTCGGATAGGAACTTTTCCCGACCGAAAAATAGAGAACATGCCCTCAATCTTTTGCTGGCTGGAATTCCGCTAGCAAAAGACCTATGGAGCATACACATGGTCGCATTTTCATACAAAAAGCTCTCATCTGAGTTTTGCTGGCGGAATTTCCGATCGTGTGTACGCGGCAATGCAGTTGTATGGCTGAACTCGCATCGGATTCTCACAAAAACGGTGCAAGAACCCCCCCCCTCCTGCACTGTTATCGGATCGCATGGGTGTTCACACCCATGCAATCCTATTCCTGTCTGAATTCACAGTTCACACTACGATCTGTGAACTGATCTGGGGGTGTCATTAACTTTGTATTGACACACGCAGCAGTTCGCATAGGGCCGTGTGAACTGCCTACGAGGCAGATGCGATGCAGGCACCGGCACTGGAATCGCGCTGGTTCCCGCATCGCAATAGTGCGAACCCTGGCTTAAGGTCTTTTTAAGATTTATCTTGAACAAAAAATGCAGGGAGGAGGGTTGAGGGTGCAGGATTCCCAAGGCACTCACAAATCTTTGAGGACAGCTTTCTGAATACCTCATCCCAGTAGTATTAGATCCTGAAGGAGCAGCCTCAAAAAAACGCTGATAAAGAGGGGACAACCAGTAAATCTGTAACCCTATGCAAGCAGTCACAGTCCTTAAGCAGCAACCTCTGGCATCTCATCCTCAAAAACGACTTCCATACCTGGAACTACAGGAGCAACACCCCATCGTTCCAGCCCAGCATCCACAGGCAACTTTCCTTCAGGATCTTAGCCCATAGCACCTCTTTGAGGCCTAGTAGCAGTAGCATCATGTTTCCCCTGGTGGGGGAGAAACCCCAGGGGAGAAAAAGACTGGTCAGATCCTCTCAAATATATATCTTTTCCCCAACCACACTTTCAGGGTCATAACTCCAGTGGTTGGTCTTCCCACTCTATTGCTGGAAAATCTCTCCAGCAGAAGGTAGGAGCAATCAGCCATCATGTTTAGGGAAAAACCTGAGCAGACCAAAAAGATAAATTGCAACTTAACTGGCTACAGCGAAGCCATATACTAAATTTAGCTAACCCAGAGTAGGGGCACTATATAACTTACATAACCTGCACATGGGCAGAAAAAAAATGCTGCCTTTAGATGCATTTTTTCATTTTTTTTTTCATAAGTTTTTATTAAAGGTGAATAAGACATACAAAGATATATCATTTCGCAAATGTTGTCAAAAGTACAGCATGAATTAACAAGTAGTTCATTTAAACATATGAACTTTTAAGTTCCTACAACTAGCATATGGAGCCAAAATAATGAAACCGGTTAAACATTTTAAGGATAATTCAGCATCAAGAAGTATTTACCATATGCAGAGTTAGATTAACAGATTTTTATACATATCCTTATGCTATGTTAGATTTTATGAATATTATTTTTAATTTATTATTTATTTATTTTTTTGGCGATATTATAAATTGTAGTTATAGATGTAGAACGTAGCTCAAGAAAAGGTATATAAGTAGAGAGGTGGATCAAGAGGGGTATGGAGGAAGGAAAGGGAAGGAGGGAAGCAAAAAAGGAGGGGGGGAGGGTAGTTCCAGACTCTCTCTCTCAAGCCACGTTGCAACAGATCAATAAAGAACTAGTTTGGGTTAAGAGCATAAGAAGTGGGTATGTTGGTCCTGATTATCCTAGAGGATCATGAAAGGGACCAGGATAGGTAGCAACAGGTAAAGTGTTTATACTTTTCTATTTTGAGTAAAGGTGTTATGATGAGAAAAACTCATCCGTCGTTCACTTGATATACCTCTGTTGTTTTAAAGTGTTGCCAACTGTACCATGTTGATGTAAATTTGGGTATCTTTTCATGTGAGATACTGATAAGTTCTTAAATTTTTTCTATATTGTTGATTCTACGATACCACTCCTCTTTTGTTGGGGCAATTGGAGAGCACCAATGGCATGGGATGCAGTGTCTTGCTATGTTTATCATGAACATTGTTAGTGATTTAAGATATCGCTTTTTGGGAATGGTGGTATGATGAAGCAGGTATACTGCAGGAGAGTACTCTACATTATCAGATGTGAAAGAGAGGATAGTGTCATGTACTGTCTGCCAAAATGCTTGGATTACAGGACACGACCACCAGATGTGGAGCATTAATCCTTCTGTAGCATCACATCACCAACATCTGTTAGGAACTGTGTTTGAAAATTTATGAAGCAACGCAGGGGTTCTATACCATCTCGAAATGATCTTAAATCCACACTATTGGGTGACTATATTAAGAGAGCCCTTGTGAATGTAGGAGCAGATTGTTTCCCATTCAAGGTCAGTGATTGTTATATTTAGATCTTGCTCCCATGCTGAGCATGCATCACTGGAGAACACGGTTTGATCATTAAATAGGGAGGAATACAAGACTGAAATTAGATGTCTTTGGGGTTTTTTTTTTTAGAGCAAAGTTCTTCCAAAGTGGACAGGTTTTTCGTCCAGTATTAAGTGGTTTCCTTCCTGGATAGAAAATGTCTCATTTGTACGTATGTCCAATGTGATATTTGACAATTTAACATTAAGGTCCTCTATTGAAACGAGTATGCCTTTGTTAAGCTTGTGTGTAACTAGTACATCTGTATGGGGCCAAATTCGTACAAGGAAATTGTCATTAGTGCCCGGGGGGAAGTCTGGGTTTGCACGCAATGGGGTAAGCGCACTTAGCCAGGGAGTGGGATTAGTAGCTTTGGTCGAGTTATGAAATACTTTGAGGGTGTAGCCATGGTACTGATCTCAAGCTTTGGGGAGTGATTGAGTGTTCTAGGGTGACCCAGTCTTTTACAGTGTGGTGGATGTTCCAGTCCACAATGCGGGCCAGGTGTGTTGCCCAATAGTAGCGTAGTAGATCAGGGAGCGCCATTCCACCTTTCTGTTTTGAAAGAGTGAGTCGATCAAATTTGATTCTCGGTGTTTGTTTCTCCAGATGAAGGAGGAGCAGGCTTCACGGAAGGAAGAAAAGAATGAGGATGGAATGTGGATGGAAATGGTTTGTAAAAGATAGAGGAAGCGGGGAAGAATGGTAATTTTGAGAAGAGAGGCTTTGCCAAACAAAGAGACATTGAGAGCGTTCCATTTTTTAAAATCTTCTCTAATTTCCTTTAGAGCTGGGGCAAAGTTGTCTTGAAAAAAGGTTAGAAAGGGATTTTGGAATTTTAATTCCAAAATATGTAATTTAATCCTTGGCCCATGAGAAGGGGAAATTATTTTGACATTGTGTAACGGTATCCTGAGGTAATGTTATGTTCAAGGCATTAGATTTTGAGCAGTTTATCTTTAGGTTAGAAAAAGTCTGGAAAAGTTTTTGGTCTTTTAAGAGGTTTGGTATAGAGATGTGCGGTTCAGATAGAAAGAGCAGGAGATCATCAGTGAATGCTGCGAGCTTATACATTGTTTTTTAATTGTGATTCCTTTAATATCTGGGTTTAGTCTGATTCTGTTTAGGAGAAGTTCAAGAGTAAGGACGAAAAGAAGCGGGGAAAGGGGGTAACCCTGTCTAGTTCCGTTGTGGAGGTGGAAGGCATCTGACAGGTGACCGTTAATGCGTACTCTCACAGTAGGCGTTGAGTACAATGCTCTTATGTATGACAACATTACATTGGGTAATCTAATGGCTGTGAGGACTGCATCGATATAGTCCCAAGCCACCCTGTCAAACGCCTTTTCCGCGTCCAGGGAAAGAAAAAAATCCATGTTTTCCATCTTTATTAAGCCAATGATGAATGTTTAGAGCCTTGATAGTATTGTATCTACCCTCTCTACCAGGTATGAAACCAACCTAGTCGAGAGATTAAAGAAGGGAGCAGTGGTAGTAAGCGGTTAGCCAGGATTTTGGCGTATATTTTTACATCTAAGTTGATGAGAGATATAGGGCGGTAGTTTGTTACCAATGAGGCGTCTTTTCCTTCCTTTGGAATGACCGCTATGTGTGCTTCTAAAAGTTGTTGTGGGGGGCAAGTGTGTCAGATTTAAAGGAACGGAAGGCAGATAAAAAGCAAGGTTTTAGTATGTCCTCAAAAATCTTATAATACTGTAGTGGTAGGCCATCTGGGCCAGGGGCTTTACCCACTTTCATGTCTTTGAGAGCTTTTTCGAATTCCTCATCAGTAAGAGGCACATTTAGGTTACGGGGGGTCTCGTGGAGATCTGTGGTGTACCATATTTTGAAAGAAAGTCATGGATACTGTGTTTTCTAGTATCAGAATTAAGAGGGCAGTCGGGGTTAGAGGGGATGTTATAAAGAGTTTGGTAATGTTTTTTGAATTGGCGTGCTATAGACTCGTTGGATTAATGTGCGTTCCCTTGTTTGTCTCTTATGTGGTGTACTGTGGCACTGCTTTTTTTGTTTTGAACTGCTCTGGCAAGGAGTTTACTGCTTTTATTTCCTTGTTCGTATTGTATTTTGTGTCTTAGAATGTACTGTCTTTTGGTTTTCATGTTTAGTTCTTCAAGAAGGAGAAGTCTAGTTTGGGTCAGCTCTTGCTATATTTTGTTTGTGTATAGCTTCTTGTGCGCGTATGCGAGTCATGAGCGTTGAGATTTTAGCTTGGTGTTCTTTTTTGATTTTAGAGGCAGTTTGTATAAATTTTCCCCGAATTACACATTTATGTGCTTCCCATTGATTCAGGTAGGATGTTACTATGGTGTCATTGAGAGAGAAATAGTCTTGTCTACTGGGTCTTTAAGTAGGGAGGTGTTAAGTCTCCAGGTTTTTGTCCTGGTGATTGTTTCCGGGAAGACCAGAAGGATAGTGATCAGATGATGATCTGAGAGTATCATAGGCTCTATTGTGACTTTTTGTAAAAGAGGGATATCTGATTGGAAAATGAAAAAAAAAAAAAATCAACACGTGAGTACTTTTGGTGTAATGGTGAAAAGTATGTATAGGCTTTACCTTGTGGGTTTAGCGTTCTCCAGGTATCATGCAACATGAGGCTTTGGAGTTTCAGTTTGATCTGTTTTAATGCACTATAGGGCATAGCAGAGGTACCTGTAAATGTGTCCAGAAGTGGGTTAAGGGGGGGTGTTAAAATCTCCTCCAAGAATTATAATCCCTGCTGAAAAAGAGGACAGAAGGTCACAAATTTGTCTGAAGAATGCAACTTGTTTGGTGTTGGGGCATAGACATTGGCGATTGTGATAGGCCAGGAACCTATTTTTCCTTTAAGGAAAATATATCTACCTGCCTGGTCGTAAATTGAGTCCGTTACTTGGAAAGGAGTGTTTTTGGATATAAGGATGGATACACCCTTTGTCTTGGATTCTTTATTTGTTGAATGAAATGATAAAGGAAATTCTTTATCCAAGCATGTGAACACTCCTCCCCTCCTCCTACGGAGCATTGTGAGTGCCATACGTTGGTGTGATCGGAGAGCGGTCGTACGACAGAGGTCCGTGGATTACACAAATTCATCCGGCTGCTTCTGTCTTCTGTCACATCATCAATAAACAACAGGGCCAGGGCCACCGAAAGCCATGCACGCCCATGCCATCACATTGCCTCCAGCACTGATTTTACCTGCTAAATGTGAGTTTTCCTCCTTTCATTAAATATATTTTTTGTACTCAATGGAATTACGCTATGTGGCCCCTTTTTGTTTTTCCTTCTTTATATATTCTCATTACATCCATGGACACCTGAGCACTGTCTTTTATGAGACAAACCCGTACAGACATTCACTTTGATGAGACCCGGGAGTTTCCATTCCAGGCAATTGACGGTTCCAGTGTCCATCTCTATTGGTTGTTTATACAACACAAGCTTGTTTGACTCACAGAACATATGTTCTTGTGTGTTCAAACGTTCCGGTTAGCCTCCCTTTTGTATGGTGGTGATTCTCTTCACTTCAACTACACATCCCGGTTCACTGTGGGGATATCTATAATGAAGCTTGTCACAAGAAAGTTTTATTTATCCACAGGAAGTTTATGAACTATTTGTTGAATATCGTTTAGCTTTGCTTTCTTTTGGACATTCACTATATGTTTTTGCTTATCACTTATATATGATCCTCTGTTCAATTCCATTTTATGTGTTATTTGGGTTCACTGCCCCTATTTGGCCTATGTGTCACATTATCTTTTAAGCGCTACACTATTTGTTTTCCTCTGTTTTGCCATTTATCCAATTTGCTGTGTTAGCTGCTATCTGTAAGGGCAGCGCTGAATTATTTGCTACACCTTATGTCCGATGCTACCGCCTGAAGATCCGTGAGGCAGAGGGATTGTATAGCTGGAGCAGCTGGGCTTCCGCTATCCCGTTGTGTTGAGGTGTGGGAATTAACAGAGCAGGCCTGCTCCATTTCGGAGGCCGCATGGCCTTCTCCCGTGGCCATACGGAACATTGCTGGAATGTTTCCTGTGGATTGTGAGAGTGACTCTTTGTGGCTGCGAGATGCCGAGGGGTTGTGGTCCTTTTTCCCCATAGTTGTGATGTTGAAATGGCTCGTTTGGTCCCTGTACTGTTTGATTAGAGCTTTGTGGTGAAGGAGAGTTCTGTTCAGGCGGCCATCACAGAGCGGAGCCAAACCACGGCCCCTTCATTTTTTATGCCTCTGAATGCAGCTCTATATTAGCCAATGTGTCTGTGCACATAGTGGCATTCTGGTTTAATATTTTACAGCAATGTTTAAGGGCATAAAAAATGCCCCAAACCTGCATTCAGAGGTTTGCATGTAAATGTGTCTGCGTGCCCATATATTAATTCTAGTTATTAGAATAAATGAATAATCCAGCCAGAAAAATAACTTTATGGGTATAGCATAGCTCCCAACTGTCCCCGATTTGGAGGGACTGTCCCTGATTTGGAGCAATGTCCCTCTGTCCCTCATTCCTCCTCATGTGTCCCTCATTTTGGTCTGATCTATATAGATGTATATAAAATGCACTTTTTATCTATCAAAAGGTGTTTTCCAGTGCTAGACCTTTCATCTGATTTCTAAATTGCTACATTTATAAATTTCAAAAGCCAATATAAAGGAATAATAGTGGTAAAAAAGCACTTGTGGGTTTACCCAATCTTGTTTTTTTTGTACAATTCTCCTTTAAGGGGGCATGGCCAGGGGTGTGTCCTATGCCTGCATACTTTTGCTGATAGGTGTCCCTCATTCCCATCTCAAAAAGTTGGGAGGTATGGTATAGAACTTGTAGACCCTTGTTTCTAAAATTGGGACTTTGGTGTAAATTTTGTTCTTGGCTGAGCTGTAAACAGCTCAGACTATATGTATATATAGTTTATTTGGTTCTGCTCTAAACTCAATTGAGCTGTGCATTTCTCACTGTTGCCAGTAGGTGCCACAGGCCAGTATGATAATCACATCAAGGTTGAGCTATGTGATAATTTATTATTTTTCCAGAACAGCCCAGTAGGAGGTTCCTGGCCGCTGTGCAATCTGGGAAAGGGGTATTTATTGGGCAGAACTATGTGCTCTCTCTTTCCTCGGGCCCTCCTGGCCTGAGGATGTGTTGCTGTGAGCTCTGCAAGTAGGCCCAGAAGCCTGCCCGGGGCCTACTAATCCTGTGGTGGTCCTTAGGCTGTCTTGCCTGTGTGGAAGAAGCCGAGCCAAGCTGAGGAGATCCAGGGGAGAACCCTTGCTGGAGAGAGCCAGAAAGAAGGCTAGTCACTCAGGAGGGCCTGGTGACTTGTTTGCACCTATACGTAAACTGCTCTTACAGTGTTGCCAGATGGCTTAAAGGTTCTGACACTGTAAAGCTGAATCCTATTTTACAACCTAAACCGTGGTAACTAGCTTCTGGCTGCTAGGTCTGTGAGGGAGGCTTATCCAGGAGTTCTGCTGGCTGCTAAGTCTGTGAGAGAGGCTTGTCCAGAAATTCTGCCGGCTGCTAGGTTAGTGTGAGAGGCTTGTCCAGAAATTCTGCCGGCTGCTAGGTCTGTGTGAGAGGCCTATCCAGGTATTCAAGATCTGCTAAAAGAGAAAGCTGTTTTATCTTTGGATTCAAGGAGTCTGTAAGTGATCTGCAAATGGTATCTGAAACCTCCCCTAACCCTCTCTTCTATCACTACTTTCAGGATGTCCTGACGAAGTGCACGGTCAAGTGTGCGAAACGCATTGACGTAGGCAGCGCCAACCCATCCCCACGATCCACCACGTTCCATCATGCCTTTCAGCAAGTGTGTGAGTTAACAGCAAACTGCCACTTCGGACTGGAATTACTGGACGAGCTTGCTTCGCATCCACCTGTGGGCCTCCGTAGCCACCTTACCTCACTTCCGATTGGATGTTCAGAGAATGGACGTTATACAACAGACTGCCACACGCTGACGAACTACACCAGCATTTATCCATCAGCTGATATCAGCGTCTACCTACAGGCTGAATTCCGAGGGGAATGGGTTCCTACTACTACGGCCTCTGCAGCCATGATTTCGGAGTGGTGAGAGCCTCCGGGCAACTTATATTCTCACCCCATCATTGAGCATTGTTTGAACATGTCATACCAGGACAAGGAACTGTGTAGTTCACGCATGCATACATAGTATGCGATACAGTCAGTTTATCCTCTTATGTCCGGCTCAATTTGTCTCATGCTCACCCATTCATTTTATCACTGGTACATTGGCAGTCTTTTAAATCCAGTACTCACTGGCAGGTCCATCCTGTAAGTTAGGCTACGGACTCCTAGCTCAGCACTATAAGTTTGATCTACCTTCTGAGGCAATCCCTCTACACTATAACCACACAAGTCCAATATATGGACATGCAGCATGTGTAGTTAGCGATTACTCATTACTCAGGATCAAGAGCAAGCAGTGCCCCCTCTTCTTTGCTAGCAGCTTCATTCCCTTTTTAGCTGGTTCCTGCATGTATGTGTATGAGTGGGGCTCTGTGGTTGGCGCCATATTGGGGACAACATTGTAATTTTTGTCTGTATGTGTTTTTATTATTGGGTATACTGGGGGGATGGCTCCACTGCTATGTTTATCCAACATTTTGTAGTGGCCATATTTTACACTTGTAATCTCAATAAAGCTATTTTCCAAGTTGACATTCCGTGGCTGATCCTCCTTATAGCTCCTCTTTAGGACATTACCTTGTTCCATATTTCTTTTCTTCACATTTTGACTTATTTGAGCTTTGGAAGTATCCCATCCCACTGATGAATTGGTAAATATCCCTAACACATGTTGCTATCGGCAACCGAGGAAAGTGGATTCCATGTTTTGTTCTCAATCCATTTAAATTGTATTTTTATATGCACCCTGATGTAGAGATGTAGAGCACTGATAGAGAGTAGTAGAAAACAGGTTAATTTATATAATTACTGAAGTATTGTGTACTGTAGTGTTCAATTAATGTTTTTATAAAGATATACTTCCTTTTAGAAGTAACATTTTTCTTTCTCTAATCCAACCATTCTCAACTAGGGTTCCTTGAGAAGTTGCTAGGCGTTCCTTGAGCTGTGACTGATCCAGAGACAACACCACTTACAGAGCAAGCTTCATGGCACCGATAATCTTTCTGCCTGTAAAAGTGGCATTTTGACCACCATTGTAAGGGCATTCTTCCTTCTGACCAAAAAAACACCACAAAAGTATATAGCACCTGCTTAAGCTACCAAAAGACAAATATAGTATACAATAAAACACAGTACAGAAAAGTCAACACTCCCCTCGGGCATGACTCTTCTCTCCCAGAAAAAAAACACAATCTCTCAACCCCCCACTCCAAAATCCCCCACTACCCCTAGGCTTCTACTCCACCCTGGGTCCCAAGCTCCACCTAAATACACCCTCCCTCCCCCAAACTCACCAGGGCCGGTGCAAGGATTTTTGACACTCTAGGCTAAACCTCATTTTGCATCCCCCTTGACTTTGCCTCTGACTCCACCCCCTTTGCCAGTGTTAAATGGTTGATTTAACCCTCTAACTGCTACATCTGCAAGACAGCTCATTCTTTTGAAAAGCAACAGACTTACTAGCACAAGGAGGATCACCAGGTGAAAATAAAAGAGAAAACGTAAAAACAAAAATTAAAACGAATGCAGCCACTCATCTAAGAATTGGTAAGCTGCAGTATAATAAATATTTTGCTTTGCTTTAATACCACTTTAAGTGGATAAAGTTAATCAAGTAATTCTGTTATACATCAATGTATAGATAGATGATAGGAAGGAAAGGGTTAAAACAGGAGATAAACAGACTGGAGTAAAGCTATTTTCAGTGCTAGCAAGGAGAGAGAGAGGGGGGGGGGGGGGCAAAGAGAGAGAGAGAGGGGGGGGGCAGAGAGAGAGAGGGGAAGAGAGAGAAAAAGAGAGAGAGGGGGGGTCAGGGAGAGAGAGAGGGGGGGCAAAGAGAGAAAAAGAGAGAGAGGGAGGGGGCCGGGAAAGAGAGAGGAGGGGGGGCAGAGAGAGAAAAAGAGAGAGAGAGGGGGGTCAGGGAGAGAGAGGGGGGGTCAGGGAGAGAGAGGGGGTCAGGGAGAGGGGAGCGGGGTCTGGCCAGTGAAAGGGGGCTCACTGGCTCATTGGCTAATTCAGCAGTTTTTCATTGTGACTGTTGGTTGCTTCTTTTTCCCCTTCACTTACAGAGCACACAGAATTGGGCGGGACTCAGGAGAAGTGTGAAGCTGCTCGGGGCAGACATGCTGGAGGTGGATTGGACGGAGTACACAGGAGGGGCGAGACTCGGGAGAGGTGTGTAGCTGTTCAAGGCAGGCTGCATGCATGCTGGTGGTGGAGTGGACGGAGCAGTGTGGGGAATGGATTCTCTCCACCAAGGACAGTTGCACTTCCGAGCCATCACTTGCACACAGAGAGCAGAGGAGCGGCCATGGGAGGAGGGAGGGGGAAGCAGGTGGATGCGTTTTCTGGGGCACAGGAACTAATTTCTGCACGGTGCACCACTCACTTCCTTCTTCTGCCAGCTTGGCACGTTTGCCACATGCTTCCCCATTTCCTCCCTTGCAGGGGGCGTGGCTGTGCCCTAGGTGGCAGTGCACCCTAGGTGACTGCCTAGTTCGCCTAGTGGTAGCGCCGGCCCTGGAATTCACAGACCCCTATCCCTATACTGTCCTGTGGATGGTTAACTAAGAACCATATTTGCCAACACCATAATTCCAAATATGCTCCTGCTCCCACCAGTTGGTCCAGTCCGCTATGCAATACCTGCTACACTAAAACTGTGCTAAGCAGCTAATTCACCTTGTACGGGATAGCAGGGCATGTGGAAAATAAAGCCAACAATGTCTGGAAACCACTGCAGATATTATAACCTGCTAGGCTCTATAATAAAATGACTAAAGCACAAGACCAAACCTACATGAATGAATGCCAGCCACATTGGTATCCATCAAGTCTCACAACTTGACTGACTTCAAACTAAATTTGTACAACTGATAGAGGAGCCTGTCTCAACTTCTTTTTCCCTGAGGAACCCTTGAAATGATCTTCAGGTCTTGGGGAACCCCTGCTAAAACTAATGCATGGGAGTGTATTGGGAGAAATGGTTCTTACATTGGTGGCCAGAAGGAAGGATTTTGGCTGACATTACATTATTACTTACAATTATCCTGAGGTTTGACTGGCTCACTTCATCTGGGGGCTGGACTCTGGTTTGCAATTAGGGACTGTAGTTAGGACTATCTGCATAGATTTTGCCTATTAGTCTCTCTATAGTTGATTTTTCTAATATGCCCCAATAGCCACTATCCTGTGTCTTTTTACAAGCTCCACACATCTAGCCAAGGTTAATCAGCTGCTACACACCCAGGTGGTGTCAGCACACATGCATGGCAAATTAGACCCGGTAGATAGGATAGGAGAGAATCTGTAATGCATTATCTGAAAAGGAAAACATTTCCCAAATAGATTTTTGATTTTTTTTTCTTTTTTTATTATGTTTAAATTAAATCTTTAATTTTGTGTGCAGGTAGATTCTGTTGTCCATTTATTTCTTGCTTTGCCTTTGGGCACCTAGAGAATTATGCAGCTAGTACCAGTTCTCAGCATTTTTGAAACATAACTATTTGCACACGCCTTCATCAATAAAAAAAAATAATAATGAAACAATAATTTAAATTATACTTTATTTTTTTGCACAATTGTTTAAACATTTGTCATGTGTTTAGTGCTGCCTGTGTGGAGAGGTTTACTGATTTTATCTGCCTTCATGGGAAATCCAATACACTCTCCTATGCCGCATAGCACACTGAATGCGTCTCCATACACTCTTATACATCATAACTCACTCCATGCATCCCCAATACCCCTTAGCACACTCCATGCATCCCCATACACACTCCTATACCCCATAGCACACTCCATGCGTCTCCCATATACACTCCTATACCCCATAGCACACTCCATGCGTCTCCCATATACACTCATATACCCCATAGCACACTCCATGCGTCTCACATATACACTCCTATACCCCATAGTACACTCCTATACCTAGGGTTGCCACCTCATTCCTTTAAACCCGAACACATATGAATTACACAGGTTCTGAGACTAATTTAATGCAGATAAGGCACTGCATAAGTTTAATTACCACCTTAATCAGCCACAGAACCTGTGTAATTCATATGTGTTCGGGTTTAAAGGCAAGAGGTGGGAACTCTACCTATACCCCATAGCACACTCCATGCATTCCCCATACACTATCCTATACCACACTCCATGCATGTCCCACTCTCCTATACTCCATAGCACACTCCATGCATGCCCCACACACTCTCCTATACACTATAGCACACTCCATGCATGCCCCATACACTACATTAATGCCCCATACACTCTCCTATACTCAATAGCACACTCCATGTGTCTCCATATACCCCATAGCACACTCCATGCATACCCCATGCACCCTCCTATACTCCATAGCACACACCATGCATGCTCCATACACTCTCCTATACTCAAATCCACGTGTCTCCATACACCCCATAGCAAACTCCATGCATGCACTCTCCACTACTCCATAGCACACACCATGCATGCCCCACACACTCTCCTAAACCCCATAGCACACGCCATGGATGCCCCATACACTCTCCTAAACCTCATAACGCACTCCATGCATGGAGCTCTAATTTTTTTTTTGGGGGGGGGGGGGGGGGGGCGCAAACAAACTGAAAAATTTAACTGTTAGTAATTCAGGACTGTAAATAGCCATTTATCAGGTGATTATGTATTATTACTGCTGGGTAAAACTGTTCCCATCAATTGCAGCCTCACTGTGCCCGTCACAGTAGGCCAATCACATCCACATTTCAAGTAAAAGAAAATAAAACCACTTAACATAAGGTGTCCTCATCAGAACCCCCTTTTACATCAGATGCCCCAATCAGAGCCCACTTTACATCAGGTGTCCCCATCAGCATCCCCCTATACATCAGGTGTCCTCATCAGAGTCCCCATTTACATCAGGTGTCCCAATCAGAGTCCCCCTATACATCAGGTGTCCTCATCAGAGTCCCTCTTTACAGCAGATGCCCCCCTTTACATAAGGTGTCCCCATCAGCATCCCCCTATAAATCAGGTGGTGTCATCAGAGCCCCCTGTACATCAGGTGTCCCAATCAGAGTCCCCCTTTACAGCAGGTGCCCCTTTTATATCAGGTGTCCCAATCAGAGTCCCCCTTTACATTAGATGTCCCCATCAGAGTCCCCCTTTACATTAGATGACACCATCAGAGCCCCCCTTTACATTAGATGTCACAATCAGAGTCCTCCTTTACATTAGATATCCCCATCAGAGTCCTCCTTTACATTAGATATCCCCATCAGAGTCCTCCTTTACATTTGATGTCACCATCAGAGTCCACCTTTACATTAGACGTCCCCATCAGAGTCCACCTTTACATTAGATGTCACCATCAGAGTCCTCCTTTACATTAGATGTCCCCATCGGAGTCCTCCTTTACATTAGATGTCCCCATCAGAGTCCTCTACATTTAATGTCACCATCAGAGTCCTCCTTTACATTAGATGTCACCATCAGAGTCCTCCTTTACATTAGATGTCCCCATCAGAGTCCTCTACATTTGATGTTCCCATCAGAGCCCCCCCTTTACATTAGATGTCACTATCAGAGCCCACCTTTACATTAGATGTCACTATCAGAGCCCACCTTTACATTAGATGTCCCCATCAGAGTCCTCCTTTACATTCAATGTCCCCATCAGAGTGCCAATTTACATTAGATGTCCCCATCAGAGTCCTCCTTTACGCTAGATGCCCCCACCCCATCAGAGTCCTCCTTTACATTAGATGTCACCATCAGAATCCTCCTTTACATAAAATGTCCCCATCAGAGCCCCCCTTTACATTAGATGTCACCATCAGAGCCCCCCTTTTCATTAGATGTCACCATCAGAGCCGGCCTTTAAATTAGATGTCCCCATCAGAGTCCTCCTTTATTCAGTGTCCCCATCAGAGTGCCCATTTACATTAGATGACATCAGAGTACTACTTTACATTAGATGTCCCCATCAGAGTCCTCCTTTACATTAGATGTCCCCATCAGAGTCCTCCTTTACATTAGATGTCCCAATCAGAGTCCTCCTTTACATTAGATGTCCCCATCAGAGTCCACCTTTACATTAGATGTCCCCATCAGAGTCCTCTTTTACATTAGATGTCCCAATCAGAGTCCACCTTTACATTAGATGTCCCCATCAGAGCCCCCCCTGTACATTAGATGTCCCCATCAGAGCCCCCCTGTACATTAGATGTCACCATTCTGCCCTGTACACACGATCGGACATTGATCGGACATTCCGACAACAAAATCCATGGACTTTTTCCGACGGATGTTGGCTCAAACTTGTTTTGCATACACATGGTCGTACAAAGTTGTTGGAAAATCCGATCGTTCTGAACGTGGTGACGTAAAACACGTACGTCGGGACTATAAACGGGGCAGTAGCCAATAGCTTTCGTCTCTTAACTTATTCTGAGCATGCGTGGTACTTTGTCCACACACGGTCGTAATTTACGCAAACGGATGTTGTTGTCGGAAAATTTTATAGCCTGCTCTCAAACTTTGTATGTCGGAAATTCCGATGGAAAAAGTCAGATGGAGCCCACACACGGTCGGAATTTCCAACAACAAGCTCTGATCGCACATATTCCGTCGGAAAGTGCGATAAGCCCCACCCCTTATCTAATCCACCCACTCCGTCCCCTGTATTCTACTTGCTTCCACCCATAGTATCAGGAGTATACAGCTCCAGCATCACAGGACAGAGTATACAGCCCCAGAATCACAGTACTGTGTATACAGCTCAGCATCACAAGACAGAGTATACAGTCCCAGAATCACAGTACTGTGTATACAACTCAGCCTCACAGATCAGGGTATACAGCTTAGCCTCACAGATCAGGGTATACAGCTCAGCATTACAGATCAGGGTATATAACTTAACCTCACAGATCAGGGTATACAGCTCAGCCTCACAGATCAGGGTATACAGCTGAGCATGACACAAATCAGGGTATATAGCTCAGCCTCACAAATCAGGGTATATAGCTCAGCATGACACAGGTCAGGGTATATAGCTCAGCCTCACAGATCAGGGCATATAGCTCAGCATGACACAGATTAGGGTATATAGCTCAGCATGACACAGATCAGGGTATATAGTTCAGCATGACACAGATCAGGGTATATAGTTCAGCATGACACAGATCAGGGTATATAGATCAGCATGACACAGATCAGGTTATATAGTTCAGCATGACACAGATCAGGGTATATAGTTCAGCATGACACAGATCAGAGTATATAGTTCAGCATGACACAGTTCAGGGTATATTGCTCAGCATGACACAGTTCAGGGTATATTGCTCAGCATGACACAGTTCAGGGTATATAGTTCAGCATGACACGGTTCAGGGTATATTGCTCAGCATGACACAGATCAGAGTGTATAGTTCAGCATGACACAGATCAGGTTGGGGGCTCGCAGCACTGACAGCTCCCCCCTGCCACCCCTGGAGCAGGGCTCGCGGCACTCTGAGGGAACCGCCCCCCCCCTCCAGCGGGAGGTCTGGCACTTACCAGGCTGTGGTGTCCACTCCTTTGAGTCCTGTGTCTCCTAGGCAGCAGGCGGTGGAGGTGTCCGTTCCTCTAGCGTGTGTCTCCTCTGCTCCTCTGGCTGCGTGTTTCCTCTTCCTAAGTGCTAGGCATCCAATAGGATTGCCTGGCACTTTGGCCAATCAGGAAACAGGTTTTATGACCTGCCTCCTGATTGGCAGGGAAAAACTTTATTCGCTATCGTCACACAACTGGGTGGTGCGCCCCAAGCCCAACCTTTCTTGAAGCCTAATAGAGCCTCTGGCTCTAATCAGATACTTGAAGGGGTTGTAAACCCTCATGGTTTTTCACCTTAATGCATTCTATGCATTAAGGTGAAAAACCTTCTGTAGTGCTGCAGACCCCCAGCCTCCCCGCTTTACTTACCTGATATGGATCTTTCTCTGGCTGGGAATGAGCACACCATCTGTAGCTGGTGTCTCGTGTCCTGATTGGATAGATTGATAGCAGTGCAGCCATTGGCTCCCGCTGCTGTCAATCAAATCCAATGACATGGCCCCGGGGGGGCGGAGCCGAGTCCTGCATTCTGTGTGAATGGACACAGATGCGGGACTCGGGAGCGCGCCCGCACTGGTGTCCACCAAGGAGAGCACTTCTCCAACGTGGACACTCGATGCGGGGAGGAGCCACCAGCGCCGCTGAGACAGCCCAGAAGAGGAGGTTTGGGGCTACCCTGTGCAAAACGAACTGCACACTAGAGGTAAGTATGACATGTTTGTTATTTTTTTTTTTTTTAAACGAGGGTTAACAACCCCTTTAAAAAAGAAAAACACCCCTGCCCACCCTCGCCATGGGAATTAATGCGCCCGGCATCCTGAAAAAGGCCGGATGCATGGATAGGGGGGCGGTGGCAGGGATGGGGGGGCGGTACCGTGCACCCTCAATGCATGGGCCGCCACTGCTACAGGCTATGATTTTGGGCTGTGGGCTTTTTGTTTTGGGCTGTGTGCTTTTGGCTGCGGGCTGTTGGTTTTGAGCTGCGGGCTGTAGGTTTTGGGCTAAGGGCTATGGGTTTTGGGCTGCGGGCTAAATGAGAGGTTTGGGAGTTAATGGAGGATTACAGAAGTAGACAGAAGCATACAGAGACAATTTCATGAAAAATACTTTACAAGGACGTTAACTAGAATGTCTATCTTATCTATCTATCTCTTTTTTTTTCTTTCAAACAGAAGTGAGGGGAAACGGAGGGGTTCAGGAGTTAAAGCGGTGTTCCAGCTGCAAACATTTTTTTCTTAAAAGTCAGCAGCTACAAACACTGCAGCTGCTGACTTTTAATAAGGACACTTACCTGTCCAGGGAGCCTGTGATGTCATCCCAGAGGCCGATTCGTCCATCGGATCGGGTGCAGGCGCCGCCATTCCAACTAAGGGAAACCGGCGGTGGAGCCTTGCAGCTTCACTGCCAGTTTCCGACTGCGCATGTGCGAGTCCCACTCCACTTTGTTAATGGCCAGCGTGTCTTCTGGGACACACACAAGTCCCAGAAGAGAACGGGGATGCTTGCCGAAGAAGAGGATGCGACGTCCTGGGCCACATTTGTACTTCCAAAAAAGGTACTATTGGGGGAAAAAAAATATTTCAATATTCAAAAACGAGGGGTGGAGAGGTGGTGTTTCGTTTAAGACCCTCTCAAAGTGAGTGGAACTCCGCTTTACCAGAGGATGTGACAAAGAATCAGAAGCACACAGTAAAAAACAATTTAAAAAGAATAAAGAATGAGGAAGGACATCTGGTTACAAAGGATGGGGAGATGGCGAAGGTTATGAATTTATTCTTCTCCTCAGTCTTCACGAGTGAATCGGGGGGCTTCAGTAACCAAAACTGCAGTGTTTATACTCATGACACAACACAGGAAGCACCTCTATGGTTAACAGAGGACAGAATTAAAATTAGACTTGAGAAACGTAACATTAATAAATCACCGGGACCAGATGGCTTGCATCCGAGGGTACTTAGGGAACTCAGTCAAGTGATTGCCAAATCGTTGTTCCTAATTTTTACAGACAGTCTACTGACTGGAATGGTACCAGCTGATTGGAGAAAAGCCAATGTAGCACCAATATTTAAAAAGGGCCCAAAATACATCCCTGGGAATTACAGACCAGTTAGCCTAACATCAATAGTATGTAAAATCTTGGAGGGGATGATAAGGGACTATATACAAGATTTTAGTAATAAGAACGATATCATTAGCAGTAATCAGCATGGATTCATGAAGAATCCTTCTTGCCAAACCAATCTATTAACCTTCTATGAGGAGGTGAGTTGCCATCTAGATAAAGGAAGGCCCGTAGACGTGGTGTATCTGGATTTTGCAAAAGCATTTGACACAGTTCCCCATAAACGTTTACTGTACAAAATAAGGTGCGTTGGCATGGACCATAGGGTGAGTACATGGATTGAAAACTGGCTACAAGGGCGAGTTCAGAGTGTGGTGATAAATGGGGAGTACTCAGAATGGTCAGGGGTGAGTAGTGGGGTTCCCCAGGGTTCTGTGCTGGGACCAATCCTATTTAATTTGTTTATAAACAACCTGGAGGATGGGATAAACAGTTCAATCTCTGTATTTGCAGACGATACTAAGCTAAGCAGGGCAATAACTTCTCCGCAGGATGTGGAAACCTTGCAAAAAGACCTGAACAAATTAATGGGGTGGGCGACTACATGGCAAATGAGGTTTAATGTAGAAAAATGTAAAATAATGCATTTGGGTGGCAAAAATATGAATGCAATCTATACACTGGGGGGAGAACCTCTGGGGGAATCTAGGATGGAAAAGGACCTGGGGCTCCTAGTAGATGATAGGCTCAGCAATGGCATGCAATGTCAAGCTGCTGCTAATAAAGCAAACAGAATATTGGCATGCATTAAAAGGGGGATCAACGCAAGAGATAAAACGATAATTCTCCCACTCTACAAGGCTCTGGTCCGGCCGCACCTGGAGTATGCTGTCCAGTTCTGGGCACCAGTCCTCAGGAAGGATGTACTGGAAATGGAGCGAGTACAAAGAAGGGCAACCAAGCTAATAAAGGGTCTGGAAGATCTTAGTTATGAGGAAAGGTTGCAAGCACTGAACTTATTCTCTCTGGAGAAGAGACACTTGAGAGGGGATATGATTTCAATTTACAAATACTGTACTGGTGACCCCACAATAGGGATAAAACTTTTTCGCAGAAGAGAGTTTAATAAGACTCGTGGCCACTCATTACAATTAGAAGAAAAGAGGTTTAACCTTAAACTACGTAGAGGGTTCTTTACTGTAAGAGCGGCAAGGATGTGGAATTCCCTTCCACAGGCGGTGGTCTCAGCGGGGAGCATTGATAGCTTCAAGAAACTATTAGATAATCACCTGAATGACCGCAACATACAGGGATATACAATGTAATACTGACACATAATCACACACATAGGTTGGACTTAATGGACTTGTGTCTTTTTTCAACCTCACCTACTATGTAACTATAAATTACAAATAATTTTCAAGTACAGGAACATTGAAGAAAATGGAAAATTGAATTCAAATACTTACCGTAATTTTCCTTTCCTGACGAGCTCCATGGCAGCACAGCTGAGTATAGGCTCCGCCCCCCATGCCTCCAGGACTTAACTCCTATAAATTTGAGCCCACCTACAGCCTCGGCATTCTGTAACTAGTCCTACCAAGCTTGGTGGGTATTTGAATTCAATTTTCCGTTTTCCTGACGGCTGCATGTCAGCACAGCTGGGAACTAACTAGCCAAAACAGGGGAGGGATAATGCTACACACTCCTTAATTCTGACTAAAAAACAGAAGCCAGGATGCCTCTGCCAAACTCAACTGTCATTAAGCCATGAATATGAAAATTTTGGTGCCCACGTAGCTGCCTTAAAGATTAGACACGGCCTGCTGCCACTCTCAAGGTCGAGACCTTTCTAGTGAAGGGTGCCGTGATTCTCCTGGCATGGCAACCCTTTCAACTTGTAGGCCAAGGAGATGAGCTTTACCAATCAAGAGGCAGTAATCTTGCTGGAAGCCGTAAAATCATTATGTGTTACACCTGGAATGACAAACAGATGCTCCGACTTCCTGATGGCAGAAGTCGTCTTGATTAAGCATTTTAAAGCTTGGCCCACATCCAATGGGCTAATTTCTTGAGTACTTTTCAAAAGGAACGTAGCAGGACAACCTCTTGTGTGATATGGACTCTGAAGGTCAGTTTAGGCACAAAATTTGAGCATTGGCATGAGTACCACCCTGTCTGGGAAGTACGCGAGTATGGGTTCTTTAAACCCCAAGGCCACCAATGCTGACTCTCTTCTGGCTGATGTTATTGCCACCAGTAAAGCAGTTTCAGTGAGAGGTACCACAGGGTGATTGATGGCATCTGATGCAATAACATCCAACAGCAATGGGAGATCCCATTTCGGAAACAACAATTCGAGGTTTCAACCAAATTGCTTCTTGAAAAACATTATAATTAGGTGTTGGGTGCCCACTGTATGCCGGTGTAGGCAGAGATAGCCGAAATGTGTGCCTTTAGCATACTTACGCATAGACCTAAATCTTTCCATGCCTGCAGGCATTTCAAAACAGACTTCTGAAGAGTCCAGCGTATAATCTTGATCAGCAATAATACTGGGAATTTATGCCATATTCTACTATAGGCACAGTTAGCACTTTCTTGTTTTCGTTAGAGTATTTACAATCTTCACAGAGCATTCAAAAACCATTAGCTTCTGCCTCTCTAGAACCAGGCCATCACCCTGAGCCTGTCGGATGCTGGATGAATGGGACTTTGGAGAAGATTTGATCTTACATACAGAGGGAGTCAATCTATGACACTTATAAGGATGAGCAAAGGGTACCAAGGCCCTTCGACCAATTTGGGATCTGTCACAGCCTCAGCTGGAAGCTGAGAATCAGAGGGAGCAGCAAAAGGCATAAGCTGTCTTGGAGAGCCACTCTGCAGTCAGCACCTCCACCCCAATTGCTTGCGGATTCTGGGCCCTGGAATGGAACTTCAGCAACTTGGTGTTGACTGGGAATGTGAGCGGTCTACCTCTGGAAGAAAAATACCAAGTTCTCGAAAAGGCTCACAGTAGTCTGGACCATTCATTGTTGTCCAGACTTGTCCTGGACAAATAGTTTGCCTGAAGATTCTTCTGACCAGGCACATAGGCCGCAGATAGCTGCAAAAGATTGACTTTGGCAGATTCTAGAATTAGAGAAACCTCCTTCAGAAGGGAGAGACTGAGCCTTGTTTCCAGATGTAGGCCCCAGTCGTTGCGCTGTCCAACTTTACCAGGACAGGCTTACCCCGGAACATTGCAGACAATTTAGTTTCTTCAACCACAAGTATAGGCCACTGGTCCAGAAACCCTCCTTGATCGGGAGCGAGAGTTAAACTGAGCCTACCCGAGTTGCTTGAGCGAGGCGATTTCTATGGCTCAATCTGAGACGTGAAGGATGAAAGATTTCCAAATATGGCCTAAATATGGCCTAATGGCCCTCTCATTGCCAGAGCAGATAACCTCTTCAAAGAGTAAGCAGAAAACACTCCTTTAGAGTGTATTGACAATGTTTTTATTGAATGTGACATCCTATTAGGTGTCATCCTTATCCCTGGCTGCTTGAGCCAGTGGGATACATACTGTCATGCCCATCCGTGTATTCCTCTTATAGAGTCTGAATAGGGATGTTTTTCTTGGGAAGGCTGTGAGATTGCTCCTTGCCAGAGAATTCAAACCCTTCACAGGGTAAGTGGGAATAACACCTTTGAGTGTATTGGCCACTTGTTTAATAAATAAGACAACCAGTTAGGTATCATCATCCTCATCTCTGGTTGCTTAATCAAAGCAAGATTCACACAGTCATGTTACTCCACATCTTTCCCTTTGGAGAGTCTGAAGAGGCTGATTTGCCTGGGAAGGCTATTAGACTGGTCATTGCCAGAACATGTAACCATATAAAAGCAAGACTCATACAGCCATGTGCATCCATGTCTTCTTTATTGAAGAGCCTGAAGAGGGCTGTTTTGCTCTGAGACCAATAGATAACCCTTCCACAGGATTTTGCGTGCCATTTAACAAACCAGTCCATAAAAATAATTAAATGCAGTAAAATAGTTTGCTTAGTAAAAAACCCTAAAGGGTTAACCACTGCTAGAGGGAGACTGAAGCCTCCATCCACAGCCCTGATTCACCAGGTGGTTAATGAGCTAAACCTTGCCCTGTCAGGAATCAGGACATAATAAAAAAAGTTTGTTCAGAACAGTAAAAAAAAAAAAAAAAAAAAAAGTAGGAATTTTCAATAATATTCTGCAATGTAGAGAGCACATAGAAATGTAAAAAGGATATCCCATATCTCAACAGGCCATAGCTGGTTCCAGTAGTCATCCACAGGTGTCTCCTCTACCTTCTCTGGAAATGCTGGTCTTTTGAGGGGGTTGGCACAATGGCACCATAGTAAAGCAAACATGAGAAGCCACCAGCAGGTTATTGCCATGTGTGAACAGACAAAGTATTACTTTGTGTACCTGTTATGAAGCGTACTCCCTGTGGAGAAGCTCAGGCTATGCATAGAGGTTGCAGGGAGCAAGGAACAACAATAACCAGCAATGCAGCATTCATTTGGATACAAAGCATTTTTCAAATTTAGCTCACCCAACCTCCATCATCCGACTGTAAACACCAGCACAGCGCGGGTGCGCGTGCATAGGGGAGACTCTGCCAACACTGCTGCCCACTTTACATGGACCCCAGACAAGGTTGTTAGCCCTGATAAAAGCAGCAGGGCTCCCTGGATTGTGGGTCATTTAGCTGAGACACCAGGGACTGCGTCCATTCTAATCCACACATGGACGGATAGCCAGCCCTTTAGACCAGCCAGGTAGGAGCACAACTAGGTCCTGCGCATAGGAGGAAAAAAGAAGAATGCCGAGGCTGTAGGTGGGCTCAAATTTAGCTGTGCTGACATGGAGCCGTCAGGAAAGCGAAGATCATATGATCTGCTAACAATTTCTAATGGCTTGTACACACGATCAGAAAACTGTACAAAAAATACAGCTTTCGTAACGATCGTACAATAATCTGATTACTAGTACACAGCTTTCGAGAGCCGATTATGACAATTCATCCGATAATATCTGATGGGACAAGCATGAAAAATTTTCTTGTACGATACCCGATCGTAAGATTTTTGTTTAATTTGTACAGTTGTGGTTCAAAAATACAATACAAATACACTACAACACATTATATCACTTCCAAATTTTTATTCTGTCATACGAGAATTTTCATTACTTACGTAAACTCATCATTTTCGATATCAGATTAGCATGCAAAAACTCTTGCTTTACAGACACTTTCTCCATTACTAGGGGCACTAGGCAGGGGTGCCCACTGTTGCCTCTCCTACTTGCTCTGGCCATGGAGCTGCTGACGGTACGCATTCGCTGCTCTCAACAGATTAAAGGTCTTCCCATCGCAACTATAGAAGAGCGGATTTCGCCATATGCGGATGACACCTTAGTATACCTAGCTGACACTCAGGACTCATTAAAGACACTGTTACTAAAAATAGATAAATGTGGTGATCACTCTGGATTCAGGGCGAATTCGGACAAATCTAACCTTTTTCCCCTGGATGCAGCGGTGCAGATACACTCGGACTCCAAACTACAAGTGGGGTCATAGTGCAATTACCCTTATCCACATATATTGAAAACAACTTGAATCCCTTGCTGACCCAACTACTAGCTCAGACTAAACAATGGATGGACCTTCCCTTAGATTTAGTGGGAAGGGCTACCATCCTGAAAATGATCTATTTACCCAAACTGTTATATATCCTAGCTAATGCACCATGTAGTATACCTAGATCTAACTTCAAACGGATTGACACCCTATGCACGGCATTTCTGTGGAATGGTAAGTCTCCCAGAGTGGCATTGGAGACCCTACGGCTAGCGGCACACCTGGCGGGATTAGCACTCCCTAACTTCTATCTATATTATTTAGCCTCCCAACTGGTGCATATCCACGACTGCCTACACCCTGCTGCAGCTAACGCCTGCACGTCTACTGAAGGAGCCACTGCCTCCTCATTGGAGATGCTCCATAATATCATATACAGAGGCCGGGCACAACTATGCTAAATACTTCATTATCTCTGTTTAAAATGATTGTCTCTAACATTACAAAAGAACCATGGTCAAAGTCCCCTAATAACCCTCTGTGGTTTAACCCCAATTATAAAGAACTGTACTCTTTGCCTGACCCTCAACGGTGGTACACCAACATCTATATGACTCACAGGGATTTAAATCCTTCCAACAATTGCGGGCTGACTTTGATCTACCGCGATCATATATGTTCTTCTACCACCAACTCCGGCATGCTATACATGCCCAATTTGGCTCATTGGGTAATCCTATAGCTATAACTCAGTTATAGAAAGTACTGCGACAACTTGATCCCACTAAACTCATCTCCACATACTACGCTACCCTCATGACTGATAGTAACCGCAGATTCCGAATGGCCCAAACAAAATGGACCCTTATGGACTCTACATTTTCTGAAGACTGGACAGAATTTTGCGAAAACTTCAGTTAATCATCTAGGGACCGCATCATTAATGTTAAAATTTTTCATCTCTCCCACCTAACCACTGTTAGGTTACATAAACTGGGACTAACACCCACAGCAGAATGCTTTAGGGGCTGTGGCCAAGAGGCAGATTTTTTACATTGTTTCTGGACCTGCTCAATAGTCCAGCACTTTTGGACAGAAGTGGGGACATCTCATCAGCAATAGGCCTCCTAAATATTCTGCACCCCAAGAATTGCCTGCTGGGAATTTTTGGGGATCTCCACGTTTCAACCCATGCCAAAAGGCTCCTTCGTATCCTTCACTTTTATGCGAGAAAAACCATACTATTGTCATGGAAGGGGTCACAGACATCTCTGAAATCTCTGTGGCTACAACTGATCAATGATGCGATACCCCTATATAAACTTACATTCAAGGTTAGGAAAAAAAAAAAAACCCTTTTACAAAATCTGGAATAAATGGCTGGCCAGCCCGTTACCCTTCCTCAAGACAAATAGCCAGATAGGTAGTGGCCCCAACAGAAGAAATATACAAAAACGGGGGACGCACCCACCTGATGGTCATACAATCAAAGAATTATATACTGTACTTTCATGGTAATCATATTAGTGAATACAGGAGACATGATAAATGAAAGCAGTTTATCATGTACTTTAGTGTACATATGTAATATTATAATGCTGTGAATCACCCAAATTTCTACCTTTTGTATGTGTGTGTTGACACAAAAGTTTAATAAAAATATCTTAAAAAAAATAAAGATTAGCATGCAAAGAAGAATGGACCATCATTTGTACGATAATCTCTTCCTGTTTACCAGGAACAGCCAGTGATTTCCCCTCACTTTGAATACATTTCATTTTACCTCCTCTGGGAAAGGAAGAGAGCGAAAGTACCCCAGCTGGACACCAGCAGATTTCCTGCTCTATTAAAAAAACTTTTTTTCTTGCTTTCTATTGACTAGTGCTGTAGTTTTTATTGCGCAAAAGCTAGCATTTATCAGCTATTTACTGACATCTTGTGGTAATTTGTAAGCATTACCATTTCTAGCATTTTAAGGGGAAACTTATTTCAGGAGTGAGTTCACATAATGCCAATTATTTTTTATTTGTTAAGATATAAGGATATGACCACATGTACAGGAGCACGTGGGACCATATGGCATACAATCTGGGCATGTTCCATTAGTCAGGAGCAGCTGTATAACACTGCCTATAAAAATCAATGGCTGTATTGTGGGTATATTGTACATAAGTACTTGTGTAAACACTCATGTGTGTATAGATTTATGTCCCTGGACTGCATGGGAAATACACCTGAGTTTTACATCAAATGACCCTGGGCACCCATGTATATGAGGTGTATAAACTATGAGTATATCATAACCACACATGAACATGTCCCTTTAGTAACCTGCTTGTATACTACTGCCAATCTGTTATATTCTCAGGACAGGATCACTGTGCTGTAATGCTGCTAATACTCTCCTACGGTGATCATAAAGAAGTGCAAAAAATTTGCCCAGGTTATGTTAATTTAAATATTTACAGTGACTTGAAAAAGTATTCATACCCTATGCAATTTCCACATTTTGTCATGTTACACCCAAAAACATAAATATATTCTACTGGAATTTTATGTGATAGGCCAATACATAGTGGCACATAATGGTGAAGTGGAAGGAAAATGGTAAATGGTTTTTAAATTTGTTTACAAATAAATATATAAAAAGTGTG
Organism: Lithobates septentrionalis; assembly: GCA_037952835.1. Classification (NCBI taxonomy): domain Eukaryota; kingdom Metazoa; phylum Chordata; class Amphibia; order Anura; family Ranidae; genus Lithobates; species Lithobates septentrionalis. The sequence continues at coordinate 1,604,145 of JBBDGP010000600.1, forward strand.
GCGTGCATTTGTATTTAGCCCCCCTGAGTCAATACTTTGTAGAACCGCCTTTCACTGCAATTACAGCTGCAAGTCTTTTTGGGGATGTCTCTACCAGCTTTGCACATCTAGTGAGTGCAAATTTTGTCCATTCTTCTTTGCAAAACAGCTCAAGCTCTGTCACATTGGATGGAGAGCGTCTGTGAACAGCAATTTTCAAGTCTTGCCAAAGATTCTCAATTGGATTTACAATAGGTCTGGACTTTGACTGGGCCATTCTATCACATGAATATGTTTTGATCTAAACCATTCCATTGTAGCTCTGGCTGTATGTTTAGGGTTGTTGTCCTGCTGGAAGGTGAACCTCCGCCCCAGTCTCAAATCTTGTGCAGACTCTAACAGGTTTTCATCTAAGATTGCCCTGTATTTGACTCCATCCATCTTCCCATCAACTCTGACCAGCTTCCCTGTCCCTGCTTAAGAAAAGCATCCCCACAACATGATGCTACCACCATGTTTCACAGTGGGGATGGTGTGTTCAGGATGATGTGCAGTGTTAGTTTTCTGCCACACGTAGCGTTTTGCTTTTAGGCCAAAAAGTTCATGTTTGGTCTCATCTGACCAGAGCACCTTCTTCCACATGTTTGCTGTGTCCCCCACATGGCTTCTTGCAAACTGCAAACAGGACTTCTTATGGCTTTCTTTCAACAATGGCTTTCTTCTTGCCACTCTTCTATAAAGGCCAGTTTTGTGGAGTGCACGACTAATAGTTGTCCTGTGGACAGATTCTCCCACCTGAGCTGTGGATCTCTGAAGCTCTTCCATGGGTTACCATGGGCCTCTTGGCTGCCTTTCTGATTAATGTTCTCCTTGCCTGACCTGTCAATTTAGGTGGACAGCCATGTCTTGGTAGGTTTGCAGTTGTGCCATACTCTTTCCATTTTCGGATGATGGATTGAACAGTGCTCTGTGAGATGTTCAAAGCTTGGGATATTTTATTTAAAACATAACCCTGCTTTAAACTTCTCCACAACGTTATTCCTGACCTATCTGGTGTATTCCTTGGCCTTCATGATGCTGTTTGTTCACTAAGGTTCTCAAACAAACCTCTGAGGGCTTCACAGAACAGCTGTATTTATACTGAGATTAAATTACACACAGGTGGACTCTATTTACTAATTAGGTGACTTCTGAAGGCAATTCGTTCCATTAGATTTTAGTTAGGGGTTTCAGAGTAAATAAAGGTGGCTGAATACAAATGCACGCCACACTTTTCAGATATTTATTTGTAAAAAATGTTGAAAACCATTTATCATTTTCCTTCCACTTCACAATTATGTGCCACTTTGTGTTGGTCTATCACATAAAACCCCAATAAAATACATTTACCTTTTTGGTTGTAACGTAACAAAATGTTGAAAATGTCAAGGGGTATGAATACTTTTTCAAGGCACTGTACATGATCTGAACAAGTATTAAAAGCATAGGCTGCCACTCTCCTTTCTAGCTATAAGCATTGTGGAGAAATTAATTTAAGAAATTCACAACAGAGGCATAGAAATAACAGAATCAATGAAATCAGTGGGTCTGTGTGCAGGACCACAAATTGGGCCCCAGACATGCAAAAGAAGAAAATGCTGCAAAATGTGGGCGTGGTTTACTTGCGCTAAATATTGGGCGTAGCTTGAAGGGGTGTGCTTAAATAGAGCCTGAGATGGCTTATACACCGATCAGCCATAACATTATGACCACTGACAGGTAAAGGGAATATCTCATTAGAATGGCATCTGAAAATTGGTGGGATATTTTAGTGTAGCACCCTGGTGTTTAAGCAGGGTTGCTCCTAAATTTACCTGCCAGGTATAGCTACCTTGGCTAATTGTTGAGGACCAATTGATTTCACTCTAATGCCCCGTACACACGGTCGGATTTTCCGATGGAAAATGTCCGATCGGAGCGTGTTGTCGGAACTTCCGACCGTGTGTGGGCTCCATCGGACATTTTCCATCGGATTTTCCGACACACAAAGTTGGAGAGCAGGAGATAAAATTTTCCGACAACAAAATCCGTTGTCGGAAATTCAGATTGTGTGTACACAAATCCGACGGACAAAGTGCCACGCATGCTCAGAATAAATAAATAGATGAAAGCTATTGGCCACTGCCCCGTTTAGAGTCCCGACGTACGTGTTTTACGTCACCGCGTCAGAACGATCGGATTTTCCGATAACTTTGTGTGACCGTGTGTATGCAAGACAAGTTTGAGCTAACATCTGTCGGAAAAAATCCTAGGATTTTGTTGTCGGAATGTCCGAACAAAGTCCGACCGTGTGTACGCCCTATTAGTCTGTAATTGCTGCACTTCTCTCTTTTGCCGCTAGGTGGCCGGGGCACTTGGTGGTATTAGATAAGACAAGGGCACTGCAAATTCAGATTATCGGTATATGGGGTGTCTCAGCCAATGGACAGGGGTTTTCTTAAATCCCTTGGCCTGCTAGGAGAACCTATATATTTGGGTGGAGTCATGTGATCGGCGTTCTGTGCCACCTGGGCAGCTGTCTAGGTGGACATGTGTTGTATTGCCCGGGCTGCTAGGCCGGAGTTCGGGCCTATCCCAAGCACATCTGGCTGCTAGGCTGTCTGATGGCCTATACAGAAGCAAGAGAGCAGCACAGGGTTGGTATTGCGGCTTGCAGTCCAACTAGAAGTGCCGGTTCTGCTGGCCAGTGAACCTGTCGTGGTCGGAGGTAGAGGAGAAGCTGTCGCCACTAATGGACCAACCACCTTATTACCAGGGACCACAGTGAGTATCTGAAGCAAGTATTGGAGCAGAATTCTCACCAACCGGGATGGTAAAGAATCGGGAAACTTTAGTGGGTATCAAGCCAGGGACCCAACCAGCGGAGGTGACGCTGGCAGGACAGCCTTGTGTGTCAAGCCAGGGACCGAGCAGGCCAGTGGGGTGAAGCTTGAGAAGTATCTGGAGTGCCAAGCTAGGGACCCAGCAGAGAAACGGGGATGACGCTTGGGGAGGATAGTACATCTTGCTGGATGCCTTTCCCTGCATGGCTGTCTTCCTGTAGAAGTCTCGGAGTCTTCTAATTGACATTGCAACGTCCTAAGGGTGTCCTGGCCCTAACCCTCTCTCCCAAAGTTCTGTTAAGAGAAATACAATCGCTTTGCATTCAAGAAGTGTCTGGCACCCATTAATCTACCTTACATTACACCCACAAGTCTCATTGCTAATGGGAGAGGATCGGCCTGGTCTTTTGACACTTGCTGTGAGGGTTAAAATAGACTCCAAAGTGGACTCCATTACAGTTTTGTAATGAGACTTGTGTGATCACAGATCAGAGTAAGGGGCTGATCCTGTGAGGTGAAAAAAAGCCGATCACCGACTGCTGTGTAAGGGACATAGGTCCCGAAGAGGAAGAGGCACAGCAGTATCATCTGTGCCAACCAATACCGCCTGCCAGTGCCCACACAGTGCATATCAGTGCCCACCAGTGTAAATTAGTGCCACCAATCAGTGCCAACTATCAATGCCCAGGAGTGTCACCTATCAATGCCCACCAATGGTGCCAATCATTGCCTCATCAGTGCCACCTAGCAGTGCTGCCTATCAGTGTCACCTACCAGTGCCCATCACTGCCACCCATCAGTGCCCATCACTGCCACCCATCAGTGCCCATCACTGCCACCTATCAGTGCCACCTATTAGTGCCCTTCAGTGCCGCCCATCAGTGCCACCCCTCAGTGCCACCCCTCAGTGCCCACCAGTGCCACCTCTCAGTGCCCACCAGTGCCGCCTTATCAGTGCCTATCAATGCAGCCTATCAGTGCCCATCAGTGCAGCCTCATCAGAGTACATCAATGGAGGAGAAAAATTACCTGTTTGCAAAATTTTATAACTATAAAACGGTTTTGTATTTTTTTTTCTAAATTTTCGGTCTTTTTTCATTCTTTTAACAAAAAATAAAAAAAACAGAGGGGTTTGGTGGTGTTTGATCACCAAATTTGTGGTGATCAAATTTGTGGGGAAAAAAATACAAAAATTTAATTTGGGTACAGTGTTGTTTGACCGCGCAATTGTCATTCAAAGTGTGACAGCGCTGAAAGCTGAAAATTGGTCTGGGCAGGAGGGGGGTTTAAGTGCCCGGTAAGCAAGTGGTTAAATAACAATGAAAAATGTTAATGCAAAAAGATTGTCTGATTATTCAAGGCTACCGTGCCACTCTAATCCAAACGAAACGAAAGGATCCAAATCAATTTGGATCATTCTTTATGTAGTTACGTTATTGTAGATGCTTCAAACATTAACAAAAGGCCCAAACTATTGCATTAGGACATTCAAATGAAAACTGATGACTGTTGTTTTCATTATAATTTATTTTGGATTCGTTGAAATTTGTTACTATTGTAATACGGAGATTCGGATATATCTGAATCTCTGAATAATGAAATTTTTGTCCGCATTTCAGTTTGTAATGAAATGAATCGCACATGTCTAACAGAGACATGAGGCATTGTGTGTTATAGAAACATGAGCCACCTCACCTAACAGACAAGCAAAGAAAGTGTTTCCACCGCTCAGGCTTACACTGACCCAGGTGTAAGTGGAAGTTTCAGAGCTAAGGGGCCCCTGGAAGAGGCAAACTTATTGCGAAACGCAGCGTAGGGCTGAGCGGCTTCATCGCGCCATCTCCCACTGTCGCTGTATACCCAGCAGGACGGGCTACCTGTGGCCATCCGGCCGGTGCCACAGGTTGTTCTTTCATTGATGACGATTTTATACCTACATGTGAGTGTTTATGTTTTTTTACTTGAATAAACCACCTTTGATTTTACACTATGGGAGCCCTCCCTTTTTCTTTTCCTATGATGACTACATAATGCTGAGAGCTGAGTCTCCTTGGGGATCCGTCCATTTCCATCACAGTCCTTGACGCCCTTCCAGTTTCCATCTTCATTCGTGGGAGTTCCAGACTAGCAGGATCTCAATGCCCATTTAGACCCTCTGTAACGGGGGGTCATGGGGTTCCGGTAAGCGGCCAGGCTCCCCTTTCTTTTGGTGGTGGACCCACACATTTATGATTCTACCCAAATTTGAATCACCTAGGACTGTATATCACCTTTTGGGTTTCTCCCATATGGACCTTCATGATTCACTTTCTGTTTTATTTATTACTCATGGACTTTATCTGAAGCTTTGATTGCACGGTTTGTACTATTGCACTGTTTACTAGAGAGATTTATGTGTTCCCGGTACAATTTTTCACATTGTGCGTGGTACAGTTTGGCATAATATTAATTTATGTATACACCGCACTGTGTGGCACTCCTCAGCCACACATATATTTGTTTGCTAAGCGCGAGTCCACATCTTTTTCTTTTGCATTTGTTGTTGTGTTTGTGTCACAATTTAGGACATCGCAGCTGTATGTCATTTACTTTGTAAAAATTCGAAGCACAATTATTTATTGTTTTTTTTTGTTTTTAGGATTTACTGTGGCATGTAGCAGAGGCATGAGGCACCATGTGTATGTTATGTATTAGTGTGTTATACTGCTCTCCATCCAGTAGGGGGAAGCATTGTAAATATATTCACTTGTGTATATTTCTGGGTGGAGCTACGTATTTCTTTAGCATCTATGGTTCCTGTATTCCCGTGTGTGATTCAGTAAAAAAGTCCTGTGAATGCCTGTCCATGTCTATGCTTCAAATTCATTTTGAATACACAACTGGCGACGAGGATGGGATCTCAGTGAATGGACACTGCAGAAACACATGCAGCTTGAGTGAAGAATCAGAAATTGTGTTTTAGAGACACATCTATAAATATATCCAGAGAAAAAATGGTAACGAAGCAAAAACCGCGCCCCCCTTGGGTTCTCACCACTGCGCTAAATACAAATTATACCAAAGAACTGTGTATTTATAAACAAATCCCCAAGCTGCCACTTTAAAAAATGAAATCTGTACAATATATAAACTTGCAATAATAATAAAGAAAATTAATATAAGCGGCGCTAAAAGTGACACTTAAACTGTGATAAAGTGACCATCCGTTTGCACAGACCTATATATGAGTACTTGTAACAATCACAAATATGTGCATAAAGTCTAACTTGAACACCGTGGATGATGTGTAAACTTCTTTAAATTATCCACCAAAACCCACGTGCCAGTGATTCTTCTCCCGTCAGATTCAAAACTCACCGAACAACAATGCCTCACACTCTCGTGTTTTGGCAAATAAGCGTGATAAACCTTGCAGGTAGGTTTAAACAAGTGATTCAACATCCATCCGTGTATATACAGGTGCAATCCACATGTAAATAAAAATGCACTGATAGTATAATAACGTAAAACCAAATTTAATAGCCACTGTGTACACTTCAATCATTACACTCACATGAATCTCTTTAAAACAAGCAAAATTCACAGCAACGTCACATCAAAAACTCCTGTGTGAACGCCCAGCACCAATGCATTGAGGTCACGGCGGAACCGAGGTGTGCGGATCAAGTCTCACCACCACTCGCTATCCTTCGCTCCTCGGGCCTCATGGGACTCTTATGCCCAGAACACACGATCAGATTTTCCGCCAACAAATGTTCGATGTGAGCTTGTTGTCAGAAAGTCCGACCGTGTGTATGCTCCATCGAACATTTGCTGTCGGAATTTCCGCCTACAGATGTTTAAGAGCAAGTTCTCAAATTTTCCGCCAACAAAACTTGTTTGTTGGAATTTCCATGAGTGTGTACACAAGTCCGTCGCACAAAAGTTCACGAATGTTCGGAATCAAGCAGAAGAAGGAGCCGCACTGGCTATTGAACTTCCTTTTTCTCGGCTCGTCGTATGTCTTGTACGTCACCGCGTTCTCACGTTTGGAATTTTGGGCCAACGTTTGTGTGACCGTGTGTATGCAAGCTTGAGCCAACATCCTTAAGAAAAAAATCCACAGTTTTGTTGTTGAAAAATCCGATCGTGTGTACGAGGCATTACACTGACAGGAAAAAGAAAAGGGTTGACTGCGCTAACTCCTAAACAAATTTGTGTTCTACCACTCTTATTATAGCAGTAAAAAATATATATCTTTTAACTATTGCTGTGAAGGATTTTTACAAAATACCCTCCGTTTGTCCTATCCAGTGATAAACAATTAATATACAGTATCTCACAAAAGTGAGTACACCCCTCACATTTTTGTAAAAATTTTATTCTATCTTTTCATGTGACAACACTGAAGAAATGATACTTTGCTACAATGTAAAGTAGTGAGTGTACAGCTTGTATAACAGTGTAAATTTGCTGTCCAATCAAAATAACTCAACACACAGCCATTAATGTCTAAACCGCTGCCAACAAAAGTGAGTACACTCCTATGTGAAAATGTCCAAATTGGGCCCAAAGTGTTAGGTTTCTAACATCCACCAGCTCCATGATGTCGTCATGGAGGAGTGGAAGAGGACTCCAGTGGCAACCTGTGAAGCTCTGGTGAACTCCACGCCCAAGAGGGATAAGGCAGTGCTGGAAAATAATGGTGGCCACACAAAATATTAACACTTTGGGCCCAATTTGGACATTTTTACGTAGGGGTGTACTCACTTTTGTTGCCAGCGGTTTTGATATTAATGGCTGCGTGCTGAGTTATTTTGAGGGAACAGCAAATTGACATTGTTATACAAGCTGTACACTCACTACTTTACATAGTAGCAAAGTGTCATTTCGTCAGTGTTGTCACATGAAAAGATATCATAAAATATTTACAAAAATGTGAGGGGTGTACTCACTTTTGTGAGATACTGTATGTGCCTAAATGTTAAACACCAAATAATACACCTAGAAAACTGAAATATATGCTGCACTCCATATATAAAATGAATAAATAAATACGTATATAAACGGTGGTTTTTAAGTAGGTTCTTTTATTATCCGTGAACCAAACTGCACCTGGGTATTAACATAAATGGTGTCAATACGGAGCTAATTTGGTTTCCGGAGACACCACCATTAAGGAACCATAGGGAAATAGAGTGCCGGGAATGGGCGAGGGACTTATTAGTTCCAGTATTGTGGTAAAGCGATAGGTCTAATTAGGAATGCTGGGGATATAAATATTGTGACGGACATCATACAGCAGCTTCCTGATGACGCAATACTATTTGCAAAACGCGTAGAGGCTGCTGGTAAAATTATTACGTCACTTTCTGCCGAGTGTGAGTGAGGCCTGGGACGCACGCCACAGGAGATCACAGGGGAACACATGCTGATACTTTCTACCCCATACACACCTCTGGATAAGCTTGGTGCCGGCTTGTGGGCACATAAAATTGTGAGTTTGACGGTTTTATACCTTTTTAATAATAAACAGTAAAGACATACTGCGCAATGATTGCTATTTATTTTGCATGAGAACCGATAGAACAGGAGAAATCAATTATACTGACACGCTGTTTGGGAAAAGTGCAGACTAATGCTCTGAGTGGAGTGGTTATCCCATTGATGAACCAAAGGCGTATGTATATTTATTTCTGGTAAGTTGCCAATCTACAAGGTGGTGGTGTTGTCACATATTGGTGGAATCAGTGGCACGGGACACAGATGAGGGATGAACACACAGGAATTGGTTGATTTTCACTGAAGCAATTCACTGGGACTTGATACACATCATTTATTTATTTATAAAGTTTTTTTCACATATATTTGATTGGTTTATATTGGTTATTGTGCGCCGGTGGCTCATATATTTTTTATTTATGCTGACAGGTTAGAGTTTTTCCTAGAAACTAATAGGGTAGCCGATGCTGTGCAGAAATGAGCTGTGTTACTGAGTGTTATTGGATCTAAGACTTTTGATATTGTCCTCTCACTGATATCTCCTGCTAAACCAAAATCTGAAACAGTGAGGCGTTTTCATTTTAACAGACAAAACCAACAACCGGGTGAGAGCATTGCATCATATATTGCAAAACTGCGCAAGCTATCCAAAAATTGCAATTTTGGTGCTAGTTTAGAATCCTTGCAAAGGGACAGGCTAGTGTGTGGAGTACAAGTTGAAGCACTGCAGAGGAGACTTCTAGCCAAACAGAACTTAACTTTTATTACTACACAAGAGGAAGCGCTTGCATATGAGGCTGCATACCTTCATTCAAAAGAAATTCAATCTTCCTCCAGCAAAGTTAATTCACCAGATATAAATCAAGTGGCAGAGGTATATGTTAAATCAAAGGACTTTCCACCACACACTGATGTTGCAGTTCCATTTACAGGGAAGTGTTACAGCTGCGGCGGGAAATACAGGCGTAATACATGTCGTTTTAGAAATGCAGTTTGTCACACGTGCAAACGTAGAGGTCACATACAAACAGTCTGTCAGACTAGAGATCAGTCTACAAATGTGAGTACAATACCAACGGCAGCACACTCAATTAATGCCCCAATTGTTGTTCCGAATGATGAAACCTCTACAGGTGTTTATACAAATGACTATGTGTATAAAGTGGAAAACCCTTCATCAGGACTGAAGATTTACACAGAGATTGTGTTACAAGATGTTCCATGCAAAATGGAAGTAGATTCAGGGTGTGCTTATTCCTTGATTTCAGAAGAAACCTTTACCACATTATGGTCTCACAATGCTCCTTCAATAGCACCCTGTGATATCCAGTTGGTAGACTACAACAAAGTTGTGGAAGTTGAGGGTGCTTGCTTTGTCCCAGTGAAATATGGAAATTTCAGAGGATGCTTACGCTTAATAATTATTAAGGGACAAAGAGCAAGTTTGCTGGGTAGAGAGTGGTTTGAACCCCTTGGAATTTCATTATCTGGAGTTCATAATGTATCTCCAGTTACTCTACAGAATATGATGGAGGACTTTAGTGCAGTTTTTGAAGAAGGCCTTGGCATGTATAAAGGCCCTCTTGTTTCTTTCAAATTAGACCCTATAATAACCCCAATTCGTATGAAATCGCACAAAGTTGCATTAGCTCTCAGACCAAAAATTGATGCTGAGATTACACGTTTTGTGGAGCAAGGTATACTTGAACCTGTAACACACCCTAATGCCGCGTACACACGGTCGGACTTTTCGTCTACAAAAGTCCAACGGACGCTGACGGACTAAAGCTGGCTGGTAATCCGATCATGTGTGGGCTTCTCCGGACTTTCAACTGACTTTTTTAGCCTCAAATCCGACGTACTTTAGATTTGAAACATGCTTCAAATCTTTCCGACGGACTCGAGTCCGGTCGAAAAATCCGCTCGTCTGTATGCTAGTCCGACGGACAAAAACCCACGCTAGGGCAGCTATTGGCTACTGGCTATGAACTTCCTTATTTTAGTCCGGTGTACGTCATCACGTAAGAATTCGACGGACTTTTGTGTGATCGTGTGTAGGCAAGTCTGTTCGTTAGAAAGTCCGCCGCAAGTCCGTCGAAAGTCCGCCAAAAGTCCGTCGAAAGTCTGTCGGACAGGCTGCCGGACTTTTGTAGCTGAAAAGTCCGACCGTGTGTACGCGGCATTAGTGGTTTACCCCAATAGTTTCACTAGTTAGAATTTGTGCAGACTATGTACAATGAAAAAAGCACTGTAGGAACATCCCTATCAAATTCCAGCTGTACATGAAATTCTGACTACGTTAGCAAAAGCAAAGGTATTTGCCAAACTGGATATGGCACAAGCTTACCAACAATTACCTGTGGATGAGGACGCTGCAGATGCACAAACAATAATAACACACATAGGAGCTTTTCCGAGAAAAACGTTTGCAGTTTGGAGTTTCCACTGCTCCCGGCATATTCCAGAAATTAATAGAGGACCTCAAATCTTCACTTCCAGGTGTAGTACCTTATTTTATTCTTATTGGAGTGGATTGCATTCAGTCTTTGGCTTCAAAACTACAACTTGTTTTGAAACATTTTCTCGCTGGTCTCAAACTTAAAAAAGAAAAGTGTGTTCTTGGGGTAAACAGCTTGGATTGGTAACAGAATTGCTAAACACGGAATTCATCCAACTGTTTCTAAGGTTGAAGCTATCCATAAAGCTCCAGTCCCAACAAACAAATGAGTTGTACGCTTTCCTAGGGTTACTTAATTTTCATCCTTTTCTGACTGACAAAGCCACTGTTGCTGGAACCCCTGCATTGTTTACTAGATAAAGATGTTCCATGGAAGTGGACTGACGTTCATTCTACAGCTTTTAATGCGGCAAAAAAGCGGTTTTCTTCTGACAGTGTACTTGTACACTATGATTTAAAAAAAAAAAAACACTCACTCTTACCTGTGATGCTTCTCCATATGGCATTGTAGCTGTTTTGAGTCATGTTTTGTAAACTGGTGTTGAGGCTCCTATTGCACTCTATTGAAGGACCTTGTCTACGACAGAGAGGAATTATGCTCAAATTGACAAGGAGGCTTTAGCTATTGTGTCCAGGGTAAAAAAGTTTCATGACTATTTGTATGGGCTCAGATGGTCTGTTGTGTTACAATATTTGGTTTATTATTGCTCTTTAAGCTGTGTTCTCTTGTCTCTTGTCTAAGCTGACCTCTCTCTCCCACTGTAGTTCTGTATATTCCCCTCCCCTTCCTCTCTCTGGTTCATTGCTCAGTATTCCACCATCTTGCAACATCTTTCCATGTGGCTTACAACACCAATGTTTTTCTAACTATGAATATCCATCATTATACAGAACATTTGAAAGGATTCACCGTCTGTCTCTTCAACAGTGAGTTTATTCATTGAGTTGAATTTATGCAAGGGATAAACAGAACACCAGGTCCTGTAAGCCCTATATGAAGCTGGAGATAAAGTTTATGGCCTTGTAGTTGAGCCAGAACAGTAGAAAACAGAGTTTCACAGCCTAATTACAAGGTTGCTGCATGACAGTACTGCTACAGACAAGATTTACTGCCCTCATTGCAAGAAAGAACAAGAGGACAGCACATGTAAGCCTCATAACCCGAGTCCAGGCTGCCCGGTGTCATATTACAGCACACAGATCCTGCCTGTCTATCACTCACTTATTATCTGCCTGTGTCAGCATGAGTTACCACCACTCTGAATGTGAAAACACAGCAACCCTAGCACAAGACCCTGAGCCAGCTGAGTTACCCAAACGCTCAGTCAACCAACATGGAAAGTAATGGAGAATTATGAAGCTTTAAGAACTAAATTGTCAAATAGCCTAAAATTATTTTTGGAGAAGATTGTTTCTGAATCTAATATGGTGTCTGTTGAACGTAAACTACTGCCACTAGAGGGTGCCATTAAATAACTTTCTGCCTCATATGAGCTCTATGAGTTTACCAGTAACAAGTTCATTAATGTCTTACAAAGTATGAACACGGAAGGTTCACTGGAGGAATTAAAGAGCTTCCAGGTTCTTAATCTATTAAGAAATAGTTTTATCCAACAAACCAAATTAAAGGCAGAAGCAAAGATAGAGCTGCTACAGGACACTGCATCTCACAGATCTGTTTCCACCAGATGTTCTAAAAAGTCCTCTAAATCCCATAGTTCAAGATACTCAAACACTCAGCAAAAGACTTATTAGTGCGTGGGCTGAAGCAGAAGCCAGCAAGGTGCAGGTTGCATATGCAGAAAAGAGAGCAGAGATGGAAGCTCATAAAACATGTCAAAGAGAAGCAATAGAAATCTTAAACAAACAGTGTAAACATGATGCAGCTATGGCAAAGCCAAGGGTCCCAGAGCAAGCTATTAGTGCAGATGAAGGTGCTAGTGGGAAATACAGCATCAACCTAAACATAGCAGATATGGAAGAGCCCCTCAAATGCACTAAAGACTATGTCCTAAGCCACTGCAGTGTACACTCCATCGTCTCCAGTGCTTCTGACAACATAGAGACTCCTTCACAGCATCAAGTTAAAAAGGGTTCCAGCAACTTCCTGCATGCAAAATCACTCCAGTGCATTTCCTGCCTGCCTATCTAACCTTCCTTCATACGTCACAGAGCATCAGAGCAAGCTGCAAGCAAGTCATCAATCTCCGGTCATTGGTACAGCCTCGAATCAACATACCATTGGAACAACTGACTTCAAGCAAGCAACTCTCCTGAATGCATCTGCTGCACCATACTTTCCAATGTCTTTTAACAACAATGTCAAAGATAGCGCACTCAGCACCATTCCGCCAACGTCTTGCATAAAAGCAGAGACAACTGTGACAGCAAAGTTTGTGAGGTACATACTTCGCAGAGAGCTCACAAAGTCTGGTCTTACAAGTTTTGATGACCAACCTGAAAACTACAGAAGTTGGAAATGTGCTTTCAGAACTGCAATCAGTGATCTTGGCATTACAGCTGCTAAAGAATTGGATCTGTTGATCAGATGGCTTGGTCCTCTATCTGCTGCACGTGTTAAGCCATTAGGATCGGTTTTCATGGACAATCCTACAGCAGGCCTCACAGCTGCATGGGATTGACTAGAGCAAAGTTATGGCAGTCCAGAAGCTATAGAAAATGCTTTGTTCAAGCGTCTGGAAACTTTCCCAAAGATATCTGGTAAGGACAACAAGGGGTTCCAGAGACTGAGTGACCTTCTCCTTGAGCTTCAGCTAGCCAAGGCAGACCCAAAACTACCTGGACTCAGTTACCTTGGCACTGCAAGAGGGGTAAACCCAATCATCTCCAAGCCCCCATATGGTTTGCAAGAGAAATGCTCTGCACTAGGGTCATCATACAAAAAAGAGAACAAGGTTTCCTTTCTCCATTCTTTCCTCTGCAAATTCATCAGGAAAATTGCAGAGACCAAGAACGATCCAAATTTTTCCTTCGGTGAGTACAGTCTCTTCTCACCCTTTCCTAAGAGGACCAGTCTTCAGGGCAACTATAGAAACTGTAGAGACCCATTATCCGTGAAAAAGACTGACATCCTTCCCACTCCTACCACAGTTGTGGCCACAAACAAACAGAGTAAGAGCATTGGAAAGCCTAACAGAGAGTGTCCCATTAACAAGAAGCCACACCCCCTCAAAAAATGTATTGGCTTTATGAAAAAGCCTCTTGAAGAATGTGAGGAGCTTTTAAGGACATTTGGGGTATGTTTCAGGTGTTGTGCTTCTACAGAACATGTTGCTAAGGACTGTAATGTGTCCATCAGGTGCATAGAGTGTGGCTCTGAAGAACATGTGCAAGCCCTCCATCCACTTGAGCCCAGCTCTGCACAACCTGCTAACTCTCCTCCCAGGTTAACGCATGGCGGGGAGAATACAGACCAAGTGCCTAATTCTACCATCATTTCTTCATCCTGCACTGAAGTTTGTGGAGAAGACCGCTGTGAAAGGTCCTTTGCTAAAATATGCTTGGTGAACATATACCACACGGATCAACCAGAAAAGACTCTAAAGGCGTATGCTATCTTAGATGATCAGAGCAATAGATCACTTGCAAAATCAGAACTGTTTAATCTATCTGAAATAAAAGATGAAGCTCATCCTTACACCTTGGATACCTGTAGTGGAACTATTGGAGGTTTCTGGAAGAAGGGCTCATGGGCTCATGGTATCTTCTCTCAAAGGTAACTTGCAATTACCCCTACCTACACTTGTTGAGTGCAATCAGATACCTGCTAACAGGGAAGAAATCCCTACTCCAGCTGCTGCTTTCAATCACCCTTACCTGAAGGTAATAGCAAATGAGATACCACCGCTTGACAAAGATGCTCATATCCTTCTTCTGTTAGGAAGAGACATTCTAATGCCACGTACACACAGTCAGACTTTCCGACGTAAAATGTGCCATCGGAGCTTGTTGTCGGAAATTCAGACCGTGTATAGGCTTCATCGGTCAGTTTCCATCGGAATTTCCGTCGCTCAAAATTTGAGATCTAGTTCAACAAAATCCGTTTGCGCAAATTCTGATCGTGTGTACACAATTCCGATATACAAAGTGCCACGAATGCTCGGAATCAAGCAAAAGAGCCGCACTGGCTTTTGAACTTCATTTTTCTCAGCTCGTTGTACGTGTTGTACGTCACCGCGTTCTTGACGTTCGGAAATCCTGACAACTTTGTGTGACCGTATGTATGCAAGACAAGTTTGAGCCAACATCCGTCTGAAAAAATCCATGGATTTTGTTGTCAAAATGGCCGATCAATGTCCGATCATGTGTACTGGACATAAGAGTTTGCAAGGTACACAGACAAGTCAGTGGACCCCCAGATGCCCCATTTGCCCAGCGCAAATCTAGATCTAGGTTGGGTCATCATAGGCAACGTCTGTATAGGCAAAATGAAGAGACCTACCAACATTTCATCATTTAAGACAAATGTTCTGCCAAATGGCCGAAACACTTACTTTGAGCCATGCCCACATCACTACTTGGAGAAAGAGAAGATAGCCAGCCACGAATGGCAACATGGTATCTCAGGTAACACAAGCCCTTTCTCCTGCTATGATGACGACCTCAGCTCTACAGTGTTTAATGCAACCAATAAAGATGACATACTAGCTCCTTCAAAAAGGAAGAAAAAGAATTTATCAAAGTAATGGACAATGAGTTCTTTCAAGATGACTCCAATAACTGGGTAGCACCCTTACCTTTTCGTCTCCCAAGAGAGAGATTGCCCAACAATTTGCAGCAGGCCATCAGTAGATTCTCCTTCTTAAAGCGCAACCTAAAGGGGTTGTAAACCCTTGTTTTTTTTTTTTTAAATAACAAGCATATCATACTTACCTCCACTGTGCAGCTCGTTTCGCACAGAGTGGACCCGATCGTCCTCTTCTGGGGTCCCCAGGCGGCTCTCGCGGCTCCTCCCCGCATCAGATAACCCCCTAGGAGAAGCGCTCTCCCGGGGGGGGTTACCTTGCGGGCGCGCTCCCAAGTCCAGCATTTGTGTCCATAGACACGTATGCCGGAATCGGCCCCGCGTCATTGGATTTGATTGACAGTAGCGGGAGCCAATGGCTGCGCTGCTATCAATCTATCCAATCAACAGCCGGGACCCCATGGAGAGAGGGAGAGCACGTCCCCGCTGAGAGCTGCACTGGCTATTGAACTTCATTTTTCTCGGCTCGTCGTACGCGCTGTACGTCACCGCGTTCCTGATGTTCGGAATTTCCGACAACATTTGTGTGACCGTGTGTATGCAAGACAAGTTGGAGCCAACATCCTTCGGAAAAAAATCCACGGTTTTGTTGTCGGAAAATCCTATCGTGTGTACAGGGCATTAGACTGCACAAGATTATATCCAACAGCCAGGAACTTATGAATGCCTTTCACTCTGAGGACTATGCCACTAGTCTAAAAAACACCTTGATTTAGGTACAGATGTGCCTCCTGTACAGCGAAGTCTGCTTTTGTTGTGGAACATAAAACAAGACACATTCACCTTCCAAGTGTCAACTTGTGCCATACCCTTCACTGAGAGAGAAGTCCTGTCGGTGGTGAATAGCATCGATGACCCACTGGGTTTCCTTGCTCCTGTTACCATTCAAGGTAAGGTTCTACTAAGACAGTTATCTACTGAGACTGGGATACTCCTTTACCTAGTGAGAATCAACACAAGTGGGAAAGGTGGAGATATTCTTTGAGGTCACTGGAAAAACTTCAGATCTCACCTTGCTATGTTCCAGATTCCATTTCAACTGCTAACCGGAGAGAGATTCATATTTTCTCTGATGCATCAGTTGAAGCTATTGCTACATTAGCCTATTTGAAGACCTCTGAAATTAATGGAGAATCACACTGTAGTTTTGTCCTAGGCCAGGAAAAACTCACTCCAAAACCTGCACATACCATACCAAGACTTGAACTTGTGCATCCGTGCTAGCAGTAGAAATTGCCAAAGTCATACGAAATGAAATGGACACTAGAATTGATTCTTTCACCTTCTATACAGACAGTAAGGTAGTACTTGGTTACATATTCAACAAAACAAAACAGTTTTATGTGTACATCAGCAACAGGGTTGAACGTATTAAGAGATTCTCTCTACCAAGTTAATGGCATCATGTTCCCACTCAACTCAACCCAGCTGACTGTGGGACCAGAGGCGTGTCATCTGCAGTTCTTCAGGATAGCTTATGGCTATCACCTCCCAGGTTTTTGTGTGAGGACTCACCCCCTACTGATGCCACTTATGGTGTTAGTAAGTGCTGAACATAATAAGGAAATAAGAACTGTGAACATCTCACTCCACACTTCTGTAAATACAAAACAGAAGCTGTGGTCACACCATTCGTTATCCCACCTAGTCATCTGCTGTAAGAGCTATTGCTTGCCTAATTCATATTGCTCATTGGTTTGGGAAGAACTCTGCATCAGAGTGTCATGGTTGGCACAACTGTTCTGGACGCTTTACAGCAGCAGATATTGCACACGCAGAAGAGGTAATTATTCATTGTGTGCAACAAGAGGTGTATCAGGAGAAATTCAGGAGAATCAGAAATGTCTAAAAACAGTTCACTCAGCAGTCTAAACCCTGTAGTTGACGCCAATCAGCTGCTGAGAGTTGGTGGCCGTATAATGAAATCTGACTTATGCAGCAAAGAACAGAATCCTATAATCATACCAGGTCAACATCATCTTACTACTCTTCTGGTTTGTAACCACCATGAACTGGTACAACATCAAGGCCGTCAGTATACAGAAGCTGCCATCAGGTCAGCTGTCTTGTGGATCATTGGTATGAAAAGGTGTGTCTCCTCATTGCTCTTCAGGTGCGTTGAATTCCACAAGTTGAGAGGAAAACTTCAACAGTAACAAATGGCAAGTCTCCCAGCTGGTCGCCTAGGTACAGATCTACCCTTCACCTATGTTGGAGTAGATGTTTCGGCCCATGGTCCATCATCACTCGCAGAACTCGTAGTGGAGCTGCCAATAGTAAAAGGTGGGCTGTATTGTTTACCTGTCTCAGCATCCGAGCAATACACATAGAAGTAAATCTATGGATTCTTCTTCCTTCATCTGTGCCCTATGAAGATTCTTCTCTGTCAAAGGACCAGTTAAGCAGCTGAGATCTGACTGTGGTACCAACTTTATTGGAGCATGTAAAGAGCTGCAATTGGGAAATTTCCTGGCCAACAATGGATGTACTTGTTTGTTTAATCCAACCACATTCTTCACACATGGGAGGATCCTGGGGACGAATGATTGGAGTAGCACGAAGAATTCTTGACTCCATGTTACAGACTCACATGTCTTTACCACTCACCCATGAGACTTTGTCCACCTTTCTCGCTGAAGTGTCTGCCATAGTGAACGCAAGACCTTTAGTGGCGGTATCTTCAGATCCTGATGCTCCAGTGATCCTTACTCCAGCTTCGCTTCTTACTCAAAAGATTGGGACTGCTGTAATATCTTCAAGTGGGATCGAACCCAAGGATATCTACAGGCATCAATGGAAGCAGGTGCAACATCTAGCATATATGTACACCGCAAGTCTAGGTAACACTACCACGACTTAAAAAGTAGCTACCTATGCAGCAGAAATTATGAATCAGTTGGTTAAAAATTTACAAAATTTATTCTTAACTGCAATAAACCATCATGTGTAAACAGGTACAATACAATTCCATGCAAAGTGATTTACGGGTCTCATACATCTGATGAGTTACCCGGGTGATAAAAATTACATACAAGCACAGACAAACACGTCAACATACAACACGGCCGTACTATCCTTGTGAGGATGGATCAAGGATTAAACACTCCACTTTCACACACACACACACAGCAAAATGTCCGGACATCAACTAGTAAGCGTTTACCCGCAGAAGAAAGAAGGACAGCAGTATGATTACTATCAATTAGGAAAATTCCAAATTAAGGTGATTGGACATAGCCAAGGAAAAGGTTTCACCGTGCTGTGCTGATTTCCTGCGGGTAACCCCCGGGGGAAGATAGATGGACTGTCTTGCAATCACATATATCTCGTTTCTTGATATACTGAACCCCTAACTGCAATAAGGAGCCTTCCTAAAGTATACATGCAGATGGGGTTTTACCAAATCTCTGGGATGCACTGGCCATGACAAGTCACTGATATCTCAGCCGTACAACGTGGTATCCGATATATTTGTGAATCAAAGGTGTGGGCTGTTTAGACAGTGGTGAGTGAGAGCAACTTAATCAGCTGTTTGTTTGTGAGTCAATCACTGGTAACTGCTGCAGCGGCAGACTTACTAGTGTACAGGTCTGCCCGGCTTTCGTTTCATCCCTTATAAAGTCCCGTTCCACAGGCAGGTACCAAGACTATGTAATGTGTAGGCGTCTTACCGCTCCTGTTGATCACTTGGGTGTCTTATTCAGACTCTCTGGTTACTCATACCATCTGTGTGTCCATTGTCTCTGATCGTAGAGACAGCTCCAAAAGATTCCACCTTTCGCCCACAAAGCCGGTACCGCTCGTCGGTTTAGGTCACGCTGAGCGTGTTGGTATAGAGCGCGGCTGCGCTGATCTTGTGGCTGTTCCTATTGCTTCCCGTGCACGGGGGATGTTACGTGAGTCGGCGTCACATGACAGCTGTGACGTCAACGCGTTTCGCTTCCTTCAATGGGCGTAGCTTCGTCTGGACGTAGTGAGGGTGGGGGCCAGTCATTCCTTTTATTGAAGGGGATTAACCCCTGTTGCAACCTCACAATTGCAGCAGTGTCAAAAAAACATTCAAATAGATTCCAGTTTTCTGTGCTTTTCCAAACAGATTCATCTAGGGCACCTGAGTTTCATCCGTTAGAAGGCCAGATCTCAGAGAATTTAACAGGGCTGAAATCATTTGTTTTATTCATGAGTGCGCACTGGAATATTGCACTTCAAATGTAACTTAGATTCTGATGATACATCTATCTAATAATATATAGATCTTAGTCGAATCTTCTCTAAATTAAACAAATGATCGTCTTTTAGCCATCCTGTGTCCTACCGATTTACACCAACATGCACCCTCATGCAGGGGGGGGGGGAGAAAGGGGGGGGAGAGGGGGGGGGGGGGGGAGGGGGAGGGGGGAGGGGGGAGGGGGAGGTTTTTTCAGCACTCGAGGAAAACTTGGAGGTTCAACTCAGTGTTGAGGCCCTGGGGGGCAAGGGACCCCAAACGATAGATCCATCTTTTTTCCTTCTGTAGAAGGATCCGATTGAAATCACCCCTTCTTAGGGGTAGTTTAAGTGAATAGATGCCCTTCACCTTCAATCCATCGGGTTTTCCCCGATGGTAGAGGGCAAAATGCCTTGCCAAAGGTTTTTCACGGCTTTTTTCAGGGTCCCTTTCTTTTTCTCCCTTTATTTCTCTCAGATGCTCACCTATCCTTGTCTTTAAAGCCCTCTTGGTTTTCCCAATGTATATTTTTGGGCAAGGACACGTGAGCATGTAGATCACCTTACTTGTGGAGCAATTGATGAGATCTCGTATCTCATACATATGCTCCCCTCTGGCATCATAAAAAGTAGATGTTCTATCTATGAATGGGCAGATTTGGCATCTGTTACAGGGGAACATCCCCTTACTCCTGGGATATTCTGACAACCAGGTTGGGTTTGCCTCCTTGGTGAATTCAGAATGAATTAAAATGTCACCTAAATTCCTAGCCCTCCTGGCCACCATGTTTGGTGACTCACCCACAATTTCTTTCAACCCAGGGCCATTGGTCAGTATGTTCCAGTGTTTTCCCAAAACTTCTCGTACGGTCTCCCATTGGGATCCATACGAGGTGATTATCCGTACCGGGCCTGGGTCAAACTGACCTTTGGTCTCTGGCTTGGGGTCCAGGGAGAGAAGGCTTTTCCTGTCTCGGCTTGCTGCTTTTGCTCTGGCTTTTCGAATTTGTCCATGTGAATATCCACGTTCCCTAAAGCGCTTGTACAAGTCAATGTTTTCCCTTCTAAGATCACTTTTCTTGGTACAGTTCCTTTTTAATCTTAGGAACTGACCAATCGGGATACCGTTTTTAAGCCATGGAGGGTGATGACTGTCGGCCCTCAAAAGGGTATTAGCTGCAGTGGTCTTACGATAGGTACAGGTGCTAAGTTTGTCCCCATCAAAGGTAATCTGGAGATCGAGGAAAGGGATCTGTCTTTCATCTATGATGTGGGTCAAACGGATGTTACGACCGTTGAAGTTTAAATGCTCAATGAACACATGCGCCTCCTCCCTGGAGCCCCTCCATACCACCAACACATCATCAATATACCTCAGCCATGTGTGCACATGCTTTGCATACATGGCTGAGGTATACACGTCCTCCTCCTCCCATCGTCCCAGGTGGAGGCACGCGTATGACGGTGCCCACGCAGCTCCCATCGAAGTCCCTCTGACCTGCTGGTAGTAGTGCGTAGCAAACTGGAAATAATTGTTCATCAAGGCAAACTCCAGCAGTTCTATCAGGAACTCGTTTTGAGGTCCAAATTCAGGGTATCTGGACTCCAGGAACCATCTCACCGCCTCGATCCCGCATTCATGCGGGATCGAGGTATAGAGGGACTCAACATCAATGCCTAGAAGTAGGAGTCCCTCCCCAACCTGTAAGTCAGCTATTTTCGACAGTACATGTCGTGTGTCTTGAACGTAGGATTTAAGTCCTACAACTATTTCTTTAAGGAGGGAATCCAAGTAGACACCTATTCTCTCCAGGGGCCCCTGGATGGCGGAGACAATTGGCCTCCCCGGGGGTCTTTTGGGACATTTGTGCACTTTCGGAATTATATAGAAAGTGGGTATGTTGAACTCCCTTACACTCAAATGCTCATATTCCTTTTTGTCCAGGATTCCTGCTTCCCTGGCCATAAGGAGCTTGAAATTTAGGTTTTGTACTAACTCAGGGAACGGGTCATGATCTAATTTTTTGTAGGTCGTCAAGTCGCTTAGTAGTCTTTTGGCCTCTGCTTCATAGGAACATCTAGCTAATGTGTTCATCGCTGGAGGAAGGATTATCTTCATCACCTTCAAGGTCATAACAAATAGCAAACATCTAAGCCTAATCTTCAGGTTGGAGATCTCATCCTTCTAAAAGACAAGGAAGTTTGTCCGAATGAGTGGCCTATGGGTCTTATTACTAAAGTTATGCCCAGTGATGATATCAAAGTCCAGAAGGTAGAAGTCAAGGTAACCAAGGGAGGATCATCATGAACCTTTACTCCACCAATTACAGAGTTAGTACTCCTTTTGCCTGGTGAGTGACTTATGCAAGGACTAGCCATGCTTTTGGCATGTCAGGGAGTACATTGCTGCTATCTATAGGTTTTACTCTTAACTTTGGAATTCTTTGAAGACGTCATATGTCGGACTACTACATGTTCTTCAATCTTGCTGAACTTATGTTTGTTTGCTTGTTGCATGTTTTTCATTAGAGGTTCCAGGACATTTATCGGTATTAGACTTATTGAATATATATTTTCGTTTAAGGCTATGAAATCTATAGATTTCAGACGGGGAGTGTTGTGTTACACTATTTGGTTTATTATTGCTCTGTGTCTTTAAGTTGTGTTCTCTTGTCTAAGCTGAACTCTCTCTCCCAACATAGTATTCCCCTCCCCTTTCTCTGTCTGGTTAATTTCTCAGTATTCCACCATGTTGTAACATCTTTCCATGTGGCTTATGACACCAATGTTTTTCTAACTATGAGTACCCATTATTAAACGGAACATTCAAATAGATTCATCATCTGTCTCTTCAACAGTGAGTTTATTCATCGAGTTAAGCTGTCTGAATGGATGCATAGGATAAATAGAACACCCTATATGAAGCTGGAGATAAAGTTTATGGCCTTGTAGTTGAGTTAGAACATGGTCACTTATGCTGAATGCCTATGACTGATTTCGAATATCTTCCTGGCAAGAATACCAATCATGTTGATGGGTTGAGCCGGTTTCCTTTGTTTTCTCCTGATTTCCTTGTCCCTCCTGTGCCTGAGGTTCTCATGTTGGAATCCATTCCAAACCCTCTGTTACATGCTAGAGAAATTGCTGGTATGACTACTAAAGATCCCATGCTGGCCCATGTGCTCAACTGGATGTGGAGGGAATGGCCCAAATGAAAAGTTGGAGAAGTTCAAACCATTTTTAGTGCACCAACATGAACTGTCTGCCTATAAAGGTTGCCAATTTTGGGGAAACAGAATGGTAATTCCAAAGGCAAGACAAGCTCATGTACTGTATGCTCTCCATGAAGGACATCCTGCAATAGTCTGCATGAAAGCGTTAGCCAGAAGTTATGTCTGGTGGCCTAAAATGGATGAAGTTATTGAGAAGTGGGTACAGAACCATGTCAATCCACCCGTCATGCTCCACCTAAAGCCTCAGTCCATCCCTGGGAAGTGACTTGGTCACGGTTGTGGGACCTTTTCAAGGACAGATTTTTTTTTTTAGTTGTCGATGCCTTCTCAAAATGGCTGGAAGTTGTATCAGTTATATCCCCCACCTCAGCCACTGTCATAAGAGTTTTAAGGAGGCTGTTTGCTACACATATGTTGCCAGATACAATCGTGTCAGAAAATGGAACGCAATTTACCTCCTCAGAATTCAAAAACCTTTATGGCAAGCAATCTTATTCGACATGTTACGATTGCACCATTCCACCCATCATCCGAGAATTGTTCAAGGAGATTGAAATCAGAGACTTTCAAATTTCCTTCTGCAACAACATGACACCATGCTCAAGCACTGGTTGTCGCCCAGCAGAGCTCCTAATGAAGCGTCGTCTAAAGACATATTTGGATTGTTTACACCCTGATCTGACATTGGAGTTACAAGAAAAGCAAGAGCTGCATTTTAAAAAGGATGCTAAGGTTTCTGTGAGAGTGTTTAAGTCTGATGCCCCCGTACACACATGTGAGAAACTATGCTGCTGGGTCTCGTTGGATACCGGCAAGGGTGCTTGTTGTTACAGGACCTTTGTCATACAAAGTACAAATTACTGATGGTAGAATATTACAAAGGCACATTGATCAGATCTGAGAAAGAAGTGGTGAAATTGTACCCGCTGCTGGTTCTATTGGTACCGGGATTCCAGATCATGGTGAACCATTGGTTGATACAGGTGCTATTACTCCAGGAAATGTTGTTGCAGAGCCAGTTTCTCTCAGTCCCTCTGACACAGCACAAGAAGAATTTCACCCAAATGGGGGTCCCAGGGAACTGTCTCAAACAGTGGTCCTTTGGCGTCTAAGGAGAAATTTTCACCCTCCCAGTTATCTCAAAGACTTTGAGGTCTAGGGGGAAGGAGTGTTATGTATTAGTGTGTTATACTGCTCTCCATCCAGTAGGGGGAAGCATTGTAAATATGTTCACTTGTGTATATTTCTGGTAGAGCTATGTATTTCTTTAGCATCTATGGTTCCTGTATTCCTGTGTGTGATTAAGTAAAGAAGTCCTGTGAATGCCTGTCAATGTCTAATTCATTCAAATTCATTTTAAATACACAAAAGTGTAATAGAAAAGCACAAGGAAGTGCATACAATATAGAAATATGAAATACTACACGTAAAAGAAAGATGTGTAGCACTAACCCCCGAAGGAGCTGCTGATTTTGATCAGGCTGTTACCGTCACCTCCTTACCCGCAGTTTCACCAATACTAGAACTTAGAGTCCATGTTGAGCTTTGTATCCGGCAATGTAGGCACCAGTCACTTAGTACTTTTTCAATGCTTTAGTAGGAAGTAACTTGAAGAAGTAGCAGGAAAAAGGTAGAAGAAGAGTTGCAGGGAAGTTCAAATACCTTTTCTTTAGCACACTAAGGAATTTGAAATCTTGGGGATGAATATACCTTCAGTCCAGAATTAAATCTTTGCCCACCCAGATAGGTCTCTCTCACTGACCTAGCAGCGAGAGCGCAGCACGAACAAAAAGTCTCTGCCACAGACTTGAAAAGAACAAATTTTACTATATGATCCTCTGACACGACGTAGTAGTAGTTTTAGATGAACTGCAACACAGTACGAGAACCTTTAAGCAGACCCGGCAGTACTTGTGTGATAGATTAGGTTAAGATGCATCCTCCAATTGAGTCACCAGGCCCCTCTTGAAACACCAGCATGCCGCACGGTCCTCTCCAAAGACGGGTCCTCCCCTGGGTCTTCTCAAGTGCGTGGCTTCTTCCCGCAAGACAGACAGCACAGGACCATCTCTGCAGCAGTAGGCCCCAGACAGGCTTCTGGGCCTACCTGCACGGCTGCAGCATCGCAGCCCTCCGGCGTGGAGGGCCACGAAGTAAAACTCCCCGTCACTTACCTTTAGGCCAGGAGGGCCAGCAGGTGAAAGAGAAATGGCATCTGCCCCTTAAGTACTCTCCCAGCATGCATAGCAGTGGACCACCTCTTCCAAGTTACCTCTGGGAAAGAAGAGCACTCAATATACTTCAGCTTGTTGCTTTTCAACACCGACCTATGGTGACAATGACACCTACAGCCAACAATGTGGAACTGCACGCAACACAGCCAATGCTGGAACAGAGGCTAATTTAGCCATAGATTAAATTTGCACTATGTACAGAACAGATGGCCCACTAAATTTACATATAGGTGGTAGATTAGAAATCTACCAGCGCTACATACTCCCCCCACTAGAATAGACGTTAGAGAGTAGGTATTTGAACAAAAACTTGGATGGGGAAGAAGAAAGGCAATAAGAAAGAAAGATACAATTTCAAACATTAATACAACAGCATATTCATATTTAGTCATGTCACAAAACCCCACTATCTAACTGCAAGACCTAACAGCTTGATAGAAGATCTGGTTATACCTGAAAAACAAAGTTAAACACACAAAATATACATTAGCGTCATTAAACAATTTAGGAGCAAAGCCTCACTCCCAAGAGAATGACACTTTCTTCCACACATTTCTTTTTTTCTTTTCATTGCAAGGTCAACTAAAAGTAACTTAAAAGTCCATCCCTATCTCTGGGCAGACAGACTCCACTATTTAGCAGAAGAAATCCAGTGTAGCAAAGAGTCTTTCGATATAGAAGGAGGGCCGAGATAAATGAAGTCTCTTGATCGCGAAGTTCTCCAACCTTGGCATTATCTAACTATATACCCCAAAGTTCTCTTTTCTTTAGCAGAACACAACAGTCTCTTTTGCATTATGACCAATAAAATCAGCAATTATCACCATTATCACCCTGTGCCCACAATAATTCCTGTGACATTGTCTCAAACAAATCATCATCACCGGAGAGATCTGACAAAGAATCTATCTCCGAATCTCTCAACTCTTTTGCTGGCAAATATTTACAAAGAGTCCCAGATATATCCCCCTTTGATCTCTCACCCGTTTCTGTCGTGGACTTCTCCGGATCCATGTACTCCTCCGGCTCCGGTTTGGGTAGTCTCTGGGGTAGGCCTCAACCGCGGCCGCGAGAAGCCTTCTGTCATAAACCAAATGTGACCAGAACTGTGTGACTGCGACAGAGTGAACCAGACATAAATAAGTGAAAGTAAGTTTATTAAGGAAAATGCATATGTGAACACACCACCAATACAACGTGAACAACCAAACAATCAGTGATATAAAACCAACCAGCATATGTAGCAAGAGGGAGTACCAGAATCGTAGTCAAGCCAGGCCGGGGTCATAAACACAGAATCAGTAGCTGGAAAGGGAGATAAACAGGATAAGAGAGGATGGATGGATCTCAGGAGGGACGGGTCAGGTACAAGGCTCAGAGTCCAGAGTCCAGGGTTCAGGTAACGGACAGGAAACAGGATCAACTGGTTCCAGGTTCCAGGAATCAGGAATCAGGCTTCAGGAATCAGGGTAACAGGATGCAGATCAGGGCTCAAGGACAATACCAGGGCAACATAAGTGTGCAATTGCCGGGTATTTATACTGCAGCTCTGCTAATTAACGTCAGGTGACACCTGTCTGCAGAGGGGAATACCTGCTCCATACTACCAGGATCCATCCGCTGGTGGACGCCAGTACTGCGGCCCAAAGATGACATAACATTAACAGGGAAAGGCTCTCCTGACAGTTCCAAACTGCCAGGAGACACCTGCTGGTGGACCTCAGTACTGCATGCCAAATAACAGATATTATGAGCGGATGGTACATTTCCTGACAGTACCCCCCCTCAAAGGAGCTGACTCCGGACGCTCCAACTGGTTGTAATTGTCCATAGTCTATGGCATCAAACAGAATAACAAATGGGGGTACGTCAGGCTGGGCCACAGGCACTTCAGGCTGGGCATCAGGCACCTCAGGGCAGACAGCGGGCTCCGGGTCCTCGAGCTGGGCAGCAGGCTCATCAGACTGGACAGCGGGTACCGAGACATCAGACCAGGCAGCAGGTACTGGACCTTCAGACTGGACAGCGGACACAGGCATTGGTACAACAGGCTGAGTAGCAGACGGTGGCACCTCAGGCTGGGCAGCAGACGGTGGCACTTCAGGCTGGGCACCAGGCATGGGCACTTCAGGCTGGGCACCAGGCATGGGCACTTCAGGCTGGGCACCAGGCATGGGCACTTCACGCTGGGCACCAGGCATGGGCACTTCACGCTGGGCACCAGGCATGGGCACTTCACGCTGGGCACCAGGCATGGGCACTTCACGCTGGGCAGCGGGCTCCGAGACGTCAGGCTGGGAGGCAGGCACCGAGACGTCAGGCTGGGAGGCAGGCACCGAGACGTCAGGCTGGGAGGCAGGCACCGAGACGTCAGGCTGGGAGGCAGGCACCGAGACGTCAGGCTGGGAGGCAGGCACCGAGACGTCAGGCTGGGAGGCAGGCACCGAGACGTCAGGCTGGGAGGCAGGCACCGAGACGTCAGGCTGGGAGGCAGGCACCGAGACGTCAGGCTGGGAGGCAGGCACCGAGACGTCAGGCTGGGAGGCAGGCACAGAGACGTCAGGCTGGAAGGCAGGCACAGAGACGTCAGGCTGGAAGGCAGGCACAGAGACGTCAGGCTGGAAGGCAGGCACAGAGACGTCAGGCTGGAAGGCAGGCACAGAGACGTCAGGCTGGAAGGCAGGCACAGAGACGTCAGGCTGGAAGGCAGGCACAGAGACGTCAGGCTGGAAGGCAGGCACAGAGACGTCAGGCTGGAAGGCAGGCACAGAGACGTCAGGCTGGAAGGCAGGCACAGAGACGTCAGGCTGGAAGGCAGGCACAGAGACGTCAGGCTGGAAGGCAGGCACAGAGACGTCAGGCTGGAAGGCAGGCACAGAGACGTCAGGCTGGAAGGCAGGCACAGAGACGTCAGGCTGGAAGGCAGGCACAGAGACATCAGGCTGGAAGGCGGACACATCTGACTGGAAGGTAGACACATCAGGCTGGAAGGCAGGCACAGAGGCGTCAGGCTGGAAGGCAGGCACAGAGACATCGGGCTGGAAGGCAGGCACAGAGACATCGGGCTGGAAGGCAGGCACAGAGACATCGGGCTGGAAGGCAGGCACAGAGACATCGGGCTGGAAGGCAGGCACAGAGACATCGGGCTGGAAGGCAGGCACAGAGACATCGGGCTGGAAGGCAGGCACAGAGACATCGGGCTGGAAGGCAGGCACATCAGGCTGGAAGGCAGGCACATCAGGCTGGAAGGCAGGCACATCGGGCTGGAAGGCAGGCACAGAGACATCGGGCTGGAAGGCAGGCACAGAGACATCGGGCTGGAAGGCAGGCACAGAGACATCGGGCTGGAAGGCAGGCACAGAGACATCGGGCTGGAAGGCAGGCACCGAGACATCAGGCTGGAAGGCGGACACATCTGACTGGAAGGTAGGCACATCAGGCTGGAAGGCAGGCACCGAGACGTCAGGCTGGAAGGCAGGCACAGAGACATCAGGCTGGAAGGCAGGCACCGAGACATCAGGCTGGAAGGCAGGCACTGGGATGTCAGACTGGGTTGGATTAGCTGGTGCGGAGGCAGGTTGGGTTACTGGCAGGATCGTCTTGGTTTGAAAAAACTTTTGTTTTTTCTTTGGCTTAGCCACTGAAGCTCTGTAGGTGAGGGGTGCAGCAGACTGGAAAGGAGGATTGGGATATGGCAGAGAAGAGGTAACAGTAGCTGGGGGAAGTTCCTGTGGGTTTGTAGGCAGCTGAGAAGAGACAGGTGGGTTGAATACAGGATAGGTACAGGGAGCAGAGACCGGATATGAGTATTTGGTTGGCAGCAGCGTATACTGAGCTGCAACTGCGGTTGACATGGGTGATGGGGAAACATACATTTGGGTAGTCTGGTGTTTGGTGGCAGAGGTGGTTTGTTTGGCTGGAGCTGCTTGCATCATGTCAGACCATGCTGAAAGTATAGGTTGTATAAACTGTGCTTTTAAATCTCTCTGTCTAACAAAAGACTGAGCAGACACAATGCACTCCGCAATCACCTGTGGGGAACAGGCTGAGTAGTGCTCACAAAAATCGGCTGGATCATCTTCAAAAAGCCACACTAGGGATGCAACCTGATTCATATCAAAAGGAGGAGTGAAATCATTACGGCCCTCTGGAATACAGGGCAGGGCCAGCTCAGTACATAGCTTGATCAAAGGCTGCACCTCCCCAAACAATATATAACCCTGATCGACCAGGGAGTGAGCCAAACGTATAGTGGCAAACAACTGGTCACTAGACCATCCTTTCAAAGCCCGGCGGCAATAATCACCACTTTCAGATGCCAGCAGAGAAAAATAAATAACCTCATCGGCATTCATGTTTGCAACCAACTGAATCAAAATGGTTCCCCTGTGCAGCCACTTCTGGTCAGGGATGGCCCTGGTATTCTGTCATAAACCAAATGTGACCAGAACTGTGTGACTGCGACAAAGTGAACCAGACATAAATAAGTGAAAGTAAGTTTATTAAGGAAAATGCATATGTGAACACACCACCAATACAACGTGAACAACCAAACAATCAGTGATATAAAACCAACCAGCATATGTAGAAAGCGGGAGCACCAGAATCATAGTCAAGCCAGGCCGGGGTCATAAACACGGAATCAGTAGCTGGGAAGGGAGATAAACAGGATAAGAGAGGATGGATGGATCTCAGGAGGAACGGGTCAGGTACAAGGCTCAGAGTCCAGGGTTCAGGGTTCAGGGTTCAGGGTTCAGGTAACGGACAGGAAACAGGATCAACAGGTTCCAGTGATCAGGGCTCCATACCAGGGCAACATAAGTGTGCAATTGCCGGGTATTTATACTGCAGCTCTGCTAATTAACGTCAGGTGACACCTGTCTGCAGAGGGGAATACCTGCTCCATACTGCCAGGATCCATCCGCTGGTGGACGCCAGTACTGCGGCCCAAAGATGACATAACATTAACAGGGAAAGGCTCTCCTGACAGTTCCAAACTGCCAGGAGACACCTGCTGGTGGACCTCAGTACTGCATGCCAAATAACAGATATTACCAGCGGATGGAACATTTCCTGACACCTTCACATATCCCATCTTCCTTGGGACAGGTGCAGCGGGAATAGGTGTAGTGGAAGTAGAAACAAAAGTGATGTCTGCTGATGAAGCAGTAACAGCGACATCTCCCTCAGGAACACCCACGGTAGCAGATGAGACTAAGGCCTGTTGCTCTCCAGCAGTAATGGCAGTAGTTTCCACCGTAGCGATCCCTGTAGCCCAGTCCACTCGATAAGCACGGGGCGACATTGTAGGTTGCTCCACTGTGAATAGGTATTCTCCGCACTGCAAACATCGGACAAATGGACGGAGATGTATGGCCAGTCCTTCACACTTGTGGCAAAGCATGCCCAACCCTTCAATATCTCCAACAGTGTATAACACGAACCACCCCTGCGGCTTCAAACGAATGCCGGTATCCGTCAGCAGGGTTCCGGTTAGCATAGCACCTGCAGCGGTACTTGTAGGAAACATCTCGGACCCCACAGTCGACGGTATCAATGGCAAAGAAGACATGGCTACACTCTGATCCTCTCAGTACGATCACTAGGCCTCTCTTCTCCTTTGGCGCCAGACACACACACACACGTGTCTTACGCAACAGCAAATAGGTGTAACTTCTCCCACTTGCTCCTCTGGTCACATAGCTCCCGGGCTTTTACTTCTCACCCGCAGCTTACGCAGTCAGAAATGTAATCCTGCAGTTTAACCCCTTCTTTTCCTGGAAAAAGTGACAAAGTCCAGAAACCTCTTTTTAGCATAGACTCCCGGTGAAATACTTCTCAGAGTTGCTTAGGGCGACGGCAAACAATCCCGGACGACGCACCCACTTGTAGCACTAACCCCCGAAGGAGCTGCTGATTTTGATCAGGCTGTTACCGTCACCTCCTTACCCGCAGTTTCACCAATACTAGAACTTAGAGTCCATGTTGAGCTTTGTATCCGGCAATGTAGGCACCAGTCACTTAGTACTTTTTCAATGCTTTAGTAGGAAGTAACTTGAAGAAGTAGCAGGAAAAAGGTAGAAGAAGAGTTGCAGGGAAGTTCAAATACCTTTTCTTTAGCACACTAAGGAATTTGAAATCTTGGGGATGAATATACCTTCAGTCCAGAATTAAATCTTTGCCCACCCGGATAGGTCTCTCTCACTGACCTAGCAGCGAGAGCGCAGCACGAACAAAAAGTCTCTGCCACAGACTTGAAAAGAACAATTCTACTATACGATCCTCTGACACAGGACGTAGTAGTAGTTTTAGATGAACTGCAACACAGTACCAGAACCTTTAAGCCGACCCGGCAGTACTTGTGTGATAGATTAGGTTAAGATGCATCCTCCAATTGAGTCCCCAGGCCCCTCTTGAGACACCAGCATTCTGCACGTTCCTCTCCGAAGACGGGTCCTCCCCTGGGTCTTCTCAATTGTCCGGCTTCTTCCCGCAGGACAGACAGCACAGGACCATCTCTGCAGCAGTAGGCCCCAGACAGGCTTCTGGGCCTACCTGCACGGCTGCAGCATCGCAGCCCTCTGGCGTGGAGGGCCACGAATTAAAACTCCCCGTCACATACCTTTAGGCCAGGAGGGCCAGCAGGTGAAAGAGAAAGAAAAATGGCGTCTTCCCCTAAGTACTCTCTCCCAGCATGCATAGCAGTGGACCACCTCTGCTGAGTTACCTCTGGGAAAGAAGATCACTCAATATACTTCAGCTTGTTGCTTTTCAACACCGACCCATGGTGACAACGACACCTACAGGCAACAATGTGGAACTGCACGCAACACAGCCAATGCTGGAACAGAGGCTAATTTAGCCATAGATTAAATTTGAACTATGTACAGAACAGGTGACCCACTAAATTTACATATAAGCGGTAGATTAGAAATCTACCAGCGCTACAGATGTGAGGCACTGCAACAAAAGAACAGGTCGGAGATATATGAAAACAGCTTCTGTAAGCCTCATTGACCCAATCCACAAGGCAGTTCACTTTTTTTTTTCTCTCTTCTTTTTCTTCTTTTCACTATCACTTTGCAGCAACCTTCCTTCGCTCCTCTTCCTCATCCCTCCTTTTCTCCATTCTTTACCTTCTTGGAATCTTTAATTTTTCTTTATCTTCACCACTCAATCCCTCTTAACCTTCCCTCATATTAATACTTTGCTGAATTACTTCTTTGTCTATGGACTAGCCAATTTAAATAAACTAACAAATTGAAGCAAAACTCCAGCTAATACTTTATAAGCAGTTACAGCAAACAGTTTATTTTTCTTTTTGGGATAAAGGTTTTACATAAATAAAAGTTGATCATTGTAAGCACCCCTGTCCGTTGTGAATGGTTTGTCTCACTTCTGTAACTGATACACCTGCTCCTTGTTCCTTTGAAAAATGACAGACTTACTGGCTCGACCACCAGAATAAAATATAAGAAAGCAAGCTTAAAAAAGAAAACAAATGCAGCCATCATATCTAAAAATTGTATATATCAAATTAAGTGCAGCGCTGAATAAATCATAAGAGTATCCAATTGGGATATAAAGTGCAATGGTATAAACAATTATAAATTAAAGCAATTTGCAAGAGTTCTCCACAAAGTGTTCTTATATGAATCAAACAATATGATTTGCAATAAAGTGCAATGTGCACAATTTTTTCAAACCGTGTTCTTATTAAAATCAGGGACCTGGGAGGCTGACGAACGTGGAACCAGGAAGGGATATTCAGTGTGTAACGGACGGAGAGAGCACTGATGGCCAGGACTGCAGATCCAGTTGAAAGGTGATACGTTTGTCCTAGCACTGTTGGCACATGTAACATACACAGGCCTGTTTAAATCATTTCAAATGTGAGTTTATATTTGTTGTATGACGTTCTTGAATACATTTTAAAATGATAAAGTACTATTGCAAGATCTGATTGCTTTGCATGTGGTCGATGAGATTGGAGTTCATGGGCAGCAATAAGGAGGCATTATATTAAAAGTTGATCAATGTGACCTGTGCTCATGGGCAGTTTATAAGGAGGAGGAATATCAGAAGGAGCATTCCATAGGATTGATTATTCTCAAAGGCGCATTTATAAAGCCTATAAGGTGAGGGCACAACTGGTGGAGGGAGCACGAGGATTTTGAGAATATACACAGAGGTGGATGAGTGTGGAGAGACCGTTTTAATTTTAACGGTTTCCATTATTCACAAAATGGACTGACACGTTGTCTTCACTATCGCTTGATTTATATAAATACACTGTGTGAGAGAACTTTTGCACATTGCACTTTAATTTGTAATTGTTTATACCATTGCACTTTATATCCAAAATTGATATTCTTATGATTTATTCAGCCATGCATTTTTTTTGATCTATCTTGTTTATTCACATGTTTAGGAAGTGTGGGTAGTGCCAGGAGCTTCTCTGGATTAGCATTGCAGCTCACAAGATTTTACATATATCTAAAAATTGGAAAGCTGTAATATAATAAATGTTAGCTTTGGGCTTAATACCACTTTAATATGTAATACTTATTTACTGAGCAGTAGGAGTGAGGATGCAATGATGATTATGCAGGTGTGAGTAGGGTCAGTCTTCTACAGCAGGGGTCTTCAAGCCCCAGGCTGCGAAATGGTGCTGGTCAATGGCCTGTTGGGGGCCAGGCCACACAGCTGGGGGTGGGTGACAGGCGAGCTAGCCAGCACAACCTGCACTGCCACTCTCCCACCACCAGAGGACCACCCCCTAGCACCACTACTCCCTCCTCTCTCTGTGGTCACCTTACCTATGGAGAGGAAGGGGGAGAAAAAGAAGAGGAGAGAGGAGAGCTGGGCCAGTCCGGAGGTGACAAGCTGCACATGTCCACACCCTACAACCATGACAGGTTGCGGCAACACACGCCCCCCTCCGGTTGACAGGCTGCACACACACCTTCCCCCTGGATGTGACAGGCAGTGCTCACACAAGGGAATTGACAGGCAGCACCCACCCCTGGAGGTAACAGCCTGCACACTCCCCCCCCCCCCCAGGTAACAGGTTGCATGCAACTAATTCCACCCCCACAGAGGTAACAGGCAGCACCAAACCCTCCACCCTCTTCAGTCTGTGAAGGGGTTGTTGTCACTGAGGCCAGTCCCTGGTGCCAGGGAGGTTGGGGACTGCTGTTCTAAAGGAATCCCAGTGCTGAATATTAAAAACCAACTTCTGTTAAAATCTGTACTATACTAATCTGCATAATAAAGAGCATTATAAATATGGCAAGAGTTACTAAAACCTGAGTATCTCATTAAATACTGGCACGAGCAGGACTCAACCCATGAACAAACAGGTAGTAAATATGCTTTGTATCTACCTTTGACAAATTACTTGATGGGATCTCAAGGGTTTATAAGCTATTTAAAGTTATTTAATAAGGTGTAATACGAACAAAGCTACCTAATAAACATATAAATATTACTTCTCAGAACTGTTGCTATTATAGGAAACCTAAATCAAGAGAAATACAGAGGCTGCCTTTGTTGACATCCCTTCTAAAACCTCCTACCGATTCGCACAGGCTTCTGTACATTGGAGTCACTTCCCCAGAACAATCGTGTAGCTAGCAATGTAAGAAGAAATGTGAGTACTCCTGATTTGCTTTTGGTCCAACATAACAGCCAGCCATTGACCAAATAGAGAGCTCAGCAACAGCAGTCTATCTATATACTCACCACATCTTTAGCAGTCCTCTTCTTTGATGAATGATGGCCAGCATCATTCAACCGACTTTCTGTGGGCCCAGGGCGTCAGGGACCTGCCCCTTGCTTCACTATGTTGGCACAGCTTACAGTACAATACTGCACTGAGCAGCCCTGACCTAATTTTGCAAAGTTTACCCTTTGCAGTATTAAAGATTGTCCATTGTGGGAGTATTGAAGAGCCGGTGGCATCATATGACTGTCCAGAAGACCCCATGAAAAAAAAAAAAGCATGTGTGGGATGGCGGTGTAGGTAGGGCTGTTAAAACACTTTGTTTTGCTTTTATACTTAAAGGCCCAGGGAATGATTACAGCAACCTACAGTAGTTGGCACACATTGCTCAGTCTACAAATGTTAGTGTTTGTTATGCCGCGTACACACGAGCGGACTTCACGGCAGACTTTGCTCGGCGGACTTTTCAACGGACTTTACGACGGACTTTCTGAATGAACGGACTTGCCTACACACAATCCACCAAAGTCCGTTGAATTCGTACGTGATGACGTACGACCGGACTAAAACAAGGAAGTTCATAGCCAGTAGCCAATAGCTGCCCTAGCGTGGCTTTTTGTCTGTCAAACTAGCATACAGACGAGCGGACTTTTCGACCTGACTCGATTTCGACTGATTAATTTAAAACATGTTTCAAATCTAAGTCCGTCCACCTTTTTAGAAAACAAAGTCCGCTGGAGCCCACACACGATCTAATTGTCCGACCAAATCCCGTCCGCGGGCAATGTCTGCCGTAAAGTCCCCTCGTGTGTACGCGGCATAAGGGATAGGATGAACAATTTCTCTGGCCCCAATTAAAAGATACTGACTTACCCACTTGTTATTTTTATTTCTTGTTCAGGACTTGGTAATGAACAGTGAATAGCTATGCATTCCAATGTTGGTGTATGCTGATGACACAATATACTGTAGGCATTAAAAACTGCAGAGAAGTTTTCACAAATCTGAGGCTTAGTCAGTAACTAAGGAGTGGAACAATAATTTTCAGCCAACAGCAGGGGGCATCATAGTATAACCTTAATCAACGCAGCAAAATTATTTTTGGAGATATAAGTAACAAATACTATGCTGGTCTGTTTTACAAGCATAATAAATTCGAAAAAAAATCATCCCATGAAGCGTGTCTATAAAGCGTGTATCCATGCATAATTATACATCTTATCAATGATGCATGGTTAATTATTATTATTATTATTATTGTACAGGATTTATATAACGCCAACAGTTTGTGCAGCGCTTAACAAAATAAAGGCAGACATTACAGTTACATTACAGTTTGGTACAAAACGAATCAGAGGGCCCTGATCCCTAGAGCTTACAATCTAAGGAGGGAAGTCATGTAATTTTCTCAGGCACAGTAATAGATACAAAAATGCATACCGTATATACTCGAGTATAAGTCGTTTCGAGTATAAGTCGAGGCCCTAATTTACCACAAAAAAATGGGAAAAACTTATTGACCCGAGTATAAGACGAGGGTGAGAAATGCACAGCTACTGTAAGTGGAAAAGAGGGTCAACAATGCCCATTTGCAGCCTCACTGTGCCCATTTGCATGCCTCACTGTGCCCATTTGCAGCCATAGGTCCCCCGAACTTCAAACTTGGTAGTTAGGTGTTCCTAGATGCCCCCTAGCTGCAGCCAAAATTTGGGGTCTCTGAACCCAAAGTGTCCCGAAATGACATTGCTGCAGATGGACACAGTTGACCGAATTTGGGGCCCCGTATCTCGGGGCCACTTAGTGCTAGGAACCCCGAATTTGGTGTGCAAACCCAGTGGAACTAGCACCATAAACTATCCAAAGCTGGGATGTCTAGCACCAAGTGACCCTGAGATACGGGGCCCCAAAGTCAGCAAAATGTCAAGCACTTTTCTGCAGCAGAGAATGACATTTTCTGAACCGATTTTGGGGCCCCGTATCTCAGGGCCACTTAGTGCTAGGAACTCCAGCTGGATATGTTGTGGTACCAGTTCCACTGGATTTGCACACCAAATTTGGGGTTCCTAGCACCAAGTCGCCCTGAGATACGGGGCCCCAAAGTCGGTTCACAAAATGAATTTTTTTTGCTGCAGAAAAGTGCTTGACTCGAGTATAAGTCGAGGGGGGCACTTTCAGCACAAAAAAATGTGCTGAAAAACTCGACTTATACTCGAGTATATACAGTAATTAAAACATTCCGAGATCCTAAAGCATACCTGAAATTATATAGACTTAAAGTAGTATTAAACTCCCAGCATTTTTAAGCTGAACACATGGCACACAATAAAATAAACATTCTCTAGTAAAGTATTTGTTAAAATTCTTAAAGATAAAACTTAAAGTTTACCACTTTCAATGCTGCTCATGCTCTCTCAGTGCTGTTTCCCTGAACTTCTGGTCTTCACGGGAAGGAATTTTCAGTGGACAGTGCCAGTCTGTTAGCTTGGAGAAGGAGGGAGGATGAGGGAGGAGCAGGGGAGTGTCTTCACATCCTAGGCTAAGGGGAAGAGTATTTCTATTGATGCACACAGTGTAGGGAGATACAACTCTAGCCCCTGCATTCAATGGTGGCTCCAAAAGCTGCTGCAGGAGAAAGGCGCCACCCTGCAACAGGAAACCTGTGACAGTGATCATGGTACCAGCTAAAAATGGAACACACTGTAGGTAAGGAATAAAGATAAAGAAGCAGCACACTCAGTAGGGCTACTTTCACACTGCTGTTCAAATACTTCTATATTGATTCTGGTTCACTTTTAACCTTTGGACTTTGGTGAATACACAAAATTCTATTGGTGATTTCAAAACATTAAAAAAAATATAGACCGGAAATCGAATAAAGATGTGCTAAAAAATACATGCTCATAAAAGGTAACCACGTCCCAAAATTACTATGTAGAAAGGAAGAATAATGGAGACAATACGGACTTTCAGGGTTCCACCCTAGACATCACAATAGCATATACATTTAATAACATATTTTATTACAATTTTTTTTTTAAATATAAAATGTAAACAAACATCCTGCCTAAGGGCATAACATTAATAACTCTCTCAAAACTGGACTAGTATTGTCAGAGAAAGGGCGCTATGTAGTACCACAAATCAGGTGATATTATCTCAGAAATGCTTTGCCAGTTCTTCTCATCATGTTTTGCATAAATTATCTGCAGAAACAATAAATATAACATAATATACACGTACCCATATTGTTATAGAATCCATCATATTGTTACTCAAGGGTTAAGAAGGTGATTTGTGACTAATAGAGAACTAGCTTACCCAGGGAACCCAAGGGGACCCATACATGGGATAACACTAAAGCTAGACCTACCCCCCCCCCCCCCCCATGGCAGGTGAGGGAGCAAAAGGAAAGTATCTGCATAGTGAAATATACGCCTGTCAATACTTAAAGGAGTTGTAAAGGCAGGAGGTTTTTTTTTTTATCTTAATGCATTCTATGCATTAAGATAAAAAAAACCTTCTGTGTGTAGCAGCCTCCCCAGCACCCCCCAACTACTTACCTGAGCCCATCTCTCTCCAGCAATGTCCACGAGTGTCTTAGTCGTCTAGGACTCTCCTCCTGATTGGCTGAGACACAGCAGCGGCACCACTGGCTCCCGCAGGTGTCAATCAAACTCAGTTAGCCAATCAGCAGAGAGAGGGGGCCGGGCCAGGCCACAGCGCCATGTCTGAATGAACACAGGGAGCTGTGACTCGGCTCAGATGGCCCCATAGTAAGCTGCTTGCTGTAGGGGCACTTGACAGGAGGGAGAAGCCAGGAGAGCCGAAGAGGGACCCGAGAAGTGGAGGATCTGGGCTGCTCTGTGCAAAACCACTGCACAGGAGGAGGTAAGTATGGCATGTTTTTTTTTTTAAAGATGAGACTTTACAATCACTTTAAAATGTAACTAAAGAGCCCAAGATATATAAACACCAAATCAAGCAAGGTCATAAAAAATACCAAAATAGGCAATGGGCAGAACAATTTAGTACATATTGATTTGTATTCAAGGTCTTCAAACTATACGGCTACCATAATTTGGGATTCTTCAGGAATGACATAAGCACAGGAAAATGTATTCACATGCATATGCTTAGTATCAGTAAAACATCCAAGGGGAGCCATGTAAATATCACTTCTAAAATAAGACTGATAATATATTCAGCAGTATGATCGGAATTCAGCAACTTTAGAGACTTCTATAACCACCACAATATGGGAGTCTGCATGTGACAGGACACAAAGACCAGAAGTTATATAAAAAAAAATCCCAACAGCAATAATGTTACCAAAGGAGGCGCGTGGATCTCACCTCATATACAGTATGATGACAGGTCTCTCTCTCTCCTCTCCTCCTTGCATCTTAGCTGACGTCAGCAGGGGAATCTCGGCCCCGCCCACTGCATCTGTCAGCCGGGCAGAGAGGAGAGAGCCGGCCAGTGACGTGATTGCGGGGAACCGCTGTGAAACAAGGTAAAGGAGGCTTTTTTAATAAAGCACACAGACACTTGCTATTAGAACGCAGAGGGGCTTATATAAAGTTATAGAAGTGGATTAACAACTACTTTAAGTATTTGGGGAATCCAACTGGGTTTTGGGTTCCAGTTGTGATCTCAAAACATAGAAAAACATTGACCGGAAATCAGAAAATGTTGCACATACAGATTTTGTTTTAATGTTTATCTACATAAAGAAAGTTTTTTTTTACATCAGCTGTTGCATTTTTGGGCCATGTTATAGAGTCACCCATGAAATTACTTTGAAGTGGCCTTATCACAACAGAATCAAAACAACAAAAAGCAATATCTGTAGAAAGAAGAGGCGGTAAACTTATGCCGCGTACACACGGTCGTACTTTTCGTCTACAAAAGTCCAATGGACGCTGACGGACTAAAGCTGGCTGGTAATCCGATCGTGTGTGGGCTTCTCCGGACTTTCAACCGACTTTTTTAGCCTCAAATCCGACGTACTTTAGATTTGAAACATGCTTTAAAACTTTACTTCGTAACTACGACGGACCCCGAAATCCGCTCGTCTGTGTGCTAGTCCGACGGACAAAAAGCCACGCTAGGGCACCTATTGGCTACTGGCTATGAACTTCCTTATTTTAGTCCGGTGTACGTCATCACGTACGAATCCGACCGACTTTTGTGTGGTCGTGTGTAGGCAAGTGCGGTCGTTAGAAAGTAGGCCGCAAGTCCGCCGCAAGTCCACCGAAAGTCTGCCGGAAGTCTGTCGGACAGGCTGTCCGACTTTTGTAGACGAAAAGTACGACCGTGTGTACGCGGCATTACACTTTTCAGTACCTTTACCCTTGCCACTGCAAGTATTTGACCGGCTAGATGTTCAAATACCTGTTTTCCCCCATTCTATACAGTTTCCTCCTTCTGATTTATACATCCTGTAGTATTAGCCAATGGGGGGAACCACCATGTGTTGCAGTGGCAGCATAAATTCACATACAGCTTAAGGACCGCCCCACGTACATATACTACGGCAGGGCGGCCCTTAAACTCAAACCTGTACGTGATTTTTTTCTTCGGCTCTGGGGCGCGCGTGCACCACTGAAGACCCCCTCCCACTGTGATTGAACACAGCGGGAGCCAATCAACGGGTCCTGCGGACGCGATGTCTGACGGAAACCCGGCGATTGTTCCAAGTAGGGTAGAGCAGTGGTCTGCCTATGTAAACAAGACAGATTGCCGTTCTGCTAGTAAGGAAGACAGAGATCTTGTGTTTCTGCTAAGCAGGAACACGGATCTCTGTCTTCCTTTAGTTAAACCATCCCCCACACAGTAAGAAAGCACTCCCAGGAAACACATTTAATCCTTCGATCACCCCTGATGTTAACTGCTTCCCTGCCAGTGTCATTAGTACAATGACAGTACATTTTTTTTAGCACTGATTACTATATTGGTGTTACTGGTGGAGGAGTGCAAGGCTCTAACATCCACCAACTCTTGATGTCGTTATGGAGGAGTGGCAGAGGACTCCAGTGGCAACCTGTGAAGCTCTGGTGAACTCCATGCCCAAGAGGGTTAAGGCAGTGCTGGAAAATAATGGTGGCCACACAAAATATTGACACTTTGGGCCCAATTTGGACATTTTCACTTAGGGGTGTACTCACTCAGAGGTTTAGACATTAATGACTGTGTGTTGAGTTATTTTGAGGGGACGGCAAATTTACACTGTTATACAAGTTGTACACTCACTACTTTAATGTAGTCTGTCTGCGGTTTGCCCCACCTGTGGACCAGCTCATAGAAGAAATACCTACAGTGTAGGGCCCACTCGTGCTCTGGAAAGTTTGCATGATGGTCAGTCTGTCTGTGTGTTCAAGTCCCCTAGGAAGTAAACTGCTTTCAGAATTTGCAGGTGATTTCCTGACCCCAACAGCGTGGGGTTCACCTCTCTTAATAGCATATTGCCACAAGTTCCTCCTTGGTGATGAATATAGGCAACTGCTACCATGTTGTTCAACTGCAAAGAGACTGATCTTCCCTTGATTCTGTGTAGTAAGGCGAAAGGTGCTAAAGAAGTTGCTTGGATTTCTAGGGTATTTAAGACTACCCCACTTGGCTTGGAATCTCCCATTGGACTGAACCGATGGTTTCTCACAGTGTGCCTTCCGGGCTATATTTGCTGAGATGAATAGTAATCGTGATCTAGTCTAATGGTTCTAATGGGGCGACTTCATCAGATTCTCCCTCTTCAGCCACCACCGTATACTCCTACTCATACTGAGTGACAGTTGATAACTGTGCCAGACTCTGTTTCCTCTATTGTGCTAAGAATCCCAGCTTAAACTGTCGAAGTCAGGGCGCCCAAGGGATTATTGGTATGATGACATTGTGCTCCAAAGATCGAGGCACTGAGAAATGGTCAAACAAGTGGAGATTACCTGCATAGTCCAAACGGCAGACTGTTAAACTGGAAATGCGTCTAGCCGATCGCTAGCTTACAAATTATGAAATAAATAAATATTTTGGCATGTTTTTTCATCAAGAAGATCCAAAAGTAGCATTTTGCCATCTGGCTGCGCTGGTTTAATGGACTCCATCTTGAAGATATCTAAGGGGATAAAAAAGTTTAACGTCTTCAGATCTACAACCGGACACTAGCCACCATCCCTTTCAAACTACATACAGGGTTGAATTGAAGCCGGTATATTCTTTTTGTGAATGGAATCAGGGTGAAAACTCCCCTAGGTCTGATATGTATGTATTATAGCAGCCCATTTGCCTAGAAGAATGGAACCTGCTGAAAGGAGGAACATTCCCTATCCCTTTGCTTCCCATCTTGCGGGAGCAGGACGGACTTCCTGTTACTCCTGGTATGGCTGTGTTAAGTTTCCTACCAACACAGAGATTTCCTGTTATAAGGTATCTTACATTGAACTTGCCTGAGAAAACAAACGTAGCCCAAAGTTTCAAACATCGTATCTACTGTAGGCAGGGATTATAGCGATGCTATCCAATCTCTAATGAGGATAAAACCTGTATAGACAAATAATGGAGATTTTCTCTCCGGACTTTGCCATTCTGAAGAAAGGGTGAATATGACTTTACTCATACAATTGGCCTGCTTGACTGTCTGTATACATAGTTTAATGGAGGGAAAACTGAAACCAAGCAGTTTCGGACCTTCCGCTGATGAAGAGGAGCTACTACTGTCCACAGGCTGTCCACTTGCCAGAGTAGTGGAACTAAGTGGGTTAATGCCACCTGCCGAGGTGCCAGGATGCTCTTCTAGTGACAGGCAAGTAGAAGGGGTCTG
This sequence comes from Lithobates septentrionalis, assembly GCA_037952835.1. Classification (NCBI taxonomy): domain Eukaryota; kingdom Metazoa; phylum Chordata; class Amphibia; order Anura; family Ranidae; genus Lithobates; species Lithobates septentrionalis. The sequence continues at coordinate 1,646,902 of JBBDGP010000600.1, forward strand.
CCTGACCCAGATAATTGAAATAAGTACAGCATAAAATCTCACACCACCCTCTTCAGTAACAATGATACTTGAGTGTTACCTGTCAATTGCAAACTCCTCTAGGCAGTTTTTACTCACCAGCCTATTGGGCATAGGTATTGCGCCACAGGCGCTGCAGGACTTTTGCTGGGATGGTAGCGTTGCTCTAGGAAGAAGCGATAAGACATCATCCTTGGAACTTTCCCCTTGAATGGGAGTGGCCTCTAGGGCTACCTTCCTCCAAAGAACGTCTATCTTCCGTGGCTCTTGAACTTAGAGAGCACGAGCATGCAGGGCTGAAAAAAAATTCAAAGCAATCTGCAAAGGGAGGCACTCTTTTCCTGAAATTCACAATATGATGGTCTCCCACCTTTGAATTTTGTATAAATGGTGACTGACTCATGGTTTGAGGACAAATAGGATGGCCAGCTGAAAAAAACAAGGATAGCTGAAAAGGAAAATAGCATCAGAGAGCGAAAGGTTTAGAGATGAAAGAGAAAAATATACATTGGTAACAAAAAAAATGAAAAAGTGTTTTTTTTTTTTTTTATAAGTTCTTTATTTAACAAGAAAGAACATGCGGACACAGAATGCCCCACAGGGTATTATACAAAGGCAGAATAAGCTGTACATCACCCCATCCGTTTTTACACAACTTTAAGAACACTTTACTGTACTCAAAGTCTCCTAATGGGACAAAGTCAAGAAGCTTGACCCCTGGGTAGGGGACCTCTGCGACCCGCATGGCCCCTTAATTTCCACGGCAAGAGCCGTTTTTTAAGGGAGTAGTTAGGGGAATAAGGTCGGTTATTCACCGACCCTTAGAAGTTCAAATCCGACAAATCATCATCCGATAGGATCAGAAACTGAGAGGAGAGGAGAAGGAGAGAAAGGGGGGAGAGAGAGAGGGAAAAAAAAGGGGGGTGAGGTTTTGGGGAGGATCTCTAAGTCCCGGAGTGAACACCCACCCACTACTGGGGTGAGTGGAGAAGGGAGCGGTGCGAGAGACAGGTCTCTGAAAACTTTCCAAGCCGTCCGGATTGTCACCCCTACTGTGGGGTGAGACATTACCCGTTTTGGCAAAGGTTGATGACACCAGGGCATTTGGTCCAACCGGACACCTACCAAGGAATTTTCTATTTGTACCCATTGTTTTAGGGTAGCATGTCTGCTCCAGTCTAATATGCGGGTTAAATGGCACGCTGTGTGATAGAGGATAGCGTCAGGGAGAGCAATGCCACCTTTCAATTTTGGAAGCCGGAGTACTGTTTGTACCAGGCGTGGCGGCTTACGAGCCCATACAAAGTGTGTTATCACTCTGTTTACCGCTTTTAAGAAAGCGAGAGGAATTTGTATTGGAAGTGCCTGAAAATGATAAAGGAGTCTGGGCATAATATTCATTTTCACTATGCTGCAACGTCCAAACCATGTAAAGAGACCATGCTGCCAATCCTTCAGATCTTTTTTTATCGCTGTCAGGAGAGGGGGGAAGTTGAGAGGAAAGATATCCTCTGTCTTGCCAGGTAACCTGATACCCAAATATTGGATATGAGAGGTGGCCCATTTAAAAGGGAAGTCCAATCGGAGTAGTGTGTTTAAGGCGGATAGCAAATTAACATCAAGAGCTTCCGATTTCTGGTAGTTGATACGGTATTGAGATAGTCTCTCGTATGTCTTTAGTTCCGTAAGCAAATTCGGGATGGACACTAGGGGTTTTATCAGGAAAAAGAGGAGATCATCCGCAAAGACAGCGACCTTTGGGGATAAGTTAGTATCTCTTTTTTTTTTTTTTTTAAACAAAAGTCTAATGCCGCGTACACACGGTCGGACTTTTCGTCTACAAAAGTCAGACAGCCTGTCCGACAGACTTCCGGCAGACTTTCGGCGGACTTTCGACGGACTTGCGGCGGACTTTCTAACGAACAGACTTGCCTACACACGATCACACAAAAGTCCGTCGAATTCTTACGTGATGACGTACACCGGACTAAAATAAGGAAGTTCATAGCCAGTAGCCAATAGGTGCCCTAGCGTGGCTTTTTGTCCGTCGGACTAGCACACAGACGAGCGGATTTCGGGGTCCGTCGTAGTTACGAAGTAAAGATTTGAAGCATGTTTCAAATCTAAAGTACGTCGGATTTGAGGCTAAAAAAGTATGTTGAAAGTCCGGAGAAGCCCACACACGATCGGATTACCAGCCAGCTTTAGTCCGTCAGCGTCCGTTGGACTTTTGTAGACGAAAAGTCAGACCGTGTGTACGCGGCATAAGGGAAATAAATATTTGTTTGCCCATACATAAACATATGAATATGTGCATACACATATATATACAGTGTTTTTTTTTTTTGTGCCATACCTGAAACAAACAGCAGGGGGCATTGAAGGAAAGCTCGCCTGTCCAAGGAAGCAAGGGAAGAATGATCCAGAGCCAGGCAAAGGAGGCTCAGCCTGGCCAAACCTCCAGGGCCGTTTGAGCCCCTCTAATGATCCCTGGAGATCTTTAGATCTACCCTGTGGGAGGCGCATGCGCGGAGGCACCTAAGATGGACGCCTAGTCCGGGAGCTCCGTCCCGCCTCAGCAGACCGGACTGAATAGCAGCACTTGGACCGGCGATCGAACATCGGCATAACCCCACACGGTCTCCTGAATCCCCGGGGACTTCCCCGATGTACGCAGGAGCGGTAAGAAGGAACCTGAAGCCGGCTTTTGAAGCCGTTTTACCGCTGGCCGAGACGGCCAAGATGGCGACCGCTCCTCACAGCTCTGCGGCCTATAAGCCATATCCCTCATCCGAAACATCCCCCTCCCTGCTTCAGCCAGAGTCTCTTGAGGGTAATATTCCCTCGATCCCAGCCTCTCCAGCATCCACTGCATCCCTCCTAGACCACAACCTAGCAGGACTGGGACTCTCCCCAATGGATGCAGGCCCTCCCCAGTCTCACCAGCTAATACAGCAGGGGGATCCAGGCCTGCTCCAGCCGGTCTCAGTGGCGGACTTATACACAAAGTTTGCAGAACTACTAGACAGAGGCCTTCATAACACTGCACACAAAATCACAAGTGACATTAAAGCAGATCTTCAGAACATAGGCTATCGCATGGAAATCATTGAATCTAACCTGGAATCCACTATTTCCAGAACAAACCAAAATACTGCCTGTATCCAGACCTTGCAGGAACAACTAGAAACTGCCAATGCTAAAATTGATGACCTTGAAAACCGTAATCGAAGGTACAATTTTAGGGTCAGGGGGCTCCCTGAATCCTACAAGGACATCCCTGAAACTATAAAATCATTCATACAGGGATTGCTTCCAGATACTCCACAGCACAAACTTGAACTGGATCGAGCCCACAGAGCTCTCAGGCCCCCCAGAGCAGACGGTCTCCCCCGTGACGTAGTGGTAAAACCGCACTTTTTCTCCATCAAAGAAGAGGTTATGAGGAAATCAAGATCCATGTCTGAAATAGTCTTTCAAGGGCACCGTTTGCAAATATTTGCTGACCTCTCACACTCAACTATACAAAAAAGGAGAACCCTTAAACCACTCCTTCAAATCCTGATGGATAGAGAAATCAAATACTGGTGGCTTTTCCCATTTCAACTTAAACTGCTCCACAAAGGCAAGGCGTATACCTTCGGATCCCTGCAGGAAGGAGAAAAGCTTTTCCTGCAATTAGGCCTCATCAACCAGGACCCGACTGCACGCCAAACAGGATCTCAGCCCAACTCAGCAAAGAGACATCTGCCCACGAGTCCTCTGAATCCGGTTTGGGAGAAGACGAGAACCAAGAAGTCCAAGGAAACTAATCCTCCATGACTCTCAGTCCTCTATTTGCCCACGGCGTATCATTCCTTTGAGGTCCACTGACCCTGTATTTTTTTTTTTTTTTTTATGTTTTTTTTTTTTTTTTCTCCCCCCTTCAGATGCTGGCTGTGGGGTGGGAATCTCCACGTGTGTGACCCCTGAGATGCGTGTCAAATTGGAACACCCTCACGCCTCTCTTGAGGCGATCTCAGGGGACTCAACTCTCGGAGCCGCTGTTACATCCCATTTCTCCTGATACATGGACTCAGTACTACTTCACCATAGCTTTTTGCCGGTTCAAGTGGGGAGGAGGGACGGCAAGTAAACGTCTATCCAGGTTGCTCCTGGGAGCTTCCCTATATCAGCTATGCTGACTGTGGGGGAGCCCCCAGTAGTGCTTCTCCCCGGCTGGATGAGGCGTAATCCCCGATATCCCTTGTTACTCCAGGTTCATTCACACAATTTCAATATTTGTTTATTAGATGCTTTCATAGTTTTTTGGTCAGTACACTTTCTCCCCCGGGCTTTTCTTCATGCGAAAGCTTATTTTTCTGGGGGTTAAAGTGTATCTGTAGGTTCAAGTGCCTTCTTCAAGATTGATATTCTAATTACCCTATTAGGCGGTCCCTCTGCTGGGGTGGTGTTCATGCCCCCCTTTCTGTCTAGTGGAATTGGTACCCCAAATGCCATTGGACAGGGTAAATCCCTACCCCTTGGAGGGATTCTTTTGTGACTCACACCTTCTGATGGAGGACACTGTCCCCTCCATTCTCCGGGGATCTCCCTTGCTCCCCGTCTCTCCTCCTTGTCTTTTCTTTCCCCTTCTCCACACTTACGCTAACATACTTTTTACCACAGGAGTCGACTGGGGAGTACACCTCGAACATCATCTGATGCTCTCACAATGCTCGGCCTGTCGTTTGAGATGCCTGGGACCCTGTGGATACCAGTGGGTAAGTGCTGTGAATTGCCCAGCTTTGCTCCTACCTCTGCTCGATGGCCGATGACACACCAGTTAATACACCCCTTAAAATAGTGTCCCATAATGCTCAAGGTCTGAACTCCCCATCCAAGAGGCGCAAGGTCTTCCAATACTTACATTCACAAAAAGCAGACGTGATCCTTATGCAGGAAACTCACTTTCCCAGAAGTTTCAACCCCTCCTTTATCCACTCCAAATTCCCATTCTTCAAACTTGCCAATGCTGAGAATAAAACGAAGGGGGTGGGTATCTTCATTTCTAAAAAATGCAAAGTTTCACCCAAATCTGAGTTCAGGGACCCTGACGGGCGCTTTGTCCTCTTGGTTGGGGACTTAGATGACCGTCTTTACTCTCTAATCTCGTATTATGCCCCCAACAGAGGCCAGTATGCCTTCTTTCAAACGATGTTCGCAACACTAGCGCCTCTATTGGAGGGCACAGTGATCTACGGAGGCGATTCTAACTCGGCCTTTGACCAGGGTCTGGACAAGTCTCGACCCCCAGGCAAACGCCTCACTAGACCGACGAAACAGAGTCTACGCATAGCTAAACTTATCTGCCAGCAGGGCCTCATTGACATATGGAGGGAAGTGAATCCTACGCTGAGAGACTTCACGCATTTCTCCAACCCCCATAGGTCTTTTGCGAGAATCGACCACATCCTTATAACCTCTGCATCCGTTCCACTAGCACACAAGGCACATATCAAAGATGTAGTCTGGTTGGACCACTCGTTGGTAATCCTTGTACTTCAGCGCCCCGGAGGACATGAACCTGTCCGGCGGTGGAGGCTCAACGAATCCATCTTGAGTGATCCGATAAGAACTAAAACAATCGAAACTCACATACGCAACTATTTTCTCAATAACGATACACCAGATACTAGTCCCTCTTGCCTCTGGGCGGCCCACAAGGCAGTAATAAGAGGTCAACATATAAATAAACTTAATTTCGCTGGCAGTGATATAATTGGAACGTGCTTAGGGGACACAATATGTGTGTGAATCCCAACCAAAATAACAATAAGTGCATAGAATCCTTATTCAGAAATACAAAAAATATGTGTTAAAAATCAGTAGTCATACACCAAAAACACTTATAATCAGTCCATAATAAAATGAATTGTATTGAATGAAAAGAAAAAGTCCGCTTAATATGTCTCATCACCAAGCCATGAGGACTTGCCCCGTAGAAGACGTCACGTATGACGAAACATGTAGGGCGTGGCCTCGCAGTGCTTGCCATCACGTGTTCCGAAGTGTTTATTTGCACGGGCGTTCTGCCTTTGATTATGCCGGCTTTTTTATGATACTACTTTTTTACTGGAATCTTTTAAATATTCACTTGTGGTTTATTTTAACCAATAAAACCCTAAACGTTATCACACTATTGGAGTTTCTTCTCCTTATATTTTTTCTTGTATACGGGCTCTTCCATTCCTGAGTCCCCCCTTTGATGTTGGAGCAGTTGGGCTATCCAGACCACACTGAAGTTGGCGGTATACGCTGTCAAGACCCGGATATCAACATCTTGACCCTGCAGAGGGTGAAATCTGCAAGTCCATAAGACCTTGCCACAGTGGAGGTCCAACATTTGGGGTAAGCGTACACCTATTATTCTCCTTTCTGCAATCAATGCACATCTGATAAGAATTACTTCGGCTCATCAGTCCTCATGGCTTGGTGATGAGACATATTAAGCGGACTTTTTCTTTTCATTCAATACAATTCATTTTATTATGGACTGATTATAAGTGTTTTTGGTGTATGACTACTGATTTTTAACACATATTTTTTGTATTTCTGAATAAGGATTCTATGCACTTATTGTTATTTTGGTTGGGATTCACACACATATTGTGTCCCCTAAGCACGTTCCAATTATATCACTGCCAGCGCAATTAAGTTTATTTATATGTTTACCACTTCATAGATATTTGGAGTTTTATTTGCAGCTGCACTTTTTTAATACATATATATTTTCCTATCACGTATTGCTCATTAGCGCAGGTTGATTCCACCATTGCCTTAGTAATAAGAGGTCACCTGATCCAACTGGCCTCTCAAATTAATAAGGAAAACAAATCTGACATTGAAAAGCTGGATAGGGAATACACAGCCTTGTTGAAGCGACACAAAGCAGATCGAAATGCTGTTCCTATCTCTCAGCTAGACGCAGCACGCACGGCCTTAAATCTCGCCTTAACTACCAAGGCTGAAAAATGGCTTCGGTGGAACAGAAACAGATTTTATAGTAACGCCGATCGAATAGGTCCTATGCTTGCAAGCAAATTATCCCCGAAATTTAGATCTCCGGCCTTACCAAAGATCAGGATTCAGGGTGGCACTTTGTCCCAAAACCCTCAACGGGTCATGGGGGAATTCCAAACCTTTTATAAAACCTTATACAGTAGTGGAAACAGCCCTTCTCCAGAGGCAATGGACCTCTTCCTAAATAATTTACAGATCCCTAAATTAGAAACAAGACACCGCCAGAAACTAGAATCCCCTATTTCAGCTGAGGAAATTTGCGCGGTCATTAAAAACCTGAAATCACAGTCGGCCCCTGGCCCTGATGGTTTCTCCGTACCATATTACAAGTCATTCTCCACTTTGCTCGCCCCTTATATGGCTAGATTCTTCAATGCTCTTAGGACGGGGGATACTCTCGACAACTCACTTAACACAGCCTACATCACGGTCCTCCCTAAGCCAGATAAAGACACAAGCTCGGTCAGCAACTATAGACCAATATCGCTCATTAACAATGATTTGAAAATCCTGACTAAGATCCTTGCAGACCGCCTAGCCTCCTTCATTAGCTTATACATTAATAAAGACCAGGTGGGCTTCATACCGAGGAGGCAGGGTCCCGATCAAATTCGCAGAGCAATTGATATAGTATCCCTTTTTAATTCCAACTGGGATGGGGGCCCATCCAGACAGGGTTGCCTACTCTCTCTGGACCTACAAAAAGCGTTTGACGCTGTCCAATGGCCCTACATATTCCATTTGCTTAAAAAATGGGAATTTGGGGACTCGTTTCTCAATATCATTCACGCACTGTACTCAACTCCCTCAGCTCAGGTACGTCTGCAAGGGTTTTATTCGGACTCCTTCCCCATATCCAGAGGTACAAGACAGGGGTGCCCACTCTCCCCGTTGATCTTCGCCAAAGCGATCGAGTCTCTTGCAATAGCCATCAGAAACAACCCGAACATTCAAGGTGTTCAAAGTGGTTCCCGGTGCCATAAATGCGCATTATTTGCGGATGACATCTTACTATTTGTATCATCCCCGCTAACTTCGCTTCCCAATATATGCAGTCTCCTAGATGACTTTGGACGGATCTCAGGCCTCAGGGTCAACTACGACAAATCCCAGGCGCTAAATATTAATATTCAGGAACCTCTCCTGGCCAGACTCAGGGATAGCTTCCAGTTCTCGTGGAGTGACTCCTCCATCCCTTACTTAGGGATTCGGCTAACTCCTAAAACTGAACTTCTGTATCAGGCTAACTTTCCTCCTCTCTACAAAAAACTGGAGGAGGACCTCTCGCGTTGGTCCAGGCTGTCCCTGTCTTGGCTAGGCAGAATTAACACGATAAAGATGACCCTACTCCCCCGTATCCTATACTATTTCAGAGCTCTTCCAATATCGATCGATAATACCCGCCTAAAACGCTTCCAAGCCAACATTGTTAAATACATATGAGGTAAAGGGGGTCACAGATTCTCCAAAGCGATCCTGTTTAGACCTAGGTCAGAAGGCGGCATGGGATTACCGAACCTAATCTGGTACTTAGAAGCAGCACAATTGGCCCAGCTATCCACGGTCTACTCTAGATGGGAACAACCTGACTGGGTTCACATAGAGAGACAAGCGGTCCCCCTCCACACCCTAGACTTCCTCCTTTGGAGCCCAAGAAAACTCAGACCCTCCATTCTTTCCCCAACATTGTCGCATTCCTTTGCATTATGGGACAGATTGAAAAGCAACGAAAGATTAACATCCCCCATGGCACCATTACAGCACTTATTTAACAATCCCGAATTCCCCCCAGGTCTCAACATTTCTGACTTTAAATGGTGGCTCGATAAAGGGATGTACAGAATAGGACACTTCCTTAGACCATTAGGCCCAATCTCTAAAGCTTTTTGTGTCAGCAATCTAGATATGCCACAATCTGAACTCTTTAGATTCTCCCAAATATCAAGCTACTTACACAATAAGTGTAGATCACTCCCGAATGGAACCCAAATGACTCCTTATGAACTATGGTGTGGCCAGGCCAGCGAGCAGAGGGGTGGCATTTCGGTGATTTACAAAGCCTTATCCTCTGCGCAATCCAAGGCACCTTACATGCTAGCCTGGGAGGAAGATCTATCTCAAAGCTGGCAACTGGAAACCTGGCATAGGAACTTTTCCCAATCTTACAAAGGCATCCTGAACTCTGGGCTAGTGGAGAGCAGCCTGAAAGTACTAACCAGATGGTACCTGGTTCCCTCCAAACTAGCTCGCTTTTACCCTTCAGCATCCCCCCTCTGTTATCGGGGATGTGGCCTTAAGGGTGATATGTTCCATACATGGTGGACCTGCCCCAGAACCAGACAATTCTGGCACAAGATTTTCACTTGGATTAGTAGAATTGCCGAAAGGCCTATCCAATTGTCTCCTCTAGTGGCACTCCTCAATTTCCCAGTAAGAGAAGTTTCCAGGATCACACAACGCCTAATCTTCTTTATCATCCTAGGAGCCAAGCTCACCCTAGCTAAAGCCTGGAAAAAAACGACAGTATCCACACTCTTAGGCAAAAGAAAGATTTCCTGGATTATGAACCAAGAAAAAATGGCAAGTGTGATCCTGGAACACTCAGCCAAATTCCAACAAATTTGGGAACCTTGGGCGAAGTACATTGGGGTCTCGCTTTGACTCTTCCCCTAGAGCTATTACACATCGACATTTCTCTCCTCCCCAGTCGACTCCTACGCATCTTTCTCTACCCTCATCTCCTCTACCCCTTCTCTCTACAACCTCCCTTTTTCTTTTTCTCTATACTTTTCTCCTCCCTTTCTCACCTCACTTTCCCTCTTTATTAATGGTATTAGGCTTTGACCTGTGCTCGAAGGATCATAACCTGGCCTCGGACGGGGATCCTCCTGAGTCGGTCCCCGTTCCTGGCCCAAACCAGAACAACCTTATTGGCGCCCTGATTCCCAGTTTTCTATTTCATTTGTTTCTATATTTACCATCTCAGATGCCATTGATAAACAGTTTCTGACGTTACTAGTTTAATTTCCGTAGACACCGAATCGGTTCGGTCATGTACTGCGGTGAACATGGATTTGATAGCCTAGGTCGTCATCACCGCCCTTCCACATAGGTATTTGACACTTTGCCTATTCTAGTGAGAAAGATGTTGGGGGAGGAGTAGTCCCGCCACAGTGTGTACCCAATTGGGGTGGCGGGCCTCTCCCTCCCAATATCGCATACAAACTAATCTAAACCTGATTTATAGCTCTCCTATGTTCACCTTGCTCAAAGTAAATGACTGAGTTTGTTCATTTTATACTACACTGTTCTGTATACCAAAGCCTTATTAAGTTATACATAATATGACCGTGATGGTCATCTGTATTTTACTGTCTCAAAAGTTTTTGTAATGACATGTAATGTTTTCCCTACGTCCCCTCTCCCTTCTCTTTTGAAAATAAAAATATTGAAACTAGATCTACCCTGTGACTCTGACTCTCATTATTAACAGCTTTTCTCAAAAGAAAAATGGCGGTCGGTACTTCCGCCAGCCAGTGTGCATGTGCAGACCGGCACAGTCCGATGATGTCATCAAGAGTGCCTCCAGAACAGAGAAAACAGTCCAGCACAGAATACAACAAGCAAAAGGGCAAACATAATCAAAAAAATGGAGCCAAAGAAGGCACAGAAAAGGAAAAGATCAAGGTAAAAAAGGGGAAACATATAGGGAGACAGAAAAGAAAAACAAAAAGGGATAGGCAGCCCTGTGAGATACAAGGGATCAAAGGAGTAAAATGAATGAACTAGCTGGCCCCTCCAAGCTTCAGCCCGCAGACCCTTACTTACTGGCAGATTTCGTTCCTAAAGAGGAAACACTGCAGGACCCCATCAAGACCCACAGAAGGGGTTCCCAGGCTGTTTAGCGCAATTTAGGGGCCCAAGCACTGGGACTTCGCACTGGGAGAGGCTCAACCCAGCCGCATGCTGCACAGAGGCAGAGGTGGGGACATAGTACTGCTTACACTTCACTGTTGGGTGGAGGTATGAGGAAAAAAAGAAGAATTGGGTGGGGCCAAAATAGGCCTTTAATTTATGCTATTCACTGGTCCTGAGGGAGTGGAAAAGAGGCAAAGCCTATCACTAGTATGCTGCCATGGTGGTGTCAGGAAAATGCATTACACCCAAAGGCAAACATTTATTATATTGCAGCTTTCCATTTCTTAGATATGATGACTGCCTTAGTTTTCTTTTTTAGGCTTTCTTTCTTCTATTTTCATCTGGTGATCCAGCCAGTAAACCTGTTGTTTTTCAAAAAGAATAAGCTCTCCAGCAGAATGTATCAGTTACAGAAATGGGAGAAACGGCCCAACATGTTTGGGGGAAAAAAAAACTCGCCCTTCATCAGGGCTTAGAAGAATGAACTCAATTAAAACTACAACCAAATAGATCTATATCTGATCTGGTGCAAGACCTCCTTTTGGATTGAATTTATGATAATGTTAATGATAATTTATGATAATTTTAACAATGTAATCAGCAGCTATTAGATTGTGAAGATAATTTCTTGATTGATGAGATAACTCAAATGGAATGAAGGGAGAGGTTTTGATTATGGGTGACTTGAACATGCCTGACATTAACTGGAATTCTCAAACTGCTATTACAAGCAGGTACAGTGATGAAATGCAAGCACTGAATGGGATTTCTCTAAAACAGTTAGTAAAAACCTGAGGTGACCATATTGTAGACCTAGTACTGACAAATGGGGATCGACTTTCTGATGTTCGGGTGGGAGAGAATTTGGGTTCTAGTGATCACCAATGTCTTTGGTTTTATATTCAAACAAGAACTCAAAAATCATATACAATGTTTTACATTTTAAAAGGACAAATTTTGCTGAAATGGGGAAACTTCTTAAAAATGAATTGAAAGGTTGGAGTAAAATGACTAGAGTAAGTAATCAGTGGGCACTATTAAAGTTTACCATCCCGGAGGCTAGACTAGATTATATGACAGGCAAGTTAGTAAGAATAAACGGAAGAAAAAAACAATATGGTTCACTAAAGTGGTAAGTAGGATAGTAAAGGGAAAAAATCAGCATATAGAAGATTCAAGGAAACAGGAGTTGTAGCTGACAGAGAAGAGTATAAAAATAGACAAAAGGAAGCCAAACACATTATCAGTGATGCCAAAGCACAGAAAGAGGAAGCAATTGCTAAATCTATTAAGAAATGAGATAAAACCTTTTTTTAGGTACATTAGTGATAGAAGGAAAATACAATGGGATCACTAAAATGAAAACTGGGCACAACACATACGCTGAGGGAGACCAGGCTATAGAAAACCATTTAAACAATTACTTCTGTTCAGTCTTCTCAGAAATTAATTGTACTAACAAGGGTGACAAGGTCAACTGGTGCTCAGGGCAAAGATGGGAAACTTTGCCCCCTCCCCCGTTGAGTGGACACGGAGCTCCCCCCTTCTCCCACATCTCCAGTACACAAAGATCACCCGTCCTCCCACCCCCCAAGACAGAGCTCCGTCCACTCTATTCCCCCCCAGTATACAGATCTCCCTCACAGACTAGTATCCAACAATATACAGATCTCCCCCGCCTCCTAGTACCCAACAATATACAGCTCTCCCCCACCTCCTAGTACCCAACAATATAAAGAGCTCCCGACCTCCTAGCACCCCCAATACACAGAGCTCCCCCACCTTCCAGCACCCCTCCAATACACAGAGCTCTCCCACCTCCTAGCATTCCCCAGTACACAGAGCCCCCCCACCTCCTAGCCCCAATACACAGAGCCCCCCCACCTCCTAGCCCCCCCCCAATACACATAGCTCCCCCTTCTTCTGCGGTCACCTAGTAGTACAGTGCTACTACAGATCACTCCATGCCTAGCCTCCTGGCAGCTGCTTCTCCTGAACTGAGGAGGCGCTGTCACTTGAGGAACACTGTGTCATATGTAAACATAGAATTAGCACAGAAAGCCACTGGCAGGGAGCAGAGGGGTAGGGCCAGAATAGCTCTGTGCTCCGGATGGAAACAAATCCCTGCTAACAGGAGTGACACTGCTGTCAGTGGGAGGCAGAGAGAGGGAGCTCCCAGAGCCCCCCCCACACACTACATATACAGCCAGCGCCCAGGGCAGGGGACCCTTCTGCTCCTTCTAGTCCTGGCCCTGGGGCCACCCACCCTGAGAAAAAAAAGGACCGTGTTCATCACGTGATCAACCTAAACACCTCGAAAAAGGGAAGTATAAAAAATACCCTTCTAGTGGGGGCTTCCGGGATGAACCTGGAGATCACTGGGAGGCAGTATTAGGGCACAGAATCAGACTTTTAAAATGTATTTTCATATTTTTATTTTTCAGTGTTCTAATTTAATGTACTAAATAAAAATAATATGAGAAAACATGATAAAAATAGCAGGGAAATGCAGACATAGAAGAAAGAGCTGGATGTTTCTTTTATTCCAGTGTGGAAATGTCTGAAAATCTAGCTAATGGAATTCTACAGCTGACGTGGAATTAATGGACAATCTACATAATTGATGAAGGAAAATTTTGTTTCCATTGCCTTTCAGTAAATGTAACATCCTGGCCTGGCACTTCCTCAGAACCCTGCTCTTTTTTCTAACTGCTCTTTCCTGTTTTCTGTTGATTTACACAAGTCTAATGAAAAAAAAAACACCATAAAAAAGCGTGGGAAAAATGTAAAAGGCTCAGTCTGGCCGGTTTTGTCATGTTTCTCGGTCAGCATTTTTCTCTGCTTCCTGCGAGCGTCTCCACATTGATAAAAATATTCTTCCGATGACATCACAAATGTTCTACAGTTCTGAATCACACATGATCCATTGTAAGATGGGGAGATGTGACTACAGAGCAGCCGCAGATCAAAATATTCTTCCCAAGAAGCTGCTCTTGTTTTGAATTAAGACTGGAGACATCATTTAAAATCACAACGGGCGTCTTGTATTTTCTGCATCTCTTTTTCTGCTTTTGCATTGTCAGATGTGGGGAGAATTGTTTGCTTTATATTTTAAAGCTGAACACTGGGCAGATTTAAAAACACAGATTGATGCATTTAGATTTTCATGAAGAAAAGATTACGGCTCATAAAAAGGAGACCATGTCACCAACCTAATCGCTCCACTACTAGCCAGTACATAATATATTATACAAAGAATGGCCAGCGCTCAGACTCTCTGATTACTAAATTCCAATGCTACATAAATTGCTCCAAAAATATATGTATAACTCACACTAATATAAATATACTGTGCTCCAATCGAAACACATGTGCAAAAATTCTAATTTCAATATTATTATGTGCTCAAAAAAGTGTATATAAATAGTCTATAAATTAAGTGTCCATACAAAAAATTCCGCTTCTTGTGATTAAACAAACCTGCCAAATCGGAGGAGCACATGTGCAGAATTGAAGATTTGGCATGTTTGTTAAATTAAAAATTAATTGAAAGGTTGGAGTAAAATGACCTAGACCTAGTACTGACAAATGGGGATTGATTGTCTGATGTTGAGGTGGGAGAGAATTTGGGTTCTAGTGATCACCAATGTCTTTGGTTTGATATCAAAACAAGAACTGAAAAATCATATACAAAAACAAACGTTTTAGGTTTTAAAAGGTCACATTTTTATGAAATGGGGAAACTTCTAAAAATGAATTGAAAGGTTGGAATAAAATTACAGGAGTAAGTAATCAGTGGGCACTATTAAATGCATAGATAATTGGAAAGGGAGATTTTAATGGTGCCAAGGGTATAAACAAAAAATATCTTTTTCAATAAAAAATATATTTTATTAATATCAAAATATTAAAAAGAGTGAACAAGATTATCTGTCAAGAATATAGAAATACATATAAAATTATCACAACATAATATGGAACGATAATGTGCATATAAAGCTAGAGTAGCTGTATAAATCCCTGTTGGGCTCTACATGTTTCGCTATAGAGCTTCTTCAGGAGCTGTAAGGCATATATTGGCTACAAATACATATACAACAATTGGATACAGAGTCATAATATACAGGTGAATATCATAAAGTAAAAAAGTAACATAAAGTAACATAGATACACAAAAAAAAACAACAACCAAGAATAAACCAGAGTGAGGCATAATAAAAGCCCCATTCAAATGGTCTATGACTATTATGGATCTCACAGAGGGAAATGTGTATGATGGCAATACAACTTACCCATCATATATATGATAAATAGATTTGTTAGAGTCCAGTTGTTCAAATGAGAACAGAAGATAGGGGACCAATCAAAATCCAGCAATGAGAATCGTAGGTTGAGCACAAGTAAATTATCAAGGTAATTCCTAAATAAATATATGTAATAAAGTAAGAGTTTATCCCTCCTATACGTATGTACAAATAACTGAATAAATATGAACAAAATGTATATATATATATATTAGATCAGAGAAAGGGGAGGGGGAGGCGCCTCTAAAATGAAAACTGGGCACAACACATATGTTGTTGAGGGAGACCTGGATGTAGCAAACCATTTAAACAATTACTACTGTTCAGTCTTCTCAGAAATAAATTGCACTAACAATAACAAGTTGGGGAATCATATTGGTTCTAGTAATGATGGTTCATTGTTAGGATTTCTGGAGACAGAGGTAGAAGAGGAACCGGCTTGGTTAAAACCTAATAAAGCAATGAGCACTGATGGTATTCATCCTAGAGTTCTAAGAGAACTTGGAGATAGTTGTTGGTCCATTAACGGATCATTTTAATCAATCAATTTTAACAGAAGAAGTTCCCCATTATTGGTGGACAGCTAATATTGTACCTATCCACAAGAAGGGCAGCAAGGTAGAAGCTGGCAATTACAGGCCAGTGAGTTTAACATCAGTTGTAGTCAAGTTAATGTAATAACTTCTGAAAAGAAGGATCATGGCTTTAATGAGGGCAGTTCAACTTCCAGCAGAGGTAGTAAGACAGTCAATAGTAAATGGCCTCAAACATGCTCAGGACAAACATAGATCTATACTCAGAAAAAAAGTTAATAAAAAAAAAAGCAAAAAACAAAAAACAAACAAACAAAAAACAGTCAGACTCGATGGATTACTCATTTTTCTGCTGTCACTTTTATATATTTTATATGTTAAAAAGAAGTGAGATGTTTTGTATGGACACTCAAATTGTGGACACTTTTTATGCATTTTTTTTAAACAAATAATAATACTGAAATTTGCATTTTTGCATTTGTTTTTAGATTGGAGTACTTTATAATTAGGGATGAGCTTCGTGTTCGAGTCGAACCCATGTTCGACTCGAACATCGGCTGTTCGACCGTCCGTCGAATTGCGAACGTTATGGGCCGTTCACGCCAAATTCGTGTGGCGCGTCACGGCCCATAATTCACTGCGGCATCGCAGTGCATTGCTGGCTGATGATTGGCCAAGCATGCACTATGACCCACATGCTTGGCCAATCACAGCGCCGTCAGTAGAGAGAGCTGTAATTGGCCAAAGCCAGGGTGGCTTTGGCCAATTATGGCTCAGGGGATTTAGTACACGCCCCACACTATATAAGGCCGCCTGCACGGCGGCCCTGTGTAGTGTGTTCCGGTGTGCTGATAGAGAGAGAGACAGACAGTGTCATTTGATTTGAGTTAGATAGATTAGGCTAGATCTGTTCCTGCTATTTACATTTAGTGCAGTGCGTCCTGCTCACAGTGTTCAGCTAGATCCGTTCCTGCTATTTACATTTAGTGCAATCAGTGCGTCCTGCTCACAGTGTTCAGCTAGATCCGTTCCTGCTATTTACATTTAGTGCAGTGCGTCCTGCTCACAGTGTTCAGCTAGATCTGTTCCTGCTATTTACATTTAGTGCAGTGCGTCCTGCTCACAGTGTTCAGCTAGATCCGTTCCTGTTATTTACATTTAGTGCAGTGCGTCCTGCTCACAGTGTTCAGCTAGATCTGTTCCTGCTATTTACATTTAGTGCAGTGCGTCCTGCTCACAGTGTTCAGCTAGATCTGTTCCTGCTATTTACATTTAGTGCAGTGCGTCCTGCTCACAGTGTTCAGCTAGATCCGTTCCTGCTATTTACATTTAGTGCAGTGCGTCCTGCTCACAGTGTTCAGCTAGATCTGTTCCTGCTATTTACATTTAGTGCAGTGCGTCCTGCTCACAGTGTTCAGCTAGATCCGTTCCTGCTATTTACATTTAGTGCAGTCAGTGCGTCCTGCTCACAGTGTTCAGCTAGATCCGTTCCTGCTATTTACATTTAGTGCAGTGCGTCCTGCTCACAGTGTTCAGCTAGATCTGTTCCTGCTATTTACATTTAGTGCAGTGCGTCCTGCTCACAGTGTTCAGCTAGATCTGTTCCTGCTATTTACATTTAGTGCAGTGCGTCCTGCTCACAGTGTTCAGCTAGATCCGTTCCTGCTATTTACATTTAGTGCAGTGCGTCCTGCTCACAGTGTTCAGCTAGATCTGTTCCTGCTATTTACATTTAGTGCAGTGCGTCCTGCTCACAGTGTTCAGCTAGATCTGTTCCTGCTATTTACATTTAGTGCAGTGCGTCCTGCTCACAGTGTTCAGCTAGATCCGTTCCTGCTATTTACATTTAGTGCAGTGCGTCCTGCTCACAGTGTTCAGCTAGATCTGTTCCTGCTATTTACATTTAGTGCAGTGCGTCCTGCTCACAGTGTTCAGCTAGATCCGTTCCTGCTATTTACATTTAGTGCAGTCAGTGCGTCCTGCTCACAGTGTTCAGCTAGATCTGTTCCTGCTATTTACATTTAGTGCAGTGCGTCCTGCTCACAGTGTTCAGCTAGATCTGTTCCTGCTATTTACATTTAGTGCAGTGCGTCCTGCTCACAGTGTTCAGCTAGATCCGTTCCTGCTATTTACATTTAGTGCAGTGCGTCCTGCTCACAGTGTTCAGCTAGATCTGTTCCTGCTATTTACATTTAGTGCAGTGCGTCCTGCTCACAGTGTTCAGCTAGATCCGTTCCTGCTATTTATATTTAGTGCAGTCAGTGTGTCCTGCTCACAGTGTTCAGCTAGATCCGTTCCTGCTATTTACATTTAGTGCAGTCAGTGCGTCCTGCTCACAGTGTTCAGCTAGATCTGTTCCTGCTATTTACATTTAGTGCAGTCAGTGCGTCCTGCTCACAGTGTCCAGCTAGATCCGTTCCTGCTATTTACATTTAGTGCAGTCAGTGCGTCCTGCTCACAGTGTTCAGCTAGATCTGTTCCTGCTATTTACATTTAGTGCAGTCAGTGCGTCCTGCTCACAGTGTTCAGCTAGATCCGTTCCTGCTATTTACATTTAGTGCAGTGCGTCCTGCTCACAGTGTTCAGCTAGATCCGTTCCTGCTATTTACATTTAGTGCAGTCAGTGCGTCCTGCTCACAGTGTTCAGCTAGATCCGTTCCTGCTATTTACATTTAGTGCAGTCAGTGCGTCCTGCTCACAGTGTTCAGCTAGATCCGTTCCTGCTATTTACATTTAGTGCAGTGCGTCCTGCTCACAGTGTTCAGCTAGATCCGTTCCTGTTATCTTCCTACTGACAGGCAGGCTTGTCTGGTTACAGTATATAAAGCTACTTGAAGAAAATTACAGGTGTTCTATCCCAGCTTAGTGCAGCTACAGGCCATTAGTATGTCTGGAAGGCCAAGAAGGAGAGGCAGACAGTCACAAGCCAATAAGAGAGGGCAAGCAGGCTCTGTGTCTAGTGCTGGTCGTGGAGACGGTGCATCCTCATCAGCACGTGGCCATGGGACACGCTTGGCCTTTTTTTCGGCAGCTGGCCGTGTTGAGCCGCAACATGCGGAAGACTTGGTCGAGTGGATGACCAAGCCATCCTCATCCTCCTCATCCTCTCTCACCCATGCCCAGGGTGCTTTGTCTGGCAAAGCAGCGGCCTCTTCCCTCAGCTCAATGTCATCAGTGACTCCTTCCCTAGCTCCACCATGTCCTCCTGAGGATTCCCTCGAACTGTTTGACCACAGTGTTGGGTACATGCTCCAGGAGGATGCCCAGCGTTTGGAAGGCTCTGATGATGATACTGAGCTCGATGAAGGCAGTAACATGAGCACGGACAGAGGGGGTGCCCAAGAAGGACAGCAATCTGGCAGTCATGCTCCCCCTGCTGCAGCATACTGCCAGGTTTGCTCCAGTGATGAGGAGGGAGGGGATGATGAGGTCACTGACTCAACGTGGGTGCCTGATAGGAGAGAGGAGGAGGAGGAGGAGGAGGAGGCGGCACATCACCAACGAGGCAGGATGCCCTCCAGGGGCCAGCCTAAGGGCAGCACATTGACTGCATCACACCCCAAAGCTCCACATGTGCAGGGCGCTGCAGTCTCTGCGCGTTATTCAAAAAGTTCTTTGGTGTGGGCCTTTTTTGAGACGAGTGCATCAGATCGCACCGCTGCTATTTGCAACATATGTCTCAAGCGTATCTCGCGTGGCCAAAACATCTCCCGCTTGGGTACCACATGCTTGACCAGACATATGTTGACCTGCCATGCAGTTCGTTGGCAAGCATATCTAAAAGACCCACACCAAAGAACAAAGAGGATCTCTCCTTGCTCCTCATCAGCTGAGATTTCCAACCCCACTAGACCTTCAGTCCTCTCTGAGACCTGCAGTGAGAGGAATGAAGGTGTAGAATTAGGTGTGTCACAGCCAAGTACTTGTGGGCAATCTGCTTTTGGTACACCGACGTCAGATTGTACCAGGCAAATTTCCCTGCCCCAGCTGCTGCACCGCCGAAAGAAGTTTGCTCCCAGCCATCCACATGCCCAGCGGTTGAATGCTAGCTTGGCAAAATTGCTAGCACTTCAACTGCTGCCTTTTCAGTTGGTAGACTCTGCCCCCTTCCGTGAGTTTGTGGAATGTGCGGTTCCTCAGTGGCAGGTACCCAAACGCCACTTTTTCTCACGGAAGGCGATTCCGGCTCTCTACCGGCATGTGGAAGGCAATGTCCATGCCTCGCTGGACAGGGCGGTCAGCGGTAAGGTGCATATTACCGCTGACTCATGGTCCAGCAGGCATGGACAGGGACGTTACTTAAGTTTCACGGCGCATTGGGTGACTCTGCTGGCAGCTGGGAAGGATGCAGGACAAGGTGCAGTAGTGTTGGAGGTTGTTCCGCCACCACGCCTCCAAAATGCTGATTGCGACACACCTCTCTCCTCCATCCCCTCCTCTTCTTCTTCCTCCATGGCCACTTCCTCGGAACCAGCGGTGCTCCGTAGGCGTTCAAGGGGCTACGCAAGTACGCAGGCCAAAAGATGCCATGCGGTGCTTGAGCTGGTGTGCTTGGGGGACAGGAGCCACACTGGGGCAGAGGTTCTGTCAGCTCTGCAGGGGCAGGTTCAGAGGTGGTTGACGCCACGCCAACTTAAGGCAGGAATGGTGGTTTGCGACAATGGCACCAACCTCCTCTCTGCCCTCCGACAGGGACAACTGACCCATGTGCCCTGTTTGGCTCACGTCCTTAACTTGGTGGTGCAGCGGTTCTTGGGCAGGTACCCGGGCTTACAGGATGTCCTGAGGCAGGCCAGGAAAGTCTGTGTGCATTTCCGCCGGTCATATAATGCCAGTGCTCGGCTGACGGACCTCCAAAAGGAGTTTAACCTGCCCAAGAACCGCCTAATCTGTGACATGCCCACCAGGTGGAACTCAACGTTGGCCATGCTGCAGCGGCTGCACACGCAGCAGAGGGCCATCAATGAGTACCTGTGCGACTATGGCACCAGGACAGGGTCAGGGGACCTTGGTTTTTTTTCCCCACGCCAGTGGGCCATGATCAGGGATGCATGCACTGTCCTGTCACCATTCGAGGAGGCCACGAGGATGGTGAGCACTGACAGTGCATGCATCAGTGACACTGTCCCCCTTGTCCACCTGTTGGAGCACACGCTGCGTGGAATAATGGACAGGGCACTTGAGGCAGAACAGAGGCAGGAAGAGGAGGACTTCCTTAGCTCTCAAGGCCCCCTTTATCCAGACAGTGTTCCTGCGTGCCCGCCGATCACACAGGAAGAGGACAAGGAGGAGGAGGAGGAGGAGGAAGATTGTGTCAGTATGGAGGTGGAGCCTGGCACTCAGCATCAGCAGTCTTTAAGGGATCAGTCCCAAGGAACACATGGACTTGTACATGGCTGGGAGGAGGTGGCTGCGGACGTTGTTGTCCTTAGTGACCCAGAGGACTCCGGACCGAATGCCTCAGCAAACCTACGCTGCATGGCCTCCCTGATCCTGCAAAGCCTGCGTAAGGATCCTCGTATTCGTGGTATCAAGGAGAAGGACCAATACTGGCTGGCAACCCTCCTTGATCCACGTTACAAGGGTAAGGTTGCGGACCTTATCTTGCCATCGCAGAGGGAGCAGAGGATGAAACATCTTCGGGAGGCCTTGCAGAAAGGTCTGTGCAACGCGTTCCCAGAGACTGGGAGGTTACAAACTCCTGTTTCTGGACAACGTGTTGCTGAGGCTTCGGTCAGTCAAAGAAGGAGCGGTGGAGAAGGTGGCCGTCTGACCGATGCGTTCAGACAATTTTTTGGTCCGCAGCCCCAAGGTATGATCGGTTCCAGCAACCATCGCCAGCGTCTGTTTTACATGGTGCAGGAATACCTAGGGGCAAGATCAGACTTGGACACCTTTCCCACCGAAAATCCTCTGGGTTACTGGGTCTTGAGGATGGATCACTGGCCAGAGCTTGCACAGTATGCAATTGAGCTACTGGCCTGTCCTGCATCCAGCGTTCTTTCGGAACGCACATTCAGTGCTGCTGGAGGCGTGGTAACCGATCACAGGGTGCGTCTGTCCACTGACTCGGTCGATCGGCTGACCTTCATAAAAATGAATCAGTCTTGGATCACCACCAGCTACCAAGCACCTGATGCTGATGTAACTGAATAATTTTTTTCAGATCCCTTCAAAGACTGCCTATGCTGATGCTGAGTGACTATCCCTGAGTAATTATCCTCTTCCTCCTCAATCATCACGCTGATAGCTTGTAAGAAAATTTTTGGTTCTGGGCGCCACCACCAGTGCCTAAGGCACAATTTTTCAGCCCCTGTTTAACAGGGGCGTGTAATTACAATTTTTGATGTAATACTTTGCAGCAGGGCTCGTTCCTGCATTCCAACTAGAGTGTCTGTGAGGGGTTGCAGTGTTGTGGCACCAGCACCAGTGCCTAAGGCCCAATTTTTCTGCCCCTGTCTAACAGGGGCGTGTAATTACAATTTTTGATGCAATACTTTGCAGCAGGGCTCGTTCCTGCATTCCAACTAGAGTGTCTGTGAGGGGTTGCAGTGTTGTGGCACCAGCACCAGTGCCTAAGGCCCAATTTTTCTGCCCCTGTCTAACAGGGGCGTGTAATTACAATTTTTGATGCAATACTTTGCAGCAGGGCTCGTTCCTGCGTTCCAACTAGAGTGTCTGTGAGGGGTTGCAGTGTTGTGGCACCAGTACCAGTGCCTAAGGACCAATTTTTCTGCCCCTGTCTAACAGGGGCGTGTAATTACAATTTTTGATGCAATACTTTGCAGCAGGGCTCGTTCCTGCGTTCCAACTAGAGTGTCTGTGAGGGGTTGCAGTGTTGTGGCACCAGCACCAGTGCCTAAGGACCAATTTTTCTGCCCCTGTCTAACAGGGGCGTGTAATTACAATTTTTGATGCAATACTTTGCAGCAGGGCTCGTTCCTGCGTTCCAACTAGAGTGTCTGTGAGGGGTTGCAGTGTTGTGGCACCAGCACCAGTGCCTAAGGCCTAATTTTTCAGCTCCTGTTCAACAGGGGCATGTAATTACAATTCTTGATCTAATATTTCACAGCAGGGCCCTGTGAGGGCTTACAGTGTTGTGGCCACAGCAACACCTAAGGCCCAAATTTCTGCTGAGTATATAGGGCAGGACCCTACTTTCAAACATCTAACTTACAAACGACTCCTACTTGCAAACGGAAGGAGACAACAGGAAGTGAGATGAAATCTACCCCTAGGAAGGGAAATTCTCTCCTGTAAGAGTTAATATGGGAAAACAATTTCTCCTTTCCACTGATGCTTTCCAATCCTTGTTCCACAAAAAAACCCAAATTTTCAAAAAACATTTTTCATTGGGACAAAAAAGTGAGGTGAAATCTTCTGAAGAGGAGGAAAGACAGCAAAACAAATGTCACAGGGGTGATAACCCTTCCCTATGTTTTCCAAAAAGCTTAAAAAAGATTTTTTGGCTGGAGCTAAACACATTAAAAATGTACCCGTTCAAAATTACAAAGAGATTCTACTTAACAACAAACCTACAGTCCCTGTCTTGTTTGCACCGCCTGTATACTGCTGTTCAGAGTATATAGGGCCTTTCCTTATTTTAATTTGGGTGCGGGGTTCCCCTTAATATCCATACAGGACCCAAAGGGCCTGGTAATGGACTGGGGGGGTACCCATGCCGTTTGTCTCACTGATTTTCATCCATATTGCCATGACCCGACATGACATTAAACCCGCAAGCAGTTTTAAATGAGATTTTTTCCTTTAAAAATGACATTTGGTGCAGGGACTGTTCTAAACATGGGAAACACGCGTCACTTTACAGGCATACTATAGACACCCCCCAGGTACGATATTTAAAGGAATATTTCACTTTTTTTTTTTTTACTTTAAGCATCATTAAAATCACTGCTCCCGAAAAAACGGCCGTTTTTAAAAGTTTTTTTTGCATTGATACATGTCCCCTGGGGTAGGACCCGGGTCCCCAAACCCTTTTTCGGACAATACCATGCAAATTAGCCTTTAAAATGAGCACTTTTGATTTCGAACGTTCGAGTCCCATAGACGTCAATGGGGTTCTAACGTTCGTGCGAACTTTCGGTCCGTTCGCGGGTTCTGGTGCGAACCGAACCGGGGGGTGTTCGGCTCATCCCTATTTATAATTATATTAATGTGAGTTATATTTTATTGGAGCCCTTTATGTAGAAGTGGTCTGAGCTCTGGTCATACTTTGTATAATATATTTGGTTCATTGCGTGCAGGGAGTTCGCATCAGACACAGCAGCAGGACCGAGGTTCATTGGCTCTTTTCAATAAATTAGGGTTCAAACTTTTGTGTTGAAGTTAAAAAAATCATAAACCTCAGTGCAGGTTTATGTTTTTACATACTTTTCCTGACCCCGATAACTAGACCATTTGTTTAATTTGCAGTGCTTGGATACTTTGACTGACAATCACTCTGTCATGCAACACTGTACCCAAATACTATTTTTTTTAAGATTAAAAAAAATCTTTTAGCGATATTTAAGAAACACTGGATTTTTTTTATTTTTTAATATATAAAATAAATTGAAAATAAACCTGGAATTAACATAATTTAATTTACAAAACATGCCCACAACTTTGAAGATTTTTTGTTATTATTGTGAAGCAAACAACAAATAGGACAAAATAACAGAAAAAGTAAATGTGCATAACTATTTGCCCTCCTAAAGTCAATACTTGTAGAGCTACCTTTTTCGGCTATCACAGCTCCAAGTTGCTTTGGATAAGTCTCTATGAGCTTGCCTCATCTTACCACTGGGATTTTTGCCCATTCCCCCTTCCAAAACTGCTCCAGCTCCTTGAAGTTGGATGGTTTGCGCTTGTGAACAGCAATCTTTAAGTCTGACCACAGATTTTCTATTGGATTTAAGTCTGGGCTTTGACTAGGCCATTCCAACACATTTACATGTTTCCCCTTAAACCACTCAAGTGTTGCTTTAGCAGTATGTTTGGGGTCATTCTCCTGCTGGAAGGTGAACCTCCATCCTAGCCTCAAATCACACACAGTGGTACAGGTTTTGCTCAAGAATATCCCTGTATTTAGCACCATCCATCTTTTCCTCAACTCTGACCAGTTTTCCAGTCCCAACTGCTGAAAAACATCCCCACAGCATGATGCTGTGTCATAGTTATACAGTAATCTTTGTCTGTCAGCTTACCTCTCCTCCATGTGTTCACCTTTAGAGGCCAGCCACTCTCACCTGACTACTTATATAATCTTCCCTCAGCATAGCTCCACCTCAGCCTCTAATAAGGAACACTATATTAACCTGTGCATTGCAAGTCAACCTGGCTGATCAACCATTGTGTGTTTAGCTTTCCTGTGCTACTTGCTGTGTCTCCTACGTCTGATTCCAGTTACCGATCTTGGCCTGTTCTCGACTATCCCTGTCTGCTTGTGACCCTGACCTTTGGTGTGTTCTATGTTTATTCTTGTCTACTAATCGACCCCACCTTTGGCGTGTTCTATGTTTATCCTTCTCCTTGTCTGCTAGTCGCCCCGACCTTGGCTTATCCCTTTACAATTCTTGTTCCAGCTTGCTGCTTCCTTCCTCTTTCTCCTGTAGTCTACCGTGAGCGTGAGCTGTGAGACCCTGGGGGCCGCGACCTGGAGCCAGCCTGCAGCGCAGTCCATCCTCACCACTAGAGGCTCTGGTGAACACCTGCTGGCTCTTAGACTCCGTGCCCTTGGGAATCTATGCTCTAGCTCCCAGTGGGATCTGTGTTGATGTTCCAGTAGATCTGCTCCCTGAACCTCCCAGAGTTCAATCCGCAGCAGTCAGTCCTAGGGTCTACTACCTTAGCGGTGCACTCCTGACTCCTACGGAGTGCATCTGTCACCTGGCCTCAGGTGACCTGACATGCTGCCACCACCATGTTTCACTGTGGGGATGGTGTTCTTTGGGTGATGTGATGTGTTGGGTTTGCGCCAGACATAGCGTTTTCTTTGATGGAAAAAAAGTTCTCATCAGACCAGAGCACCTTCCTCCATACATTTTGGGAGTCTCCCACATGCCTTTTTGCTAACTCAAAATGTGCCATTTTGTTTTTTGCTGAAAGTAATTGCTTTCTTCTGGCCACTTTGCCATAAAGCCCAACTCTATGGAGTGTACGGCTTATTGTCGTCCAGTCTCTGCTGTAGAACTCTGCAACTCCTCCAGGGTTACCTTAGGTCTCTGTGCTGCCCCTCTGATTAATGCCCTCCTTGCCCGGTCCATGAGTTTTGGTGTGCGGCCGTCTCTTGGCAGGTTTACTGTTGTGCCTTTATCTTTCCATTTGGTTATGATAGATTTGATGGTGCTCCTAGGGATCATCAAAGATTTGGATATATTTTTATAACCTAACCCTGACTTGTACTTCTCAACAACATTGTCCCTTACTTGTTTGGAGAGTTCCTTGGTCTTCATAGCAGTGTTTGGTTAGCGGTGCCTCTTGCTTAGGTGTTGCAGCCTCTGGGGCCTTTCAAAAAGGTGTGTATATGTAATGACAGATCTGGTGACACTTAGATTGAACACAGGTGGACATCATTTCACTAATTATGTGACTTCTGAAGGTAATTGGTTACACCAGAGCTTTTTATGGCTTCATAACAAAGGGGGTGAATACTAGGGATGAGCTTCGTGTTCGAGTCAAACCCATGTTCGACTTGAACATCGTGTGTTCGTCCGTTCGCCGAATTACAAACGATATGGGCCGTTCGCACCAATTGCGAGTGGCTCGCCACAGCCCATAATTCACTGCGGCATCGCAGTGCATTGCTGGAGCATGCACTATGACCCGCATGCTTGGCAAATCACAGCACCGTCTGTACAGAGAGCCGTAATTGGCCAAAGCCAGGGTGGCTTTGGCCAATTATGGCTCAGGGGGTTTAGTACACACCCCACACTATATTAGGCCGCCTGCACGGCTGCCCTGTGTAGTGTGTTCCGGCGTTGAGAGAGAGAGCGATAGATAGATAGACAGAGAGACAGTGTCATTTGATTTAAGTTAGAGTAGGCAGGCGAGTCAGTTAGCTGCACTTACAGTGTATTGTGTATATATATATTGTAGCAGAGCGTCCCAGAGAGAGCCAGGAAAAGTCCTGATCGGGGTTTATACATCTCCCAGGCTCCTCTCATACAGGTTCAGGGATCTCTGATCCATGGTCCAGTTCAGGTCTTGGTCCTCTCCCCCAGGCTAATTTAAGCTTACCTGAGCAGGCAGCCTTTGCTCTTGGCCTGGGATACTCAGACAACTTCTGTGTAGGAGAGCAAAAAGGTATGTGGAAGCTGACAAGCTGTAGGCTTGCTCAGCCTGGTAGTTAGGAACTGTAAATATTGTTTAGTTAGTGCCGAGACACGGCTAGGTTTTGTTTTGGCTATTTTTGTTCCTATTTGGTTTTTTTTGGAACACTGTACAGCACCACCTGTATATAGACTTGTATATATCACAAATAAACACTGCACTGTTTGTCACTATTTCACTGGATTTGGTATCTGTGTCTGAAAGACTGCTCATCCCAGGGAGCTGTGGACCTACTACCTGTCCCTCAGGTTACAATATATATACATCCTAGGTGTTATATATATATATATATATATATATATATATATATATATATATATATATATATATATATATATATATATATATATATATATATATATATATATATATATATATATATATATATATATATATATATATCCCTATCCCACACCCACATAACTGTCCCTGAGCCACCCCCATCAAATCATTCTTTGCAGCTATTACCTTTTGTACCACCACCCCCTCCCTTTAGAATGTAAGCTCTACGAGCAGGGCCCTCCTGTACCTTTTGTATTGAACTGTACTGTAATTGCGTTGTCCTCCTCATACATTGTAAAGCGCTGAGTAAACTGTTGGCGCTATATAAATCTTGTATAATAATAATAATAATATATATATATATATATACACTGTATTCAATTTAGCTATTTAGCTGTTATTCTCTTCCTATTACTGACAGCCAGGCAGGTGTTTTTACAGTATTTACAGCTACCTGAAGAAAATTGCTGGTGTTCTTCTGATCCTATTAGTCCTATTAGCTACAGTATTTACAGTTAGTGTAGTGCGTCCTCTGCACAGTGTGCACCTAAAGCTACCTGAAGAAAATTAGTGTTCTTCTGATCCTATTAGTACAGTACCACAGGCAGCTACAGTATTTACAGTTAGTGTAGTGCGTCCTCTGCACAGTGTGCACCTAAAGCTACCTGAAGAAAATTAGTGTTCTTCTGATCCTATTAGTACAGTACCGCAGGCAACTACAGTATCTACAACTTAGTGTAGTGCGTCCTCTGCACAGTGTGCACCTAAAGCTACCTGAAGAAAATTAGTGGTGTTCTTCTGATTCTATTAGTACAGTACAACAGGCAGCTGTAGTATTTACAAGTTAGTGTAGTGCGTCCTCTGCACAGTGTGCACCTAAAGCTACCTGAAGAAAATTAGTGGTGTTCTTCTGATCCTATTAGTACAGTACCGCAGGCAGCTGCAGTATTTACAAGCTGGTGTATAGGGATGAGCTTCGAGTTCGGGTCGAACTCATGTTCGACTCGAACATTGGCTGTTCGCAAGTTCGCCGAACAGCGAACAATTTGGGGTGTTCGCGGCAAATTCGAATGCCGCGGAACACCCTTTAAAAGTCTATGGGAGAAATCAAAAGTGCTAATTTTAAAGACTTATATGCAAGTTATTGTCATAAAAAGTGTTTGGGGACCTGGGTCCTGCCCCAGGGGACATGGATCAATGCAAAAAAAAGTTTTAAAAACGGCCGTTTTTTCAGGAGCAGTGATTTTAATAATGCTTAAAGTCAAACAATAAAAGTGTAATATCCCTTTAAATTTCGTACCTGGGGGGTGTCTATAGTATGCCTGTAAAGGGGCGCATGTTTCCTGTGTTTAGAACAGTCTGACAGCAAAATGACATTTCGAAGGAAAAAAAGCCATTTAAAACTACCCGCGGCTATTGCATTGCCGACAATACACATAGAAGTTCATTGATAAAAACGGCATGGGAATTCCCCACAGGGCAACCCCGAACCAAAATTAAAAAAAAAAAAAATGACGTGGGAGACCCCCTAAATTCCATACCAGGCCCTTCAGGTCTGGTATGGATTTTAAGGGGAACCCTGCGCTAAGAAAAAAAAATGGCGTGGGGTCCCCCCAAAAATCCATACCAGACCCTTGTCCGAGCACGCAACCTGGCAGGCCGCAGGAAAAGAAGGGGGGACGAGAGTGCGCCCCCCCCTCCTGAACCGTACCAGGCCATATGCCCTCAACATTGGGAGGGTGCTTTGGGGTAGCCCCCCAAAACACCTTGTCCCCATGTTGATGAGGACAAGGGCCTCATCCCCACAACCCTGGCTGGTGGTTGTGGGGGTCTGCGGGCGGGGGGCTTATCGGAATCTGGAAGCCCCCTTTAACAAGGGGACCCCCAGATCCCGCCCCCCCCTGTGTGAAATGGTAAGGGGGTACTTACCCCTACCATTTTACTAAAAAACTGTAAAAAATGTTAAAAATGACAAGAGACAGTTTTTGACAATTCCTTTATTTAAATGCTTCTTCTTTCTTCCTTCATCTTCTTCTGGTTCTTCTGGCTCTTCTGGTTCTTCCTCCGGCGTTCTCGTCCAGCATCTCCTCTGCGGCGTCTTCTATCTTCTTCTCCTCGGGCCGCTCCGCACCCATGGCATGAGGGGAGGCTCCCGCTCTTCTCTTCATCTTCTTCTTCATCCTCTTCTCTTCTTTCTTCTTCTCTTCTTCATTTTCTTCTCCGGGCCACTCCGTGTCCATGCTGGCATGGAGGGAGGATCCCGCTGTGTGACGGCGTCTCTTCGTCTGACAGCTCTTAAATAACGGGGGGCGGGGCCACCCGGTGACCCCGCCCCCCTCTGACGCACGGTGACTTGACGGGACTTCCCTGTGACGTCACGGGGAATGCCAGAAGAAGATGAAGGAAGAAAGAAGAAGCATTTAAATAAAGGAATTGTCAAAAACTGTCTCTTGTCATTTTTAACATTTTTGACAGTTTTTTAGTGAAATGGTAGGGGTAAGTACCCCCTTACCATTTCTCACAGGGGGGGGCGGGATCTGGGGGTCCCCTTGTTAAAGGGGGCTTCCAGATTCCGATAAGCCCCCTGCCCGCAGACCCCCACAACCACCGGCCAGGGTTGTGGGGATGAGGCCCTTGTCCTCATCAACATGGGGACAAGGTGCTTTGGGGGGCTACCCCAAAGCACCCTCCCAATGTTGAGGGCATGTGGCCTGGTACGGTTCAGGAGGGGGGGGCGCACTCTCGTCCCCCCCTCTTTTCCTGCGGCCTGCCAGGTTGCGTGCTCGGATAAGGGTCTGGTATGGATTTTGGGGGGGACCCCACGCCGTTTTTTTTTTTTTTGGCAAGGGGTTCCCCTTAAAATCCATACCAGACCTGAAGGGTCTGGTATGAAATTTAGGGGGAACCCCACGTCATTTTTTTTTTTAAATTTTGGCCGGGGTTCCCCTTAACTGCTTCAGATCCGGGCCATTGCCAAATGACGGCAACAGCGCGGATCTAAATTGCCGGGACTACGTCCATTGAAGTCGTCCCGTGCACGAGCGGCCTGCGCGCCCCCTGCAGGGCACGCGCGGCGCGCTCGGTGATCAGCGAGTCTATGAGACTCGCCTGATCACAGATCAGAGTAAGGGGTTGGTCCCAACCCCTTACCACATGATCAGCTGTCAGCCAATGACAGCTGATCATGTGATGTAAACAGAGCCGGTAATCGGCTATTTTTCCTCCTCACGCTGACAGCGTGAGGAGGAAAAAAAAACCCGATCACCGGCGGCCGTGATCGGGACATCAGTCCCGATCACGGCGATCTTATAACAAAAAGCAATAGGCAGCAGTGCTGCCTACCAGTGCCCACCATATTAACCCATCAGTGCCCACAGTGCCATCAATCAGCGCCACCCATCAGTGCCCACAGTGCCACCCATCAGTGCCCACAGTGCCACCCATCAGTGCCCACAGTGCCACCCATCAGCACCCACATCAGTGCCACCCATCAGCACCCACATTAGTGCCACCCATCAGCACCCACATCAGTGCAACCTATCAGTGCCCATCAGTGTCACCTACCAGTGCCCATAAGTGCCCATCAGTGCCACCCATCACTGCCCATCAGTGCCACCCATCAGTGCCCCCCATCAGTGCCCCCCATCAGTGCCCCCCCATCAGTGCCCCCCCATCAGTGCCACCTATCTGTGCCACCTATCTGTGCCACCTATCTGTGCCACCTATCTGTGCCACCTATCCGTGCCGCCCATCTGTGGCCATCAGTGCCGCCTTATCTGTGCCCATCAGTACCGCCTTAACTGTCCCTATCAGTGCCGCCTTAACTGTGCCTATCAGTGCCGCCTTAACTGTGCCTATCAGTGCCGCCTTAACTGTGCCTATCAGTGCCGCCTTATCTGTGCCTATCCGTGCCCATCAGTGCAGCCTATCAGTGCCCACCAGTGCCGCCTCATCAGTGCATATCAATGAAGGAGAAAAATTACCTGTTTGCAAAATTTTATAACAAACTATTAAACATGATTTTTTTTTTTTTCAAAATTTTCCATCTTTTTTTGTTTGTTTAGCAAAAAATAAAAACCCCAGCTGTGATTAAATACCACCAAAAGAAAGCTCTATTTGTGGGAAAAAAATGATAAAAATTTCATTTGGGTACAGTGTTGTATGACCGCGCAATTGTCATTCAAAGTGCGACAGCGCTGGAAGCTCAAAATTGGTCTGGGCAGGAGGGGGGTTTAAGTGCCCAGTAAGCAAGTGGTTAATATCCATACCAGACCTAAAGGGCCTTGTATGGAATTTAGGGGGACTCCCACATCATTTTTCTTTTAAATTTTGGTTTGGGGTTTCCCTGTGGGGAATTCCCATGCCGCTTTTATCAATGATCTTCTATGTGTATTGTCGGCAATGCAATAGCCGCGGGTAGTTTTAAATGTTTTTTCCTTCGAAATGTCATTTTGCTGTCAGATTGTTCTAAACACAGGAAACATGCGCCCCTTTACAGGCATACTATATACACCCCCCAGGTACGAAATTTAAAGGGATATTACACTTTTATTATTTGGCTTTAAGCATTATTAAAATCACTGCTCCTGAAAATACGGCCGTTTTTAAAACTTTTTTTTGCATTGATCCATGTCCCCTGGGGCAGAACCCGGGTCCCCAAACACTTTTTATGACAATAACATGCATATTAGCCTTTAAAATTAGCACTTTTGATTATTCATGTTCGTGTCCCATAGACTTTAACGGTGTTCGCGTGTTCGAGCGAACTTTTTTCCTGTTCGCATGTTCTGGTGCGAACCGAACAGGGGGGTGTTCGGCTCATCCCTACTGGTGTAGTGCGTCCTCTGCACAGTGTGCACCTAAAGCTACCTAAACAGAAGGACAGCAATCTGGCAGTCATGTTCCCCCAGCTGCAGCATACTGCCAGCTTTGCTCCAGTGATGAGGAGGGAGGGGATGATGAGGTCACTGACTCCACGTGGGTGCCTACTAGGAGAGAGGAGGAGGAGGAGGCACATCACCAACGAGGCAGGATGCCCTCCAGGGGCCAGCTTAAGGGCAGCACACCGACTGCATCACACCGTTAGAGCTCCGCATGTGCAGGGCTCTGCTGTCTCTGCACGTTATTCCAAAAGTTCTTTGGTGTGGGCCTTTTTTGAGACGAGTGCATCAGATCCCACCGCTGCTATTTGCAACATATGTCTCAAGCATATCTCTCGTGGCCAAAACATCTCCCGCTTGGGAACCACATGCTTGACCAGACATATATTGACCTGCCATGCAGTTCGTTGGCAACCATACCTAAAAGACCCACACTAAAGAACAAAGAGGACCTCTCCTTGCTCCTCATCAGCTAGGATCTCCAACCCCACTATACCTTCAGTCCTCTCTGAGACCTGCACTGAGAGTAATGAAGGTGTAGAATTAGGTGTGTCACAGCCAAGTACTTGGGGGCAATCTGCTATCGGTACATCAACGTCAGATTGTACCAGGCAAATTTCCCTGCCCCAGCTGCTGCACCGCTGAAAGAAGTTCGCTCCCAGCCATCCACATGCGCAGCGGTTGAATGCTAGCTTGGCTAAATTGCTAGCACTTCAACTGCTGCCTTTTCAGTTGGTAGACTCTGCCCCCTTCCGTGAGTTTGTGGAATGTGCGGTTCCTCAGTGGCAGGTTCCCAAACACCACTTTTTCTCACGGAAGGCGATTCCAGCTCTCTACCGGCATGTGGAAGGCAATGTCTTGGCCTCGCTGGACAGGGCGGTCAGCAGTAAGGTGCATATTACCGCTGACTCATGGTCCAGCAGGCATGGACAGAGATGTTACCTATCTTTCACCGCGCACTGGGTGACTCTTCTGGCAGCTGGGTAGGATGCAGGACAGGGTGCAGTAGTGTTGGAGGTTGTTCTGCCACCACGCCTCCAAAATGCTACTAGTGGTGATTCTGCCACACCTCTCTCCTCCACCTCCTCTTCTTCTTCCTCCATGGCCTCTTCCTGTGCTGATTTGACTTCGGAACCAGCGGTGCTCCGTAAGCATTCAAGGGGCTACATAAGCACGCAGGCCAAAAGATGCCATGCGGTGCTTGAGCTGGTGTGCTTGGGGGACAGGAGCCACACTGGGGCAGAGATTCTGTCAGCTCTGCAGGGACAGGTTCAGAGGTGGTTGACGCCACACCAGCTTAGGGCAGGTATGGTGGTTTGCGACAATGGCACCAACCTCCTCTCCGCCCTCCGACAGGGACAACTGACCCATGTGCCCTGTTTGACTCACGTCCTTAACTTGGTGGTGCAGTAGTTCTTGGGCAGGTACCCGGGCTTACAGGATGTCCTGAGGCAGGCGAGGAATGTCTGTGTGCATTTCCGCAGGTCATATAATGCCAGTGCTCGGCTGGCTGACCTCCAAAAGGAATTTAACCTGCCCAAGAAAGGCCTAATCTGTGACATGCCCACCAGGTGGAACTCAACGTTGGTCATGCTGCAGCGGCTGCACACGCAGCAGAGGGCCATCAGTGAGTACCTGTGCGACTATGGCACCAGGACAGGGTCAGGGGAGCTTGTTTTTTTTCCCCACACCAGTGGGCCATGATCAGGGATGCATGCACTGTCCTGTCACCATTTGAGGAGGCCACGAGGATGGTGAGCAGTGACAGTGCATGCATCAGTGACACTGTCCCCCTTGTCCACCTGTTGGAGCATACGCTGCGTGGAATAATGGACAGAGCACTTGAGGTAGAACAGAGGCAGGAAGAGGAGGACTTTCTTAGCTCTCAAGGCCCCCTTTATCCAGACAGTGTTCCTGCGTGCCCGCCGATCACACAGGAAGAGGACGAGGAGGAGGAAGAGGAGGATTGTGTCAGCATGGAGGTGGAGCCT
Source organism: Lithobates septentrionalis (assembly GCA_037952835.1). Taxonomy (NCBI): domain Eukaryota; kingdom Metazoa; phylum Chordata; class Amphibia; order Anura; family Ranidae; genus Lithobates; species Lithobates septentrionalis. The sequence continues at coordinate 1,681,221 of JBBDGP010000600.1, forward strand.
GGCACTCAGCATCAGCAGAAGTCTTTAAGGGATCATTTACAGTCCCAAGAAACCCATGGACTTGTACGTGGCTGGGAGGAGGTGGCTGCGGATCATGTAGTCCTTAGTGACCTAGAGGACTCCGGACCAAATGCCTCAGCAAACCTACGCTGCATGGCCTCCCTGATCCTGCAAAGCCTGCGGAAGGATCCTCGTATTCGTGGTCTCAAGGAGAGGGATCAATACTGGCTGGCAACCCTCCTTGATCCACGTTACAAGGGTAAGGTTGCGGACCTTATCTTTCCGTCACAGAGGGAGCAGAGGATCAAACATCTTCAAGAGGCCTTGCAGAAAGGTCTGTGCAATGCGTTCCCAGAGACTGGGAGGTTACAAACTCCTGTTCCTGGACAACGTGTTGCTGAGGCTTTGGTCAGTCAAAGATGGAGCGGTGGAGAAGGTGGCCGTCTGACCGATTCGTTCGGACAATTTTTTAGTCCGCAGCCCCAAGGTATGATTGGTTCCAGCAACCATCGCCATCGTCTGTTTTACATGGTGCAGGAATACCTAGGGGCAAGATCTGACTTGGACACCTTTCCCACCGAAAATCCTCTGGGTTACTGGGATCACTGGCCAGAGCTTGCACAGTATGCAGTTGAGCTACTGGCTTGTCCTGCATCCAGCGTTCTTTCGGAACGCACATTCAGTGCTGCTGGAGGTTTTGTAACCGCTCACAGGGTGCACTTGTCCACTAACTCGGTCGATCGACTGACCTTCATAAAAATTAATCAGTCTTGGATCACCACCAGCTACCAAGCACCTGATGCTGTTGTAACCGAATAATTTTTTTTGAAATGTCAGATCCCTTCAAGACTGCCTATGCTGATGCTGAGTGACTATCCTGTTATGCTGAGTGACTATCCTCTTCCTCCTCAATGATCATGCTGATAGCTTGTAAGAATATTTTTGGTTCTGGGCGCCGCCACCAGTGGCTAAGGCCCAATTTTTCAGCCCCTGTTTAACAGGGGCGTGTAATTACAATTTTTTATGCAATATTTTGCAAGGAGGGTTCGTTGCTGCACTCAACTACAGTATTTGTGAGGGATTGCAGTGTTGTGGCACCAGCACCAGTGCCTTAGGCCCAATTGTTCAGCCCCTATTTACCAGGGGTATGTAATTACAATTTTTGATGCAATACTTTACAGCAGGGCTTGTTCCTGCGCTATAACTAGAGTATCTGTGAGGGTTGCAGTGTTGTGGCACCAGTGCCTAAGGCCCAATTTTTCAGCCCCTGTTTAACAGGGGCGTGTAATTACAATTTTTGATGCAATATTTTACAGGAGGGCTCATTCCTGCGCTCCAACTAGAGTATCTGTGAAGGGTTGCAGTGTTGTGGCACCAGTGCCTAAGACCCAATTTTTCTGCCCCTGTTCAACAGGGGCATGTAATTACAATTCTTGATCTAATATTTCAAAGTGGGACCCGTTCCAGCTCCCACCAAGTGTAACTGTGAGGACTTACAGTGTTGTGGCACCAGCATCACCACCACCAAAGGCCCAATTTTTCTGCCCCTGTTCAACAGGTGCTTGTAATTACAATTCTTGCGCTAATATTTTACAGCAGGGCCCGTTCCAGCGCCCACCAAGAGTAACTGTGAGGACTTACAGTGTTGTGGCACCAGCACCACCACCATCACCAAAGGCCCAATTTTTCTGCCCCTGATCAACAGGGGCATGTAATTACAATTCTTGATCTAATATTTCACAGCAGGGCCCTGTGAGGGCTTACAGTGTTGTGGCCACAACAACACCTAAGGCCCAAATTTCTGCTGAGTATATAGGGCAGGCCCCTACTTTCAAACATCTAACTTACAAACGACTCCTACTTGCAAACGGAAGGAGACAACAGGAAGTGAGATGAAATCTACCCCTAGAAAAGGAAATTCTCTCCTGTGAGAGTTAATATGGGAAAAACGTGTCTCCTTTCCACTGATGCTTTATCACCAATTCTTGTTTCACTAAAAACCCCAAATTGTCAAAAAACATTTGTCATTGGGACAGAAAGTGAGGTAAAATCTTCTGAAGAAGTGCACAGACAGCGAAACAAATGTCACAGGGGTGATAACCCTTCCCCATGTTTTCCAAAAAGCTTAAAAATAGATTTTTTCTATTTCAAAATTCAGATTCTACTTAACAACAAACCTACAGTCCCTGTCTTGTTTGCACCGCCTGTATACTGCTGTTCAGAGGGCCTGGGGCCCCACGCCTTTCCTTTTTTTAATTTGGGTGCGGGGTTCCCCATAATATCCATACAAGACCCAAAGGGCCTGGTTATGGACTGGGGGGGGGTACCCATGCCGTTTGTCTCACTGATTTTCATCCATATTACCGGGACCGGACATTACATTAAAGCCGTAAGCAGTTTTAAATTACTTTTATTCCTTTAAAAATTTAATTTTGTGCACGGGAAACACGCGCCACTTTACAGGCATACTATAGACACCCCCCAGGTACAATATTTATAGGAATATTTCACTTTTTTTCACTTTAAGCATCATTAAAATCACTGCTCCCAAAAAAACGGCCATTTTTAAAACTTTTTTTTGCATTGATACATGTCCCCTGGGGCAGGACCCGGGTCCCCAAACCCTTTTTAGGACAATACCATGCAAATTAGTCTTTAAAATTAGCACTTTTGATTTTGAACGTTCGAGTCCCATAAACTTCAATGGGGTTCTAACGTTCGTGTGAATTTTTGGTCCGTTCGCAGGTTCTGGTGCGAACCGAACTGGGGGGGGGTGTTCGGCTCATCCCTAGTGAATACATACGCACATGCCAATTATCAGTTTGTTTTTTTTGAAAAATAGTTTTATGTATATATTTTTCTGATTTTACTTCACCAATTTAGACTATTGTGTTCTGATCCATCACATATAATTCAGATTAAAAAACATTGAACTAAAGGCTGTAATGTAACAAAATAGGTCAAAAGCCAAGGGGGTGAATACTTTTGCACTGTATATATTTATATGAAAGAAAAAAAAACTGTTTCCTCTAATTTCTGGTAAAATAAACATGCTGGGGAAGTATGAAATGCCTCCAAAATGACCGCTTTTTGTAAAACAGAAACGCTAAATTGATGTTATTCGGCTCAGAGATGATTTATCCAGCTCAGCTCCTCTCTCCAGTGCAACTCGATAGAAAACCCTGCCAAGAAGTGCTGAGAAAAAATATTTACCCCCTTCCTGATTTTTTTATTTTTTTAAATATTTGTCAAACTTAAATGGTTCAGATCATCAAACAGATGTTATTATTACACAAGGATAACCCTAGTAAATCCAAAATACAGTTTGCAAATGATGATTTTCATTTATCACGGAAAAAAGCTGCTTAAACGTGCCTGGCCCTATGTGAAAAAGCAATTGCTAAATCATGAATGAATTGTGATTAACACATTTTTTTGGAAAGCTGAGTTAAATTTCACTTGCCACACCCAGGCCTGATTACTGCCAGACCAGTTGAATCAAGAAATCACTTAAATAAAAGCTGTCTGACAAAGTGAAGCACACTAAAAGATCTCAAAAAGCAACACATCATGCCGCAATCTAAATAAATTAGACAGATGAGAAACAGACTTTGGGACTCCAGAGAACCACGATGAGAGCTACTATTCACAAATGGAGAAAACTGGGAACAGTGGTGTCATTCAAAGTGTGACAGCACTAACAACTGAACAACGGTCTTGGCAGGAAGGGATGAAAGTGTCTGGTTGTGTCTGCGTCTGGAAAGTGGTTGTGGTCATTGGCGTCCGCAGGTAGGGGCAAGGGGGGGCGAGTGACCCCCCTGGAATTGGCAAGGGTCTGCCGTGGCCGCATCTGTAACTGTGCTGGCTCTCTGGGTTTGTGCGAGTCGGCTCCACAGCTGCTTCAGATCAGTGTCACTGAGCTTACAGGGTTCTTTACTGCCACCTATGGCTGCTTCCTGTATGTGCGCCCCTCGTGTTTGCTTTGCTGCCTGTTGTATTTTCACAGGGACATGTGGAAACAGGACTTGGGAGAAGGAAGACCACCTTACAAGTGAGGGCTGTGAGTACAATTGAAGGGAGGAGGCTGTTTGTGTATAGGGGGGGCAGAGCTGTGTGTGTGTGGGGGCCTGACATATATACAGATGAGGGGGGCAGCTGAGTGAATACAGGTATGATCAGTGAAGAGGGGTGATAGATACTGTATAGGAAAGATCATATCATCTGTCCTGTATACAGCTATATAAACCCATCTTCCTTCCTGTATTCCTTCATCACTGACTGCAGATATACATCATCTGTCCTGTATATATAGCTGTATACAGGACAGATGATGTATATCTGCACAGTGATGATGGAGGAAGGTCTCTATATACAGGAAGGAAGGTGGGTATATACAGGTAGCTGTATATACCCACTTTCCCTCCTGTATATAGAGACCTTCCTCCATTATCACTAACTGCAGATATACATCATCTGTCCTGTATACAGCTATATACACACATATAGAATAAATTGTAGTGCTAAAAAACACACATATATTAATGGTGAATATAAAGTTCAAAGTGCATATAAACGTAATGTCCCAAGAAAAAACAAATATATAATCCAAAGGAACAAAAGTCCACAGTGGAAATAAATGATCCGTGTATCAATCCTGTCTGCTTCCCAACCGTCAGCTTGTATGTCATCAACTTAAGCGAATGGATGGAATACGCTTACCGGAAAAGTTGGATTCTACTGCCATGAGCATAGAATCAATGGAGCTTAATGCCACCCAGGGCGAAGTGATTAGGTGTTGGAGGCAAGGGTAGAGCCTCTGCAAGGCCGGGACGTCCCCTCTTTATCCACCGAAGCAGAGCCAGAGATGGGTTCCAAAAAACGAAGTGGTTTCTCAGTTCCCCAGGATATGTGGAAAAAAGGAGGGATGCTCCCACATAGTGTAACTCTGGGTGTTTTTATTCATAATAAAATGGGGGCATATGCCCCTGTTGAAGGCCATTGGACCGAAACACGTAGGGCAGCTTTTTACAGACCCTATACACTGCTTTTTACTTCATTTTGTGATCACTTTTTACATGTATTGTGGTTTTTTATGAATCAAAACACCCAGAGTTAAAGGACAAAGGTCCTTTGATGACGCCCTGGGGGAGGGGCGAAACGCGTCGACGTCACATCCGGCCTTCGCACAACCAAGTGACGCTTTTTTCCTTCCTGGCTCCGTGGAACGCACGCTACCAGCGGCGATCGCGGGAGCATCTGACATGCCTGATTGCAACCAAGGAGAGCGTGAGTAGCGACTTGCAGTGCAAGTGGTTTTCACACTCTGCAGTACTTCACTATATACTTTTCTTTCTTTGTTTTGGGTGGCCAATCGCAAGGTCCATGGCTTTACTGATTTGAAATACCAGCAATTTCATCCATGTATCCACTATAGAGGCACCTCTTGTTTAACCATATAGAGACAGACTGACACCATAGATTGAAGAGCCGCTGTGTCATTACAAGGCTGTCTGTCCAAGATTCCTGTGACTAGCTGATGCTAGTCATTTTGGGACTATTTGCTATTTGTATATCTCTATTTTGTGAGCAGATGTCACCTCTACTTCAAACAGTCTATTGGCTTTTGTTAGCTTTTATTTTATAGTTTGTTTTTTATAATTGGGCAGCACCAATGGTTTTTATATATATTTATCTTCAATAATTTACACCCTATATGTGTCATTTTGATGATCAGCAGTTGTGTTTGGATTGCACCTATCACTCAACATTTGTGACTTAACAGTTGTTAATACCTATTTTTGACTACATGTGCATGTAGTCCACTATTTTACATATTTCTGATCACATGTGCTATATAGTTCATTATTTACGATTCACACACTTTATTTAATATCAATCACTAATTTTATATTTATTAGCACATAGCACTTTATAGTTTGGTCACGTCTATCAGCGCTGTAATCGTTTCATTTTCACTTTTTGCATGTTATAGACTTCAATGGACCTGCACGAAAAATGCAAATGTTGCCTTTTGATGCATTTTTACATGCGTCTTGTTCTTTTTTTTTTTTTTTTTTTATAAAAACAGTACAGGAGTTTTTGACAAGTCCTTTATTAAAAAATAAAAAAAAACAATGTCCCCCCGATGTAGATCCATCGTCAATCACGCCGCCCGCCGCCACCACCAGACCTTAAAAAAGAAAAAAAAAGCACAGCTCGCGACGAACGCTCCCACGGTCTGCCTGCTCCGCCATGTGACATTTCTTAAAAAGCAAAGGGGCAGGGCCACCCGATGATGTCACCTAGTGGCAACGCCCCCCTGTGACCTCATCGACCAATGCATGCTGGGTCGTTGATGAGCTGAGGTTTTTTTTTCGGGTCCGGCGATGTGGCGGGCATCGTGATTGATGATGGATCTACATCGGGGGACATTGTTTTTTTATTTTTTAATAAAGGACTTGTCAAAAACTCTTGTACTGTCTTTATTCACTTTTACACTTTTTTGGTGAATTGGTAGGAGCACTATATGTACCCCATACTCATTCACATAGGGGCAGGATCTGGGGGCCCCCTTGTTAAGGGGGCTTCCAGACTCTGATAAGCCCCCCGCTGCAGATCCTCACAACCACAACCCAGGGTTGTAGGGAAGAGGCCCTTGTCCCCATCAACATGGGGACAAGGTGCTTTGGAGGGGGCAGAGCTCATTCCCTCCCTTTCCTGACCTGCCGGACTGCATGCTCGGATAAGGATCTGGTATGGATTTTGGGACCCCACACCATTTTTTTTCTAATTTTGGTGTAGGGTTCCCCTCCAAATCCATACCAGACCCGAATGGCTTAGTATGGATTTGGGGAGGGACCCCACGCCCAAATCTTTTTTTTGCCGGCAATTCTTTTTTTTACATTCAGCTGTCAGTAGGGTAGCCCGCTGACAGCTGATGACTCATCAGTTGTTAACCACTTCCGGACCACCCATCGTCATTATACATCGGTACTTTGAAGAGGATTATCGTTGTTATGGCAGCAGCTAGTGAGTGAGGGGAAGATGGCCCCTACCCGTCTCCATATCATTGTAGGGTGGAAGCGAAGTCAAAATGTCACTTCCGCCCATAGCACTTAAAGGGCCATTTTTTTTTAAATGACAATTTTTTATTTTTTTTTGTATTGCATTTTAGTGTAAATATAAGATCTGAGATCTTTTTGACCCCAGATCTCATATTTAAGAGGTCCTGTCATGCTTTTTTCTATTACAAGGAATGTTTACATTCCTTGTAATAGGAATAAAAGTGACACCTTTTTTTTTTTTTAAAGAAAAGGGTAAAAATAAAAAATAAAAGGTAAAATAAATAAGAAAAAAAAACCGCCAAGCTCACGTGCGAACGCATATGTGAGTAGTGCCCGCATATGAAAACGGTGTTCAAACCACATATGTGAGGTATCGCCGTGATTGGTAGAGCAAAAGCAATAATTTTAGCCCTAGACCTCCTTAGTAACTCAAAATATGCAACCTGTACAATGTTTTAAACGTCGCCTATAGAGATTTTTAAGGGTAAAAGTTTGTCGCTATTCCACGAGCAGGAGCGATTTTGAAGCGTGACATGTTGGGTATCAGTTTACTCGGCGTAACGTTATCTTTCACAATATAAAAAAATTGGGCGAACTGTTGTCTTATTTTTTAATTTAAAAAAGTGTATTTTTTCCAAAAAAAGTGTGCTTGTAAGACCGCTGCGCAAATACGGTGTGACAGAAAGTATTGCAACGACCTAGAGTGTTAGAAAACAAATATATAATGTTTGTGGGTTCTAAGTAATTTTCTAGCAAAAAAAAAACTGTTTTTAACTTGTTAACAACAAATCATAGAAAGAGGCTCAGTCCTTAAGTGCTAACCAGAGAGTCTCTACAATAATTGATAGTAACTAAATGGTGTAAAACAAGAGGCCTCAGCGAAATGGAATAAGTATACGTGTAGAAATCGCATGAACTGAAGTGTTTAAAACGCATGAGTTGGTGTAATAACTAAAAATCTAGTGAAATAAGGGCAAGTGATTTGAATATATGTTGATCCAAAGGGGTGATAAACATAAATATAAGCAATAAAACATATGTCTAAAATCATCCAATCAAATAAATAAGTGTCAACAGTAAAATATATCAAAGTGCTAGTGCTCTCGTGCCTTAATTGCAATAATACAGACTGATAAATATCATATCATAAAGTGCATGGATGAATAAATAATAATACAAAAAAAATCAATAAATCAAGTGGGGAAAAAAAGAAATAATCGCCAAATCCTGGTGTTGCAGCAAGTGCAGAGTGTAAAACCCGGTGTGGATGATCAAATAAATAAATATAATAATCCGGTATAATTGCTAGTGTCCAAAAAATGATATAGTGTCCAGAGTTAATACATATCCTATTAGTGAAACCAAAAAATACGTGCAAAACAAAGGCAAATCTCATCAATGGTGCACAGAAGAAAGTGCTCAAACACAGCGATGAATGACAGTGGGGTGATGATATGCAGAAAAAACACTCTGTGTCCTCTTCGTGCAGCATGCGCTAGTGTAGGTAATGGCCCCTTACCTAGCGGTGCTAGGTCAACCGCATATAAGTTGTTTAATCATAGGGTCCTGGGTCTCTACTGCGTCTCTGTATCCACGCTTGCCGACTCTGCGGGATCCTATTGATGGCTGGATGTATCTAGCTATGGTCCTAGCTGGGGTCCTGGGACAGTGCGGCTCCTAGCTCCTCCTCCACATCTCAAATGTATATAAAATATAGGACAAGGTACCCAAATAGTGAAGTATGTTTTCATAGGGGTCACTTTATTCATGTACACATGTAGACAGAGTACTCACATTAAGCAGTTTGTTATCACAGCCTTGTATCCTACGAGCAGCGAGCTCGTAATGCTTACAGCAGAGAAAAAACAAGCCTATTCCGTCCCTACGCATGACGTCACCGATCACGTGACTTCTTCAGGGGATAAACGAAATAGGCTAATACTGGTCTTAAATAGTCTCTCCCATAGAAATAGATTGGCGGCCATTTTCTTGTAGCCGCGCCGGCCATAACTCAATTTCCGATGTGCGCGGCCATCTTTTTGGTTGGTAAAGGCTGGAATCGCCATATTCGATGGGGGGGGAACGAATAACTTATATGTTTCCATGGTGATGGGGCGAACAGACCTCATCACAATCTCGTATTTTTCAGGAGGATTCGTTTCCATAGCATGCTATGTGGAGGCAGACTCTGTTAACTGCAATAGTTCAAAATCGCTGACATATAGCTCAGTAGTGAGCTAATGATGGGCTGCTGCTTTACTTTGTGCAAAATTATAAAAAATTATGAAAATTTATAAAAATTTTATTAGAAAATAGATTAAAAATCTTTAATAAAAATGTTAAAAATGTTAAAAAATGTTAAAAAGGTTAAAAATGTTGAAAAGAGGCCAAATATATTCTCTATATAAAAACATCTGTAAAACTCCAGAAATATATAAATAGATGAAGAGGACTTGTTGATTCAATAATGGAAAATTATTTCACGATGACTAATCTTAAAAGTATATATATATATGAAGCATATATATATAAGGGGGGGAGATAGTTACAATGGTATTTGGTTGGTTGACTACTCCACAAGGAGGTGATGGAATAGGCTTATTTCCTTCATATACCTTAACATAAAAAACACCTGCATATATCTGAGGGAGGGAGGGAGGGGGGAGGGGGGGTGTGGGTTTGGGGGAGGGAGAGGGGGGAAGGAGAAGGCGGGACAGGTTCCTTAGATAATGTTTGATAATATATGTTGCATAGACTGAAAAGTGGGAAGAGATTGTCGTGTACACTACTCATTAAAAATCGCTTAAAAAACAGTTTAAATCAAACTCAATGTTCAAACCTCTAGGGGCAAAAGTGTCTAAAGTATATATCCACTTGTATTCAAGCTGGCTGAGGGTTCTTACTTTATGGCTCCCCCGCCAGTGCCTAACATACGGTTCGATTCCCCAAAATTTTAATTGTGTGGGGACTTTATTGTGACACAACAGGAAGTGTTTAGATACACTGTGTTTGTCATACCCCTTTAAAATGTTATTCACGTGTTCTTTAATCCTGACTCTGAGGGGTCTCTTTGTGCGGCCTATGTATTGTAGGCCGCAACTACATTCTAGGGTGTATACTGCTCCCTCTGTGTTGCAGCAGATGAAATCTTTGTTCTCATATGTCTCTCCAGTACTATTTGATGAAAAATGAAATTTCTTTTCATTTGGGCGCTTGGTTCTCAAACAAGCGAAACATCTTTTGCAGGGGAAAAAACCGTTTCGTGTAAAGAAAGAAATCGTTTTCTTTGGAGGGTCGATAACGTTTTTTACAATTTTATCTTTACGGGTGGGTGCTCTCTTATATATAAATCTGGGATTGCGAGGAAGTTTATCTTGTAAGTCTTTGTCTGCTAGAAGTATGTGCCAGTGTTTCTTAATGATTTTCTCAATTCTTTTATGTTGAACATTGAAATCCAAAATTAGTGGTGCTACCGCAGGTGCCGTTTCTTTTCTGATTTTATCTCTAATTAGTTCATTTCGGTCCATTTCTTTTACTTCCAATATCTTGTCTCTTATAAATTGCTGATCATACCCTTTATTGGTAAATTTCTGTGCAATCTGTTCTGCCTGTTCTAGATAAGTGTTTAAATGGGTGCAGTTCCGTCTGACCCTTATAAGTTGACCTTTGGGGATGTTGAACAGCCAATTTCTGTGGTGACAGCTGTCTCTTGGGAGGTAGCTGTTTCTGTCCACAGTTTTAAAGTGCGTGCTTGATAATAGTTTGCCGTCTTCCTGTGTGATGTCCAAATCTAGGAATGTCACCTTTTCTTCGCTGGTCTCCCAGGATAATTTGATATTTCGGTCATTGACGTTCAGGTTCTCCAGGAAGCTAGTAAGTTGGTCTGCTTCACCTTTCCAGAGTATAAAAACGTCATCAATGTACCTCTTGTAGACGGCTAGTTCAGTGGGTCTGTTCTTAAAGACATTTTGCTCCTCCCACTGGGCCATGAACAGGCCTGCCACACTTGGGGCAAATTTGGCACCTATAGCTACCCCTGTTCGTTGGTGATAGTAATTTTTGTCATACCAGAAATAATTGTTCTTTAGACAAAAGTCTAAGCATTTCACTAGGAACTTCCTTTGGACGCATGGTAACTTGGTATATAGCCTAAGGCCCCATTTTGTGGCTTCACATGCTTGATGGTGGAGTATCACTGTATATAAAGATGAAACATCTGCGGTAGCCAAAATCCAAGGTCCTTCTTCTTTCGGAATGTCTTCTAGTATTTGCAGCATCTGCTTCGTATCTCTGAGGTATGCCTCTGTGTTCTGGACTGCTGGCTGTAGGAACACATCTATATATTGCCCAATCCTTGATGTCAAAGAGTCTATGCCGTTTACAATCGGTCTTGGTGGTGGATCTGTTTTATTTTTATGTATTTTCGGCAGTGAGTATATGATCGGGGTTCGGCAGGAATCCGGTATCAGATATCGGGCTTCTTTTTTATTTAGTATGTTTTTCTTGATTCCCAGGCACACCACCTTCTCAAGTGCTTTTCTGCACTTAAACATTGGGTTGCTTAATAGTCTACTGTAGGTCGTCTCATCTTCCAACATCTTAATCATGCTCGTGTGGTATTGTTCTTTGGATAAAATCACAATTCCCCCTCCTTTGTCAGCTGGTCGTATGACTAGATCTTTCCTTCTTGTTAATTTCTTGATACCGCTTTTTATATGGTTTGGTTCTTCTTTCTTTTTGATTTTTAAAACTTTAATATCATCTAAAACAACTTGTTTAAAAACTTCAGTGTACTTGTTGTTCTTTACTGGTGGATTAAAAACAGATTTATTTCGTAGTGTGCTATGGACAATCTCTTCATCACAGGGTTCTGTATACCTTGGCCTTACTGGGTTTCCTGCCATATACTTGGCAATATTCAGTTTCCTCACAAACTTTTGAATTCCCAAATAAGTTTGGAATTTATCCATATTTTTGTAGGGTGCATATTTCAATCCTTTGTCCAGAACTCCTGTTTCTTCATGCGTTAATGTTTGGCCACTCAAATTGAAAATGCCCTCTCCTTTTACACTCTTCTTCTTTTGCTCTCTCTTTCCAGATCGCTTTCCTCTCTTCTTTCTTGACTTCTTCTGTGGCTTCTGTTTTCGTCTAAGTGTCTCTGAGGGGATTCTCCCGGCCTCTGTCTAAAAAAGGCCTACTGTGGTCGGGGTTTTCATTTTGTGGGGGGTATTGTCAATATTGGTTATTTCTCTCCTCCCCTCGATCGGTCAGTGGAGCATAATAGTTATATGTGGGTACCGGACTTCGTTCGTGGTCTCGGTAGTCTCTTTGTTGAGGTCCTCTTCTTTCTACCTGTTCGTAGTCTTGACCGGGACTTCTGCCTCTTGGTCCGTGGCAATCATGTGCTGGTCCTCTATTATCCCTGTATTCATATGGCCTCCTGTGTTCTCTGTAATCTTGTGTATATCCTCTTTGGTCCCTCTGGTCATATGGGGGTTTGTACCAGTTATTCCAATGTGGCTTCCTGTTATTTCTTCCATAAAACGGCCTCCTCCCTCCATTTTGCGGCTTTCTGTCATTTTGTTGGGGTCTTCTGTTCCCTCTCTGGGGGGTATGTGGGTATTCGTTTCTATACCTATTATCTTGATATTGTTGTCTGGGTGTAGTTCCTTCGTTTCCATCTCTTTGGTTGTAGTGGCCTCTTCTTTGTGGGCTCTGTATGGGTGGTTCGTTTGTCTGCTGCGAGTACATCCTCACTATTTTCTCCGGTGTTGAGTAAGTGGAGCTTCCCCCCCCTTTTTATTCTTGTTTCATTAGTAGGGATGAGCCGAACACCCCCCTGTTCGGTTCGCACCAGAACATGCGAACAGGAAAAAAATTCGTTCGAACACGCGAACACCGTTAAAGTCTATGGGACACGAACATGAATAATCAAAAGTGCTAATTTTAAAGGCTAATATGCAAGTTATTGTCAATAAAAGTGTTTGGGGACCTGGGTCCTGCCCCAGGGGACATGAATCAATGCAAAAAAAAGTTTTAAAAACGGCCGTTTTTTCAGGAGCAGTGATTTTAATAATGCTTAAAGTCAAACAATAAAAGTGTAATATCCTTTTAAATTTCATACCTGGGGGGTGTCTATAGTATGCCTGTAAAGGGGCGCATGTTTCCTGTGTTTAGAACAGTCTGACAGCAAAATGACATTTTGAAGGAAAAAACACATTTAAAACTACCCGCGGCTATTGCATTGCCGACAATACACATAGAAGTTCATTGATAAAAACGGCATGGGAATTCCCCACAGGGCAACCCCGAACCAAAATTAAAAAAAAAAAATGATGTGGGAGTCCCCCTAAATTCCATACAAGGCCCTTCAGGTCTGGTATGGATATTAAGGGGAACCCCAGCCAAAATTTTAAAAAAAAATTGACGTGGGGTTCCCCCTAAATTCCATACCAGACCCTTCAGGTCTGGTATGGATTTTAAGGGGAACCCCGCGCCAAAAAAAAAAAAAAAAAACGGCGTGGGGTCCCCCTAAAAATCCATACCAGACCCTTATCCGAGCACGCAACCTGGCAGGCCGCAGGAAAAGAGGGGGGGACGAGAGTGCGCCCCCCCCCCCTTCTGAACCGTACCAGGCCACATGCCCTCAACATTGGGAGGGTGCTTTGGGGTAGCCCCCCAAAACACCTTGTCCCCATGTTGATGAGGACAAGGGCCTCATCCTCACAACCGTGGCCGGTGGTTGTGGGGGTCTGCGGGCGGGGGGCTTATCGGAATCTGGAAGCCCCCTTTAACAAGGGGACCCCCAGATCCCGGCCCCCCCCCCTGTGTGAAATGGTAAGGGGGTACTTACCCCTACCATTTCACTAAAAAACTGTCAAAAATGTTAAAAATGACAAGAGACAGTTTTTGACAATTCCTTTATTTAAATGCTTCTTCTTTCTTCCTTCATCTTCTTCTTCTTCTGGTTCTTCTGGCTCTTCTGGTTCTTCCTCCGGCGTTCTCGTCCAGCATCTTCTCCGCGGCGTCTTCTATCTTCTTCTCCTCGGGCCGCTCCGCACCCATGGCATGAGGGGGGAGGCTCCCGCTCTTCTCTTCATCTTCTTCTCTTCTTCATCTTCTTCTTCATCTTCTTCTTCCTTCATGTCTTCTCCGGGCCGCTCCGCAGCCATGCTGTGGCATGGAGGGAGGCTCCCGCTGTGTGACGGCGTCTCTTCGTCTGACGGTTCTTAAATAACGGGGGACGGGGCCACCCGGTGACCCCGCCCCCCTCTGACGCACGGTGACATTACGGGACTTCCCTGTGACGTCACGGGGAATGCCACAGGGAAGTCCCGTAATGTCACCGTGCGTCAGAGGGGGGCGGGGTCACCGGGTGGCCCCGCCCCCCATTATTTAAGAACCGTCAGACGAAGAGACGCCGTCACACAGCGGGAGCCTCCCTCCATGCCATAGCATGGCTGCGGAGCGGCCCGGAGAAGACATGAAGAAGAGAAGAAGGAAGAAGAAGATGAAGAAGAAGATGAAGAAGAAGATGAAGAAGAGAAGAAGATGAAGAGAAGAGCGGGAGCCTCCCCCCTCATGCCATGGGTGCGGAGCGGCCCGAGGAGAAGAAGATAGAAGACGCCGCGGAGAAGATGCTGGACGAGAACGCCGGAGGAAGAACCAGAAGAGCCAGAAGAACCAGAAGAAGAAGAAGATGAAGGAAGAAAGAAGAAGCATTTAAATAAAGGAATTGTCAAAAACTGTCTCTTGTCATTTTTAAAATTTTTGACAGTTTTTTAGTGAAATGGTAGGGGTAAGTACCCCCTTACCATTTCACACAGGGGGGGGGGCGGGATCTGGGGGTCCCCTTGTTAAAGGGGGCTTCCAGATTCCGATAAGCCCCCCGCCCGCAGACCCCCACAACCACCGGCCACGGTTGTGAGGATGAGGCCCTTGTCCTCATCAACATGGGGACAAGGTGTTTTGGGGGGCTACCCCAAAGCACCCTCCCAATGTTGAGGGCATGTGGCCTGGTACGGTTCAGGAGGGGGGGGCCGCACTCTCGTCCCCCCCTCTTTTCCTGCGGCCTGCCAGGTTGCGTGCTCGGATAAGGGTCTGGTATGGATTTTTAGGGGGACCCCACGCCGTTTTTTTTTTTTTTTGGCGCGGGGTTCCCCTTAAAATCCATACCAGACCTGAAGGGTCTGGTATGGAATTTAGGGGGAACCCCACGTCAATTTTTTTTTTAAATTTTGGCTGGGGTTCCCCTTAATATCCATACCAGACCTGAAGGGCCTTGTATGGAATTTAGGGGGACCCCCACATCATTTTTTTTTTTTTATTTTGGTTCGGGGTTCCCCTGTGGGGAATTCCCATGCCGTTTTTATCAATGAACTTCTATGTGTATTGTCGGCAATGCAATAGCCGCGGGTAGTTTTAAATGAGTTTTTTCCTTCCAAATGTCATTTTGCTGTCAGACTGTTCTAAACACAGGAAACATGCGCCCCTTTACAGGCATACTATAGACACCCCCCAGGTACGAAATTTAAAGGGATATTACACTTTTATTGTTTGACTTTAAGCATTAATAAAATCACTGCTCCTGAAAAAACGTCCGTTTTTAAAACTTTTTTTTGCATTGATCCATGTCCCCTGGAGCAGGACCCAGGTCCCCAAACACTTTTTATGACAATAACTTGCATATAAGCCTTTAAAATTAGCACTTTTGATTTCTCCCATAGACTTTTAAAGGGTGTTCCGCGGCATTCGAATTTGCCGCGAACACCCCAAATTGTTCGCTGTTCGGCGAACTTGCGAACAGCCAATGTTCGAGTAGAACATGAGTTCGACTCGAACTCGAAGCTCATCCCTATTCATTAGTTTCGGGCTTCTGTCTGGGCCCTTATCTTGGTGCATGCAGCTGTCCAGTTGCATATGTTTCATGCAGTCAAATGGCAAAGCCAAATAGGAAAAACAGAAGTAAGCTCCACTTACTCAACACCGGAGAAAATAGTGAGGATGTACTCGCAGCAATGAAAAATGGGAGCTATTCCTGCGCTACCAAATTGGAAAAAAGTGTAGCAACCGTACAAAATTTAAACTAAATTCGGAGACTGCATGAAACATATGCAACTGGACAGCTGCATGCACCAAGATAAGGGCCCAGACAGAAGCCCGAAACTAATGAAACAATAATAAAAAGGGGGGGGAAGCTCCACTTACTCAACACCGGAGAAAATAGTGAGGATGTACTCGCAACAGACAAACGAACCACCCATACAGAGCCCACAAAGAAGAGGCCACTACAACCAAAGAGATGGAAACGAAGGAACTACACCCAGACAACAATATCAAGATAATAGGTATAGAAACGAATACCCACATACCCCCCAGAGAGGGAACAGAAGACCCCAACAAAATGACAGAACGCCGCAAAATGGAGGGAGGAGACCGTTTTATGGAAGAAATAACAGGAAGCCACATTGGAATAACTGGTACAAACCCCCATATGACCAGAGGGACCAAAGAGGATATACACAAGATTACAGAGAACACAGGAGGCCATATGAATACAGGGATAATAGAGGACCAGCACATGATTACCACAGACCAAGAGGCAGAAGTCCCGGTCAAGACTACGAACAGGTAGAAAGAAGAGGACCTCAACAAAAAGACTACCGAGACCACGAACGAAGTCCGGTACCCACATATAACTATTATGCTCCACTGACCGATCGAGGGGAGGAGAGAAATAACCAATATAGACAATACCCCCCACAAAATGAAAACCCCGACCACAGTAGGCCTTTTTTAGACAGAGGCCGGGAGAATCCCCCTCAGAGACACTTAGACGAAAACAGAAGCCACAGAAGAAGTCAAGAAAGAAGAGAGGAAAGCGATCTGGAAAGAGAGAGCAAAAGAAGAAGAGTGTAAAAGGAGAGGGCATTTTCAATTTGAGTGGCCAAACATTAACGCATGAAGAAACAGGAGTTCTGGACAAAGGATTGAAATATGCACCCTACAAAAATATGGATAAATTCCAAACTTATTTGGGAATTCAAAAGTTTGTGAGGAAACTGAATATTGCCAAGTATATGGCAGGAAACCCAGTAAGGCCAAGGTATACAGAACCCTGTGATGAAGAGATTGTCCATAGCACACTACGAAATAAATCTGTTTTTAATCCACCAGTAAAGAACAACAAGTACACTGAAGTTTTTAAACAAGTTGTTTTAGATGATATTAAAGTTTTAAAAATCAAAAAGAAAGAAGAACCAAACCATATAAAAAGCGGTATCAAGAAATTAACAAGAAGGAAAGATCTAGTCATATGACCAGCTGACAAAGGAGGGGGAATTGTGATTTTATCCAAAGAACAATACTACACGAGCATGATTAAGATGTTGGAAGATGAGACGACCTACAATAGACTATTAAGCAACCCAATGTTTAAGTGCAGAAAAGCACTTGAGAAGGTGGTGTGCCTGGGAATCAAGAAAAACATACTAAATAAAAAAGAAGCCCGATATCTGATACCGGATTCCTGCCGAACCCCGATCATATACTCACTGCCGAAAATGCATAAAAATAAAACAGATCCACCACCAAGACCGATTGTAAACGGCATAGACTCTTTGACATCAAGGATTGGGCAATATATAGATGTGTTCCTACAGCCAGCAGTCCAGAACACAGAGGCATACCTCAGAGATACGAAGCAGATGCTGCAAATACTAGAAGACATTCCGAAAGAAGAAGGACCTTGGATTTTGGCTACCGCAGATGTTTCATCTTTATATACAGTGATACTCCACCATCAAGCATGTGAAGCCACAAAATGGGGCCTTAGGCTATATACCAAGTTACCATGCGTCCAAAGGAAGTTCCTAGTGAAATGCTTAGACTTTTGTCTAAAGAACAATTATTTCTGGTATGACAAAAATTACTATCACCAACGAACAGGGGTAGCTATGGGTGCCAAATTTGCCCCAAGTGTGGCAGGCCTGTTCATGGCCCAGTGGGAGGAGCAAAATGTCTTTAAGAACAGACCCACTGAACTAGCCATCTACAAGAGGTACATTGATGACGTTTTTATACTCTGGAAAGGTGAAGCAGACCAACTTACTAACTTCCTGGAGAACCTGAACGTCAATGACCGAAATATCAAATTATCCTGGGAGACCAGCGAAGAAAAGGTGACATTCCTAGATTTGGACATCACACAGGAAGACGGCAAACTATTATCAAGCACGCACTTTAAAACTGTGGACAGAAACAGCTACCTCCCAAGAGACAGCTGTCACCACAGAAATTGGCTGTTCAACGTCCCCAAAGGTCAACTTATGAGGGTCAGACGGAACTGCACCCATTTAAACACTTATCTAGAACAGGCAGAACAGATTGCACAGAAATTTACCAATAAAGGGTATGATCAGCAATTTATAAGAGACAAGATATTGGAAGTAAAAGAAATGGACCGAAATGAACTAATTAGAGATAAAATCAGAAAAGAAACGGCACCTGCGGTAGCACCACTAATTCTGGATTTCAATGTTCAACATAAAAGAATTGAGAAAATCATTAAGGAACACTGGCACATACTTCTAGCAGACAAAGACTTACAAGATAAACTTCCTCGCAATCCCAGATTTATATATAAGAGAGCACCCACCCTTAAAGATAAAATTGTAAAAAACGTTATCGACCCTCCAAAGAAAACGATTTCTTTCTTTACACGAAACGGTTTTTTCCCCTGCAAAAGATGTTTCGCTTGTTTGAGAACCAAGCGCCCAAATGAAAAGAAATTTCATTTTTCATCAAATAGTACTGGAGAGACATATGAGATCAAAGATTTCATCTGCTGCAACACAGAGGGAGCAGTATACGCCCTAGAATGTAGTTGCGGCCTACAATACATAGGCCGCACAAAGAGACCCCTCAGAGTCAGGATTAAAGAACACGTGAATAACATTTTAAAGGGGTATGACAAACACAGTGTATCTAAACACTTCCTGTTGTGTCACAATAAAGACCCCACACAATTAAAATTTTGGGGAATTGAACCGTATGTTAGGCACTGGCGGGGGAGCCATAAAGTAAGAACCCTCAGCCAGCTTGAATACAGGTGGATATATACTTTAGACACTTTTGCCCCTAGAGGTTTGAACATTGAGTTTGATTTAAACAGTTTTTTAAGCGATTTTTAATGAGTAGTGTACACGACAATCTCTTCCCACTTTTCAGTCTATGCAACATATATTATCAAACATTATCTAAGGAACCTGTCCCGCCTTCTCCTTCCCCCCTCTCCCTCCCCCAAACCACACCCCCCCCTCCCCCCTCCCTCCCTCCCTCAGATATATGCAGGTGTTTTTTATGTTAAGGTATATGAAGGAAATAAGCCTATTCCATCACCTCCTTGTGGAGTAGTCAACCAACCAAATACCATTGTAACTATCTCCCCCCGTTATATATATATGCTTCATATATATATATACTTTTAAGATTAGTCATCGTGAAATTATTTTCCATTATTGAATCAACAAGTCCTCTTCATCTATTTATATATTTCTGGAGTTTTACAGATGTTTTTATATAGAGAATATATTTGGCCTCTTTTCAACATTTTTAACCTTTTTAACATTTTTTAACATTTTTAACATTTTTATTAAAGATTTTTAATCTATTTTCTAATAAAATTTTTATAAATTTTCATAATTTTTTATAATTTTGCACATAGTAAAGCAGCAGCCCATCATTAGCTCACTACTGAGCTATATGTCAGCGATTTTGAACTATTGCAGTTAACAGAGTCTGCCTCCACATAGTATGCTATGGAAACGAATCCTCCTGAAAAATACGAGATTGTGATGAGGTCTGTTCGCCCCATCACCATGGAAACATATAAGCTATTCGTTCCCCCCCATCGAATATGGCGATTCCAGCCTTTACCAACCAAAAAGATGGCCGCGCACATCGGAAATTGAGTTATGGCCGGCGCGGCTACAAGAAAATGGCCGCCAATCTATTTCTATGGGAGAGACTATTTAAGACCAGTATTAGCCTATTTCGTTTATCCCCTGAAGAAGTCACGTGATCGGTGACGTCACGCGTAGGGACGGAAAAGCCTTGTTTTTTCTCTGCTGTAAGCATTACGAGCTTGCTGCTCGTAGGATACAAGGCTGTGATAACAAACTGCTTAATGTGAGTACTCTGTCTACATGTGTACATGAATAAAGTGACCCCTATGAAAACATACTTCACTATTTGGGTACCTTGTCCTATATTTTATATACATTTGAGATGTGGAGGAGGAGCTAGGAGCCGCACTGTCCCAGGACCCCAGCTAGGACCATAGCTAGATACATCCAGCCATCAATAGGATCCCGCAGAGTCGGCAAGCGTGGATACAGAGACGCAGTAGAGACCCAGGACCCTATGATTAAACAACTTATATGCGGTTGACCTAGCACCACTAGGTAAGGGGCCATTACCTACACTAGCGCATGCTGCACGAAGAGGACACAGAGTGTTTTTTCTGCATATCATCACCCCACTGTCATTCATCGCTGTGTTTGAGCACTTTCTTCTGTGCACCATTGATGAGATTTGCCTTTGTTTTGCACGTATTTTTTGGTTTCACTAATAGGATATGTATTAACTCTGGACACTATATCATTTTTTGGACACTAGCAATTATACCGGATTATTATATTTATTTATTTATTTGATCATCCACACCGGGTTTTACACTCTGCACTTGCTGCAACACCAGGATTTGGCGATTATTTCTTTTTTTCCCCACTTGATTTATTGATTTTTTTTTTGTATTATTATTTATTCATCCATGCACTTTATGATATGATATTTATCAGTCTGTATTATTGCAATTAAGGCACGAGAGCACTAGCACTTTGATATATTTTACTGTTGACACTTATTTATTTGATTGGATGATTTTAGACATATGTTTTATTGCTTATATTTATGTTTATCACCCCTTTGGATAAACATATATTCAAATCACTTGCCCTTATTTCACTAGATTTTTAGTTATTACACCAACTCATGCGTTTTAAACACTTCAGTTCATGCGATTTCTACACGTATACTTATTCCATTTCGCTGAGGCCTCTTGTTCTACACCATTTAGTTACTATCAATTATTGTAGAGACTCTCTGGTTAGCGCAGCACCCCCCCCCCCCCTTTTTATCTTGTTTCATTAGTTTCGGGCTTCTGTCTGGGCCCTTATCTTGGTGCATGCAGCTGTCCAGTTGCATATGTTTCATGCAGTCTCCGAATTTAGTTTAAATTTTGTACGGTTGCTACACTTTTTTCCAATTTGGTAGCGCAGGAATAGCTCCCATTTTTCATTTCAGTCCTTAAGTGGTTAAAGTGTAAGTTCCCCATTACAGAAAAAATCTGTAAGGTGAACCTACACAGGACCCCCTCCTCACCCCCCCCCAAGTCCCGCTGACCTGGAGCATGGCGATCTTCTGTTATGAGCCCTGGTACAGCCGAGTCATGGGGCTTTGAAATCCCCTTGGCTTTCGCTCTTCTTCTTCCTTGCTGACATGACGGGCTACGAGGGTTCTGACTGTTTGGCACTGCCCTTGTAATGGCGCCGATCAATTAGAATGCTCCTAAACATACTTCCTGACGGGGTACGTTTTGGAGATTAAGCTGCAGGGATTTCTAAGCCCCGGACCCGTGACACGGCTATAGCAGGGTTTAGAACGGGAGATCGCCGTGCTCCAAGTCAGCGGGACTGGGGGGGGGGGGAGTGTGAGGAGGGGGTCCTGTGTAAGTTCACCTTAAACATTTTATTGTAAAGGTGAACTTACCCTTCAAGGACACAGAGGCCGGCTTCCTGGCCCATTACTTAGCAACCAGTTATACACAGTGTGTTAAAGAGAATAAAAAGTGCAAATGCATGAAAACTGCATGCAAAAACACATAAAAAATGCAGGTTTAAAAATGCAAAACACACCGCAAAACACAGCGGAAAAACCCATAAAGCGCAGCAACATAGCTGTAAGCCTAGACTAAATCTTGATTTTTGTGGAGATATTCTTACAGGTGATTATTCACAAAGGTTGCAGAGACCTCTGGTTTCTGATAACCGCCCAATGTAAGTATAAACTACCATCATATGGCCAAACACCTTTTTTAACTTTAAGGGTTCGTCACTTGTTTTGTACTACACCATAGGCAACGGATTTTAAACATTTTAATCCAAGAACCCAAATAAGAAAATTGGTACTGTAATGGTACCCAAGAGGAGAAAGTTTACCAAAATGTCAGCAAAGCCATAAAAAGCATATAATGGGCATATAATAAATTAAAAAAAAACACATAAACGATAATTACTATGCTCTGTATTTCTAACACATCACACAGGGGGAGGGGGGAGCAAGGACTGCACGTCAGAACCACTGCAAAACAATATTGCCAAAACTTGTGGAATGATGCTGGTTGAGTTTGTTTCCATGCTGTGAGTATTCTGTTAAAAATGCCTTGGACCCAAAGTCAAGTGGCAACCCATGTCAAACATATACACCATTTTAGAGCTCAACCCATAGTTTTAAAAACACTGCCATGAGAGTCACTTCCATTTCTTTCTTTTCTTCTCCATTTCCTTTGAGAATCTCTACACATTCAGTACTCTGGCCAGCACCTCACTGTTGGCCTATCACTATGGTTACTAAGAGTGAAACATAGGAGGTGGACTGAAATCAGTTTTTACTTTTGGGTCTCTTGGCATCCTGTAGAACCTAGCAATGAAAAAAAAAAAACAGCATACAGAGAAGTGGATTTTGAAGCAGGATTTACTTCAGTAAATCCTGCTTCAGAATCTACTTCTTGGTGTGCTGGTTTTCTCTTCATTGCTGGATTCTGTATGATGGCACCCTTCACAAGGGTTATCTATGGATGTCTGTGTATGGTTTGAAGAAATGTTATTCCTCCAGAACCTGTCTGCTTTTGAAGTTAACAATCGTTACCCAGAGCCATAACTAGAACCTTCAGGGCCCCAGTTCAAGAAACCATGAATGGCCCCCTGACTCCTGGCTGGGGGCCCTTCCCTCTAAGTCCAGGGCCCTTACCCCCAAGCCCAGTGGTGGAATGCCAGGGCCTGGTGGTAAGGGTGAGCCTGGTAGTTCCGCCACTGGGGTCAGTAGTTTTTTTATCTTTTTATTGTTTTTTATTAATTTATTATTTCTTTTTCTGCAAGTTTTTAGGAACCCTATTGGGGGGGGGCTTTGGTGAGATATCAAGGGTCTAAACAGACCCCTGACAGCTCATCTTTGAGACAGAGAAATGAGATTGAGGACACAGCCCTCATTCTCCATCTCTATAGCCTCAGCTGCACAGAATTATTGGACAGGAATAGCTCTGTACAGAGCTTCCCCAATTCATAAATTGAAGAATTGTAAAAACAGCTTACTATGCCACAGTTATGAATGGACAGAGTCAGTGATCTGTACCAATCACTTACCTTGTCATTTCAGTCAAACAAGGGGCCAGAAAATTACATATCTTCCATACTAACATATCTCCCGCAGCTGCCGGTGGGAGAGGGGGGAAACCAGCAGAGCTGCAGAGGCAGAAGGGTGGGCCGGGAGACAGTACAGGGGGGACTGGAGAACAGCAGGGGACCAGAGAACAGGAGGGGACAGGAGAACAGCCGGGGACTGGAGAAGAGCAAGGGGGCAGAGAGCAACAGGGGACTGGAGAACAACAGGGGACCAGAGAAGAGAACAAGGGAGGACCGGAGAACAACAGGGGACCAGAGAAGAGAACAAGGGAGGACCGGAGAACAACAGGGGACCAGAGAACAGCAGGGGACCGGGGAAGATGGTGGGGTGGGGGTGGGAGCGAGGAGAGAAATTGCTGGGGAAGTTCACAGGGGGACCAGGAGAAACCTGAGAGGCCCGCAGGCAGCAGAAGGAAGCTGGAGAAAAGGTGTGGCATATAGAGGAACGGACACCCTACATGTTCCTCCTGCAGTCACTGAATGCCTGCTTTTTCTCCTCCCCATCCCGCAGGCATTCAGCGGCTGCAGGAGGAACATGGAGGGCGTTGATTCCTCTATATACCTCCTTTCCTGTCCAGGTGTAGAGGGAGGCCACACGAGCCCCCTGGAGCATGGGGCCAGCTCACAATTGCGACCTCTGTAGTTACGCCCCTGTTATTACCTACGAATAATCTTTCTGGGCCTATTTAAGAATTCTCTGGCACATTAGCACACATTGTTTGAGTATGCCCATTCATTTTCCAGACCAGACCAAAAAAAATGCACCTGCCTTATTATTTCCAGCACACGCAAACCACACATGTATTTCTTATTGCATACATTGTGGTGCACTACTGGTCAGATGCGTTAGTTTTGTCCATGTATGCACATAGTAGTTACATTGAAAATGAAAGAAAACACATAACAGCTTGTTATATTATGTGCACAAGCATAAATGTGACCTAAAGGAAAATTCTGTGAAGGACGTTTAGCAATTCTGTTGTATAACAATGCAATGCTGAACAACAGTACTGAGACAGATTGTGCAACATATTTACTACAAGGTTACAGCTTGTGTCACAAATTACTCCATCTAAAGTAGCACTGTGACAGAACAGCACCTGACATTGACCACTTCTTGACTGTGCATCTGTTTAGAGTGAAAATCTGTCTCATCTTCAGTGCTTAGTCTGTTTTAACCCTTTAAACTGTGGTACTTGGCTGCCCAGGATTACAGGTGCAGAGGTCACAAATACACTGTACTACCTGTTGTCGACACTTTGCTGAACAAGAGACAGCCTGATCTGGGACTTAAAATGTGGCTAATTTTCTTGATATGTTTCCCGTTGTGTTCAATAAAAAAGAGATAGAGACTGCGGTTTTCAAAAACTTCAAATGTTATTTCTTTGCAATAAGGTAGTATGAAAGAGCTGTAGCACAACACATCTCCAGTAATCTTATTTCCTGTTTGTGTGACTGCACTAAGGTACATTTCCAATTTCAGGCATTTCCAGTAGAGATGAACCAATGGTTTAAGGAAAACAGGTGTATAGGCGCTGCAACCTTCCCACATGAGCCAAGGGTTTGATCCGAACCAAGATTTGGACAGAACTTTTGCCTTTTTAGACCCTTGTTTGGCTGGAGCCAAGCATCTTATATAGAAGTGGTATTTCTACCACTTCTATATATGACAGCTTCCTTATATTAATGGTTTCTAAGGAAGCAGCAGGTGCTAGCACCCACTGTTTCCCCAGCAACTGCTGCCGTCACTGGTACATTAGCCTACACGGTTAAGAATTCCTGCCTACGTAAGCAAAGGGTCAAGAATAGCAGTGAAATCACTGCACAAAAATGCTCCTGATGACGTCAGTTGTGACGAAACATGTAGGGCGGAGTCTACGTACATGCGGCCACCACGCTACACCTATCCTGCTGTGTACATGAGCTGTTTTTATGCTATGCTTCCTGCTGCCTTTGTATTTTTATATGCCTGTTTTATTCATTGATATTGTGAGTACCATTAATCCCCCTTTTTTATAATAAAGTTTATACGAATTTACACTATATTGATGCTCCTTTTCATTGTATATCCATGGTGGGAGTATGTTCTTGCATATCCACGGTTGCCATTGAACTTGCTGCATCTTTGATCCTGTGTTTGGATGAGATCTGCTACCTCATATATCTATTGGGCGTTTGTGACTCTGTAATAGAGTCCTATCATTTTGGTAAGAGTCCAACTTTATATGGTGGTGGATCACATGGTGAAATCAGATCACTTATGAATTTGGATTACATGATTCTTATGAGAGCACGGACACTTCTTTTAGACTTTTTTTACATACAGTCAGGTCCATAAATATTGGGACATCGACACAATTCTAATCTTTTTGGCTCTATACACCACCACAATGGATTTGAAATGAAACAAACAAGATGTGCTTTAACTGCAGACTTTCAGCTTTAATTTGAGGGTATTTACATCCAAATCAGGTGAACGGTGTAGGAATTACAACAGTTTGTATATGTGCCTCCCACTTTTTAAGGGGCCAAAAGTAATGGGACAATTGGCTGCTCAGCTGTTCCATGGCCAGGTGTGTATTATTCCCTCATTATCCCATTTACAAGGAGCAGATAAAAGGTCCAGAGTTCATTTCAAGTGTGCTATTTGCATTTGGATCCTGTTGCTGTCAACTCTCAATATGAGATCTGTCATAGATCTGTCAAGAGCTGTCACTATCAGTGAAGCAAGCCATCATTAGGCTGAAAAAACAAAACAAACCCATCATAGAGATAGCAAAAACATTAGGTGTGGCCAAATCAACTGTTTGGAACATCCTTAAAAAGAAAGAACGGACTGGTGAGCTCAGCAACACCAAAAGACCCAAAAGACCACGGAAAACAACTGTGGTGGATGACCGAAGAATTTTTTACCTGGTGAAGAAAACACCCTTCACAGTTGGCCAGATCAAGAACACTCTCCAGGAGGTAGGTGTATGTGTGTCAAAGTCAACAATCAAGAGAAAACTTCACCAGAGTGAATACAGATTGTTCACCACAAGATGTAAAACATTGGTGAGCCTCAAAAACAGGAAGGCCAGATTAGAGTTTGCCAAACAACATCTAAAAAAAGCCTTCACAGTTCTGGAACAACATCCTATGGACAGATGAGACCAAGATCAAATTGTACCAGAGTGATGGGAAGAGAAGAGTATGGAGAAGGAAAGGAACTGCTCATGATCCAAAGCATACCACCTCATCAGTGAAGCATGGTGGTTGTAGTGTCATGGCGTGGGCATGTATGGCTGCCAATGGAACTGGTTCTCTTGTATTTATTGATGATGTGACTGCTGACAAAAGCAGCAGGATGAATTCTGAAGTGTTTCAGCAATATTATATGCTCATATTCAGCAAAATGCTTCAGAAGTCATTGGACTGCGCTTCACAGTGCAGATTTTTTTAAGGGAAAGAAGTGGAATGTTATGCAATGGCCAAGTCAATTACCTGACCTGAATCCGATTGAGCATGCATTTCACTTGCTGAAGATAAAACTGAAGAGAAAATGCCCCAAGAACAAGCAGGAACTGAAGACAGTTGCAGTAGAGGCCTGGCAGAGCATCACCAGGGATGAAACCCAGCGTCTGGTGATGTCTATGCGTTCCAGACTTTAGGCTGTAATTGATTGCAAAGGATTTGCAACCAAGTATTAAAAAGTGAAAGTTTGATGGATGGTTGTTAATCTGTCCCATTACTTTTGGTCCCTTAAAAAGTATGAGGCACATATACAAACTGTTGTAATTCCTACACCGTTGACCTGATTTGGATGTAAATACCTTCAATTTAAAGCTGAAAGTCTGCAGTTAAAGCACATCTTGTTAGTTTCATTTTAAATCCATTGTGGTGGTGTATAGAGCCAAAAAAGATTTGAATTGTGTCGATGTCCCAATATTTATGGACCTGACTGTATGAACTTTTTTACACTTTGTTTACACATGTTTATTATCACTATTGTGGATTATTTACTTTGATGTTTACTTTGTTTTCATCTTTAGCACTGTATTTATTATTTATTACATAAATATTAAATAGTGCAAGAACGTCCTTAAATCACATCAACAAGTATCCATGAAAACTGAACAATCTTCTTATGTGTTCAAGCTTCACACATGATCTCCCACCACCTGGTGTCACTCCAAATGCTCACCTTGAATACAGACCCCCCCAACTTTTAAGGGGGTCAGTAAGTGCTTTATACAAAAACTGTCCAAAAAACGGAGGAATTCAGGGTTTCTTAAAGGCTACGCTTTATCTGTATCTATTTATCTATCTATCTCAGGCCTCACCAAAGGATTTCTGAAATTAGTAAGCTGTCTTTATGTTTGTGTGTTTTTATATACAGTATCTTACCTTTCCTTGAATGAAAACCAGCTAAGAGTAAAAATGGTCTCATTTTTAAATTACCCTATAGTATGTGCTGTGCTCTCTTATTAAGAGTCAAAAGTCTACTCACTTTGCATTTGCACAAGGATCATTAGCAGTTTTTTTTTAAATGGTGTTTATAAAACACAATGATAACCATAGCAGATGAAATGTGTTATTAAATGATTTAGTTAGGGCCAGTATTTCAGCAGATAAGGAAAGCAGACCCCCTCCGCTCAGGTCAAAACCATTTCCTCTTGTCCTCCTCTTTTCTCTCAGTTCACTCCCTTTCTACATGATTCCCCCTCTCCCACTCACAGATACTGCTCCATGCAGAGTTATTATTTATATAAAAGGGAGGACAGACAACATGAGGATGATAACACTGAGCTGTGCTTCCTGCCCTTGGATAGAGGGCCTTCCTTTTATTCTTTTTGTATCAGATTTAATTTTAGAAAAAAAATTCCAATCTTAAAGACAACACAAACAAAACATACAGAGCATGTCACAAAGGACGTCACACAATGAGAAAAAAAAAAACTCCTTAGGGCAAACACACATATTGATATGCACATGGGTAATTACAATTACAGAATGCTATCAGCTAAAACTGACCCTCAAAGCAAAGCATCTATAAAAAGAATACCATATAGCCATAAACATAGCACCAATACTTAAAACAAAAGTTAGCCTATTTCAATACTGGCCACATAAACGCAAGCCATTGTGACAAGATGGCATCAAACTTTCTCATTGAATTTCTTAAACAATACGTATGCTTTTCAAAAGAAATAAGCCTGTTAAAATCAAAAATCCAATCAGATAAAGTAGGAGGATGTGGAGAGGTCCACTTAAGGACAATTTGTTTACAGTCCACAAAAAGAGCACACAAAATCATAATCGACATAGTAGGTGTGCAAAAAGAGGAATCAATGTAACCCGGTAGACATGTAAATGGTTCAACAGGAATATTCACATCCAGGAGCCCATTAGGTGTACGGACCACCTCCGCCCAGTATCTCTGGAGTTCAGGGCACTGCCATGGAAGGTGAATAAGGGCACCAGGATTGCCACACCTGGCACAGGCTAGGTCAGGGTTCAAGTCTATGACATGAAGGAATTTGAGGGTTCTATACACCCTATGAAGAATAAAAATCTGAGTTTGTTTATGCAATGGGGAAAGAGAAACAAGAGGGAGGGAACAAAGGATCTCCTCCCTGACCTCCTCAGAGATTGGGCCAATATTTTGTTCCCACCCTGCTCTGGAAGGAATAGGAAATTTATCTAACAAAGCCATATACCTATCAAAAAAAAAGACCCTTGGTTGAGGTTGCTTGTACTATTCTATACAGAGCAAAGGTGGGAAAGAAAAAAACACTGACACTGAGGAAAATTGGGCTTGTAGCGCATGGCACAATTGGAGAAACTGATAAAACCACCTTTGATGTAGGAAGAATTCTGTTCTCAGCTGCTCATACGTTTTAAGAGAACCATTATCGTATAATTGGACAGGGCTTTCAGAGATATCTCTTTCCCATCTCTGAAAGCCCTGAAGGATAGAAAACTCAGGGAGCCTTTCCCCAAATAGGAATGTATCTAGTAGAAGATAAAATCCCAATCATTTTCTTAGCAGCATCCCACACCTTGCACATTAGCACCGGGGTGGGCAAAGCGGTATATGAAACACCCCCCAATGCCGCTTCCTAAACATATAGTGGTGGCCGACCCCCAAACAAATAGGAAAATAAATGATAGGAGGCACTGGGAGGAAGCTCAAAATCCCACCCTGCAAAATGCTGTAGTTGGGCAACAAGAAAATATATCCTTGGATTAGGTGCTACTAGTCCCCTAGAATCCCTAGGATATTGTAGTACCTACAATTTTATATAAGGGGCCTCCTTATGCCAAATGAAATCCCTAAATATGCCATTAATATTAGTAAAAAATCTGCAAGGGTATCCAAACAGGAGAATTATACAAAAAATACAAAAGCATCCATATCATCTTAAGTAAGTCAATATAACCTACTTCAGAGAGGAGTAACTTACTCCAGACTTTATTTTGTGTTTGGAATCTAGACAATAATGAAGCAATATTATCTGAGATAATAATGCCTAGGGGGAGGCAGACATAGATACAGTATACCCAAAATACTTAAGGTGAGATAGTGTAAAAGGTAGGGAGACTAGCAATGGATCTACTGGCAATAACATGGATTTCTCCCAGTTTATACCAAGCCCTACATACATTTTCCAAACATATTTCACTACTGCTGCAAGATATGACCGAATATTAGATAGAAACAGGAGGACATCCTCTGCGTACAATGCAATCTTTTCCTCTAGGGCACCTCTAACCAATCCTGTAACATCAGAAGAAGTCCGCAAGAAGCAGGCCAGGGGCTTTATGGCAATAGCCAAAAGCAGGGGAGACAATTGGCACCCCTGCCTAGTGCCACAAAAAAGTCTAAAAGGGGGAGACTGGAGACTATTAACCCTAATTAAAGCCAGAGGAACAGTATACAGTACAACAAGTGGACCCATTGGCAAAACCACATTTTTTAAGTACTGCCCATAAATTTGACCATTCAACACTATTAATGGCATCTGACGCCAAAAAGGCGCAATCCAAATGATTCTAAAACTGCACATTCATGTTAAACTAGGCCTGCCTGATGTTAACAGCCATTGACATGTTAGGCATAAACCAGCTTGACTGGGATGAATAATATGTGTGCTGACCTTGTTCAGCCTATTGGCAAGTACCTTGGCAAGTATTTTAACATCCATATATAATAAATAGGTCTATAAGACTCAGGGTATAGAGAGTATTTGCCTTTTTTAGGTATACTATGACAGCCTCACCCATAGAGTCTAGAAGCCGACCCACAGAAAAAGCCTTATTAAATGTACAGTTGTGCTCAAAAGTTTGCATAGCACAATTAGTGTCTGTGTATAAATAGTCAATGAGTTTGTTAGCTCTCACATGGATGGACTAAGCAGTCTAGATACTAAGCCATGGGGAGCAGAAAAGAAAAGTCAAAAGACCTGCGTAACAAGTTAACAAGGTTGAGATTTCAGCCACAACTGCCACGGGAATTGTTCAGGTTACAAAGAAAAACCAGCAGGTAATCTCAGGAAAAATACAGGCTGCTCTGGAAAAAGATGGTGTGGTTGTTTTTAAGAAGCACAATATGATGATACTTGAACAAAAAAGAGCTGACTTGTTGAATTAGCAAGCCTCAGATGAAAGCCTTAAGAGCATCCCATACCACCCACGGGGAGGTAGAACCAACATTAAAGGAAAGGAAGGCCTCAATGGAGGAGGGTATGGAATCTTCTTTGAGGCTCAAGTCCAGACAGAAGGCATTCAACCGCCACGAAATATACAATTCTGGACACTCATATATTAAGGTAAATAGCAAAGGGGAATGATCAGATATTCGTCTGGGTTCTATGTTGACCTCTATAAAGGTCAGGGCAAGCTCTGCAGTACACAAAACCAAATCAATTCTGGACAAAGAATTATGAGATTTAAAATAGCACGTATAGGCACATTCATCAAGGTGAAACCACCTCATACATATTAGACATGTGCACAGCGAAAAAATTCGTTCATTTTCGTTTTCGTTTCATTCGTTTTTTTTTTTTTAGTTTTTCGGGTCATTCGTTATGATCGCGATTCGTAAATTCGTTCATTCATAAATTCGTAAATGCGTTCGTTCGTACATTCGTAAATTCGAACATTCGTTCATTCGTACATTCGCACATTTTTACATTTGTTCATTTGTAAATTCGTACATTCGTAAATTAGTAAAATCGTACATTTGTAAATTAGAAAATTCGGAAATTTGTAAATTCGAAGTTTGAAAATCCAAAAACCCGAAGATTCAAAAATCTGAAATAGTAACTAACTATTAAATTATAGGTATTGTAATTTCCTTTAAAATTTGACTGTCAGTGAACGTAACAAATACGAATTTATCCGAAGTTACGAATTATCCAAAACGAATGCTGCATCTAAACAAATGGAACCGAACAAGTTAATAATAAATAATAATTATAAAACGTTGTTATTATTATTATTATTGTTATTTATTATTATTAATTCATTATGTTCCGTTCCATTTTTTCGGATCATTCATAACTTTGGATAAATTTGTATGTGTTACGTTCACTAACAGCCAAATTTTAAAGGAAATTACAATACCTATAATTTAAAAGTTACTAGTAATTGCTAATAGTTAAGTTATTATTAGTTAACTATTATTTCAGGTTTCCGAATTTTCGAATTTACAAATTTACGAATTCACTAATTTACTAATGTACGAATGTGCATTCCTAAATTGCGAATGTACGAATGTACGAATGCCCGAATTTACGAATGTCAAATTTTATCGAATTTACGAATATTCGGAAAAAAATCGTTAAACAAGTTTTCGTTAATTCGGACATTCCCGAATTAACGAATTTGTCGAAATTCGTTAAAAAACGAATTCGGAACGAAACGAATTGCACATGCCTAATACATATCCTGCAGTCTCAAATCCTTGCAAAACCTACATAAAGAGCAAAGGCTCTCATCCAAGAAAGATCCATGAGATGGAAACCAGTCACACCCCAAATCAATAATATTATTAAAGTCCACAAGCACCAAAATTGGTACTCAGGGAGAAGCCCCCACAAAGGAAACTATCTGGCAAGTTGTAGGGGGGAGGCATATACACACCAGCAAATATCAGCTTAGGATCATACAACTTACACTGCAGGAAAATTTATTTGCCATTTTTGTCCACCAAGGCAGGAGAACGACCCATGTAGGCTAAAATAGACACCCC
Source organism: Lithobates septentrionalis (assembly GCA_037952835.1). Lineage (NCBI taxonomy): Eukaryota > Metazoa > Chordata > Amphibia > Anura > Ranidae > Lithobates > Lithobates septentrionalis. Next base: position 1,714,040 of record JBBDGP010000600.1, read on the forward strand.
CTTTGAATGGGAGGTATAAGTCGAATAGTAGGCCTCCTGTACAAAGCAGCGTTGCAAGAATCTAGTAGTATCATTAGTGCCATGCGTCTCCTGCAGACATACCAAGGAAGGATAAAAGTAGGGAATATAATAAAAAATGGATTGCCTTTTCAGAGCAGTATTCAAGCCCCCTAGCATTCCATGAAAAACACAGATATGTGTATTAACCATAATTACAGATAATCGATAAATATACCAACCAGCCCAACTGTGACAATAAATGTGTCCCAATCTGTGGCAGCTAATAAAAATGCCCAAGTATGAGCAGGCTCTTCATAAAGGAAAGGATAGGTATGCACAACAAAAAAAAAATGTGGAGGGGTTTCCACATTCTTCACATTCCTTGTACCAGCTGGTCCCACCACTGCTCAACTTCAGTTCACCTGCTAATCAGGATGACGAAGTTGTGTCTGCTTTCCTTCCCAGACTGCCTGCACTCCTGCTCCACGCTGCTATTTAAACATCAATCAGTGGCAAACAGTTCCCGGAAACCTATGAAATACAGGGGAGCTGACCTTCAAACACTCTACAGGCAGCAGAAAAAAACGCTGGTGAATAAAAAAGCAGAATACAGCATTTCACAATATTTAGACCTATGATTATCACTAGAGGCAAAATTCCTATATGCTGGCATGAAGGCAAGGTGACTGGTCTGTAGAGCAACAGATAGCCCTCCAAGAACAATAGGAACAGAGAAGTCTTGCCTAATTTCACAAATTCACCTGTATTAAGCATTTCATACACTAGTAGATTTTTAACCACTTGAGCCCCGGACCATTATGCTGCCTAAGGACCAGAGGTCTTTTTCCAATTTGGCACTGCGTCGCTTTAACTGCTAATTGCGCGGTCATGCAATGCTGTACCCAAACGAAATTTGCGTCCTTTTCTTCCCACAAATAGAGCTTTCTTTTGATGGTATTTGATCACCTCTGCGGTTTTTATTTTTTGCGCTATAAACGGAAAAAGACCGAAAATTTTGAAAAAAAATGATATTTTCTACTTTTTGTTATAAAAAAAATCCAATAAACTAAATTTTAGTCATACATTTAGGCCAAAATGTATTCGGCCACATGTCTTTGGTAAAAAAAATGTCAATAAGCGTATATTTATTGGTTTGCGCAAAAGTTATAGCGTCTACAAACTAGGGTACATTTTCTGGAATTTACACAGCTTTTAGTTTATGACTGCCTATGTCATTTCTTGAGGTGCTAAAATGGCAGGGCAGTACAAAACCCCCCCAAATGACCCCATTTTGGAAAGTAGACACCCCAAGGAAATTGCTGAGAGGCATGTTGAACCCATTGAATATTTATTTTTTTTGTCCCAAGTGATTGAAAAATGACAAAAAAAAAAAAATATTTACAAAAAGTCGTCACTAAATGATATATTGCTCACACAGGCCATGGGCCTATGTGGAATTGCACCCCAAAATACATTTAGCTGCTTCTCCTGAGTATGGGGATACCACATGTGTGGGACTTTTTGGGAGCCTAGCCGCGTACGGGGCCCCGAAAACCAATCACCGCCTTCAGGATTTCTAAGGGTGTAAATTTTTGCTTTCACTCTTCACTGCCTATCACAGTTTCGGAGGCCATGGAATGCCCAGGTGGCACAAAACCCCCCAAAATGACCCCATTTTGGAAAGTAGACACCCCAAGCTATTTGCTGAGAGGCATATTGAGTCCATGGAATATTTTATATTTTGACACAAGTTGCGGGAAAGTGACACTTTTTTTTTTTTTTTTTTTTCATAAAGTTGTCACTAAATGATATATTGCTCACACAGGCCATGGGCATATGTGGAATTGCACCCCAAAATACATTTAGCTGCTTCTCCTGAGTATGGGGATACCACATGTGTGGGACTTTTTGGGAGCCTAGCCGCGTACTGGACCCCGAAAACCAATCACTGCCTTCAGGATTTCTAAGGGTGAAAATTTTTGATTTCACTCTTTACTGCCTATCACAGTTTCGGAGGCCATGGAATGCCCAGGTGGCACAAAACCCCCCCAAATGACCCCATTTTGGAAAGTAGACACCCCAAGCTATTTGCTGAAAGGCATGGTGAGTATTTTGCAGCTCTCATTTGTTTTTGAAAATGAAGAAAGACAAGAAAAAACATTTTTTTTTTTCTTTTTTCAATTTTCAAAACTTTGTGACAAAAAGTGAGGTCTGCAAAATACTCACTATACCTCTCAGCAAATAGCTTGGGGTGTCTACTTTCCAAAATGGGGTCATTTGGGGGGGTTTTGTGCCACCTGGGCATTCCATGGCCTCCGAAACTGTGATAGGCAGTGAAGAGTGAAATCAAAAATTCACGCCCTTAGAAAGCCTGAAGGCGGTGCTTGGTTTTCGGGGTCCCGTACGCGGCTAGGCTCCCAAAAAGTCTCACACATGTGGTATCCCCGTACTCAGGAGAAGCAGCAGAATGTATTTTGGGGTGTAATTTCACATATTTCCATGGCATGTTTGAGCAATATATCATTTAGTGACAACTTTGTGCAAAAAAAAAAAAAAAATTTGTCTCTTTCCCGCAACTTGTGTCGCAATATAAAATATTCCATGGACTCGACATGCCTCTCAGCAAATAGCTTGGGGTGTCTACTTTCCAAAATGGGGTCATTTGGGGGGGTTTTGAACTGTCCTGGCATTTTATGCACAACATTTAGAAGCTTATGTCACACATCACCCACTCTTCTAACCACTTGAAGACAAAGCCCTTTCTGACACTTATTGTTTACATGAAAAAGTTTTTTTTTTTTGCAAAAAAATTACTTTGAACCCCCAAACATTATATATTTTTTTAAAGCAAATGCCCTACAGATTAAAATGGTGGGTGTTTCATTTTTTTTTTTCACACAGTAATTGCGCAGCGATTTTTCAAACGCATTTTTTGGGGAAAAAACACACTTTTTTTAATTTTAATGCACTAAAACACGCTATATTGCCCAAATGTTTGATGAAATAAAAAAGATGATCTTAGGCCGAGTACATGGATACCAAACATGACATGCTTTAAAATTGCGCACAAACGTGCAGTGGCAACAAAATAAATACATGTTTAAAAGCCTTCAAAAGCCTTTACAGGTTACCACTTTAGATTTACAGAGGAGGTCTACTGGAAAAATTACTGCACTCGATCTGGCCTTCGCGGTGATACCTCACATGCATGGTGCAATTGCTGTTTACGTTTGACGACAGACCGCCGCTTGCGTTCGCCTTAGCGCGAGAGCAGGGGGCGACAGGGGTGTTTTTTTTTTTTTTTTTTTCTTTATTATTTTTTTGCTTTTTTAATCTTACTTTTAAACTGTTCCTTTCATATTTTTTTTTTTAATCATTTTTATTGTTATCTCGGGGAATGTAAATATCCCCTATGATAGCAATAGGTAGTGACAGGTACTCTTTTTTGAAAAAATTGTGGTCTATTAGACCCTAGATCTCTCCTCTGCCCTCAAAGCATCTGACCACACCAAGATCGGTGTGATAAAATGCTTCCCCAATTTCCCAATGGCGCTATTTACATCCGGCGAAATCTAAGTCATGAAATACTCGTAGCTTCCGGTTTCTTAGGCCATAGAGATGTTTGGAGCCACTCTGGTCTCTGATCAGCTCTATGGTCAGCTGGCTGAATCACCAGCTGCGTTCTCAGGTTCCCTGTTGAGACAGGAGAGCCAGAGAAAAACACGGAAGACGGTGGGGGGGGGGGGGCATTCCCTCCCACGGCTTGTAAAAGCAGTCTAGAGGCTAATTAGCCGCTAGGATTGCTTTTACATGAAAGCCGACCGCTGGCTGAAAAGAATGATACCAAGATGATACCTAAACCTGCAGGCATCATTCTGGTATAACCACTCAAAGTCGTGAATGGCGTACCTGAAGACAAAAAAATGGTTAACAATGGTTAACAATAAAGCACAGTAAAGTGTAAATAATTACACACCTGAAAAACAAACATGATAAAACATAATAACAATAACAATAACAATAACAATAAAACATTGCAGAATAGAATACAGTAAAAAAGAGCAGAACAATAGAGAGAGAGAATAGAGAGAGAGAGAACAATAAAACAACAACTATTTTTTTTTTTATTTCTTATTTTTTTTTTTTTTTACACTTTTTTTGTAACTAACTTTTATAACGGTAACCGGTTCCAGGTTCGGGTCTCTCAAAATGCGATGGCATCTTGGGAGACCCTGTGAAAGTGTGCCTAGTCTGTGCAATGCTGTACCCTACGCTAATACTCAACTAGTGAATGGTAGCGTTCAAAACATTCACCAATGCAAAGACCAGGATTGTCAGGACAGGAGGGACAATAATAGCGGGTGTCACGCCTATATCCGCGCTTGCTGCAGACACGACATCTTTTTTGGGGGCGTTCGCTGGGTAGGGGTACTTGGGAGGACATAAAGAAAATGCCTCTCATGCAGCCGACTGCATTTGGTTGGGGATGTGAATGGGGGAAGTACGGGCGCTGCAGAAGCGGTGGGTTCCCAATTAGGATTGGCGAATGCAGCAGGAAGGGCACTATGGGCACGACGGGCCTGTGTTTGTCTTCTTGGTGGCAGTGGGACACTACTTGTGCTTGCCACCTCACCAGCTTGAACTGCACTTATGGGACTCGCCACGTCACCACGTGTTACTGCAGTGCTGGTTTGACTACGACCGGGGTGTACTAGGCCGCTGGCGCTTGCCAGTTCACCAAAACGCTACCAAAAAACTGTTAGCGATCGCAGGGATCAGGCCTGACTCTGCGAACGCTGCAGTTATGCGTTTAGTGTTTTGTAAGTGACAGTGATCGATCGATACTGCACTTGGGTGGGCTGGGCCGGGCCGGGCGGAGGGGCAAAACGCAGGTGCTAGCAGGTATCTGGGCTGATCCCGCTAACACTGCGTTTTTGGGAACCCTAAACTGCTGGTGACGCTAGTATAGATCTGATCGGATCAGATATTGATGCGATCAGATACTATACCACTAAGGGAGGTGTACAGTGCGTGCGTGGGTGTTAGCGGTACTGGCGCTAATCTGACGCTGCCTGGGGCTGGTGCTTGCCAGTTCACCAAAATGCTACCAAAAAAACTGTTAGCGATCGCAGGGATCAGGCCTGACTCTGCGAACGCTGCAGTTATGCGTTTAGTGCCTTGTAAGTGACAGTGATCGATCGATACTGCACTTGGGTGGGCTGGGCGGAGGCACAAAACGCAGGTGCTAGCAGGTATCTGGGCTGATCCCGCTAACACTGCGTTTTTGGGAACCCTAAACTGCTGGGGACGCTAGTATAGATCTGATCGGATCAGATATTGATCCGATCAGATACTATACCACTAAGGGAGGCGCATGCTGCGTGCGTGGGTGTTAGCGGTACTGGCGCTAATCTGACGCTGCCTGGGGCGACGCATATCACCGCCGGGCGATCGGGGGGCTAAACCTTTATTCGGTAATAAACGGCGGGTGCCCTGACACTATAAAAAATAAACGAACTAACCAGCGTCAACCGTAACGGTTATACGGTGATCAGTGGTGAAAGGGTTAACTAGGGGGCAATCAAGGGGTTAAAACATTTATTAGGTAGTATATGGGGGTCCCTGACGCTATAAAACGCTGACGGTGAACCTAAATATTTACCTCACTAACTAGCGTCACCAGCGACACTAATACAGCGATCAGAAAAATGATCGCTTAGCGACACTGGTGACAGGGGGTGATCAAGGGGTTAAAACTTTATTAGGGGGGGTTAGGGGGGTACCCTAGACCTAAAGGGGGGCAATACTCACTGTCCCAACACTGTAACTGTCACAAACTGACACTATGCAGTAATCAGAAAAAAAAAAAAAAAACTGCTGGTGTCAGTTTGTGACAGGGGGGGGGGGTGATTGGGGGGGGATCGGGGGGCGATCGGGGGGGGGGATCGGGGTGTTTTGTGTGCCTGGCATGTTCTACTGTGTGTGTGTAGTGTTGTGCACTCACTCACATGTCGTCTCTCCTCGGGCCGGAACGGAAAATACCGACCCGAGGGGAGATGACATCACTTCCTTTGCTGCTGTTTAGCATACAGCAGCAAAGGAGTGTTCTCATTGGCCGGCGGCGATCGCGAGGGGGGGGCCACGAACGGATGGTCTCCCCCTCATCACCGATCGCCGCTGGACAAAAGACGACCGCCTCGGGCACCGGGGGGGGGTCCGATCGGACCCCCCACCCGCGGAAGGCAAATCACGTACCCTGTACGTGATTTTGCCTGTCCGTGCCACTTTGCCGACGTACATCGGCGTGAGGCGGTCGTCAAGTGGTTAAAGAATGTTCATTTGAATATTTGTACGAACATTGGTTTAAAAATTTTCTTTTGATGACTTGACAAATGCTACCCGAAGGTACTTCTAAAGTGCCTTTGCTCTTAACATTCCCCCGCAGTACTCCCGTAAGGGCTGCTGAAAGTTGTGACCCACCTGTCACCCTGCCCAGTCTGGCATTCACTTCCCAATCACCTTGGAGACAATGAACATTCCAGATGTTTGTTTTGTTATTTTATTGAGGGATTTGAACTTGGATGGGGATAGGAGTGTATGGGATTCCCAATAAAATGAACAATTGGTTGATTGAATCTTCAATCAGTTGAGATACTATATACACTTCACAGCTCCAGTCTCCTCTAGCACAACACTTGCTTGCAGACTGTTTCTCTCTCTCTCTCCTGCACAACACTTCACTTCCAGGTACACATGGTTATGCACATGGTTAGGCTCAACACTGACTCAGTCAAGCCCTAGAAATTGCCATTCGCAGGCAGCGACCGTGGGTCCCTTTAATGTAGCGAAAGATTAGGAAGTCTTTAGTGCTAGCTGACCTATGGTGGACTACTGCTCCCAGCAATCGCTCTTCAGTCCCTGCCAGCCCACCTGGCTGCAGCTGCCCGACTCCACTGCCTGTGACATTGCAATCCTTACTGGCTCCACACCCAGCTCTGACTGTTTCCTCTCAGTCCTCTCTGACATGCTATTCCAGTCTTCCCGATAGCACATTTCACTCGCCAACCCTCCTGGCTGCACACACCGGTGGTTCCCTCCTGAAGACTTGCCAGGCACTACTAGCTCCTGCTGTCCACTCTGACTCCTCTCTGTGCCTCCTGTTCAGATCCTTCATGCAATCTTGAAGAGATCCATCCTACATCCAAGTCCCAGGCCCAAGGTCACCCCCCCAGAATGGGTCAGGGCTCCCTGAAACAACCCAGACTGCTCCTCCCCACTTCCCCTCCTCCTTTTCTAGAATCCTCTAGAAGCAAGAGGGAGGTAACCATGGAGTGATGCTGTCTGTGAGTCACCAGCCTACTATGAGCCACTCCCAGCCCACACAGATCAAAACAAGCATACCTGCACTCACCAAAAATCTCACCTCTAGCACCTACCTAAGTAGAGGGTGCTACATTTCAATTGTAGAATGAATGTAATATCACAAATGAAAACCACGTTCACCCTGTACATACGATAGGATTTTCCGACAACAAAATCCATGTTTTTTTTCCGACGGATGTTGGCTCAAACTTGTCTTGCATACACACGGTCACACAAATCTTGTCGGAAATTCCAAACGTTAAGAACCTAGTGAAATATAACACGTACGACGAGCCGAGAAAAATTAAGTTCAATAGCCAGTGCGGCTCTTCTGCTTGATTTCGAGCATGCGTGGAATTTTGTGCGTCGAAATTGTGTACACACAATCAGAATTTCCGACAACGGATTTTGTTGTCGGAAAATTTGAGATCCAGATCTCAAATTTTGTTTGTCGGACATTCTGACGGAAAATGTCCGATGGAGCCTACACACAGTCAGAATTTCCGACAACAAGCTCCCATCGAACATTTGTTGTCGGAAAATCCTATCGTGTGTACAGGGCATTAGAAATTTGTTCGTTCAACAAAAATTTTCCATCCTGCACTTTCAAATTTTCTCATCACTATGGTGAAAAGCATACATTAAATTGACCCCACTAGCGAATTGAAAATTAAACAAAGGTTCTTAGAATGAAACATTTAAAATAAAGTTCTAATAGTGTAAAGCCATCTTTATTTGATTTGATAAATAAATGCCTAAATGCAAACAATTCTTGAAATCATTGTGTTATTTTAAACTTGTAATTAATAATTGGACAGCAAGTTAAAATGTATGGTGAATAATGATAAAAAGAAAAACATTATTTTATTTAGCACCTTTAAAGCTAGCTTCTCAAAGTGCTTTGCAAAGACAAGAAACACAAGAAATACACAGGATAAAACAAAAGAAAAAAGAGACAATTACATGAAAGCTTGTTTATGGAAAAATGTTTTTCGGTTTGATTTGAATGAGTTTAGAGAAGATGACTCTCTGATGTTCATTGGAAGTGGATTGTGGAGTTTTAGAGGATAGCAGGAGAAGGCTTTGTCTCCAACCCTGTGTAGGTGAGTAGGGGGGACACACAGAAGATCAGAATTTGAGGAGTGGAGGTTGTAAGTTGCTAAAAGTTTAGACAGATTATAGGGTGCCAAGCCATGAAGAGCCTTATAGGTGAGCAAGAGGATCTTAAAGTCTATGCGAAACCTGGTGGATAGCCAGTGGAAGGACTCCAGGATAGGGGTAATATGATCACTTGTACCAGACCTAGTCAAGACTCTGGCTGCAGAATTTTATACACATTAATGCCCTGTACACACGGTCGGACATTCCGACAACAAAATCCATGGATTTTTTCAAACGGATGTTGGCTCAAACTTGTCTTGCATACACACGGTCACGCAAAGTTGTTGGAAAATCCGATCGTTCTGAACACGGTGACGTATAACACATATGTCGGGACTATAAATGGGGCAGTAGCCAATAGCTTTCGTCTCTTAATTTATTCTGAGCATGCGTGGCAATTTGTGCGTCAGATTTGTGTACACACGATCAGAATTTCCGACAATAGATTTTGTTGTCGGAAAATTTTATAGCCTGCTCTCAAACTTTGTGTGTCGGAAATTCCTATGGAAAATGTGTGATGGAGCCTACACATGGTCGGAATTTCCGAAAACAAGATCCTATCACACATTTTCCATCGGAAAATCCTATCGTGTGTACAGGGTATAATAGTGGATTTAGGTACACCAGCGAGTAGAGCATTGCAGTAATCAAGATGCGAGAACCCAAATGTATGGATCAGCTTTTCAGCTACAGTGTATGATAGCATAGGACATAGCCAAGGAATGCTTCTCAAGTGGAAAAAAGATATTCTGACAACATTTTGTACATGTGGATCAAAGGTTAAACTAGCATCAAATATCGCCCCTAGATTCTTCAATTTAGACTGAAGCTCAAGTACAGTGCCATTTATACACTGAGCAAAATTATAAACGCAACACTTTTGTGTTTGCCTCTATTTATCATGAGCTGAGCGCAAAGATCTCTCAAATATTGTTCACAAACTGTATAAATCTTTGTTAGTGAGCACTTCTCCTTTGCCGAGATAATCCATCCACCTCACAGGTGTGGCATATCAAGATGCTGATTAGACAGCATGATTATTGCACAGGTGTGCCTTAGGCTGGTCACAATAAAAGGTCACTCTAAAATGTGCAGTTTTATCACACAGCACAATGCCACAGACATCGCAAGTATTGAGGGAGCCCGCAATTGACATGCTGACTGCAGGAATGTCCACCAGAGCTGTTGCCCTTGAATTGCATGTTCATTTCTCTACCATAAGCCGTTTCCAAAGGCGTTTCAGAGAATTTGGCAGTACATCCAACCGGCCTCACAGTCGCAGACCACATGTAACCACACCAGCCCAGGACCTCCACATCCAGCATCTTCACCTCAAAGATCGTCTGAGACCAGCCAGCCGGACAGCTGCTGCAACACTCGGTTTGCATAACCAAAGAATTTTTGCACAAACTGCATGCTCATTGTCCTCATTGGGGTCTTGACCTGACTGCAGTTCGTCGTTGTAACCAACTTGAGTGGGCAAATGCTCACATTCGATGGTATCTGGCACTTTGGAGAGGTGTGGTCTTCATGGATTAATTCTGTTTTTCATTGTACAGGGCAGATAGCAGACAGCGTGTATGGCGTAGTGCGGGTGAGCAGTTTGCTGATGTCAACGTTGTGGCTCGAGTTGCTCATGGTGGCGGTGGGGTTATGGTATGCGCAGGCATATGCTATGGACAACGAACACAGGTGCATTTTATTGATGGCATTTTGAATGCACAGAGATACCGTGAAGAGATCCTGAGGCCCATTGTTGTGCCATTCAACCACGACCATCACCTCATGTTGCAGCATGACAATGCACGGTCCCATGTTGCAAGGATCTGTACACAATTCCTGGAAGCTGAAAACATCCCAGTTCTTGCATGACCAGCATACTCACCAGACATGTCAGCCATTGAGCATGTTTGGGATGCTCTGGTTAGGCATATACGACAGTGTGTTCCAGTTCCTGCCAATATCCAGCAACTTTGCACAGCCATTGAAGAGGAATGGACCAACATTCAACAGGCCACAATCAACAAACTGATCAACTCTATACGAAGGAGCTGTGCTACACAACGTGAGGCAAATGGTGGTCACACCAGATACTGACTGGTTTTCGGACCCCACCGACCCCCCAATACAGTAAAACTACACATTTTAGAGTGGCCTTTTATTGTGGCCAGCCTAAGACACACCTGTGCAATAATCATGCTGTCTAATCAGCATCTTGATATGCCACACCTGTGAGGTGGATGGATTATCTCGGCAAAGGAGATGTGCTCACTAACACAGATTTAGACAGATTTGTGAACAATGAAGGCAGTCTCGCGGAGACTTGAATGTAGGTAGAGCCGTTCTGGCCTGACAATTCATGATCAGGTTTGGGGGGATCATTTGTGTGACTAAGACCCCTTTCACACTGGAGCCTTTTACAGGCGCTATAGCGTTAAAAATAGCGCCTGCAAACTGCCCTAAAACAGCTGCTCCATTCACTCCAGTGTGAAAGCCTGAGAGCTTTCACACTGGAGCGGTGCGCTGGCAGGGCGTCAGAAAAATTCCTGCCAGCAGCTTCTTTGGAGCGGTGAAAGAGCAGTGAACTCACCGCTCCTCCAACGCTTCTCCCCATTGAAATCAATGGAGCAGCGCTGCAATACCGCTGGCAAAACACCGCTCCGGAGGCGTTTTGCTGGTGGATTTAACCCCTTTTTTCGGTTTTAACCCCCCTTTTCGGCTGCTAGCGGGGGGTTAAAACCAAATAGCGCTAAAACGACGGTGAAGCGGCACTAAAAATAGCACCGCTTTACCGCTGGCGGCACAGTGTGAAAGGGGTCTAAGTGTCAAATTGAGACTTCTAGATCCAACTATTTCTCCCATGCCATTAAAAAAATCTTAGCAACCCTTAGACAACTCCTCTGCACCATTGATTTATTATTAAAACCTTTTTGTCTGCCCACATTACCAGCCTCAACACAGCTCTGTAACACATTCCTAGATTTTTCTCCTCAAAAATTGACAAAATAAGGCATCACATTCTTACCACAGCACACGTTTCTTCCACATCACTTCCTGACTCACCCAGTTTTACCGGTTATTCTCTCTCCCACTTTTCTCTACTTGACTCTGCATCTCTGATTGAGTTGGTCTTTCTAATATGAAATCTTCCACCTGCATACTTGATCCTATTCCCGACCCATTTCTTTGAATCATGTTTTAGTTCTCTATGCCTCATTATTCTCAATATATGAAAAATGACTCCTTTAGCACCGGTTTTGTACCAACGATCCTCAAACCTGCCCCTATCACTCCGGTACCGAAAAAACAAACATGGCAATGGATAATTTAAACAACTTTCGCCCCATAACTTACCCTTCCTTGCCAAGCTCCTCAAGCAGGCTGTAATATCACAGTTACATAAGCACCTGACTTTAAATAACCTCCAGTCTGGTTTTCGACAACTGCATAGTTTCCACTTGGCCAACTGCTTAGATGACATGGGCTCAATTTTCATTTCTATGCTGCGGACACTCAGATATACATCCACACTAAACCGGATTCTACTTTGGCTGCTTCTCTGCTATCTAACTGTATTCGTGATATAAAAACATTGATGGCCCACAATTTCCTTCAATTAAACTGTGACAAGACTGACGTTATGCTTTTTGGCACCCCCATCAATTATGTAAAGCCAGTCCTGGTAGCCTATCTACACTGAGCAAAATTATAAACGCAACACTTTTGTGTTTGCCCCTATTTATCATGAGCTAAACGCAAAGATCTACGACTTTTTCTATGTACACAAAATGCCTATTTCTCTCAAATATTTGCTCAGTATTTGGTAGAAGCACCCTTTTGATCTAATACAGCCATGAGTCTTTTTGGGAAAGATGCAACAAGTTTTTCACAGCTGGATTTGGGGATCCTCTGCCATTCCTCCTTGCAGATCCTCTCCAGTTCTGTCAGGTTGGATGATAAACATTGGTGGACAGCCATTTTTAGGTCTCTCCAGAGATGCTCAATTGGGTTTAAGTCAGGGCTCTGGCTGGGCCATTAAAGAAAAGTCACGGGGTTGTTGTGAAGCCACTCCTTCGTTATTTTAGCTGTGTGCTTAGGGTCATTGTCTTGTTGGAAGGTAAACCTTCGGCCCAGTCTGTGGTCCTGAGCACTCTGGAGAAGGTTTTCGTCCAGGATATCCCTGTACTTGGCTGCATTCATCTTTCCCTTGATTGCAACCAGTCGTCCTGTCCCTGCAGCTGAAAAACACCCCCACAGCATGATGCTGCCACCGCCATGCTTCACTGTTGGGACTGTATTGGACAGGTGATGAGCAGTGCCTGGTTTTCTCCACACATACCGCTTAGAATTAAGGCCAAAAAGTTCTATCTTGGTCTCATCAGACCAGAGAATCTTATTTCTCACCATCTTGGAGTCCTTCAGGTGTTTTTTTAGCAAACTCCATGCGGGCTTTCATGTGTCTTGCACTGAGGAGAGGCTTCCGTCGGGCCACTCTGCCATAAAGCCCCGACTGGTGGAGGGATGCAGTGATGGTTGACTTTCTACAACTTTCTCCCATCTCCCGACTGCATCTCTGGAGCTCAGCCACAGTGATCTTTGGGTTCTTCTTTACCTCTCTCACCAAGGCTCTTCTCCCCCGATAGCTTAGTTTGGCCGGACGGCCAGCTCTAGGAAGGGTTCTGGTCGTCCCAAACGTCTTCCATTTAAGGATTATGGAGGCCACTGTGCTCTTAGGGACCTTAAGTGCAGCAGAATTTTTTTCGTAACCTTGGCCAGATCTGTGCCTTGCCACAATTCTGTCTCTGAGCTCTTCAGGCAGTTCCTTTGACCTCATGATTCTCATTTGCTCTGACATGCACTGTGAGCTGTAAGGTCTTATATAGACAGGTGTGTGGCTTTCCTAATCAAGTCCAATCAGTATAATCAAACACAGCTGGACTCAAATGAAGGTGTAGAACCATCTCAAGGATGATCAGAAGAAATAGACAGCACCTGAGTTGAATATATGAGTGTCACAGCAAAGGGTCTGAATACTTAGGACCATGTGATATTTCAGTTTTTTTTTAATAAAACTGCAAAATGTCAACAATTCTGTGTTTTTCTGTCAATATGGGGTGCTGTGTGTACATTAATGAGGAAAAAAAGGAAAAAAAATGAACTTAAATGATTTTAGCAAATGGCTGCAATATAATAAAGAATGAAAAATTTAAGGGGGTCTGAATAATTTCCGTCCCCACTGTATATATATATATATATATATATATATATATATATATATATATATATATATATATATATATATATATATATATATAAAATCTGCTTTGAAGTAAAACAATTAACAAGTGTACACATGCTGACATCTCACCGAAGCCCCCAAAGAAATAAATAAAAAACTACTGACACCACTCTCCTCTGCCCTACCAACACTCTCCACTGCCCCAACCCCCTCGCCCCAAAAAGCATTGTGAAAAAAAAATGAAGAAACAAATTAAATTGTAAAAAAATCAATTATTAAAAAAAACAAAAAAAACTACTGACACCGTCCACTGCCACATACCACCATAAATATTAAAAAGGTGATTTAAAAAATATTTTGCCATGGGGGATGTTGCTGGCGCAAAGCGCCACCTCCCTGAAATGAGTTTACCACCTCCCTGAAATTAGTTTTTGCAGGTCGGGATGTCTGCCTAATTTGCAGGTATTTCCTCCCACTTCCTATTTGGCTATGGAGCCTGTCAGCTGACTTTCTGACAGTTTTTAGCCTCCTGACATGGCATCTGTCTCTCTGTAGCTGAGAACTCAGGTGAGAGGTTCGCTGTTATGATAGGACAGTCAAAACTAGAAGCAGAGCCCCTCAGTTGCGGAACACAATAACTCATTGGTTGGGGTCCGCCGCCCGAGCCTCCTACATGTGTATGGGTTGTCCCCCCCCCCCCGATGGTGGCCCTGCCAGTATTATTATACAGGCAGCAGTGTGGCTGATTTATGGGGGTTCTAGACCGATTTGCCTCCCTGCCCAGTCCAGACTGGAGCTACACTAAAAGTGTAGCGCAAGCCTTGAGGACTCTTTTCGTGCTGCCCCCCCTGCAATGTGCCGCCCTAGGCCTGGGCCTTGTCGGCCTAGGCCAAGATACAGCGTTGACTGTAACTGCTTATAAAATGCTAGCTGGATTTTGGCTTTAATTTATTAGTGTATCTAAATCTGCTAGTCTGTCTCTCAGACTATCAATGCTACGGTCAAAAGGTGTCTCTGTTGCTCCTTCATTCAGTGTGTAGGCACTCTAATACAGGAGGTGTGTTACTGGCCAGATAACCAGTTGAAAATAGAGGGAAGAAAGGATAAAAAAACAAATGCAGCCACCACATCTATAATGCTTGGTAAGCTGCAATATATTACATTTTTGGTTTTGGATTAAATACCACTTTAAATAATCACTTGTTACCTTACTGAAGCTAAGGCAGTAAAAAACAAGTCCAAAATTCTGCTTTCTGTAAGTACTAATGATGAGCTTCGGGTTCAAGTCAAACAGGAGTTCAACCCAAAAGCAAATTGCTTTTTGTTCAAAAAGCCAACAAATGCAGCCATTTTGCAGCAAGGCAGCAACTATACAACACAGTATATGTTGGAGAGACCTACAGAAAACAGTGAGAGATCAGAGTGCCTTGGTGCTATGTTGCTAGTATATGTTGCAGAAACCTGTAGTACACATTGTAGATAGGAAAAGCTGGGGAAGATACTGTAGCTGCTGCTATACCATACAGTGCTGCTGAAAGGTGCTACTGTATACCCAATTCTGCTTGGAGTTTAGTTTTTTATTGCAGAGTCACCAGCAGGAGCCTGGTCCCGACAAAGTTGTCCTGTATTTGCAGCAAATTACCATATACTTGTGCGGTACAGTATAGTCTAAGGTGACCAGATTTTAAAATAAAATCCGGGGAAATTTTTTTTATTGGCAAATGGTAAACTATTTTATAAGCATATTTTCCTGAAATTATATATGCAATGTATGTGGTATGTGTTTATGGAATGATTGTATGATATATATGTTATTTATCACATTTCGTCCATGAACTAAAAAAGAAGATACTTTTTAGAATTTTTTGTGATATGACTACCAAATGTTCTGAAGATAAGGAAAAACAGAATGCAGGGCTCAGGAGTGTGCTACATAAAGAATGCAGGGCTCAGCAGCCCGCTACATAAAGAATGCTGGGCTTAGCTGTGCCCATCTATGCAGCCTCACCAGAAATGCAGCCTCACCAGTGCCTAGAAATGCAGCCTCACCAGTGCCCAACAGTGCAGCCTTACCAGTGCCATCTATGCAGCCTCACCAGTGCCCAGCCATGCAGCCTCACCAGTGCTCAGAAATGCAGCCTCACCAGTGCCCAACAGTGCAGCCTTACCAGTGCCCTCTATGCAGCATCACCAGTGCCCAGCCATGCAGCCTTTACCAGTGACCATCTATGCAGCCTCACCAGGGCCCAGCAATGCATCCTCATCAGTGCCCATCTATGCAGCCTCACCAGTGCCTAAAAATGTAGCCTCACCAGTACCCAGCAATGCTGCCTCACCAGTGCCCAGCAATGCAGCCTCACCAGTGCCCATATATGCAGCCTCACCGGTGCCCATCTATGCAGCATCCCCATTGCCCAGCAATGCAGCCTCACCAGTGCCCATCTATGCAGCCTCACCAGTGCCCATCTCTGCAGCCTCACCAGTGCCCAGAAATGCAGCCTCACCAGTGCCCAACAATGCAGCCTAACCAGTGCCCAGCAATGCAGCCTCACCAGTGCCCATCTATACAGGCTCACCAGTGCCCATCTATGCAGCCTCACCAGTGCCCAGCAATGCAGCCTCACCAGTGCCCATCTATGCAGCCTCACCAGTGCCCATCTATGCAGCCTCACCAGTGCCCATCTATGCAGCCTCACCAGTGCCTAAAAATGTAGCCTCACCAGTACCCAGCAATGCTGCCTCACCAGTGCCCAGCAATGCAGCCTCACCAGTGCCCATATATGCAGCCTCACCGGTGCCCATCTATGCAGCATCCCCATTGCCCAGCAATGCAGCCTCACCAGTGCCCAGCAATGCAGCCTCACCAGTGCCCATCTATGCAGCCTCACCAGTGCCCAGCAATGCAGCCTCACAAGTGCCCAGCAATGCAGCCTCATCAGTGCCCATCTATCCAGCCTCACCAGTGCCCTGAAATGTAGCCTCACCAGTGTCCAGCAATACAGCCTCACCATTGCCCAGAAATGCAGCCTCACCAGTGCCCAGCAATGCAGTTTCACCAGTGCCCATCTATGCAGCCTCACCAGTGCCCATCTATGTAGCCTCCCCAGTGCCCAGAAATGTAGCCTCACCAGTGCCCAGCAATGCAGCCTCACCAGTGCCCAGCAATACAGCCTCACCAGTACCCAGCAATACAGCCTCACCAGTACCCAGCACTGCAGCCTCCCCAGTGCCCAGCAATGCAGCCTCACCAGAGCCCTTCTATGCAGCCTCACCAGTGCCCAGCAATGCAACCTCCCCAGTGCCCTTCTATGCAGCCTCACCAGTGCCCAGCAATGCAGCCTCACCAGTGCCCATCTATGCAGCCTCACCAGTGCCCATCTATGCAGCCTCACCAGTGCCCATCTATGCAGCCTCACCAGTGCCTAAAAATGTAGCCTCACCAGTACCCAGCAATGCTGCCTCACCAGTGCCCAGCAATGCAGCCTCACCAGTGCCCATATATGCAGCCTCACCGGTGCCCATCTATGCAGCATTCCCATTGCCCAGCAATGCAGCCTCACCAGTGCCCAGCAATGCAGCCTCACCAGTGCCCATCTATGCAGCCTCACCAGTGCCCAGCAATGCAGCCTCACAAGTGCCCAGCAATGCAGCCTCATCAGTGCCCATCTATCCAGCCTCACCAGTGCCCTGAAATGTAGCCTCACCAGTGTCCAGCAATACAGCCTCACCATTGCCCAGAAATGCAGCCTCACCAGTGCCCAGCAATGCAGTTTCACCAGTGCCCATCTATGCAGCCTCACCAGTGCCCATCTATGTAGCCTCCCCAGTGCCCAGAAATGTAGCCTCACCAGTGCCCAGCAATGCAGCCTCACCAGTGCCCAGCAATACAGCCTCACCAGTACCCAGCAATACAGCCTCACCAGTACCCAGCACTGCAGCCTCCCCAGTGCCCAGCAATGCAGCCTCACCAGAGCCCTTCTATGCAGCCTCACCAGTGCCCAGCAATGCAACCTCCCCAGTGCCCTTCTATGCAGCCTCACCAGTGCCCAGCAATGCAGCCTCACCAGTGCCCATCTATGCAGCCTCACCAGTGCCCATCTATGCAGCCTCACCAGTGCCTAAAAATGTAGCCTCACCAGTACCCAGCAATGCTGCCTCACCAGTGCCCAGCAATGCAGCCTCACCAGTGCCCATATATGCAGCCTCACCGGTGCCCATCTATGCAGCATCCCCATTGCCCAGCAATGCAGCCTCACCAGTGCCCATCTATGCAGCCTCACCAGTGCCCATCTCTGCAGCCTCACCAGTGCCCAGAAATGCAGCCTCACCAGTGCCCAACAATGCAGCCTAACCAGTGCCCAGCAATGCAGCCTCACCAGTGCCCATCTATGCAGGCTCACCAGTGCCCATCTATGCAGCCTCACCAGTGCCCAGAAATGTAGCCTCACCAGTGCCCAGCAATGCAGCCTCGCCAGTGCCCAGCAATGCAGCCTCATTAGAGTCCATCTATGCAGCCTCACCAGTGCCCATCTATGCAGCCTCACCAGTGCCCATCTATGCAGCCTCACCAGTGCCCAGCAATGCAGCCCCATCAGTGCCCAGAAATGTAGCCTCACTAGTGCCCAGCAATGCAGCCTCACCATTGCCCAGAAATGCAGCCTCACCAGTGCCCAGAAATGCAGTTTCACCAGTGCCCATCTATGCAGCCTCACCAGTGCCCATCTATTCATCCTCACCAGTGCCCAGCAATGTAGCCTCACCAGTGCCCAGCAATGCAGCCTCACCAGTGCCCAGCAATACAGCCTCACCAGTACCCAGCAATGCAGCCTCACCAGTGCCCAGCAATGCAGCCTCACCAGTGCCCAGCAATGCAGCCTCACCAGTGCCCTTCTATTCAGCCTCACCAGTGCCCAGCAATGCAGCCTTACCAGTGCCCATCTATGCAGCCTCACCAGTGCCCATCTATGCAGCCTCACCAGTGCCCAGCAATGCAGCCCCACCAGTGCCCAGCAATGCAGCCTCACCATTGCCCAGAAATGCAGCCTCACCAGTGCCCAGAAATGCAGTTTCACCAGTGCCCATCTATGCAGCCTCACCAGTGCCCATCTATGCAGCCTCACCAGTGCCCAGCAATGTAGCCTCACCAGTGCCCAGCAATGCAGCCTCACCAGTGCCCAGCAATACAGCCTCACCAGTACCCAGCAATGCAGCCTCACCAGTGCCCAGCAATGCAGCCTCACCAGTGCCCTTCTATTCAGCCTCATCAGTGCCCAGCAATGCAGCCTCACCAGTGCCCAGCAATGCAGCCTCATTAGTGCCCATCTATGCAGCCTCACCAGTGCCCATCTATGCAGCCTCACCAGTGCCCATCTATGCAGCCTCACCAGTGCCCAGCAATGCAGCCCCACCAGTGCCCAGAAATGTAGCCTCACCAGTGCCCAGCAATGCAGCCTCACCATTGCCCAGAAATGCAGCCTCACCCGTGCCCAGAAATGCAGTTACACCAGTGCCCATCTATGCAGCCTCACCAGTGCCCATCTATGCAGCCTCACCAGTGCCCAGAAATGTAGCCTCACCAGTGCCCAGCAATGCAGCCTCACCAGTGCCCAGCAATACAGCCTCACCAGTACCAGGCAATGCAGCCTCACCAGTGCCCAGCAATGCAGCCTCACCAGTGCCCTTCTATTCAGCCTCACCAGTGCCCAGCAATGCAGCCTCACCAGTGCCATTCTATGCAGCCTCACTAGTGCCCAGCAATGCAGCCTCACCAGTGCCTATCTATGCAGCCTCACCAGTGCCCAGAAATGCAGCCTCACCAGTGCCTAGAAATGTAGCCTCACCAGTGCCCAGCAATGCATCCTCACCAGTGCCAGCAATGCAGCCTCACCAGTGCCCATCTATGCAGCCTCACCAGTGCCCAGCAATGCAGCCTCACAAGTGCCCAGCAATGCAGCCTCATCAGTGCCCATCTATGCAGCCTCACCGGTGCCCAGAAATGCAGTCTCACCAGTGCCCATCTATGCAGCCTCACCAGTGTCCAGAAATGCAGCCTCACCAGTGCCCAGCAATGCAGCATAAACAGTGCCCAGCAATGCAGCCTCACCAGTGCCCAGTAATGCAGCCTCACCAGTGCCCAGAAATGCAGCCTCACCAGTGCCCAGAAATGTAGCCTCACCAGTGCCCATCTATGCAGCCTCACCAGTGTCCAGAAATGCAGCCTCACCAGTGCCCAGCAATGCAGCCTAACCAGTGCCCAGCAATGCAGCCTCACCAGTGCCCATCTATGCAGTCTCACCATTGCCCAGCAATGCAGCCTCACCAGTGCCCAGAAATGCAGCCTCACCAGTGCCCAGAAATGTAGCCTCACCAGTGCCCAGCAATGCAGCCTCACCAGTGCCCAGCAATGCAGCCTCATTAGTGCCCATCTATGCAGCCTCACCAGTGCCCATCTATGCAGCCTCACCAGTACACAGCAATTCAGCCTCACCAGTGCCAAGCAATGCAGCTTCACCAGTGCCCATCTATGCAGCCTCACCAGTGCCCATCTATGCAGCCTCACCAGTGCCCAGCAATGCAGCCTCACCAGTGCCCATATTTTGTAGCCTTGCCAGTGCCCAGCAATGCAGCCTTACCAGTGCCCAGCAATGCAGGACTCGGCTGTCACAGAGCGAGAGATCATGGGAAGATGTCTATTGGCGCCCTCCCAGCACTGGAATTCCGCACTATAGCCAAATGACGGAAGGGCAAAAAAGTGGTTAAATTATTGATTAAATCCTGGCTTTTCCCTCACTCAGAAAATGCAGCCTAGTAAAAAAGATCACATACTGTACATGGAGTCAGTACAATATTTCTGGATTTAATTAAAACCTGCATTACTGTATGTCTTCCTGTGAATGGCCTAGTTAAAGTGCCTGCATAGTCAGTACAGTATTTCTGGCTTTTTCTATGAAATAATACAATCTAACTTAGGGTCCTTGATTAAGACCTGCCTAGTCTCTCCCTTCTAAACTACTGAAGCTGCTTACATAGGGGTCTATTTAAAAAAGAAAAATGCAGTGCCAGTGTCTAAACATTTTCACAGCTGTCACAATAAATCACTGTAATGGGCATTTCTATTTCCTATGATAGTTAGTTACATCTTGTGGACCTGACCTACAATCAGCTTATCTTGGGGGGAACCTGGCACTGTATAGTCTAAATAAGCAAACCCAATATGCACTAGACTATTGGTATTTCCCAGGTTGTTGGGGCAGCTGGTGACAAAGTGGCCGTGGTTGCCAGGGATCTTCTTCTAGCCTTTTCCCCATAGGATAAATGAGTAGCACCAGTTTTCATGAGCTCATCCTCCTGAAGAGGTTGAGAGTGCTCAGGATAGTCTGATGAAGAAGAAGTTGGTAGCGTACTTGGGGGCAGAGAAACAAACCTCTCTGTATGCCTTTCCCGTAAACACCTGTCTATATGGATGGCTACTTGCATGGCTTCATTCAATGACTTTGGTTTAGAGTAGTGTACTTATCAGTCCTTGATGGACTTTGATGAGCCTAATCTGAACTGGCTTCTTAGAGCTGGGTCAGGTGCCTAGTGGTGGAAATCAGAACAGTATTGTTCAGCGGTGCATTTACCATGAAGTAATAACCTAAGGTGAGATTCTGCTGAGTGGGCACAGTCAGAATCATCCACCGTCAAATGATGGCTGGGCGGTGTGGCTCTCGCTCTGGGTGGACGTCATATGACGGCCTCCCAGAACAACCGCTCTTGCGTGCCCACGGGGGGCGCGCAGTGCGACGATCGTGCCGTGTTGCTAGGACACAGCACGACCCCAATCTGTGTAAAGAGCCGCAACTCTTTAACCATGTGATCGGCTGTGTCCAATTACAGCCGGCACATCAGTGCCCATCAGTGCTGCCTCATCAGCACCCATCAGTGAAGAAGAAAAATTACTTATTTACAAAATTTACTCACATAAACTAAGAAAAACTTTTTTTTTCAAAATTTGTGGTCTTTTTTTTTTTTTTTTTAGAAAAAAATAAAAACCCGGGAGTGATTAAATACCACCAAAAGAAAGCTCTATTTGTGTGAAGAAAATGATAACAATTTCACATGGTTACAGTGTAGCATGACCGTGCAATTGTCATTCAAAGTATGACAGCTCTGAAAGCTAAAAAATTTCCTGGACAGGAAGGGGGTGTAAGTGCCCTGTATTGAGGTGGTTAAAGTTGTAGCCTAATATAGCTGCTGATATACTCTGCATCAAGTGTGTAATATTTCTGGCTATTTTTTGTGAAAAAAATGTTTTCAGTCCAATAATGGATACACACTTTATATTTAATGGCTTCAATAAGAAAAAAACATCATTGATTTGCTTTACAACTCTTTTGTATGTGTTAATTATTATTTGATGTTTTCTTTCATCAAGTTCCTGCAAACTTCCTTTGAAACATCAGTGTCCACCTTTCCCATTATGCTATCATATCAATACCCTCTGTCTACATTTTCAGAAGAGCCCAGGGATGCAGTTGAGGCCAAATCGAAAAGCTGTTATATATCAGAGAACCATGTGCAGATAATGTCAGGAGAACACCTTGTTGCCACCCTTCCCTCTGTAATGACAGTGTCTGAGATGCTAGCCATATCTTGCAAGGATCCCATTGTTTAAAATTTTCCATACGGAAAAGGTGGTGCTTAGATTTTTTTTTTTTTTTTTTGTAAGGTAGTGGTGCCCAGGTTGAATTACATAGACTTCAATGTGGTTTAAATTAAAGTTTGCAGATTTTAAAATTTACAATCAGTTCAACAAATGGCCCACAAACAATATTGCTATTTGCTTTAAAGAATAAGCTGGGAAGATTATTTTTTGTTTTATATAATAGTTCATATTTTAGGACTGTACACTCCAAATAAACAGGCTTTTAATTTCCTATGATCATTTTTTAAATTAATCTTATTTTAGCTGAGACATGTCCTGTTGTCCCAGTGGCTTCCTTCTTTCCTTTGGAAAGGAAACACATGTGAGTCTATTCTGCAACAATTCATATTTAGAAGAGGAGAAAAAAAGTCTCAAGATATGACTTGTGATTATTTCCCCTTTCATGTATTGTCTACAGAAAGTGACAGTGAGAGATTTCAAACATCTAAAGATATATTTGTTCCATTGTTTTTGGCAGTGGTGTGTGGCTTAACTATCTATGGACCTCGTATATCAAGAATGTCAGAAAGGAATGTGTCTGTGGTGCCTGTAGCAACCAACCATATTCCAGTTGTCATTTTTCTAGGACATGTTAGGCTATAGAAGGAAAATAATATTTCCCCTGAAACACAGATCCTGAACTTTGTGCAAAATCAACGATTTTTGAACTGGCTTAGACTCCAACCAAAACTATAACTTAAACCTAAGGGGAGAATACTTCCCCTGATCAATACTTGTATTTGTAGCACTCATCTCTGAAAGGTTCCACTGATTAGTCCTTAGGTTCTTTTCCCAGGTTGGTGTAGTAGCAGCCAGGCAGAAAGTCACAGTCACTCTTCTGGGTCCCATGATGCATTGCAATGCTGACAGTTACAGCATGACTCCCACAGACAGAGGCATGATGGGACTTATAGTTTTGAAACAGTTGGAGGGCCGCCAGTTTGACACCCCTGGCGTAGGGGTATCTTTTGATGCTTTATTGCACAATGAACTTGGTTAGGGCACAGGGAGCTGTGGGATACTCCAGAGACACAGTGCAATATTCAGAGGACACTCTTTGCTTTATGTAAACTTCTTAGTATAGTCCCTTTAGCGAAAATTAAGAAAATTAACAATACTGAGACCCCAAAAAGAGGATTGTCCCAATCCACTCAAGCACTGGCACTGATACACGAAGTGATAGAAGCAGCAGTCACTAGGATCCTACAGTCAGATCTGTGCTCACAATGTCCAGGCACAATATCAGTCAGGCACTTCTCCCATGCATTTCAAGACCAAATCCTCAGCGAAATCCCTTGATCAGCTCCAGCTATTCTCAGAAAAAAATAACACCCCCCCCCCCCCCCCCCCGGGACCTCGATGAGCTCCTGCAAACTTCAGCTGCACTGCCCAGAAGAGCAGCAGCACTTCAAGCTGGGGACTTCTCTAAACAAGAAGACTGCGGCTCCAGGTCCTGGAACATTTATGCAGTCCTCAGCCAACTACTGGGCACCCTCCCCCAGGGATTGGCTGAAGCCTCATACATATTCAGGCTGAGAGTCTACCTCTTCCAACCCTCTACATTCTAAAATCCACCAGAAGGCAGGGGGAAGCAGCCGAGCCTGCAACCAGTGAAACCCAGAACAGCCCAGAAAGTTTGAATATAATTTGTAATGCAGGAAGCAGAGAGAAAGAAAGAGCGGAAGTCACATTGGACAGACTTTAGAAAGTTCACCTCTACTGTCCAATTTACTTAGCCTGTAAGGTGTCCTGTGTGTCTACAATGAATAGTAGGAATTTAGAATTGAGCAATTTCTTTTGTCTGAACACAGCTGTAGTCTGTTGGAATGGATTAGTAGCTCACTCATTGGTTTCACTAGTTACCTGAAATAGCTATTGACTATACTAAAAATGGACACTTTTTATTACAGTTTGCATCAGATTCTTCCCCAAAGGGATATGTAGTTTAATACAGTTTAGTCATCACCGAAGCATACAAGGAGACAATATCAGTGAGAGTTAGAAATTTCATAAAGTGCTCTTTCTAATGCCTAATGCCACGTACACACGAGTGGAATTTCCGTCAGAAAAGACTTGGATGGTTTTTCCGACGGAATTCCGCTCAAGCTTGCCTTGCATACACACGGTCACACAAAAGTTCTCTGAACTTTTGACCGTCAAGAACGCAGTGACGTACAACACTACGACGAGCCGAGAAAATGAAGTTCAATGCTTCCGAGCATGCGTGATTTTTTGCGCGGCCAAATTGCATACAGACAAACGCATTTTCAGATAGGAACTTTTTCCATCCGAACCTGCTCTCAATCTTTTGCTGGCTGGAATTCTGCCAGCAAAAGTCTGATGGAGCGTACACATGGTCAGAATTTCTGACCAAAAGCTCACATCCGACTTTTGCTGGCAGAATTTCTGATCGTGTGTACGCGGCATTAGTAGTGATTATCACTTCCCTGCTCTTGCTTAGCACACCCCAGCTTTGCTAGGACATCTAGTGGTCATATGATTTCTCCCTAGAATCGACAAACTGTTGCCATACTCAAGATGTTGCTTCTGCAGTAGCTCTTACAGCAGCATTTTTGGCCTGC
This sequence comes from Lithobates septentrionalis, assembly GCA_037952835.1. Taxonomy (NCBI): domain Eukaryota; kingdom Metazoa; phylum Chordata; class Amphibia; order Anura; family Ranidae; genus Lithobates; species Lithobates septentrionalis. Next base: position 1,739,070 of record JBBDGP010000600.1, read on the forward strand.
TAATATTTTTTCAGAAAATCCACTGTGAGCAATGCACCTTTTTCACCTTTATATTTTTTTAAACTGATTTGGTTATCAGCAGGTCCGAGGGGCATCAAACTGACATGCAACAACTGCCCTATCACAATAACATTTCAGAACTTCCTCCACCATCAAGGTATTTAGTGATTAGTGAACATGGAAACATATACAATGATTGTACAGATCTATCGACTTTCGATTATATTGTTTATTTAAATAGCACCTTAAAAGTCCCTGGGGTACATGTTCTAAACCCCTCCCCTGGCATATTTTGCCTTCCTTTCTATGGAACAACTGGACTCAATGTCCCTAACCGTGCTCAGTGGACTGAAAAGCTTGTGTTGTTGTGTGGGTTGAGTTCTCCTCAGACAGAAACTTTTACCAGATGTTCTGAAAAACATTTTTCTTTGACTCGATATACTGTAAATACAGCATCTGTCTTAGCCTCTGAATCCAACTACCAAATAAGTAGGGATCATGTGACAGATCTATCTTGACCTGTTTAAAACAGGGGTCTCCAAACTTTCTAAGGAAAGGGCCAGTTTACTGTCCTTCAGACTTTAAGGAGGTCGGACAGTAGCCATTGGGAGTACAGAATGTCCCAGCATCAGTGGGAGTAAACAAGCCTCCATCATTGGTGTCAATAGGAGGAATTGTGCCCCATCATTGGTGCCATCTGGAGAAATTGTGCCCCTCATTGGTGTCATTGGGAGGAATTGTGCCTCATCATTGGTGTCATTGGGAGGAATTGTGCCTCATCATTGGTGTCATTGGGAGGAATTGTGCCCTATCATTGTTGTCATTGGGCCACATTGTTGATGTCATTGGGATTAATTGTGCCCCATCATTGTTGTCATTGGGCCCCATCATTGGTGTCATTGGGAGGAATTGTGTCCCATCATTGTTGTTATTGGGTCCCATTGTTGGTGTCATTGGAAAGAATTGTGCCCCATTATTTATGGCATTGGTAGAAATGTGTGCCCCATTGTTGGTGTCATTGAAATGAATTGTGCCCCACTGTTGGTATCATTGGAAGGAATTGTGGCCCATTGTGGGTGTCATTGGAAAGAACTGTGGCCCATTGTTGGTGGCATTGGGAGGAACTGTGCCCCATTGTTGGTGTCATTGAAAGGAATTGTTCTCCATTTGTGTCATTGGGAGGGGTTGTACCCTTCATTGGCGTCAGTGAATAAAATAGTGCCCCAAGGGCCAGACAAAAGCAAGCAAAGGACCACATCCGGCCCCCAGGCCGCAGTTTGGAGAACAGTGGTTTAAAAAAACAGGGGTTTAGGACAAGATACTGAACTAGAAAACCATCCACTTAACTTGCATGAAAGTCTCTACAGAAATGTTGTCTAACTTTAGGTATTCAGCTGACACGCTATAGCTTCTTGAGAATATCACCTACAGTGCCTTGTAAAAGTATTCACCCCCCTTGGATTTTTACCTATTTTGTTACATTACAGCCTTTAGTTTAGTTCAATGTTTTTTTCATCTGAATTATATGTGATGGATCAGAACACAATAGTCTAAGTTGGTGAAGCAAAATTAGAAAAATATATACATAAAACTATTTTTCAGAAATAAAAAACTGATAATTGGCATGTGCGTATGTATTCACCCCCTTTGTTATGAAGCCCATAAAAAGCTCTGGTGCAACCAATTACCTTCAGAAGTCACATAATTAGTGAAATGATGTCCACCTGTGTGCAATCTAAGTGTCACATGATCTGTCATTACATATACACACCTTTTTGAAAGGTCCCAGGGGCTGCAACACCTAAGCAAGAGGCACCACTAACCAAACACTGCCATGAAGACCAAGGAACTCTCCAAACAAGTAAGGGATAATGTTGTTGAGAAGTACAAGTCAGGGTTAGGTTATAAAAAAATATCCAAATCTTTGATGATCCCTAGGAGCACCATCAAATCTATCATAACCAAATGGAAAGAACATGGCACAACAGCAAACCTGCCAAGAGATGGGCGCACACCAAAACTCACAGACCGGGCAAGGAGGGCATTAATCAGAGAGGCAGCACAGAGACCTAAGGTAACCCTGGAGGAGCTGCAGAGTTCCACAGCAGAGACCAGTATCTGTACATAGGACGACAATAAGCCGTAGACTCTATAGAGTTGGGCTTTATGGCAGAGTGGCCAGAAGAAAGCCATTTATATCAGCAAAAAACAAAATGGCACGTTTAGAGTTTGCGAAAAGGCATGTGGGAGACTCCCAAAATGTATGGAGGAAGGTGCTCTGGTCTGATGAGACTAAAATTTTACTTTTTGGCCATCAAAGAGAACGCTATGTCTGGCGCAAACCCAACACATCAGATCACCCAAAGAACACTATCCCCACAGAGAAACATGGTGGTGGCAGCATCATGCTGTGGGGATGTTTTTCAGCAGTCGGGACTGGGAAACTGGTCAGAGTTGAGGGAAAGATGGATGGTGCTAAATACAGGGATGTTCTTGAGCAAAACCTGAACCACTCTGTGTGTGATTTGAGGCTAGGCCGGAGGTTCACCTTCAAGCAGGACAATGATCCCAAACACACTGCTAAAGCAACACTTGAGTGGTTTAAGGGGAAACATGTAAATGTGTTGGAATGGCCTAGTCAAAGCCCAGACCTCAATCCAATAGAAAATCTGTGGCCAGACTTAAAGATTGCTGTTTACAAGCGCAAACCACCCAACTTGAAGGAGCTAGAGCAGTTTTGCAAGGTGGAATGGGCAAAAATCCCAGTGGTAAGATGTGGCCAGCTCATAGAGACTTATCCAAAGCGACTTGGAGCTGTGATAGCCGCAAAAGGTGGCTCTACAAAGTATTGACTTTAGGGGGGTGAATAGTTATGCACATTGACTTTTTCTGGTATTTTGTCCTATTTGTTGTTTGCTTCACAATAAAAAATAAAAAAAATCTTCAAAGTTGTGGGAATGTTCTGTAAATTAAATAAGGCAAATCCTCAAACAATCCATGTTAACTTCCAGGTTGTGAGGCAACAAAACACGAAAAATGCCCAAGGGGATGAATACTTTTGCAAGGCACTGTATCTTTTTAAGTAAATTGAATACTCCAGCCCACTACAGGTTGCATACACATACAGAACAGTGAGTTTTTCTTCCTGAAAGCTGTGGCTGTGGAAAACAACCCCGTGTTGATGGCTTGTTAGTATACCCAAGCCTGCCTAAGATTTTATACCTTAAGGTTGTCCTGAGTGGGAGAACAACTACTTTCAGTAAAGGTTTAGTTCCAGGGTCCAGGGTGATATATAAACTATATCTTCTAAATAGCATTCTTCCTTCCTTACCAAACTAGACTCCTTTCTTGCCCAATGATGTAATGTTCACATTACTATAGCTATTATAAATAGTAAAATGTCATGTTCATCAGCAATTGTTCAGCCAATACCTAATGTCCAAAAGGCAAAGCACCCAACACCCACAGTTCACTCTCAGTATAGTATGGCTCCATTCCTTTATTTCAGACTGAAGAACATATGTTTAATCCAACAGCCAGACACCAGCTTGTGAACACCTTCCCCAGCTGGTGTCCAGTACTCAGTGCTAGATAGGCTCAATGCATGTATGGCAGTGTTAGGCTTTTGTCGTTATTATTAATGAATAGTTTGTAGCTTTTTAAGGTAGGGAATTCCAGATAATTCCAGTATAAATGCAGATATAAGCTTTGTTTAAATTTATTACAAATTCTATACAATCTGAACAATGCAACAGAGATCATGACAGCCAAAAAAAAAATTCAACTACATATGCTACAAAGTGTTAAGAAGAACCAGATGTTGAGTAGACCACCCTTGTTAATACCATGGACAGCTGCTTTTAATTGGAGTTAGAAGAATGTCATGGTGTATTTCCATATTTTTCTAATAAAGCAACTAGTGGGCGGTAAAAGTTGTTCTAGAACATGAATGACTCATTGAGAAATTCTTTTGTATACGAATGCAATATGGGAATTCAGTAATATTTTAGTTGATGCCAACTTTAATTAGCAATGAATTAAGTAAACAATAATACTGTTTAATATTGTGAAATTCAATACAATAATATAATATAAAATGCAGTATGCTACAGAAAGTGAAAAGTAATTTTGTGTTCTTTAGTTGATACACATCTAAGTAAGATATACTATAGCAACGTGATACAAAAAGCATGTAAACATTTAAAGACACCCCATGAAAATTAAAGTTGTGTTGGCAATCCTAATGAAATGCATAAAATGCTTGTAGCCTACACGAACCTGAAATGTTGGCAGGAAGTTCTGAAGTTGGTCATCTAGTACTTTTCCAACAGTAAGTACAAAACATATAGAAACTTCTTCACAACAGAGCAATATAACCAGGTATGATCGCCAAAGTTGTCAGTGGTTTGGTGTAATGGCATTACGGACCTGTATCCTTGTTAGGGTGTCTTTAATACATATTCTCAATTCTGGTTATGCTTGTGGACAATGGCAACCAGCACATTCCCTACCACTCAGCAAACAGCTTCCAAACAAATGACTGGATGGCATAGATTTAAAAAAATGTATGTTTCAATTGCACAACCATGACAGGCACCTCTATGACGTGTAGTCCAACACTTAAATCAGAACTCTGGGGGAAAAAAAAATTCCCCATGCGGTGGGGCTGTGCCCAGGGGGCAACCGAAAGGTTATACTTACCTGAAATGTCGATCCTCCAAAAAATAGCACTCCCCCACATTCAGCAGTGGACTGTCTCTGCCGTCCTCAGGTCCAGAGCCAGTCTATGGGCATGATGACGTCAGGAACAGTCCATTCAAAAGTCTGCTAGCATGCGGGGGGCGAAGCGGCAGGGGCCGTTTTTGCACTCGGAGGATCGGTGGATTAGATGAGTATATTCCAGCCCTCTCATCTCTCATTCCCTAGACAAAAATGAGCAGTTAACCCATGCAGTGAAAATTTTTTCTCAGAGTTCTGCTTTAAAGTCGATGTAAACCCTAACAATAAATTTCACATATTTGCTATTTAAGGTAAAAAATGTTTAGGTGTCACCATCCCCCCTCACCCCCCCCCCCCCCTTTTACTTACCTGAGCCCTCATTCGATCCAGTGCTGTGCACGTCTACAGCTCTTCTCTCCCTTCACCTCCAGGTCTCATTGACTTTGCTGGAGCACCAGGAGCCATTGGCTCCCAGCGCTGTCAATCAAAGCCAGTGACGAGGGAGCGGGGGGGGGGGGGGGGCAGGGCCGAGTCCCGCTGTCTGTGTCAATGGATGCAGCAGTGGAGCTTGGGTGCGAGCACGCACAAGAGCACTAGACAGAGGGGAGGGACCAGGAGCGCTGGTGGGGGACCCAAAAAGAAGAGGATCGCGGCCACTCTTACAGAGCAGGTAAGTATAGAAAAAAAAGCGAGTGAACTTTCTGTACACTTGTGGTTGTGCTAACTGTGATCAATTAGCATTGTTCATAGATACCTCTGTGGACTTCAAAACACCTCCCATCTATGTTATAGAGATGAGGAGATTGGGGAGATTGGTGCTCTGTAGACTTGATATACTTCCTGACCTAGGATGACAGCGCTGCTTGTCTGTAACATAATACAATGAGTGAGTACTGTCACTCTAGTACAGAAGGTGTGTTATTGGGAGGACCATCAGGTAAAAAAAAAAAAGTAAAAGTCTGCAAAAAGAAAACGAATACAGCAACCACATCTGAGGACTTACCAATGCAGTGTAATGCAGAGCACATATGTGAAAAGTCTCATTGGACTTATTCATAATTTTAATTCACAAGAAGCTTACATTGTATTTATCCTTATACTCCCACTGGTGCATGCAGGCACAGGAAAATGCAGTGTCACTCAACCCATTGTATATCGCTGCTTTATTCAACATTCAGTATGGCCACTACCAATGTCCACTGCCAGAAGAAAAAGATGGAACTGTGATGTCACAAGACAGCTGAAAAAAATGGTAGGGGGGTGCTCCCATGGGGAAAATGGGAGTTGGGGGGGGGGGGGGCTGGGCTTAGAGTTGGGCATAAAAGAGTTTGTTTATTGTCACATATCACAGGTGCCCAGTAGGCGCAGGGGATCCAAGTTTCATATTAGATGAACAACATGAATATTGCACAAGATGCACAATAGATCATTAATCTTGTAATTCAAATATATTAAAAAACTAATTCTGCCCATATTGTTCTCAGTGTCACTCTGTAAGCAATCATGCACATTTTACAATGAATTTGTGCTCTGTCTGCAAATGTCAGGAATGCGTGCGTTTCCTGTTTTCTCCCTTTTTTGACAGGATCTCTTCAGTCTGAGAAAATACAGCTTTTACAGACATCTGGCCTTTTTGGGCTGCATGTTAGGCTGGGGCCTGTATGTGAAGTTTGGCTATCTTTAGCTTGGTCTCCCAAGACAACAAAGCAGGTTCATGTACAAGCAGTCTTATTAGCTCGTCCTGGTGATTGTCTCAGGAAATGTAAACAGTTTGAAGCTTTTATGTTTATTTATAAAATGTAATTAAAGCCAAACTCAGTTTACATCCTCTCCCATATGACAGGAGAAATCATATGACATTTTACTGGATGTCCGATTCCTTTGCTTTGGTACAAGGATGATTACAGTGTTCTTTTTGCTTTTGTTTGTAAATGTAAATAAATTGTCAGCGGAAATATTCAGAAAAAAAAACACCACGTTTCAAAGCAGGATTTCTCTTCACATGGGAAGCAAAATGTAGAATTTCTTTTTTAGCTATCTGTAACTGCAGACTGGGCCTTCTGACCTGCCTCAGAAATGGTGACCTGGGTTGAAACATACAGTAGCTTATCAAAAGTATTGGGACGCCTGCCTTTACGTGCACATGAACTTTAATGGCATCCCAGTCGGTTCAATATTGAGTTGGCCCACTCTTTGCAGCTATAACAGCTTCAGCTCTTCTGGAAAGACTGTCCTTAAGGCTTAGAAGTGTGTCTATGGGAATGTTTGACCATTCTTCCAGAAGCGCATTTGTGAGGTAAGGCACTGATGTTGGATACAGCCTGACCCGACAGAACACAATTTGGATGAATTAGAGCGAAGACTGCGAGCCAGGCTTTCTCGTCCAACATCAGTGCCTGACCCCATAAATGTGCTTCTGGAAGAATGGTAAAACATTCCCAGAGACACACTCCTAAACCTTGTGGACAGCCTTCCCAGAAGAGTTAAAGCTGCAAAGGGTGAGCCAACTCAATATTGACCCATATGGACTAAGACTGAGATGCCATTAAAGTTTATATGCATGTAAAGGCAGGTGTCCCAATACTTTTGGCAATATAGTGTATGACTAAATGAGACCCCCATACTTACATAGTAGGTAAGGTTGAATAAAGACAACAGTCCATTAAGTCCAACCTGTGTAGGTGTACATGTGTCAATGTTGACAATCATTTCCCATATCCCTGTATGTTGTGTTCTTTAAGATGCATGTCCAAAAGTCTTTTAAAAATATCCATACTCCCTGCTGACACCACCACTTGTAAAAGAGAGTTCCACATTCTTACCGTACTGACAGTGAAAAAACCCCTGCACTGCTTAAGATTAAACTGCTTCTCTTCCAATATCATTGTGTGGCCCCTTGTCCTCTTACACCCTCTGAGATTGAATAGCTTTTTTCGTATGCTGGGGCCACCATTGAGGTATTTGTAAATCACTATCATGTCCCCTCTCAAGAGTCTTTTCTCTAGTGAGAATAAATTTAGAGCTTGAAGTCGCTCCTCGTATTTGAGGTTCTCCATCCTCCTTGTTAATTTAGTTACCTTTCTTTGGACTCTCTCCAGCTCCAGCACATTCCTTCTGAGGACTGGTGACCAGAACTGGACGGAAAACTCCAGATGTGGCCTAACCAGAGTTTTATAAATTGGCAGGATTATAGTTTTATGTCTGGAGTATATCCTCTTTTTTCTACATGCTAATATTCTGCCCGCTTTCGTAGCTGCAGCTTGACATTGCATGCTATTGCTCAGTCTATCTTCCACTAAGACCCCCAGATCTTTCTCCTTTCTTGATTCCCCCAGAGGTTCTCCCCCTAGTGAGTAGTTTGCGTTTATGTTCTTAGCCCCAATGTTACCTTATATTCTTAGCCTTATGTTCTTACTTAAAAAGTCTTTGCTAGAGCCCACCAATCCCAACAATCTAAGATCCAACATCTTGCTCCTGTGCCCCTCCAAACTCCTAGAATGGCTAGTCTACAACCATATGAGCTACCATCCCACTGACCCCTTTCAGTCTGGATTTTGCCTGAAATACTACATAGGAACAGCTCTCCTAAAACTCAATAATGTCTTACTAACTGCTAAAACCAATGGTCACTACTCTGTTCTCTTAAGCTGGCAAAACATGGATTGAAATTTGGTCGGTAACTTCTGCTGACGGGTCACCTTAAACACCTTTCCAGACTCTGGTAGGTTACACTCTCATGGAAAAGGTGGTTTTGAGGCTTCTGTTTGGCAAAGAAGGAGCGGTGGAGAAGAGGGCCGCCTAAGTGATGCATTTAAAAAAAAAATCAGTCCTCGGCGCCCAGGGCTGTCAGCTTCAAAATACCATCGGCAGAGTCTGCATCATATGATGGAAGATTATCTAAGGGCAAAAACATACATGGAGAGCTTTCCAGTAGATGATCCACTGGGTTACTGGGCCATGAGCATAGACCACTGGCCAGAACTTACCCAGTATGTAATTGAGCTGCTTGGTTATCCTGGATTTCTGAACAGGCATTCAGTGCTGCCGGAGGTTTTGTGACAGATAAAAAAGCGTGTCTGTCCACAAACTTTGTTGACTGGCTGATATTTGTCAAAATCAATCAGTCCTAGATTGCCAGCAGCTATCAAGCCCCTGATGCCGACTAAGTCGCTGACTAAGTGTTTTTGGGATCTGGAATCTCTACAAAACAGTCTAGGCTGCCTAGCTTTGTGTGTGTTGATTTTATCTTGATGCTCGAGTGAGGACACGCTCTCCCTAAGCTCCGCGAGACCCGCGCCTTCACCAGCCTAAACGGCGGCTTCCCTGGGGGGAGGGATACCTGAAAAGGATGCCACCAAAGCGCAAGACTTCCCCACAGTCCCAGTGGACACCCCGGAACCGCTCGGAATCCCTGGATAATTTCTTTGGGGCCCGCGGAGACACGGCAAGTACGGCCAAGATGGCGCCCAGAACACAAGCGGCCAGAGCTGCTTCCTCCATCAGTTCACCACACATGCCTGTATTGACCCTGCCTCCCCCCTCCCCCACAGATATCAGATCCCATATCCTATCTCTCCCCACCAAAGCTGATCTGGGGCAGTTTGCTCACAGAGTGGAGAAGGCCCTGAGACAGGACATTGAAGAATTACAAGCTGACACAGCACACTTAGGGGGCAGAGTGGAAACCCTGGAGGCACAATGGGATGAGACTACTCCTACCTTGCAGGCTCTAACAGACCATTGCAAAATGCAAGATCGCAGGATCGAGGCCCTGCTAGATCAAATGGACGTTTTGAAAATAGAAGCCGCAGAGTCAACATTCGTATTACAGGCCGCCCTGAAGCCACAGGCCCGAGAGACATTATACCCACCCTGCAAGGGGTATTTAAGCAAATACTAGGTCGTCAGGCTCCTGAGTACATTGAAATTGATCGAGCCCACAGAGCCTTGCGGCCTCCCTCGGAGCACCCGGACAAGCCGAGAGACATTATCTGCAAGTTGCATAAGTACTCGCTTAAGGAACGCGTCCTGAATCAAGTCAGAGGACTCAAACATGTGGATTTTGATGGAGCCAAAGTAACTTTCTTTCCGGACCTTTCTAGACGCACGTTGATGCAGCGTTGTGCGCTTAAATCACTGCTGGCAGCCTTGCAAGACGCTCAACTGTCCTACAGATGGGGCTTTTGGTTTAGCCTTTCTGTGACTAAAGATGGCAAACAATCTACCCTGCAGAACAAGGCTGATTTGCCCCATTTTCTAGAGTCCCTTGGACTGCCTCAGGTGGACATTCCAGACTGGAGGGCATCCCTGGACATACCCCTTCCTGCACATCCTGAACCGTGGCAATCAAGCCGCCGCAGACGCCGACGTGGACCCAGGAGAGGTCCCCCTAGACATACGCCACTCCCTCAATCTCCACAAGAGGAGACCTGAATAACTGTCTTCTTTCCCACAGGCTCTGGAAATGCTTATAGTCATTCTCTGATCCCCCATCCCCCTAGCAGCTGCTGTATTATTATTTTTCTGCTCATGTTTAGGAGTAGATTAAGCATTTAACATTGGCCGCGGGTCCTCTAGCAGACTCGCTCCTGGTGCCTTCCACTTTCCCCCAATAGGACAACTCATTGGAGTTATGCTCCCTTTTTTGGGAACTGCCTCTGCTCCCTGGCCTCCGCCATCTCCCCATTGCGGGGGGCGGAGTCTCCCTACCAGTGGAGAAGTTACACTATGCTGTGCCTGCCGGGCCTTTTGTTCTCTTGTTCTTCTTTTCTGTTTTTGTTCTATGGTTTTTGCATCTGCTACAACTATGGTTTGTCTTTTAGGCTCATATCCCGGCTCAATGTGTTCACTGTTCTCCTTGCGGTGTGCTTGGATGTGCTGTGGATCCCCTCTCCTCCATACCACAATCAGGTGGCTCCAAAGTGTGATCTACTACCATGGCAGCCTTGAAGGTCGTATCCTATAACGTGCGTGGTCTGGGATCCCCCTTCGAAACACAGTAAGTTGTGGCTTGAGATAAAACGTCTGGGGGCACATGTTGTTTTCTTGCAGGAAACGCACTTTCACACTGACTCGGTCCCCCGCCTCCTTACACATTTGTACACTTCATGGTATCTTAGCAATTCTCTGGGGGTCGCTTTGTGTTTGTTAAGGGTATCATTTACTTTAAGCATCATTAAAATCACTGCGCCTTTAAAAAAAAAAATCTTTTTAAAAAAATGTTTTGCATTTGACATGTCCCCCATGGCAGTACCCAGGCCCCCATACCCGTTTTATGGCCAATAACTTGTATATAAGCCTTCAAAATGGGGACTGATTTTTCAAGTTTAGGTCCCATAGACTTTATTAGGGTTTGCGGTTCTGGTCTGAAATTTTGCGATGTTCGAGAGTTTTGCCCGGAACCGAACCAGGGGGTGTTCGGCCCAACTCTAGTGGTGATGGGGCTATAAATGGAGATGAAAGCGGCATCAGCAGCAGCACCCTTTATAATGAAGCAAGCAACTCCTTAGACATAGAAAAGGAAAGCACAGAGGGGTGCCAGATTAAGTGCAGCATTGTTCGTATAAAGATTTATTAAAATCAAAACAAGGGGCAACTCACATATTAAAAGATCAAACAAGTATGTAAAGATTCCTATTCACCAGTCTTTATATAGTTACATAGTTGGTAAGTTTGAAAAAAGACACAAGTCCATCAAGTCCAACCTGTGTATGTGCGCTTTTATGTCAATATTACTTTGTATATCCCTGTATGTTGTGGTTGTTTAGGTGCCTCTCTAATACTTTTTTGAAATTGTCTATGCTCTCTGCTGAAACCACTGCTTGTGGAAGAGAACTCTCCCGGGCAGTCCTGGATGGAAAACGGCATCAGAGCAGTGGCGCTGTATAGATGGGTGGCAGCAGGAAGTGGCCGTTCACCATTGTGAACCAGTGTGGAACGCAAGCTGGCGCCAAACTGGACGTGACATCACTCGGGAGGTCGTGCTGATGTAAACAGGCGGTAACGCATTTCCCCCCTATTACTTCTTTTATACCAGTAGATGTCTGATGGATAGCTTCATTCAACCCACTTCCTCTGAACCCAGGCTGTCACTGACTGGTCCCCAGCATGCGACTGGACAGTGAAGGAAAGAAAACAGTTATGAGCTAATTTTTTTTGTCACTCTGCTTACTCTTCCTATCAGCATGCTTCTCCTCAGCTCATGAACTGATGGGCCCTTTGTGCGGCTTTGTCCTCTTACATTCCAGCTCTGTTATACAGGGATTGCAAGAGCCTGATACCAGGTCTTATTCAGGTAGTTAAACTGTTACATTTAAAAAATACATTTAACCGCTTGCCGACCGCCGCATGTACTTTTACATCGCGCACTCCCTCCGCGAGCTCCGTGAGTAAGATTGCGGGTCCTACAAGCTCGTTGTCCGCGGGGACACGATCGTCTCACGGAGAGGAAGAACGGAGAGATGCTAATGTAAACAAGCATTTGATACTAGTGATACTGTCACTGATCATAGCTCCCTGTGATCGGGAGCTATGATCGGTGATGTGTCACACACAGCCCCTCCCCCCCACAGTTAGAACACATCCCTAGGACACACTTAACCCCTCCCTAGCCCCTTAATGGTTAACCCCTTCATTGCCAGTGTAATTTTTACAATAATCAGTGCAATTTTATAGCACTGATCGCTGTAAAAATGACAATGGTCCCAAATATGTGTCAAAATTGTCCGTTGTGTCCACCCTAATGTCGCAGTCACAATAAAAATCACAGATCGCCGCCATTACTAGTAAAAAAAAAAAATTATTATTAAAATTGCCATAAAACTGTCCCGTATTTTGTAGACGCTATAACTTTTGCGCAAACCAAATAAATAAGCGCTTATTGCGATTTTTTTTTTTACCAAAAATATGTTGAAGAATACGTATCGGCCTAAACTGAGGAAAAAAAATGTTTTTTTATATATTTTTGGGGATATTTATTATAGCAAAATAATGTTAAAAAAAAATAAAAAATAATACGTTTTTTTCAAAATTGTCGCTCCATTTGTTTATAGCGCAATAAAATAAAAACAGCAGAGGTGATCAAATACCACCAAAAGAAAGCTCTATTTGTGGGAAAAAAGGATGTCAGTTTTGTTTTGGAGCCACGTCGTACGGCCGCGCAGTTGTCAGTTAAAGCGATGCAGTGCCGAATCTCAAAAAGTGCTTTGGTCTTTGGCCAGCAAAATGGTCCGGGGCTTAAGTGGTTTATCAGTGGCAGTTTGTCCAATAGGGGCACAGGGGGGCACCCCCCATCCATGCGTCCGGCCCCCTAAACTACATGCAGTGCACCGGACGCATTGATTCCAATCTGTTTTTTTTTTTCAAGAACGTGATTAGAGCCAGAGGCACTAATAGGCTTAAAAAAGGGTGGGCTCAGGGCACAGAGCACTGTGCCCTGATCCCATCCAGTTGTGTGACAATAGCAAATAAATATTCGCTATTGTCACACTAGGTCTCCTCCCGGCCAATTAGGAAGCGGGTCTGAGACCCCTTTCCGATTGGCTGAAAGCAGAAGCGTTCCAATTGGCCTAGGAGGAGGAGGGAGGAGACGCACGGCAGAAGCCGTCGTGATGCCTGCAGAGGAGAGCAGGGGAAGGGGAAGCCGTCACCCGTGATGCTGAGGAGGAGAGCAGGGGAAGGGGAAGCCATCACCCGGGTGAAGCATTGCCCGCCATAGATGGGGTCCTGATGACCCAACCAACCAACCGGACCAACAGCCGCCACTGCATTAAAGTATGTTTTAATGATTACAGAGCTGCAATAAAATGTGTCTTTTATATGTACTGTATGCCTAAAGTTTAGTCTGTATGTCATACGAACCTGACAGCAGGGGGGGTTCACACAGAACCTGATAGCTGCAAAGGAAAGCACAGAGGGGCATTGTTAGTATAAAGATTTATTAAAATCAAGACAAAGGGTAACTCACATTTTCAAAGGTTAAACAAGCATGTAAATATTCCTATGGCCTTTGAACTCTCCCAGGCAGTCCTGGATGAAAAAGGGCACCAGAGCAGTGGAGCTGTATAGATGGATGGCAGCAGGAAGCGGCCGCTCACCACGTGAACCACCGTGGAATGCAAGCTGGCCCTGGACCAGATGTGATGTCACCCGGGAGGCCGTGCTGAGTGATATCTAATATAGGTAAAAAGTCCGGGCCTAGGACATAGTTTAGTAATCAAAGAACTAGAAAAAACACATATGTGAGAGTACCCAGGCTGCACAACCCAAGAAAAGGATACAAAAGATCTAGAATTTCCCCAAGGGGTTTTTTAGACAGCAAAACATTAAGTAATAATGTAGGAATGGGGCAGATCAAAAATTCAAGAGAGATCCAAATATGCAATAGGTTTATTATAAAATACAAACTCTGGTTCACGTTTAACAAACAACAACATATACATCACTCATGGCCAAAAGGCCCCCAGGAGAACATATATCAGGTTACGTATACAAATTTATTATCCACACGAATACCCCAATGCATTTCGACCCAATCTGGTCTTCTTCAGGGGGATTTAGATTCTAGGGAAATATATCAAAATAAAATTGACTTAAAACTTTGGTCAATATACATAGCATTTTTACAACATTTTAAATTATGCAGAAAAAAGTCTCATCATATTTATGGAGGTATATTTACCATTAAGTAGATGATAAAAAGAGGATGCATCACACAAACCAGGTTGTTAAAAATATTCAAGTTCAAAGATCCCAATGACCACGCATACCCACTCCGCACCCTCCAGGCGGATCCATAGTCCATCAGACTTGCAAGGGGCCACACACTTGGAACAGGAGGAGAGGACGGGGGGCAAGGCACCTGCAATTAGGTATTGAAAGACCTTAAATATTGGGTATTCTATAAATATCTAGTGCAGTTAAGCGACTTCAGACTGGCTCATACTACAGCAAAATGTTAATTCATATTGATTGGACCTATTAATTCTATAGTATGCGTAGTCATTGGGATCTTTGAACTTGAATGTTTTTAACAACCTGGTTTGTGTGATGCAGACTCATTTCATGATCTACTTAATGGTAAATATACCTCCATAAATATGATGAGACTTTTTTCTGCATAATTTAAAATGTTGTAAAAATGCTATGTATATTGACCAAAGTTTTAAGTCAATTTTGTTTTGATATATTTCCCTAGAATCTAAATCGCCCTGAAGAAGACCAGATTGGGTCGAAATGCATTGGGGTATTCGTGTGGATAATAAATTTGTATACGTAACCTGATATATGTTCTCTTGGGGGCCTTTTGGCCATGAGTGATGTATATGTTGTTGTTTGTTAAACGTGAACCAGAGTTTGTATTTTATAATAAACCTATTGCATATTTGAATCTCTCTTGAATTTTTGATCTGCTCCATTCCTACATTATTACTTAATGTCTTGCTGCCTAAAAACCCCTTGGGGAAATTCTCGATTTTTTGTATAGTTTAGTAATCATTGTAAAGGGGAATTCTGACTCACCACTGCTGAATTAACGGTGTGAGTACACTAATAGTACACGTAAATGCCTAGCCTAACCGGCATGACAAGAGACAATGCAATTAAAAAGACAAAATGACAAATGTGACATCAAAACAGCTGTATACAATATTGATATATACAGCATCTCACAAAAGTTAGTACACCCCTTACATTTTTGTAAATATTTTATCATATCTTTTTTTGTGACAACACTGAAGAAATGACACTTTGCTACAATGTAAAGTAGTGAGTGTACAGCTCATATAACAGTGTAAATTTGCTGTCCTCTCAAAATAACTCAACACACAGCCATTATTGTCTAAACCACTTTCAACAAAAGTAAGTACACCCCTACGTGAAAATGTCCAAATTAGGCCCAATTAGCCATTTTCCCTACCCGGTGTCATGTGACGCGTAAGTGTTACAAGGTCTCAGGTGTGAATGGGAAGCAGGTGTGTTAACTATGGTGTTATCACTCTCACTCTCTCATACTGGTCACTGGAAGTTCAACATGGCACCTCATGGCAAAGAACTCTCTGAGGATCTGAAAAAAGAATTGTTGCTCTACATAAAGATTGCCTAGGCTATAAGAAGATTGCCAAGACCCTGAAACTGAGCTGCAGCCTGATGGCCAAGACCATAAAGTGGTTTAACAGGACAGGTTCCACTCAGAACAGGCCTTGCCATGGTCGACCAAAGAAGTTGAGTGCACGTGCTCAGCATCATATCCAGAGGTTCTCTTTGGGAAATAAACATATGAGTCCTGCCAGCATTGCTGCAAAGGTTGAAGGGGTGGGGGTCAGCCTGTCAGTGCTCAGGCCATACTCCACACACTTCATCAAATTGGTCTGCATGGCTGTCGTCCCAGAAGGAAGCCTCTTCTAAAGATGCTGTACAAGAAAGCCCGCAAACAGTTTGCTGAAGACAAGCAGACTAAGGACATGGATTACTGGAACCATGTCCTGTGGTCTGATGAGACCAAGATAAACTTATTTTGTTCAGATGGTGTCAAGCGTGTGTGGCTGCAACCAGCTGAGGAGTACAAAGACAAGTGTGTCTTGCCTACAGTCAAGCATGGTGGTGGGAGTGTCATGGTCTGGGGCTGCATAAGTGCTGCCAGCACTGGGGAGCTACAGTTTATTGAGGGAACTATGAATGCCAACATGTACTGTGACATATTGAAGCAGAGCATGATCTCCTACCTTTGGAGACTGGTCCACAGTGCTGTATTCCAACATGATAACGACCCCAAACACACCTCCAAGATGACCACTGCCTTGCTAAAGAAACTGACGGTAAAGGTGATGGACTGGCCAAGCATGTCTCCAGACCTAAACCCTATTGAGCATCTGTAGGGCATCCTCAAACGGAAGGCGGAGGTGCGCAAGATCTCTAACATCCACCGGCTCCATGATGTCGTCATGGAGGAGTAGAAGAGGACTCCAGTGGCACCCTGTGAAGCTCTGATGAACTCCATGCCCAAGAGGGTTAAGGCAGTGCTGGAAAATAATGGTGGCTACACAAAATATTGATACTTTGGGCCCAATTTGGACATTTTCACTTAGGGGTGTGCTCACTTTTTTTGCCAGCAGTTTAGACATTAGTGGCTGTATGTTGAGTTATTTTGAGGGGGCCGCTTCCTACTACCATCCATTTATACAGCTCCACTGCAGTGCCTTTTTTTATCCAGGGCTGCCTGGGAGAGTTCCAAGGCCATAGGAATCTTTTTTATTTTTAGCTTTGGATAGAGTGGAAATGGATTAGAACACCTATTAGGTTTTTTGCTATCTGTGCCCCCCCCCCCCCCCCCCATTAGGGAGATTCACCCTCTCTATTCATCCTGTTTACCATTATCATCGAAATTGAAAGTAAAAGAAAATGGCACCCCTGGTTTATGAGCTGATGAAGAGCATGCTGATAGGAAGAGAAAGCAGAGTGACAAAAAAAATAGCTCATCACTGTTTTTTCTCCTTCACTTTCGAGTCACATGCTGGAGACCAGTCAATGATAGCCTGGATTCAGAGGACGTGGGTTGAATGAAGCTTGCCATCAGACATCCACTGGTATAAAAGAAGTTATATGGAGGACAGCTCTAGATTGAAGGTGGCTATTGGAACAAAAGTTGTTTTTTTAATGTTTATTTTACCAGGCTATTATATTTTCTTGTAATTTTTGGATGAAGTTCTGCTTTCAAGCAATAATCAGGCAACTAATATGTTCCAGGCAACTAATATGTTCAGAAGGAAGTTAGCAATGACAGTCTGCTGTTTATCTCTCTTTGCTTTAAATCATTGATATACTGCTGATATATACATTTGAATGTGTCTTTTTTCATAATGCAAACACACACCTGGGCAAGTTCCATGTACAGTAGGTGTGTTTCTGAACAACTGGAAACCTATCTGGGGAGGAAGAGCCTCTACACACTTAGTATACACAGCAGCGTATTAAAGTGCTTGTAAAGGAAAATTATTATTTTTTTAACCTTAAAGCGTTAAAATGTATTAAGGTAAAAAACCTTTTGTTTGCAGGTCCCCCCACCTCTGCGCCCCTTATACTTACCTGAATCCGATCTTGATCCAGCGTTGTGCATGAGAGCAGCAGCTCTCCCTCTCACATTGCTGTCAATTAAATCCTGTAACAAGGGAGCTGGGGGGTGGGTGGGGCAGACTGAGTCGACCTGCACTGTCTGTGTCAATAGACGCAGACAGTGTGACTAGGGTTCGAGCCCTTAGGTATGCATCTACAGGAGGCAGCTTCCTATGGTGGCACACCGAGAAGAGGAGGGACCAGGGCTGCTCAGAGCAAGTAAGTATAACACATTTAGAGTTTACAATCACTTAAAAGTAACATTAAACCCTTAGCATTTTAAAGTTTAACAAATAGAGCACAATAAAAAAAAATTCCCCAGTAAGCTATTAGTGAAAATTCTTACCCCAGCTCTTGCTGTTTACAACTTTCAAAGCAGCAGGCTCCTGCTCAACCAGGAAAGAGTGAACAGTGGACACTGCAATCTAGAGCCAATCTGCTAGCTTGGAGATTGGAGAGGGGGGGGAGCAGGGAAGTGCATTGCCATCCTAGGCTACGGGACTGTGTGTTTCTATTGATGCACATAGTGTAGGCAAACACAACCCTAGTCCTGGCAGGCAATGAGTGGCTCCATAGGATACTGCAAGAGAAAGGAGCCACCATGAAAAAAGAAACTTGGGGCAGCAGGGATGGCAGCGGCTTGTGGGCAGGGCCAGTTGCAAGCTGCTCTCTTGGTGACCCCTACGGTGGCTTCAGGGGAACAAAGTTCCTCTCATCCTCCATTCCCTCTGTACAGTGGCCAGCAACACAGCACCACCTACAGAGGGGAGGATAAATTGCACTTCCCTACAAGCTTAAACTGAAACATACACAAAGATTAAAAGATAAAAAAGCTGCATATTCAGTAAATGATTAAATCAGCTGCAGAAAGTGCTTAAAACGGAGGGTTTAATATCACTTTAAATATAACCTTACAAAAAACAGAATGCAACAATATACACAATATACAGATTTTTACATAATTATTACCCAGACAGAATATAATTAATATTTAGTGAAAGCACATATAGTTTTACTGTAAAAAATTCTATAAAAACATGTACCTATCCTTTTTAATCTATTTATTCCATTAAACTCTATCTTGCACTCCATTTCTTTATCATTGCATGATATATACCACACATGTTCCAGGAAATGAAGCTCTTAGTGGTGTTAATGGATTTCTTTGGTGGAGGTTACGACAAATAGATCTCACACAGTAAACTTGATAGGAATGGATTGTTGGAAGGAGGGGAGAAGGAGAGAGGGGTGGGAAATGAATCAAATGAGAAGAGTAGAGGCAGAAAGGATCTCAGAAGCTCGCTGGCTGAAGGATATCTTCTTCCTCCTTGTATTGATCATCTGTCAGACGCTGTAGAGGAGAGCTCATTCATTACAGATCAAAGGCATTAGCTTGAGGAGTTATTCACTGACTTATGCACTATGCACACATCTGCAATGGAATGTAACCATTAGTGTGATTTCCAAATAACACTGCCTTAGCACAAGCTAAGACAAGATAATAAAGACTGGTGTAACAAGAAACAATAGCTTTCCCAATCACCAAATATACTTTTGAAAATTAAAACAAGCCTGATGATTTCTATATCTCATAATAGAGATCAATGTTGTATAACTAGAACCCAAAGCAGGTTAACCAAATAGGAACTTTAATTGTTGACTTGGTTTTTGAAAAATCAGGCTTCAGAGCTGTCATCTTCATCTTGGCTTTACTAACTATCCTGGAACCGGCATTTTTCCTGTTAAAGCGAGTTCCAGTCATAAAACAAATGTTACGTTATTCAGCCGCATTAAATATAAAGAACAACCTTTGGAAAAAAAAAATGTGTTTTACTCACCTTTTCAGGTCTGTTGCTAGGGGGTCCCTCATAATCTGCCTCTTCCTCTTCAAGGCGCCTGACATCATTTTCCTCGGCGCCAGTGCTCGCTAGTGCTCCTGGGAGATGTCTGGTATAATTTCCCAGGAGCCACTGGGCAGCGCCAAGGGCTGTAATCGACGCTACGGCCGCCGTTGAATCGTGCATGCACGAGATCGAGAGATGCATGCTGGTTACCCAGCATGCACCTCTACAAAGATATTCCAGGAAGCGATATTGATGTGGGTTTCACATGCCCACATTAAGGATGGAAATGGCCACAAACCAAGGAATACAATATTACAGTAAGGAATTTATATATTTGAAAAACATATCTAGATCATTGTATATTATTATTTTAATTACAGTAGCAATAATACTAGGATCCAAAAAAAAACTCCGCTTTATGTCTGATCGCTGTTGTTTTGTGTTAATGCTACCTTCCCCTTATTCCTCCATAGTCCAAAACATTAAAGAGGAGCTCCAGTCTCCCCCCCCCAAAAAAAATAAATACAAATACTGTAGCTGCTAACCTTTAATATAAGGACACTTACCTGTCCAGGAATCCAAGTCGATTCTTCGGGTGCAGGTATCGGCATCTTCAGTAAGGGAAACCAGCAGTGAAGCCTTCAGGCTTCACAGCAGGTTCCCTATTGCGCATACCTGAGTCATGCTGCGCTTTCTGAATGGTCCGGCCATCTTCTGAGACCTGTGTGTCCCCCAGAAGAGAGCAGGGGGAAGAAAGAGGGGCCAGACATACTCAAAGATCACTGTGGTGATCTTAGCCGGAAGTGGGTGCAGGTATTTATTTTATTTATTTATTTCAGGTACTTATATATAGCGCCATCAATTTACGCAGCGCTTTACATATACATTGTACATTCACATCAGTCCCTACCCTCAAGGTGCTTGCACTCTAAGGTCCCTAACTCACATTCACATATACTAGGGACAATTTAGACAGGATCCAATTAACCTACCAGCATGTCTTTGGAGTGTGGGAGGAAACCGGAGTACTCGGAGGAAACCCACGCAGGCACAGGGAGAACATGCAAACTCCAGGCAGGTAGTTTCATGGTTGGGATTTGAACCAGCGACCCTTCTTACTGCTAGGCGAAAGTGTTATCAACTACACCACTGTGCCACCAGGTACCTGTCAAACCAGGTACAAACTCCCTCCCTTCAAAAGTGCCAAATGTGGCAGTGGAGGGTGCAAACAACCTTTTGGGTGGAGCACTTGACTACCAGCCTGTAATACTCCTTCATTTCAGTGCTGCAGTTTAACTGAAAAATGACGCGCTCATGCAACACTGTACCCATATAAATTTTTTATTATGTCAGATATAGCTTTCTTTTGGTAGTATTTTAAAACCACTGGGTTTGTTTTATTTTTTTACTATATAATGAAACAAATGACCAAAGGTGTTGACAAAAACTATTTTTTTACTTTCTTTTATAAAACATATCAAATAAAAAATTCAGGACACTGCCCCTGTGTTTCTCCTCTCGAATGTATTTTTTTTCTGTTTGCTAGAAGAGAAAAGTATGTAAAAAAAGAGTTGTGTAAAATAAATATAAATAAATAAAGATAAAAAAGATAAAAAATTGATCTAGGTCAAGGTTGGGGTGAAGGTGATACTGTAGGGCACTGGTAGGCAGCACTGATGGGCACTGACACTGATGAGGAGGCACTGATTGGCAGCACTGATAGGCACTGATTGGCAGCACTGGTGGGCACACAATGGCAGAACTGGTAATCAGGACCCTGATTATCAGTGCACATGTCCCTTTTAGAGAAGTCCTTTTTTATCTGCTCTCTTCTCCTCTCCTCATTCGGTCAGTATGAGGAAAGGGAATGCCGATAACCAGCTTCTATTTACATCCATGATCAGTTGTGATTGGACACAGCTGATCATGTGGTAAAGAGCCGCTGATTGGTTCTTTACCTCAACCTGGGATCAGCAGTGTCCTCTGAACACTGTGTTTACAGAGCGCGCCACCTGTGCCCAGAACTAGCCACCGCGCTGTAGCTGTCATTCGGCTCAGTTATATAAGAGCTTTTACAAGCCAAGACGCGTCAGATGGCGGGAGCCTCCCATGGAGGAGGGTCGGTCTCGGCTTTTTTTTTCTTTTTCGTTCCAGGCGGCATGATAGAATAAGATGAATGGGCATGGTGGGACATTTTTTTTTTTTTTAAAAAAGGACTTATCCCAAGCTGTGTTTTGTCGTTTTTAACATTTTGACACTTTTTTTGTGAAATGGTAGGGGTACTTGTACCCCGTTACCATTTCACACAGGGGGGAGGCCGGGATCTGGGGGTCCCCTTGTTAAAGGGTGCTTTCAGATTCTGATAAGCCCCCTGCCCGCAGACCCCCACAACCACCGGGCAAGGGTTGTGGAGATGAGGCCCTTGTCCCCATCAACATGGGGACAAGGTGCTTTGGGGGGCTACCCCAAAGCACCCTCCCATGTTGAGGGCATGTGGCCTGGTACGGTTCAGGAGGGGGGCCACTCTCTCATCCCCCTCTTTTCCTGCGTCCTGCGTGCTCGGATAAGGGACTGGTATGGATTTTGGGGGGGCCCCTACGCCATTTTTTTTTAAATTTGGCGCAGGGTTGCTCTTAATTTCCATATCAGACCCGAAAGGCAATTTTTTTTTTTTAATTTTGGTTCTGGGTTCCCCTTAATATTCATACCAGACCATACCAAAGGGCCTGGTAATGGACTGGGGGGGGGGCTATGCTCTTTTTTTCAATGAGTTTTATCTATATCGCCAAGAGCCAACAATTCATTACAGTCACAATCGGTTTTAAATGACAATTTTTCCTTTAGAAATGTCATTTTGCTGTGATACTGGTCTAAACACGGGAAAAATGCGCCACTTTACAGGCATACTATAGACACCCCCCAGGCACGATATTTAAAAGAGTATTTCATTTTTATTGTTTCACTTTAAGCATTAAAAAAATCACTGCTCCCGAAAAAAACGTCAGTTTTAAAAAAAAAAAATTGCATTTGTACATGTCCCCTGGGGCAGGACCCAGGTCCCAAGCACTTTTTATGACAATAACTTGCATATACGCCTTTAAAATGAGCACTTATTATTCATGTTCGTGTCCCTTAGACTTTAATGGTGTTCGTGTGTTCTGACGAATTTTTTGCCTGTTCGCATGTTCTACTACAAACCGAACAGGAGGGTTTTCGGCTCATCCCTATTTCCAATGCCATTTCTGGCCCAGGCATCCCGATGTGCTTTTCTCTCACTTACCTTATCCACAGGAGGTTTATAATCTTGCCAGTTTATTTGAATTTGAATCTCCTTTAGATCTCCCATCAGCTATGCAGTACAAGGGCCTGTCGGATTCGATACATATTGAATCGGTTGTTCAGGTGGTTCCTCCTATTCCACAGTTCTGGTAAATCTAAAGGAAATTGTACAATCAGATTGCGTAGTGTGTGGCCATCTTTATACAAGTATATAGGAGGGAATAGGCAGAGACACTCAGTTGTCAGGCCTCGTTCACATCTCCATGTAACGAAAACTCTTATTCCCGCATGTGTTTGTTGTTAGTGTTTTGTAGTGTTTTCACTCGGTACGCATAGAGCAGCCCATTCACTAGCCCCAGAGAAGCTCCAGAACTTTTTTGGAGTGGAGCATGGTGCGTTACCACAGTTTTTGGTGCATTTGCCGCACTTGGGGTGCCTTTAACATGTAATGCCAACACGAGCACAACGCACATTTGCAGTGTGTTTGTGAAACACATGGCGAAGCGCACATTTTCTGGAAGATATCATCACAGCCCTTCTGTATCCAGAAGGTGCTGTGGCCCAATTTCCCAATCAAGATGCAGTGAGCCGGCTGCATGAGAGGCATTTTCCAAATGTCCTCCCTGGTACCCCTACCCAAAGAGCACCCCAAAGATGTTGTGTCTGTGGAAAACATGGACATACTGTAGGCGTGAAACCCACTATTTTTGTGCCTCCTGTCCTGGCCAACCTGGTCTCTGCATCGGGGACTGTTTTCTTCACTACCACACACTAGTAGAGTAATAGTATAGGGTATAGCATGGCACAGTTCTAGGGCATACTTTCACACAGGGTCTCAAAAGATGTTAGATGGCCATCGCATTTTTAGAGACCCTGGAATGTTTATAGTTACAATAAAAGTGTAAAAAATAAAGAATAAAACATAAAAAAAAATAAAAATTAAAAAAACAAAAATAATTGTTGTTTTATTGCGTTAATGTTCTGTTCTTACTGTTTTACTGTACTTTATACTATATTTTAATGTTTTATTGTTACTGTGTTGTTTTGTTAACCATTGTTTGCTTTGCATATACACCATTTTACTGTACTGTATACTATTGTATTGTAATGTTTTATTGTTACTATGTTTTATTGTTAACCATTGTTTGCTTTGCAGGTATGCCTTTTAGCTGCAGCACTGATTTGTTTATTTTGACAGAAACAGGGTTTGCTCGTAAAATCAGTGACTCCAGCGCTGTAGGAGGTGATTTCACCACCACAGTTAAAAAAAAGAGCATATATGGTGAAGCATAGGTGCTGGGGTTTACATAGGGGCGGATTGCCCCTAAGCTTCGCCATATATTTTTTAAACTTTGTTTGGCACAAATTGCAATAAAAAATTGTTTTTTAGTGAGTTAATGTTTTATTGTTAACTGTTGTTTGCTTTGCAGGTACACCATTCAGCTGCAGCACTGATTTGTTTATTTTGACAGCAACAGGGTTTTCTCTTTCCATGTGTAAATCTGTGACTCCAGCGCTGTAGGAGGTGATTTCACCACCACAGTTAAAAAAAAGCATATATGCCGAATTATAGGGGCTGGGGTGGACATAGAGGCGGATCGCACCTATGCTTCAGCATACATTTTTATTCACTTTTCTTGGCAGAGATTTCTTCACCCACATCGATTGATGTGAATGGAGCAATCTGTTAGATGTCTTTTTGTTCAGCCCATGGGCTGAATGAAAAAAAAAGAACAGTGCATGTATACCATTCATTAGAAGTGAGTGGATGCAGGGCGGTATTCTAATGGTGGGCATACCACCAATCGATCAATCTGATTCGGGAATCTGCTAGGTTCTGTTTTTTGTTCAGCCCACAGGCTGCAAGAAAAAAAAGAACATTACAATATATGCCCAACAAGGACCAGCAACGTTTTAGTATGTTGCTGAACTTTGAGTGGTTATACTGGAATGATGCCTGCCAGCAGTCGACTTTCATGTAAAAGCAATCCTAGTGGCTAGATAGCTGCTAGAGTGCTTTTACAAGCGGTGGGAGGGGACATCCCCCTCTCCCACTGCCTTCCATGGTTTTCTTGGGCTCTCGTGTCCCACCGGGGAACCCAAGAATGCAGCTGGTGGTTCTGCCAGCTGACCATAGAGATGATCGGAGACCAAAATGGCTCTGATCATCTCTATGGCCTAAGAAATTTGAAGCTATGTGCATTTCATGACTTCCGTTTCACTGGATATTTACAGCGCCATTGGGAAAGCATCTTATCACATGATCTTGGTGTTGTCAGATGCTTTAGGCTCAAAGGAGAGATCTAGAGTCTAAAAGACCCCAAATTTTTCAAAAAAGAGTACCTGTCACTACCTATTGTGATAATAGTGGATATTAACATTCCCTGTGATAACAATAAAAATGATTAAAAAAATGAAAGGGACAGTGTAAAAATCAAATAAAAAAGCAAAATAAATAATAATGAAAAAATTAAAGCCCCCCTGTCCAACCTGGCTTGCGCGCAGAAGCGAACGCAAACATTGGTGTTGTTTCGTATAAAAAAAAAATTGCAATATCCACCATTTTAATCTGTAGAGCCTCTGCTTTAAAAAAATATATAACTTTTGGGAGTTCAAAGTAATTTTTCTAGCAAAAAAATAATAATTTTTTCATATAAACAAAAAGTGTCAGAAAGGGCTTGGACTTCAAGTGGTTAGAAGAGTGAGTGATATGTGGCATAAACTTCTAATGTTGGGCATAAAATGCCAGGACAGTTCAAAACCCCCAAAATGCCCCTTTTTTGGAAAGTAGACATCCCAAGCTATTTGCTGAGAGGCATGTTGAATCCATGGAATATTTTATATTTTGCCACAAGTTTCGGGAAAATTACAAAAAAAGTTTTCACTAAATTATATATTGCTCAAACATGCCATGGGTATATGTGCAATTACACCCCAAAATGCATTCTACTCCTTCTCCTGAGTACGGGGATACCACATATGTGAGACTTTTTGGCAGTCTAGCCACGTACAGGACCCGAAAACCAATTATCACCTTCAGGCTTTCTAAGGGCTTAAATTGTTGATTTCACTCCTCACTACCTATCACAATTTCGGAGGCCATGAAATGCCAAGATAGCACAAACTCCCCCAAATTACCCCTTTTCGGAAAGTAGACACCCCAAGGTATTTGATAAGAGACATGGTGAGTATTTTGTAGCTCTCATGGCATGTGTGAGCGTGTGAGCAATATATCATTTAGTGACAACTTTGTGTAAAAAAAAAAAAAAATTTAATTTTTCTGAAACTTGTGACAAAACATAAAATATTCCATGGACTCAACATGCCTCTCAGCAAATAGCTTTGGGTGTCTACTTTCCAAAAAGGGGTCATGGGGGGTGGGGGGTGATTGTACTGTGTTGACATTTCAGGGCCGCAGGCCCTTTGAAATTCTGAAGGCGGTGATTGGTTTTTGTGGCCGGTACGCGGCTAGGCTCCCAAAAAGCCTCTCACATGTGATATCCTCATACTCAGGAGAAGCAGCAGAATGTATTTCGGGGTGTAATTCCACATATACCCATGCCATGTGTGAGCAACATATCATTGTAGTGACAACTTTGTGTAGTTTTTTTTGGCATTTTTCAATCACTTTCAATCACAAAAAAATGAAATATTCAATGGCCTCAACATGTCTCTCAGCAAATTCCTTGGGGTGTCTACTTTCCAAATTGGGATAATTTGGGGGGTTTTGTACTGCCATTTTAGCACCTCAAGAAATGAGATAGGCAGTCATAAACTAGAAGCTGCGTAAATTTACCATAGTTTGTAGATGCTATAACTTTTGTGCAAACCAATAAATATATGCTTATTGACATTTTTTTACCCAAGACATGTGGCTGAATACATTTTGGCCTAAATGTATAACAAAAATTGAGTTTATTGGATTTTTTTTATAACAAAAAGAAACTATCATTTTTTTTCAAAAATGTTTGATATTTTCGTTTATTTTGCAAAAAATAAAAATCCCAGTGGTAATCAAATACCACCATAAGAAAGCTCTATTTGTGGAGGAAAAAAAGATGCAAATTTCGTTTGAGTACAGTGTTGCATGACCGCACAGTTACCAGTTAAAGCAGCACAGTGCCAAATTACAAAAGGTGCTCTGGTTAGGAAGAGGGTAAAACCTTCCGGGGCTGAAGTGGTTAATGACACTGAAAGTGCAACTAGGTTATTTTAGGTGTATAAATGGGGCCATACACTATACAATCTGATTGTACAATCTCTGTACAATCTCCTTTAGATTTACCAAAACTATATAATAGGAGGACACACCATCTACCCAATCACTCTGTATCCAATCAGGCAGGCTCTTGCACTACATCAGGGGTGTCCTGTGGGCTGCATGTGGCCCCAGGGAGTTTAGCATGTGGCCTGAGCCCATCTGAAGGGACGCTGGGGAAGTCAGGCAAATGCATGTATAAAGAGATGCCGGGCATGCTGTGAAAGCATAGTTGATGGGTGAATCTGTGTGTCAGGGCTGGGCTCAGCCCTTCCTTCTCAGAGTTCTTTGCTCAGCTGTTGGTTAATTGCCAAAGTCTCTTCCTTCCACAGTGACTCACCTGGACTTCATTTCCTGCTCGTCAGCTAGAGCTGCTGGTTATATAAACCTCTTGGATCAGATCTTCAGTGCCTTTGCCTTGGTCAACATATCTGGACTCTCTCTGCTGTGTTTTCCTGTGAAAGACTTTTGCTTGGCGGACTTCCCTTCTGGTTCCTGATCCTGTTTGCTGCACCCGACTTGGCTGATCTCTGGACTCCTGTTTCTCTGGCCTGTTCTGACTACCCATCCTGGTTACCGAACTCTGGCTATGTTTTGACTACGTTTGCTCTGTTTTTACAATTTTACCATTTTATTAAATAGTGTGATTTGTACTGCACTTCTGTCTCAGTCTGATTCATGGTTTGTGACAGTGTGCTAATAAGATCAGCTGGTAAACTCCTTCCTGTGTCTTATTGGTTTTTCCGTCCTACATCTAATGTCAGGATGTGATGAAGCTTTTAAGAAATTCAGCTAAGGTAAGGCCTTGTTCTCAAAATCAAAGAAAGCTTGTACTCTTCTGCAACCGAGGTATATCAATGACATATTGGTACATAGCGGAGCTGGGTTTTAGAAACAAAAGGTGAACTTAGCCTTTATTATGGAACAAAACCCATTGATTTCACTGTTTCCCAAACTAGTTACATTCAATCATGACTTGAGTAATAAATTGTTTCTGCTCTTAACTGATCTGTCAAGTCATCAAATGGCTTGTTCCATAACTGAACATGTGTAGCACCATGGCAACTGCATCTTCCTTGGCTGTAAAGGAGAGGGAGGGTGTAAGTCCGCTTTAAGATTTATTTTGTTAACATCATACTTGAAGAGGTTGTGGTATTACCCTTGGAACTATAACTGACCAACCAATACCTTGGTGTTTAGAGTGTCTGGTGAGTTTGAATTCCAGAAGTGGTGTTTGTACTAAGTCTCAAGACTTTCTAGACCCTTTGTGAATTAATAGACCCGTGCCAAAGCGATTCAATTAAATTAGATGGCAGCTGCTGTTCCATAAATACGTGAATTTATAGACATGCACAAACCTATTGTGCAAACAACGCTTGCCAATGCCAACCTGAATAGATGGTGAATTGAAAACTGTGTATACTTAGTGCAAACAAATAAATAGCAAACAGTAATATGAAGCAAAAGGGGGGACTGTTTAGATAAACAGACCCCAGACTATAAAAACATTAAATGCCCAAAAAGTAAATAAAGTCCAAACAAGTGTATGATGTTGAATAAAAGTGTGAATAAAATTGTGAATAAAGTCCCAAAAAAACTTCTAAATAATCCAATGAAAAAGATTCCTCCTATATGGATCATGCAGTGAAAGATTTGGTGTAGATGTACACTCACCAAATGTTGTAGATCCCCCTGCCGTATGACAGGAAGGATCATCAAAGGCTTGTGGGGTCTCCCCGACCT
Organism: Lithobates septentrionalis; assembly: GCA_037952835.1. Classification (NCBI taxonomy): domain Eukaryota; kingdom Metazoa; phylum Chordata; class Amphibia; order Anura; family Ranidae; genus Lithobates; species Lithobates septentrionalis. The sequence continues at coordinate 1,768,020 of JBBDGP010000600.1, forward strand.
CCTTGGATATTATTCAGCAAATTCCTCCAATCTCCTCCTCGTCAGCGTGGGACATATCTTTAAACGGGGTGTCACCAGTGATATGAGTTTGAAAAAAGAGAGGACGGACTCCTCATAGTGTGAAACCATAGAGGTATTTTTAGTAAAGCCTCAAATGGCTACAGCAAGTAACAGATTAAAATCAATCTATGGACCTCCTATGCGAGCAACCGCAATAACCAGTGGATACTCTGGAAAAATGCAAGACCCACATCAGAGTCAGTGTGTGTTCCACCAGGACGTGACGTAGCGCAATGTGCGTTCCAGTGTTCCGTGTTTCGTCATCAAGCATGACGTCATCAGAAGCTGGAGATCATGCCGTGCCACCACTATAAATATCCTCTCCACCATACCGGAATCACTCCTAAACGTGAATTAAATACAAATTTGAAAAGCTAAAAAAAATCTAAAAATATTTTAATTAATTGTGGAACCAACACCTGCAATGGTGAACACTATAAGTTATACAGTTATGCTCATAAGTTTCCATACCCTGGCAGAATTTATGATTTCTTGGCCATTTTTCAGAGAATATGAATGATAACACAAAAACTTTTCTTTCACTCATGGTTAGTGTTTGGCTGAAGCAGAACAGAAACTATCCAATAACCCTGATAAAAGGTTTACATACCCTGGTGATTTTGGCCTGATAAAGTTGACATAAAGGGGTTTAAATGGCTATTAAAGGTAACCATCCTCACCTAAGATCAGTTTGCTTGTAATTAGTGTGTCTGTATAAATGCTCAATCAGTTTCTGGACTCCTTACAGACCCTTGCATCCTTCTTCCAGTGCTGCACTGACGTTTCTGAATTCTGAGTCATGGGGAAACAAAAGAAGTGTCAAAGGATCTGCGGGAAAAGGTAGTTGAAAAGGGTTTATAAAAAGATATCCAAGGAATTGAGAATGCCAATCAGCAGTGTTCAAACTCTAATCAAGAAGTGGAAAATTAGGGGTTCTGTTGAAACCAAACCACGGTCAGGCAGACCAACTAGAATTTCAACCATAAAACACTACATTTGGAGAGGAGTCAACAAGGCCTATGATGAAAGTTACACCATTCCTACTCTAAACACGAAGGTGTTTCGCTGATGTTTTGGGGATGTGTGAGCACAGGAAATTTGGTCAAAATCGATGGCAAGATAAATGCAGTACGTTATCAAAAAATACTGGAGGAAGATTTGCATTCATCAGCCAGGAAGCTGCGCATGGGATGTACTTGGGCAATCCAACATGACAATGATCCAAAACACAAGGCCAAGTCGACCTGTCTTTGGCTACAGTAGAATAAATTGAGGGTTCTGGAGTGGCCAACTCAGTCCCCTGACCTCAATATCATTGAGCTACTCTGGGGAGATCTCAAACGTGCAGTTCATGCAAGACAGCCCAAGAATTTACAGGAGCTGGAGGCTTTTTTGCCAAGAGGAATGGGCAGCTTTACCATCTGAGAAGATAAAGAGCCTCATCCACAAATACCACAAAAGACTTCAAGCTGTCATTGATGTTAAAGGGGGCAATACACGGTATTAAGAACTGGGGTATGTAAACTTTTGATCAGGGTCATTTGGGTAGTTTCTGTTGTGATTATGATTTAAAAAGAGTAAACACAGTTGTTCAGCCAAACACTAACCATGAGTGAAAGAAAAGTTTTTGTGTTATCATTCATATTCTCTGAAAAATGGCCAAGAAATCCAAAATTCTGCCAGGGTATGTAAACGTATGAGCACAACTGTATATTTATCATATTGTAATAATATATGGGCCTGTTTCCCACATAAGGTGAACTCTAGTGATCATAAAATAATCCATCAAACATATCAAGACCTGGTAAAGCTCTAGAACATATTTACTTATTAACCCATATCTAACCAATGACACTTAAAAAATTATTAATTAAAATAGATGATCCCCGATTATCCACTATATATATATATATATATATATATATATATATATATATATATATATATATATAAATTTAATTAAAAATATTTAATAAAAAATCTATACGCAAATCCAGATAAGCCATTTGCTTTCCATATTACATAAAAATGTACATAACCAGCTACTCAAAAATTTGAATAAAAACGCTTGATATCCATATCAATATTCATACCCTGAGGAGTGAGACCAGTGCCGGGACAAGGTCATTTGGTGCCCAGGGCGAAGATGGCAAACTGCGCCCCCCCCCCCCCCCCCAAACACACACACACAATATTTTCGAACCAGCAGCACAGCATTGGAGCTTTTTGTGGCAGTCAGTAATTGCTTAACCTGCTATCCTCTAGCCTGCAGAGGCAGTATTAGGGCTAGTGGATAGCAGGTTAGGCAGTTCCTAATGGCTCAGTCCCTAGGATCAGTAAAAGATAATGGCCGACAGGCCCTCTTACCAGACCCAGGGAAACTGCCGCAGTGATCCCTCCAGCTAGATGTTTGCTCACTCTGTGTTACCCTGGGCGACTCTGGTCAGTAGTGTAGCACGTCTGTACCCTGGTAGTGGCTCAGCGTGGCTCTCTCTGGTGGTTGTGGTTAGCAGCGTGGCTCTCTCTGGTGGTTCTGGTTAGCAGCGTGGCTCTCTCTGGTGGTTCTGGTTAGCAGCGTGGCTCTCTCTGGTGGTGCTGGTTAGCAGCGTGGCTCTCTCTGGTGGCGCTGGTTAGCAGCGTGGCTCTCTCTGGTGGCGCTGGTTAGCAGCGTGGCTCTCTCTGGTAGCGCTGGTTGGCAGCGTGGCTCTCTGGTGGCGCTGGTTGGCAGCGTGGCTCTCTCTGGTGGCGCTGGTTAGCAGCGTGGCTCCCTCTGGTGGCGCTGGTTGGCAGCGTGGCTCTCTCTGGTGGCACTGGTTAGCAGCGTGGCTCTCTCTGGTGGTTCTGGTTAGCAGCGTGGCTTTCTCTGGTGGTGCTGGTTGGCAGCGTGGCTCTCTCTGGTGGCGCTGGTTGGCAGCGTGGCTCTCTCTGGTGGCGCTGGTTGGCAGCGTGGCTCACTCTGGTGGCGCTGGTTGGCAGCGTGGCTCACTCTGGTGGCGCTGGTTGGCAGCGTGGCTCACTCTGGTGGCGCTGGTTGGCAGCGTGGCTCTCTCTGGTGGCGCTGGTTTGCAGCGTGGCTCTCTCTGGTGGCGCTGGTTAGCAGCGTGGCTCTCTCTGGTGGCGCTGGTTAGCAGCGTGGCTCTCTCTGGTGGCGTTGGTTAGCAGTGTGGCGCTCTCTGGTGATGATGGTTTGCAGCATGGCTCACTCAGGTGGCGTTGGTTAGCAGCGTGGCTCTCTCTGGTGATGCTAGTTTGCAGCGTGGCTTTCTCTGGTTAGCAGCGTGGTTCTCTCTGGTGACGCTGGTTAGCAGCGTGGCTCACTCTGGTTAGCAGCATGGCTCTCTGTTTGGCTTCCCCAGGTACACTCCTCTCTCTCTGTTTCTGTCTTTTGGAGCAGTTAAAGTATAGCACTCATTCCCCCAGCTTGTTTCTGGGTTCCCGGCTCTCTCTCTTTTTTCCCCCAGCAGAGTGCATGCTGGGAGCTGTAGTCTCTTCCCTGTGGAGAGCAATGGGTCGCTGTGATTGGCCCTGCGTTGTGGCCAATGGGGAGGGGAAAACAGCGGGCAGGAAGCTGGGTGGCAAACCTAATGAGAGAGCCGCTATCTCTCCTCCCGCACTGCTGACAGGAGAAAGGAGGGGGGCGAGTGGGGGAAACATTCTGACATCCCGCAGCTCGCCTCTACCCTGTCACACCGCCGCTCTTGAGAGCTTCACTGATGGGGGTGGAGGGAGGGGGGCTTGACAGCACCCACTACACCTGTCAGCTTTCTTTATGGCGTCACCCAGGTGCGGTCGCCCCCCCCCATCCCCATAGCAACGTCACGCCACTGCTCCCATCCCGCCTCCGGCCAGCCTCTCAGTGTGTGACGCTGGGCAGGGAATACCAAGTGCCTGTCAGGGGGAGTATCTCCACTGACAGGGGAGTAAATAGGTGAAGCGCTTATCCTATCTAGGCTTGTGCTGGGTGCAGGAGCGCACTCAGCACATCTTTGCAGGCGTAGGTATTAGCGGCTGATGTGTCCAGACAGTTTTAGAAGCCCACAGCCAGCACTTCACATGCGCCCCCTTTCCTTCAGTAAATAGTCCCGCCCAGGGCATCCGCCCCTTCCGCCCCCCCCTTGTACCGGCCCTGAGTGAGACTACACAACTCATGAATCCAGCGTGTTTCATTTTGTCACACAGCCTTATGCATATCTATACCCCTCCAATGCTGACTACGTCTAGCAATTTCTAGACCTTTTAATTTGAGAAGTCAGGCTTCAAGCTAACTTAATCTCCTTCAGACCTTAGAAGTTCATTGAGGAGCTGGGCTATCTTGGAGAACCCTTTCACAAACTCTTCCAGGTGGCATTGGCTTGAAATTTCCAGGGCTCTTTCACACAGGCTTTCCGATTTGAACTGCCTGTCCATTTTTCAGACCCACCTGACTGAAGGTTCCATGTGGATCTATGGGCAGGCTGATGTAAACAGACTTGTGTCCTACCTCTGAGTCAGTTAAAATTCTGAAAAAAAAACAGACACAGTCCTTTTCTGTTTATCTGAACCTAAATGTGACAGATTGGAGGTAGTCAGATGTAAATGGACACAAGTCCATTTACATCCAACCACCCATAGAGCCATCATGTGTCCTCCTGCAGCCATGTGGGCAGAGCCCCACACAGACAAGCTTTTTTTTTTAAAAAGTGACAGCTTTTACGGGGAACTTCTTCCCGTACTGCTGTCACAGGGAGAGAGGGCAGTGGGCAGTGGCTGAAGCAGAGGGAACATGTTACATCTTCCTAAAGGTGAACTTATCCTTTAAGCAGATCCATTCATAGACCCCTTGCTGATCAAAGAAGAGCCATTAGGGTCAGTGGTCCCTCTTTCAGTTGAAATTACGTGACTCGGGTAGGTGACAGACTGATGACAAAACTGGCATGGAAGGAAAAGTTTTAGCCTCTCTTCATGAAGTCATTTCAACTCTTTTTCCAGTCATTGCTCATGCTCTCCCAACTTCCTTATAAAGACAGTAAGATTGTCCAGATACATCAGCACTTCTTATCAAGTTTATATCTCCCACAGTTTGCTCCATCAGTAACTGAAAGACTGCAGAGGTCCGGTTAAACCTTGGGGCAGTCTGCTGAACTCATAGAAACCCAATGAGCAGGCCACTCTGTTTTCAGAATGCATGAGAATCTGGTGGTATCCACTCCTCAGATCCAGCACACTAAACCATTTGGTCCCTGGCAGGCACTGGAGAGCATCCTTTATTAGAGGAGTGGTATACTGGCCTGGGATGGTTCTTCAATTTTAACTGCAGTTTATGCCCCTGAAGTTTTCTGGTTGCTTTGCAAGTATTAGACCCAGTGATGCCTGGCGTTCCTTTGTCAGGTTCTGAGCACCTGGGTTTTGGGCATTGAGCTGAGTAGTGCCCAGTTTCCCCCAATTATAACATTTATGAGTTTTCTGTTTTTCAGGGCTTGTCCCTGTGTCAAAGGCAGGCTTTTCGGGTCAGGACATATTGTCACACTTTTTACTTCGGTAGAGACTCTACCACGTTTACCAATGAATCTCAGCGAAGGCTTGCTGCAAAGTGGATTGTAATTTGGCCATATGTGTTACTGCTTGCATAAGGACCTCTAAGGCTGCATTCACATCTATGTGTTCTGGGAAAAACACACACCAGTCTTAGCAGCCAGCAGGGCCTCTTCCTCTTGGATCATCTTGATCATTTTCAAGAAAGTCAACGAACCACTTTCATTTCTTGCCAAAGTTTAATCACTATGGGGACAAGTATTTGTTCCCTTCTGAGTGCGTGAGTCCACAATGCCTTGCTCACAGTGTTTGGCTCCTGGTGGAGAATATTCCCTTGTCTTGTCAGTCTTTCCCATTCTTCCTGGAAGGTACAACTGAAAAGGTCATTTAGCTCAGGACAGCTTCTACCCATCTATAGACTTCTCAAAGTGTCTGTAGATAGTTGCAGCAGTGCAACCTGGCTTATCTCTTTATAAATTGTGTATAATGGTCGAAGCCGATTCTCACAGGATCCCTACTATCCTCTATCTCTTGACAGTGTTAGAGACGTCTCACCCTTCCATGGCCTGTGCTGCCTGATCTATTCAGGTCTTGAAGTCTTCCCTGGATGTAACAGGTAACCTGTCTGAATAAAGCTCTATCTTCCTGTGTCCATAATTAAAGGGCAAAATAGAGTTTATCACCAAAGTTATACTGATCTTCCCACATTGGTAAAGAAGGCTGTGGGAGGATATCCCTGGGGTGCTGGTGCAGAATAATCAGAAACTGGGTCCATATAGCTTACTTGGCTCGCCCTTTCTGGTGAGGAGGACCAGAAGGATCCCAGACAATGTCCCCACATGTACTGTAGCAGTGACTCCTTAGGCAGCTGCTGAGATATTAGGCTCAACAGCCACTCCCAGTGGTGACTAGGGATGAGCCGAACACCCCCCGGTTCGGTTCGCACCAGAACCCGCGAACGGACCGAAAGTTCGCACGAACGTTAGAACCCCATTGACGTCTATGGGACTCGAACGTTCGAAATCAAAAGTGCTCATTTTAAAGGCTAATTTGCATGGTATTGTCCTAAAAAGGGTTTGGGGACCCGGGTCCTACCCCAGGGGACATGTATCAATGCAAAAAAAACTTTTAAAAACGGCCGTTTTTTCGGGAGCAGTGATTTTAATGATGCTTAAAGTAAAAAAAAAAAAGTGAAATATTCCTTTAAATATCGTACCTGGGGGGTGTCTATAGTATGCCTGTAAAGTGACGCGTGTTTCCCATGTTTAGAACAGTCCCTGCACCAAATGTCATTTTTAAAGGAAAAAATCTCATTTAAAACTGCTTGCGGGTTTAATGTCATGTCGGGTCCTGGCAATATGGATGAAAATCAGTGAGACAAACGGCATGGGTACCCCCCAGTCCATTACCAGGCCCTTTGGGTCTTGTATGGATATTAAGGGGAACCCCGCACCCAAATTAAAATAAGGAAAGGTCCCTATATACTCTGAACAGCAGTATACAGGCGGTGCAAACAAGACAGGGACTGTAGGTTTGTTGTTAAGTAGAATCTCTTTGTAATTTTGAACATTTTTAATGTGTTTAGCTCCAGCCAAAAAATCTTTTCTAAGCTTTTTGGAAAACATAGGGAAGGGTTATCACCCCTGTGACATTTGTTTTGCGTCTTTCCTCCTCTTCAGAAGATTTCACCTCACTTTTTTGTCCCAATGAAAAATGTTTTTTGAAAATTTGGGTTTTTTTGTGGAACAAGGATTGGAAAGCATCAGTGGAAAGGAGAAATTGTTTTCCCATATTAACTCTTACATGAGAGAATTTCCCTTCCTATGGGTAGATTTCATCTCACTTCCTGTTGTCTCCTTCCGTTTGCAAGTAGGAGTCGTTTGTAAGTTAGATGTTTGAAAGTAGGGTCCTGCCCTATATACTCAGCAGAAATTTGGGCCTTAGGTGTTGCTGTGGCCAAAACACTGTAAGCCCTCACAGGGCCCTGCTGTGAAATATTAGATCAAGAATTGTAATTACATGCCCCTGTTGAACAGGAGCTGAAAAATTAGGCCTTAGGCACTGGTGCTGGTGCCACAACACTGCAACCCCTCACAGACACTCTAGTTGGAACGCAGGAACGAGCACTGCTGCAAAGTATTGCATCAAAAATTGTAATTACACGCCCCTGTTAGACAGGGGCAGAAAAATTGGGCCTTAGGCACTGGTGCTGGTGCCACAACACTGCAACCCCTCACAGACACTCTAGTTGGAACGCAGGAACGAGCACTGCTGCAAAGTATTGCATCAAAAATTGTAATTACACGCCCCTGTTAGACAGGGGCAGAAAAATTGGGCCTTAGGCACTGGTGCTGGTGCCACAACACTGCAACCCCTCACAGACACTCTAGTTGGAACGCAGGAACGAGCACTGCTGCAAAGTATTGCATCAAAAATTGTAATTACACGCCCCTGTTAGACAGGGGCAGAAAAATTGGGCCTTAGGCACTGGTGCCACAACACTGCAACCCCTCACAGACACTCTAGTTGGAACGCAGGAACGAGCACTGCTGCAAAGTATTGCATCAAAAATTGTAATTACACGCCCCTGTTAGACAGGGGCAGAAAAATTGGGCCTTAGGCACTGGTGCTGGTGCCACAACACTGCAACCCCTCACAGACACTCTAGTTGGAACGCAGGAACGAGCACTGCTGCAAAGTATTGCATCAAAAATTGTAATTACACGCCCCTGTTAGACAGGGGCAGAAAAATTGGGCCTTAGGCACTGGTGCTGGTGCCACAACACTGCAACCCCTCACAGACACTCTAGTTGGAACGCAGGAACGAGCACTGCTGCAAAGTATTGCATCAAAAATTGTAATTACACGCCCCTGTTAGACAGGGGCAGAAAAATTGGGCCTTAGGCACTGGTGCTGGTGCCACAACACTGCAACCCCTCACAGACACTCTAGTTGGAATGCAGGAACGAGCCGTGCTGCAAAGTATTACATCAAAAATTGTAATTACACGCCCCTGTTATACAGGGGCTGAAAAATTGTGCCTTAGGCACTGGTGGTGGCGCCCAGAACCAAAAATGTTCTTACAAGCTATCAGCGTGATGATTGAGGAGGAAGAGGATAATTACTCAGGGATAATCACTCAGCATCAGCATAGGCAGTCTTTGAAGGGATCTGAAAAAAATTATTCAGTTACATCAGCATCAGGTGCTTGGTAGCTGGTGGTGATCCAAGACTGATTCATTTTTATGAAGGTCAGCCGATCGACCGAGTCAGTGGACAGACGCACCCTGTGATCGGTTACCACGCCTCCAGCAGCACTGAATGTACGTTCCGAAAGAACGCTGGATGCAGGACAGGCCAGTAGCTCAATTGCATACTGTGCAAGCTCTGGCCAGTGATCCATCCTCAAGACCCAGTAACCCAGAGGATTTTCGGTGGGAAAGGTGTCCAAGTCTGATCTTGCCCCTAGGTATTCCTGCACCATGTAAAACAGACGCTGGCGATGGTTGCTGGAACCGATCATACCTTGGGGCTGCGGACCAAAAAATTGTCTGAACGCATCGGTCAGACGGCCACCTTCTCCACCGCTCCTTCTTTGACTGACCGAAGCCTCAGCAACACGTTGTCCAGAAACAGGAGTTTGTAACCTCCCAGTCTCTGGGAACGCGTTGCACAGACCTTTCTGCAAGGCCTCCCGAAGATGTTTCATCCTCTGCTCCCTCTGCGATGGCAAGATAAGGTCCGCAACCTTACCCTTGTAACGTGGATCAAGGAGGGTTGCCAGCCAGTATTGGTCCTTCTCCTTGATACCACGAATACGAGGATCCTTACGCAGGCTTTGCAGGATCAGGGAGGCCATGCAGCGTAGGTTTGCTGAGGCATTCGGTCCGGAGTCCTCTGGGTCACTAAGGACAACAACGTCCGCAGCCACCTCCTCCCAGCCACGTACAAGTCCATGTGTTCCTTGGGACTGATCCCTTAAAGACTGCTGATGCTGAGTGCCAGGCTCCACCTCCATACTGACACAATCTTCCTCCTCCTCCTCCTCCTCCTCCTCGTCCTCTTCCTGTGTGATCGGCGGGCACGCAGGAACACTGTCTGGATAAAGGGGGCCTTGAGAGCTAAGGAAGTCCTCCTCTTCCTGCCTCTGTTCTGCCTCAAGTGCCCTGTCCATTATTCCACGCAGCGTGTGCTCCAACAGGTGGACAAGGGGGACAGTGTCACTGATGCATGCACTGTCAGTGCTCACCATCCTCGTGGCCTCCTCGAATGGTGACAGGACAGTGCATGCATCCCTGATCATGGCCCACTGGCGTGGGGAAAAAAAACCAAGGTCCCCTGACCCTGTCCTGGTGCCATAGTCGCACAGGTACTCATTGATGGCCCTCTGCTGCGTGTGCAGCCGCTGCAGCATGGCCAACGTCGAGTTCCACCTGGTGGGCATGTCACAGATTAGGCGGTTCTTGGGCAGGTTAAACTCCTTTTGGAGGTCCGTCAGCCGAGCACTGGCATTATATGACCGGCGGAAATGCACACAGACTTTCCTGGCCTGCCTCAGGACATCCTGTAAGCCCGGGTACCTGCCCAAGAACCGCTGCACCACCAAGTTAAGGACGTGAGCCAAACAGGGCACATGGGTCAGTTGTCCCTGTCGGAGGGCAGAGAGGAGGTTGGTGCCATTGTCGCAAACCACCATTCCTGCCTTAAGTTGGCGTGGCGTCAACCACCTCTGAACCTGCCCCTGCAGAGCTGACAGAACCTCTGCCCCAGTGTGGCTCCTGTCCCCCAAGCACACCAGCTCAAGCACCGCATGGCATCTTTTGGCCTGCGTACTTGCGTAGCCCCTTGAACGCCTACGGAGCACCGCTGGTTCCGAGGAAGAGGCCATGGAGGAAGAAGAAGAGGAGGGGGTGGAGGAGAGAGGTGTGTCACAATCAGCATTTTGGAGGCGTGGTGGCGGAACAACCTCCAACACTACTGCACCTTGTCCTGCATCCTTCCCAGCTGCCAGCAGAGTCACCCAGTGCGCCGTGAAACTTAAGTAACGTCCCTGTCCATGCCTGCTGGACCATGAGTCAGCGGTAATATGCACCTTACCGCTGACCGCCCTGTCCAGCGAGGCATGGACATTGCCTTCCACATGCCGGTAGAGAGCCGGAATCGCCTTCCGTGAGAAAAAGTGGCGTTTGGGTACCTGCCACTGAGGAACCGCACATTCCACAAACTCACGGAAGGGGGCAGAGTCTACCAACTGAAAAGGCAGCAGTTGAAGTGCTAGCAATTTTGCCAAGCTAGCATTCAACCGCTGGGCATGTGGATGGCTGGGAGCAAACTTCTTTCGGCGGTGCAGCAGCTGGGGCAGGGAAATTTGCCTGGTACAATCTGACGTCGGTGTACCAAAAGCAGATTGCCCACAAGTACTTGGCTGTGACACACCTAATTCTACACCTTCATTCCTCTCACTGCAGGTCTCAGAGAGGACTGAAGGTCTAGTGAGGAGCAAGGAGAGATCCTCTTTGTTCTTTGGTGTGGGTCTTTCAGATACGCTTGCCAACGAACTGCATGGCAGGTCAACATATGTCTGGTCAAGCATGTGGTACCCAAGCGGGAGATGTTTTGGCCACGCGAGATACGCTTGAGACATATGTTGCAAATAGCAGCGGTGCGATCTGATGCACTCGTCTCAAAAAAGGCCCACACCAAAGAACTTTTTGAATAACGCGCAGAGACTGCAGCGCCCTGCACATGTGGAGCTTTGGGGTGTGATGCAGTCAATGTGCTGCCCTTAGGCTGGCCCCTGGAGGGCATCCTGCCTCGTTGGTGATGTGCCGCCTCCTCCTCCTCCTCCTCCTCCTCTCTCCTATCAGGCACCCACGTTGAGTCAGTGACCTCATCATCCCCTCCCTCCTCATCACTGGAGCAAACCTGGCAGTATGCTGCAGCAGGGGGAGCATGACTGCCAGATTGCTGTCCTTCTTGGGCACCCCCTCTGTCCGTGCTCATGTTACTGCCTTCATCGAGCTCAGTATCATCATCAGAGCCTTCCAAACGCTGGGCATCCTCCTGGAGCATGTACCCAACACTGTGGTCAAACAGTTCGAGGGAATCCTCATGAGGACATGGTGGAGCTAGGGAAGGAGTCACTGATGACATTGAGCTGAGGGAAGAGGCCGCTGCTTTGCCAGACAAAGCACCCTGGGCATGGGTGAGAGAGGATGAGGAGGATGAGGACGGCTTGGTCATCCACTCGACCAAGTCTTCCGCATGTTGCGGCTCAACACGGCCAGCTGCCGAAAAAAAGGCCAAGCGTGTCCCATGGCCACGTGCTGATGAGGATGCACCGTCTCCACGACCAGCACTAGACACAGAGCCTGCTTGCCCTCTCTTATTGGCTTGTGACTGTCTGCCTCTCCTTCTTGGCCTTCCAGACATACTAATGGCCTGTAGCTGCACTAAGCTGGGATAGAACACCTGTAATTTTCTTCAGGTAGCTTTATATACTGTAACCAGACAAGCCTGCCTGTCAGTAGGAAGATAACAGGAACGGATCTAGCTGAACACTGTGAGCAGGACACACTGTACTAAATGTAAATAGTCTAGCTGCCTGACCGTGGTACTAATAGGATCAAAAAGAACACCTGTAATTTTCTTCAGGTAGCTTTATATACTGTAACCAGACAAGCCTGCCTGTCAGTAGGAAGATAACAGGAACGGATCTAGCTGAACACTGTGAGCAGGACGCACTGCACTGAATGTAAATAGCAGGAACGGATCTAGCTGAACACTGTGAGCAGGACGCACTGCACTGAATGTAAATAGCAGGAACGGATCTAGCTGAACACTGTGAGCAGGACGCACTGCACTGAATGTAAATAGCAGGAACGGATCTAGCTGAACACTGTGAGCAGGACGCACTGCACTGAATGTAAATAGCAGGAACGGATCTAGCTGAACACTGTGAGCAGGACGCACTGCACTGAATGTAAATAGCAGGAACGGATCTAGCTGAACACTGTGAGCAGGACGCACTGCACTGAATGTAAATAGCAGGAACGGATCTAGCTGAACACTGTGAGCAGGACGCACTGCACTGAATGTAAATAGCAGGAACGGATCTAGCTGAACACTGTGAGCAGGACGCACTGCACTGAATGTAAATAGCAGGAACGGATCTAGCTGAACACTGTGAGCAGGACGCACTGCACTGAATGTAAATAGCAGGAACGGATCTAGATGAACACTGTGAGCAGGACGCACTGCACTGAATGTAAATAGCAGGAACGGATCTAGCTGAACACTGTGAGCAGGACGCACTGCACTGAATGTAAATAGCAGGAACGGATCTAGCTGAACACTGTGAGCAGGACGCACTGCACTGAATGTAAATAGCAGGAACGGATCTAGCTGAACACTGTGAGCAGGACGCACTGCACTGAATGTCAATAGCAGGAACGGATCTAGCTGAACACTGTGAGCAGGACGCACTGCACTGAATGTCAATAGCAGGAACGGATCTAGCTGAACACTGTGAGCAGGACGCACTGCACTGAATGTAAATAGCAGGAACGGATCTAGCTGAACACTGTGAGCAGGACGCACTGCACTGAATGTAAATAGCAGGAACGGATCTAGCTGAACACTGTGAGCAGGACGCACTGCACTGAATGTAAATAGCAGGAACGGATCTAGCTGAACACTGTGAGCAGGACGCACTGCACTGAATGTAAATAGCAGGAACGGATCTAGCTGAACACTGTGAGCAGGACGCACTGCACTGAATGTAAATAGCAGGAACGGATCTAGCTGAACACTGTGAGCAGGACGCACTGCACTGAATGTAAATAGCAGGAACGGATCTAGCTGAACACTGTGAGCAGGACGCACTGCACTGAATGTAAATAGCAGGAACGGATCTAGCTGAACACTGTGAGCAGGACGCACTGCACTGAATGTAAATAGCAGGAACGGATCTAGCTGAACACTGTGAGCAGGACACACTGCACTAAATAGTCTAGATAGAAGATAACAGGAACGGATCTAGCTAAACTGAATACAGTGTATATATATATATATGCAACACCTGGGATGCATATATATACACAATACACTGTAAGTGCAGCTAACTGACTGACTGTTCTGCCTAATCTATCTAACTCAAATCAAATGACACTGTCTCTCTCTCTCTCTATCTCTCAGCACACCGGAACACACACTACACAGGGCCGCCGTGCAGGCGGCCTTATATAGTGTGGGGTGTGTACTAAATCCCCTGAGCCATAATTGGCCAAAGCCACCCTGGCTTTGGCCAATTACAGCTCTCTCTACTGACGGCACTGTGATTGGCCAAGCATGCGGGTCATAGTGCATGCTTGGCCAATCATCAGCCAGCAATGCACTGCGATGCCGCAGTGAATTATGGGCCGTGACGCGCCACACGAATTTGGCGCGAACGGCCCATATCGTTCGCAATTCGACGGACGGTCGAACAGCCGATGTTCGAGTCGAACATGGGTTCGACTCGAACACGAAGCTCATCCCTAGTGGTGACCCACCCTAAAAGTAACCCAAAGTCACCAAAACACCAGTAGCATAGAATGAGCTTCATTCTAGAAAGCAAGAAGGCCCTCGAGAGGAAAACTAGTTAAGAAAGTGTGGCAATAGCGAGGTAAACTTCAGAAACAAACACTGTTCTAACTTGTTATAAGGAAAACCAATATGGCCCATTTCTTATTCAGAGGCTTCACTTATACCCCTATTCAGTGGGGAGTCTACTTGTGTTGGGACCCATGAACTCCCATTGCAGTGCTCTCTCTCTCAAAAGTTAGTATTAACACAGGTGGCCAAGAAGTCTCCCACCGCACCACTAATGCTGCTCAGTGTCTCAACCCATATAGAGGTCATGTCACACACGGGGCTCCCCTCTCAAGCCTTTGTCAACTGGATCCTTGGGCCTCCCCCTCTCTAGAACTCACAATCTGCAGCCCAAATAGGCTCTCTGATGTTATCTTCCTCTTCGGTCTAGCAGCACAGACTCTCTAAAGTCAACTTGCACTGCAGCACAGAACAGCAGCTTGGCATCCACAGCAGACTCTGTGCAGCACAGCATTGTACAGCCTTAGTGGTGCTCCTTCTCTCTCAGCATCTCTCACTTGTGTCACATAGGTATTTGGCAGCACACTTCCCTGGACCTGATCTACCTGCAGCCAGACAACCTCTAAGTTCTCCAGCCTCTACCAGTCCCTCTCCTCCTGCCCCACCCTGTACACAGCACATAGTCCTTCATTCTTGATTGCTCCCCTGGTGTCTAATTACCAGTTGCACTTGAGTCCCCTCTGGATCACGTGGGAAGAGTTATGTCCTGGTTGCTGGTGCAACCACTCAGGATCCTTCTCTCCCTGCTGTCCTATAGTGGTGGAAAATGGAGAATAGCTGTGATTGATTGGTCTCTAAAGTTTCCAAGCTGTACAGCAAAAGCCATCAGCCAAGGTTAGACAGGATATTTGCGTGCACAAAATTAGATGATATAAGAAGTCATACAGCTTCACCTCACTCACTAAGCTACAAGAAATTTTATTTCCTGCTCCCAGCAGTGTTTTTCTATTAGTACATTGATATGTGATATAGTAACCATGTGGTATAGCAATCTGACCCTCAAAATTGGCACTCAGGAAGAAGTAAAATGACTAGTTGCACATGGTAGAAGCTACAAAGCACAAACAGGTAAACTGGTAGTCTTTTTGGAATGAATATAACTGACCTGGAGGGAATTTTTTTTCAGTAAAAGTGAAGTTTCATTTTAAAGGGATGAGTTGGCAATCCTGATTTACAGGTGCACAAGCTATTGTCCTCCAAGTTCATATCAGTGGATATGACTTCTTTTCGGCAACAATCCAAGAATATGTACGTGCGTGCGTGTCAGTGACAACAGTCATGGGCTCTCTGCAGAGCACTTAAGCCACTTTCACAGATTACTTTTAGCAGAGCTGGATGGACTTCATAAGGGCTATTTTTAGACAGAAGAGCTGTGTTTAGGAGAGGGAAACATGACGGGTGTCTGGGGGGAGCTGGATATCCCATTCAGGAAAGCAAAGTTTAGCCTTGCAGGAAAGAATTGAAGTGCTGAAAAACAAAGCATCCCTCCCTGGCTGTAGCCACTGAGACTCCTTCCTGTATCACGAAGTCAGGTCCAACTGAGAAGCTCTAGTGTAGGATGGGCGTTCTGTTGTGTAACTCATCCACTGTCATGCTGCTTGCTATAACCACTTGCATTACACATGGGTTTATTTTCTTTACTGTGTCTTCTATTGACTTTTGTTGCAGTTTCCTTTATAAGTTATGTAGCAGTTTCCTTCACAAAGCCAATCCTATTTCATGAGGCCAATCTCATTTTTATGTTGATTTATCTCCAGTATTAATGAATCATTTGGCTAGAAAGTAATTACAGGTGGTTTTATATGTACCTAAGAGACTGAGGTCAGAGGTCTCAAACATCACCACTACTCCCTTTGACACACAGAAGGATTCTCACATTACCATCTGTATATTGGAGGTAACCCTTCTTTTGGGTTAGTGGGAAGGATGAGGGCAATTAGATTTCAAGGTTCTTGAAACAGCAGTACCAATTTTGTGAATATTGGAATATAAGAAAAACAATTAGTTAGGTGGGATGTTTAGGGTCAGAAGTTTTAAAGGCTAAGTTCAAATTTTTCAGAAATTAGCCTACACAGTCAAGGGGCCCCGGTAGGTATTAAAAATCGGTGACTCTTTCTAAAATGATCATTCATTTTATTGTTTTACCTGTGGGTCATTTGGGCCCCCTTAGAGGTCTGGCTTATAAACACCTAGTTAGCAACCCCTGCGTCCTGTCTCATTGCAAGAATACGAAAACCATTGGTTTTCAGTTCTGCAATGTTAAGAATTAGCATCCAACAGTTTTCACATCCTAGCAACAAGTCAGGATGTGGGGGTTGCTAACTAGGAGTTTATTACCCAGGTATATGAGAGGAACCAAAATGACCTACAGATAAAACCATAAAATCAATTACCATATTACAATTACCATATTACAAAGCTGAACAGATTTTTAATATCTACTGGGGCCCCTTGACTGCATAGGCTAATGATGTAAAGCCAAGCATTGTGTTTTTTATATGGTGTTTTTGCAACAATGACATTGTTCTAAGAATCTCACAAGCTGCAAGTACATTTGTTTCTCAGACAATCTCTTCCTCTTTGCAGACTCCAAGTTATACTGTTGTCCGGGAAAGTCCATTTAGTTTGTAGTAGCAGAAATTTCACATGAACCAAATGAGTCACAAGAATTGGAACACTTGTGTAGGTCAAGATGTATTTTATTTTTGTTCCTCTGTCAATCATGTTCCCATTAATTACAAACAGAAAAAAAGCTAAAAATAAAATTGTAGGAACCCCTTCGCACAGCTAGAAACAATGGCTTAAAATGAGATGAGCCAACAATGTCTGCAAAGTTTAGGTTACTTAGTGAGTGTCAGCACTATATCCCAGTCTTTCAGGAACTATGTTACTCGACTTGTCAAACTTCTGAGCACATGGTTGATAAACTGTTCTCGGACAACTACGATACTCTGTCAAATCTTCTATTAACTTCTTCATAAAGTAGCAATCTTCCATGGATGTGCAAATATCTATAACCCACTAAATTAGGCAAATTTAAAGGCCAACTCTGCACAGAAATTATGGGGGAGATTTACTTAAACTGGTGAACACAGAATCCAGTGCAGCTGTGCATAGTAACCAATCAGCTTTTAACTTCAGCTTGTTCAATTAAGCTTTTGACAATAAAACCTGGAAGCTGATTGGTTACGATTCACAGCTGCACCAGATTCTGTGTGCACCAATTTTAGTAACCCCCCCCCCCCTATACTTTGTTTTGTAAGTGGGCACAATTGTATTCATCACATATCTTTTGGTGCTCTAATGAAAAATCTATACTGGTTCGTGTCTCCAACCTACTGTCTTCCAAGGTCAAAACAAAGGACTCACTTGTAGCTGGATAAAAACATATACAAGGACAGCATGACAACAACGTCAGTTGGCTTTGTAATTGCAGTTTGTGTGACATAAGGAATTTTGATAGGGATAATTGGTGTTGAATTCCCTGGTAGGTATTAGGTGCGATTCAACTTGTCACTTACCACATAAAACTAAAATATAAATGTTAGGTGTAGTTGGACCTTAAAAGAGTTTCCTTCTTTACTGATATATTTATCCAAACCTTTATGGGAACTTTGAATTATAGATGAAAGAAGTAGAACTATGCTATTTCTTGTGTATATATGGTTTTCCCTGCTATCACTCCCTGAAAAGGATATGCCCTCATTCTGTTTGTGTATCTTTTTTATAGAAATGGGTTGACAGCTTCATAGTGTTGTTTTTTGAAGAAACTTGTTTCCTACTGCTTACTGAGTCTGGATATTTGCTAAATACCGTATATAGCAATTCAAAAAGAGGGGGAGAGAAAAAAGCAATTCATCAGAGAGGTACGAGCAGTTATAAAAAAAAAATGAAAAATGTTTATTAATAATTCACTTTAACACCAATCGAAAATTGATTAAAAACAGGTACCGCCATGGATGTGCAAATATCTATAACCCACTAAATTAGGCAAATTTAAAGGCCAACTCTGCACAGAAATTATCTATAACAAATATATAACAAATATCTATAACCCACTAAATTAGACATATATTATAGCCTGCTCCAATCCTCTAGGGTTAATAGCTCCTTACATACAGGAACTTCCCCCTGTGCTATTTGTCTCCCACGGTACTGAATGTTTATTGTGAACTTTGCATACAAGGACAGCAGTCTCTACTGCCCCAGCAGCAAGTTGGTCGCTGTCAGTTCCCCCTTTTTACATTCACACAGTGGACGTGATTTCCAAACGGCTACATTACCATCCACCTTCTCCCCACTTGATATCAGCCTGCATGCTGAAAAATATTAGGACTATCAGCTTTAAGCAGGATGACCCATTAGGAGATCTCATCTTGCATTTCTATGATAGGAGGTGTGCATGGTCTTTGTGTGTGGTGGCCATCTGTGTCTGTCCATGACAACATTGTCAATTTTAAGAATTGGTGGTGGTACCTGTTTTTAATCAATTTTTGATTGGTGTTAAAGTGAATTATTAATAAACATTTTTCATACTTTTTGATAACTGCTCATTCCTCTCTGATGAATTGCTTTTTTCTCTCCCCCTTTTTGATATGTGTAATTAATTTAGAGGAACGCACCTATATCACGGCCTAAACGCCATTGATGTAAGCAATTACCTCCATCATACACAGGCACAGACATTACTGAACCTCTGCCTGTTGTTACTACATTGTCTAGCAAAGTCTTTAGTTCCTTTTTACCTTCCTGTTGTCTCTAAATATATAGCAAATATTAGCTTTTATTGTTTCTTCTAGTTATTGGTCTATGAATTTTTCCATACCAGTAATCAGAGTTGCTTAAATGGTATCTAATATGCACTTACACCCTTGCAAAGTGAAGAACCTATTTGTCTTTGGTAAATCAGCCCCAATGAATCTTAATGCCTTGTCAGTTAAAGTGATTGTAGATGTAGAAGATTTTTTTACCTTCATGCATTCTATACTTTAAGGTAAAAAAACCTTCTGTGTGCAGCTCTCTACAGCCCCCATTATACTTACCTGAGCCCATTCTCGATCAAGAAGTGGCTCTCTCCACTCTCTCCCTCCTTACAGGGCAGATGCACTGTCTGTGTCTATAGACGCAGACAGTGTGGCTCGGGATCGAGCCCACAAGTGTGCCACAATAAGAAGCGGATTCCTATGGTGGCACACCAAGAAGAGGAGGAACCAGCATCGAGAAGAGGAAGATTGGGGCTGCTCTGTGCAAAACCTTTGCACAGAGCAGGTAAGTATAACATGCTTGTTATTTTTTTTTTAAAGTTACGTTTACAATCACTTTAAGGTGCAGCTGTGCCCATACTGTTGACATTGAAGCATTTACATAATTTTTCCAAGCAGTAAAACATCTCTGACCTTTGTAGATGCATGTAGTACACTGTAATTCATCCTCCAAGATCCTGAAACATCACAGCAAAGACTCCAAAGTGGTTTTGGTCTATATCTAACAGCTTAGAGATACCTGCTTTAAGTTTATATCAGATGGCTGGTAGGCTACGAAGATTTTGCTCTCCTTACAAAATACATGAGAGCTCAAAGCTTATGAATTTGAAAATTATTTTCTCCATAATGCTTATTGTTATAGAAGTAAGTGAGGGCTTGTATTATGCTTTTATTGCTTGTTCACAATATGTAAATATTTAATGTACATAGTTAGTGCACAGGTTCACTTTAAAGCAACTCTTTTGCTTGTAAAAATGCAAAAGAAGACTGTTTATCTTTTTGCTTGCACTGACTCAGATTATTGTTTTGCTGAACAGCTATTGCCACCGAAAGCTCATAAGCAACTGAGACTCCACTCTGTACAATTGAGTTTCTTTTGCTGGCCACCATGATACTACAGGACGGATGGAGTGGGTGGAACCACAGTGGACAGAAGACTAGGAAGACATCTTACACTCCCAGAATTGTCTAACAGGACAGGTCTCCCAGAGGCTGTAGCTCTTCAAAAAATTGACGATTCAAGTCATTGCCCAAAAGGAAGATAAGTATGAATAGTCTTCTGTTGCTGGTGCTCATGTTTCAAAACATTTTTCTGGCAAAAGAGTCACATTATTCAATAAAAAAAACAAGGAAACACCTTTGTTGGGTTGCGTTTAGAGCATTAGTTGGTCTTATTAAAGCTATGCTGAGCCCAAAAATATTTGTTGTATTGTAAATTGAATCTATGTCTAATTACATTTTTACAGTCAAAGCAAACCAGTTCTCATTTGTTTTATTATGTTTGATGCACAACTATTAAATTAACATATCCAAACAACTAGGGTCTCTTAGTTTAACTATTGGGCTATTAATGTTGCGACTCTCTCAAATATGTGACAAATGCCAGCTGCAAAATATTTGAATCAGTATTAAACATTTCAAAATAGTTCAGGGTCCAAAATACCTTCTTTTTAATAGGTGGGAGTAAATAATAATAATCATTATACCAGATTGCTAACACATGGAGTGAAAAACATCTTAATGAGGAAAGAAGCCTACATGAGACCATGAGATAAGTCCTGCTGTATCCAGGCAATTGTACAGGCAGTTGCATGGCATTGGACATTTACAAGCCAAATTAATAATGTAGTCATTTTTTTATTTAATCGCAAGTGACTGCCTGCTTCAAGCATCCAGCCACCTTTAAATGTACATGATTCATTTTTTGAAGTCAAAACAGATTTGTTCAGCCAAGACCAAAAATTACCCCTCATGTAAGTTACGCCCTTACTTTTTCATTTTGATGTTGTGCAAAGGATTTTCCATACCAAGTTTAGTTTTTTGCAGCTGTGAGGAAATGGCTGTTATTGTATTTTTCATAGTGTGATATTTATAAACATATCTAAAAAAAAAAACCTTTTAACTGCATTTTTATTTTTTTTTTAGAATCCAGGAAGTAATTGTACAGTAAATGGACATTACAGAACTATATGCTCAAGTAAAATGAGGAAATCTAATTTATAAATATTCTCCAGACAGTGCAGAACCGGAAATGGATTTTAACGTGATTTGCAATTTGTTTTATTATTTGACCTATTAGAAATTTAACACAAGTAGTTTTTTTTCTCATAGATATTCTTATAGCACAGGTAGTCTCACATTACCCCACTGCAGTAAATGTTTTCATTTTACAGGGACAGCTACCTAGCATTCTATAGATATTCTCTAGCATGCATTGCAGAGCATCCTTATTCGGAGAAGGGCAGCTCAGAATAGACATGATCTTTGTAAATACTGAAGACTCTTAGGGGGTTATTTACTAAAGAAAAATCCACTTTGCACTACAAGTGCACTTGGAAGTGCAGTCGCTGTAGATCCGAGGGGGACATGCAAGGAAAATAAAAAACAGCATTTTAGCTTGCACATGATTGGATGATAAAATCAGCAGAGCTTCCCCTCATTTCAGATCTACCCCTTAGTAGAAAGTGGATTTGCCTTTCGTAAATAATCCCCTTTAAGAAAAGATAATTGGAGTGTTCATTGGCATAATTTTAAGGCATTCACTGGTGGTAAATCATTCACTGTCTATTGAAACACATTAACCATGGATAGTGAATTGGTGAATGTCACATTCAGTGCTTTTTAAATAATCTTATCTGCAGAGTGGTTATTCTAAGCTGAACTCAGGCAGATGTTTTAAAAAAAGCAACAAATGCAGCTATGTATTCATTTTTTTTTAAGTAATAACTAATGTAGATACATAAATATGACTTGCAATCTCCTTTACAGCAGCACTCAGACTGGGAAAAAGAGGGTAAGACTGGGAGACAGTCAGGTGTGCTGCATGCAAATGTGCCAGCAAGGAACATGATCATAGAAGGACAGAGCAGAGAACAGACCTCATCAGTCTTCTCTTGCTCCTTCACTGTCCAGTCAGCTGGCTAGGGATGAAGAAAATATACTACTGTATCCCTTCTTCAATCTGAATCTGTAACAGAAAAAGGAGGGTCATCCTCTTGACTGTACTGTGTTTTACACACATGTAAATCTCAGGACTGGATAAAGAGAAGTACTTTTTTTTTGGCAAGTAAAACAGCTCTTATGTGTATTTTATCTGTGTATTTAGCTGTTTGCCTGTAATTCAGCTTTAAAAACATTATACTTGAAGTGTACTGAATCACAACTTAGTGAGGCCCCATATGTACTATTAGATTTTCTGCATATTTTTGTCTTCAGATTTACCATAACCATATAATATGAGGTCAAACCTTAAGAGTTTCAATTTGTATGCAATCAGGCAGGCCCTTGCACTACATGGTTTTGGTAAATCTGAAGACAAAAATCTGCAGAAAATCTAATAGTGTGTATGGAGCCTTAGACATCAGTGTGTCTGAAAGCACCATAAGGGGTCAGTTTTTGACTTCACCGTTTTGAACAAGAATATTCAATGCTTATCCTGCATGGGGAGAACACGTCACAGTCTTCGCGGCTCAGTGTTTTGCAAGCCACGTGTAACTATCAACTTTTAGGGGTTGATTTACTAAAGGTAAATAGAGAGTGCGCTTTGCAAAGTGCAGTTGCACTCTGCAAGAGCAGCTGCTCCAGAGCTTAGTAAATGAGGTAAAGATTCACTTTGCAAAAAATTCCCAATCATGTGCAAGAAGAATAGAAAAAACAGCATTTTTGCTTGCACATGATTGGATGATAGAAGTCAGCAGAGCTTCTGCTCATTTACTAAGCTCTGGAGCAACTGCTCTTGCAGAGTGCAACTGCACTTTGTAAAGTGCACAGTCTATTTGCCTTTAGTAAACCAACCCCCAATAGTTGATAATTACATAGAGGTTTAGATTGTCAGTGGTGTGGAAGTTGAAAGGGGTCCTGGAAAGGTAAGAGCAAGGATATTATGTTAGCTACTACCCAACTTCTACCTTACTCTTCTAAGCTATGATTCAGCTATTACTTTAATATAAATATTATTTTTACTATATTTTTTCTTTTTATTACAATAATTAATATTTTAAATTATAAAAGTAATTATAATGCAGTGCACATTTGACTGTTGCAAATATAAATTAAGAAAAATTAATATCCCCTTCTCAAGTTAATTATGATGATGATGATGATAATATTTGCAAAATATTAAATATCGTTTTTTTTGCCTTCCATTTGTAACATAAATAAATATATTCGCAAAGAACAGAAGGCAGGAGTAATGTTTTCCTTTTTTATTATTAATAAATACTGCATTCTTTGTGTGTTTGTGTGTGTGTATACTATTGGTATTGTTAATGTACCAAAAATTAGAACTATGCTTTAATTATGGCACCATTCACAACATTATTATTCTTTAATAAAGATTTCTATACCTTTTAATTTATATATAATATATATATTTATATATATATTTATATATATACAAAAATATATCAAAGTAACTCTAAACACAGAGGAAGAGTCTGAAGTTCGGTTTCATTCGCATATAATTGTTTACATTTTTTCTTGATCATATAATATTCAAGGTTACAGTTTCTATATATTATATTCTTTTGCACGCATACACATAATGGAAGGTGCAGAGTTCAAATATCATAAAATGTCTAGGTACTGAGAGTGAAGAAAATGCTTATGCTTTTAGTGATTAGCTTAATAAGGATTAAATAAAGGATGAGGGATATTGGCAGTCCATGAATAGATGGTAATTTTGAAGCAAAACTGGAAGTATGTTTTTGAATAAACAATACTTTTTGATATTTTTTGTAACAAACAGCACCATAAAAAGCAAAACAATATATCAATCGCTTAAAATGTCCACAACACTTTTGTCAATATTAATGTGTAAGAGAACCTTTATGTCATAGTTGCATCGAAATTTGGAGGTGATTTACTGAATGGCACAATTTTGCACCTGCACTGCAAACCAATGCTTATTTTTTTGGACATGCGTCAAAATAACAAATCTATAGGGACTCAAGCTTGTCCTTGAAATCCCATCTTATGAATTCTCCCAGCCTCTTACAATTCTATCCCTTCCATAACTGACTGTGTGAAAACTGCGTATAGTTACAAAAAATAGGAAATGATCAGCACCAGTTTGGAAAGCAGAGCTATACTATGTAAGTCTAGGGATGGTTGCCGTGACATGAGTCTCAAAGAAGATTTACTGCTCCCCTGTAGCCCAATTGCAATTGTGACTGCAGGAACCCAATTCGTATTCCACTGTTTAAAGTCTAATTGAGTTAGGGTACATTTAAAGAATATAAAATAATTAGCATGGGGTAATGCAGATGTTGAATTTGTTCCATTTTGCAAATCGCACTCTTGGTCTCTCTCTCGTTTACTTTTGAAGAAAAATCCTTACAGGACTTTAAACAACTGGCAGCAGTTAACAAACATATGCATTTTCTTTCAGCCTGCATTTTTCGAATCATTTCACCTTCTTTAACCATGAATAGGAAATTAAACTCAGACACAACATTACTTTCATAGCAGGCTCTGTTCAAAGGACATATGGAATTCTGTATGGACTGCTCCAAAATTACCGTATTACATAGACCCCAAACACTTTGTACATTATGAATACAGGCACACAGATTACATATAATGTTTTGGAGTATACATTTTTATTCCCAAATTTGAAATTTGGGATTATTTATAGACAGTTGACTTTTACTGTCTTCATGGCTTGATGGCAGAATTGATCTGTGTGACAGCACAACAATGCTTACAAAGAACCCCCTACTCTTACACAAAAAACTTCACCATAAATCCATCTGTTATAACTGGCTCTGTCTACCTGAGAAAGGTGAACCTTTGAAATACCTTGAAATGTAATCGTACATCATAGAGTAAAAACAAAACTACTCATTGGTGGTTTCTTCTTTCACCAAACCAAGAAAATTATTTTGAGGTTCAGTTTGCTGAAAGTTATAAGATAACTGCATTTCTTTTAGCTATCCTTGTCTCTACCCAATGGAAGAAGCAAATAGCACCATTTATGTGTGTTTGAGACACTTGAATCCTCAGCCTATTTCAACATCATTTGGCGTGGAGAAGGTCACTCCTGACTGCCACTAGATGGTAATATTGGGTGGACAGGTTACTGTCATGAAATCTGCGTTAAAGTGGGACCATGGGCAAAATGAAAAATAACATATACCGTATGTTGTTGACTGTCACTATCAGTGACAGTGTACAGTGTACTATCAGTGACTGGCAGTTTTTGTTTCTTAATTCCCTCCAGCAACATAGTGTTATTACCTGTTTACCCTACATTATTTTTCTACTTCTTTTAAGAGGGTGAAAAAGCTGCTCGTTCCACAGTAAATGCACACAGATAGGTCATAAACCTGTAGATTGGATAGTCTTAGATTGACTTTAAATAAATGACAAATTAAAGCCTGATTTTTTTTCATCTTTTGGAAAAAAAAGGTTTAAACCAAATGAATAAACACTGGCCTTTGTACACATCCCTGTCGGTGGTAAAATGCTAGTCCCAACCCCCTGTAGCTGTCACTGTGGCTGGACCGTTTGGCCTGCTAACCACTTCAGCCATTGAAGGTTTCACCCCCTTCATGACCAGGCCATTTTTTGCGATGCGGCACTGCATTATTAAACTGACAACTGCGCAGTCGTGCAACACTGTACACAAATAAAATTGTTGTCCCTTTTTCCCCACAAATAGAGCTTTTTTTTTTTTGGTGGTATTCGATCACCTCTGCAGTTTTTATTTTTTTGCGCTATAAACAAAAAAAGGCCAACAACTTTGAAAAAAAACAATATATTATTTTACTTTATGCTATAAAACGTATCCAAAAAAAATAAATAAAAACTCAAATGTTTTCATCAGTTTAGGCCAATATGTATTCTGCTACATATATTTGGTAAAAAGAATCCCTCCCAAAAAGCGTATATTGATTGGTTTGCGCAAAAGTTGCGCCTACAAACTAGGGGATATTTTTATGGAATTTTTATTTATTTTAATTTTTTTACTAGTAATGGTGGCGATCAGTGATTTTTAGCAGGACTGCAATGTTGCGGCGGACAAATCGGACACATAACTGGCACTTTTTGAGGACCAGTGACACTAATATAGTGATCAGTGTCTTTTCCAGGTTAATTCAGCTGGCCCTCAATTACACACTACTGAGTCCACCATCCTCCAGCTGCTCTCTGTAAGCTACTGCCTCCTGGAATATTTGACATAGATATCTCTGGAGGCTGCTGGAGCAAAGTAAACATCATTGTTGCTTAGATGAGAATGGCAGGAAGGGGCAGGTCTAAACATACAAACAAAAAAAAAGTAAACAAAAAAAAGTTTTTTTTAAGATTGTGGAAGTGCACAAGTTGCAAAGATACGAAGTGGTTTACTGCAGTGAAGGTCCGGTTTGACTGTTTTCAATAAGAAAGCACAATGGCAACGGCAGACCAAAATAGAGGCTAATATGGTGCCTTCTTTGGCTGCAAAAGGATAGGAGGATTAGTTCTGCTTTAGTGGAAATTGAAAAATAATGGATCCACTGGCAGGATCAGCAGGGCATAAAGCTATACAGTATTAAAGGCAGGACACAGAAAAACAAAACCTGCTGTGTTAATTATAGTGACAGACTGCATTATATCGTATATGTATTTTCTAATATTCCTCATAGTTGCACTTTAAGGAACAACCTGTCTCCCAAAGGTA
Organism: Lithobates septentrionalis; assembly: GCA_037952835.1. Lineage (NCBI taxonomy): Eukaryota > Metazoa > Chordata > Amphibia > Anura > Ranidae > Lithobates > Lithobates septentrionalis. Next base: position 1,794,885 of record JBBDGP010000600.1, read on the forward strand.
TCCAGAAATGGTGGATTTCACAGCATGAACCTGGAAAGAGACCAGGAAGTCTGTAGGCCATGCTGTGTCAAACATACCAATAAGGAATAGAAAGGTTATTCATGCTATTTCATTTTTTTTCAGTGTTTAGGGAAAAAACTAGGTAAAGGATATGCTTAACACATGCAGTTATCCATTAACTTGCAATTTTTAATAGCAATTTATAAATACACAATTTATAGTTTTTAAATTATTGTTTTTGGTCATTAAAGGAAATACAGTTTTTAGATAACTTTCATTTATTGGCTGTAAGTGCCTTCTACAAATATTAATAAATATTGTATTATTTTTCTGTCTAGATTGAGTTTATATATATTTTTGTAGGAAGCCATACTGCTTCTGAATTAGCTACTGTATGGTCTTATTTAGTAATATAGTTATGCACAGTAACCCGCAACAAGAAAAAAAATGGCATACTTTCTTAAAGTGAATCCAGACAGAAAGAGCCAATAAATAAGTGTCAGCTAAAAGGAGAATCCCCTTTCAAAGACAAAAAATAATATACTTTGTATAAAAAATGGAGGATAGGAAAAGTGGATGCACTCCCCACAACAACCAATCAGAAGCATGCATTGATTTTATTATAAGCACTAAAGAAAATACATCTACAATTTGGTTGGTTGCAAAATCTTCGCTCTAAGTCCCCTCTAGTTTTTATACATGGATCAGAATATGTTACCAAAATAGCTTATGCTGTTTGATTACAATAAACTGGGTCCCACATTCATCATGTTGAGTTATGCATTCACAAAAAGGAAAATTAAAAGAGGTACAGTATACAATAAAGTGCCAAATTAAATATAATTTAATACTTCAAAAAAACTGAAGTAGCTCTGGGTTAGATTATCATTTCTTTCAGGTAAAATTAGAGAGGTACTGTCAGCTTTCCTGGATTAGGCAATAAAAAGAACAGGTTGGCAGGTGGGAAAAAAAAATTGGTGGAAGTCTGCTCCCTTTTGGTACTATTAACACGTGTAATAAATGTCCTATTTTTTGTGGAAGCTTTAATTTTTGGAAACCATAAAAGAAGGGGAGGACTTAATAAGATCTGGAGGGGTTTCACTGGAATAGAAGAGTGGTTGAGTACATGTGGATGGAGTATGAGCTGACCAAGGGGCCAAAATGCTCAAAGATTTAAAAATTTTAAAATGTTGAAGTGTAGACGTTTTATGAGTGAAATAAAATGAAGAACAGTAAAATTAAAAATGTGTGTGTTAACAAGGTTTATTAAGCTAAGCCATTATTATCTAAGCAAATAACCAAGGTTAATTTATCTGACCACACAAAATTTTAAAAGGATAACCCTGCATTTCTTGTGAAAAGACATTCTAACTCATTTATATATTAAAAAGAAAAATGTTTTTAACATTTAAACCATAAAATGTGTGGTGTATATGGCTTTCAGTGGTAAAGTTGTTTTTGATAAAGTAAATGTAAACCTTAACTGTATGACATTCAATTTACTAAAAACCTGTGTGTCATAAACAATTGCCTTTTTTTTATAAATAATACTGTTTTCACCTTGGGGTTGTCCCCTTCCAGTCTACATTCACCCCAGCAATGACTGCATAGCAAATATCAGGGCAGGCTTTATGATGGTTACAGGTTGTAAGTTTGTGTTATCTATATTGAAAAACACAATTGTAGTCTCCATCGGAAACCCTTGTGACAATGCAAGATCACAATTGGGAAACAGGGACAAAGAGCGGTCACCAGAGGAGAAAGTGCCTGAAGAAGGACCTTCATGGCATGATCACCAGGTATTATTATAATGAAAGCTGAAAATGTAAAAGTATTTCAAATTGCTTTTGAAATTACATTAACATGTTAAAGCTTCCAGAATATGGGATTTGAGTTTACATATACTTTAACAAACAAAAAAAAAATGTTCATGTTATTCTGTCACAATAAAAAAAACCTTTCAGAACTTTGCGTTAACTTATTGTTATTAACATTTGGTAAGTCGTCCATTTTTTAACGTTTTCCACTTTCTCCAATTAGAACTTTAAAGACCTACTCTCTAGCCTGTCATTTACAATAACAAATGTTTTATAAAGAAGCCCATTACATTTAATGAGAAATATTGTATCTTTGCTACTGTCAAGCACATCAGCAGATAAAATGCTGCATGCAAATGAATCTATTTGAAGTGCTCTACTATTAAAGAAGCTGCAAGGTTTTGTTTAAATGCTTTGTTAAATAGCTATTCAACGTATGGTCATAAGAGTACTGACTAAAATTTTGAGAATCCTGGAATTTTTAAGATTAACTAAAATATCAGAAGTATTTTAACAGAGGTATTATAACGGAATAATAAATACAATTCTGTTTTTTTTTCTAATTAAATTGTAAAGTGTAATTATTTCGGTTAAAAAAAAAAAATTTACAAAATTAGGTAAGAAAAATAAGAGTTGCATTGAAGTCACAAAAAAAAACTGTGACTTGAGTAAATTAACCCGTAAGTTAGACTTTCTATCCTGAGATGAGGCTACGCTGCTTGATATCTCTATGCCATACATTATCCCGAGTGCAAAACATGATATTAATGGTAGAGCACTATACTGGAGGAGCATGTGAAACAGAACTACTGTACTGATGGCTTATACCAAAGTAGTATTTTCTTATACAATGAGCATACACAAAAATGCTTTTATATGACTGAAAATATGACAACAAGGTGATGGAAATAATTCTAGTTTGACAGAATGTGCTTTGAAGGTGGGTAAGTACACTTCTTCGAAAGTTTAATAAAGGCACACAGATCACTTAATACCTGTCTACATCTGTAGAATGATCTCCCTTTACATATGTGGCATCAAAAAGTTATCAAATTTCAGAAAATTGGTATGCAAATTTCCAAATGGGAAATTAGGAAACCCTTAAAAAATGTGATCCATCTTTAATCCATCAGCCCTTAAAGGGTTTGCCACCTAACACTCATATGTCAGAATTAGATAGATGCCAGATAGTTGAATCACTTAATGCCTCTATGTATTTCTCAAGGAATCTAAGACAGACTTTCCATAAGGACCCATTCCATATTTTGACAATACTCTGCTTCTGATTATCAATCTTGCAATTTCTTGCAAAAAACAAATGAAACTTTTTGTTGTAAGAGCCTCCAATTCTGACTGGAGGCAACCACTTATTTATAGCAGTAAATAGTACTTGCACATATCTGTGACTGTTTGTTAAAGTCCAACATTAGGCAAACATTTTCTTTTTTTTATATTCCCCCATCAATGCCCTCAGAACCAAAAGGAGAGATCCTAGCGGGGGGCTTGTGTACATTCCTTCCTTCTAGGGGCAGGCCCATTGCAGCTGTTGACAGTAAGGGGCAGGGTTATCAGCAGTGACAACACTAATAATCCTCCTCCTCAACATATGTTACAATGGAGTTTAGTCCTTGTGCAGGGCCTTGTTCTGAACTGGGTAACAAGACCAATCATTTTACTGTAGGGCATTTAGCATTGTTACCCTGTTAGAAGAAGGACCGTTCACTGGCAGAATCAAATGGAATTTAATATTTTATAAATATAAAATCACCAAATTAAAAAACAATGCAGTTTTGTTTGTATTTTTAATGTTAAATGGATGTTTTCATTGAATATAGTTCTTCTTTAAGTATATTATGCAGGCTTGTCTTTACTGACCATAGAATTTCCTTAAACAAAATTAATTAATTTTTTGGGGGATCTCATGAATTGTTCTTTTTCATATGACCGTGTACATTTCTCTAAGGGTCCATTCACACCAGGTGTTGTGGGACTGCATTGAGTGGCTATTCCAAAGCAGTCCCAAAGCACCGCAAGCGCAAGACAAGGCAAAATGCGGTATGGCATGTTAACACCACAGCATTACGATAGTGTGCGGGCAATGTGCACTAAACAAAATGTACTGCGTGCAGTCCCTTTTTCCAGCACAGTGCAAGTCACCAAGCACTGGCCAATAAAACTCTATGAAATGTCACTGTGTGACATTTCAAGAAAATTTGTTAAAAAAGTGGAAGTGTAAGGTAAATCCTGGGGGCTTGTTAGGGTGAATCATTTTACCATGTAGGCTCATTTCACTACTCTGAAATCAAAAAACGTTGAGTAAAGTTTGCATTAAAAAAAGTATAGAACCCCCAACAGTACTAATGCAGAAGAAGGATATTATTGGATAGCCAGCCTCATTTATAGACCATAGAGGTATTTCTTCCCAATTGATGCTATTATTTTCAATTCCAACATTTTTTTTTACTACATGATTTTGATTATATTTTTTCTGCTATTATTTTTATGTTAATATTACCAAAATATATTTTTCTTTTTCCTCAATTTTTCTCAATTATATTTAATAGTAAATTATTTAATGTTGTTGTTTCAAATAAAAATGGGCCTGGGAACCTAGCTTTTAGAAAACCCTCTTTGGAGCTAATATTTTTGAGCTGTGACATGCTTATGCCTGCTAACATGCCAAGTAGGAATTTTGGACAAATGTGCAAAGCTTCTACCATCAAGACAGTTGTCATGGCATGGTTCTCATGGATGATCAGAAGAAAGATTGATCTGCTTCATATACTGTAGAAAGCCTCTAAGGTGCATCCAACTTTTGGAAACCATCTATGAGTACTGACATTAACATTCATCAAAGAGAACGCATGTCTTTCCCAGGAGCAAGCCTATGGTCAATGCTGTCTGAGGAAGCACTTAAAATGCTGCCACCCATGATCCGATAAGATTAGGGCTTCAGAAAACTACAACTTTCCCAATTTTGGAAGGTTACATTGCTATTTACACTGGAGAAATAACACAGGAATGTGAACTAGGCAAACTTGATCTGTTTCCCTGGTGTTGGTTCTAGAAGATACACAATATTTATATGTTGGGACTGGCTCTAGTCCCTACAAATACTTTTATGCACTTGCAATGGACCAACTGCAGAAGTGCTATAACCACCATGGGTATAACAAGACCCATAATTAAGAGTTTTTAAAGAAAGCATACGCTTTAAAAAGAACATCTGTTGCCTTTGGTGAATGCAGTGATTCTACTGCTTAGGAAATACTGCTTTTATCTAAAAGATAGAATAGTTATTGGCCCAATATGTATGTAGTAATTGTAAGTATGGAACAGCCTGTAATCTATTTTACTTATCTGATTTAGAAATCATGCAGTCTTAGGGCTTGTTCACACTTGACTAAATTTCTAATGCTGAACAAACGCTTCTATAGCCTTAGTATGGGTGTAAGACTCGCATTATTGAGCTTTAGTATGGGCATTAGACTGGCATTTTACAAGCGTTAATGATGGGCTCCTCAATTGCCCTATGGGCAATTTTGAAGCATTTGATGAGCGGTAAGGCACGTTAAAACGGCTCCACAAATGCCTATTCCATTACAGTAAATAAATTAATCTTAACGCCCCGCAACCGCACCGCGACTGCCTGCCAGAACATTTGCGAGGCATTACCAAAGACTTGAATGGGAGGCGTCGCAAGGCTTCAAAAGCGTTAGTGTTGCGTCGCTTCAAAATTGAAGCCTCATGTTGAGTCAGGAGGCCTTTGAAGCCTTTTAACGCCTCCTGACTCGACATAAGGCTTCAATTTTGAAGCGACGCAATGCTAAGGCTTCATATTTTGATAGTGTGAACAGCACTGTGTGCTGTCTATTGTATCTTGTGCATAGGCATTTGAGGGGTGTTTTTATTGCCTCTCAAATGCCTGCTTTTAATGCCAGTGTGAACTTAGCCTTAATCCCCTCTACAGTTTTTAAATTGCCTCTTTCAAGTAAGTTGACTTCCTGTTGTGCCACATTTATTAATAGTTACTTTAAATTGTATTTCCACTTTTGCAACTTAATTAATATAACACCTACTTTATACTTGTTACATGTTCCCATTCACATAGCATACCCTTTAAAAATATTTTAAAAATGCTGCTTACATTTTTACTTGCTGAAGAATCCTACTTAGCTTTCCCCTTCTATGTAATGTTAAGGAGGGGGCTGAGTTATGTTTGCTCATCATTATCATTAATCCTTTCTATACTGTGCTGGCAAATTTTATTATCACTTATAAACTAGATGTGCAAACTGTCTATCCCAACAAAGAGTTAAACATTTCAAGGCTTGGGTGATATATTGTATGTTAATGGGCCTAAAAAATATTACCCTAGATCTGTTCCCTGGCTGCACATTGCAAATAAATTAACCACTTAAAAGTTAAGAAATCTTTGTTTTATTTTTTGTAGGTATGCTGTGTGAATGGGAACACATAAAAAAAATTGACTGCAAAGGTGAAAAGACGCGTTAAAGCTGTGTTAAACTGAGAATCAAAAATCGAATATATTGCAGCTTACAAATCTTTTAGGCTTTTTTCCTTCTTATTTTACCCTGGTGATCTGACCAGTAACACACCCCCTGTATTAGAGTGCCCCCCACTCTGGACGAAAGAGCAGTGTTGTCGGTCTGAGGGGAGGGGAGTGTTAGATGTACTAGCAGATTTAGATACACTAACAACATGAGGCCAAACTAAGACCAAGCTAACACTGCAGTTCCACAGACAGTTACAGCAACAGTTTTTTTTCTTTTGGGATAAAGGTTTTACATGAATAAATAAAAGCAGATCATTGTAAGCACCCCCATTAGTGGTAAATGGTTTTCCCAGCACTCTTAACTGATAGATTTGTAGGACAGCTTGTTCTGTGGAAAAAAACAGACTTACTGGCCTTGAAAAAGGATTTGGGGTTGGGACTTTATATGAGGCAATAACTGAGATTTACCTCCATCCCTAGTATTTTGGAAAAAGCAAAGTCCCAAACTCTTTTTGCTTTTTCCAGACTTACTGGCCTGATAACCAGGGGAAAAAAAGAAAGAAAGCCTAAAAAAGAAAATGAATGCAGCCATCACATCCAAGAATTGATAAGCTGCAATATAATAAATGTTTTCTTTTGGGTTTAATACCACTTTAAGAGTGTTTGAAGGCACGGGATACCATAACTTGCATCCTGCTTCAAACTTGCTAGTATAACTGGATGGAATATCAGATATGAAGTAAACTACAGCCCAGGCTGTCTAACAGTCTCTTCTTGTTACTAGTCAGAGGTAGAAATTAAAAACATATAATAACACTTCAACTAATAGAGGAGCCAAGAGGTCAAGTTTGATCTCTAGCAACATGTAAGATTTTAGGAAATCTTTATGCTTTATTTATAGACAATTAGGGAAGATATTTAGATTATTGATTACATGTAATCCCTACACAGTTAAACTTGAATACTGGTTTAATTCTTGGTCAGCAGAACATCATAGAAAGCATGGTTCCACAAGATTGGCTACATGTTTACATTGTGGATTATAATGGCTCCTGAACATAACTGGGTCACCAATGGGTCAAGTATCTTGGAGTACTCAATGGTTATGGTGAGAAACAAAAAAAAAAAACATAAAAGGGCAAAAGTACCTGCCAGCAATCCCAGACTTTCCAGGTCCTGTTGGCAGAGGAGGGTGAGTTTTTACCCTCAAAACTTTTTATGTGCAGAATTTCATTTCAGCTAGGCTTTATGTGTCCTAAAATCTAAACTTGGATTGTTGAAAAGAAAAGTGTCACTCATTTATGGGTCCGAGAGATAAACAATGATGATTTGCTGGAGATAAAATACTGCTCAGATGGTGGCACCATTCACGTCACAAGAAATTACTTGTTTTCCACAGACACCAGTGAATGATAATCTTCCAAAAAGGGCCATTCCTTGCTTCATAAATGGGCTGAAAGCTGCTGTTCTCTTTTGACCTGCAATCTGCAGTGCATTGTTGTGGCACATTGCCATGTAAAGCTTCATTGTTTTAACTTATCCTATGCTACTTTGTGTCTGTCCCAATTTATTTGAAAAAAGCACCTTTATAGAAGATTATATAATCCTATGTACATAAACCTGCATTCAGTGACCATCCCCCTTGTGGCACTGTACCCAAGCAAAGCACTCTCTTACCATCACCCCCTGCAACAACTTATTAGGTTTTATTCTGTTAGGTCCCCTCTGTTAAGCAATGAGTATTCTCACATATGGTCAAGGGCATATATTTTGCACAGTGTTAAAAGTGTGTCTATAATTTTAGAACTTCACAAAACAGATGGGGTCCAAACATGTGGTCTTAGAAAAGGGATTTTGTTGGCTGGGTGAGGACAGTAGCAAGTGTTTACAGCAAGGGCCCATGAACCCTTGGGGATACTATTACTACTTCACTGACATTGTCTAGTACTTTCCAAAAAGGAAATTGTAAATTTAATGTAAATTATTGCCTCAATACCTTCACGGTTGCTATTTGAAATAGGCAGAGATGATTCTAAATAGTGGAAAGAGCATTGACATGCCCCAGTAACCCCTGGTAATAAATTTAGCAGGCAGAACAATAAATTTCTATTTCTAATTGGTTGTTCGGGGTTACATTAGTTTTCATGTTGCTCTTTGCCTTAACAAAGGAACCCAGGTAATTCCTGAGAATATAAATACTTAGACCATGCTACAGATTTTCTACACCTCTTAAAGGGAACCTGTCAGGATACAAATTTGATAATTATCACTGTTGATTGTTTTTGAAGGGCAAGATCCAGGGTAGACATTATGCTATGCTAAACCATTTAGAAGAAGCATGTGTCTATGAGACATCCTGACATCTAATATACAATTTTGAGACGAAAAAAGATAAAGATTATAGCTTTTGAGCTTGCAGCTTCAATAACAGGTCAGTAATGGCAATTTCCGTATATCTATCTTCACAGATTCCCTTTAATTGCGCATGTTTTTATTTCTACATATGACTTAGTTGAGTATGTCTAGACCTTTGACTTTGGGTTTTCCCAATGCAGTTTCTTTTCACAGACCTATAAAAATTATACATTTCATTTATTTAGCTCTATTCCCACAGGTAATTCAAAATAATGCTCATTATTCCATCAATTTATAAATACCCCCTCCCCATCCTCAAGTGGTATATCTGTCCATTCTGGACTAGCTTATAAATCTACCACACGATACACCAGCAAGGCTAAACCCACAAGGTTCTTAGAACACAGTGGGTATCAATATAAAAAAGAAAAGAAAACAACAAAAAAAATGCTGCTACCCATAACAATCAGTCAGGAGCCAGCTTTCATTTTATAACCTGTATTAAAAAAATAACAGCTGACATCTCATTGTTTGTTATTGGTAGCACTATTTTACACTAATTTTGATAAATTATCCCCAGCGGATATTAAAATGAAAGCATTCAATGTCACTTTAGAAACAGTGGCTAAAAACGAAACAAATATAATAATACAGAGGTATGGGCAAGAAAGAATAGAAACATAACCTATCCATGCAAAATATATCTCCTTTGGTTTACATCATATCTTGATATGTGACAAAATGCATTTCACCTAGTTGAAAAGTAGTTTAATAAAGATTTCCTTCTTGAATTGAAAGAATAAATAAAATATGGCTCCCTAGCTTGCCATTGCATCAAATGTATGCTAGACGTGGATTAATCAGGCGTTAATTTTAAATTGACTAATCCAAGCATCCTTTAAATATTTTTTTTTTTCCTTTTCCCTGTTTGATTCATGTTGCCATTTACCTTCAATGTCTTCTCTATACTGTTTTACAAGTACAGTTCCTCTTGTGATTGCTATGTCTGCTAAATTAAAGTGCACGCATTTTCATTTTTATAATAAGCTTTTGCAGTTTTGCAGTTGATCTTGGTTTTTATACTTCCTTATTGTTCCTTTCTCAACACAGCAAAAGAGTAAATCACCAAGTGCCAAGTTTGCTTAATACATGGACAGTTGTCTTGGCTTTTTTCTAAGTGTTTCACTTGTAATATGTCCAGGCAGAAGATTTCTTCAGACCGCTTGTATATAACTTCCATTCTTACACAGATGATATCCTACTCAGAGGAGGTCATATGGCAGAGATCTCAATGTCCTCATTACAGAACCAAAAGTCACATGGTCTACTGCAGCATGAACTTGAGGAGTTTTAGAGGTGTCTATTTAATCTGTATATCTTTATGTAATTGTATATTGTTCCACCCAAATTACATTCTGTTAAAAATATTTCTTACATTCCTGAATTGTTAATAGGGTGTTGGTAAGGCTTTCGCTGACTCTGGCACCAAGTGTTTCCAAGAAGTGGACAGCGGGAAGTACTAAAGCAGAGTAGGAAGTAGGATCATATCCATGATGGTCTTCTTAGGTCATACTGGTTTGTCAAAAGGCCTTGGGAATGGTGTGCCACTAGATGAAGATATTTTCCTGCAGACAGTGTTGGTATGATTCTCACAGCGACAGCCTGGTCTTTTTACTTTGTCATAGCCTTTCTGGCAGAGTGACAGGCAACCTTTAAGAGGAGGGTAGCAGCAAAGACAGGGCATGAAGAAAGAAAGGAAGCTCATGACTGCCCATCGAGCACAGCAGGATCCCTGGCTGCAAGAGCAGGGGTTGTCAGCACAGTTGTCCTCATCATCGGAAGAGCAATGGTAGAAGAGGCCTTTGATACAACAAAGGCAAGTTCCATACTCAATGACATTTTTGGCCGAGCACAAGCAGCGCTGGTTACAAATCCAACAAGAAGGGAGTTTCCGAACTTGTGTGCATTCATCACAAATACAACGCCCACACTCCTCACAGATGAAAAGATGGCCCATGTATCTATCTGACTTCTCCATTATCCCTTTAATAAACTGGTCTTGCTTCAGGTCACCATCCTTAGGCTGTGTCCTCATAAGTGAATGCCCTGAATTGGATGGAGTGATTCCAGTTAGTAGTCTCTGGTCTGATGCTGTGGTACTCCGAGAAACTGAGCTTATTGTACTGGAATGACTTAGATCGTGGATAAGATGTTGTGATTGGTGTTGATGACTTTGGCTGCGATGTAGATCCTGGTGATTATAGGACACCAGGTGGTCATTAGACCACTCTTGCTTTGCAGCATGTTGGGAAATGGAAGGATTAGACCAAGTCTGCATAAATGAGACAGCTGGTCTCTCCACGTAATCATTGTTTGCCCTGATGGAACGAATTTGGTCAAGGGAAAGAACCTGCTGGATGTCTCCAGTTGAAATATCCATGGCCTTGCTACCTCGTTCCTTATGTATGTAATGACAGTCACTCTTTGGATAGTAATATGTTCAAGTTGTATCTTCCATCAAGGTACATCAGAAGATCCTACAAAATACAAAATATATTTACAATGCATATGTTATATAGATGAAAGTATACATTATTGTATTATGATATGCCAAAGAAATAAGTAATAAATGTCATAATTATTAACCTTCGATAGTTTTTTTTATAAAACTTGCAGGAAAATAACTTACATAATAAAGCCTTGTTAAAAAACTGCCATATTGTTTTTACACATTGACTGTATTAAATATTGCAGCTTTATAATTTTCTTTACATATCATAGGCTTCTGAGCAGAAAACAATAGTAAATTGTTGGGAAGAATGCCTCCTGAGGACCCTGGGGCAAGGGATGAAACAAAGATAAAAAAACTACTTAGCAGGGGGTTCACCCTACTGCAACAGCACCACAAAAAAGAGGCATCCAAACTATCATTTTTAAATCTAAACTCTGGGCACAACCACTTTCACTGAAATATGTTACTAAATAGCCACAAAGCTTATAAATCCACTTTGCATGCATCAAATATCTTTCTAAACCCAGATATTGCCCTGTAAAAAGTAACAGTGATGTCATCACTGTGCTGTGCATAACCCATGGAAAGAACAAAGCTGTGGAAGGGACCCAGCAGGCACACCCACTACAGGCTACCTGCATAAAACTACAGGGGGAGAATACAAGACTTGTCATTCTACACAAGGACAGGGAGCAGCAGTGATTGGTCTTCATTACAAGAAGCATTTGCATAGGGGAAATGTTTCACATTGGATTCATGCACAGATATGCACAGTGACACAAAGCCCACCAAGATTTAAATAAAATACTGTTGCACTTGCTTATCCCACAGTGCAGCTTTAAAGATCATCTCTTCCGTTATGAAAGTACAATTGAAATGCAGTTATTTCCTAGTTACTTTTGTGCATTGAAGATCATTGTTGCTTACTAGAGGAAGTATTTTAGCATGGGGCAAGGTCAAGTTTCAAATAATAAAAAAAGCCATTTTTTAAATAAATTGTTCTTGCAGTTATAAAAATATTCTATGGGCAGTAGATAGATGATTGCTGCAGAACAAAATTACTTGTTCAAAATTTGTATATGCAAGCCATTGTGTATGAAAGGTGTTTGGAGGTGCTAAGTGGAAGCAGTTTTTTTTTTAATTTCAAAAGTACATTCAGAAATACCACATTAAATTTGGTCATTCACCACCTCATTTGCTCTATCTATACCTTCATCGGAACCACTGGCACTGTTAGCACCAGCACCTGTTAAAGTGTAGGTACAGTATAGTCAATTTTTTTTCCTTCTGGATAAACTAGGAGGGACTTTCCATCACTTTCCTATGTTCCACTTCGGAGACATCCCATCACTTTCTGTCCAAAGCACACAACAGAATGTTAGAAGAAGCCTTAAAAAATAAGGAATTTGGACAGTTGTTACGGAAACACTTATCACATTTGATGATTTACCATTACCCCCTGTTTTAGAGATAACTATAACATTTTGCATTTCCAATCATTTTCTGTACAGGTGACAATGACTACCATAAGGAGTAGAGGTGGTAAATCTCCTCAGAAGGGACACATACAGCAACGAAAACAGAGATTCTCACCCTTCCCTACTCTATCAAAAAGTAAAAAAAACAAGTTTTGGTCATACATAAACTGTAGGAATTCAAAAATGTTGGGGTGTAGGCCCTCTGTATGATCAGCAGTGGATGTCAAAGGATCCTTTGCCCTGTCTTATAGCATGAATATGGTTCCTTAGTTACTATATTTGGCTCCATAACAAGACCTGGACAACTATGCAACATTTTGTGTAAAAGATGTGCACCTAGTGGATAAACATAGCTTACCTAGGGATTAGGGCACCAAGGACTCTGTGCCACAAGCCTTCTGCTACATAATATTTTCTTAATACTAGCCCTGTATATAATGCGTATTAAAAAGCACTCAGTGAAAGTTTTAACTTAACTCTGACCACAAGGGAAACACATGACCTTATCTACACTGCAGACTGCTTGGAGAAAACCACTTTATTTCTTATTATCCTGCCTGTAATTGCTTTTCCAGGCATCGCTCCCCTGAGATTCCTCCAGGAGACACTAGTGGAGAAAGTGAAGTGTCATACTACCATTTACATGGTGCTGTCTAATGCACCGGTTGAATAATCTTGTCTGCATATCTAAATGAATATGATATATTTTTCATATCCATCAGATTATAAAAGGACGCATCACAAGCAGTTTCAATATTAAAAAACAGACACATGTCCTAAACTTCCCTTCCAGATAAAGTATTCATTTCACTATACCAGTTCAATTTTTGTCTTTTGTTTTAAACAAAATAGCTGTATGTTTCTACAAAAATATCCTAAGAATAAAAAATAGGGGGTTTCTAATATCCATTTGATGATTTTGTTCAATGGACATTTTATTTTAAAAAAAATACATCCCTTAAATATATTTTATTTAAAAGTTTTAAAAGTTTTTTTTTTTTTAAATGTAGTATGGTATCTCATTTATACATTTTGTCATTAAAAGCAAGCCACCGGTTATGTTTAATAGAAGCCTGTACTGAAAGAAATTCATGAGTTGTCATTGTTGACCTTTTCCTGAACATGCTAGTTTCCTGGCTCTTAAAGAAGTTGTAAAGGCAAAAGTTTTTTTTATCCTAATGCATTCCATACATTTAGATAAAAAGCCTTGTGTGTGCAGCAGCTCCCCTCAGCCCCTGTAACACTTACCCGAAGTCCCTCTCTGTCCAGCAATGTCCACAAGTTTTTTAGCTGTCTGAGATGATTGGCTGAGACACAGCAGCGATGCCATTTGCTGTCACTGCTGTCAATCAAAGTCAGCTAGCCAATCAGGAGAGAGAGGGGCGGGGCCAGGGTGGGGTTCCATGTATGAATGGACACATGGAGCTGTGACTCGGCTCGGGTGCCCCCATAGCAAGCTGCTTGCTGTGGGGGCACTGGACAGGAGGGAGGGGCCAGGAGCACAGAACAGGGACCCGAGAAAAAGAGGATCCGGGCTGCTCTGTGCAAATCCACTGCAAAAGAGCAGGTAAATATAACATGCTTCTTATTTTTATGGGGAAAAACAACGAGACTTTACAATCACTTTAAGCTTTACTATGCTCTGAGTCAGTGACCCTTAACCTCCCAGGCGGTTTTCCCGAGTGTGGCTCGGGGTTAAAGTTCAGCACCATTAGCGGTAACCCCGAGCCACACTCGGGATTGCATCGCAGGATCCTGGTGTCTCCTTACTTACCTTGTCCCCGGGATCCTGCGATGTCCCCCGCAGTGTCCGCGGGCTGTGTCCTGTTCCGAAGCCTCTCTGTGCCAGGCTCCGTTCCCTGCGAGCGTTGCGACGCACGGGGGCGGAGCCTGGCGGCAAATTCAAAAAAATGTAAAAAGCATAACACATACAGTACTGTAATCTTACAGATTACAGTACTGTATGAAATCATTTCACATCCCATTTGTCCCCAGTGCTCTGGCCCATGCCCTGCATGCAGTTTTATATTGAATATACTGTTCTTTCTGCCTGGAAACTGGAGATTGTCCATAGCAACCAAAAAGTGTCCCTTTACGTCAAAAATGGCTTTAGACTAGCTAGAAAACAGCGATAGTAAATTAGAACACTTGCAGAATTGAGCGATAGTGAATCATGTGGAAATTTATTTTATTACTATTTATTTTTATTTTTTTTAATTATTTTATTTTTTTTATTATATTATAATTTATGTTTTTGTGTTTCAAACTTTATCATACCCGAGATATCTACTAGACTCTTGTTTGGACAGATTTAAGTGTGTTATTGTTAATAATTACAGACCTACAATATAAAACGCCAAATTTCCATGCAAAATAATTGTACCGCTTTCAGCACCTAAAATCAGAAAGAATCATACTGCCAGGGAGGTTAATAAGTATGAAGCAAGTAAAATCTGATGTAAGTCAGAAGTCCTAACATGAATACTTGCTCTGAGTTAGTGATGCACCATAGCTTGACGTCTTTAGATTACAGTGGTTGTAAACTCTTACCTATACCCAGTGAAGTGACTATCCCCAGGTGATACACAAAGATGAAACAAATCCTCCTACATAAGTTATATCTGTTTATCTGTAGCCATTTGCCCTGTACATTTTAGTAAAGCTCAGAGATCAAAAGGATTTTTCACATTCACAAAGTAGGGGGCGGGGAGCTGCAGTTACACACTGTACAACAGCTCTGAGAGCTGATTGGGGGGAAAAGACACAACCCCCCGCCCCCCACACACACACACAGCACACAGGAACAAAATTGTAGCTCTCCATCACATTTTGTGTGCTGGAGAACCCTCTCCTGTCACCTTTTTAGCTTTTGGTGTCAGGAAAACTTGTCAGAAGTGACTCATGCTAGTAACAGAGCAACAAGGCAGCAGAGAGAAATGACAGTGGGGTTGATTTACAAAATGCAAATACACTGTACACTTTGCAAAGTGCAGTTGCACTGTGCATGAGCAGTTACCCCAATGCTTCGTAAATGAGCAGAAGCTCTGCTGACCTTTATCATCCAATCATGTGCCAACAAAAATGCTGTTTTTTCAATTTTCCTTGAACGTGATTGGATATTCATTGCAAAGTAAAGCTTTACCTCATTTACTAAGCTCTGGAGCAACTGCACTCTGCAAAGTGCACAGTCTATTTGCCTTTAGTAAATCAAACTCAGTGTTTTGGAGAGAGACAAGTAGACACTATATAAATATGTGCTTTGTTCACATTTCATGTCTGAGGTTAACAACCACTTTAATATAACAGCCGAGCAACTAGCATTTCCAGATGTGCATTAGGGCAGCCTTCATACATCTCTAATATTTTCTTGTAAATTTGGACTTCAGCAAAACTTTGTGGTCCTTTTTAATTTTGTAGATCTAGTAGAAGCAAGGTACTACTCCACCAATGAAAGTTGAGATTTTATTTATCAGTATAGAAAGGTAGTTCTCCTTTGAGAGGGCCAACCTACAGTGAAGGTACGAAGTACAGAGACATGTTTTAGATCTTTTTAATTTTGTAGACATATATGTATATTATTATTGTGATGTAAATACTTTCAACAATTTGTGTTATTATTATGTTAATTAAAAAAAAATAGTTTCTATGTATTGGTCGTAACTGTATATATTCATAATTGCAACCATATTAGCTGTACAGGATGCAGGATGCTTGTTACAGAAACCTTGAGCTGTGGAATATGGAGACTTTCATTATTAACAACTCTTGACATAAATGAAAGGTGTCTGTTTGTCATGTTGATCTGGTGTCTTAAAGTGGTTGTAAAAGCAGTTTTTTTTATATACATTTACATTTATACAGAACATCTCAGCCCTTTTTTGATACAATGCATTTAGCAGGGTAGAATCAGTTTTGGTTGAAGACTATTTTGCAGTTCTTATAGTAAAGAACCCTTTCCGTATATGAGCAATAACTTTTCCTCCAGTTCCGGTGGGTTTATTTATACAAAGTGATCATATCCCACATTAATTGCCTTTTCCTAAAGTATAAGTAAACCCAACATTTCACATTTCTGATATGTGCCTGCTGTACCATGTACTTGTATGATTAAGTATCATTTTCTCTTTATACTGCTTCCTTTGTGTGAATTTCCTGGTGTTTCTGCCAGTCCCACAGCTTTCCTATGAAAATCTGACTACACTAGGCAGAAGAGCACAGCGTGGTCAGTTCTAGAACTGTGCTGGGAACTCAGCCTGCTCTCGTCCAATGATCATACTTGTCCTGACAGGCCCCCCCCCCCCTCCCATACCTGCACAGCTATTCAACGGGAAGACCAATGTGCTGTTTTTTCTCCTCCTCCAGCTCTCTGAGCTCCTTATACAGCTGAGAACAGAGGGTATGTGATCACTTATAAAAAAGGGGAAAAAAAGGTGTTTATTATGTCTTTTAGATCTATACACAAATGTTTTGCCTTTCATTTCTATTTTAAACTGAATGGGTTGTTTTACAAGGTGAGGGTTCACATATACTTTAAAGGAGAATAAATTCAGTGTACTGCTACAGGACGGCTTTTTTGTGCAGAATCACATACAGCGAGTAAAATAAGTATTGAGCATGTCACCATTTTTCTAGGTAAATGTATTTCTAAAGGTGCTATTGACATTAAAGGGGTTGTAAAGGTTCGTGTTTTTTCATGCATTAAGGTGAAAAAATTTAGTAAAAGCCTTAGTAAAAGCATCTAACACAGTACACAAAAGCACTGGTTAGGCACACAGTTACCATTTGATTGCCCTAGATGTTTAACCCCTTCCCAGCCAGTGTCATTAGTACAGTGACAGTGCATATTTTTAGCACTGATAACTGTGTTAGTGTCACTGGTTCTCCCAAAGTGTCAAAAGTGTCAGTTAGTGTCTCACTGTCTGCTGCAATATCGCTGCTATTACTAGCATACAAAAAATATATATATAAAATTCTCTAAATACAGTTGTACTCATAAGTTTACATACCCTGGCAGAATTTATGATTTCTTGACCATTTTTCAGAGACTATGAATGATAACACAAACACTTTTCTTTCACTCATGGTTAGTGTTTGGCTGAAGCCATTTATTATCAATCAACTGTGTTTACTCTTTCTAAATCATAATGGCAACAGAAACTACCCAAATGACCCTGATCAAAGAATTACATACCCCAGTTCTTAATACCGTGTATTGCCCCCTTTAACATCAATGACAGCTTGAAGTCTTTTGTGGTATTTGTGGATGAGGCTCTTTATCTTCTCAGATGGTAAAGCTGCCCATTCCTCTTGGCAAAAAGCCTCCAGTTCCTGTAAATTCTTGAGCTGTCTTTCATGAACTGCATGTTTGAGATCTCCCCAGAGTGGCTCAATGATATTAAGGTCAGGAGACTGAGATGGCCACTCCAGAACCTTCACTTTATTCTGCTGTAGCCAATGACAGGTCGACTTGGCCTTGTGTTTTGGATCATTGTCATGTTGGAATGTCCAAGTACGTCCCATGCGCAGCTTCCTGGCTGATCAATGCAAATGTTCCTCCAGTATTTTTTGATAACATACTGGATTCATCTTGCCAACAATTTTGACCAAATTTCCTGTGCCTTTGTAGCTCACACATTCCCAAAATCATAGGCCTTTCATTTTGACTCCTCTCCAAATGTAGCGTTTATGGTTGTGGCCAAAAAGCTAAATTTTGGTCTAAAGTTTGAACACTGCTGATTGGCATTCTCAATTCCTTGGATATCTTTTTATATCCCTTTCCTGTTTTATACAGTTCAACTACCTTTTCCTGCAGAACCCTTGACAATTATTTTGCTTTCCCTATGACTCAGAATCCAGAAACCTCAGTGCAGCACTGGATGAAAGATGCAAGGGTCTGTCAGGAGTCCAGAAACGCATTGACCTTTTATACACACACACTCTAATTACAAGCAAACAGATCACAGGTGAGGATGGTTACCTTTAATAGCCATTCAAACCCCTTTGTGTCAACTTGTGTGCATGTTATCAGGCCAAAATCACCAGGGTATGTAAACTTTTGATCAGGGTCATTTGGGTAGTTTCTGTTGTGATTATGATTTAAAAAGAGTAATCACAGTTGATTGATAATAAATGGCTTCAGCCAAACACTAAACATGAGTGAAAAAAATGTTTTTGTGTTATCATTCATATTTTCTGAAAAATGGCCAAGAAATCATAAAATCTGCCAGGGTATGTAAACTTATGAGTACAACTGTATATCCCATAGTTTGTAGGTGCTATAATGTTTGCGCAAACCAATCAATATATGCTTATTGGAATTTTCTCACCAAAAACATGTAGCAGAATACATATTGGCCTAAATTTTTGAAGAAATTTGATTTTTTACATTTTTTTAGGCAGAAAGTAAAAAATATAGTTTTTTTAGAAATTGTCAGTCTTTTTTTTGTTTATAAGGGAAAAAAAACGCAGTGGTGATCAAATACTACCAAACGAAAGCTCTGTTTGGGAAAAAATGACATACATTTTATTTTTGTACAGTGTTGCATGTCCGCGCAATTGTCAGTTAAAGTAATGCAGTGCTGTATCGCAAAAAATGGCCTGGCCATGAAGGGGGGTAAATCTTCCAAAGGTTAAGTGGTTAAGTATAGCTAAAGCCAAAACTTTTTTTTTTTTCATTTTGAATAGACTAGGGGACATTTGAAACTGCTGTCAGTTTTTTTTTTTTTTTTTTTGCCATCTGTGCTTCATATAAGAGATTTCACTTTATTTCCTGTCTTGTTGTCTCAACAGGAAGTGAGAGGATATCTTTCCAGTGTTAAGGAAAATACCTCTTAGTTGTCATGAGAACAAATGTCTGCATTGGAAGGCCTCATGCACACATGATATTTAACCACTTGCTTACAGGGAACTTAAACCCCCCTCTTATCCAGACCAATTTTCAGCTTTCAGCGCTGACGCACTTTGAATGACAATTGAGCGGTCATACAACACTGTACTCAAATGAAATTTTTATCATTTTTTCACCACAAATAGAGCTTTCTTTTGGTGGTATTTGATCACCTCTGCAGTTTTTACTTTTTGTTGAAAAAATGTAAAAACCTGAATTTTTTAAAAAAAAAATGTATATTTTGTTATAAAAAATTTAAAACGGGTAATTTTTCTCCTTCATTGATGTACGCTGATGAGGCGGCAGTGATGGGCACTGATAGGCGGCAGTGATGGGCACTGATGGGTGGCAGTGATGGGCACTGATGGGTGGCAGTGTTGGGCAGCACTGCCAGGTGGCACTGATTGGCACTACAGGTGGGCATTGATAGGTGGCACTTGTGGGGATTGATAGGTGGCACTTGTTGGCATTGATAGGTGGCACTTGTGGGCACTGTTAGGTGGCACTGTGGGCACTGTTAGATAGCACTGTGGGCACTGTTATATGGCACTATTAGGTGGCACTGATGAGGCAGATGTCCCTCACATCCGAGCTGGTGATCGGCTTTTTTTTCTACTCACACTGTCAGCGTGAGTAAAAAAAAAAAAACGATTACCGATCTTTTGTTTACATCATGTGATCAGCTGTCATTGGCTGACAGCTGATCACATTGTAAGATGCCCGGACCGGCCCCTTACTCGGATCGGTGATCAGCTGAGTCTCAGTGACTCGGTGATCACAGCGCGCTCGGCGCGCGCCCTAGGAGCGTGCACAGGGGAGGCCGTCATATGACGGCCTCCCAGGAATTCTGGTCCGCGCGGTGGCCTTCATTCGGCCAGCGTGCTATTTCTGTTACCTTATTTTGTCAATGATAATAAACATATTTGACTCTGAAAAATGCCAGTGCTGCTGCCAGGAAAAAGCAGCGTTAAAAGCACGCAGTTAGCCGCGTTTTTGAATAGCGTTTATGGGCGTCACTCCACGTTTTTTGTCGTTTTTATCTGTAAAAACACTCCCTATAATGTAAAAATGCCTATAAACGCCAAACGCGGCTAAACAAGGCTAAGCGCTTGTTACAGCATATAGCAGTTTTTTGGCGTTTTTCTTTTTACAGCTCAACAGCCTCTGCTTCTGGTCGCACAGGCTGACTTTTATTCTACTGCCCCTAAACGTTTATGCCCCCAAACGCCTCTTAAAGTTTATATGTGCATGGACACGTAGGCTAACATGGAGGGGCATTTAGAGGCAGTTAGAAAAAAAATGTCAGATGCCCCTGACAGCAGCTGTAAAAACATCCTGTGTGCATGAGCCCTAAAGTATACTTTATCTTTCCTCCTAGTTGAGGTCTTTGATGTTCCTAAATGATTTGACAATGCTACATAATAATAAACTGTAGCTTCCAGGTACATAGAGGATTGATAATTCTATGTATCAAATCAATAGGTATGGTTATTGCCATCTCTGCATATGTTGTATTATGTTGTGTATATCTTTAAGAACTACTATACTGGTTGCAAATGCTCATGAACTCAGGTATAAATTCAGGATAGAAAGTCTTTGATTGCTCATTGCAACCATGTGCAAATGTATGCTTTTAAATGTTTGACAGCTGAAATCTGCTGGATTGCAATGGACAACAAAAACGAAAGACATGTGTATACATACTGAACTACAGTGCCTTGAAAAAAAATTTAAACCCCTTGAAATTTTCCACATTTTGCCATGTAACAACCAAAAAAGTAAATGTATTTTATTGGGATTTTATGTGATAGACCAACACAAAGTGGCACATTATTGTGAAGTGGAAGGAAAATAATAAATGGTTTTAATTTTTGTTTACAAATAAATATATAAAAAGTGTGGCGTGTATTTGTATTCAGCCCCCTTTATTCTGATACCACCAACTAAGATCTAGTGAAACCAATTGCCCTCAGAAGTCACCTCATTAGTAAATAGTGTCCACCTGTGTGTAATTTAATCTTAGCATAAATAAAGCTGTTCTGTGAAGCCCTCAGAGGTTTGTTAGAGAACCTTAGTGAACAAACAGCATCATGAAGGCTAAGGTACACGCCAGACAGGTCAGGAATAAAGTTGTGGAGAAGTTTAAAGCAGGGTTAGGTTATAAAAACAAATATCCCAAGCTTTGACCATCTCATGGAGCATCGTTCAATCCATCATCTGAAAATGGAGAGAGTATGGCACAATTACAAACCTACCAAGACATGGCCGTCCACGTAAACTGACAGGCTGAGCAAGAAGAGCAGTGATCAGAGAAGCAGCCAAGAGGCCCATGGTAACTCTGCAGGAGCTGCAGAGATCTACAGCTCAGGTGGGAAAATCTGTCCACACTCCACAGGACAAATATTAGTAGGAAGAGTGGCAAGAAGAAAGTCATTGTTGTAAGAAAGTCCCATTTGCAGTTTGCGAGAAGCTGTGGGGGACACAGCAAACATGTGGAAGAAGGCCAAACATGAACTTTCGGGCCTAAAAGCAAAAGACTATGTGTAGTGGGAAACTAACACTGCACATCACCCTGAACACACCATCCCCTCCATGAAGCTACAATGGAATGGTTTAGATCAGGGGTCTCAAACTGGCGGCCCTCCAGCTGTTGTGAGACTACAAGTCCCATGAGGCATTGCAAGGCTGACAGTTACAAGCATGGCTCCCACAGGCAGAGGCATGATGGGACTTGTAGTTTCGCAACAGCTGGAGGGCCGCCAGTTTGAGACCCCTGGTTTAGATCAAAACATATTCATGTGTTAGAATGGCCCAGTCAAAGTCCAGACCTAAATCCAATTGAGAATCTGTGGCAAGACTTGAAAATCGCTGTTCACAGATGCTCTCCATCCAATCTGACAGAGCTTGAGCTATTTTGCAAAGAAGAATGGGCAAAAATGTCACTCTGTACATGTGCAAAGCTGGTAGAGACATCCCCAAAAAGACTTAGGGGGAATACAAATGCACGCCACACTTTTCACATATTTATTTGTAAAACATTTGGAAAACCATTTATCATTTTCCTTCCACTTCATAATTATGTGCCACTTTGTGTTGGTCTATCACAAAAAATTCTAGTAAAATACATTTAGGTTTTTGGTTGTAACATGACAAAATGTGGAAAATTTCAAGGGGTGTGAATACTTTTTCAAGCCACTGTATGTTCAATGATTCTGCTGTAAGACTATCCCCATGCAGCAGCTCTCTTGTACCATGTGAATACTGTGATTATCTTGAAGGTGTGGTGAGTACTGTACATAGCTTTATTGAGAGTTCACGAAGACCCATGTTTCATTGCCATAGGTTTGGTTTAGTCTGCCTTTAATGCTGCCTTTTTTTTTTTTTTTTTCATGTAAATTAAAAAATAATGTGTACTAACTCAAAGACACCAGTCAGACATGGCAGCATGCAGACTGGTGTCCCCTTGATGGAAGGGCAATGAATATGCTCTTTCTCTAAAGAGCTGATAACAACCTTAATGTCCTTCAGCAGGTGCTTCAATGAAAGTGGCAGAATATAAAGAGAGTGGTCTCTTCCGTGTCACCCGTACCATTGAAGAGGTCAGGATGGAAGTCAGATGGAGGGTTATGTGCAGGTCTTGCTCTTGAAAAAAATACATAAAAGATCAATTTTACAGTACAGCTGCTAGCTTACTGCTCAATCTTTCTTAGGTAATCATTCATTACAGCAATACTAAAGCAATGAAACATGAGGGGGGGGGGGGGGGGGTAGTTCTAGTTTTAGTCTAGAAACGACTGTGACTACACTGAATATGCTAAAACTACAATATTACATGATTAAATGAATGAGCAGAGTAATGGATGGATACATTAATTATCTGAATGTGGGAGTTGGGTTGTGAATCCCCCATGATCCCACTCAAGTTTTGCTATGGTCAATGATTCATGGAGATTTATTCAATAATAACTTAACTATGCCATAATGCTGTAAATATAAAGCAGGGGTCTCCATATTTTCTAAACAAAGAGCCAGTTTATAGTCCTTCAGACTTTGGGGGGGCGTACTGTGGCCAGCGTGAGTAGAAAATTTCCCGGCATCAGTGGATGTGTATAGTGCCCCATCTTTGGTATTAGGGGAAGGAATAGTGCCCCATCATTGGTGTCAGTAGGAGAAATAGTGCCTCATTGTTGGTGTCAGTGGGAGAAATAATGCCCCATTGTTGATGTCAATAGCAGGAATTATGTTTCATTGTTGGTATCAGTGAGCAGAATAGTGTCTTGTATCAGTGGGCTGAATAGTGCCCCAAGGGCTGGATAAAGGCAGGCAAAGGGCCACATCCGGCCCCTGGGGCCGCATTTTTTAGACCACTGATATAAAGGAATGTTGATATGCTAAAGGTAATCCTTGATTTCTTTTTGGAAGAGGACTATTATAGCAAGAAGACCGCTGGGTTACTTTTTAATGTTTTTTTAATTAAAGTGGAGTTCCACCCACTTTTACAACTCTTCAGCATCCCTCACTAAACTGTGCACTGTAAACGAATTGGATATTTTTTAATTTTTTTTCTCAGCACTTACTGTATATCTGCTGTATTCATTTTTCAATTCCTCCTCCCTGGCCGCGGCCCATCGCATCATTTCCTGTTTGCAGTGCCTTCTGGGAAGGGGCGGCAACTTCCTCTTACACTGCCGTTGCTATGGAAACCTGACCTGAAACCTATTACACTGCTTGTGCTGCACTGAGCATGTGCAAGATCTGCAAGGATGAGATCCAGGAAGAAGTACAGTCTGGCTTCAGATGCCCAGACTTAAGATGGCCACGGCCTGCTGTAAGTTTATAAAATAACAAACTACTGCTATAAACTAACAAAACAGACCTTAGTTTACAGACTAACTTTACTAGAATATAGGGTTGTCCCGATACCACTTTTTTAGGACCGAGTACAAGTACCGATACTTTTTTTCAAGTACTCGCCGATACCGATTACCGATACTTTTTTTTTATGTCACGTGACAGTTTTTTTTTTTTTTTAACAATGCTTTCTTTTTTTTCGGGGGGGGGGGGGGGTGAACGGTGTCTGTGTGTTTTTTTTTTATTAACAATTTTTATTTTTTACAATAATAATTTTTTTATGTGTTTTTTTTTTTATTAACAATTTTTTTTTTTTACAATAATAATTTTTTTATTCATTTTTGCAATATGTTTTTTTTTTTTTTTTTTTAAATCAGCCCTGTTGGGGGGCTTTGGTGAGATATCAGGGGTCTTAACATACCCCTGATATCTCCCCCTTGAGACAGAGAAAGAGACCGAGGATAGAGATTCCCCAGTCCCTTTCTCTGCAGCCTCAGCTGCACTGAGAATGAATGGAGAGAAGTCAGCGGCTCCTCTCCATTCATAAACTGACACATTGTAATCACAGGAGATTACAATGTATCAGTTATATGAATGGACAGAGTCACCTGACTCTCTCCATACACAAAGGAAGGAGGAGGGGGACGGCGGACCGGAGGGGACAGCGGAGAGGCAGAGGAACGGAGGAACGGAACGGAGGGGGACAGAGAAGGAGAGGGGGACGGAGGAACGGAACGGAGGGGACAGAGAAGGAGAGGGGGACGGAGGAACGGAACGGAGGGGACAGCGGAGAGGCAGAGGAACGGAGGAACGGAACGGAGGGGACAGAGAAGGAGAGGGGGGCGGAGGAACGGAACGGAGGGGACAGCGGAGAGGCAGAGGAACGGAGGAACGGAACGGAGGGGACAGAGAAGGAGAGGGGGACGGAGGAACGGAACGGAGGGAGACAGAGGAGAGGGGGACAGAGGAACAGAGGGGGCATGGAGGAGGATGCAGTGACAGTCAGCGGTGATCGCGTGGGGAAGTTACAAGCACCGATCACCGCTGTATGTCACTGAAAGCCGCGGGGGGGAATCTTGTAACTCCCCCACACGCCGATCACCGCTGACTGTCATAGTATCGGCGGAAGCATCGGGAGCATTTGCCCGAGTACAAGTACTTGGGCAAATGCTCGGTATCGGTGCCGATACCGATACTAGTATCGGTATCGGGACAACCCTACTAGAATACATTAAGCTTGTGTATTATAGGGGTATTTTTATTTAAAAAGTATAATTTCAGCCGGAACACCACTTTAAAGAAGGATGTGTATTATTTCCTTTAACTAATGTCAGTGCCTTTATGTGTAATTCTTGGAAATGGTGAAGTTAGTTTGCCAAATGTATAAACTATTACAGCAGGTATTGTAGTACATGAAGTCTGTTTCTGTCACCCACCAATCAGATTCCAGTTGCTATTTTGTAACTAAATGTATAAAAAAAATAAAAATAAAAAAAAAATATTTTTTACAGTGTTCGTTTCAAAAATACAATTATATTTAGTGACATTTTTTTTCAAGTTCCTTGTACCTGATATTGGAAATCAACACAGGCCAGTGTAAAATGAATGATTTGGTAAATCTTCCCTGCAATTGGCTGCTAGGGACAGAACATGTCATTTTCCCCTTTCTCCAATTTTAATAAATAAGTTCCATTGTGTTTCTTTAATTCTAGAACAGCCCATCAGCCTGCGTTAATGACTCAGATTTGCCTACTAGCATGATTCCAATGTCAGAGGGGTCATTGATTCTAATCTCTCTTCTGTCACTACATCCTATAAGTTTGGACAACAGATATGTTCCTTAGAGCAGCACTTTGCACCCAGTGATGAGAGAGGACGGAATTAACACGTTGCTATAGAACAGCTTACACAAAAAGAGAAGAGTAACTGGAAATAACTGACACCTACCCATCTCAAGCATAAAGTCAAACTGATTAAACCACATGCAATAGTCTTCCTAACAAAATCATCATATAAATGCTCTTCATTAGTTAATATTGTTTTCTGTTCTCAAAACTATATATATATACAGTATCTCACAAAAGTGAGTACACCCCTCACATTTTTTTAAATATTTTATTATATCTTTTCATGTGACAACACTGAAGAAATTACACTTTGCTACAATGTAAAGTAGTGAGTGTACAGCTTATATGACAGTGTAAATTTGCTGTCCCCTCAAAATAACTCAACACACAGCCATTAATGTCTAAACCGCTGGCAACAAAAGTGAGTACACCTCTAAGTGAAAATGTCCAAATTGGGCCCAATTAGCCATTTTCCCTCCCCGATGTCATGTGAGTCGTTAGTGTTACAAGGTCTCAGGTGTGAATTAGGAGCAGGTGTGTTAAATTTGGTGTTCTCGCACTCACTCTCTCATACTGATCACTGGAAGTTCAACATGGCACCTCATGACAAAGAACTCTCTGAGAATCTGAAAAAAAGAATTGTTGCTCTACATAAAGATTGCCTAGGCTATACGAAGATTGCCAAGAAACTGAGCTGCAGCACGGTGGCCAAGACCATATAGCGGTTTAACAGGACAGGTTCCACTCAGAACAGGCCTCAACATGGTCAACCAAAGAGGTTGAGTGCACGTGCTCAACGTCATAGCCAGAGGTTGTCTTTGGGAAATAGACGAGTGCTGCCAGCATTGCTGCAGAGGTTAAATGGGTGGGGGGTCAGCCTGTCAGTGCTCAGACCATATGCTGCACGCTGCATCAAATTGGTCTGCATGGCTGTTGTCCCAGAAGGAAGCATCTTCTAAAGATGATGCACAAGAAAGCCTGCAAACAGTTTACCTAAGACAAGCAGACTAAGGACATGGATTACTGGAACCATGTCCTGTGGTCTGATAAGACCAAGATAAACTTATTTGGTTCAGATGGTGTCAAGTGTGTGTGGTGGCAACCAGGTGTGGAGTACAAATACATGCGTGTCTTGCCTACAGTCAAGCATGGTGGAGGGAGTGTCATGGTCTGGGGCTGCAAGTGACGGCACTGGGGAGCTACAGTTCTTTGAGGGAACCCTGAATGCCAACATGTACTGTGACATACTGAAGCAGAGCATAATCCCCTTCCTTCAGAGACTGGGCTGCAGGGCAGTATTCCAACATGACAATGACCCCAAACACACCTCCAAGACAGCCACTGCCTTGCTAAAGAAGCTGAAAGTAAAGGTGATGGACTGGCCAAGCATGTCTTCAGACCTAAACCCTATATAGCATCTGTGGGTTATCCTCAAGCGGAAGGTGGAGGAGCGCAGAGTCTCTAACATCCACCAGCTCCGTGATGTCGTCATGGAGGAGTGGAAGAGGACTCCGGTGGCAACCTGTGAAGCTCTGTGAACTCCATGCCCAAGAGGGTTAAGGCAATGCTGGAAAAAAACGGTGGCCACACAAAATATTGACACTTTGGACCCAATTTGGACATTTTCACTTAGGGGTGTACTCACTTTTGTTGCCAGCGGTTTAGACATTAATGGCTGTGTGTTGAGTTATTTTGAGGGGACAGCAAATTTACATTGTTTTACAAGCTGTACACTCACTACCTTACATTGTAGCAAAGTGTCATTTCATCAGTGTTGTCACATGAAAAGATGTAATAAAATATTTACAAAAATGTGAGGGGTGTACTCACTTTTGTGAGATACTGTATATATATATATATACTTGTGTGACAATAGCGAATTAATATTCGTTATTGTCTTCCTGATTCTCTTCCCGGCCAATCAGGAGGTGGCTGCTGGTCCTGAGACCCGATTGGCCAGGGAGTCTGTGGACCACTTTCTGTTCAGCTGGGAGGAGAAGGAACAGCCCCGGAGCGAGGTTTCCATGGCTCACCCACAGCCACATCCGGCACTCTGGCTCGGACAGTGGAGGGAGGAGGATCACAGTGTCACAGATCAGAATGTCATCCCGGGTGGACTCGTCATCTGCCTCCTAAGGTAAGGGGGCCCTCCACCTTCCCGTCCTTCCTTCTCCCGCCAGGGCGGGGGTTGGTGGTGCTGGTGATCGCCACCTTCATGTCCGTCTCCTGCGCAGGGGGGTGACGATTGGCGTTGGTTTGTCGCCCCCCTAAAATATTGAGCACCAGCTGAGCAGCTAAATGCGTCCACAGGCAACCTTAAAGCAAGCGGACCAAGCGGCCCTCAAGTAGCCTCTCAGGGCCGCAGCAGGAATCAGAAGATTCCTGCTTCTACGATTTACACCGGTCTAAAACGCCAGTGTGAATGTAGCCTTAATGTGTGTCTAAATGACATGCATGTTATACAGCTGTATGACAAAGTCTATGTAGCATGTTTGGTTATACAGTATGTGGTCTCTGACAAGGCACATTTTGAATGCATGTCCATCCATAGCATAGCAAAAAGGCTGATGCCTTTCAGGTTTAAATTCCCAAAGCTCATACAGCTTTAGTTTAGAGACAGGCCAAAAAAAGCCTATGGGTAAATGTTGCTAATTTTGCCACAAGAGGAAAAACATTCTTCCTGATACCAAAAGGTTAATCACACCAGTCCCCTGGACCAAAATATGACATAGAATTTAGCATTGAGTGATTATAAATTTGGATATTATTATTTAAAAAAATTAAGTTTATATTCAAATAATGACTTTGCTATTACTACCTCATCCAGTATAGGGTTCTACAGTTTAAAGTGTATATAAAACCAACATTTTTCAAAAAATATTTTGGATAGTGTGGAATATGCAAAGTGCTGAAATATAAAGCTTGTGTGAGAGTTCAGATAAAAAGGGTGAGGAGAGCTGAAAATACACTCTGCAGAGTTCAGTGAGGAAAGCTCTGAGGGCTGATTGGAGGGAAGAGACACACCCCCCTCCACACGGCACACAGGGACAGAACTGAGGCTGTCAATCTGCTGGAGGTCCCTCCCCTGTCACCATTTTTCTCTTGGTGTCAGAAAAACTTGTCAGAAGTGATTCATGCTGATAGCAGAGGAACGAAGCAGCAGACAGAAATTACACGTAGTGCTCCTATTTTAGACAAGTACAAACTATAGAGGGACATGCTTTGTTCATATTTCATGTCTGAGGTTTACAACCACTTTAACCTCCCTGACGGTATTCCCGAGTGTGGCTCGGGGTGAATTTTCAGTACTAAAAGCGGTAACTCAGAGCCACACTCGGGATTGCATCGCAGGATCCAGGCAAAGTTACTTACCTTGTCTCCGGGATCCTGCGATGTCTCCCCGCTGTGTGTACGAGCCGTGTCCTCCACCGGATCTATCACAGTGCTGAGCTCCATTCCCTGCGAGCAACGCGACGCACTGGGACTGAGCCCGGCGCCAAATTTAAAAAGTGAAAAATACATAAGACATACAGTACACTGTAATCTTACAGATTACATTAATGTATCAAATCATTTCACCTCCTTTTTGTCCCTAATGCTTTGTCCAGTGCCCTGCCTGCAGTTTTATATTATAAATACTGTTCTTTCTGCCTGGAAACTGGAGATTGTCCATAGCAACCAAAAAGTGTCCCTTTACATCAAAAGTGGTTTTAGACCTGCTAGAAAACAGCGATAATAAATTAGAATCACTTGCAGAATTGAGTGATAGTGATTGGTGGGGAGATCCGTCATCAAACACTGAAAGTGACGCCAGCGACAATTCTGCAACTGAGCAAATTTCAGTGTTTTTCATTTGATAATATTATTGAATACATTTTTTATTATTATATTATTATTTGTTATAATTATTTATAGTTATTTATTATATTATAATTTATGATTTCATTTTTCAAACTTTATCATACCCGGGATGTCTACTAGACTCTTGTTTGGACAGATTTAAGTGAATTATTACTAAGAATTACAGTCCTACAATATAAAACGCCAAATTTCCATGCAAAACAATCTACCGCTTTGAGCGTCAAAAATCTGACATAATCATACCGCCAGGGAGGTTAAGTCAAGTTTTTAGTTTTTTGCTTTCTACGTAACTGCTAAGAGGAAGAAAGTGATGGGAATTCTAAAATGTCACAGTTATAACAGGAGGTAAAGAGAAATCTTCCAATTGGAACACCTGTTCTGGTGACCACTGTCTAAGGCCCCTTCCACACTGGGGCAGGGGGCGGCGGTAAAGCGCCGCTATTGTTAGCGGCGCTTTACCGTCGGTATTCGGCTGATAGCGGGGCGGGTTTACCCCCCGCTAGTGGCTGAGAAAGGGTTAAAAACCACCGCAAAGCACCTCTGCAGAGGCGCTTTGCCGACAGTATTGCCACGCTGTCCCATTGATTTCATTGGGCAGAAGCGGTGAAGGAACAGTGTATACACTACTGTATACACTGCTCCTTCACTACTCCGAAGATGCTGCTAGCAGGACTTTTTTCCCCGTCCTGCTAGCGCATCGCTCCAGTGTGAAAGCCCTCGTTTACCATTATCGAAAGTGAAAGAAAATCCCAAATTTTGGGTTGACACCAGATCAGTAATAGAAGGGAAATCTTCCAATGGGGGCACTAGTTCTGATGACCCTGGTGACTCCCCAGGATTCCCTCAGTTTGGAGAGATTTCCTCTTACTTCCTGTTTTGGCTATGGGACAGGAACTGAATGGAAATCTCCCCAATGGGACTCAAATGGCAAAACTAAACTGACAGGGGTTTTAACCCTCCCTTACTCTATCCAAAATGAAACGTTTTGCCTATAGTTCTACAGCCACTCTTATGCCCCGTACACACGGTCGGATTTTCCAATGGAAAATGTCCGATCGGAGCGTGTTGTCGGAAATTCCGACCGTGTGTGGGCTCCATCGGACATTTTCCATCGGATTTTCCGACACACAAAGTTGGAGAGCAGGAGATAAAATCTGTTGTCGGAAATTCCGATCGTGTGTACACAAATCCGACGGACAATGTGCCACGCATGCTCAGAATAAATAAAGAGATGAAAGCTATTGGCCACTGCCCTGTTTATAGTCCCGACGTACGTGTTTTACGTCACCGCGTTTAGAACGATCGGATTTTCCGACAACTTTGTGCGACCGTGTGTATGCAAGACAAGTTTGAGCCAACAACCGTCTGAAAAAATCCTAGGATTTTGTTGTCGGAATGTCCGAACAAAGTCCGACCGTGTGTACGCCCTATTACTCTTAAAAAAAGCCCTTCTAATGCCCTGTACACACGAAAGGATTTTCCGATGGAAAATGTGTGATAGAACCTTGTTGTCGGAAATTTCGACTTTGTGTAGGCTCCATCACACATTTTCCATAGGAATTTCCGACACACAAAGTTTGACAGCTTGCTATAAAATTTTCCGACAACAAAATCCGTTGTCGGAAATTCCGATCGTGTGTACACAAATCCGATGCACAAAGTGCCACGCATGCTCAGAATAAATTAGGAGACGAAAGCTATTGGTTACTGCCCCGTTTATAGTCCCGACGTACGTGTTTTACGTCACCGCATTCAGAACGATCGGATTTTCCCACAACTTTGTGTGACCGTGTGTATGCAAGACAAGTTTGAGCCAACATCCGTCGGAAAAAATCCTAGGATTTTGTTGTCAGAATGTCCAATCAATGTCCGATCGTGTGTACAGGGCATTAGACTGATGGTACGATCTTTTTTCCACTGGCATTCACCTGTCCTTTGTCCTACATTCTTTAAAATAGAGTTCATTTTCCAGATCTATAGGAAATACCCAATTGTTTTGATCTATCACTGTATGTAAGATTTCCTGTTCCTTTTATTCATTTCTTCGAACACTCTCCAAAGCTGCAATATTATTTTTTATAATATTTTACCTATAACTGGACCCCATCCAGAGTGGAGGCATTCTAATAGAGGAGGTGTGTTACTGGCCAGATCACCAGGTGAAAACTGAGGAAAAAAGCCT
The DNA here is from genome assembly GCA_037952835.1 of Lithobates septentrionalis. NCBI lineage: Eukaryota > Metazoa > Chordata > Amphibia > Anura > Ranidae > Lithobates > Lithobates septentrionalis. The sequence goes on from JBBDGP010000600.1 coordinate 1,827,190, forward strand.
AAAAAAAAGAAAACTAACGCAGCCACCTCATCTAATTATTGGTAAGCTGCAATACATTACATTTTTAGTTTTGTGTTCAATACCGCCAGTGGTGGCCCATCCATTAGGGGTGGACTAATTTCTATGTACCCGGCCCCTAATCTCCATGTTTGTTTGTTTTTTGTGAAGCACGTGATTAGAGTCGGAGTCTTTAATTGGCTTCAGAAAGAGTGAGCTCAGGCACAGAGCACTGCACCCTGAGCCCACCCACTAGTGACAATAGCGAATCAACAATCGTTATAGTCTTCCTGCTTCTCCTCTCAGCCAATCAGGACAGGAAGCAGGTCCTGAGACCGGATTGGGAGGAGAAGGGACTGGATTGGTCGGGAGGAGAAGCCAGGGAGGCCACCAAAGCCGCCCGGGACCTGGATGGGGTAAGTATGCGGGCTGGCGGGCTTGCGAGCGGGCTTTTGAGTGGGGCTGGAAAATGGGCGAGTAGGGCTAGCGGGGGGGGGGGGCTTGGTTTGTTTGCCGTCTCCCCCAAAAAATGGAACACCAGCCGCCATTGAATACCGCTTTAACACCTCCCCATATGTTATAGAGATAAAATGGACTGGTGTTTTGTGGTACTAAAGAACTTCCAATGGTAAAAATGTTGCTCTTCTATAGATATTGTGAGTGAGTGTTGTCGCCTAGGACAGAAAGTGTGAAACTGGCAAACTCCTTACATTTTAAAGGCTCATGCACACTGCAGCTCAAAGGAGCTCAACAAAGTAGCAGCTCCTACAGGCTTTTGAGCTCTTATTTTTTCTGCCTAGAATCTCCCCTCCATGTTAACCAATGTGTCCATGCACACTATGGCTTTTTCAGGCATATGCTTCTACAGGCAGGAAAAAATCGCCAACAAATTCGCTTTTTTGTGAGGAGCTAGTGCCCCAAAGACCTCAAAAGAGCTCAAAAGTGCTTGAAAAAGCATGAAAAAGCTTGAAAACATTTGTTCCAGCTTTTTTGTTTTGTTTATACAGTGGTTAAGAAAATACTATCTAGGAGGGTTTGTCAAAAAAAAACCTCTTATGCTCAAAAAAGCTCAAAGGAGTTTAAAGGTGCTTGAAGAAGTTCAATAAATATGTGCGCAAGAGCACAAATACGCACAAGCTTTTTCAAGCTGAAATAAAAGCTTGAATGCCTGTAAAAGCAGCTTTTGAGCTGCAGTGTGCATAAACCCTTACAGGCATTTGAGTTTTTTATTTCAGCTTGAAGAAGCTTGTGCTTTTGTTATTATTGAGCTCTTTTGAGCTTTTTTGAGCATAAGCATTTTTTTTTTCAAAAACCCTCCCCTCAACTCAGTTCCCTATTGTTTTTGTGTGTTTTTGAGCTTCTTTGAGCTTTTTTGAGCTTTTTCATGCTTTCTCACGCTTTTCCGTGCATTTTTGATGACTTATGGGGCGTACACACGGTCTGACTTTTTGACCTGACTGGTCTGACGGACGCCGACGGACCAAATCCAGCGGACAATCCGATCGTGTGTGGGCTTCACCGGACCTTCAGCGGACTTTTCCAGTCCCAAATCTGACGGACTTTAGATTTGGAACAGGCTTCAAATCTTTACGTCGTAACTCCGCCGGACCCAGAAATCTGCTCATCTGTATGCTAGTCCGACGGACAAAAACTGACGCTAGGGCAGCTATTGGCTACTGGCTATCAACTTCCTTATTTTAGTCCGGTGTACGTCATCACGTACGAATCCGTTGGACTTTGGTGTGATCGTGTGTAGGCAAGTCCGTTCGTTAGAAAGTCCATCGGAAGTCCGTCAAAAGTCCGTCGAAAGTCCGCTGGAAAGTTTGTCGGACCAGTCCGGTCGAAAAGTCCGCCCGTGTGTACACGGCATTAGGCATCTTTTCTGTTGGAAAACTCCTCTCAAAAACACGGGTTTGGTGGGGGGGGGGTAATGCATGTAAGAACATATTCCTGAAAACTCCTGAAAAAGCCATAGTGAACATGGACACATTGGCTAACATGGAGTTTCCAGGCAGAAAAAATGAGAGCTCAAAAGCCTGTAGGAGCAGCTTCTTTGAGCTTCTTTGAGATGCAGTGTGCACGAGCCCTTAAAGGAGATGTAAAGTCTTTAGGTTTTTCACCCTAATGCATATACAGAAGGTTTTTAAGGTAAAAAACCTTCTGTGCTGCAGCAGCCCCCCCGAGCCCTCCTTTTTCTTACCTGAACCCGACCTTACCTTACCTGAACCCATGGTTCCAGCGTCATGAGTTAGTGAGCACTTCTCCTTTGCTGAGATAATCCATCCACCTCACAGGTGTGGGATATCAAGATGCTGATTAGACAGCATGATTATTGCACGGGTGTGACTTAGGCTGGCCACAATAAAAGGCCATGCTACAGTAAAATGTGCAGTTTTATCACACAGCACAATGCCACAGATATCACAAGTTTTGAGGGATGCTGACTGCAGGAATGTCCACCAGAGCTGTTGCCCTTGAATTGAATGTTCATTTCTCTAACATAACCCGTCTCAAAAGGCGTTTCCGTGAATTTGGCAGTACACCCAACCCGGCCTCACAACCGCAGACCACATGTAACCACACCAGCCCAGGACCTCCACATCCAGCATCTTCACCTCCAAGATCATCTGAGACCAGCCAGCCGGACAGCTGTTGCAACAATCCGTTTGCATAACCAAAGAATTTCTGCACAAACTATCAGACACCGTCTCAGAGAAGCTCATCTGCATGGTTGTCGTCCTCATCGGGGTCTCGACCTGATTGCAGTTTGTCATCCTAACCGACTTGAGTGGGCAAATGCTCACATTCGATAACGTCTGGCACTTTGGAGAGGTGTTCTCTTCACAGATGAATCCCAGTTTTCACTGTACAGGGCAGATGGCAGACGGCGTGTATGGCGTTGTGCGAGTAAGTGGTTTGCTGATGTCAACGTTGTGGATGGAGTGGCCCATGGTGGCGGTGGGGATACCGTGACGAGATCCTCAGGCCCATTGTTGTGCCATTCATCCACGACCATCACCTCCTGTTGCAGCATGATAATACACGGCCCCATGTTGCAAGGATCTGTACACAATTCCTGGAAGCTGAAAACATCCCAGTTCTTGCATGACCAGCATACTCACCGGACATGTCAGCCATTGAGCATGTTTGGGATGCTCTGGATCAGCGTATACGACAGCGTGCTCCAGTTCCTGCCAATATCCAGCAACTTCCCACAGCCATTGAAGAGGAATGGACCAACATTCAACAGGCCACAATCAACAACCTGATCAACTCTATGCGATGGAGATGTGCTGGACTGCGTGAGGTAAATGGTGGTCACACCAGATACTGACTGGTTTTCACCAATGCAATAAAACTGCACATTTAGAGTGCCCTTTTATTGTGGCCAGCCTAAGGCACACCTGTGCAATAATCATGCTGTCTAATCAGCATCTTGATATACCACATCTGTGAGGTGGATGGATTATCTCAGCAAAGGAGTAGTGCTCACTAACACAGATTTAGACAGATTTGTGAACAATATTTGAGAGAAACAGGCCCTTTTGTGTACATAGAAAAAGTCGTAGATCTTTGCGTTCAGCTTATGATAAATAGGGGCAAACACAAAAGTGTTGCATTTATAATTTTGCTCAGTGTATATTGCAAGTACCAAACGTTGAAGCCATTGCTTCACTTAGCAGCAAGATGACTAGGTTTCCCTTAATTATCATGTTTTTTTAAAGGTTCCATTAGAAAAATATGTTATTGCAATTTGGTTATCAATGAGCATCAAAATGACTATTTAAAGTTCAATGGGGAATTTTTCTGGATGTTATTAGTAATAATTAATAACATAAAAATTTCCCAGCAAGAGAGGGTAGCTAAGGCTCCACAGCTTTATATTTTCAGTCCTTCAAGAGGAAATCAGGTGACATCATGGCACTAAGTGTAATGTGGAAATTTCCACTCTCCGGACACTTTATTAGGTACACCCTGCTAGTACTGGGTTGGACCCCCTTTTGCCTTAAGAACTGCCTTCATTCTTCGTGGCATAGATTCAAGATGCTAAAAACATTCCCTTCGAGATTTTCGTCCATATTAACATGAAAGTATTACGCAGTTGCTGCAGATTTGTTGGCTGCACATCCATGATGCAAATCTCCTCTTCCACCACATCCCAAAGGTGCTCTATTGGAGTACAGTGTAGTAGACATCAGAAGATGGGTACACTGTGGTCATAAAGGGGACATGGACATGGTCAGCAACAGTACTCAGGTAGGTCGTGGCATTTAAGCGATGCTGAATTGGTACCAAAGTGTGCCGATGGAGGACCAAAGTGTGCCGAAAAATACCCCCCACACCATTACACCACCACCAGCCTGAACCATTGATACAAGGCAGGATGGGTCCATGTTTTTATGTAGTTTACACCAAATTCTAACCCTACCATCTGAATGTTGCAGTTTAGATCAAGACTCATCAGACTAGGTAATGTTCTTTCCGATGTTCTATTGTCCAATTTGGTGAGCCTGTGCAAATTGTAGCCTCAGTTTCCTGTTATTAGCTGACAGGAGTGGCACTCGTTGCAGTCTTCTACTGCTGTAGCCCATCTGCTTCAAGGTTTGATTTGTCATGCGTTCAGAGATGGTGTTCTGCATACCTTGGTTGTAACGAGTGCTTATTTGAGTTACTGTTGCCTTTCTATCATCTCGAACCAGTCTGCCCATTCTCCTCTGAGCCCTGACATCAACGAGGTCCACACAACTGCCGCTCGCTGGATATTTTTTCTTTTTCGGGCCATTCTCTGTAAACCCCAGAGATGGATTTGCGTGAAAATCCCAGTAGATCAGCAGTTTTTTAAATACCCAGACCAGCCTGTCTGGCATCAACAACCATGCCACGTTCAAAGTCTTCTAAATCCACTTCCTTTCCCATTCTGATGCTCGGTTTGAACTTCAGCAAGTTGTCTTCATCTAGATGCCTAAATGCGTTGAGTTGCTGCCATGTGATTGGCTGATTAGCAATATGTGTTACCAAGCAATTGAACAGATGTACCTAATAAAGTGGCCGGTGAGTGTAAATATCCAACATAGCCTGGGGAGCAGTTGGCATAGACATCAGAAGCAATAGAAGTGTTGCTCATAGCAACCGATACAATCTTTTTGTATGTTTTCCAAACTGCAACAGTAAAATAGTGGGTGGATTCTGACTGGTTGCTATAAGGAGCATCATTTTTAGGCTTACAGTGCATACAGTCAAAGAGATAATACATACTAAATAAATAAAAGTTAGTAAACCACAATGGCCTACTATCAAGGCTGGATTTAATTATTTGCACCTCTAAGATGGCTATTAATGTGCAGCCTTTAATGACCACAGGTCTTTGAAGCCGCACAAATAATAAAAGTTATAAATTAACATTAGGGCCGGATCACACCATGCCCACATCAGAATTGCACAGAAACACGATGCGCGTTCCTGTGCGATTCACATGCGGCTCTCTGCGCTGCGGTTTCAAGCCCCTTCATTTTGAATGGGCTAAAAACTCGCACCGAGCCAAAAGTTATGCATGCACTACTTTTTAAAATGGTCTGTAACCAGAACATATGGTACAAAAGTACCATGCGATCTGGTGCGGGCAAACGCACAGCATTGGAGACCTGCGTTTGGCATGTTGTTAACATTTTATTGACACCCGCTGCAGATTGCAAAAGCAGTATGTTTTGGATGTGGGTTGAATCGCACAGGTTTCAACCCGTTCTTGTGTGATTCTAGTGTGGGCATAGTGTGAACGGGCACTCAGTGAATTGCTGCCTTTGGGGTTTAACACTTGTTTTTTTATATTAATGCCACCATGAGAACTATAATCACACCCACCCTCAGTTAGCAATGGAGCACCCCAAAACCATCACTCTTTTACTAAGACAAAAAAAAATCCCTCAGCACCTTATGACCACGCTATAGCCACAGCTATAGCATGGCTCTCTCGTTATTTGAGGGAATCCATGGACATCCTTCCAGAACCATGCTCCCCACTCACTTCCTGGGGAGCGCACCCCCTCCCCCCCATTCTTAGGACACAGCTGATCACAGATCGCGGTAAAGGGCCAATCACAGTAAAGGGCCCATGTGATCCGCTGTGTCCAATCACAGGTGATCACATGAGAACAGGCTTGCCGGTTATCGACAGTGCGTGTCACAGCGTGAGGAGAAGAAAGCCAGTAACCGGCAATGCTGACATGGCACATTCACACTGATAATCAGGGCACTGACCATCAGTGCCCTGATTATCAGTACAGCCCCATCAGAGCCTATCAGTGCAGCTTATCAGTGCCCATCAGTGTAGCTTATCAGTGCCCATCAGTGCTGCCTCATCAGTGCTGCCTAATCAGTGCCCATCAGTGCCGCCTCATCAGGGCTGCCCAATCAGTGCCCATCAGAGCTGCCTTACCAGTGCCCATCAGTGCAGTCTTATCATTGCTGCCTCATCAGTGCCCATAATTGCAGCCTCATCAGTGCTGTCTAATCAGTGCCCATCGGTGCAGCTTATCAGTGCCCATCAGAGCTACCTTATCAATGCCCATCAGTGCAGCCTCATCAGTGCCCATCAGTGCTGCCTCTTTAGTGCAGCCTTATCAGTGCTGCCTCATCAGTGCAACTTATCAGTGCCCATCAGTGCAGCCTCATTAGTGCCCATCAGTGCAGACTCATCACTGCCCATCAGTGCTGCCGCACCAGTGCCCTCCAGTGCAGCTTATCAGTGCCGCCTCATCAGTACCCATCAGTGCCTCCACATCAGTGCAGCCTCATCAGTGCTGCCTCATCAGTGCTGCCTACTCAGTGCCCATCAGTGCCGCCTCATCCGTGCTACCCAATCAGTGCCCATCAGAGCTGCCTTATCAGTGCCCATCAGTGCAGTCTCATCAGTGCTGCCTCATCAGTGCCCATAATTGCAGCCTCATCAGTGCTGCCTAACCAGTGCCCGTTGGTGCAGCTTATCAGTGCCCATCAGTGCAGCCTCATTGGTGCCCATCAGTGCTGCCTCATCAGTGCAGCTTATCAGTGCTGCCTCATCAGTGCTGCCTAATCAGTGCCCATCAGTGCAGCTTATCAGTGCCCATCAGAGCTGCCTTATCAGTGCCCATCTGTGCAGCCTTATCAGTGCAGCTTATCAGTGCCCATCAGTGCAGCCTCATTAGTGCTCATCAGTGCAGACTCATCAGTGCAGCCTCATCACTGCCCATCAGTGCTGCCACACCAGTGCCCTCCAGTGCAGCTTATCAGTGCCACCTCATCAGTATCCATCAGTGCCTCCTCCTCAGTGCAGCCTCATCAGTGCCCATCAGTGCAGCCTCATCAGTGTCCATTAGTGCAGCCTATCAGTGCCCATCAGTGTAGCCTATCAGTGCTCAACACTAAAGAAGAAAAATTACTTATTTGCAAAATATTATAACAGAAACTAAGAAAAAAATATTTTTTTCAAGAGCTTCCTTATTTTTTTCGTTTGTTTAGAAAAAATAAAAACCCAGTGGCGATTGATACCTCCAAAAGAAAGCTCTATCTGTCTCAAAAAAATTATACAAATGTTATATGGGTACAGTGATGCATGACCACGCAATTGTCATTCAGATTGCAACAGCCCTGAAAGCTGGAAATCGGCCTGGGCAGGAAGAGGGTGAAAGTGCCCGGTATCTAACCCAGCGCAGTATTAGACATATGCATAGGTTGCTGGTTTAGCAATAACATCAACACATAATGTCTAACAGATTAGAGCCAGTATTGTATGTGCCCTGCTTTGCCTAAACTACAATCTTAAATATAAAGCATATATTTTCAGGATTATAGAATCATTTTAGCTAAAAGGTATTATCAGGTGAACCACCCAATGGAGATGATGCATAAAAATGGATCTTTCCGAAAATGATAGCTAACATACCACTGACCGATTATTGGTATCAGCTTTCATTTCCATTGCTCCAGTTTTATAAATCTACCCTACGCTATCCTTTATCTGTCTGTTGGCCCATTTATAATCCTAATGCTGCCACGCACATCTGATTAGATAATATATTGTGTGGGGGGGCCTATGTCATTGGGGCGTAAATCAATGGCTTCTTAAAGTAGGCCCTTACATTACGCAGTTGATGGTAAAATTCAAAGTCGATTATGCACAGATCGTACAATTTGATTGTATTTGTGTGTGGCCATCCTTAAACTGCTGTTCTAGGCAAGGCAAGCTCTGCTGTACAAAAAAGAACTGAGGTTGTTATGGCACCCAAAAATTTGAACAGAACATTTGTATTGTATCTGTGGCACAGACTCTGATGTAACTAGCCACAAGAACCTGCTGTTCCATATGGATGGATGAAGCCAAGGTTACAAGGACCCATGAATAGAAAAACATTAATCTGCTGCATGAGTGACTAAGTCAACTCCCTCTTCATTCATGTAGGTATCAAATTGGAAGCTATGGGATTTAGTGACAGTGCCAATATTTCCTAAAGATTATATGATATTATATAAGGAACGATTCTCACTACATTGCTATTCCTAAACGATGTATTTATTTAAATGTCTTACTATACATTCATCACACAACACATTTCCCTACTATAATCCATAGACTTTATAAGCATACACATACATCTACTGCTAATAAGTATAGAATTGTAAGCTCTTCTCATGCTATCCTTACTATGAATCGCCTCCTCCTATTTTCATCTGCAAGCATATCTACATTTACAAACAGGCTTTTAAACTGCATAAACATGTCGGAGTATCAAAGTAAAAAAAGTTTGCCTTTTTTTGGTATATTTGCTGCTTTATTTGTTGTTTACAGCACAATTCAAATGCATGCCTCTACAATGCTGCATCGTGCAGAATAAGGAGTGGTTAAGCTGGTTGTATTGTAAATGAGAGTTGAAATCTAGTGCAATATATCGGATACAGATAAAAGAAAAAAAAAAGAGAAAAAGTCCACCTGCTAAAACGAGATGATTTAGTAAAATAGTATATAATCTGCATTTGTTATTTTTTTTTATTTTTTTTTTCTGAACTGTTAGGCCTGCTGTCATGAAGGCTGTGCATCAATATAGATACAGATGCTGTTTATCCTACATTAGAATTAAGCCATATGAAATCCACCATGGAGGCATGTGCTGATGGTATAATATAGCACACTGTATACAGAAAAAAAAAAAATATTTTTATATTATTTATTTTTATTTTTAGTGCATTCTTTAAAAGTGTTAACATGGTTATGCCTTGCCTCGTTAAATGTTTATAATGTGGTTTATATGCAAAATTGCATTGCTAAGTATTATTACCGCATATTCTTTTTTCTCTTTTTTTTATAAGCTAGATGTAGAGTATAGACCATTGCCCTGTTATTTGTAAAGGAAGGATTAGTCCACTACATTTCTTGAGATTCATTTTCATTCTTTCCATAGTAAACGCACTAGACAATGTAGATTATGTAGAGTTAAACATAAGTACACAGCTACATAGTTCATCAAGCTAGTTTATACCAACCTCACCTGCTTTATTTAAGATTTAGATAAATATGCAGTTAATAGAGATTATTTTAAAAAGGCAATGCAAAGAGTGCATCAAGTGCTTTGAATTAAAGCATCCAATCACATTTCACTTTTTTCAGCATAAAATATTCAGAGCGATGGCAGCCTATTTCTGATTGGTTGTTGCTATGCATTACTGCATATTTTCTTTGCTTTGCCAAAGGCCACTGCATGTGATTGCAAATACAACACACACCAGTGCTTACAACAGCTCCGATGTGCAAAGTGCATACCCTTGGCAAACCAATTCGATAATTTCTCATTGGTTAATATGGGTTCTTGCATTACCCACACTGTTCATTCATATTATATAAAAAGACCAATGACATTTAAAAAAAAAAAAAAAAATCTGCAATAACTGAAAAAAAGGTTAGTAAATGTTACAAAATATATATCCAGATTACCTATGTGCATATTTAGATCCATGGTGCTAGGCAAGTATATAGTCTCCACCCAGATCCAGGTAGCTACTGCTTCTCCGTCTTGCCCTTTGTATGCATCCCAGCTATAGGAAAAGTCTCAATGAATACTCCTCCTTGACTGTGGGCTACTGACGTATAGGTGTGTCCCCCCCAAACACCACACCAGCAGCGAGGGATCACGCGCAATTTTTTTTGCGGCTTACAGCGTCAGAAAATCCAGAGATGCTACAGACGGATGCAATCGCTCCCAAGATTGTAGCTGGGCTGCATAGTGTCTCTGGGATAAATCCGCAGATATGGCTTTAGTTCAAGGGATATTCCTCTGCAAAATCTCTAGAACAGCTCTAAGCATTGGTTTTTGTCTGCAAGCCTTAGCTAGCAGTGTTTCCTTGGCTTCCTCTATGTGTACATCTCCGGTCAGCACAGACTGACTGTGCCTTGCTGCTGAGAGGTGGTGCTGATCTGTGTCACTGTGTTTTGTGAATGCGGATATTCTCAGTTATCTTGTGAATGAGTTAAGGGGGTGGAGAGAGGCGGGATCCAAGGGGTTTTGTCAGTCTCCTCACTGGCTGTGTGTATGTCTCTGTCTCTCCTTCCCATAGTATAATTATTTTATGATATATCTCCATGCAACTGAAATGTCCTTTCCTCTCTATCTTCAATCACACTCAGTGGCGTACACTACAAGCCCTATAGAGACTTAAATATCCCCCTTTTTTTAAAAAAAAAAATCCCTGCAAATCCACCGAATCCTTTAACAAAGAAATCTGAATGGTATCATTTAATATAATTGATGACAATGAATTTTTCTGCATGTTCCAGTCTCATCTTTTCCCATCCTTTCATTCCTCTCTCTCTCTCTCTCATTCTCTCTCACACACACTCCCACACTCTCCTTCTCTCTTCCCTTTGCTCTAGTCCTAATGCTTAAGTGGCGTCATGCTTTGGAAATTGAATCGGTCCATTAGATCTCCCCATAGGCTTCTCTGTATCCGGTCCCTTGGCTCTGACTGCAACAGAATTAAACAAGGGAAAAATAATGCAAAAAAAAAAAAATGGTTTTAAAGCAGCAATTCATCTGGCTTGTGCTCAAAATAGATTGGATCATTTGAGTTTTATTGTTGTGATCATGCTTAAAGAGTGATTTAGAGATGTTTGAATTTATTTTGGTGCAATTTTTTTTTTTTCATTTTGGGGCCTGGTGAAAATGCAGAATTTGAATACATGGGTGTACATGACTGCGCTTTCTGGGTAGTGGGTTTCTGTTGTGTTTTATAGATATTCAACTAAGCTCATAAAACAACTAAAATATTTGACATAGGAAATCTCACAGCAAATGGAAGACCCTAAAGTGATATTAAACCCTATTTTTTTTATTTTAGAAGGATTTGATGTCTGATGCATGGTGGGACAAACTGATAAGAGACATTGCTGTGTTATCTACCTAACTGCATGGCCTCCTGGTCTCAGCTTCTTGCCCACCATTTGCACCATCTACTATTGACTTTAATTCTAATTCTTTTAAACTCCAACTCCAGGATATTAAAACACCCCCCCCCCCACACACACACACACACACACACACACACACACACTAACTACCTGCTGGGATGTCCTATCCAAATGCCCATTTTACTTATCTGTAGCAAGTCACGTGAGGATCCTTCGCTCTCTTTCTGTTTATTTCCTGAGGTCTTTCGTTGAGTACTGTAATGTACCTAATAAAGGCTGAGCTGACATATATAATATATATATATCCTGTCCCATATTCCTCCGGAGTTGGTGACAGGGTATAGCAGAATGAGGCATGGAATGGGTCCTGACAGATGACAGCGCAGGTAATGCTGAGATGCTTTGGATGCAGGACTGCAGAATGCTGTCACATAGATGGAGCGCAGGAAATCGCAGGTGTGTGAGTCAGAATTATAGTCAAATAGTCAAACAGGCCAAAGTCAGCAACAACTGAGGTTCAGATTCAGAAGACAGAAGCACATTTAGAAGCCAGGCTAAGGTCAGTATCACACATGCAGAAGCAGTACAAAATCAGCAGGCAAACAATGGAGTCAGATCACAAGCCAAAGTCGATAACAGGAGATCAAGATCAGATAGAGTCAGAAGGCAAGACTGGTCAAAGCACAGAAGAAACAGGAAGCAGGTTTGGTCACTGAAACTGATGACCGTTCAGCAACTCTCCAAAATTCTGCAATGCCTTAATTAGGTCACTGGGTGCCAAAACACCAGTGCCAAATGTGCACGGTCATTCACGCTAATGCACATGCACATTAGCAAACACACCTCGGCTCATGCACAGCCCTGATTCCAAGCACTGGTGCATGAGCTGTACTATGCACATGAGCATATCCTTGGGCACAGGCATGTATGTGATCCTTTTGACAGATATCCACATCACTGCCTGTATGATGTGGACACCTCATATTGGTGGAGGTGACACTTCCAGCGAATGGGTCCTCTCTGATATGCTTCAGAGGCAGGAGAACTCACAGGAGCAGTGAGGAGACCAGGGCCCAAGAAGATAATGAGCAGGGTAGGAAATTAGCTTGGCTCAGAAGAAACTTTGACTTTCATCCATTACACTGCAGGATGGCTTAGGAAGAGGTAAATGGAATAAAGACTGAGGAGTAAAGTAATTGATGTACAATGCACTATTTTCATTTCATTTTTGCCTGGAGTTGAGCTTTAACAGGGGATCCAAACTTACTGTAAATTATGGGGCCAGTTTTATTCTCTTTGGGCTAGTTCCCAAGTCTCTAGCCCCCTTCCTGTTTACAGGTGTCTCCTTAGCTAGCTGGCTCCTAAGGAGACCCCTGTGCAATACATGCTTCCAGCTGGTGCTGTGTGCCTCCATAGACACGCACAATGATTGGGAGGCCATGGCCTGGCTCCCTCCACTTCACTCCTCCTAACAATTTGATGGCAGTAGGAGCCTATGGATCCCCTGCCTTCAGTATGACCTCCAGAATGTGAAAGAGCAGACAAGCTGCACAGATTGTCCATGCCTGGCAGATGGGTCAACAGACCACAGGTAAGTGTTTGGGGATATGCGGGTGTAGAAAGGTACTGGAGTGTTCCTTTACCTTTATGCAGAGAATGGGTTAAGATTTAAAAAAAAACTAGCACCACTAGGTACCACTTAAATTTACTTCATCTATATATTCTAAGTTATAGGTAAGGTTAATTTTAAGCTATGTGCCGCATCAGCATCTCTTGCACACCATATACAATTTTAAATCAGGCCTATTGAGGATGTATGTAGTGACTGTTGAAATTAAAGAAAAAAGATATAACAAAATCTCCAATTGTCTGCAATGCCTACACTGGCTGCCTATCTTCTTTTTCTTTTCTTTTTTTTTTTTTGGCTATATAGGTCAATTCAACAGGTTGACTTTAATGCAGATCTCCACAGTAGCTTATGCTTACTTTTGTTGGTACTGAGTAACAAAAGAAAAAAAGACAAGCATTCAAAAAGCTCACAGGTTAGGTGGCTCACATGCAACCAAGGCAGCCCCTTCATCAGGGCTCTGTAATGGTTGCAAGTGTTTAAATGGACTCAGGGAAGCAGATGCCAGAAAAATCCTAAACTTATCAACTATCATTACAATACTTAGTTTTAAGCAGTAATTAATGCCACAATTTCACTGTATAATTTTTCTTCTCCTTAAAGTGGGCCATGTTCAGTGCTGCATATACAGTATTGCTGCTTTAGCCTGAAGTCTGAGATGCTCAACCTTATAAAACAGCAATTCTGTAGGTAGTCTCAACTCTGCTTACAGATTCATTCTTGAATTGTGCCTGACTTCTGTGTACTTTTCTTAATGATTAGCACTTCTGCCTTGGCTGAAATCCCAGCAAGGACACTATTTGCATGTTCTCCCTATGCTTGTGTTGGTTCACTCCCACACTCTAAAGACATACTGGAAGGTTAATTAGTCCTTGTATGTGTGTAAGGCTTGGGTTCACACTATGTGCGGCGCAGGGCACAGCAGGGGGTCCGGTGCATCCCTGTTCACTGTTTCAGGTAAGAATTAGGTCTGAATTTTTGCCTGAATTCGGACCTGAAACAGAGCTATAGACACACAGGACCCTTCTGCTGTGCACACTGCAGCCGCCCCAGAGATGTGTGAACTGGCTCCATTGAGAGTCTGTCACAGCCTCCTGCCATGCAAATTGGATGCTGGGAAACAAAATATTATAAAAATACAAAAATGATTTCATATTGTATAAAAACAGACAAAATCCAAGTTATAGTTATATCATCATAAAAAGCATATCACTAATGTACATACATATTGCTAATATTGATGTAAAGACATTTTTATAAGGCCACTTAATTCTTAAATTCATAGGAGCTTTAGTCTCTACGCGTTTTGTAGCACCCACTTCCTCAGGAGACACCAAAGATTGGGTTTGTGTGGGAAGACCACATAATGAGCAAAAAATGAACAGTCAGTTGATTTGCATTTTAGGACTACTCAAAATGAAATAGATGTAAGTCTGCTAGTGTGCATAGCACATACTTACACAACATCTAGTACATCTAGAGTATAGGTGCATTAAAAAATGTGACATATTAGGTTCCATCCGGAAGCTGATGGCGGTGGGTAAGTCTGGGGCCGGAACATAGAAAAAGGGCAGGAATATACAACCCCTAGCCAATATCTAGCCAAAGAAGAAAAGTGGAACAGTTCAAAAAGAGAGGGAATAGTTTTGCAAAGTTCCGATTTTCTTCTTTAGCTAGATATTTCTTGCACACCCTCTGACCCTTATATTTGATTCCTACCTTTAATACAGTACCTGACCGCGAGATTGTGTTTCCAGCGCGATCCCATCGCGCGTGTTCTCGGCGACAGGGTACTGTGCATGTCGCGCTGGCTCGCTGTTCGGGAAAGGGAAACTTTTTTTCCTTTCGCGATGAGCGACAGGCAGTGCTCACAGCTGTCTGGTATGAATAATGAGGGGGAACGCCACGCCAAATTTTAAATGAAAAAAACGGCGTGGGTTCCCCCTTAGGGGCATACCAGGCCCTTAGGTCTGGTATGGATTGTAAGGAGAACCCCCTACACCGAAAAATCGGCATGGGGGGTCCCCCCAAATCCATACCAGACCCTTATTCGAGCACGCAGCCCGGCCAGTGAGGAAACGGGGTGGGGACGAGCGAGCGCCCCCCCCCTGAACCGTACCATGCCGCATGCCCTCAACATGGGGGGTGGGTGCTTTGGGGGAGGGGGGGCACCCTGCGGGCCCCCCCACCCCAAAGCACCTTGTCACCATGTTGATGAGGACAAGGGCCTCTTTCCGACAACCCTGGTCGTTGGTTGTCGGGGTCTGCGGGCGGAGGGCTTATCGGAATCCGGGAGCCCCCTTTAATAAGGGGCCCCCAGATCCCGGCCCCCCACCCTATGTGAATGTGTATGGGGTACATGGTATCTCTACCCATTCACCTAGGAAAAAAAGTGTCAATAAAAAAAACACACTACACAGGTTTTAAAAGTAATTTATTAGGCAGCTCCGAGGTCTTCTTCCGACTTCTTCTAACGGTGTTCGGCCTCTTCTACCGGGCCCCTCCACTATATTCTTCCAGCTCTTTTGCTAGCAGGGGCCCGGTCTCCTGCCACTGTCCGGTTCTTCTCAAGTATCTTCTGCCGGACTCCCCCGCTATCTTCTTCCAGCTCTTTTTCTAGCAGGGGCCCGGTCTTCTGTGCTGTCTTGTCCCCTCTTCTCTTCTTCCGATGTTGACACAACGCTCTCTCCTGCTGGAATGCTGTGTGTGAGCCGCGCAGCCATTTATATAGGCGGTGACGCCGCCCCCTTGTGACGTCACAGTCCCAGCATGCGCAGGGATTCTGGCGTCATAAGGGGGCGTGACCCCAGAGTCCCTGCGCATGCTGGGACAGTGACTTCACAAGGGGGCTGGGTCACCGCCTATATAAATGTCTGGGCGGCCCGCACACAGCATTCCAGCAGGAAAGAGCGTTGTATCAACATCAGAAGAAGGGGGGACACGACAGCACAGAAGCGGGGGAGTCCGGCAGAAGATACCGGAGAAGAACCGGACAGCTGCAGGAGACCGGGCCCCCACTAGCAAAAGAGCTGGAAGAAGATAGCGGAGGGGCCCGGGAGAAGAGGCCGAAAACCGGGAGAAGAAGTCGGAAGTAGACCCCCGAAGTCGGAAGAAGACCCCGGAGCTGCCTAATAAATTACTTTTAAAACCTGTGTAGTGTGTTTTTTTTATTGATTTATCCTGGATCCCGATAAGCCCCCCTGCCCGCAGACCCCGAAAACCATCCGCCAGGGTTGTCGGGAAGAGGCCCTTGTCCTCATCAACATGGGGACAAGGTGCTTTGGGGTGGAGGGGCCCCCCTCCCCCAAAGCACCCACCCCCCATGTTGAGGGCATGCGGCCTGGTACGGTTCAGGAGGGGGGGGCGCTCGCTCGTCCCCACCCCGTTTCCTCACTGGCCGGGCTGCGTGCTCGGATAAGGGTCTGGTATGGATTTGGGGGGCATAGGGGGTTCCCCTTACAATCCATACCAGACCTAAGGGCCTGGTATGCCCCAGAGGGGGAACCCACGCCCGTTTGTTCATTTAAAATTTGGTACAGCGTTCCCCCTCATTATTCATACCAGACAGCTGTCAGCACTGCCTGTCACTCATCGCCAAAGGAAAAAAAAGTTTTCCTTTCCCGATCAGCTCGGCGCTGGCTCCCGTGATGGGGCTCGCAGGTGTCAAATCTCGCCGATAAATGTGGCAAAATTGACACAATATCGCGGTCACCTACTGTATGTCTTCTTTGGTCCGATTTTCACTCACTTACTAATGGCTTATTTTCCACTTTATGGCTTCCAGTGCTATTCATTCTTTGTTACCTATCACTTTTCTAGAGGTTGTATATTCCTGCCCTTTTTCTATGTTCCTGCCTTTCCAGCCTTTTCTAAGGGTTGTATTTTCCTGCCCTTTTTCTATGTTCCGGCCCGAAACATGTTGCCCACTGCCATCAGCTCCCTTTTGGAACCTAATATGTGGAGGCACCTCCACATTGCTGGGACCTTAGATACACTGATTCAATCTGTGATGTTTATTATGCACCTATACTATTGCTATACTAACTGCTGTGTAAGTATTGGCCTTGCACACTTGCGGACTTACTCCTATTTCATTTTGAGTAGTCCTAAAATGCAAAGCAACTGGGTGTTAATTTTTTTGCTCATTACATGATCTTCTCACAGATACACGCAAACCCAATCTTGGCTGTCTCCCGAGGAAGTGGGCACTGTCCCACAAAACGCATAGAGTTTACAGCTTCTATGAATTAAGAATTAAGTGGCCTTGTAAAAACGACTTTACATCAATATTAGCAATATGTATATACATTGGTGATATGCTTTTTATGATGATATAACTATAACTTGGATTTTGTCTGTTTTTATACAATATGAAATCATTTTTGTATGTTTATAATATTCTGTTATTTACTTCATCCAGTATCACTCAGCAAAGTCCCATGGGCAATTTTTTCCCTTTAGGTCGTATTTATTGGGGACTGAGTGTTGCCTTGGTGTAAGCACATGTGGCCTTCTCCCTTTTTTTCTTGTGCTTACACATTTAACTCCTTGATTGCCCTAGCTGTTAACCCCTTCCCAGCCAGTGTCATTAGTACAGTGACAGTGTACAGTTATGGCCAAAAGTTTTGAGAATGGCACAAATATTAATTTTCACAAATTCTGCTGCTTCAGTGTTTTTAGATCATTTTGTAAAATGTTACTATGGTATACTGAAGTATAATTACAAGCATTGCATAAGTGTCAAAGGCTTTTATTAACAATAACATTACGTTTTTGCAAAGAGTCAATATTTGCAGTGTTGACCCTTCTTTTTCAAGACCTCTGCAATTTGCCCTGGCATGCTGTCAATCAACTTCTGGGCCGCATCCTGACTGACGGCTGCCCATTCTTGCATAATCAATGCTTGGAGTTTTTCTGAATTTGTGGGGGTTTTTTTGTTCACCCGCCTCTTGAGCATTGACCACAACTTCTCAATAGGATTAAGGACTGGGGAGTTTCCTGACCATGGACCCAAAATGTCGATGTTTTATTCCCCAAGCCACTTATTTATCACTTTTGTCCTATGGCAAGGTGCTCCATCATGCTGGAAAAGTCATGGTTTGTCACCAAACTGTTCTTGGATGGTTGGGAGAAGTTGCTCTCGGAGGATGTTTTTGTATCATTCTTTATTCATGGCAAAATTGTGAGTGAGCCCACTCACTTGGCTGAGAATCAACCCCATGCATAAATGGTCTCAGGATGCTTTACTGTTGGCATGAAACGGAACTGATGGTAGCACTCTCTTTTTCTTCTATGGACAATATTTTTTTCCGGATGCCCCAAACAATCAGAAAGGGTCCTCATCAGAGAAAATGACTTTTTCTCAGTCCTCAGCAGTCCAATCCCTGTACCTTTTGCAGAATATTAGTCTGTCCCTGGTGGATTTTTACTAGAGAGAAGTAGCTTCTTTGCTGCCCTTCTTGACACCAGGCCATCCTCCAAAATTCTTCGCCTTACTGTGCGTGCAGATCCACTCACAGCTGCCTGCTGCCATTCCTGTGCAAGCTCTGCACTGCTGGTTCCCCCATTCCCGCAGCTGAATCAACTGTAGAAGACGGTCCTGGCGCTTGCTGGACTTTCTTGGGCGCCCTGAAGCCTTCTTCACAAATGCAGTGGAAATGTTTTTTTATGGGGTTAAGTTCATTTTAATGGCAAAGAGTTCTATTTTTATTGTTTCTATTTTTAAAGTGGTTATAAAGGCAGAAGTTTTTTTGTTTTTTTACCTTAATGCACTCTATGCATTAAGATAAGAAGCCTTGTGTGCAGCAGCTCCCATCAGCCCCCCTAATACTTACCTGAGGTCAGGGCCAGACTGGCCTACCGGTATACCAGGAAATTTCCCAGTAGGCCGCTTGCCCCGGGGCCGCTATGAGCTGTTGCTCAAGCAGGGCCAATCCTGCACGGCTGCACTGCGCACCCAAGCTTCCGTGCTGTCCTCCCCTCCCTCCTCACCGTATGTGGCACACATACACAGCGGCAATCTCCCGCTGTGTCATGGAGCTTGGGGTCAGTCTGAGCTGTTCGGCGGCACTGTAAGAAAGTCCTAGACCGGCTTCTGTGATTGACGAAACACTGATCCAGTGGGGCATTGAATCAGTATGAAGTGTGTCACAGGAGGGCAATTTAAATCCAATCTCCATGACACAGGAGATCGTGATCCAGGTACTGGTGGGCACTGCACTGATGGTAGCATTTGGTGGGTACTGCACAGGTAGGCTGCATCTGGTGGGCTGCATCTTGTGGGCTGCATCTGGTGTTCTGCACTGACTGGCAGCATTTGGTGGGTACTGCACAGGTAGGCCTCATCTGGTGGGCTGCATCTGGTGGGCTGCATTCGGTGGGCTGCATATAGTGTTCTGCACTTGGTGGGCACTGTACAAATGGGATGCATCTGGTGGACTGCATTTGGTGGGCTGCATCTGGTGTTCTGCATCTGGTGGGCTGCATCTGGTATTCTGCATTTGGTGGGCACTGCATTTGGTGGGCTGCATTTGGTGGGCTGCATCTGTAGGGCTGCATTTGGTGGGCACTGCACAGGTGGGCTGCATCTGGTGGGGGCTGCATTTGGTGGGCAATGTACAGGTGGGCCACATCTGGTGGGCTGCATTTAGTGGGCACTGTACAGGTGGGCTGCATCTGGTGGGCTGAATATGCTGGGCTAAATCTGGTGGGCACTGTACAGGTGGGCTGCATTTGGTGGGCTGCATCCGGTGGACTGCATTTGGTGGGCTGCATTTGGTTAGCTGAATCTGGTGTTCTGCATTTGGTGGGCACTGTACAGGTGGGCTGCTTCTGGTGGGCTGCATTTGGTGAGCTGCATCTGGTGAGCTGCATTTGGTGGGCTGCATCTGGTGTTCTGCATGTAGTGGGCACTGTACAGGTGGGCTGCATCTGGCGAGTTGCATCTGGTTTTCTGCATTTAGTGGGATGGATTTGGTGGGCTGCATTTGGTGAGTTGCATTTGGTGTTCTACATTTGGTGGGCTGAATTTAGTGGGCACTGTACAGGTGGGCTGTATTTGGTGGGCTGCATCCAGTGTTCTGCATCTGGTGGGCTGCATTTGGTGTTCTGCATCTGGTGTTCTGCATCTGGTGGGCTGCATTTGGTGTTCTGCATTTGGTGTTCTGCATCTGGTGGGCTGCATTTAGTGGGCTGCATCTGGTGGGCTGCATCTGGTGGGCTGTATTGGTGGGCTGCATCTGGTAGGCTGCATTTGGTGGGTTGCATCTGGTGGGCTGCTTTTGGTGGGAATTGCACTGGTGGGCTGCATCTGGTGGACTGCATTTGGTGGGCACTGTACAGGTGGGCTGCATTTGGTGGGAATTGCGCTGGTGGGCTGCATTTGGTGGGCATTGCACTGGTGGGATGCATTTGGTGGGAATTGGACTGGTGGGCTGCATTTGGTGGGCACCGCACAGGTGGGCTGCATTTGGTAGGCATTGCACTGGTGGGCCACATTTGGTGGGCATTGCACTGCTGGGCTGCATTTGGTGGGAATTGGACTGGTGTTCTGCATTTGGTGGGCACTGTACAGGTGAGCTGCATCTGGTGGGCTGCATTTGGTGGGCTGCATCTGGTGAGCTGCATTCGGTGGGCTGCATTTCGTGGGCATTGCACAACATCAAACCTGCCAAGAGACGGCCGCACACAAAAACTCAGGGACTGGACAAGGAGGGCATTCATCAAAGAGGCAGGACAGAGACCTAAGGTAACCCTGGAGGAGCTGCAGAGTTCCACAGCAGAGACTGGAGTGTCTGTACATAGGACAACAATAAGCCGTACGCTCTATAGAGTTGGACTTTATGGCAGAGTGGCCAGAAGAAAGTCATTACTTTCAGCAAAAAAAAAAAATAGCACGTTTTGAGTTTGCGAAAAGGCATGTGGGAGACTCCAAAAATGAACGGAGGAAGCTGCTCTGGTCTGATGAGACTAAAATTGAACTTTTTGGCCAAAGAAACCCTATGTCTGGCGCAAACCCAACACATCACATCACCCAAAGAACACCATCCCCACAGTGAAACATGGTGGTGGCAGCATGTCAGGTCACCTGAGGCCAGGTGACAGATGCACTCCGTAGTGGTGGTGGCAAAATCATTCTGTGGGGATGTTTTTCAGCAGTCGGGACTGGGAAACTGGTCAGAGTTGAGGGAAAGATGGATGGTGCTAAATACAGGGATATTATGGAGCAAAACCTGTACCACTCTGTGTGTTATTTGGGGCTAGGACGGAGGTTCACCTTCCAGCAGGACAATGACCCCAAACACTCTGCTAAAGCAACACTTGAGTGGTTTTAGGGGAAACATGTAAATGTGTTGGAATGGCCTAGTCAAATCCCAGACCTCAATCCAATAGAAAATCTGTGGTCAGACTTAAAGATTGCTGTTCACAAGCACAAACCATCCAACTTGAAGGAGCTGGAGCACTTTTGCAAGGCGGAATGGGCAAAAATCCCAGTGGTAAGATGCAGTAAGCTCATAAAGACTTATCCAAAGTGACTTGGAGCTGTGATAGCTGCAAAAGGTGGCTCTACAAAGAATTGACTTTAGGGGGGTGAATAGTTATGCACATTGACTTTTTCTGTTATTTTGTCCTATTTGTTGTTTGCTTCACAATAAAAAAAAAAATCTTCAAAGTTGTGGGCATGTTCTGTAAATTAAATGATGCAAATCCTCAAAAAATCCATGTTAATTCCAGGTTGTGAGGCAGCAAAACACGAAAAATGCCAAGAGGGGTGAATACTTTTGCAAGGCACTGTAGGCCATATATTACATGTACATACAAATGAAAAAGCAACTTCAACCCAAAGTCCCGCCTACTATAATGAATATCATATAAGCTTAATACAGCATGTGTAACATTGAGACTATATTTTTGTGTTTTGTGAAATTCAATCACTTTGTTAAGAGAATATGGATGACGATAATATGTGACAGAGAATAGGAAAAGAGGCTTCCTTAAGTGCAGAACAAGAGTTTAGCATCCAACAACACCACATAGTATATTAGGAGGAAGTCAACAAGGGTACAAAGTATTGGAGTCGCACACTGTAAGTTTATCTGTCATCCCAGGATTTTAGAGGTAATACCATAACCACAAATGGGTCATTGTGTACTGGTTACCATCCTGCATAGCAACATCTCAAGGGCAGTTGCTATAAGGAAACTTGAGAAATACTGTATATAATAAATCCCAATTATGCTCATCCAGAGTTGTCACAGGATAATCTTCACACCTCAAGATGTGTCAAAAACAGGCTACATATTCCCCCATACTGTATTATTATTATTATTATTATTATACAGGATTTATATAGTGCCAATAGTTTGAGCAGCACTTAACGAAATGAAGGCAGACATTACAGTTACATTACAATTTGGTACAAGAGGAAACAGAGGGCCCTGCTCGCCAAAGCTTACAATCTAGGAGGGAGAATCAATTGATTCAAAAGGTAATAGCTGTGGGGGTTGAGCTGATGGAGAAAGTAAAACAGTGTATTAGTTAGAAGCAGGATAAGCTTCTGTAGCCTCCCTGGCGGTTTTCCCGAGTGTGGCTCGGGGTTAAAATTCAGGACCATTAGCGGTAACCCCGAGCCACACTCGGGATTACATCACAAGATCCTGGTGTGGCTTTACTTACCTTGTCCCCGGGATCCTGCGATGTCCCCCGCAGTGTCCATGGGCTCTGTCCTCCTCCGAAGCCTCTCCTTGCCAGGCTCCGTTACCTGCGAGCGTCGCGACGCACGGGGGCGGAGCCTGGCGGCAAATTCAAAAAATTGTAAAAATCATAACACATACAGTACTGTAATCTTACCGATTACAGTACTGTATGAAATGATTTCACATCCTTTTTGTCCCCAGTGCTTTGGCCCATGCCCTGCATGCAGTTTTATGTTATAAATACTGTTCTTTCTGCCTGGAAACTGGAGATTGTCCATAGCAACCAAAAAGTGTCCCTTTACGTCAAAAGTGGCTTTAGACCAGCTAGAAAACAGCGATAGTAAATTAGAACACTTGCAGAATTGAGCGATAGTGAATCGTGGGGAAATTTATTTTATTATTATTTTTTTTCATTTTTTTAAATTATTTATTTTTATTTATTATATTATAATTTATGGTTTTGTGTTTCAAACTTTATCATACCCGGGATATCTACTAGACTCTTGTTTGGACAGATTTAAGTGTGTTATTGTTAAGAATTACAGACCTACAATATAAAACGCCAAATTTCCCTGCAAAATAATTGTACCGCTTTCAGCACCTAAAATCAGAAAGAATCATACCGCCAGGGAGGTTAAAGAGAAGGGTTTTCAGGGATCGTCTAAAGATGGATAGATAAGGGGACAGTCGGACAGATTGGGGTAGGGAGTTCCAAAGGATGGAAGAAGCTCTAGAGAAATCCTGTAGGCGAGCATGGGAGGAGGTGACAAGGGAGCTAGAGAGCAGGAGGTCTTGGAAAGACCGAAGAGAGAGGCTTGGTTGGTATTTTGAGACTGGGTTAGTGATGTAGCTGGGGGCAGAGTTGTGGATGGCTTTGTAAATTATTTTTTACTTTTTAAATTGTTAGTACTTTGAGTTTTATTCGTTGGGTAAGTGGAAGCCAGTGCAGGGATTGGCAGAGAGGGGTGGAGGACAATGAATGAATGGTTGTTAAGGTGGATGAGTCTTGCAGCAGCATTCGTTATGAACTGAAGGGGGGCTAGTGTATGTAAAGGTAGTCCAATGAAGTCGAGGTGAGAGATGACCAGGGAGTGAATTAGAATTAGAAGCTTGGTGGTGTCATTGGTTAAAAAGGGGCGTATTCTAGAGATGTTGCGGAGGCTAAGGCGGCATGATTTGGATAGGGATTAGATGTGGGCCTGAAAGGACAGTTCAGAGTCTAGGGTTACCCCTGGTACCCTGGCATGTGGGGACAGACTGATAGATGTGCCATTGATCTTGACAGAGAAGTCAGGGGAAGGGGCACGTGGGGGAGGAAATATTATGAGCTTGGTTTTAGATAGATTCAGTTTGAGGAAGTGATGTGACATCCAGGCTGATGTGTCTGTTAGTAAATCAGTGATGTTTGAGGAGACTGATGGGGTGAGCTGAGGGGTAGAGAGATAGATTTGGGTGTCATCAGCATATAAATAGTAGTGGAAGCCATTGGAGGTTATCAGCTGACCCAGGGAGGATGTGTAGATCGAGAATAGTAGAGGTCCAAGGACAGAACCTTGGGGGACCCCAATGGTAAGAGGTGTTGGAGAGGAGGAAGTAGAGTTGTAAGTAACACTGAAGGTGCAGTGAGATAAGTAAGATTCGAACCAATGGAGAGCACAGCCATGGATACCAAGCAAATTGAGTTTTATGAGGAGAAAGGGGTGATCAACTGTATCAAAGGCAGCAGAGAGGTCCAATAGTAAAAGTACGGAATAATGACCGTTGGCTTTAGCTGTTAGTAAGTCGTTTGTGAGTTTTAGGAGAGCAGTTTCTGTGGAGTGCTGTGGACGAAATCCAGACTGAAGGGGATCAAGAAGGTTAGTCTCAATAAGATGGTCGCTCAGTCAGTTGTAGACTAAACGTTTAAGGAGTTTGGAGGTAAAAGCGAGTAAAGAGATGGGTCTTAGGTTGTTAAGATTCGTGGGGTCCAGTGAGGCCTTTTTTGGTATGGGAGTGACTAGTGCATGTTTCAGAGGCTTGGAGAAGATGCCAGTAGAGAGGGAGAGGTTGAAGATATGAGTTAAAGAGTGTAGGATAGAGTCAGAGGGTGACCATAGTATTTGAGAAGGAACGGGGTCCAGCGGGCAGGAGGTTAGGTGGGCGTTAGAAAAAAGTTTATTGACTTTTACTGTACCAATCACTGACTTATGCTAGATTCAATCCTGCTATTCAATGTCTGTAAAGGTTAGCAATCTACAAAAAAGTAACAGATCCAATAAATATATAAATAAATACATAGGATACTTGGAAAACAAAATATATCTTGAATACCTTACATGCTGACTGCATTTACTTTAACAAAATGAAATAATTTAAAAGGTGTATGATGTTATAAATGAGCATCATACAGATCTAGAGCAGAACATGATATAAAAGTTTTGTTGATAGGAAGCATATGATTGGAATTGCAACATTTTTAGCTATTTTCAGTACATTATATGACATGTGGTTTGTATATCTGTCTCACTTCATGACAGCTTTCACTCCCCCAAGGGCTGCATTAAAAGAACGATGGCTGAAACTGGATTTTTTGTGATACAGATATAACATTATTTTGACTGATCCTCAATAGATGTGGTAAATATTGACTTTAAAGTGTTACTAAACCCAGGACCCTGCATTCACTATATCTGGTCTCCCACAGTCCATATATTATGGAAATGCAATTATTTTACTAAATATAAAGTGCTAAATACCTTTTCTCATAAGTAGGTAGAGCAGTCTTGTGACTTCTATCAGTGTCTGGTTAAAGCTTGTAGGAGGAGCTTTCATTCTCCCATTAATGTCCTATAAAGATGCAGGACCCCTGACCCTCTGTCTGGACAGTGCTGATTGGCCCTGTGCTGATCACATGCACTCTCCCAAGAAAAAAAAAAACTCTCTAGCAAGACACACCAAACTGAGCATGCACAGCTTGTCCCCGAGCTCTGTACTATCAGGAAATGATTAGGGAACAGTGGAAGAAGGGGAGGATCAGAGGTGACAAAATCGAACAGCCTTTTTACACAATGCAGAGGATTAATCCCTTAGGTTCCACAGTGAGTATAACAAGCATGCTTTACTGCATATAAAGACTAAATTTACTGTTGTAGGTTAAGTAACACTTTAACCACTTAAGCCCCGGACCATTTGGCTGCCCAAAGACCAGAGTACTTTTTGCGATTCGGCACTGCGTCACTTTAACTGACAATTGCGCGGTCATGCGACGTGGCTCCCAAACAAAATTGACGTCCTATTTTCCCCAAAATAGAGCTTTCTTTTGGTGGTATTTGATCACCTCTGTGGTTTTTATTTTTTGCACTATAAACAAAAAAAATAGCGTCAATTTTGAAAAAAAACGCATTATTTTTTACTTTTTGCTATAATAAATATCTCCAAAAAATATATAAAAACATTTTTTTTTCCCTCAGTTTAGGCCGATACGTATTCTTCTACATATTTTTGGTAAAAAAATTGCAATAATTGTTTATTGATTGGTTTGCGCAAAAATTATAGCGTCTACAAAATAGGGGATAGTTTTATGGCATTTTTGTTCATTTTTTTTTCTTTACTAGTAATGGCGGCGATTTTGGCGCTGATCACAGCTCCGATTACAGGGAGCTGTGATCAGTGTCAGTGTCACTAGGCAGAACGAGGAAATGCTTGTTTACATCAGCATTTCCCCATTCTTCCTCTTCGTGAGACGATCGCGGGGATCCCCAAAGACATTGAGTCCGCTGGACCCGCGATCACACTCATGGAGGTCGCGGCGGGCGCACGACCGCAAACCGCTTCTTAAAGGGCAACGTACACGTACGGTAATCTGCCTACGTATATCAGTGTGAGCCGGTCGGCAAGCAGTTAATCACTTCAGCCCCAGAAGGTTTCACCCCCTTCATGACCAGGCCTTTTTTTGCGAAACGGCACTGTGTTACTTTAACTGACAACTGCGCGTTCATTCAACGCTGTACCCAAACAAACTGTAAGTTCTTTTTTCCCACAAATAGAGCTTTTCTTTTGGTGGTATTTGATCAACAACAGGTAGACTTGATGAGAAAGCACAGCATGCTGCTGGTTATCGCTACCCACAAAGAGGGTGCAGCACAGTGTGCCCTCGTGGGTTTCATGTGGGTTACCTGCCTTTTGCCAAAGACATCTATTATGTCTGAAAATTCACCAAACATTCTGCATGCTGGAATTTTGGTGCATTTTCTGGACATAATAGAAGTCTTCGGCAAGTGCAGCTAACCTGCATGAAAACCAAGGATACGCTGCATTGCACCCGCGCTGCTGGCAAAAACCAGTAGATTCTCCCCGGCAGTTGTATATGCTGCTTGAACACACTAGATGAGACACTGTCTGTGTTAGTTTTACACTGTATAACTAGTGGCGGCTGTCATATTTGTACTCTGAGCAGTTACATGTGAATAGAGCAGGGGTCCTCAAACTTTTTAAACAGGGGGCCAGTTCACTATCCCTCAGACCGTTAGAGGGCCAGACTATAGTTTAAAAAAAAAAAAAAAACTATGAACAAATTTCTATGCATATATATATAGCGCTACAAAAACAATATACCAGCAATAACTGTGCCCACACAGAGACAATCAATGCAGTCTGATCAGTGCCCATCAATGCTCGCCAACGCAGCCCAATCAGTGCCCGCCAGCGCAGCCAAATCAGTGCCGGCCTCACCATCAGTGCAAGCCCCCTCACCATCATTGCAAGCCCCCCTCTCAGCCTTACTGTGCCAAACAATGTCTCACCAGTCAGTGTGTGTGCACATCGGGCATCTCCTGCTGCTGTGTCACGGCTCATTGTGAAAAGTTTGGGTGCGCTGTGATAAAAGTCCCGCCCTCCTCCTACCTAGACCAGCTTGTGGCCCATTCTATCTCAACACTCCAAATCAGTCCATCAGAGGGGTGGACAGGGGGACAGTGGGGTGGACAGGGGGACAGTGGGGTGGACAGGGGGACAGTGGGGTGGACAGGGGGACAGAGGGGTGGACAGGGAGACAGAGGGGTGGACAGGGGGACAGAGGGACAGAGGGGTGGACAGGGGGACAGAGGGATTGACAGGGGGACAGAGGGATGGACAGGGGGACACTTACACATAGGGACTTACCTCTGACTGTCTCCCCGACCTCTTGGTCCTCACTTTTTCCTAGTAGGCTGTTCCCTGAAGCCTGCGCTCTCCCTGTCAGACTCTTCTTCCTCCTCACTGTCCTGGGACAAGGCGAGCGTCCCCTCCGCGCCTCCTGTCTGCCACGTGAGTTAGAAGTGAATCCGCGCGGGACTGTGCTGGAAACTACACTTCCCAGCGTGCAGCGCGGCACACGGAGCCCTCCATCGAGATGACTGGGGTGGGGGAGGCGGCTTGTGTAGCTTGACTGAGCGGAGCGGACATGCTCCCCGCCGAAGCAGAGTGGACCTGCCCAAGCCGAGCCGACCTGGCCCCGGCCCGAGCCTGGCCTGTCGGGAATCCGGCCCTGGGAGGGGTGGCCGGATAAATGTCCTCGGCGGGCCGCATGTGGCCCGCGGGCCGTAGTTTGAGGACCCCTGGAATAGAGCCTCCAACCTACCCTGGATACAGTCATTGTGCTTTCAAAGTCAGTAATTCTGCAGATGTTTGGCTTCACACAAGGATTGTCTGCCTCTAAACGCAGCTAACTATCCGCTGCTAAACTGCTGTGTGAATGTAGCCTTACCAGTCTGATAAAACAACGTCATATCACTTTACATTATTTTTTTTTTACTGCATTTGCAAGGATGAGTGCTGCAAGAGCGAGAAGCTCAAAAAAGAAGCCGAGTGTTTTAGAAGTTGGTACATATAGTAAAAAATCAGGGAATTCCATATACAAACTTCTGTACTAAGACTGCCTTTCAAATACATATATTTTTTAAATGCTATTATATAAGAAGGCAGGACTCATGTAGGTTATTTCACAGAGGGCTCCCCATTAGAGGTGGATTTTTATCTGAATTGGAAAGCTACTTTGTAAACATTTACAGTGCCTTGAAAAAGTATTCATATTTTCCACATTTTGTCATGTTACAACCAAAAACATAAATGTATTTTATTGAGATTTTATGTGATAGACCAACAGAAAGTGGCACATAATTGTGAAGTAGAAGGAAAATAATAAATGGTTTTCCAAATTTTTTACAAATAAATATCTGAAAAGTGTGGTGTGTATTTGCATTTAGCCTCCTTTACTCTGACACCCCTAATTAAAATCTAGTAGAACCAATTGCCTTCAGAAGTCACATACTTAGCAAATAGAGTCCACCTGTGTGTAATTTTATCTCTGTTTAAATACAGCTGTCCTGTGAAGTCCTCAGAGGTTTGTTAGAGAACCTTAGTGAACAAACAGCATCATGAAGGCCAAGGAAAACACCAGACAAGTCTGGAATAATGTTGTGGAGAAGTTTAAAGCAGGGTTAGGATATAAAAAAAAAATATCCCAAGCTTTGAACATCTCACAGAGCACTGTTTAATCCATCATCCAAAAATGGAAAGTGTAAGGCACAAGTGCAAGAGTAAGGCACAACTGCAAACCTACCTAGACATGGCCGCCCACCTAAACTGACAGGCAGGGCAAGGAGAACATTAATCAGAGAAGCAGCCAAGAGGCCCATGGTAACTCTGGAGGAGCTGCAGAGATCCACGGCTCAGGTGGGAGAATCTGTCCACAGGACAACTATTAGTCGTGCACACCACAAATTTGGCCTTTATGGAAGAGTGACAAGAAGGAAGCCATTGTTGAAAGAAAGCCATAAGAAGTCCCATTTGCAGTTTAAGACGAGCCATGTGGGGGACACAGCAAACATGTGGAAGAAGGTGCTCTGGTCAGATAAGATCAAAATTTAACTTTTTGGCCTAAAAGCAAATCACTATGTGTGGCAGAAAACGAACACTGCATATCACCCTGAACACACCATCCCCTGAAACATGGTGGTGGCAGCATCCTGTTGTGGGGATGCTTTTCTTCAGCAGGGACAGGGAAGCTGGTCAGAGTTGATGGGAAGATGGATGGAGCCAAATACAGGGCAATCTTAGAAGAAAACCTGTTAGAGTCTGCAAAAGTCTGGGGCAGAGGTTCACCTTCCAGCAAGACAACGGCCCTAAACATACAGCCAGAGCTACAATGGAATGATTTCGATCAAAGCATATTCATGTGTTGTGCCCCGTACACACGGTCGGATTTTCCGATGGAAAATGTCCGATCGGAGCGTGTTGTCGGAAATTCCGACCGCGTGTGGGCTCCATCGGACATTTTCCATCGGATTTTCCGACACACAAAGTTTGAGAGCAGGATATAAAATTTTCCGACAACAAAATCCGTTGTCGGAATTTCCGATCGTGTGTACACAAATCCGACGGACAAAGTGCCACGCATGCTCAGAATAAATAAAGAGATGAAAGCTATTGGCCACTGCCCCGTTTATAGACCCGACGTACGTGTTTTACGTCACCACATTCAGAATGATCGGATTTTCCGGCAACTTTGTGTGACCGTGTGTATGCAAGACAAGTTTGAGCCAACATCCGTCAGGAAAAATCCTAGGATTTTGTTGTCGGAATGTCCGAACAAAGTCCGACCGTGTGTACGGGGCATTAGAATGGCCCAGTCAAAGTTCAGACCCAAATCCAATCGAGACTCTGTGGCAAGATTTGAAAATTGCTGTTCACAGACGCTCTCTATCCAATCTGACAGAGCTTGAGCTATTTTGCAAAGAAGAATGGGCAAAAATTAACTCTCTAGATGTGCAAAGCTGGTAGAGACATTCCCAAAAAGACTTGCAGCTGTAATTGCAGCGAAAGGTGGTTTCTACAAAGTATTGACTCAGGGGGGCTGAATACAAATGCACGCCACACTTTTCACATACTTATTTGTAAAAGAAATTGAAAACCATTTATCACTTTCCTTCCACTTCACAATTATGTGCCACTTTGTGTTGGTCTATCACATAAAATCTCAAAAAATACATTTAAGTTTTTGGTTGTAACACGACAAAATGTGGGAAATGTCAAAGGGTATGAATACTTTTCAAGGCACAGTTTACACAATACAGTTCTGTACAAAAAAAAATAAATACAATAATACGATTAGGAAAGGCATGCATGATGAAATGACATAAACAAACCAAGATCTTATGCTTCTTTTAGAGATTTTTTTGTATAATGCATACGCTGTTGACATGCCCATAAAGTATGGTGCATGTACATAGTACCACTGGTGTCATTGTCTCTCTGTCACTGATAATTAAACCCAATTATTCATTATACATAGAGTAGTATACCATAATCCTTTATTCTTATATATTAACTAGGAAGAAGCTTCAGGCTCAAGTTGACAGAGAGTTTGACTTTAGCTGTTGGAGGTTCACAGAACATAAAAATTTAGATTTGACCTGTGTGCCCTCCCAAACCTCTGGCTGCTGCTGCAGCTGAAAGTGATTAATTGAGTAGTGGTATCTCTACTGCCACTAAATGAATGACTTCCTGACCCACCTATTGGTTTGTTTCCCATAGTGAACAAGCTGGTGGGTATCCCAGGTGACTTTAGCCAGCATCATTGGCCACTTTATTGAAATTAAGCTACCAACTGAGGAGCTGTAATGCACTGGGAGAGCAGAACAGAACAGAATCATTGTGTGTAGGTCGTCATTTTTTGTTTTGGCAGATAGGCAGGTTGTTGTTCATCATTACAGACAATGGACCTACATCACTAGATGACTGGTGATGGATCTACACACTATGACTATTTTGGGGGAGGGTTTAGTAAGGAGCTTTGTCAAGGTGTTGGGTGTATTTATTTACTTTATCCATTAAGGTTCAAACATCCACTCAGCATGTGGGGATGAGGTCCTTATCTTCATCAGCATGGGCACAAGGTGCCTTGCCAATGGGGTGGACCCTAGCAGAGCGACAATGAAGGTGGAATAAAGGGAGAAGTTTTATAACAAGAGGCAGCCTACAGGACTAGGGATATGCACCATTACATGTAACTAAAATATATGGTGCTCTATCCCAACAAAAAAAATACTAAACTCCAGTTTTAAGGCATCTTTCAAGCAAGGAAATGTGTAATAATAAATGTTGCTCTTAAAGAATTTGTAAAAAGGCTGCTCCACGCTGAATGCCATATTTAAAAGAAGAGTTGGCATTAGTCAATTTGCACTATGCAAGTGTGTAAGCTACACATGACCGTTTTAACTAAAAGCTTGCAAACTGGCTTTGAAAAGAGTCAAGAAAAAACATGCAAGATTTTTCTTCCATAGACCTCAATAGGGTTCAGTCGCTATGTATGCGGCTCCTGAATTTCAGGCTGGGTTTTTGAATCCTCCTGCTAACTGAACCCAGGCCAGTTCGCTAATCACTAGTCAGGACCAATCACCTTATGTGGAGATACCCCAAACTGCATAGAGTAATGTATTTCCTAAACAAGAGCTATCTAGTGGATCTCCATTGTATCTCTGTTGTCTGCATATGACTTATTTGAATCTTTCAAGGTGGCGTAGAATTTGCATTGATAAAAACTTTAATGTTAGGTTGCTCAAAAATGAAGGTTCCCTAACCCTTTAATATTTCAGGAGTGAGTTAATGGTGTTAATAATTATCTAGAGATGGAGAAAATCTTTCACCTACGCAGGGGTGCACAGCATAAATTTGACATGATTTGGTCCGGATGGCTAAATAGACCAGGTCTAATGCCTTCTGATTTTACAACAGTTAAAAAATTACAGAATTATTATTTTTTTAAGGCATTAAAGATAAGGGCTTACATGAACTTGTGGAAAAGGGACTGGCACTTATCCAAAATTACAATTGTTGGAAATGTTTATTGTTATAGCTGTAAACTTGAATGAGGTCTACTGTACATTACTACCCAAAACTGTCAAACCTGACTGCAGTAAGGATGTTTAAGAATATTAGGGACCGAGTGGGATAAGGGAATATTTTTGTATATTGTTATTTTGTTATATTTTCCTCAAAAATCCATAAATACATATCTGGTAAAAAAGCAAGGCACATGTACCTATGGTGGTATACTCATGTAAGGGTGCTATATGGCAGGAATTAATTAATTAATTAGGCAACTAAAAGAGACATTTGAGAATATGCCTATTGTAAGGACACCAAGTACCAGAAGTGACCATTAAACAGGCTCAAATGGTCACTTTGAAGCAAGCAGTATCTTGATCATACACTCACCGGCCACTTTATTAGGTACACCTGTTCAATTGATTGGTAACATAAATTGCTTAACAGCCAATCACATGGCAGAAACTCAATGCATTTAAGCATCTAGAGTGGTGAAGATAACTTACTGAAGTTCAAACCGAGTTTTAAGAATGGGGAAGAAAGGGGATTTAAGTTACTTTGAACGTGGCATGGTTGTTGGTGCCAGATGGGCTGGTCTGAGTATTTCAAAAACTGCTGATATACTGGGATTTTCACACACAACCATCTCTGGGGTCCACAGAGAATGGTCCAAAAAGGGAAAATATCCAGTTAGCGGCAGTTGTGTGGACAAAAATGCTTTATTCATGTCAGAGGTCAGAGAAGAATGGGCAGACTGGTTTGAGATGTTGGAAAGACAACAGTAACTCAAATAACCACTTGTTACAACCAAGGTATACAGAACAGAATACCATCTCTGAATGCACAACACATCGAACCTTGAAGTAAAATGGTCTACAGCAGCAGAAGACCACACCGGGTGCCACTCCTGTCAACTAACAGGAAACCGAGGCTACAATTCTCACAGGCTCACCAAATTTGAACCATAGAAGATTGGAAAAACCTTGCATGGTCTGATGAGTCTTGATTTCAGCTGCGACATTCAGATGATAAGGTCAGAATTTGGCATTAACAACATTAAAGCATGGATCCATCCTGCCTTGTAACAACGGTTTAGGCTGGGGGTGGTGGTGTAATGGTTTAGGGGATATTTTCTTGGCACACTTTGGGTCTCTTAGTACCAATTGAGCATTGTTTAAACGCCACAGCCTGAGTATTGTTGCTGACCATGTCCATCCCTTTATGACTACAGTGTACACATCTTCTGATGGCTCCTTCCAGCAGGATAATGCACAATGTCACAAAGCTCAAATCATCTCAAACTGGTTTCTTGAACATGACAATGAGTTCACTGTACTCCAATGGCCTCCACAGTCACCAGATCTCAGTCCAGTAGAGCACCTTTGGGATTTGTTGAAATGGGAGATTCGCATCATGGATGTGAAGCCGACAAATCTGCAGCAACTGCGTGATGCTATCATGCCAATATGGATCAAACTCTGGGTAATGTTTCCAACACCTTGTTTGTGCCACAAAGACTTATGGCAGTTCTGAAGGCAAAAGGGGGTCCAACCCAGTACTAGCAAGGTGTACCTAATAAAGTGGCCAATGAGTGCATGTTGGATGTATCGGAGGGTGCGTAAAGATGGAAACAAAGGTATTCTCCATCAAAATCTAAAGGAGACAGGAATAAGAAGCTGTACATGCTAAAAAATGGCACTAAAAGCAAATAAAGTTACAAGAAATTGATTTCTGGAATGTGACATGCAGCACCTATTAGGAGTGTCGAGAGTTTTTGTAAAACATTGTTGAATAACAACATATAGCACATAGACAAAATGATGAAGATAATTTTATTTAGTTTATTTAGAGCAAGGATCAATCCCATGTGTATATTTATATATTCTTTTGGGCAATAATTGAAAATGCACTTGAAGGTTTCTGTGATACAATATTTAAAACATGTATCAGTTCCTAAATAGTTACCTTAATATTTATGTTCACATATAATATTTAATATACTAACCGCACCACAAACGTGTTCAACTGGTAACATATCAGGTAAATTCTTAGGCCAAACAGCTGTGCCTAGTTCATTTTGCTTTTTCTAGTGGTAGCTGCGTAGGGTATTATCTTGCAAAAAATTACATTTTGAATTGTTTTCACAAACTGTACAAAAACAAGCATTACCCACTTGCCTACCAGGCCAATTATGACATTTCTCTCCTACATGTAAAAATCATCATTTTTTTACTAGAAGATTACACAGAACCCCCAAACATTCTTTTTTAGCAGAGACCCTAGAGAATAAAATG
Organism: Lithobates septentrionalis; assembly: GCA_037952835.1. Classification (NCBI taxonomy): domain Eukaryota; kingdom Metazoa; phylum Chordata; class Amphibia; order Anura; family Ranidae; genus Lithobates; species Lithobates septentrionalis. The sequence continues at coordinate 1,862,077 of JBBDGP010000600.1, forward strand.
GCAGTTGTTGCAACTTTTTATCTCACACAGTATTTGTGCAGTAATTTTTCAAACGCGTTTTTTTGGGGAAAAAAAACAGTTTCATGCATAAAAAAAAACAGTAAAGTTAGCCCAATTTTTTTTTGCAAAATGCGAAAAATGATGTTATGCTGAGTAAATAGATACCTAACATGTCACGCTTCAAAATTGCACACGCTCGTGGAATGGCGCCAAACTTCGATACTTTAAAATCCCCATAGGCGAAGGTTTAAAATTTTTTACAGGTTACATGTTTAGAGTTTCAGAGAAGGTCTTGGGCTAGAACTATTGCACTCGCTCTAATATTCACGGCCATACCTTACATGTGTGGTTTGAACGACGTTTACATATGTGGGCGCGACTTATGTATGCATGCGATTCTGCGAGTGAGCACACAGGGACAGGGGCGCTTAAAATTATTTTTATTTTTTTATTGTTAATTTTACTTTTATTTTACTAGTTTGATGTTTCTTTTAAAAAAAAATTTGATCACTTTTATTCCTATTGCAAGGAATGTAAACATCCCTTGTAATAGGAATAGTGCGTGACAGGTCCTCTTTACAGGGAGATGTGGGGTCAATAAGTCTCCAGATCTCGCCTCTAGGCTGGGAAGCTTGAAATAAAAACAAAAGATCTCAGCTTCCCAGCCAAGGCGGTAGCGTTTTTTCAAATGCAGAGGCCAGGCGTGACGTTATAACATCGCGCCCGGCCTCCGAACAATCATAGGGACTCCAGGGATCATCTGGCCCGCCGAAAATTTCTATAGTCAGCATCTGGCGCCGATCGGTTCCTTCTCCGGCTCACTAATCGCACAGGTGAGTTGGTAGAAGCACCGGAGGACTATGATTGTTCTAATGGTGTAGGGAATCGCTGGCTGTAAAAGAAGATATCTGAATGATGTCTGTAACTGCAGGCATCATTCAGATATCACCGCTCAAACCTGACGACGTCATATATCGTAGGGCGGGGGGGAAGCGGTTAATATTCTATCAGCATACTGTCTTTCATCACAGTGCTCTTGTTTGCAAATTAATAAAGCATTTTTTTACACCTGCTCACCCCCAGTTCATCACTTCGGGATTAGCCAATGTTAGGAAATCTGAAATTACTGAAAGGTGAGCCCCTATCCTACTCTTCTACAACTATGTTGTTCCCAGTCACAATTGACCCAAATGGACTCATCACTGAATTAATTTTTTTGCCATTCCTATAAATAAGTCCCCTACCCCAAGTGGCTTGGTGTGAGAGGTTAAGGGCTGTATTGGGACACAAAATTGTAGTCCTGCTTCTGAAAAATGGTTGGGGACTTGATAACATACCCCATCTGGAAGGAAGTAATCTATCCCATCATTTATTTCAATCTAACCCTCATTGATCTTTGCATTCTTTCATACTTCTATTTGGGTCTGTACCCAGTCCGCTGGCTTGGTTCTTATATTTTACCATTGTTTGACTTTCCAATGAACAGTCAAGGGAGTTTTTTCAACATTTTGGGCAATTATGTTATAAAACCTACTGACCTTAGACATGTGTTTTAAAGGCAAAGTTCACATTAAAGAAATTACTGTGCATTCAAGGGACCCCAGAAGTGTAAAAAACATTGTCCAACATAGAAAACTGGAGCTTAGTTTGCATGACATACTTGTGCGCCAATCCCTGCCTCCCTCAAACCTGGCCAGAAAACTATCACCCTGACAGAGCTGCTCGGTCCTGGCATAGAAACTGGGATGAAATAATTTTTTGCACTTTATTTATTTTTTGCACTTTATGCATAGTGATTGCGCTGATTATTTTTTACTATTATTTCAATAGAAGCTGGGATGCCTTGACTGTTGAATGTGCCCCCAGCATAACACGAATTCGTTGATTTCCTTTGTTCACAAAACGGTGCATGCACAGACTGCTTTCCCTCCTCCTATCAGTGGGAGGAATAGTGCCTTATTGTTGATGTGAGTGGAAGGAATAGCGGCCTATCATGTCAGTGGTAAATAGTGCCCAGAGTGGCAGATAAAGACAAGCAAAGACCATGGTCTGGGGACCACTGATGCAGACATTCAGTGATTTCCAGGGAGTACCTTTTTAAACACATCTATTCTTAGTATAAAAATACACCTTATTCTTACTTCAACTGTAAGATTGGTATTTTACCAGGTAATGGTAGCAATAGTGATTCAGATATTCTGCTAAAATTCTTAAAATGGCAATGAACTTGCAACTTGAAGGGTGATCGCATTTGAAGTGCTGAACTGAGGATAGTACCAATGTCTATAGCTCAATTACAAAAATCCATTTAAAGCCCTGCCTTACACACCTTTGGGACCCATTAGCCTATGCCTGCATTTGACAGAACTATGTGCTGTACCTATCAAGCTCTAAGTAGACCCTCTGACACTTACTCAAATGAAGGCCATGTGCAAACGGTAAACGGGGTGAATAGACATTTTTATTTACATATTATGGTTTCTTCCTTTGTGCTCCATTATTTGGAATAGCAGAGTTGTCCTTCAGCTTTGCACAAACTGAGGAACATAAACTGTCCAGGGTCTGATTGTTATTGGCCAAGATTTATACGGAATTTGACAAAATACTATACATTAATCTGGAAAGGGCATTCCATTGTGCTAAAGATGGCATCTTACAAATATGGAATGGCATGTTGGCATAGATTGTGTAAACCTGACACCCAACCTCCCCAGAATGCCCAGGATCCCCAGCTGGCACGTAGACCTGAATCGCCTACACAACTCCCAAAACAGAATCTGAGCAGAAGCATGTGATAAGCAAGGTAATTAAATTTGGATGTTCCAGCAAACTATTTTGAGAACTGTCATTCTAGCCATTTCCAAAAATAGCAGACCCTCTCATCAAGTTATTGCCTTTCTGTTAAACTTTAATAAACCCCACAGCAGTAAAAAAAAAGTTTGTATTTCCTTTTGTCTGATCTCTTTATTTATTAAAACCATCACTAAATATGTTGCAATAGTGCATAACCCACATTTCTTAGCTAGAATTAAAATGTAACATTTTGAAATAGGATAGGATGATAGTGTGTGGTTTACTTACTCACTGAACAGATCCAAAACCATGACTTTGTGAGACACAGGAAGGACAATTACAGGAAAAAATAACTCATAATTATATTAAAGCAAGTGGAATTTCATTAGGTGATTATGTTGCAAAGATAGAAAATATCTGAACATAAGCATAACTTGAAAATGTCCTAATTGAGGAAGTTGCCTTGTTTTGTAACAATGTCATAACATTTAGGAGATGATGACACCTTCTTCATTGTGATGCACTCTTTGTTTGACCCCTGTAGTTTTGAACCTTTAAACGTTCATAATAGAGAATCTATCATTTTATTTAAAGTAGTAAATCCCTCCAAACTTAGCATTTTATCCTGTATAAACATATATAGGATAGAAATGTTTTTGTCTTTTTAAACCTCGTACACACGATTAGATTTTATGCAGACAAAAGCTCCGACTTTTGTCCGAAGGGCGTTGGCCAGGAACTTGTCTTGCATATAAACGGCAAGGAATTGTCGGTCAACAAACGCGAACATAGTCACGTACTACGTGGTTTTTCAGCTCTTTAGCGTCACCCTTTTGGCTCCTTCTGCTAATTTCGTGTTAGTAGAAGTTTGGTGAGTGTTGAGTCACGCTTTTCATTTTGCGCTTTTAATTTTGCGCTTTTCAGTTCATTTCTGAATGGCCGTTCGTCAACCAGCCATGTTGCGGAATCGGAGGAAATAACGTGTTATTTATTATTGGCCTTGGAGTTATTACTTTGACCCAAGTCCAGTCCAGGAACAGGAGTAGGAGGATTTCTTGGACCAAAAATTGGTTGCTTTATTAATCGTGACCAATTATGTCATGTGCCTTTGCTGAAGGAGCTCCAGGAGAATAATCCAGATGTTTTTCTGAATTATCTCCGGATGACGGACCCCTGCTTTCACCAACTCTTGGCATTCTTGACCCCCTATATTAAGAAGCAGGACACATGCATGGGGCTTTTATTTTATTTTTTGGTTGAATAATGATTTGATTTGGTATGTTTTCTATATTTTTGGATGCATAGAATGCACTTTTGGTTAAGTTCTATTGGCAGATAGCATGTCTAATTTTGTTTGTTTTCTTTTTTTAATGCACAATAAAAAAATTGTGTAGAATAATACTTGGCTATGTGTTTTACTTCAAATGAAAGTTTGGGAGTAGGCAGTTACATTTTAAAAAATACAATGTAAAATTAACAAGGGACACCAACATAGTTGTATCTTTGATCTTAAAAACTATAGGATAATGGTGTTGTGGTAACTTGCACCAAAAAAAAAAAATAACAAGAATAATAATATTATTCTTGATATCACTAGAAAAAAAAGCCTTTGACAATTCGTCTGCAATAACTCCATCAGTATCACCAGCAAAGCAGCTTCATTATTATCCCATTAAAGAAGAAGAGAATGTGAGCTGCATTTCGAGATTTCATAATTTGCTGCATCACAAATGTTAATTCTCCATTACGACCCCTAGTTTACAAGACCGACCGCTTCTAGCTCGTCCTTGCTTCTGAGCATGAGTGCTTGTACTTTGGACTTTTGTCCGACGGATTTGCTTACACATGCTTAGAAAATCCGACAACACACATTTGTCCGGGGAAAATTTTAAAGCCTGCCATCCAACATTTGTCCGCTGAAAATCCGACAACATTTGTCCGATGGAGCGTACAAATGGTCGGATTTTCCCCCAACAGTCTGTCATCACACAATTCCCTTTGGAAAATCCGAACGTGTGAACGAGGCTTTACATTTCTTGATCACTTTGGCACATAAGAGCTCAGAAAAAAGATTCATCTCTAACCCACCTATCACCACCCCAGCCACCAAGACACCAACTATAGGAATCTTACTTTTTCTGTTTCTCAGTTAGAAGGGTGAGCTAACTGGCTAATCCCTGCCAAAGGAACAATTACCAGTTCAGCCCAATGATAGCAGGGTGTGCTATGTCTCCTCCCATAGGCAACCAGTGCTTAATCTGTGGGTGGGTTTCCTACCCCTGGGTAACCAGCTTTACAGCTATTACTCTTAACCCCTTTGCACCTAAAGGTAAAACAAATCTTAAAGTAATTGTGAAGGTAATTTTTTTTTATTTTTATGGGGCACTCGTGCGTGCTCGCACCCGAGGCCTGCTGCTGCTTCCATTGACACAGACAGCGGAACTCGGCTCTGCCCCCGCTTCTTTGTCATTGGTTGTGATTGACAGCACTGGGAGCCAATGGCTCCTGGTGCCCCTGCAAAGCCAGTGAGACCTGGAAGTGAGGGGAGAGAAGAGCTGCAGACATGCATGGCGCTGGATCGAATGAGCACTCAGGTAAGTAAACGGGGGGGTGGGAGGGGTGCTGACACCTAAACATTTTTTACCTAAATGCAAGGAATGCATTAAGATAAAAAATGTTTAGGCTTTACAACCACTTTTATACTTTTAAAACAATACGTTGTTTTGTTTTTTCTCAGGACAAATTGGGCTTACATTTGGTGGTAAATGGTAATGATATCTCCTGATTTTTTTATTATTTAAGGAAAACTGGCCCAAGATAGTAAAAAAAAAAAAAATGTTTAAATTTTGTTTAAATTTAACTGTATATTTCTTGCTACCACCATAACCTACCACAACCCAAAATAAATTCTCCTGCTCCTGATGATCACAGCGATACCACATATATTTATGTTAGTTTGTATGTACCCGTAGTACAGCCCATAAACAATAAAATAAAATGTCCCAATAAGAACCAAAATAAATGTGGTCAAACAAAAGTCCTCTCCGTCAGGAAGAAATAATACTCTAATCAGCGAGATCCACATTGAAAGGAGACACAGAAGAGAGATGAAAACACCGTCACCAACACCCAAACAAACTGACCCCTACCATCAGTGTATGGGTTATACACGTGTGTAGAAAAAAGGCAGTCTTCATAGAATAAACCAACGATCTTCTAATGGAGTAGCACCAACATATTCCCCTCTGAACTAAATGGAAGGCTTTAGATCTCCTTTTGGTAGCTGGATATTAAACCAAGTATACTCCAGTATGCATGTGCACCTCAAGATCGTGGTACGTAGGGAGTAAAAAGAAAACACTCATTGCGCAATCTCCATAAACAAGGATAATTTATTTAAAAAAAAAAAAAACTCACATTTAGTAAGAAGGTATACAGCAGTGTGAAGCATCCAGCGCCTCTAACCACAAAGATGGCCGCCGTGTCACCGTTCCACCGCGTCCTGCGTCGCCAGTCTCTATAATCGTCCAACGTTTCGTCATCAACATGCGTCTTCAGGGGTGGGAAGACTAATTACAAAAATAATAAAAAATCCTGTCCAAAAAATATTGATCCTGACCTTTGACCCTGACCTTGGCCTTTGAATTTGACATTTGACTCTGACCTTGGCCCAAACACTAACCCTGGGGCTGACCTAGATCAGATCTTGATCTAGGTATTTTTTTAAAATTATTATTTATTTTTATTTTTTTCTACACACTTTTTTTTTTGAATCTCTGCAAGGACAGAGAAAGATACAATGTATCTGTCTCATCCATTTACAGAGAGAGAAAACACTGGGACGAACTTTATAGTGAGTGCTCACTGTGATAGCCAGTCACAGGCTATCACAGCGATCAGGTGACCTGGAATCGGATGTTCTGGGCCCTGATCATTAGAATGGGGCATGGGGCTCTCCATGAGACTCTGATCTCTGTGTTGGGAGCATGCCATACAGTGTGCTCACAGCACAAAGGGAAATATGCAAATATGCGGCTCCACTAAAAAAATGCCAAGTCCAGTGGAGCCGCATATTTGCGTACTGTCGGCATGAAGGGGTAAAGAATATAGAGAGCCTTTACAGTTCTAGATGGAAGTCTCCAACCTAAGCACTTGATGATGGGATCCAAATGGATCTGGGTCATCCTTCAACGCACTGATGGAACATGAGGTTGCGTCATATTGTATCTGGTTTTTAAGACCACTGCAATGCCTCAAATATGAGCAAAAAGCAGCACTGGCATTTAAAGTAGAACTATAGACAAAACTTTTTTTTTTCATTTTTGCTAGAGCAAGGGAGGGTTATAACCTGTCACATTTTTTTTTTTCGCCATTTGTGTCCCATTGCAGAGATTTCCCTTCACTTCCTGTCCCATAGCCAAACAGGAAGTGAGAGGAAATTCCTGCAAATTAAGGGAATTTCTTGGGGACCCCTGAGTCACCAGAACTAGTGTCCCCATTGGAAGATTTCCCCTCTATTACTTTTCAGAGGACAACCCAAAATCTGGGATTTTCTTTTACTTTCACTTTCATTGATAGTGGTAAATGGCACAACTAGAGAGGGGAAATCTCCTTAACGGGAGCACGGACAGCAATAAAAACTTACAAGTGGTCTAATCACTCTCCACTCCACTCCACTCCTCTCCAATCTAAAACTTAAAAAAAAAGTTTTGCCTTTAGTTATACTTTAAAGAGGCCTAAGCTTTGTGTGTAATCACCCTTTTTCTCATTGTAAATATGTTACTAATGAATCAAAGTATGTAGTCTTGATCATCCAGTCCCCATCTTGTATAAAAGCAGTAAATATACACTAATCTCAACATCAGTTCACGGTGAGTGGTCTATGTAGGTTATAACTAGCCTAGACTGGTAGACACACCATTCCTTTTGGTAAATATCTGACTTCCTAGACTTCTTGACAATTATTTTTCCTTAACTAAACTGGACATATGGTAGTGATAAGCAAATCTACTGTACCAGAGATTTATACTTTTTTATCACCCTGGTGTGTAGTGAACCGATAAAGGGTTTTGGACCCTTACTAATTCTGAAAGTAAGTTTACACTCCATTCTAGAGCATGGTTTCCCCAGCCCAGATCTAATGCCGGGGGCCCTTGTTGGGACCATACTGTACTTGCTTCAGCTATGGCAGATGTCTCAAAAGAGGGGATTGACAAAAAAAAAAATAACTCCCATTTTAAAACAGAAACCCATTGCTGAACGGTACAGGTTCTTCCTCATCACCCTATATTCAAGGGGTTCTCTGGTCTTTGGGTAGGGGTTATGCACAACCTATTTGCCCCTGTTTTTTTGTAACCACAATTCTTTCTACTGAAAAAATGACTGGCCTATTTAACAGGACAGCATGAGCAATGGACCATATGGATCTCCTCTTGGTATAGTTATGTTCATTGTTAACAGATATTTAAGCACTAGCTGGTAGGAATTTCTAATCATTCCCTAATTATAATTTAAAGTGGTTGTAAACCTCAGACATGAAATATGAACAAAGCATACATCACTATATTGTGTACTTGTCTCAATCCAGAGCTATCAGCATGAATTACTTTTCCTGACACAAAGAGAAAAATGGTGACAGGGGAGAGATCTCCGGATCATTGACAGCCTCAGCTCTGTTCCTGTGTGCTGTGTAAAGGGGGGGGGGGGGTGTCCTTTCCCACCAATCAGCTCTCAGAGTTCACCTCACTGAGCTTTCCAGAGTGTAATTTCAGCTCTCCACCCCCTTTTTTTCCGGCAGCTCAGACAAGTTTTCTGAATTCTGGACTTTGAGAAGGTGGCAGATAAACAGGTACAACTTATGTGAGAGGATTTGTTCCATCTCTGTGTATTACACAGGCCAGTCACTTTGCTGGGTTTATGTAAGGGTTTACAACCACTTTAAATATAAATACTTGGAGGGAATAAGGGTGTAGGTGGCTGTGCTGCATGTTATTTTCTTTTTTACTTTCCTCTTTTTATTTTTTTTTTTTAATTAACAGTGTTTCTCTTTATTTTGTAAGATATGTCACAACTGTATGTTGAAAAAAGTAAATAATAAAAAATAGTTTACCATTACTATAAGCCACCTTTAGATAAAAGAAAATCAGCTAATGTGAAACAAAAGGCTCATAGCAAAGGTATATAGATATCCAATAGTAAATATTTTGTTGTTTTTTTGTTATTCTGTATAATGTTTTTCAGTTTTAACAGTCGCAGTGCCAGGGCGGTGGGGAGGGGCGGGTATTTGGTTGTGTAATAGCACCCCAAAATTTCACCAATCAACCGTAAAGCACATCCATCAGGTTTGGACTGGCCTGCTGGAGGACCAGAGGATCCTACAGTGGGCTGATGCTAGGCCCCTGCTGTCAGGAATGCTATGCAATCCAGCACATTGCCTGTGGGTGCTCATGTAAGTATAGCTACTGAACACAAGTACTGGGGGTTATTGCTGGCCCTCTCACTTACTGGGGTTATTGTAGAGGCTTACTACCTGACACTTGCTGGGGGTTATTATTTGTGGCCTTGTCAGTTGCTGGGTTTAATCATTGCTGGCCAACACAGTTGCTGAGGGTTTATTGCTGGGGGTTATTGCTATCCCTGACACTTGCTGGGGGTTATAGTGGGCCCTGAGACCGGGGCCCTCTTTAATATTGATTGGGCCCTGGGCAAAAATTTTCTTGGGGCCCCCCTCTATGCAATTTCACTGTCCACCTGCTTTGAGACATACAATAAATAGCAGCTAGACTTAAAATCAGTTTACTGTATCAGATCAGGCAGAAATTGCAATTGGTTGCCAGCAGTTACAGCATATCATTATTGCTTATTGACTGGTTGCTAGAGGTTAAAGCACACATTACAGCTCATTGATTAGTTGCTAGAGGTTACAGCACATCATCTCCTCATTGCAGGGGAGCATGATATACATATGAATGCTGCCTTTATTTACATATCAATGCCGCCAGCCGCAGCTATTTACTTAGTAATGCCGGCTCTATTTACATATGAATGCTGGTCATTTACATGTAAACACAGGGTCTGCAGGTGAGTCATCTGTACACAACAATAGGGCAGAGCTGGGCAGCATTAGTAGCAGCTCTTCACACTGTGATATCGGGACACAGCACAGGACTAAAACTTCAAGGGACAAGGGAATTTAAACTGGGATAGTTGGCAAGTATGAGGCAGCTGCTTTGGGCCCCACAACAATGACAGGGCCCAGGGCAGCTGCCCCTTTTGCCGTGCCTGAGACATTGCTGGCACTGACACCAATGCTGAGGGTTATTATTGCTGTCACTGACATCAATAATGAGGCTTATGTTACACTAACAATCTCTTCAGATTACCACCAGGTTCTATTTTGTTTAAACCATAGCAAATCAAAGAGGGAAAGGTTGAAGACTACAATAATTGGAGTGATTCACAGGACCCCACATGTAAATTGCCACCGTCCCTTGATAATACGTAGAATAAAACTCAGAAGGTGGGATTTTATGGGCAATAAAAAAATATATACATATAGAAAACTTCACATTTAAAAATTGTAATTGAATTGTAATTACAATTTTTATTGTGAAGTTTTCTATATGAATATATTTTTCTTATTTCCCATAAAATCCCACTTTCTTAGGTTTATTCTAAGGTGGAAGACTACAAGCCATATAGCTGGAAGCAACACCCACTTGCTTAAAAAAAACTGCTGTGTGTTTTCTTATTACATTGTGAACGGTTTCTATATAACATTGCATCTTTCATTTTCTGACTAAGCATTTCCCATTATGCTATGTCTACTTTTACAATAACATGAAATTCAGGGACAGAGACTTGGCTCCCCCACACACTTGCAGCATCAACACAGCACCAGGAAAAAAAAAATTGTCTGTAGGCACTTCTATGTTTTAGGTCACTGATCCTTTAATTACCTAGTTATCTTATTTTGCTGCCAATGCTAACTCTTTAGCTACACTGAAGCATTGTAGCAAGGAACACTCACAGCATTATCGGTGTGATATTAGGGAAATCTCTTCCTCCTTTAAATCCTTCATCTGCTCTGCTCAGCATCCTTTCCATTAGACTGTGCACCACCCTGCCCTGCATCCTCTCTCTCTCTCTCTCTCTCTCTCTCTCTCTCTCTCTCTCTCTCTCTCTCTCTTCTCTCTCTCTCTATCACTTCCTTTGGGTGTGTTGGCCTTTAAGTAACAGTGCTGGCCCCTGGCCATACAGCAATTTCCTGGTAATCTAATAGCTGCAGCAGATGAACTGAAAATGCATTTCCTGCCACCGCACAGTAAAAATTTTATTAATGTAAAGGGAGAATGCATTGCTGGCTTTGGTTGCGCTGATGTAGTGATGAGTAGAAGGGAAATGTAAGGCCGAGCAGTGCCTATTAAGCCTATATCTTAGAAAATTATGTGTAAAAATCATTCCTATATGTACAAATCTATCCTATCGAAACATCCACTATTTACATAGACAATACTATATTATGGCATTGAAGTATATTAACTACAGCCTTACCAAATCCTAACTAGAGCAGTTAAAGAAAATGTCTTTCTAAAGGAAACACAAGCTCATTACCTCTTTTACTGTTTGGCATTAACAAGGGGAGCAACTAATATGCAATCTCAGGCTTGATATCCTAAATAATTTTGTGCCTCTGCCTTTTCCCTCCTGCAGTATGATTCTAAAACCTAATCAAAAATTTTCAGTATTTCAATAAAAAGAGAGGTCCCGGTTTGCATGAATGTGCACATATATAAGAAAGTCACATGTTATTGTCAAGGCATATCTGTACAGTTTTAACTATCACCAAAGCAATATATGTATATGTAGCAATGTGGACTGCAATTGCAAAGCATAGCGATTCCCCATAATTTCTATGTACTGTATTGTCCCTTCAGTGTCCACTAACTGACATCATATCTGTGTAGCCATGGTGTTGCAGCTAGTAACAAACAATCCGCCAAATCACCCCACTGCCAGACTTAATGCATCCTTTCCAGAGACAATGAACAGTTTTTTGCAAGCTTTGTTTTTGTTGTTTTATTGGGGGTACAACTTGGATAGGGATAGGGATATGGGATGCCCATGGAATTAATCATTGCCATCATATATTTTTTTTTAATTAAAACGTTTTTATTTCCCAAAAAAACAAAACATAATTATACAATTTTCCAATGCACAAACATTATGTCTTTTGTTCAGCACAATTATTATACATATTACTCATGTAGATAAAAGCCAGAAGTCACTAGTCAATTATAAAGACTGTTACAATGTGGCAGTACAGCAGATCTTTTGGGGTATCAATGTATCATGTGCTATTATACAGATTTAAAGAGAATGAGCTGTATGGTACAGGTCCAGCAGGGTGGTACGTCAGAGAGGGAGATGTGCTCTGCAGTGCTACACACATGTGTCAGTTGTATTAAGCCAGCGGTGCCAGACCTTATTAATGTAGTCAAATTTTTTTATAGGGCAGTGTGCTATTAACGTCAGTTTTCCAGTCAGATAATCTAGGGGGAACCTGTCTCATCCAGAGTTTGGCAATAGTTTTCCGGGCAGAGAATAGGGTCTCCTGCATAAAAGTTTTGGTGTATTTGTCAGTGTCAGCGTCTGGGAAAATACCCAGTAAGCATGGTTTGGGGTCTAGGGTTAGCGGAGATCCCATATTGTCATGAAGAAAATCTACCACTTGTTTCCAGAAGCCCTGTATGTAGGGGCAGGACCACAGGAAGTGGTAGAATGTGCCTGTTTCTCGACTGCATAACCACTTGAGCCCCGGACCATTATGCTGCCTAAGGACCAGAGGTCTTTTTCCAATTTGGCACTGCGTCGCTTTAACTGCTAATTGCGCGGTCATGCAATGCTGTACCCAAACGAAATTTGCGTCCTTTTCTTCCCACAAATAGAGCTTTCTTTTGATGGTATTTGATCACCTCTGCGGTTTTTATTTTTTGCGCTATAAATGGAAAAAGACCGAAAATTTTGAAAAAAAATGATATTTTCTACTTTTTGTTATAAAAAAAATCCAATAAACTCAATTTTAGTCATACATTTAGGCCAAAATGTATTCGGCCACATGTTTTTGGTAAAAAAAATGTCAATAAGCGTATATTTATTGGTTTGCGCAAAAGTTATAGCGTCTACAAACTAGGGTACATTTTCTGTAATTTACACAGCTTTTAGTTTATGACTGTCATTTCTTGAGGTGCTAAAATGGCAGGGCAGTACAAACCCCCCCCCCCAAATGACCCCATTTTGGAAAGTAGACACCCCAAGGAAATTGCTGAGAGGCATGTTGAACCCATTGAATATTTATTTTTTTTGTCCCAAGTGATTGAATAATGACAAAAAAAAAAAAAAATATTTACAAAAAGTTGTCACTAAATGATATATTGCTCACACAGGCCATGGGCCTATGTGGAATTGCACCCCAAAATACATTCTGCTGCTTCTCCTGAATATGGGGATACCACATGTGTGGGACTTTTTGGGAGCCTAGCCGCGTACGGGGCCCCGAAATCCAATCACCGCCTTCAGGATTTCTAAGGGCGTAAATTTATGATTTCACTCTTTACTGCCTATCACAGTTTCGGAGGCCATGGAATGCCCAGGTGGCACAAAACCCCCCCCAAATGACCCCATTTTGGAAAGTAGACACCCCAAGCTATTTCCAGAGAGGCATATTGAGTCCATGGAATATTTTATATTTTGACACAAGTTGCGGGAAAGTGACACATTTTTTTTTTTTTTTGCACAAAGTTGTCACTAAATGATATATTGCTCACACAGGCCATGGGCATATGTGGAATTGCACCCCAAAATACATTTAGCTACTTCTCCTGAGTACGGGGATACCACATGTGTGGGACTTTTTGGGAGCCTAGCCGTGTACGGGACCCCGAAAACCAATCACCGCCTTCAGGATTTCTAAGGGTGAAAATTTTTGATTTCACTCTTCACTGCCTATCACAGTTTCGGAGGCCATGGAATGCCCAGGTGGCACAAACCCCCCCCAAATGACCCCATTTTGGAAAGTAGACACCCCAAGCTATTTGCTGAGAGGCATGGTGAGTATTTTGCAGCTCTCATTTGTTTTTGAAAATGAAGAAAGACAAGAAAAAACTTTTTTTTTTTTCTTTTTTCAATTTTCAAAACTTTGTGACAAAAAGTGAGGTCTGCAAAATACTCACTATACCTCTCATCAAATAGCTTGGGGTGTCTACTTTCCAAAATGGGGTCATTTGGGGGGGGTTTGTGCCACCTGGGCATTCCATGGTCTCCGAAACTGTGATAAGCAGTCAAGAGAGAAATCAAAAATTCACGCCCTTAGAAAGCCTGAAGGCGGTGCTTGGTTTTCGGGGTTCCGTACGCGGCTAGGCTCCCAAAAAGTCTCACACATGTGGTATCCCCGTACTCAGGAGAAGCAGCAGAATGTATTTTGGGGTGTAATTTCACATATTCCCATGGCATGTTTGAGCAATATATCATTTAGTGACAATTTTGTGCAAAAAAAAAAAAAATTGTCTCTTTCCCGCAACTTGTGTCGCAATATAAAATATTCCATGGACTCGACATGCCTCTCAGCAAATAGCTTGGGGTGTCTACTTTCCAAAATGGGGTCATTTGGGGGGGTTTTGAACTGTCCTGGCATTTTATGCACAACATTTAGAAGCTTATGTCACACATCACCCACTCTTCTAACCACTTGAAGACAAAGCCCTTTCTGACACTTATTGTTTACATGAAAAAGTTTTTTTTTTTTTGCAAGAAAATTACTTTGAACCCCCAAACATTATATATTTTTTTAAAGCAAATGCCCTACAGATTAAAATGGTGGGTGTTTCATTTTTTTTTTTCACACAGTATTTGCGCAGCGATTTTTCAAACGCATTTTTTGGGGAAAAAACACACTTTTTTAAATTTTAATGCACTAAAACACACTATATTGCCCAAATGTTTGATGAAATAAAAAAGATGATCTTAGGCCGAGTACATGGATACCAAACATGACATGCTTTACAATTGCGCACAAACGTGCAGTGGCAACAAAATAAATACATTTTTAAAAGCCTTTAAAAGCCTTTACAGGTTACCACTTTAGATTTACAGAGGAGGTCTACTGCAAAAATTACTGCCCTCGATCTAACCTTCGCGGTGATACCTCACATGCATGGTGCAATTGCTGTTTACGTTTGACGACAGACCGCCGCTTGCGTTCGCCTTAGTGCGAGAGCAGGGGGCGACAGGGGTGCTTTTTTTTTTTTTTTTTTTTTCTTTTCTTTATTATTTTTTTGCTTTTTTATCTTATTTTTAAACTGTTCCTTTCATTTTTATTTTTTTTTAATCATTTTTATTGTTATCTCGGGGAATGTAAATATCCCCTATGATAGCAATAGGTAGTGACAGGTACTCTTTTTTGAAAAAATTGGGGTCTATTAGACCCTAGATCTCTCCTCTGCCCTCAAAGCATCTGACCACACCAAGATCGGTGTGATAAAATGCTTCCCCAATTTCCCAATGGCGCTATTTACATCCAGCGAAATCTAAGTCATAAAATGCTCGTAGCTTCCGGTTTCTTAGGCCATAGAGATGTTTGGAGCCACTCTGGTCTCTGATCAGCTCTATGGTCAGCTGGCTGAATCACCGGCTGCATTTTCAGGTTCCCTGTTGAGACAGGAGAGCCAGAGAAAAACACGGAAGACGGTGGGGGGGGGGGCATTCCCTCCCACGGCTTGTAAAAGCAGTCTAGAGGCTAATTAGCCGCTAGGATTGCTTTTACATGAAAGTCGACCGCTGGCTGAAAAGAATGATACCAAGATGATACCTAAACCTGCAGGCATCATTCTGGTATAACCACTCAAAGTCGTGAATGGCGTACCTGAAGACAAAAAAATGGTTAACAATAAAGCACAGTAAACGGTAAAGTATAAAAAATTGCATACCTGAAAAGCAAACATGATAAAACATAATAACAATAAAACATTGCAGAATAGAATACAGTAAAAAAGAGCAGAACAATAGAGAGAATAGAGAGAGAGAGAACAATAAAACGACAACTATTTTTTTTTATTTTATATATATTTTTTTTTTTACACTTTTTTTGTAACTAACTTTTATAACTGTAACCGGTTCCAGGTTCGGGTCTCTCAAAATGCGATGGCATCTTGGGAGACCCTGTGAAAGTGTGCCTAGTCTGTGCAATGCTGTACCCTACGCTAATACTCAACTAGTGCATGGTAGCGTTCAAAACATTCACCAATGCAAAGACCAGGATTGTCAGGACAGGAGGGACAATAATAGCGGGTGTCACGCCTATATCCGCGCTAGCTGCAGACACAATATCTTTTTTGGGGGCGTTCGCTGGGTAGGGGTACTCGGGAGGACATAAAGAAAATGCCTCTCATGCAGCCGACTGCATTTGGTTGGGGATGTGAATGGGGGAAGTACGGGCGCTGCAGAAGCGGTGGGTTCCCAATTAGGATTGGCGAATGCAGTAGGAAGGGCACTATGGGCACGACGGGCCTGTGTTTGTCTTTTTGGTGGCAGCGGGACACTACTTGTGCTTGCCACCTCACCAGCTTGAACTGCACTTATGGGACTCGCCACGTCACCAAGTGTTACTGCAGTGCTGGTTTGACTACGACCGGGGTGTACTAGGCCGCTGGCGCTTGCCAGTTCACCAAAACGCTACCAAAAAATCTGTTGGCGATCGCAGGGATCAGGCCTGACTCTGCGAACGCTGCAGTTATGCGTTTTAGTCTTTTGTAAGTGACAGTGATCGATCGATACTGCACTTGGGTGGGCTGGGCTGGGCCGGGCGGAGGGGCAAAACGCAGGTGCTAGCAGGTATCTGGGCTGATCCCACTAACACTGCGTTTGTGAGAACCCTAAACTGCTGGGGATGCTAGTATAGATCTGATCGGATCAGATATTGATCCGTTCAGATACTATACCACTAAGGGTGGTGTACAGTGCGTGCGTGGGTGTTAGCGGTACTGGCGCTAACCTGACGCTGCCTGGGGCTGGTGCTTGCCAGTTCACCAAAATACTACCAAAAAAACTGTTAGCGATCGCAGGGATCAGGCCTGACTCTGCGAACGCTGCAGTTATGCGTTTAGTCTTTTGTAAGTGACAGTGATCGATCGATACTGCACTTGGGTGGGCTGGGCGGAGGGGCAAAACGCAGGTGCTAGCAGGTATCTGGGCTGATTCCGCTAACACTGCGTTTTTGGGAACCCTAAACTGCTGGGGACGCTAGTATAGATCTGATCGGATCAGATATTGATGCGTTCAGATACTATACCACTAAGGGAGGTGTATGCTGCGTGCGTGGGTGTTAGCGGTACTGGCGCTAATCTGACGCTGCCTGGGGCGACGCATATCACCGCCGGGCGATCAGGGGGCTAAACCTTTATTCGGTAATAAACGGCGGGTGCCCTGACACTATAAAAAATAAACAAACTAACCAGCGTCAACCGTAACGGTTATACGGTGATCAGTGGTGAAAGGGTTAACTAGGGGGCAATCAAGGGGTTAAAACATTTATTAGGTAGTATATGGGGGTCCCTGACGCTATAAAACGCTGACGGCGAACCTAAATATTTATGTCCCTAACTAGCGTCACCAGCGACACTAATACAGCGATCAGAAAAATGATCGTTTAGTGACACTGGTGACAGGGGGTGATCAAGGGGTTAAAACTTTATTAGGGGGGGTTAGGGGGGTACCCTAGACCTAAAGGGGGGTAACAGTAACTGTCCCAACACTGTAACTGTCACAAACTGGCACTATGCAGTAATCAGAAAAAAAAAAAAAAAAACTGCTGGTGTCAGTTTGTGACAGGGGGGGGAGGTGATTGGGGGGGATCGGGGGGCGATCGGGGGGGGGGGATCGGGGTGTTTTGTGTGCCTGGCATGTTCTACTGTGTGTGTGTGTGTTGGTGCACTCACATTGATGTCTTCTCTCCTCGGGCCGGAACGGAAATTACCGAGCCGAGGAGAGATGACATCATTTCCTTTGCTGCTGTTTAGCATACAGCAGCAAAGGAATGATTCGATTGGCCGGCGGCGATCGCGAGGGGGGGGCACGAACGGATGGTCTCCCCCTCACCACCGATCGCCGCTGGACAAAAGACGACCGCCTCGGGCACCGGGGGGGGGTCCGATCGGACCCCCCACCCGCGGAAGGCAAATCACGTACCATGTACGTGATTTTGCCTGTCCGTGCCACTTTGCCGACGTACATCGGCGTGAGGCGGTCGTCAAGTGGATAATAGACATGTGGAGGGTTGTCCCCGGGTGAATTTCGCTATTCTTATTGGTGTGAGGTATGCGCGGTGTAGGATGTATGTTTGGGTCAATCTGTCAGATAGCTTGGGTGAGACAGCATTGCCATCATATTTAAAGAATTCAGTACACTTTGCACAAAGTTAGAGCCTCCATGCAGACTGTCACTCCTCCTGCACCTCCATGCAGACTATTACTCCTCCTGCATCTCCATGCAGACTACTGTTCCTAAGAGTTCTCCATCTGTCACCATGTGAGGGACAGAAACATCACTTTTGACTGTGTAAAAGTCTTCACCTCCTGCCCAAAACTTGCTTCCTCCTGTACAGACTTGATTCCTCCTGCACAAACTTGTAGTTGCTAATTGAAGTATGACACATCCTCTTCTATTGGGTATTATGAACTCACTCTGAATAAGCCCCTCTACTGGCTCTGGTGGCTCGCTGCTACTAGGCCTGAGGCCTGCAGAACCTCTCCCCAGAGGCCTAGTAGGTTAAAAGCCTGTCTTCTAGGAAATGGACTACTGCTCCCAGCTAGCCCAACTTGCAAACCATGTGCCATCCGGTCACACTGATTTGACACAGATCCCCACAGTCTCCCCACCATCCACTGTGTGGACGATCAAGACTCTGCTAGTGACCATGTAGAAGCAGAGTTCCCTCACAGATTCCCTGGTACCTCCAGCCATCAACTGTGTTAAAACTCACCGACCTTCCAGCCCTGAGTCCTTGATGAGGAACTTGTCCAGTCCATGCGTTCCGACAGCTTCTCCTGCCCCTCTGCAACAGGCGTTCCCTGCCACCGACCATGTGGTGACAGAGGCATCACCAATGACCGTGTAGAGGCAATGTTCCTTCACAGCTCTCCCCGGGCCTCCTCCTGCGATTGGTACAACCCCCCCAGATGGGGGTGTCCTCCAGCGGCTGTCTAGCACTCTATTCCTCACTTCACCCAGTCAACTTCTCTTTCCCCAGTGACATGTGACTTCAGCTCATAGAGGAGGCCTGCCCCCGCCAACACCAGATAGGGATTGGTCAGGGCTCCCACATGTGCTGCCTGCCACTCCAGCTCTCAGCCCAGCTTCTCCTCCAGAACATTTTTCCTGGAAGCAGGAGAGGCGCCTCAGAACTGGAGCACAGGTGATCTCACCCACTGTTACTCTGACCACTCCCAGCCCCCAGATCAAAACAGACAGGCCTAGCATACAGCATACGCCTGCCTAAATTTGACTGTGCTGAACAAACCCTAGTAACATAACCCTTACTAGCACCTACCTACTGGTAGAGGGTGTTACATCTGTAAGCCGACCCAAAGGGATTGTGGGGTTAGAATGGCATTTACTCTGTATGACTATGTATGACTATGCTCCCGGACTACATATCCCAGGGATCTTTGCTATTATCAGAGAGAATGCTGGGAAGAGCATAAAAGAGATCAGAGACGTGCACTAAGGTCTCTTCCTCCTGGGCCTGGTGTGTGGCAGACATTCCAACCTGGCCAAAAATGGCCCATCCCTGCTTGCTGATATCAGATCTCTATCCAGCATCACCCTGATAGTTCAACAACATGTGCTTTGTGCTGTGCATCGGATGATCATCACGAGTGGAACCGCTACGAGGACGCCAATTCAGGAATCGCTGTACAGAAGGCAGTGAATCGGCCTGGTCATTGGTGAGAGGGCAATTGCCCACCTTTGCAAACCTTTCTTTGTTGCTTCACTGGGACACTGTGCACAGACAGGTTTACCCTGGGGAAACACTTTACTGCATCTCTGTTTGAACATTGTACATATACACCTGTTGCATCAACCTTTCCAAGAAATACCATTGCTTTTTTGCTGCACCTTATTGGATATAGTTAACGAGCACTGACTCCTGGCGAAAACCATCAGGCCTGCAACTGGGACATTACTGTCATTACTACTTAAAGGGCCCTCATACTGTTCCTGTTTCATTGATCTCTCATTAGGATTTAAAGTTGAATAAGCCGGCCTGGGTTTCCCATTTAGAAGTCTTGCCAGAACTAATGCTTAACTTTTGCTTATCCCGCCATCCCCATCCTACCTGATCTGATTCCCGGTCATTGCTGAGCGGCTTGTCTCCAGCCAGCAGTACACAGCCACCACTCACCCGGGCTCTTCTGGTCTCTCATATGCAGACTGCGGAGTGTGGTGGAAGACCGCCCAGGCCCAGCCAGTGATGAGACCTGGACAGCGAGGCGGGAGCAAGCCGTGATCACCTGCCAAAGCCAGCTCTGTCTACCGCCCCCCCCACACATGACTGAGTGAGTGCAGCCAATCGCAGAGGGTGTCCCTCGCTGAGGCCGGACAGCTGGGGAAGCTCCGGCAAGCACTAGCACGGAAACACGGAGAGCAGCGGAGACAGGGCGCAAACAGTGGCAAACTCGGGACTCCCTGGCGTGGAGTCCCATGTCGGAAATCGGGATTGCGGGAGTCGGGACTTCCGTGCCCCTCCAGATAATGCGCCCGGGGCCAAGATCCCCCCAGCCCCCCCACACTACGCCACTGGGTATGGGGGTGTTTTTGGGGTGATGTGCAGTGCCATTTGACCTCCAAACATGGTGTGTTATATGGCATCCAAAGGATTTATTTTGGTCTCATCTGACCAGACTATATTCTCCCAGTATTTCACAGGTTTGTCTAAATGTTTTGCAGCAAACTTTAAACAAGCTTTACATGCTTTTTCTTCAGCAATTGAGTCTTGTGTGGTGAATGTGCGTACAGGCCATGTTGGTTGAGTGCATTACTTATTGTTCTCTTTGAAACAATTGTACCTGCTAATTCCAGGTCTTTCTGAAGCTCTCCACAAGTGGTCCTTGTCTCTTGGACAACTCTTCTGATAATTCTTTTAATTCTTCTATCAGAAATCTGGCAAGGAGCACCTAGTCGTGGCTGGTTTATTGTAAAATGTTGTTCTTTCCACTTTCGGATTATGACCCCAACAGTGCTCACTGGAGCTTTCAGAAGCTTAGAAATCCTTCTGTAACCAATGCCATCAGTATGTTTTGCAATAATAAGGTTGCAAAGGTGACACCTTGGTAATGAGACACCTTTTTATAGGCCATCAGTTGAGACTAAACCAGCTGATTTTAATTTACATTGACAAGTGGCAGGATTGCTTTCTAATTACTGATAGATTTCAGCTGGTGTCTTGGCGTTCAATACTTTTTCCCTGTGTCATCCCCTTTTATTACACATAAATTAATTTCTGAAAATTATTTTTCTGAAATTATTTGCTTTGGTTTCTTTGTATGTATGGATTTCATGGGTTGTTACCGACATGTGGTGAAAAGCACATAATAGTATCACTAGCACCAATAGCACCTTATTTACCTAGAAAAATGGTGACGTGCTCAATACTTATTTTACCCGCTGGAATAATTTGGCCTGGAATAAGCTCACTATTTATAACAACTAATTTATAACCATTTTTTTTATTGAAATTAACCTAAAATAAAACAATATAGTAAATTTGGTAGCACATTTATCAATTTAATGCGTGCTGATAACTATTTCGTTTTTATACAAATATGGCAAATATGAGTCATCAGAAAAATCATCCCTAGACCTAATATCAGGACCTGGATCACTTGCTGGTGGCACTGTGCTGCCCGGAGCAGAAGGTTGCAGTTCCGGTGTCCACCAGCGGTTGTCTCCCAGCAGCCAGCAGATCCTAGTAATCAGTTTTCACTTTATTCTTGCTGCTGGGAAGGTATTTAGGTCCCCTACTAGTGCATCTCGCTCCAGTGTTTATCTTGCCATTATCCTGTTCCTGCCCTGTACACTGTATCCTGTATCCCGCTGCATTGTACCTGATCTCCCATGTTCCCGACCCCAGTTTTGGTCCCCCTTTCCCATCTGCTTCCTGCACTGCCAGTTTTCCCTGCTTTTTTGTGCTCACCATATTGTATATAGTTAGTAGTTGGTTAGGCTTCTGTTTGTTAGTTATTAGTCAGGTATTCTGTTACTGAGTTTTTGGTTCACCTATATTTTCATTTTTTCTGTGTGCTGGTGTTTGGATGGATTTTGGTTCACTATAAATAAATCTCACTTAAAGCATACACAGGCTGTTCTCAGTTTCCTGAGCGGAGAGTAGCCACGCAGATTTCGCCATCTCTGCTGCTGATTCCTGACACTTACCGGTATTTATATTTTGCTCAAACTATACAATGTAAATCTATAGTTACAGAAAGGGTTTAAAACTCATTACATCATTTAGGCGTGGTTCACACCTAAGCAGTTTGCTCTTTTTGTATGTGCATTTATCACACTTGTTTTTATGTGTTTTGCGTTTTATATGCTTTTTTTTTAAGGGGAGATATATTTTCTTTTATAGGCAGTTTAAAAACGCATCAAGAACGCATAAGAAACACACTACATGCATTTTCGCGACATGTCCATTGAAGTCCATTGAACCAAAAATGCCCCGTGTTGCATTTAAAAAGCCCCTGACCCTTTCCAAAAATGCAGCAGCTGAAAAACCTATAGATGTGAATGTGCCTCATAAGAAACAATGTTAAATGGACTGTGGTGCATTTCTGCAAAACACAAAATGCACTAAAAAAATGCATAGGTGTGAACCAGGCCTTAGACCTGGTGACCCTAAGATGTTGTATTCACCACTTTTTCCTCTGCAGAACTCTGTCAAAGTCTACATTGACTGTGGCACATGCGCTGTGGTGATGTATGGGGACAAAGTGCTCCCTATTTGCAAGTAAACACACAGTAGTCTCTGTAATAAATGGGCATTAAGGGCATCTGCCACATCTGAAAGTTCCATTTCATTCAGTCCTTCCTACAGCTTCTTCAGTAAAATAACTGTAGCACCCTCTAGTGTGTGCTACTAGTATAGCGTAGGCAAATTATAGTCAGGCCCAGGGATTAACCTGAGTCTCTGAATCTGGGTCATGGTTACTGGAAGCCAGGGTTAGATGACTCATCTTGGCAGCTCTCTGGTGCCTCCCCCTGCTTCTAGAATGCTGGAGAACGTTCAAGAAAATAGTGGGCGGAAGCTAGGAGGGGTTGCCTTGAATATTTATGGGCCCTCAACCAATCCCCAGGAATGGGTTTGGCAGGGGACTGAGGAGCTCATAAATAGGAATGAGCTATGCCAGCAGGGGAGTCCGGTATAAGATGGAGAAGAAGTGCTGAGGAGCGGCTTGAGGGACTCGTGTCGGGGAGGGGTTTTACATCGGTCTGGAGCTCGGGAGGCTGGCCTGGAAGGATCCCACCACAGGGGGCAGCTGGAGGAATTCAATCTGGAGAGATCAGCACAGTGCAAGGACAGACAAGAGGAGAAACTGCCAGCTGTAGCAGTGCTATCTTGAAGACAGAGGTGTGCCAAGTCTTCATCCAACCTTGCCCTGGGGAATCTCTATGTATGTGTGTCAGTTAGGAGGACTGGGAGAAGAAAGAAGCCAGGTGAGCTAGGAGCAGCCAGGCGGGCTAGCATTTCTGCAGCAGTAGAACTGGGCTCAGTGTCTGGGAAGCAGAAGGTGATGAGAGATGCTGTTCATGCCACATGTGCTACTTTGCAAAAAAGGCAAGATGGCAAGTTCCTAGCATGTAATGGGCTGTTGTTGAATTAACAAGTGACTGTTAGTTCCACCAGGAGTGACCAGCAGGTGCTGTACAAAGGGGAAACCAAGTTTGCGCAAGAGAAAGGAAGAAGAGGAGTTTGTCCCTGGTCCCTGGTTCTGTGTTTGGACATTTTTCAAGTTGGGCATCCCATAATTCCCTACCCTATCCAAGTTGTCATCAATAAAACAACAAAAACAAGCCAAGGACTGTTTCCTGCATTTGATTCGATGAAGGAAATGCTGTGTGACTGGCTGTGCAGCAGCGGGGAACCCAGACATCAACAACTCCTACGGAGGTAGTGCTACATAATTTTTACTGAACTATCCTTCAAAGATGTACAGTACTACGCCCTATAAACCACCTCCAGACAAGATCTCATATATTTACCTACTGTATTATTTCATCTGAGCTTAACAAGTACCAAAAAGTCTCCAAGGCTGTAAACATTTGCTGATTATGATATGTGTATTTAGTAATAAACGTATTCATTCACTGCTGTTGAATCCTTCTAGTTCGCCTGCAGTACATTACATACACTGGGCCCTTGCACTTAGTAGACTGCATACATCTGACCCTGCAGTCAAACAATACATTCACCTGACTCCTGCATTCTGTACATAAGCTTAACTTTTAAGCCCACTGTTAGCGCTATTTTGCCACATCCACAACTGAATGCAGTGCACTGCATGCATTGCCTTGTTCTTATCGTCTGGAAGCCCTAAGGTGCTTCCGAAGTTTTTTTCATTCTTTGGATGTCTATTCAACGAAACTATCTTAGAATCTGAGAAACCGAGAAAAAAATGTATCGTGCCTCTGATGCAGGACATAGTAGTGGCAAAGGAAAGGGCAGGAGGCGCTACGATGGGCAGCAGGGGACACACTACAGTATTCCACACAACTAGAAATGGATTGGTGCCAAGAGCTCTGTGTGAAATGAGGTTTCTCAAACTGAACCATCGAAGAACTGGTAAATATAATGCTGCTTGGGGGCGTGGCCGGATGTGAAGAGGAGAAGACGTGCTGAGGCTGAGCTCCGCTCTCACACTGATCCTGTCAGCTAATCCTAGCTCTAAGAACCCATTTTTTCGCTCCAATCCGGCATCCTGGGGTCCAAGAAGACTCACGGCACCAAGCGGACCGCTCCGCCGTCACCGGGTAGACCCGTTCGTCTTCTGCGGCCTGTACACGCTCCTCTTCAGCCGCCATCTTGCCCACGAGGCCCCATACTCCTAACATGTCGGCCGGCACACAGACACAGCCTCAGACTCAAACTCTCTCTGAGCTATCAGCAGCCCAAGCAGCATCTCATGCGGAACTACTGGCGGCCATAAAAACAGGAAACGATTCGGTCATGGTTAAAATAGACCACCTAGTGACTGACGTCAGCCTGATAAGACATGACATGGACAAATTTAGGTCCCGGTTCGCGGAGGCGGAAGGCCGCATCTCTCAGCTTGAGGACGACACCAGAGCTGACTCCCGGGATCTTCGGGCATTGCAGTTACAGGTAAAAGCCCTGCAAGAAAAATCCATTGACACCGAAAACAGACTGGGGAGGAATAATATCCGGGTCATAGGCCTCCCTGAGCGTGCAGAAGGCTCCAAGCCGGCAGAGTTTGCAGAATCCTTCCTTCTGTCCCTGTTGAACATTCCTGCCATGCCTCCCACATATGTAGTGGAGAGGGCACACAGGGTCCCCCCTACTCCCCCGATTCCTGGAGCCCCTCCGAGACCCTTTCTCCTCAGACTCCTGAACTACAGAGACCGCGACAAGCTACTTGCAGCAGCCAGAGAACAACAAGATTTACGATTCAACAATGCCAAAATAATGCTTTTTCCCGACTATTCCCCGGAGATACAGCAAAGACGAAGATCGTTTACAGAGGCACGACGTCGCCTAAGAGAAAAGGGTCTGAAATTCAGTCTATTGTACCCTAGCAAGCTTCGTGTAACAGATGGGGAACGGGCACACTTCTTCCTGGATCCTGAGGCAGCACTTTCCTGGTTGGATGGTCGCGGTTAATCTACAGCTTTATGTATACAGGTACTGAGACTTTGGAGAGGCTTTTTCATCTCTACAGGCCCAAGCTTTTATTTTTTGGTCTCCCCCTCTTTTCTTATCCTTGTCATACTTTTATACATATATTTTTCTTTTCTGTCTGGGTCACACTATCTGCTGCATGGTAATTTTTGCTTTCCAATCAAAGTATGCTGACACAGAACCGGAGTATAAAAGTACTGTCAGCAGTCCCCCCACTTTTATATCTTTTTTATATTTTTCTGCCCCATTTGCCTTTTCCCCTACGATCTCAAGGCCTTACGGAGCACCCCGTATGAGACTATGAGCACTATATAGAGAGCAGGATTGCTCACCCCTGGTTGAGTGCACAACACTATCAAGTCCACAGGAGCCTTACGGAACAACAGCTTCACCACCCCCTGCTATCCCCCCCACTCTACTCCTCACTTGGGAGAGATCCCATACCCCACAAGTGGGTGATCAAGGTATCAACAGCCACCCATAGGGGACCTTGCTTCATATAGCAAAAGGACACAGACTGGTCCCCAGTAAGGTGTGGAGTGAGTCAACAACGTGATATCCCCATATAGGGGCTTATCTCCAGTTGCTAGTTCTGTTTTTGGGTAAAACTATTCCCATTTCTCCTCCCCGGGTTTTTCCCTTTTGTTTTTTTTTTCTTTTCGGCGAGGAGAATGGGAACTAGTAGGATAAGCACTCAGTGCTTGGGTTTTCTATGTTCAAATTTGTTGGTTTTGATTTTAGTTTGTACTAGGTTGCTGCAATGGTTAATCGCTGCTGTTACACGATGGTATGGCTCAGTGATTCTGCTGCCTGTGAGTTGCCCCTTAACATGCCTTATATACTTATCCATTCTGATACAGTTTTCTAAATCCAAATGGCTACCTCCCTAGCTGAGACGTTTACTGTCCTCTCCTGGAATGTTAGAGGCCTGAATTCCAAATTTAAGAGAGCACTGTTGACCAGATACCTGAAACTAC
Source organism: Lithobates septentrionalis (assembly GCA_037952835.1). Classification (NCBI taxonomy): domain Eukaryota; kingdom Metazoa; phylum Chordata; class Amphibia; order Anura; family Ranidae; genus Lithobates; species Lithobates septentrionalis. The sequence goes on from JBBDGP010000600.1 coordinate 1,888,813, forward strand.
ACTCCCCTCATCTTATTCTTCTCCAAGAAACTCACCTCACAGGCAGCAAAGTTCTGACCCTGAAAAAACCCTGGATACAGAGGTCCATACACGCCACTTACTCCTCATATGCAAGGGGGGTTTCAATATTAATATCTAAAAAATTTCCATGTATAATTGAGGAGGTGTGCACGGACCCCCAGGGGAAATTTGCTATGGTGGTGTTTACACACTGGTCTCAAAGATATATTATTATTAATATATATGTGCCCCCACCTTTTTCATCAGATGTATTGTATAAAGTCCTAGAAAAAGCTGCTCCCTTTTGCCCTGGGAAACTATTAATAACGGGAGACTTTAATGCCATCATCTCCCCGGATCTGGACAGGCCTGCCCCTCCTAAGAGTCACAATGCAGATTTATCTACCTGGGCCCAGGCCATGGGGCTAGAGGAGATATGGAGATGGAGACACCCCGCTGTCAGGGCATATTCATGCTTCTCAGCCTCACATAAAACAGCCTCCAGAATTGATTTAGCCTTCTCCAACCCCTCATTGTTGGCGGATGTGGTAGAGGCTACATACCTACCTAGTGGGTTATCAGACCATTGCCCGTTAGTTATAGAGCTTCGTTCTCCTGCGTACCGTGACGCGGCTTTATGGAGACTGGGAGCCCAGTGGATTTCCCACCCTGAGGTAGCTGACGTTATTCCATCCAGACTGTCAGAATTTTGGGAACATAATGAGAACTCTTCATCCCCACAAGTGGTGTGGGACGCCTTTAAGGCTTATACGAGAGGGCAATACATATCTATAATAGCCAGTATCAAGAAACAACAGGGCCGACAAACTCAGACACTACAGCAGTCAGTGGTAGACCAGGCCGCGATATACAGCGCTGACCCCACACCGACCCAATTTGACTCGCTTAATGCTGCTCAACACTCCTTAAATTTACATCTATCAGAGGTCACTAGGCTTGACATGTACGGAGGGAGACAACGTTTTTTCGAGCAAGGGGACAAAAATGGGCGTTTCTTGGCCATGCTGGCACAACATGAACACCCCCTCACAGTAGTTTCTAGTCTTCGCTCCGTGGATGGCGACACAGTGACATCTCAAACTGGAATACTAGATATGTTCAAGGCCTTTTACGATGAGCTATACACCTCCACCCTCCCCTCCGATTTTCAGCCTGACACATTGCAGGATCTGTTGGATCCCTTGGCACTAGGTTGGCTATCGGACAGGGAAAGGGAATCGCTAGTCCAACCATTCACGGCATTGGAGGTTCTAAGTGTCATCCGATCCTTCCCCACCGGCAAGGCTCCGGGACCGGATGGATTACCAATAGATTTTTACCGCACCCATAGTGAATTTTTAGCACCCATACTGGCCCAACTGTACACGGTCTGCTTGTCCAAAGGCGATCTGCCCCCATCTATGCACCAGGCCTACCTGACCTTAATACATAAAGCCCCCAAAGACCCAGAATTGTGTGCATCTTATAGACCAATTGCCCTATTAAATAACGATCTTAAAATTCTAACCAAACTGCTAGCTTCCCGCCTATACCCCCTACTACCCTCGGTGATAGATCCCGACCAGACAGGTTTCATGCCCAAGAGGTCCACAGATGTCAACCTTAGAAGACTCTTCACTAATATTCATGCCCCACATCTTAATTCCGGGACAAGGGCCATAGCCTTGCTTGATATAGAAAAGGCCTTTGACACAGTTGAATGGCCCTTCTTATGGGAGACACTGCGTAGGATGGGCTTCCCACTAAAATTTATTTCATGGTTGCAAATCATATATAAATGTCCAACTTCATCAATACGCCTGGGTTCTAGGTTGTCATCCCCCTTTAGACTGTCCAGAGGAACTAGACAGGGCTGCCCTCTCTCTCCGGCCTTATTCGCTATCGCCATCGAGCCAGTTGCTGAGGCCCTACGCATTTTGCCCCATATTAAGGGGCTCCGTATTGGCCTGCTGGAGGAGAGGGTAGCCCTGTACGCAGATGATATGGTCCTTTTTCTGGGTGATGCCGGCCCTTCATTACAGGGTGCTCTGTCAGTCCTAAACACGTTCTCGGAGGTTACAGGCCTCCGGGTCAACTGGTCCAAATCTACATTATTCCCAATAGATCAGGCGGCAAAAACCACTTCCCCCCCTGACACCCCACTAAAATGGGTTGATACGTTCAAATACCTGGGGGTGCAGGTTTCTGCCCAGGCCCGGGATTTCCTCAAACAAAATCTTGACCCAGTGGTAGTAGACATGAAAGTTAAACTGAAAGCATGGAGCAGCCTGCCCCTATCAGTTTGGGGTAAAGTCAATCTCCTCAAGATGAAAATCATTCCCAAATTTACTTACCTTTTCCGCCACTCTCCGCAGTGGATCCCCAAATCATTTTTCACCAAACTTAACCAAAAATTCTCCGATTTTTTGTGGGGCCCCGCCCCGCCTAGATATAAACTGTCGACCCTGATGAGGCCAACGTCTCAGGGAGGTATGGCATTCCCAGACTGCCACAAATATTTTCTCGCCACTCAGCTAGTAACGGTGGTATGGTGGTTAAACCCCGATAAAACGAATGCTGCATCAGCATTGGAAGCTACTAGGGGTGCAACGGATCGTTGCCGATCCGTGATCCGTACGGATCACCCTCCGCGGATCGGCACACCCGCGATCCGCGGAACACTTTTCGGCCTCAGCCATAGGAAAGTCCCCGGCTTCGGCCTAGCTCCGGAGCTGCGGCCATCTTGGTACACCCGGAAGTGGCCGCTGTCTCGACAGGAAGTGACGTTTCGTCGCCGCCATCTTGCTACACCCCACACTCCTGCACAGTACAATAATGATAGAGTGAGAAGGGGGCAAGCGGACATCTTGTTACACCCACCGGAGTTTTAAATTTAAAAGCCATTTTCAACACAAAACTGAGCTTATATGCACATATACTGTATTTATGCATATAAGCTCGGTTTTGTGTTGAAAATAGCTTTTAAATCTAAAACTCCGGTGGGTGTAACAAGATTTGTGTGTTTTGTTTTTTTTTTTTGTTTTGTTTTTTTATGCTGATCCGAGGATCGATCCGATCCGTGACTCTGATCCGAGGATCGATCCGATCCGTGAGATTTTTGATCCGTTGCACCCCTAGAAGCTACGGTGGTAGGCTCTTGGGAAACCCTTCAATTCCTGATCTATAGGGGCCCACGCGCCACACACCCCCTAACCCCCTCCATGCTTACTACCTTGCGAGCTTGGCGCATGGGTCTAATTATAGGTAAACATAAACAATCAGAAATTTCTCCTAATGCCCCTCTATGGCTGAATCCATATCTACCACATTTTAACAAACTCACAGACCCACGGGCATGGACCAAATATGGAATTAAATTGGTCTCACAAATTGTATCACAGTCTTCTCTGCTCACGTTCCCCCAGCTTTCCTCACTATATAATTTACCTAAGCATTATCAGTTCCGATATTTCCAACTAGCACATGCATTCTTGGCCCAATTTCCACACTCTTCTTGTATCCTTATCCAATCCGAGCTGGAGAAGATGCTTAGATCGGGCTGCGCTGAGAAACCTACTTCACGCCTTTACGCGCATCTGATCTTTGTATCTTTACCACCCCTGGATAAGCTCTGGTCCCGTTGGCAGCGTGACATCCCGGCGTTAGACAATGACGACTGGGGTGACGTCTGGGACTTCCCTTTCAGATCACTGGTTTCCATGAGAGACAAATTGGTACAATTCAAAATCGTACATCGGGCGTATTTTACCCCGCACAGGCTACATATGATGAACCCTAACCTTGCCTCAGATTGTTGGAGATGTGGAGCCTCACCAGGAGACTTTCCACACATTTTCTGGCACTGTCCGGGGGTTCAGCAGTACTGGAAGGAGGTGCTTAGTGTAACGAACAAGGTCGCTTCCACCAACTTACCATTGTCAATGGAAATATGTATACTAGGATTGATAGAAAATGTTGTTCCACAAATAGCCAAACGCACCATGATTGGTCTTCTATTATTCTATGCTAGGAAAAATATTGCAATGCAGTGGAAAAAACCCATCCCTCCTTCCAGTAAACAGTGGAAAGACCTGATCAATAGCAGCCTTCCACTATACAAAGATACATACGCAAATAGAGGTTGCCCCTTGAAATTTGACAAGGTCTGGAGCAAATGGTTGAAAACAATGAAAATCGCACAGTGATACATTGCTCAAATGGGACACAGGTCGTGCTGAATAAATGAAGTAGCTCCCAGTGTAGTTCACACAATGCTTATTCTAGGCCTCTAGCAATCATTGGTTTTAAATGTATAACACACTCTGAGGAGGACTGATTAACGAATGTTAAGATATGATATGTTTGGGAAATCTCACTGATAACCGCATTTATAATACTGTCGTGGTGTAGATGACCTGTATGCAACCAAGTGTCTATGTACTGTTTGTTTAAAATCTGCAATAAAAAGAAATTTAAAAAAAAAAAAATATAATGCTGCTTTCCTCAAATGGTCCTGTCATTGTGATTATAAATTAGCACTAGGTACTACTATTTGTAACAAGCATTCATGAAAAAAAAATTGAATCGGATGCAAATTTGGATAGGATCCAAAGTGATACACATGAACTGCTTCTGTTTTGAGGTTGATGCATAGGCTCTGATAATAGAAATATGAAACATCAAGCATGCAACAATGAGGAGTCAAACAAACCAAACAAACCATTTTCCAGGTAAATATTGCAGTAAAAACATGATTACGGGGAAATAGCCCAGCACTCTTATTACATGACCTTTGTTAGAGTGAAGTTTTTGGGTTAAAATAAACATCATTATAAGAACAATTTTAAACATTATTTAAATATTTTTCAGTCAGCCCATTATTTATTAGTGTCGATTTTTTTAATACTTACAAACTATTTGTTTTTGAGCTTGCCGAGCAGGAAACCAGGTTTATTCACTTTATGACTAAGAAGATTCTTGACAGGGAAGTGGACAGGAAAGCAGCTAATTTTCTTTATTTAAATGCTGTTTTGCTAATTGTAAGCATTTTCCTGTGATGAGATAGATAGTACAAAGCCTTTCCCTATCAGCTATGAATAATTTAATGCTGGCTGTTTGGAGTGCAGTATAATTCCACTTTCTGTCAGAGAAAATGCAATCTTACTCAAGAATTTTAGCAAGAAACCCAGAAATTTTAAATTGAGGATGCTGGAACAAGTTGCCCCAAGAAAGAAAGAATAGTTTACATACAGTATACAATGAAAACAGAACTAAAGTTCACAATACGTACCTCTGCTACAATGGTCTAATGCCCAAAAGGCCCCGATCTTCTCCGGTCTTTCTCTGGGTGCCAAGTCTTTGGCCAACATGATTGGCCAGTGCGGGATGATGCAACTCTCTAGGGTTGCCACCTCATCCCTTTAAACCTAAGCACATATGAATTACACAGGTTCTGGGGCTAATTTAATGCCAAAAATGCACCAAGTGAGTTTAATTACCATCTTAATCAGCCAGAGAACCTGTGTGATTAAAATATGTTCGGTTTTAGTCCTCATGCACATGGACGTTTTTACAGCTGCTTTTTTGAGCTTTTTTTGCAGCTTAAAAAGGCCTGTCTATGTTAGTCTATGGCTTCATGCCCACCTAGGCGTTTTTGAGCTGCAAGTGGCATAGGCGTTTTTAAGCTGTAAAAAAAACCCAGGACCAGTGGGTTCTGAAAGACCTTTTTCAGCTGTAAAAACGCTCTAACGCTCAAAAACGCTCAAAAACGTCATTCACCAACGTTTTTTAGCGTTTTTGATCCATTGAAAAAAAAAAAAAAAAAAAAAAATTTTGAAAAAAAAAAAAAACGCTCAAAAACGCTAACGCGGAAAAACGCTCAAAAACGCTAAAAACCGCTAAAAAACGCTATTGCAAAAACGCTGAAAAAAGCTGAAAAAAGTTAAAATAATTCACTGCAAAGATACTGGCGTTTTCATAACGTTTTTTTAACAGCCTGTGTGCATGAGGGCTTAAAGGGATGAGGTGGCAACTCTATAACTTTCACACATGCGTGGGAGTTCATTCATCCTGCAACAATTGTAAGCAGGTGCTTGAGGGTTGTCATTGAATGTACTTCTGCTGTTGAATTCATTGTACTGTTTAGTAATATATACAGTTACAGGCTGCCCAGGATGGGAATGGGTTACTGTGTCTAGACTCTTTCCTTGGCCTACCATTACTGGACTCTTGCTGAATGGACTCTGCTTCACTGAAGGGTATTAACCTGGGCATTCTGCATTAGGTAGTTAGGGCTGGAATTTGTTTCATCTGTGCTGTGCTGTTGAACTGTGCTGCTGAATGCTCAGTAAAGTTTCATTAACTGTTCTAAGCCTGGTCTAAAATTATTCAAATGGGTGCATGGTGGTATATGGTGTATCAAAAGAACAGTGCCTGTGAAGCACACATGGGGTATGAAGCAAGGCCACTACAAAATGTTAACTCGGCAGCAGAGTTGGAGTTGGAGAGCAGTTGCCACGTGCAACCAGGAAGTGGTGGGAAGTGTAGAGCGGCCAATCATAAAGCATGGTATCTGGCAAAGGTGACTGATCCTCCAGTTGTGAGAGGGTCGATGATCTGGCTCCCTCCCTAGCAGTTGGTTCCCCCAAAGTAATTGGGACCAAACCTACGGTATGGACACCCTATATATTGTAAAGCGCTGCATAAACTGTTGGCGCTATATGAATCGTGTATAATAATAATAATAAATATACCTACCTGTAAGGTACAGGAGAGTGAAGGAGTTAAGGCTGAGCACATTTGAGGTCTGCACTAGTGCTGGCAGGACCCCATTTTGTCATTGGTAGTAAGGTGACAGAGGTTTGTTGTGGAGTGCATGAGAGGGGACCGCTCATCAGTGTCCCTCCTAAATGCAACATACAATCATGGTGTAGGGAAATGGGATAGCACACTTCACAGACGGTCTCTGTATGTTTACTTCCACTGCACACACTGCGATCGGACCAGCCATTGTTCTCTATTGGGTGGCGGAAGTCAGCGGACATGTGTCTGCTGACACCTGCCGGGCATCCGATCTTATAAAATCCTCTAAAAATGTACGTATCGGATCGAATGAAATGACAATCAGATGGAAATGGACTGCATGACCATGCCATAGTGGAGAGCGGGCTGTGTCCACCTGTCATTCGACCTGTCATTCGCCTGCTCAGTGGGGATCAGCAGAGAGATCCCCCGCTGAGCAGATGGATCTGCTTGGATGAATCCACTTCGTCTGAAAGGGGCCATAATGTTTGACTTTTACATGCACGTGGCCGCCTGGTCCCAGGCTTTGCTGACAGCGCACACACGAAAGGTACCCCCACATGGAGGGTGAATAGGCCCCGCCCACAACTTGGCGTAGTCAGCAAGGATATGCCCCACACACTGGTACTGTGCTAGGAATGAAAACTGAGCTGCAAATGCACAGCAAGGTGTACATTCTACAGAAGACTGCTAGCAGATAAGTAGAAAAAGAGGGAAAAATACCGCGCTAGTACCCCAAATTAGTATAGCAGCTAGCACAACAATGGACAAATTGTGTAGTATATAAAAAGGTATTAAGTGCAGCGCTAGTGAGGAAACAATGTACCTGAACATGGCACTACTAAGGAAAGCCCTGGGCTGATGGTAAAACACTTATTGGTATAAGTGTATGGAGGGCAAATGGGAAATGTATAGACTGCTTTGCGGCAGAAATACAAAAATACAAAAATCAAAAGTGGACAAATGAGCAATGATACACTTCAAATATAGTGCATACACATGTATAAACAACAGTAAATGCATAAAGGGTCCAAAAAACAGCAATAAGTGCAATGTGCAAAAAAATAAAAAAAGGAGAAAAATTATATTGGTGAAGAAAAAGATCATGCAATCAATTAACATGAAAAAAGTTTATATAGTGATCCAAGGAGGAAAAGTGAAATCCCAATGCCGGCACAGATGATCACATGAAGTAAGAGATATCCACCACTCAGGTGAAGGCTTACCAGAACAAGTGGACTCAACAAGGCATATAACCAATGAGCCAAAGGTGTACCCACACCAATAAAGAGGAGCTTCCACACCACTCTGCGTTGACCGCGGTGAAAAGCGATCCCTCAGATCTCGTAGCGGCTGGATCCCAATGAGATCAACAATGGTGAACAAAAAGCAAACGTTGCCTCTAGGTGTAACAAGGTGTGCAGGAGAAACAAAAAAGGCTCCACAAAGTATGACGTTTATTGTAAAGGTCAAGAACACTCACATGTCCATAATAAAAGCGCTTATATCAAAATTGTAGCATAACGCAATGACAGAGCTCGATACAATCACTTTTATTATGGACATGTGAGTGTCCATATTATATGGGAGCCGCTCGCTGCTAGGCTCACGTACAGAGCCGACGTGCGTTCCACTCCTGCGAGAGAGAAACCTGAAGATGGGACCCGGAAGTGACGTGACCGGAAGTGCCTCTATATAATAATATTGCAGGCTATCCTCAGTGCCAGGACAAGGCACCATCAAATGTAAGCAGGCAATCTTTTGTATGTGTGACTTTTAAATAAAACAGTATTGCGCTATGCACTGTTCCTTTGTCTTTTATATGGCACATTTTGGTGGAGAGGAGGTTACAGCATAGAAGATCCATCCACTGGCTCAGGGCATCCAATCAGGATTTCCCAAACTGCGCATTAGACCTTTTTTTTTTATTAAAGAGGTCATGTCCATCTGGTGAGCAGATTTTATGTTTGAGCACTTTGGGTGTATCTGAATTGCAAGCGGTGAAGGAATTCCCCTTTTTTTCTCTCTGTGGGTCAACCATCAAGATACAACACCGAATGTTATAGACTGTATAATTCACCTATTGGTTTAATTTTTTTGGTGCACTATATGTATAGGTCTGCTACAAGTGGTTAAATTTGTTGCACTTTATGCACATATTCACTTTATTCCATGATATATTGGGGGTTATTTACGAAAGGCAAATCCACTTTGCACTACAAGTGCACTGCAAAATGCACTTGGAAGTGCAGTCGCTGTAGATCTGAGGGGGACATGCAAGGAAAATAAAAAACAGCATTTTTGCTTGTATATGATTGGATGATAAAATCAGCAGAGCTTCCCCTCATTTCAGATCTTGCCCTCAGATCTACAGCGACTTCACTTCCAAGTGCACTTGCAGTGCACTTGTAGGGCAAAGTGATTTGCCTTTCGTAAATAACCCTCACTGTCTTATTACAGTGTACACATTAGATTTACTTAGCGCCCTCTATGACCCATTTTCCAATTTGCACAGTGGTTAGTCCACTTTTTTGGGGAGCAGCTATATGTATTTTTTTTTATACATTTTAGATAATTTATTTTTGAACATTTGGCACAAGGTTCTCCTTTACACTCTTAATACTTGTTATTGCTAGACTAATAGCTCAACTATAATATATGTAAATAATCAATCAATTAAATGTTGATGATAATTAAGGAAGCACAAAAATAATTTAAATAAAGTGAAAACCTATTTTTTTATGTGTGTTTTTTCTTTCTTGGATACTTTAGGGATCTGTATGTCTACCTTAAAAAAGCCTGTTTGTGACTGAGGAGGATGAGCCTGAGTCTCATATGCCCCTGCTCAAAGACCCCTTGGGTGCTGCTTAGGATGCAGCTTAGAGGCAGTCACTAATTATGTGGCCCGGATGACCCCCGTGGTGTTGGAAGTGGTATACATGCAGAAGATGTATATGTGTGAGCTATGACCCCCCCCCCCCCCCCTTCACTTCACATATGGCTATCTAGGCTATAAAAAAGATAAGTCTCCTATTCTACAGGAATGGGGTCTTACAGCCCAGATTTTATTGTATAGAGAACAAAACTCAATGTGTAGAAGGTTACTGGAATGCAAACCATGTTGTAATTTAATGATAAAGCTGGCCACACACTATCATATTTATAATGAATTGGCCATAATTCGCTACGTGGGTGGCCCTCTCGGCTCACTGCCGCTTGACATCTTTTGATTAAAAAAGAGCTGGATGGAAAATGTTTAGCCAAACAATGGCTGCCTCCAATCAGATGCTGCCGCCTTTCAGGCATTCTGGCAGCCACATGCCATAATATAATAGGCACAGTGGGAGACTTATCCACCCGTGCTGCAAGCTGAACAAAAAAAATCCGCATCACATGGTGTCTCGCATCACTTCTGATCATGGGGGCCCTACGCGTTGCATCACGTGACGCAGTCCCTTGATGAAGTTACATGATGTGACGCAATGCATAGGGCCCCCGTGATCGTAAGTGATGTGAGACACCATGCAATGCTGAGTATACAAACACTATATGCGCTGTTTAATCGTTTTAAATGTCAGACTCTTTCCAATAAAAATAAAGGGTTGCCATTTACAATTTTACACTATGGGAGGCATGTTTGTTTTATTCTAAGATGTTGCTGAGAGGATGTATTGGAGGTTTAAAGGGACCACAAGCGTCTTAAAAAAAAAACAGTGCCACATTATCCTGGGTGTTTATCTATTGGAAGTGGAGGTTGCTGGAGTACCTTAGAAGCCCATTGAGCATATTATTCAAAGGCTTACATTAGCTCTATATGAGGTGAGAGTTCTGTGAGCACGGAAGTGTTGCACAAAGGTGGAAGTACACTATATTATCTACTATCATCTAATTAGAGGAAGGTGGTTGATATATATCACACTTGAAGCTGGGACTTTTTTTTAGCTTTTTTATTAACTCCCTGAATTCACTATTAGTGCTTGCACTTTTTATTGAATTTTTAATGTGCAATCTATGGAATTTATTTTGCACTACTGAATTGTTATATCTTATGCATTCACTGTCATATTGTATATTTGGCTTGACCTGCATATTGTGAGCCCCACATCACATTTTATTTTCCTTATATTGTGGAAACACAACAGGGGCTGAAGCCTATACACCCAATATCTACATTTTATTGATTGGTTCACAACCTTCACATTTTAACTTAGTATTTCTTTCACATTATTTATTATATTTACAAGCGCAGAGGTTCACAGCAATGTTTTAGTGTAATAGGCCTATTTAGTTCTCTGTGCCAACTATCACTGCTATCTCTATTGCCCCAGTGACGATGTCCGTTAGGACGAAACGCGTAGAGTTACAGTGGTGACGTCATCACACCTGCCATGGTGTTGGACGCTGTGTTGTGGATATGCTGTTTTACTTTACCTTTATGTGAGTAGATGCCCAGTTCTTAATAAATGCGATTTTAAGTACTACATTATGGGGGTTATTTACTAAAGGAAAATCCACTTTGCACTGCAAGTGCACTTAAAGTGCACTTGGAAATAAAGTCACTGTAGATCCGAGGGGGACATGCAAGGAGAATAAAAAACAGCATTTTAGCTTGCACATGATTGGATGATAAAATCAGCAGAGCTTCCACTTATTTCAGATCTACTCCATAGATTTAGAGCAACTGCACTTCCAAGTGCACTTTCAGTGCACTTTCAAGTGCATTTGCAGTGCAAAGTGGATTTGTCTTTCGTAAATAACCCCCTATGAGCTATTTCCTTTCCTCTTTTATGTGTTACCTGTGCCATGTTTGAACGGTGGAGTGTCCGGACATGATCTGTTATGGAGTGCTGGTCTGGATGGCAGGCTACAAGAAGGGAGGCTTACTTCCATCCATCCAGGTGGCAGGCTGTGGGAGTAGAGGCTTACATTCATTCATCCTATCCATCTAGGTGGCAGACTGTGGAGTTAGAGGTTTATCACCTATCCATCCATCCATTGTCAGGATCTCTCCTTTGCAAACGCTGACCTCCTATATTTTGAGGTATAGTTACCATTCTGGCAAGCAGCTCTGGTGTCACATGTTTTGGTGCACAGCACTGCTTATGAAGAGGAATCTATGCATATGATTTTAGGCTATTTTTTCTTTTATCTGGATGCACATTTTTTATCTTATATGGAGATCCTGTTGATGCATTTTATTTTCACTGGACTTTCTAATGAACGTTGTGGGTTTTATTTTCTATTTATTAATTTTGTTTTTGATATTTCACAAATGTTTTTGCATTTATGTAGTTGAAATATTATTCACATTATTGAATTACACATCTATCAATTGACACATATTTATTTCATTGTTTATTAATTTGTTGTTTTACGCTTTGTATTATCTTGTGTGTGGGCAGTGGTGAGTGCAGCAGTCAAGTTTGGCGATTTTGATTTTTTGGGTTCTTTTTTGGCACTTACAGCGCAGGACTTTTGTTGTTAATATAGTGCATCAAAACTTGATAATAAACAGCCAATTACATTTTGAGAAGAGCACAGTATACTTTCAGAAGAAAGTGGCTTCTGAGTTTTTTGACTAGCTTTTGAGTTGCTTTGATTTGCTTTGAAAACTGAACTATTCTACCTTCAATTCCCGAAGCTTCCTGTTGGCCGCTGACATTTTCGGCCAGTGTGCTTTATGGGAACTTATATTCGGCCATTTGCATTGGCCGGGCCGAGATGACATAATTCCCATGCATCCCGTGTACAAGGTGGACAGGCAGTAAAGAAAACTTTAATGCAGTTTTCCAGTTGATTTTTTCGCTCCTTAAAGTTCCACTTTAAGTTGCTCAAGGAGTCACTTCTGAGCTACTGTAAGCTGCTTTTGACTTGCTTTCTGCTGGTTTTGCATTCACATCGACTTGCGTGTTGGAAGCAGTTCAGAAACAAGCACATTGTACTCAACCCTTGCACAGGGTTAAAATTGTTGTTTATCTGTAAAGAACCATTGCAAATTTCTTCATCAACTGCTGAGAAACAAAGTTGAGTCAGACTAATAATCCCTCCTACTTGACAAGTCTTTGCATGTACCTTCTCAGGAAATGCTTTGTAAATCCAGTTACTGCTTGTGAAACATAAACACATAGTAGAAGATGCATATCAACTTGCAGCACACATATTTCCAATTTTTCTAATATTTAATGCATTTATTATTAACATTTGAATCCCACTCATTAAAGTACAATGTGAAAAAAATTACTGAGATGGGTGGTATATTTTGCATTTAAAGCTGAAATCCAGGCAGAAAGAAAAATACTATATCATGCAGATGCACGTTTAATAAAAAAATAATTCCATATATTTTTAAAAGCAACTAGTCTACAGTGGGGTTGAGCCTGGTAGAGAGAGAATCAGCACAAGTAGCCAATGAGCTGTGTTGCAGTGCTCATGTGCTTAAGGAAAATACTGACAGGAGGAGAAAGCAGAGAGACAGAGAGATGAGCTCATCATTCTGCTGCTTCAACCCCACTGTTCAGTTACTAGAGACCTAGTTGTTTTACTTAACTACAGCAAAAAAAAAAAAGTCATGTCTCCAGACTGGCTGTGGTATCTAGAAGGATGTTAAATCTCAGGAATTAATTCAATTAAAATGCATTAGCAGTTAAATAGCTCTTATACGGTATATGTTGTGTTTAATATTGTGTTTAATATGTTTAAAGCGGAGTTCCACACAAAAATGGAACTTCCGCTTTTCGGAACCCTCCCCCCCTCCGGTGTCACATTTGGCACCTTTCAGGGGGTGCAGATACCTGTCAAAGACAGGTATTTGCACCCACTTCCGGCATAGACTCCCATGGGAGTCTATGCCTCTTCCTGTCCCGACCGCGCTGTCTGCTGGGAACACACAGCTCCCAGCAGAGAGCGGGGACCACTAGGGACGCGCAGCGCGACTCGCGCATGCGCAGTAGGGAACCGGGAAGTGAAGCCGCAACGCTTCACTTCCTGATTCCCTCACCTAGGATGGCGGTGGCAGCTGCCGAGAACCGAGCGGGTTCTCGGCGTCCCCTGCCGACATCGCTGGACCCCGGGACAGGTAAGTGGCCATGTATTAAAAGTCAGCAGCTGCAGTATTTGTAGCTGCTGGCTTTTAATATTTTTTTTTTTTGGCGGTGTGGGTGGACCCCCACTTTAACAACAGTAAAACAGTAAAATCAGTCTGTATATGTAGTAAAGCATGCTTGTTATGCTCACTGTGGAACCTAAGGGGTTAATCCTCTGCATTGTGTAAAAAGGCTGTTTGATCCTGTCTTCTCTGATCCTCCCCTCTTCCACAGCCCCCAATCCATCTGCTGATAGTACAGAGCCTTGGAGTCACTCTGCACATGCTCAGTTTGGTGTGTGTTGCTAGATATTTTTTTGTTTTTTTTTGGGAGGGTGCATGTGATCAGCACAGGGCCAAAGTCATGGGATAGTAGGCATCATGCAAATTCACAAACATGCATAGCAAAATAAATAAATAGACAACACACCCATTTCATTATAATAATACTTCTTTATTCTATTATTATAGGATATAATTGGCCACGGCCTGATTTATTGGTTTTATTTTTCTTTTTTAATACCAAACCAAATTTTATTTATAACATCAAATCCATTCTCATAAAGCATATTCTCAACCAAACTTTATTTTAACAATAAACCATACTCATCCCAGCCACTGAGACTCGAGCTGAGTCAGCATTTATCATCAAATCTTTTTCTTAAATCTCCCCTTTGATTGTTCACCAAAGGGAACCACCACATAAATCTTTGGCCGCGATGGGGGGGGGGGGGGGGGGGGGGGGTTAGGGCGGGGAGCTCGTTGCACTGTAATTTCTCTGGCGTCTGGCAAAATCCTGACTGGAAATCTCCCTTAAATAGGCTATAGGATACCTTCTGGAATATTCTAAAGGTCATATGACCTTTACTGACCAATGCTAACTGACCTCTTGACCTTCCAGAACCTTCTAAAACACCTGACTTAAATTGCCCAATCATTGCTGTACTAGCTAACCTTCTAGATTCTTCTATGACACCTGACCTTAACTGCCCAATCCCTAATAGTCTATTAAAATCTATAACCTTTTGAATCACCTGACCCTAAACAACCTATCAAATTTAAAATTGCCTGAAAGACCTTTTAATACCTCCCTAAATGCCGATGCCACAATCCCATGAGGAAAGGACGGCCAAAATATGGCCTCCCCTTTATTTCCCCAGGATTCGTGCAGCCTCATAGGACAGTCAAAGGCGAATGAAAACTCCTCCTACAAGCTTTAACCAGTGCTCAGCCAGACATAGATAGAAGTCACAAGACTCTTATTTACTGCTAATGAGAAAAGGTATTTAGCAGTTTATATTTACTAAAATAATTGCATTTCCATGTTCTGTGTACTGTGGGAGACCAGATATAGTGAGGGTATATAGTGAGGGTATATAGTCCTGGGTTTAGTAACACTTAAAAACCCCATTCACACTGCCAAATTTTTTTGACAGGACTGCCCTACGCGTGACAAAGACACCAAAGACAAACAACATACTTGGGGAGAACACCCTGAAAATGCGTTTACATTCAAGATGGTGCTGCTATAAGACCATCAAACAGAACAAAATAGATTACAGCGCACACATACAAAAATGACATTTAGATCATGCAAGGCTACTCAAAACACCTGAACATATTAAAAATATGGGGATTTGGTCACACTATGGGGCTTATTTACGAAAGGCAAATCCACTTTGCACTACAAGTGCAAACTACAATTGCAAAGTGCACTTGAAATTGCACTTAAAGTGCACTTGGAAGTGCAGTTGCTGTAGATCTGAGGGGAAGATCTGAAATGAGGGGAAGCTCTGCTGATTTTATCATCCAATCATGTGCAAGCTAAAATTCTGTTTTTTATTCTCCTTGCATGTCCCCCTCGGATCTACAGTGACTACACTTCCAAGTGTAATTTCAGTGCAATTTCAAGTGCAGTTTGCACTTGTAGTTTGCACTTGTAGTGCAAGGTGGATTTGCCTTTCGTAAATAACCCCCAATATGGTTATATAGACACCAAAGAAACTCCTGCACCTTTTTTGGACATAAAGCTTGGCCTGTTTTTTGCACTATGTGTTTGTTGCACATTCTGTCGTTTACTGGCTGCATTTAGGGTGCCGTTAATGGCACCGCAAGCATGCACATGTGAATGCAACTTTATACTTGTTTTTCAAGTTGAAGGACTGTCGTTTTTACTCTTTACTTTAGTACAAAGTAAATCCATAATATGGAAAAACCATGTCCACTAAAGTATCCGAACACTTGACTAGGAGATTTGTTCCAAGTCAGTGTGATTGATTTGCTATAAAATAGATTTTAACTTTGCAAGGGAATTTTCCTTAAACCTAGTGAAGGCACTAAAAAACTTACTTTGCAAAGAATTCACAATCACATGCAAGAAAAAAAAAAAAAAAAACATGAATTTTGCTTGTACATGATAGGATGGTAGAAGCCAGCTCAGCTTCACTTCATTCACTAAGTGAAAATTCCCTTGCAAAGTTAAATTGTACTTTGCCAAGTGAACATGCTTTACTCCTTTAGTAAATCAGTCACCATGGAGTCAATTCGCTAAGAGATAAATACCGCATTCATTTTTGAGTTAAAATATCTCATGCGGTATTTATCTCAAAATGTGTCTATTCATTGAAAAACATGCGTTATTTAACAAATGCGTTAAATATGTATAATGAGCTCCTATATTTGGAGTTATTTTTGAAGTTTTTTTCATAATTTTTACTTTACATGCTAACACTGCACCAGAATAAGATAGTTCTGTAAATGAATGCTGACAAAAATATTGTGAAACTGTGAAAACTTTTGAGTGTGCTTTCATTGAGCCCTGCTTCACACCAGCGCTGCTTTGAAATTGTGCTACTTCAGCGCCATTTGAAAGCTGCCTGATCAGTGAGATTTGATGTGCCATTTCATTGCGGCTTGAGACTTCATTTACCAGAAGTCAATGCAGGTCGCAATGAAATCGCACAAAAAGTAGTGTAGGAACCCTTTTCAAAGTCGCTGCGACTTGAGTCACAGTGATTTGAACGGTTCCATTGCTGGTAATGGGGTGCGACTTGTCGTGCGATTTGAAATCGCACTGGTGTGAACCAGGGCTCACAGAACGATCTCTCTGGTGAAATGTTACAATTTATTTTGTTCCTGAGCTCAGGTTAGAATATTTTCAGACTGATACATTGTAAACTTTTAACTCACTGATTAGTGCAGTGTTCCCCTTTATTGTTCTTTTGTGCATTACTAAAATACCGGCTGCCTACACCAAGTGATAAATGACGAATGTGTGTGTGTTTTTAGTGAATTGACTTTAATGATTTATCTAAATTTTTTGTGTTATTTACCTGCCATTTTTAACATATGTGCAGTATATACAGCACATTTAATATTTGACTTTGTTGCACTGATTCTTTTTTTTATTACATGCGATATTCTCGAAAAATTAGTCAGGTGACCTTCATATCGCATGTGGAATCCTTTAGTGAACTGACCCCATTCTCACGAAGTAGTGAAATAAGGATAAGCGTAAGTGCTGATGTACATGGGATTTGGGGATAAATTAAAGTTGGTCTGAGATAATTTTCCTTTTGCTTTTATACCTCCAAAAACTTCAATGAGATTCTGTGGCAAATGTTTAATAAACAAAGGTCTAATGTCCATCAACACTATCTTAAGGGACGTACACAGGGCTGAATATGGGGCGGCATCGGCCAGTTCAATAGAAACTGGTAGACATTCGGCCAGTGTGTACCGACCGAAAAAGGTCTGCTGGTGGGCATCCGATAAGCACTCTTAGTTAATGGCTGAGAGCGCTGAGCGGTGTGTTCTGGAGGAAGGCCATCCTTCTGTCAGAACACAATAGCTCAGCGGGAAAGATCGATGTGCTAACATCACATAGTTAGTACAGCAGGTCTTTTCGGTTTTTTTTCGTTCAGCCTGCTGAGTTGAGCGAAAATAAACTAATGCCGCGTACACACAAACGGAATTTCTGTCTGAAAGAGTCCGATGGGAGCTTTTCATCGTATATTCCGAACGTGTGTATGCCCCATCAAACTTTTTCAGTCGAAAATTCAGATGGACTTAGATAGAGAACATGTTCTATATTTTTCCGACCGAACAAATTACTATCGGAAAAAACGCTGGTCTGTATGCTGTTCCGACGCACCAAAAACGACGCATGCTCTGGAGCAAGTACGAGACGGAAACTATTGACTACTGGCTATTGAACTTCCGTTTTCTAGTCCTGTCATAAGTGTTGTATGTCACCGCATTCTGGACGGTCGGAATTTGGTGTGACTGTGTGTATGCAAGACAGCTTGAGCGGAATTCCATCGGAATTCCATCGGAAAAACCTTCAGAGTTTATTCCGACGGCAAAACCGGTCGTTGGTACAGGGCATTATAGTGTGTACTAGGCTTTACAGCCCTTGAGATTCCAAACAAGTCAAAGGATTACAAAGCCATTTGTAAGGCTTTGGGACGCCAGTTAACCATGGTGAGAGCCATTATCCACAAATGAGAAAACTTTGAACAGTGGTGAACCTTACCAGGAGTTGCCCGGCCAACCAAAATGACTCCAAGGGCACAACGACGACTCATCCAGGAGGTCATAAAAGAACCCAGAACAACATCTAAAGAACTGCAGGCCTCACTTGCCTCAGGTAGGATCAGTGTTCATGATTCAACAATAAGAAAGAGACTGGGCAAAAATGGCATCCATGGGAGAGTTCCAAGGCCAAAGCCACTGCTGACCAAAAAGAACACAAAGGCTCATCTCACACTTACCAAAAAAAGTCTTGATTATCCCCAAGACTTTTAGGCAAATATTCTGTGGACTGATGAGACAAAAATGTTACTTTTTGAAAGGTGTGCATCCTGTTACATCTGGCATAAAACTACTACAGCATTTCATAACAAGAACATCATACCAACAATCAGACATGGTGGTGGTAGCGTGATGGTCTGGGGCTGCTTTGCAGCTTTAGGACCTGGACGACTTACCATAATTGATGAAACCATGAATTTTGAGCTCTACCAGAAAATCCTAAAGGAGAATGTGTGGTTATAAGAGAACTATTGGAATACGTCCGGCGCACACACATGCGCATGCGTGCGCTAATGGGCTACTGCGGATTCCTATATGCACCAATGCGCGTGCGCGACAGACTGCGTGCACACGTGGGAGCACGTCCCTAGTCCCAATTGGCGCCAGACGGCCTATTTAAAGGTCCTGACTCCTGATCAATGCTGACAGGTCTTCAGCTGTTTCCTGATATCCTTAATCCTGCTTGAATCCTGCTTGATACCTATTGCTGAACTTGGCTTTCCTTGACCCTGCTTTTGGACTCTGTTACATTCCTGATTACTGGTTCTTGATCCCGGCTTCCTACTGACCTTGCTACTGGCTAATGCCTTGGTACCTTGCTGCCTGCCTGCTATTTAATCCGGCTATCCTAGTGGCCTCGCTTCTGTTCCCTGCTTGGCTCAACGCTGTCTCCAAGTGCCTGTGCTGGCTGCCCTTCATCCCAGCTCCATTGGGTCTAGTGTACTTTTGGCTCCAGTCTACTGGAAGTCCTGGCAAGCCACGTATCCTGAACCTGCAAGCTGGTTGGAGTCCCCCTTTAACCTCGGCTGATCTATCCAGCATCATTCCAGTTCCTGACCTGATGTTCTGCTTGAATCACTGAGTCTATAACACCTGCTGCCAGCTCTGCAGGCAACACTTACAGGCACTCTTCTTCCTCCTGACCCTAGTCACCATCTGTTCCACCCTCAGTGGGGCCTGGCCTGGAGATTCAAGAAAGGCCGACCCCGTCATTTCAGTCTCCTACCAGGTACGTGACACCGGCCATCAATTCGTGACCTCAAGCTCAAGTGCACTTGGGTTATGCAGCAGGACAATGATCCAAAACACAAGATGCATTTACACCTGCCTGCTGACATTCCTGAGCAAGCTTTGCACTGGTAGTGCCCCAATCCCATAGCTCAATCAACTGCAGGAGACGGTCCTGGCGCTCGCTGGACTTTCATGGGTGCCCTGAAGCCTTCTTCACAAATGCAGTGGAAATGTTTTTATGGGATTAAGTTCATTTTCATGGCAAAGAGGGACTTTGCAATTAATTGCAATTCATCTGATCAATCTTCATGACTTCCTGGAGTATATGCAAATTGCCATCATAAAAACTGAGGCAGCAGACTTGTGTAAATTAATATTTGTGGCATTCTCAAAACTTTGGCCATGGCTGTATCTGCTAGCATTTACCTAAAGCCGAAATACTATTTGTGCACCAATGTACACTTAGAACTGATAGTTAAAATATAAGGATGGGACATGCATTTATGGACAAGACAATGAACATTAACTATTGCTGTTCCACGGTTTTATGCCCTATATGGCTATAAATTGGGCTTCAACAGAAGTGTTTCGCCATATAGCAGTGTCTGTTAAACAAGGCTACTAAAATAAACAATATTAGTCTACAGGAGGTTTTGCATAATTCATGAGATAGAAGCCCTTGAGAGGTTTGCTGTCAAGTGTGAAGCTGCAGCAGTGAAGATCAGTACCTTTAATGGACTTATTTTACAAGGTAGAGCAAATTGCTATAAGCAAGGTGCAGGAAAGCATAGCAACCAATCAGAATGAATGATTTTCCTCATTTGTCTACAGTAAACTAAAATCTGATTAGTCACTATGGGTAAATTTAAAGTCATTCTGAACTTTTTTTTAAAATAATAAACATGTTATACTTACCTGCTCTGTGCAATGGTTTTGTACAGAGGAGCCCTACTTCCTCCCTTCTGGGGTCCCCCGCTAATCCTTTTGGCTCCTCTCCGGTGAGTGCTCCCATAGGAAGCAGCTTCCTATTGTGGCACAAGTGCAGACTCAAGCTGTGCTGTCTGCGTCCACAGACACAGACATAGACAGCTCAACCCCATCCCCACTTTCTGATCACAGGATTTGATTGACAGCAGAAGGAACCAATGGCTCCTGCTGCTGTCTCTCCATTAGAGAAAGAGTGTAGAGAGCTGCTGCTTTTGGGTACGGATCAAAATTGGGCTATTGTGGGGGGGAGATCCTGTGCACAGAAGGTTTTTTACCATAATGCAGAGAGTGCATTTAGAACCATTTTAATTTGCACATAGCCAATAAGCTCTGCAATGCCTTGTTAACCACTTCAGCCTGGAAGGTTTTACCCACTGCCTGACCAGGCCATTTTTTGCAAAACTGCACTGCGTTGCTTTAACTGAAAATTGTGTGACATTGTGCGATGCTGTACACAAATAAAATTGATGTCCTTTTTTTTCCCCACAAATTGAGCTTATTTTGGTGGTATTTGTTCACCTCTGTGGTTTTTATTTTTCGTGCTAAAAAAACAATAAAAGACCAACAATTTTGAATAAAAACAATACTTTTTACTTTCTGCTATAAAACATATTCAATAAAAAAAATGTAAAAATCGAATTTTTTCTTAAATTTAGTCCAATATTTTTGGTAAAAAAAATCCCAATAAGCGCATATTGATTGGTTTGCGCAAAAGTTATAGCGTCTACAAACTATGGGATAAATTTATGGACTTTTATTTTTTTTATTTTTTTTACAAGACATGGCGGCGAGCAGTGATTTTTAGCGGGACTGCGATAATGCGGTGGACAAATCGGACACCTAACACCTGACACCTTTTGGGGACTTTTTGGGGACCAGTGACACTAATACAGTGATTTGTGCTCAAAGAAATGTACTAATGACACTGGCAGGGAAGGGGTTACCATCAGGGGCAATCAAAGGGTTAAATGTGTTCCCTAGGAGTGCTTTCTTACTGTGTGGGGGATGGTTTAACTGTAGAAAGACAGAGATCCGTGTTCCTGCTTAGCAGAAACACAAGATCTCTGTCTTCCTTACAAGCAGAACAGTGATCTGCCTTGTTTATATAGGCAGACAGCCGTTCTGCCTCCCTCGGAACGATAGTCGGGTGATGTCCGCTGCTGACTGGCTCCTGCTGTGTCCAATCACAGCGGGAGCGGGGTTCCGGCGGCATGCGCAAGCGCCCAAGAGCAGATGAAAAAAATCACGTACAGGTACTTGATTTTGCGCTTAAGGGCCGCCCTGCCGCAGTATATGTACAGTCAGGTCCATAAATATTGGGACATCGACACAATTCTAATCTTTTTGGCTCTATACACCACCAAAATGGATTTGAAATGAAACGAACAAGATGTGCTTTAACTGCAGACTTTCAGCTTTAATTTGAGGGTATTTACATCCAAATCAGGTGAACGGTGTAGGAATTACAACAGTTTGTATATGTGCCTCCCACTTTTTAAGGGACCAAAAGTAATGGGACAATTGGCTGCTCAGCTGTTCCATGGCCAGGTGTGTTATTCCCTCAATATCCCATTTACAAGGACCAGATAAAAGGTCCAGAGTTCATTTTAAGTGTGCTATTTGCATTTAGAATCTGCTGCTGTCAACTCTCAATATGAGATCCAAAGAGCTGTCACTATCAGTGAAGCAAGCCATCATTAGGCTGAAAAAACAAAACAAACCCAACAGAGAGATAGCAAAAACATTAGGTGTGGCCAAATTACTGTTTGGAACATCCTTAAAAAGAAAGAACGCACCTGTGAGCTCAGCAACACCAAAAGACCCGGAAGACCACGGAAAACAACTGTGGTGGATGACCGAAGAATTCTTTCCCTGGTGAAGAAAACACCCTTCACAACAGATGGCCAGATCAAGAACACTCTCCAGGAGCTAGGTGTATGTGCGTCAAAGTCAACAATCAAGAGAAGACTTCACCAGAGTGAATACAGAGGGTTCACCACAAGATGAGTTTGCCAAACAACATCTAAAAAAGCCTTCACAGTTCTGGAACAACATCCTATGGACAGATGATACCAAGATTAACTTGTACCAGAGTGATGGGAAGAGAAGAGCATGGAGAAGGAAAGGAACCGCTCATGATCCAAAGCATACCAATTCATCAGTGAAGCATGGTGGTGGTAGTGTCAAGGTGTGGGCATGTATGGCTGCCAATGGAACTGGTTCTCTTGTATTTATTGATGATGTGACTGCTGACAAAAGCAGCAGGATGAATTCTGAAGTGTTTCGGGCAATATTATCTGCTCATATTCAGCAAAATGCTTCAGAACTCATTGGATGGCGCTTCACAGTGCAGATGGACAATGACCCGAAGCATACTGCGAAAGCAACCAAAGAGTTTTTTAAGGGAAAGAAGTGGAATGTTATGCAATGGCCAAGTCAATCACCTGACCTGAATCCGATTGAGCATGCATTTCACTTGCTGAAGATAAAAAACTGAAGGGAAAATGCCCCGAGAACAAGCAGGAACTGAAGACAGTTGCAGTAGAGGCCTGGCAGAGCATCACCAGGGATGAAACCCAGCGTCTGGTGATGTCTATGCGTTCCAGACTTCAGGCTGGTATTGACTGCAAAGGATTTGCAACCAAGTATTAAAAAGTGAAAGTTTGATGGATGATTGTTAATCTGTCCCATTACTTTTGGTCCCTTAAAAAGTGGGAGGCACATATACAAACTGTTGTAATTCCTACACCGTTCACCTGATTTGGATGTAAATACCCTCAAATTAAAGCTGAAAGTCTGCAGTTAAAGCACATCTCATTAGTTTCATTTCAAATCCATTGTGGTGATGTATAGAGCCAAAAAGATTAGAATTGTGTCGATTTCCCAATATTTATGGACCTGACTGTATGTGGGTCAGTCCTTAAGCGGCTAAAGTGCTCATAGGTATTAAAGTGGTTGTAAGCTTTCATCTTGTCCTTGTACCTATAGGTAAGCCTATAATAAAGCTTACCTATAGGTGCTGTAAATGTGCACCGTCTAGGAGATATTTACTATATATGCAGTCGATTATGTCATCGGCGCATGTGCTCTGAAGGAACGGTCACCCGGGCCGCTCCTTCGTGGTCCTGTGCCATAAACGGCGGCTCCCCCCGTGCATGAGCGGAAGTGACATCATCGCTGCTCCAGCCAGTCACAGAGCCAGAGTCCGCGGACCTGGAAGGAAGATGGGTGAAGATGGAAGCGGCCTCCAGCGATGACAACGCATCACTGGAATGCTTTGTTTTCAGGTAAGTTTCACAAAATGTGCTAGTATGCGATGTATACTAGCACATTATGACTTTACCTTACAGGTCAGAAAAAAAACACCCAGCGGTTTACAACTAAGGATAAGCCGAACACCCCCGGTTCGGTTTGCACCAGAACTTGCGAACAGGCAAAATTAAAGTCTATGGGACACGAACATGAAAAATCAAAAGTGCTCATTTTAAAAGCTTATATGCAAGTTATTGTCATAAAAAATGTTTGGGGACCTGGGTCCTGCCCCAGAGGACATGTATCAATGCAAAAAAAGTTTTAAAAGTGGCAGTTTTTCGGGAACCCCCGAACCAAAAATGAAAAAAAAAAATTGCGTGGGGGTCCCCCCTTCAGGTCTGCGCCAAATTCCTCTGATATCACGTGGTGTCAGAGGGGGGGGCGGGGTCACCCATTTACATCACCGGGTGGCCCGCCCTCAGCTATATAACAGCTGTTACCGAGAAGAAGCGTCACTTGGCGGGAGCAAAGCTGTTGCGGCTTTATTTTTTTCTTTTTTCGGTCCATCGGGTGGCGTGAGATGGATCTACATCGCGGGACATTTTTTTTTTTTTTTAATAAAGGACTTGTCCCACTTTTTTTGTGAAATGGTAGGGGTAAAAATTACCCGTTACCAATCCACATAGGGGGGGCCGGGATCTGGGGGTCCCCTTGTTAAAGGGGGCTTCCAGATTCTGATAAGCCCCCCCGCCCGCAGACCCCCACAATCACCGGGCAAGGGTTTGAGGGCATGTGGCCTGGTATGGTTCAGGAGTGGGGTGCTCTCTCATCCCCCCCTCTTATTCTGTGACCTGCCACGTTGCTTGCTCAGATAAGGGTCTGATATGTATTTTGTGGGGGGCCTATGCCTTTTTTTTTAATTTGGCGCAGAGTTCCCCTTAATCTCCATACCAGACCTGAAGGGCCGAGACCAGGCAATTCATTACAGCCGCGATCAGTTTTAAATTACTTTTTTCCTTTAGAAATGTCATTTTGCTGTGGTACTGTTCTAAACACGGGAAGACTGCGCCACTTTACAGACCTACTATAGACACCCCCCAGGCACAATATTTAATCCTGGTATGGATTTTGAGGGGACCCCCCCACGTAATTTTTTTTTAGTTTTTGGTTTGGGGTTCCCCTTAATATTCATACCAGACCCAAAGGGCCTGGTAAAGGACTGGGGGGGGGGAACCCATGCCGTCTTTTTCAATGAGTTTTATCTAAGTTGCCGAGACCAGGCAATTCATTACAGCCGCGATCAGTTTTAAATGACTTTTTTCCTTTAGAAATGTAATTTTGCTGTGGTACTGTTCTAAACACGGGGAAACTGCCCCACTTTACAGGCCTACTATAGACACCCCCCGGCACAATATTTAAAGGAATATTTCATTTTTATTGTTTCACTTTAAGCATTATTAAAATCACTGCTCCCGAAAAAACTGTAGTTTTTAACACTTTTTTTGCATTGATACATGTCCCCTGGGACAGAACCCAGGTCCCCAAACACTTTTTATGACAATAACTTGCATAAAAGCCTTTAAAATTAGCACTTGGTTTTTCATGTTAGTGTCCCATAGACTTTAACGGGGTTCCGCGGCTTTCGAATTTGCCGCGAACACCACATAATGTTCGTTGTTCGCCGAACGTCCAAACAACCAAAGTTCAAACCGAACTAACAAAAGAACTTATGCTTTAAATAATAGTTCCCCAATCTGTCTTAAGAATAGCTGGATCAGGCAACAATTTAAAATAGAGCTATAGGCAAACTTTTATTTTTTACATTTTGGATAGAGTATAGCGTTATAACCACTGTGAGGTTTGTTTGCCATCTGTGTCCCACTGGGGACATTTACCATCACTTACTGTCCCATAGCCAAAACAGAAAGTGAGAGAAAATCCCAGCAAATTAAGGGAATTCTTTTGGGACCCCAGGTCACCAGAACTAGTGTCTCTATCAGAAGATTTCTGGTGACAACCCAAAATTTGGGTTTTTCTTTTACTTTCACTTTCACTGATAATGGTAAACAGGGCAAATAGAGAAGGGGAATATCCCTAACGGGGGGCACAGACAGCAATAAAAACTGACAGGTGTTCAAATCCCTCTCCACTCTAACCAAAAACGTTTTTAAAAGGGTTTGCCTTTAGTTATACTTAAATGTCTATGTTTGTGACTCACCTACAGAACTATCTGAGTAACATTCGAAAAACACTTAAAGTGGATGTAAACCCTCACATATGCCCAGTGAAGTGAAAAGTCTCAAATAATACACAGGGATGAAACAAATCTCCCTACATACGTTTTTCATGTATATCTGCTGTCTTCAGATTTATATACTGTTTAGAAAGTTCAGATGGTGTTAGGAGATTTTCTCTTCCTGTTCAACACTGCAGTGAAGCCTGGGCATACAGCCAAGACAGCTGATTGGAGGAAAGGCACAAACCCCCACTCTTAATAGGTAGAGACCAGTGGCGGAATTATAGGGGTCGCAACAGTCGCAAGTGCGACTGGGCCCTGTACTTCACCGCCACTTCAGGGGGCCCAGCGGCCGCCCGTCCGCTGTGTGAGGGGCCCACCTGACTGTCCGGAGGTGTTGTGTCCATGTTTCACTGTGTCAGGAGGGGGGCTTTCACCCGCTACGCCTGCACTGAGGGGAGAGAGAGAAGCGCTGAGCTGTGAGACTGTGTGGGCTCCGCCCCCACCTATCCAGAAAGAGAGACTGTAAGGGAGGCGGGGCGGACACTGAAGCACACCAATTCAGTGAAGGCGGGAGAGATGCTCTCCCCTCTGCTTCTGCGCAGTGTGGAGTACCTATGGCGGCGTGTGACCTGACCTGAGGCAAGCATCCTGGGCTGGAGGAGGCGCGCCGAAGGATTGTTTCTGATTTCTGAGGAGGGGGAATCAATCGATTGATTGGCGGTAAGTCCCCATTTTGCACTCCAATCGATCGATCCCAACCTCCACCACCTCTGCGGCTCTGCCTCTTACTGATCCTATCCCCCCACCACCACCACTGATCTCATCCCTATCCCCCCACCCCCATCACCTCTACAACAGAGGAGATGGGGGGTGGGGGGATAGGGATGAGATCAGTGGTGGGGGGGATGGGATCAGTAAGAGGTCCCCCTCCAGTACCACCACCCCCTCCAGTACCACCACCACCCCCTTCCAGTACCACCACCACCCCCCTCCAGACTGCACCGGTGACACAGGCTGCACTGGGGACACAGGTGGCACTGGTGGACACGGGCAGGCTGCGTTGGTGACACCGGGTGACACCGGCTGCATTGGTGACACCGGCTGCATTGGTGACACAGGCTGCATTGGTGACACAGGCTGCACTGGGGACACCAGCTGCACTGGGGACACCGGCTGCACTGGGGACACTGGCTGCACTGGGGACACAGGTGGCACTGGTGGACACGGGCAGGCTGCATTGGTGACACCGGGTGACACCGGCTGCATTGGTGAGACTGGCTGCACTGGGGACACAGGCTGCACTGGGGACACCGGCTGCACTGGTGACACCGGCTTCACTGGGGACACCGGCTGCACTGGGGACACAGGCTTCACTGGGGACACCGGCTGCACTGCGGTACCCTCCAGTACCACCACCACCCCCCTCCAGTACTACCACCACCCCCTCCAGTACCACCACCACCCCCCTCCAGACTGCACCGGTGACACAGGCTGCACTGGGGACACAGGTGGCACTGGTGGACACGGGCAGGCTGCATTGGTGACACAGGGTGACACCGGCTGCATTGGTGACACCGGCTGTACTGGGGACACAGGCTGCATTGGTGACACCGGCTGCACTGCGGACACAGGCTGCATTGGTGACACCGGCTGCACTGGGGACACAGGCTGCACTGGGGACACCGGCTGCACTGGGGACACAGGCTGCACTGGGGACACCGGCTGCACTGGGGACACAGGTGGCACTGGTGGACACGGGCAGGCTGCATTGGTGACACCGGGTGACACCGGCTGCATTGGTGAGACCGGCTGCACTGGGGACACAGGCTGCACTGGGGACACAGGCTGCACTGGGGACACCGGCTGCACTAGGGACACCGGCTTCACTGGGGACACCGGCTGCACTGGGGACACAGGTGGCACTGGTGGACACGGGCAGGCTGCATTGGTGACACCGGCTGCATTGGTGACACCGGCTGCACTGGGGACACAGGTTGCATTGGTGACACCGGCTGCACTGGGGACACTGGCTGCACTGGGGACACAGGTTGCCTTGGTGACACAGGCTGCACTGGGGACACAGGTTGCACTGGGGACACCGGCTGCACTGGGGACACAGGCTGCACTGGGGACACCGGCTGCATTGGTAACACCGGCTGCACTGGGGACACAGGTTGCACTGGTGGACACGGGCAGGCTACATTTTTGGGCACGGATAAAGTTGTTGTTAATATTTATTTTCATAACTTAATTCTGCATAAAACATTTAAGTGTAATTTCATGAGATAAGTTATGAGGGCGTGTTTGGAGGCGGAATTAGGGACGGGGCATGGTAGGGGTTAGGTGGGGCAACAGATGGCAAGTAACCCTTGAGGTCTGGCTAGTAGCTCAGGATTTGAAATTTTGAGCCCTGTATATACGAATGTTTTGCTTTTAATTTCCATTTTATACTAAATGGGTAGTTCTACAAGGTGATCGTTTACATATACTCAAGTAACCAACTGCAAAATTTCTGTCTAGAATTCCTGGAAGGTCAGCTAGAACTTCGCCTTTCTGGTGGTCTTCCAAACAACGTGGAAGGTTAAGGTGGACCCTCACAAGCCGCTCGAAGACTTGCAATGGGCAGCTTTGCCGGTATGATGAGCCAATATCTGTACCAGATTCATATGTCGATGTCAGAGACTCCCATTGATTCCTCCATCAACACACAGTGCTGACAGGGGAATCCGTTCTGCCAAGCAATTGTCTTCTCTCAGCTGGGAGGGGGGGGGGGGGACTAGGGGCAGGCAGGCATAGTATCAAAATCATGCTTTTCGGGGGGGGGGGGGGGGACATAGTGCTTTGAAGAGGGATAAGAAAAGACTGCATATATATATATATGTGCCCAGCTCAAATTTCATGAATCCACTTTAACAGTCAGCAAGAAAGCATTTACCAATCATAACTGATTTCCCCTGGAAAAGCCCAAGTATTCATGTTAAATGGTAAGTAAACCCCTCTTATCAACTACATTGTTTTCCGCTACAGAACCATGTCCTCTGTGTAATGGACAATGTCCTGGGTTTAGGTATGCTTTGAGGAACCTAGTGGTTGCAAGATATGCCCAAGAGCTGTCCTAGTGGTTGCAAGATATACCCAGCTCGCCTAGCTACCCTCTAATGCTTATGACCTCCTTTACAGTTTAATGGTCTGTATTCTTGTTCTCAACTAGTGTGTAATATTTAACCATTTCACCCCCCGGAAGATTTTAATGACCAGAGCATTTTTTGCGATACGACACTGCTTCGTTTTAACTGACAATTGCGCGTCCTTTTTTACCCACAAATAGAGCTTTCTTTTGGTAATATTCGATCACCTCTGCGGTTTTTATTTTTTGCACTATAAACAAAAAAGACCGACAATTTTGAAAAAAAAAGCAATTTCTTGTTCATACATCACGGGACACAGAGCCTTTGATAATTACTAAGTGGTTAGATAGTCACCATCAGGTGATTGGACACTGGCAACCCTAATTATAAGGCGAGTTCTTCTCCTATATAACCCCTCCCATATGGAGAGTACCTCAGTTTTTTCGCCAGTGTCTAAGGTGGTTGGTCAAGTTGAAGAGATGTGCTAAGAAGAGAGCTCTGTTTGACGGTCTCTGCGGGGGCCTAGGAGCTATACAACCAGATCCATACCTCGGGCCAATAAATACGCCTAAGCATGGATGCTACCCAGGCCTCGAAAGAAGAAACAAGGTTTTGCCTGTAATGTCTCACTTTGATGACTGGGCTCTGGGATCCAGCACTTTGGGGCACAAGTTAAAAGTTGCACGAAAAGTTTTCTGGCAGAGTTTTCTACAGGTCCAGGGAAGAGGATCCTGTAAGTAGGAACCCAGAACCCTGAAGGTTGGCATAACATTACCCGCCGTGATGGGTGAAGGTTGGATCTGTCTGTTCTCAGCAGTTTCCTGCGGCAGGGATAAGGTAAGTGAAGACAATCCTAGGTATTTACCTTAAGGATTATGTTCCACGAGTAGTTTTTCATGTCTTACCTGGTTTCCACAAGAAAAAAGACCTCTCCTGCGCTCAGGTGTCCATGAACTGGATATGTGGTGCAGCCACCTATAGAAGTAATGCCTAGCGTCTTGCAGCCCTCATTTGAACAATGGGTATTCAAGCTATAAAAAACAGAAAAGAAAGAGGGCTGATAGCCATTTGCGCTGGTCATATCCTCTCGGCAACAGGTCCTGGGGTGTCGATCCACAGAAACAGCGCTTTTGCGCCCTTTTGAAAGCTATTTATACTAGCTCGTTTGTGAGTATAATTTTTACTGTTTTTATGCTGCATTAAAGTTTACCAGTGGTAATGCACTAGGTTGGTGCGCCCTCTTTCTTTTCTGTTTTTTACCTGGTTTCCGCCACTAGAAGGAGTAAGAGACATACCTGGTGTTTACTTACATGCCTTCCAGGATACACGCTCAGTGAAGCTGGTCTGTGAAGCCGCTCACCTCCGCTGCAGGCTCTGCCACATAAACTGAAAGGGGGGATCCCACGTAGCCTTGGGGTCCCACGTAGTCCTCCGGAGGTCACCTTTCTCCCCCCTCGCCCCTGGCCCCCGCCATGATGGTCCTACGCGCGTGTAGGGGGCGTGCTTTTACAGCTAATTCAGCGGTGGGAGTGGTTGCAGGCGCCGTGCACATGCGCATCAGTGCACAGGCGCGAGGCAGCAATGTTTAAAGCCCAGGACCCCGGAGCCCCTGTAAAGTGGTGGAACACAGAGCTATGGGCAGTAAGCATCTGAGTGGATTCGGATCCAGGCATACCTAAGAGACCTACTCGGCATCAGGTTGTGCAGACTAAGCTAATGATTATATTGTAAGACTTTGGCATTGCAAAGAGAGGGGAGACGCCACTCACACTGACACGATCATAAATAAATGGTTCATTCATGAAGACAGGGACCGCTTGGTGTTACCCACTGACATTGGAGCTTCATTGAAGGCTCCGGCTAGCTCCTGGCCCGATCTTCTGCTGAACATATACCATTCACACTCAGCCACTGGATTTTGGATTGCTGCTTCTCTGGTATTAATCAGACTGGGCAATCCGTTATTTCAAGCTATGAGTAATCATAGGCTGGCGTTTATCTGCACCCCCATCCTGACAGTTGCCTCATCTGTTCTTAATGGGGATTCACTCAGATTGAGTAAAACTATTCATGACCGTATTTATCTCTACTCTCTACCCCTGACAAAGGTGTTACACATGTTGGGTACCAGGGATTACCATCCACTGGAGAGTATTACAGTCACTTCATATTTACTTCATATGTACTGTTGTATTTTGATGTTTGTTATGTTAGTCACATGTGTACAGTCTTAGACGGTAGACGTCTTTTAATTTAACTTTGATCATTTGTGTGATCAGAAGCAATATCTTTTTTTATGTAATAAAGATTTTTTTTCTACGCACCTCAGTGTCTATGGCCTTTAAAGTCCCACTTAGGGGGAGTATTCCTTTGGTTATATCATAAGACTAAGGCACAACAGTGATTGCATCTATACTAGTACCTCTGCTTTTGCAGCTTAGGACTATGTTTCCTCGTAAGAGGGCTTCAGGGGCAGGTAGAAGAGGCACTAAGAAGTCACCGCCTAGATCTAGGGGTTCTGGACATGCCTGCAGGATACATCCCCCCCTGAAAGACTGGAGGCAGCCTCACAGGATAAGTCATTGCCCCGTCAGGCTTTTCAGCCTCTCTCAATGTTGCAGCCCCTGTGTATGTCACTGAAGACACTATGGAAACTGCATTGGATGGTTTAGAAGGGAGGATTGCTACTTTAATCACAACTTCCTTAAAGAGTAGCAGAAAACGGGATAGATCCCCTGCCTCTGCTCTAGGTTCCTTATTGAATGAGCAATCTAATAATGATGAAGTAACCCTATCCGGGGATGGGGATCAGGAGCAGTCGGACGATTCAAGGGATGAGGAGAAGCTCTCTTCTTCCTCTCAGGCCCTCAAGGTGCAGGTGCAATATTATACTGAGTTTGTGCGTGCCACATACAAATTGCCCTCTGCTGAGGCTGCCATATCCTCTGTTTCCTCCTCTGGATCACAGAAATCCCCACAGGCTGCGTATACCTTCCCAATTCATCCCTTGCTGGATAAATTGTTGTATGAGGACTGGGTTCACCCAGATAAGCTATTTTCTCCTTCTAAGAAGTTTTCCGTTCTTTATCCGGTAGAGGAAAAATTCACAAAGAAATGGGGAGTGCCAGCAATTGATGCGGCTGTTTCCTGTGTGAATAAAATCTTGACCTGCCCTGTGGACAATGCTCAGGGGTTCAAAGATCCAACTGGCAAAAAACTGGAATCTTTATTTAAAGCCTCCTTTTCTATGGCTGGCGCTGTAGTCCAACCTGCAGTCACAGCAGTTGGCATGTGCCAATTCCTAAATGAACAAATGAAGCAGGTGGTTAACCTCCTCCCCACTGAACAGGTCAAGGTTTATGCAGACCTTCCTAAGGCCTTATGTTTTGCGGTTGATGCCATTATGGATTCTGTTCAGCAAGCATCCCACCTTACTCTCCTGCTGGTACACATGCGCAGGTCCCTTTGGCTTAAGCATTGGGCAGCTGAGGCTTCATGCAAAAGATTTTTGACTGGGTTCCCGTTTCATGGGGAACGCTTGTTTGGGGATGATTTGGAGAAATATATCCAGAGGATTACCAAGGGCAAGCCCACTTTGTTGCCGTTTAAGAAGAAGAGTAAACGTCCCTCATTTAGACGTTCTCTTTCCCCAGCCCCTGGAGCCTCAACCTCCAGGCAGTGGCGACGGCCTCTCCAGTCCAATACTAGGGGAAAGGTCCAAGGCCAGGCGCAAGGGCAGAAAAAGTCTTGGGGTCCAAGATCTGTTAAGCAGAACCCCAAAGCCTCCTTATAAAGAGGCGCCCCAGCTCGGCCGAGTAGGGGGAAGGCTGCTGCGTTTTGCAGACGTCTGGCGGGAAGAGGTTCAGGACAAATGGGTAACCTGCATGATGTCTCTGGGCTACAAGCTGGATTTTCCGGAGCTTCCGCCATCCCGCTTTCTAAGGTCAAGAGTCTCCAAAGATCCAGAAAAAAGGAGGCCCTTGCTTCTGGCCTTAGAACGCCTGTTATCCCAAGGGGTAATTATAGAAGTAGCCCCAGAAGAGCAAGGCTCGGGGTTGTACTCACACCTCTTTACGGTTCCAAAACCAAACAGGGATGTCAGACCTATTCTAGATCTAAAAGACCTGAATCAGTTCCTAAACATTCATTCTTTCCGCATGGAGTCAATCTACTCAGTCGTTTCCACCCTTCAGGGAGGAGAATTTTTGGCATCGATAGACATCAAAGATGCATATTTACATGTGCCAATTTTCCCCGCTCACCAAAGGTTTTTAAGGTTTGTGGTGGAGCAGCGCCACTTCCAGTTTGTGGCCCTACCTTTTGGTCTTGCTACCACACCTCGGGTGTTTACGAAGGTTCCAGCCCCGCCCCTGGCAAAGCTAAGGGCTTTAGGCATAGCAGTAACAGCTTATCTGGACGATTTGCTACTCGTAGAATAGTCCATAGCACACTTAGACTGCAATGTGCTCAGCACAGTGAAGTATTTAGAGTACCTAGGCTGGGTCCTCAATCTAGAAAAATCCTCCTTACAGCCCCTAAATAGGCTGGAATATTTGGGCATGGTCACAGACACAGTCCAAAGCAGAGTATTCTTACCCAAGTCAAAAGCCAAAGCCATAAAGGATTTTGTCCGAGTAGTCAAAACAAGGAAAAATCATTCCATTCGACTATGTATGAGGTTATTAGGGAAAATGTTAGCCTCATTCGAGGCTGTTCCTAACGCCCAGTTTCACTCAAGACCTTCACAGAGTAGCATCCTATCTGCCTGGAACAAGAGAGTTCAAGCCTTGGATCTTCCAATGTGCCTGTTGCCATGGGTACGCCAGAGCCTCAATTGGTGGTTACTAACCGAGAATCTACTAAAAGGAAAATCCTTTGTTCCAGTTACTTGGAAGGTCATAACCACAGATGCCAGCCTTGTAGGCTGGGAAGCGGTTCTGGAAGGGAAGATGGTCCAGAGCCGAAGGGCTCTTGCTCATCAACATTCTGGAGATTCGGGCAATTCGTCTGGCCCTCGGGGCCTGGACTTACAGGTTGCAAGGCTGTCCTGTCCGCATACAGTCAGACAACGCTACAGCAGTGGCCTATATCAATCACCAAGGGGGCACTAGGACTCTGGATGCTCAGAAAGAGGTGAATCACATTTTTGCTTGGGCAGAAAGGCATGTCCCCTGCCTGTCTGCGGTCTTCATTCCAGGGGTAGAAAATTGGCAGGCGGATTTCCTGAGCCTCCAGCAGCTGTGTCCAGGAGAATGGTCTCTACACCCCAACATATTTCGGGCCATATGTCGGAAAGGGGGTACCCCGGATGTAGACCTGTTGGCTTCCAGATTCAACAAGAAACTGGACAACTTTGTGTCAAGAACAAGGGATCCGCTGGCACAAGGGTCAGATGCCTTAGCAATTCCATGGGATCAGTACTTTCTTATCTATGCGTTCCCTCCAGTTCCGCTTCTCCCGCGATTCCTTCAGAGGGTCAAAAGGGAAGGGAAGCCAGTAATTCTGGTGGCCCTGGCTTGGCCCAGGTGACCTTGGTATGCAGAGATCGAAAAGATGGCAGAGGGAAGACCTTGGGTTCTTCCGCTATGCCCAGATCTACTCTCATAAGGCCCAATATTCCATCCTGCCTGCAGAAGTCTGAATTTGACGGTTTGGCTGTTGAGACCCACATCCTGAAGAGCAGTGGGCTCTCGGGTCCAGTCCTATCCACTCTGGTTAATGCTAGGAAGCTGGCCTCCAGGCTCATCTATTACAGAATCTGGAAAGCATATGTTTCCTGGTGTGAATCCAGGGGGTGGCATCATAGAAGGTATGCCACTAGCAGGATTCTTGCCTTTCTTCAATTAGGCGTAGAAATGAGGCTGGCCTTGAGCACTATCAAGGGCCAGATCTTGGCCTCGTCGGTATTTTTCAAAGACCGCTTGCCTCTCATTCCCTGATCCGAGCCTTTGTTCAAGGGGCACTGCGCTTGAATCGGCTGGTTAAGCCTCCCGTGTGCCATGGGATTTAAATTTGGTTTTGTCTGTTTTACAGAAACAACCTTTTGAACCATTGCACAATGCTCCTTTGGTTCTTTTGACAAAGAAATTGTTTTTTCTTGTAGCCATATCCTCAGCTAGGAGGGTATCGGAATTAGCAGCTCTTTCGTGTAAGGAGCCATATTTGATTTTTCACGAAGACAGGGTGGTGTTGCGTCCTCACCCGACCTTTTTGCCTAAAGTGGTTTCAGGATTCCATCTGAATCAAGATGTAGTCCTACTGTCCTTTTTTCCAGATCCCAGTCCGCGGAGGAGAAGTTGTTACACTCTTTAGATGTTACACTCTTTAGATGTAAGAGCAGTCAAAATCTATCTGCAGGCAACGGCTCAGATATGAAAGACTGATTGTCTATTCAGTGCTGGGACAAGGCCATTTGGTGCCCAGGGCAAAGATGGCAAACTGCGCCCCCCCCCGGTTTTAATAAAGAATCAATGTCGTTTCAAAACAAGAATATACTTAAAACAATAGAAGTATTGCAGAGTATTGCACAGTGCACAGTATTGTGGAGTATTGCACAGTGTTGCGGGGTATTGCAGAGTATTTCAGGGTATTGCAGAGTATTGCACAGTGTTGGGGGGTATTGCAGAGCATTGCACAGTATTGTGGGGTATTGCAGAGTATTGCACAGTATTGTGGGGTATTGCAGAGTATTGAACAGTATTGTGGAGTATTGCAGAGTATTGAACAGTATTGTGGAGTATTGCACAGTATTTCGGGGTATTGCAGAGTATTTCAGGGTATTGCAGAGTATTGCACAGTATTGTGGGGTATTGCAGAGTATTGCACAGTATTGTGGGGTATTGCAGAGTATTTCAGGGTATTGCAGAGTATTGCACAGTATTGTGGGGTATTGCAGAGTATTTCAGGGTATTGCACAGTATTGCAGAGTATTGCACAGTATTGTGGGGTATTGCACAGTATTGTGGGGTATTGCACAGTATTGTGGGGTATTGCAGAGTATTTCAGGGTATTGCAGGGTATTGCACAGTGTTGCGGGGTATTGCAGAGTATTGTGGGGTATTGCAGAGTATTTCAGGGTATTGCACAGTGTTGCGGGGTATTGCAGAGTATTGCACAGTATTGTGGGGTATTGCAGAGTATTGCACAGTATTGTGGGGTATTGCAGAGTATTTCAGGGTATTGCAGGGTATTGCACAGTGTTGCGGGGTATTGCACAGTATTGTGGGGTATTGCAGAGTATCTCAGGGTATTGCACAGTGTTGTGGGGTATTGCAGAGTATTGCACAGTATTGTGGGGTATTGCATAGTATTTCAGGATATTGCACAGTGTTGCGGGGTATTGCAGAGTATTGCACAGTATTGTGGGGTATTGCAGAGTGTTGCACAGTATTGTGGGGTATTGCAGAGTGTTGCACAGTATTGTGGGGTATTGCAGAGTATTGCACAGTATTGTGGGGTATTGCAGAGTATTTCAGGGTATTGCACAGTGTTGCGGGGTATTGCAGAGTATTGCACAGTATTGTGGGGTATTGCAGAGTGTTGCACAGTATTGTGGGGTATTGCAGAGTATTGCACAGTATTGTGGGGTATTGCAGAGTATTGCACAGTATTGTGGGG
Organism: Lithobates septentrionalis; assembly: GCA_037952835.1. Lineage (NCBI taxonomy): Eukaryota > Metazoa > Chordata > Amphibia > Anura > Ranidae > Lithobates > Lithobates septentrionalis. The sequence continues at coordinate 1,925,741 of JBBDGP010000600.1, forward strand.
TATTGCAGAGTATTGCACAGTGTTGTGGGGTATTGCAGAGTATTGCACAGTGTTGCGGGGTATTGCAGAGTATTGCACAGTGTTGCGGGGTATTGCAGAGTATTGCACAGTGTTGCGGGGTATTGCAGAGTATTGCACAGTATTGTGGGGTATTGCAGAGTATTTCAGGGTATTGCAGGGTATTGTGGAGTATTGCAGAGTATTGCACAGTATTGTGGGGTATTGCAGAGTATTTCAGGGTGTTGCGGGGTATTGCACAGTGTTGCGGGGTATTGCAGAGTATTTCAGGGTATTGCAGGGTATTGCACAGTGTTGCGGGGTATTGCAGAGTATTGCACAGTATTGTGGGGTATTGCAGAGTATTTCAGGGTATTGCACAGTGTTGCGGGGTATTGCAGAGTATTGCACGTTATTTGGGGTATTGCAGAGTATTGCACAGTGTTGCGGGTTATTGCAGAGTATTGCACAGTGTTGCGGGTTATTGCAGAGTATTGCACAGTGTTGCGGGTTATTGGAGAGTATTGCACAGTGTTGCGGGGTATTGCAGAGTATTGCACAGTGTTGCGGGGTATTGCAGAGTATTGCACAGTGTTGCGGGGTATTGCAGAGTATTGCACAGTATTGCGGGGTATTGCAGAGTATTGCACAGTGTTGTGGGGTATTGCAGAGTATTGCACAGTATTGCGGGGTATTGCAGAGTATTGCACAGTGTTGCGGGGTATTGCAGAGTATTGCACAGTATTGCGGGGTATTGCAGAGTATTGCACAGTATTGTGGGGTATTCAGCAGTGGTGGTCACTGGTCATTAACCTCGCCTCAGCCTCCTCCCCCCAATTCAGCCATTTATTAATCTGTTTTTTAGTGTTTACTTACACAAGTTCAGACTCAGAAGTTATGAGTCTGAACTTGTGTAAGTAAACACTAAAAAACAGATTAATAAATGTCTGGATTGGGGGGGAGGGGAGGAGGCTGAGGCGAGGTTAATGACCAGTGACCACCACTGCTGAATATCTGAGTCAGAACACTGGCACTGCGCTCTTCTACCTTCCAGATTGAATCCAGCCAGCCAGGCAGCAGCTCCTCAGCTCGGCTCAGCTTGAGATAAGAGACGCTGACACGACACGGCACGGCACGGCACAGCACAGCACAGCACAGCACAGCTCCCGCCTCCCTGCGATCCTCTCTGCGTCCTCCCACCTCGCCTCCGGCCGTGAGTGACATCACGGCGCTGGCAGAGACAACGGGACTCCTCCGTAGGGGAGTACCAGTGTAGTTGTGTGCTGAGGGAAGGGAAGGGAGAATCATGCAGGAGCGCACAGCTGCGCCCCCCCCCCCCATACCAAATGGTACCGCCCAGGGCACGTGCCCTCTCCGCCCCTGCCTTGTACCGGCCCTGTGTCTATTTATACCCAAAAGGCCCCAAGAAGGGCCAGGCAGCGTCGAAATCCACTATCTCTAGATAGATTTGACAGGTTATTATTCAGGCTTATGGTTTGAAGAAGAAAATTCCTCCTTTTCAGGTTAAAGCGCACTCGACTAGAGCAGTTAGTGCTTCTTGGGCAGTGCATCACCAGGCCTCCATGGCTCAGATCTGCAAGGCTGCAACTTGGTCTTTGGTCCATACATTCACTAGATTCTATCAGGTGGATGATGGAAGAGGGCATGAGGATGCTGCCTTCGGGCGCAGTGTGTAGCAGGCAGCAGTATAGGTCCTCACGTCCGATGGCGGTCTGTGTTTCTAATCTGTGTCTCCCTCCCCTCAAATTTGGGCATTGCTCTGGGACATCCTACTTAGTAATCATCAAAGGCTCTGTGTCCCGTGATGTATGAACAAGAAAATAGGATTTTTAAAACAGCTTACCTGTAAAATTATTTTCTTGGGAGTACATCACGGGACACAGAGCTCCCACCCCTCTTTGGGATTATATGTTGGGATACTTATTGCTTTGCTACAAAACTGAGGTACTCTCCATATGGGAGGGGTTATATAGGGGAGGAACTCGCCTTGTAATTAGGGTTGGCAATGTCCAATCACCTGATGGTGACTATTTAACCACTTAGTAAATATCAAAGGCTCTGTGTCTCGTGATGTAGTCCCAAGAAAAGGATTTTACAGGTAAGCTGTTTTAAAAATCCTATTATTTTTTACTTTTTTGATAATAATTATCCCCCCCAAAAAAATAAAAAAAACAAATTTCTTCCTCAGTTTAGGTCGATATGTATTCTTCTACATATTTTTGGTAAAAATAAAAAAAAAATCGCAATAAGTGTATATTAATTGGTTTGCACAAAAGTTATAGCATCTACTAAATAGGGGATAGATTTCTGGCATTTTTATTGTATATTTTTTTTTATTAGTAATCTGCATTTTTTATTGGGACCATGACATTGCGGCGGACACATCGGACACTTTTGACACTATTTTGGGACCATTGACACTTATACAGCGATCAGAGCTAAAAATAGCCACTGATTACTGTATAAATGTCACTGGCAGGGAAGGGGTTAAACACTAGGGGGCGATCAAGGGGTTAAGTGTGTTCCCTCAGCATGTTATAACTGTAGGGGGGTGGACTACCACTGACATGACAGAGATCACTGTTCCCAAAGTGTCAGGGCTGGCTCAGCTCTTCCTTCTCTGAGCTGGCCGCTCAGCTGTCGGCTAATTGCCAGCTCTCATCTCTCTCTACAGTTAACCAGCTGTTGTGGATCTGCTCGTCAGTCCCGCCTACTTAAAGATTTCCAGCTCACTTCAGTCCTGCCTTCACCTTTGGTCACATCACTAGAAACCATCTCCTGCGTTCCTATTTAAAGACTGGCTTTGCTGACATCCCTTCTGGCTCCTTATCCTGCTTGCTGTTCCTCTACTTGGATCCCTGACTTCTGGCCTGGCTGATTACCCGATCTGGTTACTGAACCCTGGCTTGGCTGACTACCCAATCTGGTTACTGGACTCTGGCTATACTTTGACTACGCTTACTCTATTTACCTTTTTATTTTTATTAATAAACAAGTGTGATTTTACTGTACTTCTGTCTCAATCTGGTTCATGGTTTCTGACACAAAGACAGGGAACAGAAGATCTCTGTCATGTTACTAGGCAGAAAAGGGAAACTACATAGGCAGTTCCCTGTTTTGCCTCTTCTCACCACGATCGAGGGCCGCTGGCAGACATCGAGTCCACGGGACCCACAGGCACACTCCCGCTATCCTGCTTTTGCAGACTGACGTACAGGAACGTCAGTTTGCGCAGGAGTGCCATTCTGCCAACGTATATCGGCTAGGGTTGCCACCTTTTCTTCACACTAAACCTGAACACTTTAACAGCACACAGCAAATTTTCGCTCTCCTTAGAGACCACCCATTAGAACAGAGTCCCTTTATATCAGTGCATCTATTAGATTAAAGACCCCCATTGGATAAGAGTCCCTTTATATCAGTGCCCCCCCCCCTAAAGACCCCCTCATTAGATCAGGAATCCCTCCTTTACATCAAAGTCCCCTTTAGATTAGGAGTCGACTCATCACATCAGGAGTCCCCCTTCATCAGGTTTCCCCATTTACATCAGGATCCACATTTACATCAGTATCCCCCCCCCCCCCTTACAACTGGAGTCCCCCTTCACATTAGGATTCCCCTAAACATCAGAAGTCACCATTTACATTAGGAGCTCTGTACTGAGCATCAATGGTCCCCTTATTAGATCAGAGTCCCCCTTTACATCAGGAGCCCCCCCCCCCCCGCCCTTTACATCAGAGTCCTCCCTCACATCAGCAGGGGCCCTTTATATCAGTAACTCCTCTTATATCAAAGGCTCCTTTACATCAGGAGCCCTCCTTAAATCAAGAGTCTTTCTTTCAAATCTCCCTTTACATTAGTAGTCTTCTTTACATCAGTATCCCAGTGTGACAGTAGGGGGGCAGAGTGTGATGGGCGCAGTGTGACAGAAGGGGCGCAGAGTGACAGGAGGGGGCACAGTGTGACAGGAGGGGCAGAATGTGACAGGAGGGGGCAGAGTGTGACAGGGAGGGGCAGAGTCTGACAGGAGGGGGCAGAATGTGACAAGAGGGGGCAGAGTGTGACAGGAAGGGACGCAGTGTGACAGGAGGGGGCAGAATCTGACAGGAGGGGGCACAGTATGACAGGAGGGGGCACAGTGTGACAGGAGGGGGCAGAGTGTGACAGGAGGTGGCAGAGTGTGATAGGATGGGGCAGTGTGACAGGAGGGGGCAGAGTGTGACAGGAGGGGGCAGAATGTGACAGGATGGGACGCAGTGTAACTGGAGGGGGCGCAGTGTGACAGGAGGGGGCAGAGTGTGACAGGGAGGGGGCAGAATGTGACAGGAGGGGGCAGAGTGTGACAGGAGGGGAGGCAGTGTGACAGGAGGGGCAGAGTGTGACAGGAGGGGGCAGACTGTGACAGGAGGGGGCGCAGTGTGACAGGAGGGGGCAGAATGTGACAGGATGGGACGCAGTGTAACTGGAGGGGGCGCAGTGTGACAGGAGGGGCAGAGTGTGACAGGAGGGGTAGAGTGTGACAGGAGGGGGCTCAGTGTGACAGGAGGGGGCTCAGTGTGACAGGAGGGGGCGCAGTGTGACAGGAGGGGCAGAATGTGACAGGAGGGGGCAGAGTGTAACAGGGAGGGGCAGAGTGTGACAGGAGGGGGCAGAATGTGACAGGAGGGGATGCAGTGTGACAGGAGGGGGCAGAATATGACAGGAGGGGGCGCAGTGTGACAGGAGGGGGCAGAGTGTGACAGGAGGTGGCAGAGTGTGATAGGATGGGGCAGTGTGACAGGAGGGGCAGAGTGTGACAGTAGGGGGCAGGGTGTGACAGGAGGGGGCAGGGTGTGACAGGAGGGAGCGCAGTGTGACAGGAGGGGGTGCAATGTGACAGGAGGGGCAGAATGTGACAGGAGGGGGCAGAGTGTGACAGGGAGGGGCAGAGTGTGACAGCAGGGGGCAGAGTGTGGCAGGAGGGGACGCAGTGTGACAGAAGGGGCAGAGTGTGACAGGAGGGGGCAGACTGTGACAGGAGGGTATGCAGTGTGACAGGAGGGGGCAGAATGTGACAGGATGGGACGCAGTGTGACAGGAGGGGGCGCAGTATGACAGGAGGGGGCGCAGTGTGACAGGAGGGGCAGAGTGTGACAGGAGGGGGCAGAGTGTGACAGGAAGGGGCACAGTGTGATAGGAGGGGACAGAATGTGACGAGGGGGCAGAATGTGACAGGAGGGGGCGTAGTGTGACAGGAGGGGGCAGAGTGTGACAGGAGGGGGCGCAGTGTAACAGGAGGGGGCAGAGTGTGACAAGAGGGGGCAGTGTGTGACAGGAAGGGGCAGAGTGTGACAGGAGTGGATGCAGTGTGACAGGAGGGGGCAGAGTAGGATGCACTATAGTTTACAATGACTGTGTAGAAGAGTCAGTGTATATAGTTCTGGCTACCGGGCGGGAGCTGTCGGAGTTGGGAGGCATAGGGGGCTGGAGTTGGGAGGCGGAGCTGCTTTGCACAAAGGTGCAGAAGATGCCAGGAGCAGTCTAGCAGACAGAAACAGCATGGCTGAAGGCAAGACGCGGGAACCAAGGTCAGGGGTGGAGATGGGAAGCAGAGCTGCTCTGTGCGGAGAGGTGCAGTGTGGAGAGAATATGCTGCCAAGCAAGTATCGCATAGGGTGAAGCGCTTACACAGTATAGAAAAGCGTCACCCATACAAACCCCCAATTCTAACCCACCCGTCATCATCCAGCAGAATTACACTTTCCCCACTTCCCCTCCCAACTGATAGCAGTGTGTCCGGGTGTCAGGCACACTGAAAACCGGACATATGTGTCAAAACCCAGACTGTCTGGGTGAAAACCGGACAGGTGGCAACCCTAATATCGGCGTGAGCCAGTTGGCAAGTGGTTAACAGAACATTGTTCATGGGTTGGACTTAAGCTGGCCATACATGGGTCATATGGTTTTTATTTCAACCAGTGAGTTCACTGAAAAAACTGACTCGATTCCCCCATCCACAGACTCGATGTGGATGTGAGAGTCATCTGTGTCATTGCATTCTGACAGCAGGGAGCCTTCCCCTACATCAATATAGTCTATAGCCTGTAGCTGCGATCAAGCGAGAATATGCCAACAGGGTGGTTGAACAGAAGTCGATAAGTAGGTAACAGGTGATTATGATGAAATGAGACAATATTTCACTGCTGATCACCTGAGCTCATCTATATAAAGATCCGATTTTATTAATAGCATTAAAGTTCGACTCCAGACAAAATATTTTTTCCATTTTGCATAGAGAGACAAAGGCATAAGACCTCTGTCAACTTTTTTTAATGCTGTCTGTGTCCCTGTTTGGGAGTTTTTAATGAGATTTTCACTCAAAACAGGAAGTGAGGAAAATTGCTCCTATTCCTATATATTTGATAGAAGTCAAAACAAGAAGTGAATAGAAATTCCCATCCTACAGTAACAAAGACAATTATCAACACATTTCCTAGCAAAGCAGGGAAGGATTAAAATGTCTGTGCAGATTTTTTTGCTGTCTGTGTTCCTATTGGATAGATAACAGGTGTCAGTGGGAACAGAAACTAAAGGGAAATCTCCTTAACAGGGATACAAAGATCATTTAAAACTTAACAGAATTTCTAGCCCTTACTCACTCGTTTTACCTAGATCTAAAAAAAAGTTTGAGCTAAGCTGGGCTTTAAAGCAGAAACAAATTCAAAAATAGTTAAAGTAGAACTACACTGCATTTAAGCACCACAAACCAAAAACGCTGATTATGTCAGATTTTTGATGCTCAGAGAAGTACATTGTTTTGCATGGAAATTTGGCATTTTATATTATAGGCCTGTAATTCTTAGGAATAACACACTTAAATCTGTCCAAACAAGAGTCTAGTAGACAGCCCGGGTATGATAATGTTTGAACCTAGACATGTGCGATTTCTGTAAATTCGTAGATTCGGGAGGATCCGAAATACGAATTGCTATGCTTGTGAATTTTGTACGAAATAAGAAATTTCGTTTCCGAATTTCGGATCCAAATTCCGTTACAACAGAAATGTGACTCGTGTTTTGTTGACCAATCAGAGGTTTTCTTCAGCTGCTGAGTGAGGGTTGGGAAAATGACTTTTTTTAATATGGGAGTGGGAGACTGGTACTGGTAGTCGATGGGAGATTAAGAATCGGACAAAATAAGAATGTTCGTTAATTACGACTATTCGTTATGATGAAGTTAAAAAGCCAGGAAGTCTGCACAGCACAGGGATGGTGGGAGCCCCTCATAATGATAAATTCATCATAACGAACGTTCGTAAGTGTTACGAAAAGTTAACGAACCTAACAAAAATCCGTATTTCGTACGAATCCAAATTGAATTTCGAACACAAATTACGAAATACGAATTAACGGCTAATACGAAATGGAACGGAATGAAACGAAACAAATTGACGGTGCACATGTTTATTTGAAACACGAAATCACAAATTTTAATATAATAAATAACTATTAATAATTATAACAAATAATAATATAATAATAATAAAAATGATTCAATAAAGTAATCAAATCAAAAACGCTGAAATTTGCTCAGTTGCAGAATTGTCGCTGTCATTACTTTCAGTGTTTTGTGACGAATTTCCCCGCAAATCACTATCGCTCAATTCTGCAAGTGATTCTAATTTATTATTGCTGTTTTCTAGCTGGTCTAAAACTGCTTTTGATGTAAAGGGACACTTTTTGGTTGCTATGGACAATCTCCAGCTTCCAGGCAGAAAGAACAGTATATATAATATAAAACTGCATGCAGGGCACTGGACAAACCACTAGGGATAAAACTTTAAGATTATAGTGTACTGTATGTGTAATGTGTTTTTAACTTTTTGAATTTGGCGCCGTTGCAGCGCTCGCAGGGAACAGAGCCCGGCACTGTGATAGATCCGGCAGAGGACACAGCTGCCGCACACAGCGAGGAGACGTCACAGGATCCCGGGGACAAGGTAAGTAACTTTGACTGGATCCTGCGATGCGATCCCAAGTGTGGCTCGGGGGTTACCGCTTTTTGTACTGAAAATTCACCCCGAGCCATACTCGGGAATACCACTAAGGAGGTTAATGAACTTTTATTATTCAAAGCAAACCCACCCATCCATGTCTCTGTGCGTTATTTTGGTGAGAAATCACTTTGAAAACACCCCCTAGCATAGGGCAGATGGTTCATGTAGCATTTACTTGCTAAGTGTTAGCTCAGGCATGCAGGCCAGAGGGTGTGCTTAGCTGGGAAAACCCCTTCTTCCCTTCTGAAGATTTCTGGGATGTATGACATCATTTGTCTAGGCCTGGAAACCAAGAAGTAACTGAAGAAATGTAAAAACAAAAGTTTAGAAAAAGGGATATATTTTCCTATTTACTAATGCTAGCAGCATGAGGATTAAAAATAGTCAATGTTGATTGAGAGAGTGAAGTTCCACTTAAAATTCAACCCCTGCCGTGAATGATAACAGTTGCTTGTGCTCTCAACAGGACAATCAAGCCGTCAAATGCCTTCATAATTGGTCACATGTGCAGCACCATGGCAAATGCAGATCAAACAAGGGCTAAGATGGCAGCTTCCTTGGCTATAAAGGGTAGGAGGGTTTAGTACTGCTTTAAGAAGCATTTTAGAATGGAAAGCCGCTATTGCAAGTAACTATACAGTAAGTTATATCAGTAGTGCTGGGGATGCCAGATGGGTATGTGGCTGGAGTGAATCGATTGATCAATGTTGAGCTGTAGCAGGGAATAGACACTATATGGAGAGCTGTACTTGCAGACACATACTTTACATCTGTGACAGATGTAGGCTTCTGATGGAAAAGTGCATGCACATACACTGAGTAGCAATGAAGAGTGGCATAGGTTTACGGTGTGGGGCACACCATTTCTTTAACCAGGGGGCCTTTCTTTATGACCACCACTGATAAAATAATGTTTTTACATGTCACAATCCATGTCGGTAAAAGACACATTTAATGCATATCTCTATTGTGTATTATATGAACTTCCCCACGGAATTGCCACTATTCATTGGTGATGCATAAATAATTTTCCCACGCCAGTCTACAGCATTCCATTTGAGAATGTTTGCAATATTGTGCTGCTCACTTTAATGGCTTGAGAACTGCCTCTGAGTCTGCACCCATAACTAAGACAATGCAAAGCTGGAAAGAATACACATAATGACCTCTTGTGGGATGTCATTATGAATATTTGATGTGCCTAATGTAATCATATACAATCAATAAATGCAGGAATATCACTGGCTTTCTCCTTGCCCTTTCCTTTCACTCTCTCCCTATCTCTCTCTTTCATTAATGCATTCTCTGTTGTACATTATTTATTAACTTCCTTTTTTATTAAAAAAAAAAAAAAAATACTGGCAAACAGAACACTGGTTACGTAGAGTTTGACATTTTCTGTGGAGTTACATGATTATGACAATCACTAAGGCTGGAATAAAGTGTATGTATACCCAAAACTTTTCTATTTGTTTAGTTTTAGATAAAATGGTGAAGGGTTAGAATCTCTGTCACGTTTTACTGCTATTTTGGGCTCTTTTAAAGAGATTTGTCCTCACTTTTTGTTCTGGGGACAACCCTTTACCAGACAGGTAAAGGTAGACAAGAAAAGACAGCTAAAGTTCTTTACCTGCTTGGGTGAAGAACTTTGCACTGAGATACAGGTTTTAGGCATCCTCTGCAACAAAAAAAATTCTGGTGAGATACTTCCTAAGAGTTAATCACTTCCAAAGGGATGCAGACTATGCAACTTTACTCTTCAGAACACTGAAAGTGCATTAGCTGATTAAAATAAATTAGTCACTCCCATTCAGAATCACTATGCACAGTATATTGTCTAACAAAGAGCTTTTCCTTCAGAGTAGAAACAGATAGGAATCTGCAACAAAGTTTGTTAAAAGCCTTGCAATGTACATTGATCGCTCAGAGGTTAATGTTGTTTTTCTTTGGGCCTCTACGATTAAGCCCAAAAAGGGCCAAACACATCTGAGGAGGTCTCTACAGGTGGAGAACAGCAGCTGGAGCTATCTTTTACCCATCTCATTTATATTTATGCAACAGGGAGTTGATGTCTATATCTAGATGGCCACCATTTTGTTGAAGTCTACTAGAGCCTATCAAGCTGATCCTGTCTGTTTTGCACCAGTCTATTCACATGCTAATCTGACTGACGCGGTTTTGGGTAAAATTTTAGCGGTACCATTTTTATTGTTTTTGGCTATATATGGTTGATTTGTGCGATGCAGAAGATGCAATGTGTAGTATAAAATCAGTCCAAAAAGTGAAAAGTCTCACTTAGGTGGTAGTGCTAAACTCAGGGGAAATATGTCTTGGGTATGGATGAGCCGAACCGGGTTCGATTCGCACCAGAACCTGCGAATGGACTGAAAATTTGCGCAAACTTTAGAACCCCATTGAAGTCTATGGGACTCGAACATTCAAAATCAAAAGTGCTAAATTTAAAGGCTAATTTGCATGGTATTGTCCTAAAAAGGGTTTGGGGACCAGGTCCTGCCACAGGGGACATGTATCAATGCAAAAAAAGTTTTAAAAGTTTTTTTTTTCAAGAGCAGTGATTTTAATGATCCTTAAAGTGAAAAAAAGTGAAATATTCCTTTAAATATCGTACCTGGGGAGTGTCTATGGTATGCCTGTAAAGTGGCGCATGTTTCCCGTTCTTAGAACAGTCCCTGCACAAAATGACATTTTTAAAGGAATGAAAATCATTTAAAACTGCATGTGGCTTTAATGTATTGGTGGGTCCCGGCAATATGGATGAAAATCAGTGAGACAAACGGCATGCCCCCCCCCCCCCCCCCCCCCAGTCCATTAGCAGGCCCTTTGGGTCTTGTATGGATATTAAGGGGAAACCCACACCCAAGTTAAAAAAAGGAAAGGCGTGGGGCCCCCAGGCACTATATACTCTGAACAGCAGTATACAGGCGGTGCAAACAAGACAGGGACTGTAGGTTTGTTGTTAAGTAGAATCTGTTTGTAATTTTGAACTGGTACATTTTTAAAGTGTAGCTCCAGCCAAAAAATCTATTTTTAAGCTTTTTGGAAAACATAGGGAAGGGTTATCACCCCTGTAACATTTGTTTTGCTGTCTGTGCACCTCTTCAGAAGATTTCACCTCACTTTCTGTCCCAATGACAAATGTTTTTTGACAATGTGGGTTTTTTTAGTGAAACAAGGATTGGTGATAAAGCATCAGTGGAGAGGAGACACGTTTTTCCCATATTAACTCTTACAGGAGAGAATTTCCCTACCTAGGGGTAGATTTCATATCACCTCCTGTTGTCTCCTTCCGTTTGCAAGTAGAAGTCGTTTGTAAGTTGGATGTTTGAAAGTAGGGGCCTGCCCTATATACTCTGCAGAAATTGGGGCCTTAGGTGTTGGTGTTGCCACAACACTGTAAGCCCTCACAGTTACTCTTGGTGGGCGCAGGAACGGGCTCTGCTGTGAAATATTAGATCAAGAATTGTAATTACATGCACCTGTTGAACAGGGGCAGAAAAATTGGGCCTTTGGGGGTGGTGGTGTTGCCACAACACTCTACTCTAAGTCCTCACAGTTACTCTTGGTGGGAGCTGGAACGGGCCCTGCTGTGAAATATTAGATCAAGAATTGTAATTACATGCACCTGTTGAACAGAGGCAGAAAAATTGGGCCTTTGGTGGTGGTGGTGGTGGTGCCACAACACTGTAAATCCTAACAGTTACTCTTGGTGGGCGCAGAAATGGGCCCTGCTGTGAAATATTGGATCAAGAATTGTAATTACATGTCCCTGTTGAACAGGGGCAGGAAAATTGGGCCTTAGGCACTGGTGCCACAACACTGCAACCCCTCACAGATACTCTAGTTGGAGCGCAGGAATGAGCCCTCCTGCAAAATATTGCATCAAACATTGTAATTATACTCCCCTGTTAAACAGGGGCTGAAAAATTGGGCCTTAGGCACTGGTGCCACAACACTGCAACTCCTCACAGATACTCTAGTTGGAGCGCAGGAACAAGCCCTGCTGCAAAGTATTGCATCAAAAATTGTAATTTAACGCCCCTGTTAAACAGGGTCTGAAAAATTGGGCCTTAGGCACTGGTGCTGGTGCCACAACACTGCAACCCCTCACAAATACTCTAGTTGAGCGCAGCAACGAACCCTCTTTGCAAAATATTGCATCACAAATTGTAATTACACGCCCCTGTTAAACAGGGGCTGAAAAATTGGGCCTTAGCAGGTTCTGGTGGCGGCACCCAGAACCAAAAATATTCTTACAAGCTATCAGCATGATCATTGAGGAGGAAGAGGATAGTCACTCAGCATAACAGGATAGTGACTCAGCATCATCATAGGCAGTCTTGAAGGGATCTGACATTTCAAAAAAAAATATCGGTTACATCAGCATCAGGTGCTTGGTAGCTGGTGGTGATCCAAGACTGATTCATTTTTATGAAGGTCAGTTAATCGACCGAGTCGGTGGACAGGCGCACCCTGTAATTGGTTAAAAAGCCTCCAGCAGCACTGAATGTGTGTTCCGAAAGAACGCTGGATGCAGGACAGGCCAGTAGCTCAATTGCATACTGTGCAAGCTCTGGCCAGTGATCCATCCTCAAGACCCAGTAACTCAGAGGATTTTCGGTGGGAAAGGTGTCCAAGTCAGATCTTGCCCCTAGGTATTGCTGCACCATGTAAAACAGATGCTGACGATGGTTGCTGGAACCGATCATACCTTGGGGCTGCAGACTAAAAAATTGTCTCAACGCATCGGTCAGACGCCCACCTTTTCCACCACTCCTTCTTTGACTGACCGAAGCCTCAGCAGCACGTTGTCCAGGAACAAGAGTTTGTAACCTCCCAGTCTCTGGAAACGCGCTGCACAGACCTTTCTGCAAGGCCTCCCGAAGATGTTTCATCCTCTGCTCCCTCTGCGACAGCAAGATAAGGTCTGCAACCTTACCCTTGTAATGTGGATCAAGGAGGGTTGCCAGCCAGTATTGATCCCTCTCCTTGATACCACGAATACGAGGATCCTTCCGCAGGCTTTGCAGGATCAGGGAGGCCATGCAGCGTAGGTTTGCTGAGGCATTCGGTCCGGAGTCCTCTGGGTCACTAAGGAGGACATGATCCGCAGCCACCCCCTCTCAGCCACGTACAAGTCCATGGGTTTCTTGGGACTGTAAATGATCCCTTCAAGACTGCTGCTGATGCTGAGTGCCAGGCTCCACCTCCATGCTGACACAATCCTCCTCTTCCTCCTCCTCCTCCTCGTCCTCTTCCTGTGTGATCGGCGGGCACGCAGGAACATTGTCTGGATAAAGGGGGCCTTGAGAGCTAAGGAAGTCCTCCTCTTCCTGCCTCTGTTCTGCCTCAAGTGCCCTGTCCATTATTCCACGCAGCGTGTGCTTCAACAGGTGGACAAGGGGGACAGTGTCACTGATGCATGCACTGTCACTGCTCACCATCCTTGTGGCCTCCTCAAATGGTGACAGGATAGTGCATGCATCCCTGATCATGGCCCACTGGCGTGGGGAAAAAAAACCAAGCTCCCCTGACCCAGTCCTGGTGCCATAGTCGCACAGGTACTCATTAATGGCCCTCTGCTGCGTGTGCAGCCACTGCAGCATGGCCAACGTTGAGTTCCACCTGGTGGGCATGTCACAGATTAGGCGGTTCTTCGGCAGGTTAACTTCCCTTTGGATGTCAGCCAGCCGAGCACTGGCATTATATGACCTGCGGAAATGCACACAGACTTTCCTGGCCTGCCTGACGACATCCTGTAAGCGTGGGTACCTGACCAAGAACCGCTGCACCACCAAGTTAAGGACGTGAGCCAAACAGGGCACATGGGTCAGTTGTCCCTGTCGGAGGGCGGAGAGGAGGTTGGTGCCATTGTCGCAAACCACTATACCTGCCTTAAGCTGGCGTGGCGTCAACCACCTCTGAACCTGCCCCTGCAGAGCTGACAGAATCTCTGCCCCAGTGTGGCTCCTGTCCCCCAAGCACACCAGCTCAAGCACTGCATGGCATCTTTTTGCCTGCGTGCTTGCGTAGCCCCTTGAACGCCTACGGAGCACCGCTGTTTCCGAAGACAAATCAGCACAGGAAGAGGCCATGGAGGAAGAAGAAGAGGGGGGGGTGAAGGAGAGAGGTGTGGCAGAATCACCACTAGTAGTATTTTGGAGGCGTGGTGGCGGAACAACCTCCAACACTACTGCACCCTGTCCTGCATCCTTCCCAGGCTGCCAGAAGAGTCACCCAGTGCACGGTGAAAGATAGGTAATGTCCCTGTCCATGCCTGCTGGACCATGAGTCAGAGGTAATATGCACCTTACCGCTGACCGCCCTGTCCAGCGAGGCCAAGACATTGCCTTCCACATGCCGGTAGAGAGCCTGAATCGCCTTCCGTGAGAAAAAGTGGCATTTGGGAACCTGCCACTGAGTAACCGCACATTCCAAACTCACGGAAGGGGTCAGAGTCTACCAACTGAAAAGGCAGCAGTTGAAGTGCTAGCAATTTAGCCAAGCTAGCATTCAACTGCTGGGCATGTGGATGGCAGGGAGTTAACTTCTTTCGGCGGTGCAGCAGCTGGGGCAGGGAAATTTGCCTGGTACAATCTGACATCGGTGTACGGATAGAAGATTGCCCCCAAATACTTGGCTGTGAAACACCTAATTCTACACCTTCATTCCTCTCAGTGCAGGTCTCAGAGAGGACTGAAGGTATAGTAGGGTTAGAGATCCCAGCTGATGAGGAGCAAGGAGAGGTCCTCTTTGTTCTTTGGTGTGGGTCTTTTAGGTGCGCTGGCCAACGAACTGCATGGCAGGTCGACATATGTCTGGTCAAGCATGTGGTGCCCAAGCGCGTAATGTTTTGGCCACGCGAGATACGCTTGAGACATATGTTGCAAATAGGAGCAGTGGGATCTGATGCACTGGTCTCAAAAAAGGCCCACACCAAAGAACTTTTGGAATAACGCGCAGAGACAGCAGTGCCCTGCACATGCGGAACTCTGCAGTGTGATGCAGTCGGTGTGCTGCCCTTAAGCTGGCCCCTGGAGGGCATCCTGCCTCGTTGGTGATGTGCCTCCTCCTCCTCCTCTCTCTTATCAGGCACCCACGTGGAGTCAGTGACCTCATCATCCCCTCCCTCCTCATCACTGGAGCAAAGCTGGCAGTATGCTGCAGCTGGGGGAACATGACTGCCAGATTGCTGTCCTTCTTGGGCACCCTCTCTCTCTGGGCTCACGTTACTGACTTCCTCTAGCTGGGTACCTTTATCGGAGCCTTCAAAACACTGGGCATCCTCCTGGAGCATGTACCCAACACTGTGGTCAAACAGTTCGGGGACTCCTTAGGAGGACATGGTGGGGCTAGGGAAGGAGTGACTGATGCCATTGAGCGGAGGGAAGAGGCCGCGTTGGCAGCTGCTTTGCCAAAGTACCCTGAGCCTGGGTGAGAGAGGATGAGGAGGATGAGGAGGATGAGGATGGCTTGGTCATCCACTCTACCAAGTCTTCCGCATGTTGCGTCTCAACACGGCCATCTGCCAAAAAAAAGGACAAGCGTGTCCCATGGTCACGTGCTGATGAGTATGCACCATCTCCACGACCAGCACTGTTGCCTCTAGACACAGAGCATGCTTGCCCTCTTTTATTGGCTTGTGACTGTCTGCCTCTCCTTGTTGGCCTTCCAGACATACTAATGGCCTGCAATGAGATGCAGCTGCACAAAGCTGGGATGTATATATACACTGATACTGCAGCTAGCAGAATCAACTGCCTGCCTGTAGTATTATTAGTATGAGAATACCAGCAATTGTCTTCAGGTAGCTTTAGGTGCACACTGTGCAGAGGACACAGTACACTAACTGTAAATACTGCAGCTGCCTGTCTGTAATATTAATAGGAGCAGAACAACAGCAATTGTCTTCAGGTAGCTTTAGGTGCACACTGTGCAGAGGACGCAGTACATTAACTATAAATACTGTAGCTGCCTGCCTGTGGTATTAATATAGGATCAGAACACCACCAATTTTATTCAGGTAGCTTTAGGTGCAAACTGTGCAGAGGACACAGTACACTAACTGTAAATACTGTAGCTCCCTGCCTGTGGTATTAATAGGAGCAGAACAACAGCAATTGTCTCCAGGTAGCTTTAGGTGCACACTGTGCAGAGGACACAGTACACTAACTGTAAATACTGTAGCTGCCTGTCTGTGGTATTTAATAGGAGCAGAACAACAGCAATTGTCTTCAGGTAGCTTTAGGTGCACACTGTGCAGAGGACGCAGTACACTAACTGTAAAATACTGTAGCTGCCTGCCTGTAGTATTAATAGGATCAGAAGAACACCACCAATTTTGTTCAGGTAGCTTTAGGTGCACACTCTGCAGAGGACACAGTACACTAACTGTAAATACTGTAGCTGCCTGCCTGTGGTATTAATAGGAGCAGAACAACAGCAATTGTCTTCAGGTAGCTTTAGGTGCACACTGTGCAGGGGACACACTGCACTAATTTGTAAATACTGCAGCTGCCTGTGGTACTGTACTAATAGGATCAGAAGAACACCACTAATTTTCTTCAGGTAGCTTTAGGTGCACACTGTGCAGAGGACGCACTACACTAACTTGTAAATACTACAGCTGCCTGCGGTACTGTACTAATAGGATCAGAAGAACACCACCAATTTTCTTCAGGTAGCTTTAGGTGCACACTGTGCAGAGGACGCACTACACTAACTGTAAATACTGTAGCTAATAGGACTAATAGGATCAGAAGAACACCAGCAATATTCTTCAGGTAGCTGTAAATACTGTAAAAACACCTGCTTGCCTGTCAGTAGGAAGAGAATAACAGGAACGGATCTAGCTAAACTGAATACAGTGTATATATATATATATACACACA
The DNA here is from genome assembly GCA_037952835.1 of Lithobates septentrionalis. Taxonomy (NCBI): domain Eukaryota; kingdom Metazoa; phylum Chordata; class Amphibia; order Anura; family Ranidae; genus Lithobates; species Lithobates septentrionalis. The sequence continues at coordinate 1,942,703 of JBBDGP010000600.1, forward strand.
CACACACAACACCTAGGATGTATATATATATATATATACACACACAATACACTGTAATGCCCTGTACACACGGTCGGACATTGATCGGACATTCCGACAACAAAATCCACTGATTTTTTCAGACGGATGTTGGCTCAAACTTGTCTTGCATACATACTGTTTCACAAAGTTGTCGGAAAATCCGATCGTTCTGAAAGTGGAGACGTAAAACACCTACGTCGGAACTATAAACGGGGCAGTAGCCAATAGCTTTTGTTTCTTAATTTATTCTGAGCATGCGTGGCACTTTGTGCGTCAGATTTGTGTACACACAATCGGAAAATTTTATAGCAAGCTCTCAAACTTTGTGTGTCGGAAATTCCTATGGAAAATGTGTGATGGAGCCTACACATGGTTGGAATTTCTGACAACAAGGTCCTATCACACATTTTCCATCGGAAAATCCTATCGTGTGTACAGGGCATAAGTGCAGCTAACTGACTCGCCTGCCTACTCTATCTAACTTAAATCAAATGACACTGTCTCTCTGTCTATAACTCCACCGCAACACACTACACAAGGCCGCCACCTAGGCGGCCTTATATAGTGTGGGGCATGTACCCCCTGAGCCATAATTGGCCAAAGCCACCCTGGCTTTGGCCAATTACGACTCTCTATACAGACGGCGCTGTGAATGGCCAAGCATACGGGTCATAGTGCATGCTTGGCCAATCATCAGCCAGCAATGCACTGCGATGCCGCAGTGAATTATGGGCCGTGACGCGCCACTCGAATTTGGCACGAACTGCCCATATTGTTCTTAATTCGACGAACAGGCGAACATACTATGTTCGAGTCGAACATGGGTTTGACTCAAACACGAAGCTCATCCCTAGTCTTGGGTTGTAATTCTAAGTATGCCTACGCTGTGTGTAAGGCTGGATTCACACCTATGCATTTTTAGTGCTTTTTGCATTTTGCAGATCTTCACTTCAGTCCATTTACCATGGTTTCCTATGGAACACGTTCTGTAGTGCAAATCAGCAAAATGCAAAAAGCACTAAAAATGCATAGGTGTGAATCCAGCCTAAGACATTATTAAATTGACAACTTTGTGTAAAAAAATATATATATTTTTATTTTTATTCAGCATTTTTTTAAAACTTGTGGCAAAACAATGAAGTCTTCAAAAGGCTCACCGTGTCTCTTAAAGAATATCTTGGGGTGTTTACTTTCCAAAAATGTGGTCATTTTGTGGTTGTTCCACTATCCTGGTGCTGCAGGGCCTTTCAAAAAATGTGATAGATAGTCAGGAAATTAGATGCGTAATTTATGCCCCTGGAACGCCTGAAAGTGCTTCTGGGATTTTGGGCCTCTCTATGCATCTTACAAAAGAAATGTAGCATAATAAACCTTGTCTAAATTTATTAAGAAATTATATATTTTTTTGCAAAATGTTATAAAAGACAAGAAAACCATGTTTTTTCTCCCCCAAATTTTTTGTTTTTATATGAAGCAAAAAATAAAAAACCTAGTGGTGTTTAAATACCACCAAAAGAAACCCCTATCTGTCTCAAAAGAGATTATAATAATTTCAATTGGGCATAATGTTGCATAACAGCACTGAAAGCTGAAGAATGGCATGGGCAGGAAAGGGGTGAAAGTGTCTGGCCTTGAAGTGGTTAAAGTTCAACTTTAATTAATTTAGTTATTAAAATAATAAAACATAATAATGTAGCGCTGGTAGATTTTTCAATCTACCGCTTGTAGGTAAATTTAGTGGGTCATCTGTTCTGTACATAGTTCAGATTTGGTTTATTGTCAGATTAAGCCTCTGTTCCAGTTTGGCTGTGTTGTGTGTAGTTTCACACTGTGCCTGTGTGTGTTGTTGTCACCATGGGTCGGTGTTGGAAAAGCAACAATCTGAAGTGTATGAGTGCTCTTCTGTCCCGAAGATAACTCGGCGGAGGTGGTCCTCCGAGTTGCATTCTGGGGGAGGGTATTTATGGGACAGGCGCCATCTTTTGAAAAGCTTTTCGCCTCGTGGACCTCCTGGCCTAGAGGCATGTGTCAGTGAGTTCTACTTCGCGGCCCTCCGCCCTGGAGGGTTGCGTTCCTGCAGCCGGGCGGGTGGACTCAGAGGTCTGTCTGGGGCCTGCTGTCGCTGGGATGGTCCTGTGCTGTCTGTCCTGCCAGAAGAAGCCGGACAATCGGGAAGATCCAGGGGAGGACCCATCTTGGAAGGGACCATGCAAGGCTGGTCTTAAGAAGGGCCTGGTGACTCGATTGGAGGACGTATCCTAAACTACCTTACCGCACAAGTACTGCCGGGTCGGCTTATAGGTTCTGGTACTGTGTTTGCTGTTCATCAAAACTAATACATCCTGTGGCAGAGGATCGTACGGGTTTTATTTCACTCAAGTCTGTGGCAGAGACTTTTTGTTCGTGCTGCGTACCGGCTGCTAGGTTGGTGAGAGAGACCTATCCGGGCGGGCAAAGATTTAATCCTGAGCTGAGGATAAATTCATCTCAAAGATTTAAATTCCTTAGTGCTACACCAAGAAAAGGTATTTGAACTTCCCTGCAACTCTTTTTCTACCTCTTTCTTGCTACTTCTTCCAGTTATCTCCCATTAAAGCATTGGAAAAGTACTCAAGTGACTGCTCCCTACATTGTCTGAGGATAAGCTCAATGGGACCCTAGACCCGGTACTGGTGAAATTACAGGTAAAAAGGTGACGGTAACAGCCCGCTAAAAATCAGCAGCTCCACCGTGAGTTAGTGCTACAATAATAAAATAGATATTAATACAATTATTATCAGTATTATTATTTGCATTTTAAACTTTATATATAAACATTATACATTGAATAAACAAAGTAACATTGTTTCTTTAAATGATACCTATTACTGTAATGACAAAACTCATAAGCCATAAATATACAGTATAACTCCCTTCTTGCAAAGCTAAAGAATCATGACAACTAACACATACTGTGAGAGTCGGTTCACACTGAGGCAGCACGACTTGCAGCGCGACTGCCTCAGACGACTTGAACACGACTGCATCGGCGATTTGCAAAACAACTTCTATATAGAAGTCTATGCAAGTCGCCTCAAGTCGCCCCCAAAGTAGTACAGGAACCTTTTTCTAAGTCGGAGCGACGCAAGTCGCTCCGATTAGAAGGGTTCCATTGTACAGAATGGGACACTACTTGTCAGGCGGCTAAGTCGCCTGACAAGTCGTCCTAGTGTGAACCGGCTCTAACTGTGTGTTGATATCTGCCACACCCAAAAAAGGAATGCGAGTTGGGCATTTCTCTGGGGGATATGTACCATGCTTGGGGATGCCTTAAGCCTGTTGACAGGTGCCTAAAATTGTTTTGTCACATAATATGTTTCTTTGCTTTTGCAGATGTTTTATTTTGTATTAACTGCTAAACTGGGGGTCATTTACTATTTCTGCTTTTAAACTGTGTTAAAAAGTGATATATACACTGAAATATCTTTAAAAGTCTGAGAAGAGATAAATTCCTCATCTCTTTACAACTGCAGTAGGTGCCAGCACAACTGAGCATGCTCAGACATGCAAACTACTTTCATTTTAACTCCCATGCCTTTTTTACCAAGAGTTATAGTAAATACCAAAATGGGCGCTGGGTTAAAAAGCGTATTTTGAAAGTGAAAATTAGAGTTATGTAGCCCAATGCAAGTTTCAGCCATTGATTCTAATGGTACAGTTGTAACTTCCCCAAATAAATACTTTTCATGTTGAGATGAAATGTATCTTTCTCTCAAAGAAATTGCCCTTGCAACAATGCTGCTCCTTCTCCATCTACTTTGTTTTTAAGAATGCTAGAATGTGTACTCTTTTTATGTTTTGGTAAAATATATTTTTCTCTGTCTCTCTCAGTTGTTGCTGTCCATCTCACAAAAATCCTTACCCAAACTCACACAGGTGTCTTTACAAACCACAAACAATACCATTGTGGGTGGCATCCCTGGTGGTCCTGGGTGGGCATCCTGGAGGGGCTGCACTGATAATCAATCAGCACAAAGCACCTTGTCCCCATGTTGATGGGGAAAAGGGCCTCTTCCAGACAACCCTGGCTGGCTGTTGTCGGGGTCTGCAGGCAGAGGGCTTAGAAGAATCTGTAAGCCCCCTTTAACAAGGGGGCCCCCAGATCCCACCGCCCCTATGTGAATGGGTATCGGGTACCAATTCGCCCCAAAAAAGTAGTGAAGTGTAAAAAAAACAAGTGCCGGTAGTCCTTTATTGTAAAATAGCTCTGAGCTGTCTTCTACCCGAGCCGTTTCTCCTGGGGTTGTCGCTTCCGCCACCATCTTCTCCTGATGCTCTCTATTCCGGTGTCATCTCTCCCGCCGCCATCTTCTTCTGCTGCCATCTTCTCCCGCACTGTGTTCTTCCTCGCCGCCGATAACTCGCTAAAAGAAAAAAAAAACACAAGGGGTGGGCTCTACGGGTGACATCATCGGATGGCCACACCCCATGGCTAGATAAGAGATGCCAGACAGCGGACAACACAACGGAGAAAGACAGCCACAGAAGAAGAGCGGCTTTTTTTTAATTTAGCGGGTAACCGGCGGCAAGGAAGAACACAGCAGTGGGAGAAGATGGCGGTGGGGGAGACGGCACCGGGAGGAGAGGGCTCAGGGAGAGGACAGCTCAGAGCTATTTTACAATAAAAGGACTTGTAAAACAATCTCTTGTTTTGTTTTTACATTTCACTGATTTTTGGGGTGAATGGGTAGTGGTACTATGTACCGATACCAATTCAGATAAGCTCCTGGCCCCAGATCCCACCCCCCCTATGTGAATGAGTATGGGGTACATTCGCCCCACCAGGAGTTGAGCAAGCTGGGGTCCAGTAGCAGATAAAATCAGTAGGGATCAAGCAGAAGCATAGTCAGTAAAAAAAACAAAGGTTGGTAATAAGTGGTTGCAGGTTGAGATCAAGCAGAAGCATAGCCAAGGAACAAGCCAAAGTTCAGTAACGAATGGTAGCAAAGATATGGACAGCTGCAGAAGTGACAAGAGCAAGATATTGGCTGGGGAAAGCACAATAATCTGGCAAACAGGAACAGAGACATGGCTTAAATCAAGATGCTCATGAGAGGAGCAAAGAATTCAAGGTTCAAGAGAAACGAGACATAGGGTAAGGTTGTCTAAGCAATCAGGCAGGGAGTTGTCCAGCATCTCAGGTGGCTCAGCAGGCAGAGTTACTGCCAGACACAGCAGAGGTCCCAGATTCAGGTCCAGGCCATGACTAATATACTGTGAAGATGTAATGGATAAAGTGCCATCAGTAACGATGAGTTTAGCTGTTTACATGTTCTGCCTGGTCTGAAGTTATTCAAGAACATAAGTAAAGGGGTGCATGCATGGCTGATGTCAGGGAAATTTTAAGCTTCTCCCTATAAGCATATAATTAAAAAAGCATATAAAAGCACAAACACAGCCCTCTTATATAATGCCGGGAAAGCGCGCTCGTTTATCTCTCCAAGTAACACAAACAGATGCTGGTATCACCTCGAGCTCAGTATAATCTCGAAGAGAAATGGCCAGGCTGCCTTTATATATACTAAACACATGGATAACGAAAGAGCGTGGTGGCTTCAGAATCAGCCAATCAGACACTTGTATTCATTCAAAAGAACCAATAACACACATGTATATATTCAAATAGAAATGCACTAGTGACGTGTGCAAACGGTAGTGTGCAAAACCATGTGGCAAGCACATGGTTCTGAACACGATCGTGTGCACATTCCCACTGCTACCAATGATGCGAGCCATACTAAATTATGGCCCAGTGAGGCATAACTCTGTATGGTTATACTATGGTTGCCATGTACGCAGGTCTGCTTACTTAGGAGTTTAAATGCGATCGCCATGGAGTGGCCAGTTCCCTGGTGAGGCATATACAAACATCCTTAAAAGAGCAAACAGATCTGCCGTGTCCACGGGAAGGTTTCCGCATCCAATGGTCTTCCGCCAGCGTCTGTATGTGCGAATACCCTTCCATGAGCGTATTATAGCAAAACAGACACTAGGGGGAATCTGACAACATACATTAACAAAAATTTCCACAACACATGTCACATAATATGGGCATATCAGGGGCCAAGAAAGTGTGAAGAGTAGATGCAGTATAAGTAACCTAATAAGCAGTTAAATTAACCCTCACCGGGTTGTGTTGCCATTGTTAAAGTCTACATTACAAGCAAGCATTTATGCACAGCCAGCCAGTTGAGAAGTTGGGATGACAGAGGTACCCGGTAGTGAAGGAGCTTGTGTGCTTGGTTCCTTCCCTATTGATCAGTACCCCAACTTGGGTCCGATTGTGGTACAGGCTGTCCTAATGACCTGGCCTGGGAGTCACAGAAGATGGAGCGAGGCCGCAGAATACTTCAGTACAAGTCAGCATGGAAAAGAGCTTCCTGGGATGCAAATTTATTAAAGGAGAGATAGTGTTAAAGATGCATATTAGTGTCACTGGGATGAGGTGACGGGATGCAGAGGTGGTAGAGTTCGGTGTACACTACACGGCACCAGCTCAGAAATGCATGATGGGAAGAGAGGTGTATGAACGAACTGCATGTTCAGTGAAAGAGAGGCAAGAGCTAAGTAACGGAATAAAAGTGAAAGGTGGGGCAGAATGTCCCCATCCCAACACTTATGGGATCATGGCAGACAATATAAATAATTTGATAGGTTTAAAAATATTGCTAATACTCAACTGATTGGTAGTTTTAAATCAACCAATCAAAAGTTGTCAGTTACAAGTCAAGGTAGGCTATATAAAGATAAGTAAGGCATCATTAACAGGCAGAGGAGAGAAGAAACTGTTATTATAACTTGGCTGTTTATTTCGTTATGGAATCCTTACTGCGTCTAATGATGGAACGCGCTGCTTCCAAAGATGGGGATGCCTGGATGCGCCGTTGCTTATCTCTTCCTTTGTCTGTGCCATCGTCTGCTGCACAGGGGGCTGATGCCGGTTCTTCCGTCGCTCGTATAGTGGATCGCGGGGATGGTATTTCTTTTGGAGCTGGTTCCCCTAGCTGTTCGGTGTTCTCCCCCTCCGCTTGTGGTTCCGGGTCAGTGACACAGGCGTGTTTCTCTTTTTCAGGTCCGCCTTCCGACCTCGTCACTTCGGGACTGACTGCTGACTGCATCATGTCTCCGCCTGCTCTGGCTGATGGACAAGGCGATGACGTGGTTAGGCCTGGAAGGAGGTTACCTCGGAATCTAAAGAGGCCTCGTCGGTTCGAATCCCCAGTCCGTCAAGTGCCTGGGGACAGGGAAAAGAAGAAAAAAGGTAATGCTTCATTGAATCAGGTTTCTAATGCTGATTTATTTGCTAACAAACAATCTGGAAATGTATTTTCTTCTCATTCTGGTTTTCAACCTGACAAACGGAATGTTCAGTTACCTTGTTCTGTTGATAATGTTTTTTCTGATCTAGATAAGGTTGCTGAGGATTCGGATGTGATGGCATTGCGTCCTGCGTTATCAGAAGCTCATAATGCATCCATCCCTGCTGCTATCCCCCCGAGTGGTAAGTCCGAAAATGTTTCCCAATTGAAAGCTATTTTTTCATCCTTCAAAGATTTAATTGATAAATTCGGTGAAAAAACTAATGTCATTGACAATACTTCTGCGTTAAACCCAGATGTAGCGCAAGTCTGGATCAATTCTTCTTTGGAGGGTGATTTAGGGGTGCCGTTACGGTCTACTACGACTGTTTGTGTCGAGCCTCCTGTCATTACTCGTTCTTCAGTTGTTCCTGATAGTTGCTTACGTGAGGTGATGACGTGTGAATTGTCCCCTTTGGGTTTCCATTTGAGTAATGCTGTTAAGGAGAAGATTTGGGGTGGCGATTATTTTGAAATTTTGACTCTGCTCCCTTTGCATAGAGATTTTAAGTTCGATAAGAAAGAAGGTGATAAATTTGAGGATGATAAACGTAAATCCCCACCTCTATCATTTAACAATTGGTTGCAAGCCTTTTGTATTTATGCTGGTGTTTTGGGGGAAAAACGACCAGACTTATGTTGCAGTTTATTTCAACATGTCGAGATAATTCTTGAGGCTTATAAAAATTTTCCAGGGCTGTCATGGTTCGCATATGACGAGTCTTTTCGACAGAAGTTATCTGTGCATCGATCGATGAAATGGGGAGTTAAAGATGTGGGCTTATGGCTGAACCTTTTGATTCCACAGCGACATTTTTCTAAACCTCAATTGTCTGCAACGAATACTCATCGTCGTGGTGTTTGTTTCCACTTTAATGATGGGCAATGTAAATGGCCCAATACTTGCAAGTACAAACATGAATGTAATTTTTGTGCTGGTACTCATCCTTCGTCGCGCTGTTTTAAGAAGTCTTCTGCTACTGTGACGTCTGTTAAGGAGCCATTTCTTAAAAGCAACCACTCCAGTGAAACTCAAAGATATGTTGCCATGGCTTCTTCGTTACCCAGATCATCGGAAAGCTAAAATATTATATGATGGTTTTTTATTTGGGTTTATGTTGCCTGCGTTTCAGGGCCGTGGTTGTGTTGTTTTTGAGAATTTGAAATCTATTAATATGCATTTGGATGTTGTTCGTTCGAAATTGTTGAAGGAACTGGCTGAAGGCAGGATTGCTGGACCTTTTTCGACTGCTCCTTTTGAAAATTTTTGGGTGTCTCCTTTGGGAATTGAAGGATTTGAATTCTTTTAGGCTTATACACCACTTGTCGTATCCTTTTGGGCTTTCCTTAAATGATGACATAGATCCTAGTTTTTGCTCAGTTCATTATGCATCTTTTGACGATGCATTGGATATCATTAGAAGGGTTGGTGGTTCAGCTTTGTTGGCTAAGGCGGATGTCAAATCTGCGTTTCGGCTTCTACCGATACATCCTTCTGCGTTTAATCCTTTGGGTTTTCGATTTGACGACAAATTTTATTTTGATCGCTGCCTCCCTATGGGGTGTTCTTTGTCATGTCATTATTTTGAGTTGTTTTCTGCTTTTCTCGACTGGGTGATTCGTCAAAGAACTGGCTTGGATTCGGTTTTGCATTACCTTGACGATTTTTTGTTTGTGGGTAGGGCTGGGACTCATGATTGTTTGTTTTTGTTTTCTGAGTTTCGTGTTCTTTGCAGGGAATTTGGTGTTCCATTGGCTGAAGAAAAATCTGTTTACCCAACGTCGTGTTTAAAATTTTTGGGCATTCAAATTGATACAGTTGCCATGGAATTTCGGCTTCCCATTTATAAAGTCTTGCGCATTCAAGCGTTGTTAGTTTTTGTTATGTCTCGGAAGAAGGTTCGCTTGAAATTTTTGCAATCATTGTTGGGTTTGCTTGCTTTTGCTTCCAGAGTTATGCCTATGGGTAGAGTTTTTACTAAACGTCTTTATAGGGCGATAGTGGGTTTTACTTCTCAGTCTCACGTTGTTCGTATTACGTCTGCTGTGTTGGCGGACCTCAGGGTATGGCTTGATTTTTTTAAGTACGTTTAATGGTTGTTCATTGTGGCAGTTTCCGTTTTTGCCAGCATCTGCTTTGCAATTTTATACTGACGCTGCGGGGTCATGTGGTTATGGAGCATTTTGGGATGGCCATTGGTCTGCTGATGTTTGGCCTGAGTCCTGGAAGTCTAGGGGTCTGATTAGTAATATTGTGTTGTTGGAATTATTTCCCATTTTAGTTGCTCTTGATCTTTGGGGTTCTCAGTTGCTTAGTAGGCGCATATTGATTCATTCTGATAACAAAGGGGTGGTTTATGCAAGCAACTTTTTGTCTTCCAAATCCTTGCCTGTTATATCTATTTTACGTCAAATTGTGTTTAAGTGTTTGACCTTTAATATTTGGTTAAAGGCTAAATATATTCCTGAAGTTGAGAATGTTATCGCTGATTGTTTATCCCATTCACAGATGCCGGAATTTCGGAGATTGGTACCGCATGCGGATTCTGTAGGTCTGGTTTGTCCTCCTCATTTATGGTCGATGGTATGAATCCCGTTTTTTCATCTATTCAAAATTCTGTTACGCCTTCTACTTGGTCTTCCTACCGTACAGCATGGAATTTATGGCGTTCCTTTTTGACCTCCTCTCATTGCTCTTCTCATTGTTTTTCTGAGGAGTTAGTGCTGTCTTTTTTGAGTTCTTTGATGTCAGCTTCTTACTCTTATTCTTACATAGTTAAGACATTGGCTGGGGTATCTTTTTTAGACGTTTGCATGGGGAGTCTCCCTGTATGCAATTTTTTACAGTGAAATGTGCTTTGAAAGGATATCGAAAACGCCATATGTGTGCTGATTCTAGATTGCCTATTACATCTGATTTGTTATTTAGGATTGGTAATTCTACCAGCGATGTCTGTTTCTCGTCTTTTGAAGCCTTATTGTTTAAAGTGGCATTTTATTTATGTTTTTCGGGGCATTTAGGATTTCAGAGTTGTTACCCACAAACTCTATGGTAGAATTTGGTATTTTATACCAGGATGTTTGTTTAACATCTGGTTCTCTTTCCATATTTTTGAGACATAGCAAAACTGATAAATTGGGGAAGGTTTGTTGGATTACATTACAATCTACTGCACGTGCTGTGTTTTGTATTGCTGAATTGGTTTGTCAGTATTTACTCTTCCGCGCTGCAGGTTCTTCTTATTTGCTAGTCCATGCTGATGGGAAGCCTTTGACTGTGTATCAATTCAAGTCAGTGTTGAAGAAATGTCTTTGTAAATTACATTTAGGTCATCTGCATATCACCTCCCACTCTTTTCGTATTGGTGCTGCCACTGAAGCGGCTAAGTATGGTTTCAATGATGATATGATTAAACATGTTGGTAGATGGAATTCTAACTGCTTTCGATCCTATGTTCGACCTAATGTTTCTTTTAATTTCAGGTCACATTCGTAATATCTGGATAGTCGACCATTCCTTTGTTTTTTGGGCCAAGCATAGGGCTGATCGTAGGAACTATGGCTCTAATCTCAATTTGGAATTTAACGCTTTTAAAGTTCTTTGGTTTGGACGTAAAGGAATGCTGTGGAAAATGTTTTGTGATTCTTTATCTTCTTTGCATGAGAAATCGTGTTATTATTTTACATTTATCTGGCAATGACATTGGTAGATGTAACACGTTGCAATTGCTTGCTCATATGAAATTAGATTTACAATGTTTACATGCTGTATTACCTCAAACGATTCTAGTTTTTTCAGAAATAATTCCTCGTAGGAGTTGGCTTATTTCTTCTGAGTTTCATTACTTTGAAAAAATTCACAAGCGTGTTAATAGAGCGATGGCCAAATTTATGCCTTCTGTAGCTGGATTCTCTTTCCGGCATATTGATTTAGAAGGGGGTTTGGCAGGCTTCTATAGGGAGGATAATGTCCATTTGTCTGACATCGCTCTGGACATTTTCAATCTTGATATGCAGACCTGTGTTGAATTGGCTGTCGCCTGTGGGGTGTGCCAGGCTCTTTAATTGCGCCTGGCCTGTGGGATGTTGTTTTAAAAATAAAAAAGTACTGTATTAGCTTGAGCTTCTATATAGCTGAGCTATATATATGTATATCTATTAGTAATTCTATGTAAATGATTTGAAGTGGTTATTAATACATTGATTATTAAAAGATTGATTATTTTATAACTGTTATTATAAAATATATTATATATACCTATAATAAAGGGCCACGGCCTATTAAACCACAGGTGCTGCAGTAGTGTGTTTATTATTACTTGTTCTGTCTATGATCCCATAAAAGTGAAAGGTGGGGCAGAATGTCCCCATCCCAACACTTATGGAATCATGGCAGACAATATAAATAATTTGATAGGTTTAAAAATATTGCTAATACTCAACTGATTGGTAGTTTTAAATCAACCAATCAAAATAAGTTGTCAGTTACAAGTCAAGGTAGGCTATATAAAAGATAAGAAAGGCATCATTAACGGGGAGAAGAGAGAAGAAACTGTTATTATAACTTGCCCACCCTACCCTCCCAATTTTTCTTTGTCGTGGCCCTGTTATGAGGTATTCTAAATCCCTCTCCTCGAGAGGGGATGTTTTGTTTGATATTTTGGATTGGTGTGTGTATCGGGATGTTGTTTTAAAAATAAAAAAGTACTGTATTAGCTTGAGCTTCTATATAGCTGAGATATATATATATATATATATATATATATATATATATATATATATATATATTAGTAATTCTATGTAAGTGATTTGAAGTGGTTATTAATACATTGATTATTAAAAGATTGATTATTTTATAACTGTTATTATAAGATATATTATTTATGGTCAGAGCCCTCCTTCCTGAGAGATATGAAGCACATAAACACGTCACAAGACTAACAACATAAAATAGACCTGAAGTGTGCCCTGGCCTGCTGTATGGTAAACCCAGATCTGCTGGGTGGTATGCCAGAGAAGGGCGCATACCTTAAGAAAGTATTGGATGTTTCTGTAGAGAAATTGTTTCAAGAGAAGTACCCCAAGAAGGGGAATGGGTGGGTGGGTACCGCGCACTGGAACCGACACAGACCATCCTGGGTGGTCTGGGTAAATACCCTCCGGGCTCCTCCCATAACTTCAGGCCAGTAAACAGGCCTTCCTATTTATGGTCGGAGCCCTCCGTCCTGAGAGATATGAAGCACATAAACACGTCACAAGACTAACAACATAAAATAGACCTGAAGTGTGCCCTGGCCTGCTGTATGGTAAACCCAGATCTGCTGGGTGGTATGCCAGAGAAGGGTGCAAAAGCAAGTGAATTTCCACCTGCCCATCTTCCTAATGACGGGGTCCGGGACCCCGTTTCGTGAGGCTGCTGATGCTACTCCAATGCGAAAGAATTTCCAGAAAATTGGCCGGGGTCAAGGCCTAAGTTGGGCAAAAGATTTCAAACGTGTCTAGTGAACTGGTTGCTACTTAGAGGGCTAGTAGGGAACAGTAGCAATGGCTGCCCTCCGAGAGGTCGGGCAGATGAGCTAATAACTGGTCTAGAATGGTCACGGGGCACCAGGCGTTACGAGTCTGGGAAGTATGATATCTACACCGGGACCAGACTGTTGTGTTTCGGACACCATGAGGTGCCGGATGAAGTAACTTTGGTGGCGTGTCAGGTGGCGTCTACGTAACATGTTACTGGGGCCGGTGACTGTGAATTCACTGGGGCGTAAGAAACCGCAGAAAGCCAGGTAGATGGCTGCGTGAATGACCGGGCTGAAATTAACCCAAAGGGGAATGTGACAGGATAGTAGACATGTCTCGGAATATGGCGCTGGTCGCAGGTAGGCGTTTACTGTTGATTTGAAATGGTCTGTGACTACCGCGCAGTATAGTCTTGACCGCATGGGCGGCAACCAAAGATGGTTTGGTAGGATTTTGTAAGGAGATAAAATGCTGGATGCCAGCTAAGTAAAGTCTAATGGTATAGTGTGAAAATGCCAACTGTGTGTGGCAAGATTATATGAAGGCCAGGATGTGATGGAAATCTCCTGATACTGCCCCAGGGTTTGAGGCTAGGAACCTGTCATGGATTTTCCAGGCAGTACGGTAGGCCTTCAGGGCGTTGTGAGAAAATGATAGATTAATAAGGCGGGTAGCATTGTGAAGGGGTTTGTTTTAATCCGAGGTTAGCTACGACCAATGTGGGATAAGAAACATGGTCAGGTCGGTTCCAGATCCCTGCGAAAGAATAACGCAAAGTTAAAAGGTAGTGCGTCGGCCAGAGTATTGCATTTGCTTGGGATGTAGATGCAGCGAACATTATTTGGTGCTGTGGGGATAGTTGCACCAGCCTGCTCAGGAAGGCCATGATGGCCAGCGTGTTGAACCTGCTTTTATTTATAATACTAGCTGTGGCTTGGTTGTCTGTGGCAAATGACAGTGTTTGTCCTGCCCAGTTACTGCGCCAGACATGAGCTGCTGCAATAATGGGGTAGAGTTCAAACAAAGAGAAGGACTACCTGAAGCCGGGAATCAAAAGGATTTCTGACGGCCATGGCCCTTCAAACCAAAGATAGCCAAAAAATTGACGCGAGGACCTGTGGAGGCTGCGGCGTCCGTGACTACTTGAGATGAAGAGGGAGATGCTAACGGAATGAACATTGACATACCATTCCAGTTGATGAGAAATTCATTCCATCTGGGCAGATCCGCTATTGCTGGCACGTCTAATTTAAGGGTTTAGTCAGGTACTTGTACCTGGGAGAGAAACACTAGGAGGCGTGAGATAAGGGTCACCTCGAGTCTGGCTTTTTAAGTGCTACTAAAAAAGATGAAGTGGGCTGTATGAGCACCACTGAGTGTGCTTGCAGCGATTGCAAGGAGTATATGTTGAGATGCATGTTTGCAGCGATTGCAAATGGGTATATGCTGAGATGCGTGTTTTTGCAGCGATTGCAAGGAGTATATACTGAGATGCATGTTTGCAGCGATTGCAAATGGGTATATGCTGAGATGCGTTTTTTTTGCAGCGATTGCAAGGAGTATATGTTGAGATGCATGTTTGCAGCGATTGCAAATGGGTATATGCTGAGATGCGTGTTTTTGCAGCAATTGCAAGGAGTATATACTGAGATGCGTGTTTTGCAGCGATTGCAAGGAGTATATACTGACATGCGTGTTTTGCCGTGATTGCAAAAAATGGGTAAATGCTGAGATGCGCGTTTTGCAGCGATTGCAAGGAGTTTATACTGAGATGCGTGTTTTGCAGCAATTGCAAAATGGGTATATGCTGAGATGCGTGTTTATTGCAGCAAATGCAAGGAGTTATGATGAGATGCGTGTTTTTTGCAGCAAATGCAAGGAGTTATGATGAGATGCGTGTCTTGCAGCGATTGCAAGGAGTTATGATGAGATGCGTGTCTTGCAGCGATTGCAAGGAGTTATGATGAGATGCGGGTCTGTGATGTTAATGCTTTAATGCACGTAAGGCTGAAGATCTGAATTCTAAGTTCCACTGTATTCGTAAGCGCCGATGCAACTAGTTCGAACCGGGCTGAGGTGTAACCACCGGTGGGGTTTATTTGTGAAAGATCGGTCCAAGAAGTTTTGTATTGCCAAGGATCCGAATCGTTGAGCTGGTGCTGCGATTTGGACTCGGATCGGTCGGTGGAGTTGTACTGCCAAAGATCCAAATCATTGAGCCGGTGCTACGGCTGGATTCGGATCGGTTGGTGGAGTTCGTATTGCAGAGGATCCGAATTGTTGCACTGATGCTGTGACTAGATTTGGATCGGTTGTGGATGTGAGGTGACGAGGGGGCTTGTATGGATTGCTGGATCCGAATAGTTGAGCCGGTGCTACGACTGGACTCGGATCGGTCGGTGAAAGTTGTATTTGGCAAGGATCTGAATCATTGAGCCGGCGCTACGACTGGACTCGGATTGGTTGATGAGTTGAAATGCAGAGGATCCTGAATCATTGAGCCGGTGTGCGACTGGACTCGGATCAGTCAGGGAAAGTTGGGTTGGCAAGGATCCGAATCGTTTAGCCGGTGCTACAACTGGACTCGGATTGGACGGTGGGGTTTGTAATGCCGAGGATTCTGAATCATTGAGCTGGTATGCAACTGGACTCGGATCGGTCGGTGAAGTTGGGTTGGCAAGGATCCGAATCGTTGAGCCGGTGCTACGACTGGACTCGGATTGGACGGTGGGGTTTGTAATGCCGAGGATCCTTAATCATTGAGCCGGTATGCGACTGGACTCGGAAAGTTGGTTTGGGAAGGATCTGAATCGTTAAGCCGGTGCTACGACTGGACTCGGATCGGTCGGATGAAAGAAGCACACTGTTGGTGAGTGCTTGTGTATGCTGAGGATTTGAATCATTGAGCCGGTGTTGCGACTGGACTCGGATCGGTCGGATGAAAGAAGCACACTGTTGGTGAGTGCTTGTGTATGCTGAGGATCCGAATCATTAAGCCGGTATTGCGACTGGACTCGGATTGGTCGGATGAAAGAAGCACACTGTTGGTGAGTGCTTGTGTATGCTGAGGATCCGAATCATTGAGCCGGTGTTGCGACTGGACTCGGATCGGTCGGATGAAAGAAGCACACTGTTGGTGAGTGCTTGTGTATGCTGAGGATCCGAATCATTGAGCCGGTTTTGCGACTGGACTCGGATCGGTCGGATGAAAGAAGCACACTGTTGGTGAGTGCTTGTGTATGCTGAGGATCTGAATCATTGAGCCGGTTTTGCGACTGGACTCGGATCGGTCGGATGGAAGAAGCACACTGTTGGTGAGTGCTTGTGTATGCTGAGGATCTGAATCATTGAGCCGGTGTTGCGACTGGACTCGGGTCGGTCGGATGAAAGAAGCACACTGTTGGTGAGTGCTTGTGTATGCTGAGGATCTGAATCATTGAGCCGGTGTTGCGACTGGACTCGGATCGGTCGGATGAAAGAAGCACACTGTTGGTGAGTGCTTGTGTATGCCGAGGATCTGAATCATTGAGCCGGTGTTGCGACTGGACTCGGATCGGTCGGATGAACGAAGCACACTGTTGGTGAGTGCTTGTGTATGCTGAGGATCCGAATCACTGAGCCGGTTTTGCGACTGGACTCGGATCGGTCGGATGAAAGAAGCACACTGTTGGTGAGTGCTTGTGTATGCTGAGGATCTGAATCATTGAGCCGGTGTTGCGACGGGACTCAGATCGGTCGGATGAAAGAAGCACAATGTTGGTGAATGCTTGTGTATGCTGAGAATCCGAATCATTGAGCCGATGTTGCGACTGGACTCGGATCGGTTGGTGGAGTTCGTATTGCCGAGGATCCGAATCTTTGAGCTGATTATGCGACTAGATTCAGATCGGTTGTGGATGTAAGGTGACGATGGGGCTTGTGTGCCGGATCTGAATCGTTGACCGGTGCTGCGACTGGACTCCGATCGCTGACGGTGTTAGTGGTTGAAGGGGCTTGTGATTTGCTGAGGATCCAAATCATAGGGCCGATGTTGCGACTACATTCGGGGTTTTTTTGGGGGGGTTTTTCGGCTGTTGGTATGTGCTTGGTATCCAATAAGAGGTGTAGGGGGTCAGTTAGGTGAAGTGTGTGTTTTCCGTAGGCGGTATAGGGGGTCAGTAGGTGAAGTGGGGGTTTGGTAGGGGTGTGATGTGTGGGACGCAGGTTCGAGACCCCGCGCTGTAAGTGACTTGTTCCCGAAGGTGGCTTGTGCTTATTCGTACGGTTCTTACCAACTAGACGGTAAGATACCAGTGGTGCCGAGTGGAGGCTGTCATGAGTCGTAACATCGCGGATGCGACTGGGCTCGAATGAGGAACGGAGAAAGGCAGTAAGTACAGATGTGTGCGAATAACCGAGTAAGACCTACGAAGTCGTAGGTGGTTTACGAAGGGGAACATAAAGTAATGGTTCGGTAGCAGGTAACCACAAGTCCTACCTGCGACAGTGAGTGTGGGACAATCGATGAAAACCTATGACCAATCTCGAAGGACACGCAGTGAGTTGGTAGAGTCGGCCTCTGCAATGCATCTGATATGAATCAGTTTGTAAAACGTATTCAATTAATCCGATATTAATCGGTAGTAAGGAGTATCTGATACAAATTGGTTGTAGAGTGTATGCCATCCCTTACTGTGAAACTGAACACCTATCAACCACCAATCCCCCCAGACTAATCAAGTGCAGAGAAGGCACCAGGTGGGCTCAACCACACCTCAATCAGCCACAGAAACCCATACAAACAATACATGCTCATCTCCTAATGAATGAGATGGCAACCCCATGGACCATGAATTTTATAACCAGTGAAGCCTATTGCGAGTGATATTGAGAACGACCGATAGTGACTGGAGGCTTGGGTCTACGAATGAATCGTAGATTTGTCAGAAGGAACTTTACGAATGTACTACGCCTGTGCGGAATGATGTCGGGACATGAGCGACAACAACTCCGGGGCAGGTTTTTTTCACAAAAGGGGTGCAGGATAGGAAGCATAATAAACTGCAAGATTTTGCACATGACACGAAAGTTTGGATACTACCTGCGACCGTGAGTGGGAACCGCCGACGAAGACCACGAATGAAAAGCCGGAGTGCCCCTGCAATTGAATGCACAGACTACCGAACGTGAGGTGAGCTGGGAAGAGTCAGTCCTGTGATGTGCACTACCGCGCACTGGAACCGACACAGACCATCCTAGGTGGTCTGGTTAAATACCCTCCGGGCTCCTCCCATAACTTCAGGCCAGTAAACAGGCCTTCCTATATATACCTATAATAAAGGGCCACGGCCTATTAAACCACAGGTGCTGCAGTAGTGTGTTTATTCTTACTTGTTCTGTCTATGATCCCATAAAAGAGCCAAGTCATATGTCTGCAGGGAGTGTGCCACTTATTACAGAGAGTCCCGCCTTAAAGCCATATCCTGTGTTCAGACATATACCTCCTGCAGCCTCTAGGGGCATGGGCACTCCCTTCTAAAGGTCCCCATGTAAACCTTGCCACCAAGCCTGCATGTGAAATGGTGCACCTGTACAATAAAGCAATAAACACTAAAGCAGGGGTCTCCAATCTATGGCAGAGGGGCCACATGTGGCCTGCTACATGATTTTATCCAGCCCATAACTAGATCATGAAAATACCCCAGCTGGCTGGCAGTGTTCTGTGTATCATAATATGGATGCTTCCACTGATAACCAGCCATGATTCTTTCTCAGTCCCCAGGATGGGCACTCCTGGATGTAAGGGGGACTCAATGAGCACTCCTGGGTTTAACCACTTCAATACCACGCCATAGCCAAAAGACGGCTACAGCATGACTCTGTTGTTCTGGGAGGGCGTCCATAGAAATCCTTCAAGAAAACACATCCCGCGCGCCCCCTGGGCCATGCATCGGGTGTGCTCTGTGATCGCTGTGTCCTTTGGACACAGCTGATCACAGATCGAGGTAAAGGGCGGATCGCAGTGGCCCTTTATCATGTAATCAGCTGTGCCCAATCACAGCTGATCACATATAAACAAACTTGCTGGTTATTGGCATTCCTTTCCTCATGCACTGTCACAGCACGAGGAAAGGAGAGCCAGTAACCGGCAAGTCTGACAGGGCACATTTACACTGATAATCAGGGCACTGATCATTAGTGACCTGATTATTAGTGCAGCCCCATCAGTTCCAAACAGTACCCATCAGTGCAACTTATTAATGCCCATCAATTCAGCCTATCAATGCTCATCAGTGCCATCTATCAGCACCCATCAGTGCAGCTTATCAGTGCCCATCAGTGCTGCCTCATCAGTGCCCACCAGTGCAGCCTCATCAGTGCCCATCAATCCTGGTATAGATTTTAAGCCCTTGCCATATAATGAACAAACACTAATGAACACAGCTCTGTTCATAATACATCACTAAGGGGGACAATGGCTGCACATGAGAACTACTGCCAAAATGCTCCTGAAACTGATGGTAGCTACCCACAGCTACTCTCTTACAAGCTGATTCAGCCTTAAATGCAATACGGGGGGGTGTTTAGAGTTTGGGTTTGAGTTGAGTTCATAGGGTGCCCAAGCTCATCTCTACTCACCAATGATCTGCTGATTTTGAATGTAGACACAGGGTCAAATGGTGACCCATCCCAAACACATCCATTACCCAATTTGGGTCCCATCCATACTTTAAGGTACACTATACTACAAAAAGATCACAAGACTACATGACCCCATCACTAGATATAATTACAATATAATTTTTTACAGTCTACACAGGACTCTACACCATCAATATGATCTGACCAGTGGATACAATCATAGTGTGCATGTAAAATATTCTGCAGATATGTAGACCACCTCAACTCTTCTTCATATGACCTAAACACTGGAGATTATCAGTATTCAATTCTGTTACATCCTATACAGACATCGGACACCACACCCTTAACATGATTTTTATTATATATTATAGACCTTATTGTGATGATATTTTACTATTGCTGTCTAAACAACTATATTGACTGCTCAATTTGACCAGGGACTAGAAATAGTTGCTGCAAAGTTTAAATTTAAAGTAGATCTAAACCTTAACTGGATTGGATTAGTACTTTGTCTCATAAACAATTGCCATGTTTTTAATCTTTTTTACTCCAAATGTTAAACAAACCTTTTATTGTTATGTTCACCTCCAGCCTCTTTCAGCCCCTTCCTATTAACTATGCTCCAGGATCAGCTGTATATCTTTACTCTGTGCTGGCTTTCTTGGTGACAACAGTGCACCAGGCCTGCGCAATAAGCATGTCAACACAACCAGTTGTACATAGCTCTGCACTTTGTAAGATGAGAAAGAGGGACTCACATTAGCAAAGAGTATGAAGGCAAAGAACACACATCCTCGGTTATGCAGAATATGAATTATTAATACGCAAAAAAATTTGACCGATCCCAAAAGAGTTTTCCTTGCCACTGCTTTTTATGTATACTACATTTTCAATACAATTGCAATTTAGAAGTTGGATGAAATATTTAGTGCAGTATAACACTTTTAACAGTTAAACAATACATTTTTCATCTTTTGTATATCTGGACATCACACCACAAAAATGGACAACCGAAGAGGAAAGAGGGACGGAGGAATTTGGTTCCAAAAGAGAAAAGTTAGGAGCTATGTCTGTAGTCTCTTCAAAGGTGCATGTAACACAGGAGCAGAATTGGCAGACAGTTCCTGGACTAAGACCTTCTTGGAAGGATCATCAAGTATTTTTCTAATGAAAGCTACGGACTAGGGATGAGCTTCGAGTCGAACTCATGTTCGACTCGAACATCGCCTGTTTCGTCCATTCGCTGAATTGCGAACGTTATGGGCCATTCACGCCAAATTCGAGTGGCGCGTCACGGCCCATAATTCACTGCGGCATCGCAGTGCATTGCTGGCTGATGATTGGCCAATCATGCACTGTGACCCGCATGCTTGGCCAATCACAGGGCCGTCTGCACAGAGAGCCGTAATTGATCAAAGCCAGGGTGGCTTTGACCAATTATGGCTCAGGGGGTTTAGTACACGCCCCAGCCGGCCTTGTGTAGTGTGTTGCGGCGGAGAGAGATAGATAGAGAGACAGTGTCATTTGAATTAAGTTAGATAGAGTAGGCAGGCAATTCAGTTAGCTGCACTTACAGTGTATTGTGTATATATATATATATGCATCCTAGGTGTTGTATTTATACATATACACACTGTATTCAGTTTAGCTAGATCCATTCCTGTTATTCTCTTCCTACTGACAGGCAGGCAGGTGTTTTTACAGTATTTACAGTATTTATAGTTAGTGTACTGTGTCCTTCCTTTGCACAGTGTGCACCTAAAGCTACCTGAAGAAAATTGCTGGTGTTCTTCTGATCCTATTAGTACCACAAGCAGGCAGCTACAGTATATACAGTTAGTGTACTGTGTCCTCTGCACAGTGTGCACCTAAAGCTACCTGAAGAAAATTGGTGGTGTTCTCCTGATCCTATTAGTACCACAGGCAGGCAGCTACAGTATTTACAGTTAGTGTACTGTGTCCTCTGCACAGTGTGCACCTAAAGCTACCTGAAGAAAATTGGTGGTGTTCTTCTGATCCTATTAGCACCACAGGCAGGCAGTTATAGTATTTACAGTTAGTGTACTGTGTTCTCTGTACAGTGTGCACCTAAAGCTACCTGAAGAAAATTGGTGGTGTTCTTCTGATCCTATTAGTACCACAGGCAGGCAGCTGCAGTATTCACAGTTAGTGTACTGTGTCCTCTGCACAGTGTTCACCTAAAGCTACCTGAAGAAAATTGGTGGTGTTCTTCTGATCCTATTATTACCACAGGCAGGCAGCTACAGTATTTACAGTTAGTGTACTGTGTCCTCTGCACAGTGTGCACCTAAAGCTACCTGAAGAAAATTGGTGGTTTTCATCTGATCCTATTAGTACTACAGGCAGGCAGCTGAAGTATTTACAGTTAGTGTACTGTGTCCTCTGCACAGTGTGCACCTAAAGCTACCTGAAGACAATTGCTATTGTTCTGATCCTATAAATACCACAGGCAGGCAGCTGCAGTATTTACAGTTAGTGTACTGTGTCCTCTGCACAGTGTGCAATTAAAGCTACCTAAAGAAAATGGCTGGTGTTCTTCTGATCCTATTAGTACCACAGGCAGGCAGCTGCAGTATTTACAGTTAGTGTACTGTGTCCTCTGCAGTGTGCACCTAATGCCGCGTACACACGGTCGGACTTTCTATCCTACTTGGTCCGGCACACTTTCCGACGGACTTTGTCCGCCAGGTGCGCCGGACTTTAAAACGGACGGACTTGCCCACACACGCCGGGACTTTCCGGCGGGCTAAGTCCGCCCGTCTTTCCGACGGACTTTCGCCGGGCTTTCAGAATGAACGGACTTGCCCACACACGGCCAAGTCCGTTCATTTTGAACGTGACTCGGGTACGACGGGACTAGAAAAGGATGTCAATCTTGCCGCTTTTATCGGCGAGATTGACACCTTGCGAGCCCCGTTGCGGGGCATACCAGGCCCTTAGGTCTGGTATGGATTATATAGGGAAGCCCCTACGCCGAAAAAACGGCGTGGGGTCCCCCCTAAAATCCATACCAGACCCCGATCCGAGCACGCAGCCTGGCCGGTCAGGAAAGGGGGTGGGGACGAGCGAGCGCCCCCCCCTCCTGAACCGTACCAGGCCGCATGCCCTCAACATGGGGGGGTGGGTGCTTTGGGGGAGGGGGGCGCCCTGCGGGGCCCCCCCACCCCAAAGCACCTTGTCCCCATGTTGATGAGGACAAGGGCCTCTTCCCGACAACCCTGGCCGTTGGTTGTCGGGGTCTGCGGGCGGGGGGCTTATCGGAATCTGGGAGCCCCCTTTAATAAGGGGGCCCCCAGATCCCGGCACCCCACCCTATGTGAATGAGTATGGAGTACATGGTCCCCCTACCCATTCACCTAGGGAAAAATTGTAAGTAATAAAACACACTACACAGGTTTTTAAAATATTTTATTAAACAGCTCCGGGGGTGGGGATCTTCCTCCGGCTTCGGGGGTCTTCTTCCGGCTTCGGGGGTCCCTCCGCTTCATCTTCTCCCGGCGTCCGGTTGGTTCTTCTCCGCTCTCTTCTCCCGGTGTTCCAGTTCTTCGGCCGGCTCCTCTGCTGTGTTCAGGTAGCTCTCTTGCCAGCAGAGGTCCGGACTTCTGAGCTGCTGGGCTTCTTCTCTTCTCTTCTCTTCTCCAGATGTTGACACGACGCTCTCTCCGGCTGGACTGCTCTCCGAGGGCTGCGTTGTGACTTATATAGGCGGAGACCCCGCCCCCTTTTGATGTCACAGTCCCTGGGCATGCTGGGACTGTGACGTTTTAGGGGGCGTGGTCACTGGGTGATGTTGACCGTCCGCCGGACCAAGTATGCCGGAAAGTCCGACCGTGTGTACGCGGCATAAAGCTACCTGATGACAATTGCTGGTGTTCTTCTGATCCTATTAGTACCACAGGCAGCCAGCTGCAGTATTTACAGTTATGCCCTGTACACCTGGTCGGACATTGATCGGACATTCCAACAACAAAATCCATTGATTTTTTCTGACGCATGTTGGCTCAAACTTGTCTTGCATACACACGGTCACAAAAAGTTGTCTGAAAATCCAATCATTCAAACGAGGTGACGTAAAACATGTACATCGGAACTATAAATGGGGCAGTAGCCAATAGCTGTCGTCTCTTAATTTATTCTGAGCATGCGTGGCCCTTTGTGCATCGGATTTGTGTACATACGATCGGAATTTCCGACAACAGATTTTGTTGTCGGAAAATTTTATAGCAAGTGCTCAAACTTTGTGTGTCGGAAATTCCAATGGAAAATGTGTAATGGAGCCCACACACAGTCGGAATTTCTGACAAGTTCCTATCACACATTTTCCGTCGAAAAATCCAACTGTGTGTACAGGGCATTAGTGTACTGTGTCCTCTGCACAGTGTGCACCTAAAGCTTCCTGAAGAAAATTGGTAGTGTTCTTCTGAACCTATTAGTACCACAGGCAGGCAGCTGCAGTATTTACAGTTAGTGTACTGTGTCCTCTGCACAGTGTGCACCTAAAGCTACCATAAGACAATTGCTGTTCTGATCCTATTAATACCACAGGCAGGCAGCTGCAGTATTTACAGTTAGTGTACTGTGTCCTCTGCACAGTGTGCACCTAAAGCTACCTGAAGACAATTGCTGGTGTTCTTCTGATCCTATTAGTACCACAGGCAGGCTGCTGCAGTACTTACAGTTAGTGTACTGTGTCCTCTGCACAGTGTGCACCTAAAGCTACCTGTAGACAATTGCTGTTGTTCTGATCCTATTAATACCACAGGCAGGCATCTGCAGTATTTACAGTTAGTGTACTGTGTCCTCTGCACAGTGTGCACCTAAAGCTACCTGAAGACAATTGCTGTTGTTCTGATCCTATTAATACCACAGGCAGGCAGCTGCAGTATTTACAGTTAGTGTACTGTGTCCTCTGCACAGTGTGCACCTAAAGCTACCTGAAGAAAATTGCTGGTGTTCTTCTGATCCTATTAGTACCACAGGCAGGCAGCTGCAGTATTTACAGTTAGTGTACTGTGTCCTCTGCACAGTGTGCACCTAAAGCTACCTGAAGAAAATTGCTGGTGTTCTTCTGATCCTATTAGTACCACAGGCAGGCAGCTGCAGTATTTACAGTTAGTGTACTGTGTCCTCTGCACAGTGTGCACCTAAAACTACCTGAAGACAATTGCTGGTGTTTTTCTGATCCTATTATTACCACAGGCAGGCAGCTGCAGTATTTACAGTTATGCCCTGTACACACGGTCGGACATTGATCGGACATTCCAACAACAAAATCCATTGATTTTTTCAGACGCATGTTGGCTCAAACTTGTCTTGCATACACACGGTCACAAAAAGTTGTCTGAAAATCTGATCGTTTAAACGCGGTGACGTAAAACATGTACGTCGGAACTATAAACAGGGCAGTAGCCAATAGCTTTCGTCTCTTAATTTATTCTGAGCATGCGTGGCACTTTGTGCGTCGGATTTGTGTACACACGATCGGAATTTCCAACAACAGATTTTGTTGTCAGAAAATTTTATAGCAAGCTCTCAAACTTTGTGTGTCGGAAATTCCGAAGGAAAATGTGTGATGGAGCCCACACACGGTCGGAATTTCCGACAACAAGGTCCTATCACACATTTTCCATCGGAGAATCCAACCGTGTGTACAGGGCATTAGTGTACTGTGTCCTCTGCACAGTGTGCACCTAAAGCTACCTGAAGAAAATTGGTAGTGTTCTTCTGATCCTATTAGTACCACAGGCAGGCAGCTGCAGTATTTACAGTTAGTGTACTGTGCCCTCTGCACAGTGTGCACCTAAAGCTACCTGAAGACAATTGCTGTTGTTCTGATCCTATTAATACCACAGGCAGGCAGCGGCAGTATTTACAGTTAGTGTACTGTGTCCTCTGCACAGTGTGCACCTAAAGCTACCTGAAGACAATTGGTGGTGTTCTTCTGATCCTATTAGTACCACAGGCAAGCAGCTGCAGTATCTACAGTTAGTGTACTGTGTCCTCTGCAGTGTGCACCTAAAGCTACCTGAAGACATTTGCTGTTCTTCTGATCCCATTAGTACCACAGGCAGGCAGCTGCAGTATTTACAGTTAGTGTACTGTGTCCTCTGCGCAGTGTGCACCTAAAGCTACCTAAAGAAATTTGGTGGTGTTCTTCTGATCCTATTAGTACCATAGGCAGGCAGTTATAGTATTTACAGTTAGTGTACTGTGTTGTCTGCACAGTGTACACCTAAAGCTACCTGAAGACAATTTCTGCTGTTCTGATCATATTAATACCACAGGCAGGCAGCTGCAGTATTTGCAGTTAGTGTACTGTGTCCTCTGCACAGTGTGCACCTAAAGCTACCTGAAGACAATTGCTGTTGTTCTGATCCTAATAATACCACAGGCAGGCAGCTGCAGTATTTACAGTTAGTGTACTGTGTCTTCTACACAGTGTGCACCTAAAGCTACCTGAAGAAAATTGCTGGTGTTCTTCTGACCCTATTAGTACCACAGGCAGGCAGCTACAGTATTTACAGTTAGTGTACTGTATCCTCTGCACAGTGTGCACCTAAAGCTACCTGAAGAAAATTGGTGGTGTTCTTCTGATCCTATTAGTACCACAGGCAGGCAGCTGCAGTATTTACAGTTAGTGTACTGTGTCCTCTGCACAGTGTGCACCTAAAGCTACCTGAAGACAATTGCTGTTGTTCTGATCCTAATAATACCACAGGCAGGCAGCTGCAGTATTTACAGTTAGTGTACTGTGTCTTCTACACAGTGTGCACCTAAAGCTACCTGAAGAAAATTGCTGGTGTTCTTCTGACCCTATTAGTACCACAGGCAGGCAGCTACAGTATTTACAGTTAGTGTACTGTATCCTCTGCACAGTGTGCACCTAAAGCTACCTGAAGAAAATTGCTGGTGTTCTTCTGACCCTATTAGTACCACAGGCAGGCAGCTACAGTATTTACAGTTAGTGTACTGTGTCCTCTGCGCAGTGTGCACCTAAAGCTACCTAAAGAAATTTGGTGGTGTTCTTCTGATCCTATTAGTACCATAGGCAGGCAGTTATAGTATTTACAGTTAGTGTACTGTGTTGTCTGCACAGTGTACACCTAAAGCTACCTGAAGACAATTGCTGCTGTTCTGATCATATTAATACCACAGGCAGGCAGCTGCAGTATTTGCAGTTAGTGTACTGTGTCCTCTGCACAGTGTGCACCTAAAGCTACCTGAAGACAATTGCTGTTGTTCTGATCCTATTAATACTACAGGCAGGCAGCTGCAGTATTTACAGTTAGTGTACTGTGTCCTCTGCACAGTGTGCACCTAAAGCTACCTGAAGACAATTGCTGTTGTTCTGATCCTATTAATACCACAGGCAGGCAGCTGCAATATTTACAGTTAGTGTACTGTGTCCTCTGCACAGTGTGCACCAAAACTACCTGAAGACAATTGCTGGTGTGCTTCTGATCCTATTAGTACCACAGGCAGGCAGCTGCAGTATTTACAGTTAGTGTACTGTGTCCTCTGCACAGTGTGCACCTAAAGCTACCTGAAGACAATTGCTGGTGTGCTTCTGATCCTATTAGTACCACAGGCAGGCAGCTGCAGTATTTACAATTATGCCCTGTACACACGGTTGGACATTGATCGGACATTCCAAAAACAAAATCCATTGATTTTTCCGACGGATGTTGTCTTGCATACACACGGTCACAAAAAGTTGTCTGAAAATCCGATAGTTCAAACGAGGTGACGTAAAACATGTACGTCGGAACTATAAACAGGGCAGTAGCCAATAGCTTTTGTCTCTTAATTTATTCTGAGCATGCGTGGCATTTTGTGCGTCGGATTTGTGTACACACGATCGGAATTTCCGACAACAGATTTTGTTGTCGGAAAATTTTATAGCAAGCTCTCAAACTTCGTGTGTCGGAAATTCCGATGGAAAATGTGTGATGGAGCCCACACACAGTCGGAATTTCCAACAACAAGGTCCTATCACACATTTTCCGTCGGAAAATCCAACCGTGTGTACAGGGCATTAGTGTACTGTTTCCTCTGCACAGTGTGCACCTAAAGCTTCCTGAAGACAATTGCTGTTCTGATCCTATTAATACCACAGGCAGGCAGCTGCAGTATTTACAGTTAGTGTACTGTGTCCTCTGCACAGTGTGCACCTAAAGCTACCTGAAGGAAATTGGTAGTATTCTTCCGATCCTATTAGTACCACAGGCAGGCAGCTGCAGTATTTACAGTTAGTGTACTGTGTCCTCTGCACAGTGTGCACCTAAAGCTACCTGAAGAAAATCGCTGGTGTTCTTCTGATCCTATTAGTACCACAGGCAGGCAGCTACAGTATTTACAGTTATGCCCCGTACATTCCGATAACAAAATCCATTGATTTTTTCTGAAGGATGTTGGCTCAAATTTGTCTTGCATACACACGGTCACACAAAGTTGTCGGAAAATCCGATCGTTCTGAACGCGGTAACGTAAAACACGTACGTCGAGACTATAAACAAGGCATTAACCAATAGCTTTCGTCTCTTAATTTATTCTGAGCATGCGTGGTACTTTGTGCGTCGGATTTGTGTACACACGATCGGAATTTCCGACAACGGATTTTGTTGTCGGAAAATTTTATAGCCTGCTCTCAATCTTTGTGTGTCAAAAATTCCGATGGAAAATGTGTGATGGAGCCCACACGGTCGGAATTTCTGACAACAAGGTCCTATCACACATTTTCCGTCGGAAAATCCGACCATGTGTACGGGGCATTAGTGTACTGTGTCCTCTGCACAGTGTGCACCTAAAGCTACCTGAAGAAAATTGGTGGTGTTCTTCTGATCCTACTAGTACCACAGGCAGGCAGCTGCAGTATTTACAGTTAGTGTACTGTGTCCTCTGCACAGTGTGCACCTAAAGCTACCTGAAGACAATTGCTGTTGTTCTGATCCTATTAATACCACAGGCAGGCAGCTGCAGTATTTACAGTTAGTGTACTGTGTCCTTTGCACAGTGTGCACCTAAAGCTACCTGAAGACAATTGGTGGTGTTCTTCTGATCCTATTAGTACCATAGGCAGGCAGCTGCAGTATTTACAGTTAGTGTACTGTGTCCTCTGCACAGTGTGCACCTAAAGCTACCTGAAGACAATTGCTGTTGTTCTGATCCTATTAATACCACAGGCAGGCAGCTGTAGTATTTACAGTTAGTGTACTGTGTCCTCTGCACAGTGTGCACCTAAAGCTACCTGAAGAAAATTGCTGGTGTTCTTCTGATCCTATTAGTACCACAGGCAGGCAACTGCAGTATTTACAGTTAGTGTACTGTGTCGTCTGCACAGCGTGCACCTAAAGCTACCTGAAGACAATTGCTGGTGTTCTTTTACTAATAATACTACAGGCAGGAAGTCGATTCTGCTAGCTGAAGTATCAGTATATATATACATCCCAGCTTTGTGCAGCTACATCTCACTGCAGGCCATTAGTATGCCTGGTAGGCCAACAAGGAGAGGCAGACAGTCACAAACCAATAAAAGAGGGAAAGCAGGTTCTGTGTCTAGAGGCAACAGTGCTGGTCGTGGAGACGGTGCATCCTCATCAGCAGGTGGCCGTGGGACACGCTTGTCCTTTTTTTCAGCAGCTGGCCGTGTTGAGCCGCAACATGCGGAAGACTTGGTAGAGTGGATTACCAAGCTGTCCTCATCTTCCTCATCCTCTCTCACCCAGGCTCAGGGTACTTTGTCTGGCAAAGCAGCTGCCAACGTGGCCTCTTCCCTCCGCTCAAAGGCATCAGTCACTCCTTCCCTAGCCCCACCATGTCCTCCTGAGGAGTCCCTCGAACTGTTTGAACACAGTGTTGGGTACATGCTCCAGGAGGATGCCCAGCATTTTGAAGGCTCCGATGATGGTACCCCGCTAGAGGAAGGCAGTAACGTGAGCCCAGAGAGAGGGGGTGCCCAAGATGGACAGCAATCTGGCAGTCATGTTCCCCCAGCTGCAGCATACTGCCAGGTTTGCTCCAGTGATGAGGAGGGAGGGGATGATGAGGTCACTGACTCCACATGGGTGCCTGATAGGAGAGAAGAGGAGGAGGAGGAGGCACAATGACGTCTCCAGCTTTCATATTTAGGGGGGGCACATGGGGGGACAGGAACAAAAGTAAAAATGCAATTATATATATATATATATCCTGGGGCCCTTTACTACGATTCCACAACGGCCCTTTCACATGTTCTGCAGTGAGCTCCCTTCCTACTGTATTGGGGCCCCCCCAGGGTGGCAGGAAACAAGAGATATATGCCACCAGCATACCAAGAAAATATAAGGGTCCAAAGCAGTGGGAGAACTATCAGGGTTGCAAAGGTTGTCTTGCCACTGGGCCCTAGTGTTCTGCCACTGTGGGGTTCCCCAGCCTGCTTTTGCTGTCCTGCCCCTGCTATTGACAGCGCTGATCTGGCATCTCTTGGAACTTACAGTCTGGTTCTCCTGTCCTAAGGACGGGAGATATCAGTCTGATTTTTCAGTAACTGAGAGTCCTGGTGGAGTCCTTCCTGCAACTCGCTCTTCTCTGCTCCAATGAGGATGCAGGGGAAGGAGCAGATCAGGCTGCCATGGTTGTGTGAGCGCTCACATTATGCAGTGTCAGCGAGCAGAGGGAGGGGGGAGGAATCACCCGCAGGAGCTGACTAGGGATGCTCTCCCTCTCAAAAGAGACTGTTACTCCAGCGGCGGCCCGAGTAAGATGCATCCGCTACGAATGCAATCATAAATACATTGCCTTTTTGTAAAGAAAAAATAATATTTTTTTTAATGGGGGGCACATGGTGGGGCACAGCATAATTTTTTTTTTGGGGGGGGGGGGGTCAGGGCCCCCTCTGCCCCCCCTAGTGATGCCATTGAGGATAAGGAGGCACATCTCCAACGAAGCAGGATGCCCTCCAGGGGCCAGCTTAATGGCAGCACACCGACTGCATCACACACCGCAGAGCTCCGCATGTGCAGGGCACTGCTGTCTCTGCATGTTATTCTAAAAGTTCTTTGGTGTGGGCCTTTTTTGAGATGAGTGCATCAGATCCCACCGCTGCTATTTGCAACATATGTCTCAAGCGCATCTCGCGTGGCCAAAACATCACCCGCTTGGGCACCACATGCTTGACCAGACATATGTCGACCTGCCATGCAGTTCGTTGGCAAGCGTACCTAAAAGACCCACACCAAAGAACAAAGCTCTAAACCCACTATACCTTCAGTCCTCTCTGAATCCTGCACTGAGAGGAATGAAGGTGTAGAATTAGGTGTGTCACAGCCATGTACCAGGCAAATTTCCCTGCCCCAGCTGCTGCACCGCCGAAAGAAGTTCACTCCCAGCCATCCACATGCCCAGCGGTTGAATGCTAGCTTGGCTAAATTGTTAGCACTTCAACTGCTGCCTTTTCAGTTGGTAGACTCTGCCCCCTTCCGTGAGTTTGTGGAATGTGCAGTTACTCAGGGGCAGGTTCCCAAACGCCACTTTTTCTCACAGAAGGCAATTCCGGCTCTCTACCGGCATGTGGAAGGCAATGTCTTGGCCTTGCTGGACAGGGCGGTCAGCGGTAAGGTGCATATTACCGCTGACTCATGGTCCAGCAGGCATGGACAGGGACATTACCTATCTTTCACGGTGCACTGGGTGACTCTTCTGGCAGCTGGGAAGGATGCAGGACAGGGTGCAGTAGTGTTGGAGGTTGTTCCACCACCACGCCTCCAAAATTCTACTAGTGGTGATTCTGCCACACCTCTCTCCTCCACCCTCTCCTCTTCTTCTTCCTCCATGGCCTCTTCCTGTGCTGATTTGTCCTCGGAACCAGCGATGCTCCATAGTCATTCAAGGGGCTACGCAAGCACGCAGGCAAAAAGATGCCATGCGGTGCTTGAGCTGGTGTGCTTGGGGGACAGAAGCTACACTGGGGCAGAAATTCTGTCAGCTTTGCAGGGACAGGTTCAGAGGTGGTTGACGCCATGCCAGCTTAAGCCGGGTATGGTGGTTTGTGACAATGGCACCAACCTCCTCTCCACCCTCCGACAGGGACAACTGAGCCCTGTTTGGCTCACGTCCTTAACTTGGTGGTGCAGCGGTTCTTGGGCAGATACCCGGGCTTACAGGATGTCCTGAGGCAAGCCAGGAAAGTCTGTGTGCATTTCCGCAGGTCATATAATGCCAGTGCTCGGCTGGCTGACCTCCAAAAGGAATTTAACCTGCCTAAGAACCGCCAAATCTGTGACATGCCCACCAGGTGGAACTCAACGTTGGCCATGCTGCGGCGCCTGCACACGCAGCAGAGGGCCATCAATGAGTACCTATGCGACTATGGCACCAGGACAGGGTCAGGGGACCTTGTTTTTTTTCCCCACGCCAGTGGGCTATGATCAGGGATGCATGCACTGCCCTGTCACCATTTGAGGAGGCCACGAGGATGGTGAGCAGTGACAGTGCATGCATCAGTGACACTGTCCCCCTTGTCCACCTGTTGGAGCACACGCTGCGTGGAATAATGGACAGGGCACTTGAGGCAAAACAAAGGGAGGAAGAGGAGGACTTCCTTACCTCTCAAGGCTCCCTTTATCCAGACAGTGTTCCTGTGTGCCCGCCGATCACACAGGAAGAGGACGAGGAGGAGGATTGTGTCAGCATGGAGGTGGAGCCTGGCACTCAGCATCAGCAGCAGTCTTCAAGGGATCATTTACAGTCCGAAGACACCCATGGACTTGTATGTGGCTGGGAGGAGGTGGCTGTGGATCATGTCGTCCTTAGTGACCCAGAGGACTCTGGACCGAATGCCTCAGCAAACCTATGCTGCATGGCCTCCCTGATCCTCCAAAGCCTGCGGAAGGATCCTCGTATTCGTGGTATAAAGGGGAGGGATCATTACTGGCTGGCAACCCTCCTTGATCCACGTTACAAGGGTAAGATTTCGGACCTTATCTTGCCATCGCAGAGGGAGCAGAGGATGAAACATCCTTGGGAGGCCTTTCAGAAAGGTTTGTGCAATGCCTTTCCAGAGCCTGGGAGGTTACAATTTCCTGTTCCTCCTGGACAATGTGTTGCTAAGGCTTCTGTCAGTCACAGAAGGAGCGGTGGAGAAGGTGGCCATCTGACCGATGCGTTCAAACAATTTTTTAGTCCGCAGCCCCAAGGTCTGATCGGTTCCAGCAACCATCGCCAGCGGCTATATATATAATATTTGCAGCAGGGCTCATTCCTGTGCTTGTGGTACCAGTGCCCAAGGCCCAATTTTTCAGCCCCTGTTTAACAGGGGCATGTAATTACAATTTTTGATGCAATGCTTTGCAGCAGGGCTCATTCCTGCGCTCCAACTATAGTATCTGTGAGGGGTTGCAGTGTTGTGGCACCAGCACCAGTCCCCAAGGCCCGAATTTTCAGCCCCTGTTTAACAGGCGCATATAATTACAATTTTTGATGCAATACTTTGCAGCAGAGCTCATTCCTGCACTCCAACTATAGCATCTGTGAGGGGTTGCAGTGTTGTGGCACCAGTGCCTAAGGCCCAATTTTTCTGCCCCTGTTTAACAGGGGCGTATAATTACAATTTTTGATGCAATACTTTGCAGCATGGCTCATTCCTGCACTCCAACTATAGCATCTGTGAGGGGTTGCAGTGTTGTGGCAGCGGTGGCTAAGGCCCAATTTTTCTGCCCCTGTTTAACAGGGGCATGTAATTACAATTTTTGATGCAATACTTTGCAGCAGGGCTCATTCCTGCGTTCCAACTAGAGTATCTGTGAGGGGTTGCAGTGTTGTGGCACCAGTGCCCAAGGCCCAGTTTTTCAGCCCCTGTTTAACAGGGGCGTGTAATTACAATTTTTGATGCAATACTTTGCAGCAGGGCTCATTCCTGTGCTCCAACTAGAGTATCTGTGAGGGTTTGCAGTGTTGTGGCACCAGCATCAGTCCCCAAGGCCAAAATTTTCAGCCCCTGTTTAACAGGCGCATATAATTACAATTTTTGATGCAATACTTTGCAGCAGAGCTCATTCCTGCACTCCAACTAGAGTATCTGTGAGGGGTTGCAGTGTTGTGGCACCAGTGCCCAAGGCCCAGTTTTTGAGCCCCTGTTTAACAGGGGCGTGTAATTACAATTTTTGATGCAATTCTTTGCAGCAGGGCTCATTCCTGTGCTCCAACTAGAGTATCTGTGAGGGGTTGCAGTGTTGTGGCACCAGCACCAGTCCCCAAGGCCCAAATTTTCAGCCCCTGTTTAACAGGCGCATATAATTACAATTTTTGATGCAATACTTTGCAGCAGAGCTCATTCCTGCACTCCAACTATAGCATCTGTGAGGGGTTGCAGTGTTGTGGCACCAGTGCCTAAGGCCCAATTTTTCTGCCCCTGTTCAACAGGGACATATAATTACAATTCTTGATCTAATATTTCATAGCAGGGCCCATTCCTGCGCCCACCAAGAGTAACTGTGAGGACTTATAGTGTTGTGGCAACACCATCACCACCACCACCACCACCACCACCAAAGGCCCAATTTTTCTGCTCCTGTTCAACAGGTGCATGTTATTACAATTCTTGATATAATATTTCACAGCAGGGCCCGTTCCAGCACCCACCAAGAGTAACTGTGAGGACTTACAGTGTTGTGGCACCAGCACCACCACCACCACCAAAGGCCCAATTTTTCTACCACTGTTCAACAATGGCATGTAATTACAATTCTTGATCTAATATTTCACAGCAGGGCCCGTTCCTGCGCCCACCAAGAGTAACTGTGAGGGCTTATAGTGTTGTGGCAACACCAACACCTAAGGCCCCAATTTCTGCAGAGTATATAGGGCAGGCCCCTACTTTCAAACATCCAACTTACAAACGACTCCTACTTGCAAACAGAAGGAGACAACAGGAAGTGAGATGAAATCTACCCCTAAGAAGGGAAATTCTCTCCTGTGAGAGTTAATATGGAAAAAACGTGTCTCCTCTTCACTGATGCTTTATCACCAATCCTTGTTTCACTAAAAACCCCAAATTTTCAAAAAACATTTGTCATTGGGACAGAAAGTGAGGTGAAATCTTCTGAAGAGGTGCACAGACAGCAAAACAAATGTTACAGGGTGATAACCCTTCCGTATGTTTTCCAAAAAGCTTAAAAATAGATTTTTTGGCTGGAGCTACACTTTAAAAATGTACCAGTTCAAAATTACAAACAGATTCTACTTAACAACAAACCTACAGTCCCTGTCTTGTTTGCACCGCCTGTATACTGCTGTTCAGAGTATATAGTGCCTGGGGGCCCCACGCCTTTCCTTTTTTTAATTTGGGCGCGGGGTTCCCCTTAATATCCATACAAGACCCAAAGGGCCTGGTAATGGTGAAAGGTGAAAAAACATCCGACAATACCGCCCCCCCCCAGCCCCCCCGTTTTACTAACCTGACCCCTCGAAAGTCCCGCGCTCGCCCCCGACATCCTCTTCGCCGATCAGCCTGTCTGTAGATTGGTTACAGTGGATGGATTGAAAGCAGCGTAGCTGCTCGCTCTGCTGTCAATCACATCCAATGATGCGGCGCGCTGGGGGGTGGGGCCGAGTGATACAGTGACCGGCTATGGCCGCCGGCTGTATCACGGGAGCGCGCCCGCAAGCACTCAACACCATGCGAGGGAGCTCGCATGAAGGTGTTGAGTCCTTGCGGGGGGGAGCCGAGACAGCCGCTGAGGTTCGGGGCCACTCTGTGCAAAACAAACTGCACAGTGGAGGTAAGTATAACATGTTTGTTATTTAAAAAAAAAAATATATATATATATATATCTTTAGTGATCCTTTAAAGCCGCAAGCAGTTTTAAATGACTTTTATTCCTTTAAAAATGTCATTTTGTGCAGGGACTGTTCTAAGCACAGAAAACACGCGCCACTTTACAGGCATACTATAGACACCCCCCAGGTACGATATTTAAAGGAATATTTCACTTTTTTTCACATTAAGCATCATTAAAATCACTGTTCCTGGAAAAACTGAAGTTTTTAAAACTTTTTTTTGCATTGATACATGTCCCCTGGGGTAGGACCCGGGTCCCCAAACCCTTTTTAGGACAATAACTTGCATATTAGCCTTTAAAATAAGCACTTTTGATTTTGAACGTTCGAGTCCCATAGACTTATATGGGGTTCTAAAGTTCACGTAAACTTTCGGTCCGTTCGCAGGTTCTGGTGTGAACCGAACTGGGGGGTGTTCGGCTCATCCCTACTACAGACCACTTTTGAAAATTAAACTTATCTTATCTGAGATTCATTGACAGTGTTTACCATAGATCTATTTTAAAGCAGGAATAAACTCTTTCAACCAACATTAAAGCAGAAATAAAGGGTGAATACTCACCTATCCAACCCCTCGCCAGCAGTGGCATCTTTTTCTGAGTGCCGGTCTTCAGGCTTCTTCATTGGCAGGTGCGGCATGACATCTCTTCTGCACATGCACATGAGCCAGTCATCCTGACACTCAGAGACCAGTATGGTGCAGCTCAGTTTACAGTGCCAGAGAAGACAGGGAGCATGCATGTGGGCTGGGTCAGTTGACTGGTACCCATGTTGGAGTAAAGGCACACAGAAACCAAGTAAAGAGGCCCCATTATTATATGGTAAATACCAGTAGAAGTAACAAATAACACATGGAGGGCAGCCGCAAGGTGCTTTCTTAACAGTAACAATAACAATATGGCCTCAGAGTCTTGATAACACAGGTGACTTGGGTACAACAGTTCTCAGCAACATTGGTTATACTTTAACACAGTCTCAGCACTTGCAGTGTCACTTTAGTAATGCTTAGGTTACTGGAGCAGCATCTGAATGAAGGGGTGGCTGATAGGCAGAGCAGTGGTGCAGGCATACTTAGCAAACTGATGAAAAGATCTTTGTCCCAGCTCTAGAGTCCCAAGATAGTAAAGCCAGTTGCAGTATCCCTGTTCAGTCCCTTCTATCCCTAGCACTAAATACACTGTCATTAACCAGCAGGAATCCTGTCCCTACTTCGCAAATGTATGCCAACTGCAGTGGGATAGTGCTATTTATTACCATTGCCTCAGTAAAGACGGCCGTGGAGATCATCTAGTGTTGCAGCATTCAATCAGATAGCTGCTTCCCTAATAACACCAACAATGGCTTCAGAGGAACAGCTCCTCTCATCCTCCATTCCCTCTGTACAGTGGCCAGCAAAACAGTGCTAACTACAGAGGGGCAGCTAAACTGCATCTGCCTACAGCCAGGTAGGGGCATTTAATTGAAGAAAAGATATTGCATGTCTGTTCTGCAATAAAAGCCTGCCTGCTTGCTGTTTTCGCTTTAGTTTTGCTTTAACTATTTTTGATCCTTATGCTGCTAGTATTAG
This sequence comes from Lithobates septentrionalis, assembly GCA_037952835.1. Taxonomy (NCBI): domain Eukaryota; kingdom Metazoa; phylum Chordata; class Amphibia; order Anura; family Ranidae; genus Lithobates; species Lithobates septentrionalis. The sequence continues at coordinate 1,979,666 of JBBDGP010000600.1, forward strand.
TAAATAGTTAGCAAGTATATTATCATTACTTGTTTTATTTATTTCGTTTTTATTTTTATTTATTTTACTTTGACTTCTTTTATTTACTTAGTTGTTCAGCCAGGTGCACGGCTAGAGACAAAGAGCAGTTTAAGACACTGTGCTGCAGTGCTCTCGGTGTTCCCAATGGACTTTAGCTGAATGGGTTAACACTACCCCTTCCTTATCCACCAGGGGGAGCTAACAAGCAGAATGAGTTCAAGATACTTGATGATTGGTAGCATTGAATAATGAGAGATAAAGTTCAGAAAATAAGTTTTGCTATGGCAACCTATGGACCATTGGACTACAATTCCCAACGCAAGCCGAGTATAAGGGGAGAGAGAGTATTTTTTCAGGCTGTTTACCGAGGAACCTTTAATTTGCTGCTAAGAGATTGAAGTGTGCAAATCACTGCTTTTGTGTGCGCATCAACCTGCCACAAACCTGTGTCCATGTGCTGAGGACTGAAGTTTCTCCAGTCAGATTGAGAAGTGAGTTGACAGCTGAGCAGTTAGAGCCCTGTTGCTGTATTGCTGGGACTGGTGAGAGGACACTGCTGCCAATAACCTGTTGCTGATAGCAGAGACTGAACACATATGGACTGACCATTTAAATGTCAGCAATATTTACTGCATGCGGCGGCGTGGCCAAGATGGCGATCTGAGAGGAAGCAGGTTTTAGAGCTCTGCTGGAGATCCGTCTATATATCCGTTCTCCTGGCCCTTTTTCTCACTACAAAATAGCCAGAACGGTTCCGGATGCCATACAAAACTAGATACAGGGGAAAGAAACTTCGATTTCCACCGGGTGAGGGGGAAACAACTATTCAAGTGTCTCCCCACGTGCACACTTCCCCTGGCAGTGCAAGAAACATGGCGTCACAGACGGACATGGAGGAGCAGTCGGACGTACAGCGACTCGGCTTCCAGGAGGTAATGGCCGCGATAGCCACATGCCAAACTGCCCTGACTAATAAAATTGAGGCTGTACAACTCGATGTCAGCCTCATTCGGCAGGACTTCGACAAACTCCGTGTACGGGTGTCGGAAGCGGAGCATCGAGTGGGGCTCACGGAGGACACGGTCACGGAACATACAGCGTCGATCCGTACCTTACAAACGAAGGTCAGAGCACTGGAATACAAGGTCGACGACGCAGAGAATAGGAACAGGAGGAACAACCTCCGCCTTGTGGGTATGCCGGAGGGAGCAGAGGGGAAGAACCCCACGATCTTTATGGAAGAGGTACTAAGAGAGCTGCTGCCAGCTGCGCAGTTCTCGCCATACTTTACGGTGGAGCGTGCCCACAGGATCCCTCCAGTCCCGGGGCCACCAGGTTCTAATCCTCTCACCCTAATCTTTCGGCTGCTTAACTTTCGGGACCGAGACGAGATACTCCGCGCAGCTCGAAGAGCGGGTGAGCTGAAATACCATAATACAACCCTTATGTTTTTCCCCGATTTTTCAATGGAAACACAAAAAATGCGCAGGTCCTTTGACCAGATCAAAATGGGGCTACGGGCACGTAACATCAAGTATAGTATTTTTTTCCCTGCCAAGCTGAGGGTTCAAGACGGTGAAGCAGTTAATTTCTTTACCACACCTCGTGACGCTGGAATCCCTACCTCCGCACCGCCAACCATAACTTTCAAGATCACTACCATAGGCTCACGTGAGTTACAGCATCCATGCAGGGGCCCTCCCTATTTTTCTGTTATCTACTTTGTTTTATTTTTGAGTATGCCATCACTCAGTTTATATTTGACCTGATCGGGATCAGTGCTCAGTGTGACTGACTATATGTATGCTCACAATACTGGATCCCTCTCTATGCATTATGCTGCACAGGGATGGTCTATGGAGAGTTTCCCGGGCAGGCCTGTTACCGGAGACTCTGCAGCTGCAGCTCACAGGCCCGGTTTCTGAACATAGACTTGGAAATTACAGACAGGGACGGGTGACGACACTGTACCGCCCCTCATGAGGCTGCCGCATGGCGGGAATCCGTGTTTCTGCACCGCCAAGCAAAGCTTTAAAATCACTTGCTGTATGTGCATGCAGGCCAACTGTGCGGGAAAACTTTTTGTTCTTTTTCCTTTTTGTTTATTCTCTTTTGTTTTTCTTCTCGTTCTGAAAGTTACTATCAATGCTTGATCATTCCATCACTAACTAGATGGGGATCACTAGTCAATACAATTTGGTCCCACACATGTTTACAGCCTTGCTCCTTATACTTATAAAATGCTGCGCAAAGGAAGGCGATCGGGACGTTTCCCCACAATACAATTGCTAGAGCCTGTGCAGCTGTAGCTTACCAATCCTACTACTGAACATGACTTTGGCCAGTAACAACGAACTGGAGACAACTATAGATCCGGATGTCCCATATGCGGGGATAAACTCGTGTGTGAACTTTAATGGCAGGGCTGAGAGCTATGCAAGGGCTGGCGATGGCACAATGTGGACCATACTAGAAATAAAGTAACACTGCCGACTAGAGGAACTATATGACATGGGTCCCCTGCTCAGTACTGCACTTTTGTCAATCCAGCAAGAGTCACCTGAGCATCTAGAGTCCAGTCATGGACTGTTGAGGGGGAATGGACCCCCATAATGATTGTCTAGGGCCTGATGAATTGTAGTAATTCTCAGATGACAGGTGTACATGTGATTATTGGTTTGGCAACCCTTACCTTGTCCGACCTACAATTAAGTATTAACTGTTAAGTTTATTATCTTTTTAAGATCGTTTGGTAACTAAGTTTTGTGCCCCTGGGGGATCCCCAGGAGAAAAATTTTATGCAACATAAACCAGCAACTCTGTTGCCTAGTTAGGTAACACTCCACGCTACAAGTGCGCGCCCTCTTGTAAGTACAGATGTTGGGGGTTCAGGGAATAAGACATCCTCGGTTCTTGAGGGGGATGTGGGGTGGGGGGGAGACATCTGCCGTTGCAGAACTTCAAAGTTGTTAAGTACCTAAGTTCTTTTAAGGAGCTGCTTAATTGTGATTGGAGTGTTGCTGATTCACATAGACAGTATATGCATGTAAACAGTTTATACATGGTCTCCTTAGACCAAAAAATCTCGAGGGGGTGGCTGGGGGAAGGGGGGGACGTGCGGATCCTGCTCACACATTTGCATACGGGAGGGAATGGCTGAAATTTCTATTATATCCTGGAATGTCCGGGGTTTAAATTCAGTCACCAAGAGGACACTGGTTTTTAAATATCTGCAAAAGTACAATCCACACATATGTATACTTCAGGAGACCCACTTGATAGGCAAGCGAGTCCTAGGACTTCGGAGGGCATGGGTGGGAACTCATCATCATTCCACCTATTCAAACTATGCGAGGGGTGTGAGCATATTGGTCCGCAGGTCCCTCCCTCTACAGATTTTGGATGTTAAAACCGATCCGGGTGGCAGATTTGTTATTATCAATGCCTCACTGTATGATAGAGGAATGGTACTGGTGGGCCTTTATCTCCCTCCTCCTGCTGAGATACAATTGCTGAACGACATTATGCAATCAGTCATAGGATTTAATGTATCAGATGTTTTTGTTTTTGGGGATTTTAATATGGTCCCGTCACAGAGTCTGGACAGACTGCACATGGCACCCCGAGCCACATCACCCTTGGGGGGTTGGGCTGACGCGTTTGCGCTCACCGACGTATGGCGTAATTTCCACCCAGATAAGAGAGAATATACGTGTCACTCTGCTTCATACCGGGCGCTTTCAAGAATAGACCTTGTATATGCGTCGCCAGGGGCTCTGCGTTGGGCAAGGGCAGTGGAACACTTGCCCCGAGGCATCTCAGATCATGCCCCTATCTGCCTCAAAATTTCCCTAATAAAATCCCCCGGGATGAGGCTGTGGCGTCTGTCCAGATTCTGGGCGAAGGATGATAGAGTCCAGGAACCGATGACGGAAAGTATATGCAATTACTGGAACGATAACGGGGAATCTGCTAATCCAAATGTGATATGGGATGCATTTAAATCTAAGATGAGGGGGGAATATATTGCCCGCATATCTTTCTTACAGAGAGAGGCCTCTAGAGTACGGGAGACTTTGGAGGAGAGGGCCGCTAGACATGAGGCAGCATATATTCAATCCCCCAACGACACAACTTACCATACATGGCAGAATACCCTACGAGAACTTTCCCTGCACAACATTGAGCAGACTAAAAAATCTATGTTATATACAAAGCAAAAAATATTTGAGCACGGAAATAAAAATGGGCGGTTGTTGGCCTGGCTAGCGAGGAACCAAACAGCCTTTACACACATAGCCAGTATCAGGAATGGTAGTGGTCAGCTGCTCTCTTCTCCAGAGGACATAAATGACGAATTCTTGAAATTCTTTAAAGAAATATATACCTCTAAAGCTCTGTTCACGCCACTGGAATTACAGGAATATCTAGATGCAATCCCATTCCCTTCCCTATCAGAGGAACACAGGAATTTATTGGAGGGGGAATTTTCCCTGGAGGAGGTCCAGACTGCTATTGGTAGTCTACAGTGTGGAAAGACTCCGGGTGCAGACGGCCTTCCTACAGAGTTCTACTCACAACACACAGAATTGCTTGCCCCCAGATTAAAGTCCCTCTTCTCTGGCCTGGTGAAAGCGGAAGCCCTCCCAGAAACTATGGAGGAGGCTATTATAGTATTAATACCCAAGCCTGGAAAGGATCCACAGGACTGTGCATCCTTCAGGCCAATATCTCTGCTTAATGTTGATGCAAAGATTTTAGCAAAGATATTGGCTAGCCGTTTGTCGTCGGTGATTTCCACGCTGGTGCATGTAGATCAGACAGGGTTTATGCTGGGCAAAGGTACCGACATAAACCTTAGACGCATTTTCTTAAATTTGTCGGTTCGTCACGATACAGTGGGATCTCGGGTGATTGCCTCCCTCGACGCCGAAAAGGCGTTTGACTCTGTGGAGTGGTCATATCTCTGGGGGGTGTTACAACAATTTGGATTTGGTCCTAACTTTATACACTGGTTGCATTTACTCTATAGAGATCCCAAAGCTAGGGTACGTACAAACGACCGATTATCGGAGTCATTTTCCCTACACAGGGGCACCCGTCAAGGATGCCCCCTGTCCCCTAGTTTGTTTGCCTTGGCCCTGGAGCCCTTGGCAATTCTGATTCGGGAATCCCAGGAGATCAGGGGACTTAGGGTTGGCCAACTAGAGGAGAAAATATCCCTATATGCGGATGATGCGCTATTGTATTTAAATGACTCCGGCCCGTCATTGTCGGCTGCTCTAGGGGTATTTAATAAATTTGGTATACTATCAGGCATCCGTATCAACTGGAATAAATCGGTCCTTTTTTCCCTTGACAGGCAATCCCAGGGCCCACATAATCAAACACCATTACAATGGGTCAGTGAGTTCAAATACCTTGGGGTGAAAATCTCTAGGGAGGTTGGGCAATTTTATAATCTAAACTTGCTCCCCTTGCTTCGACTTCTGCAAGAGAAATGCCAGTCTTGGTCCGGACTTCCATTGAAGTTATTGGGTCGCATAAATATTTTAAAGATGATCATCCTACCCAAATTCAATAATTTTTTCCGCAATAGCCCAATCTGGATACCACAGGTCTTTTTTCAAGAAATTGATAAATGTATCACTTCCTTTATATGGAACGGTTCTACACCAAGACTGGCAAAGACCACACTGCGTGCACCGACACAGTTGGGGGGATTGGCCCTTCCGGATTTCAGGGTTTACTACTGGGCAGCTATGCTGGTTACTGTATATTGGTGGTTTGCGGCGAGTAGGTCCAACGCTGCGGTTTGTGTGGAGGCAGCCTGGCTAGGCTCACTGCAGGAACTACAAAATCTGGCGTATAGAGGAGTGGGAGCCTATAGTGAACTCCCTGCACCAACAAAGGCGACGATAAAAGTTTGGATTACGGCTAGACGAAGGTTCCTCCAGGTGGGGCAATGGTCTCCGGTCCAGCCTCTCTGGGGAAACCCTAATTTGCCTCACTTTAGGTCAATACCAGATTCTCAGGTTTGGGCAAGATTTGGCATTAAAACTTTAAAGGATGTTATACCTATGGGTACTTTGTTGTCATTCACACAACTATCCAGGAAGTATAATTTGCCTGGGTGGATGTTCTTTCGCTATGTTCAGCTAAGACACGCGGCCAGGGCACAATTTCCCACACAGCCTACCCTACAATTAGATCCCGTAGAGAACCTACTGTCCTGTGAAAATCTGACGAAACCACTTTCGGCTTTATATGGTACCCTACTTCCAATAGACAACGCAAAAATGGATAGACTCTGGGAGCAATGGAAGGCTGATATCCCATCACTAGAAAGGGAAGACTGGGAGGATAGTCTCGAACAGGCCCCCAAGTTAGCTATAGCCGCAGGTGACAAACTTATACAAACTAAATTCCTTCACAGGGCTTACACGTATGTCTAGAATATATCCTGATAGAGACCCACAGTGTCCCAGATGTTTGACACACCCTGGCACATACCTGCATATGTTCTGGGAGTGCCCTGTGTTATCGAACTTTTGGACAGAAGTGTTTGACCAACTAAACGTCCGTCTTGAGCTAAATGTCCCTGTGACGCCTGAATTGGCCTTACTGGGTATACATGATGATGATCAGCGATCACACCATAGCAAATTGCTAATCTCATATCTGCTCTTTTATGCTAAGAAGGAAATATTGTGTAAATGGACCTCTTCTGTCCCCCCAGATATAGCTACATGGGAAAAGAAAGTAAATGCTGCCCTCCCGTTGTATAAATTGACATACATCAATCGTGGATGTCCTTGGAAATTTGACAAAGTGTGGTCATCATGGACGTCAATTTAGATAAGAGGTCAACAGTAATAGAATAGTGGGATCCTTTGACTGCCCCCTCACTCTCTCTCGTTTCATTGCCCCTGGATGCCTCCCCCTCCCGCGCCCTCTTCTCGGGGTACTATCCATATGGGTCCTCCCCCTCGTCAGCCCTTTAACTATACTCTTCTCCCTCATACTCAGGAATCTGTGCACTTGAACAGTGAAATGCAGTATGTATTGCTCTTGATTAGGGATGAGCTTCGAGTTCGAGTCGAACTCATGTTCGACTCGAACATTGGCTGTTCGCAAGTTCGCCGAACACCGAACAATTTGGGGTGTTCGCGGCAAATTCGAATGCCGTGGAACACCCTTTAAAAGTCTATGGGAGAAATCAAAAGTGCTAATTTTAAAGGCTAATATGCAAGTTATTGTCATAAAAAGTGTTTGGGGACCTGGGTCCTGCCCCAGGGGACATGGATCAATGCAAAAAAAAGTTTTAAAAACGGCCGTTTTTTCAGGAGCAGTGATTTTAATAATGCTTAAAATCAAACAATAAAAGTGTAATATCCCTTTAAATTTCGTACCTGGGTGGTGTCTATAGTATGCCTGTAAAGGGGCGCATGTTTCCCGTGTTTAGAACAGCCTGACAGCAAAATGACATTTGGAAGGAAAAAACTCATTTAAAACTACCCGCGGCTATTGCATTGCCGTCAATACACATAGAAGTTCATTGATAAAAACGGCATGGGAATTCCCCACAGGGAAACCCCGAACCAAAATTAAAAAAAAAAAAAATGAAGTGGGAGTCCCCCTAAATTCCATACCAGGCCCTTCAGGTCTGGTATGGATATTAAGGGGAACCCCGGCCAAAATTAAAAAAAAAAAATTACGTGGGGTTCCCCCTAAATTCCATACCAGACCCTTCAGGTCTGGTATGGATTTTAAGGGGAACCCCGCGGCAAAAAAAAAAAAAAAAACGGCGTGGGGTTCCCCCAAAAATCCATACCAGACCCTTATCCGAGCACGCAACCTGGCAGGCCGCAGGAAAAGAGGGGGGGGCGAGAGTGCGGCCCCCCCCTCCTGAACCATACCAGGCCACATGCCCTCAACATTGGGAGGGTGCTTTGGGGTAGCCCCCCAAAACACCTTGTCCCCATGTTGATGAGGACAAGGGCCTCATCCCCACAACCGTGGCCGGTGGTTGTGGGGGTCTGCGGGCGGGGGTGACTCCGCCCCCCTCTGACGCATGGTGACTTGACGGGACTTCCCTGTGACGTCACGGGGAATGCCACAGGGAAGTCCCGTCATGTCCCGTGCGTCAGAGGGGGGCGGAGTCACCGGGTGGCCCCGCCCCCATTATTTAAGAACCGTCAGATGAGGAGACGCCGTCACACAGCGGGAGCCTCCCTCCATGCATGGATGCGGAGCGGCCCGGAGAAGAAAATTAAGAAGAGAAACAGAGAAGAAGAGAAGAAGGAAGAAGAGAAGAGGATGAAGAAGAAGATGAAGAGAAGAGCGGGAGCCTCCCCCCCAATGCCATGGGTGCGGAGCGGCCCGAGGAGAAGAAGATAGAAGACGCCGCGGAGGAGATGCTGGACGAGAACGCCGGAGGAAGAACCAGAAGAGCCAGAAGAACCAGAAGAAGAAGAAGATGATGGAAGAAAGAAGAAGCATTTAAATAAAGGAATTGTCAAAAACTGTCTCTTGTCATTTTTAACTATTTTGACACTTTTTAGTGAAATGGTAGGGGTAAGTACCCCCTTACCATTTCACACAGGGGGGGGGGCGGGATCTGGGGGTCCCCTTGTTAAAGGGGGCTTCCAGATTCCGATAAGCCCCCCGCCCGCAGACCCCCACAACCACCGGCCACGGTTGTGGGGATGAGGCTCTTGTCCTCATCAACATGGGGACAAGGTGTTTTGGGGGGCTACCCCAAAGCACCCTCCCAATGTTGAGGGCATGTGGCCTGGTACGGTTCAGGAGGGGGGGGGGCCGCACTCTCGTCCCCCCCTCTTTTCCTGCGGCCTGCCAGGTTGCGTGCTCGGATAAGGGTCTGGTATGGAATTTAGGGGGAACCCCACGTAATTTTTTTTTTTTAATTTTGGCCGGGGTTCCCCTTAATATCCATACCAGACCTGAAGGGCCTGGTATAGAATTTAGGGGGACTCCCACTTCATTTTTTTTTTTTTTAATTTTGGTTCGGGGTTTCCCTGTGGGGAATTCCCATGCCGTTTTTATCAATGAACTTCTATGTGTATTGACGGCAATGCAATAGCCGCGGGTAGTTTTAAATGAGTTTTTTCCTTCCAAATGTCATTTTGCTGTCAGGCTGTTCTAAACACGGGAAACATGCGCCCCTTTACAGGCATACTATAGACACCCCCCAGGTACGAAATTTAAAGGGATATTACACTTTTATTGTTTGACTTTAAGCATTATTAAAATCACTGCTCCTGAAAAAACGGCCGTTTTTAAAACTTTTTTTTGCATTGATCCATGTCCCCTGGGGCAGGACCCGGGTCCCCAAACACTTTTTATGACAATAACTTGCATATAAGCCTTTAAAATTAGCACTTTTGATTATTCATGTTCGTGTCCCATAGACTTTAACGGTGTTCGCGTGTTCGAGCGAACTTTTTTCCTGTTCGCATGTTCTGGTGCGAACCGAACAGGGGGGTGTTCGGCTCATCCCTACTCTTGATAATATTTATGGTTTTCCTCCTCCTTTTGATAAGTACTTGCGATGTATGTTCTATGTGAAATACAGACAAGAATGTGATAAGTGTAACTTTGGAACAACAAAATGTGATTTATGACATTGTAATTGTTATTTTCTACAATAAAGCACTCCTGGTTATAAAAAAAAAATATTTACTGCATGCAGACTTTACTGGGACTGTACTCATGAGCACCACCATAAAGACTGGGCCACAACAATAGCTGGTTGAAGAACTGAAACTAAAGACTGCTCACTTAGATAGCTGCTTCAAAAGAACTTTGCCTATTGTCAATAGTAGGAAGTACCTCTTTAGGGAGTGTTTAATTGCATCTCTGCCTTTCATATAGAGTGCACCTTAAAGCGGATATCACTGGTGTTACTATTTTTTAATGCCATTACTTATTGCTGATTTTGTGGATTACCAAGTTTACTCTAAGTTAGCTGCATATAACTCCATTCTCTGTTGCTATAGCTTAGCAAACTTATGGTCTAGTGAACTGTAATTGATCTAATCCTTAAGGCCGGGTTTACACCTATGCGAATTGGATGTGTCTTTGTCTCCATTTCAGGGCCGAATTCAGGCATAGATTAGTCCCTGAAATAAAGAACAGGGACGCACAGTGTTCCTGTGCGATCCGCAGCCAGTTCCAGTGTGAACTGAGCCTTACTTACTCATTTATGTGCATACTGCTATTTTTCTTTAGATTGTAAGCTCTAATGAGCAGGGCCCTCTGATCCCTCTTGTACTAAACTGTAATGTAACTGTAATGTCTGCCTTCATTTTGTTAAGCTCTGCGCAAACTGTTGGTGCTATATAAACCCTGTATAATATAATAAATAATAATTTACTGCCCCCCGTGACAATACATTGGGTTAGTTTACCACTAACCAGTATGATGTTTGGATTTTGATACTGAACCTAAGTTGTGTGCAGGGTATCTATATTTGTGCTCCCAGCAGCATTGCAGTATGCATTTGCTTAACCTGGGGTGTCAGTGGGGCTGAGGTTGTTCTTAAAGTTGAGGCAGAAGAACAGAGAACCCAATCTACCAAGAGGTTCCTGAAGGTGTAGGCAGGTTGCCTACTGTGTTAGTTAGCCAGGTTCAGGAGGTCCTGAGAGCACGGGCAAAAGAATGGGGAGAATTGAAGAAGCTTGCTGGGACCTGTGGTTCATCCGTAGGACACAATTAGTGTTAGTTAGGGAAAGGACGTTTTGCCCTGTTGCATATGTTATGCTGAGTTCTCAGTAAATATTTTTTCAACTGCTTTGAGCCTGGTCTGAAATTAATCAAGGGGTGCATGTTGGGTTTTGGTGTGTTCCTATGAACCTGGGTCTGTAATAGCACTATGGTATATATGTAACACTACTACAAAAGGTTAACTCACAAGGCAAGGAGAAGCAGGGCCGGATTAGCCACAAGGCCACCGAGGCCAGGCCTTGGGGCGGCAGTGGTGTAGGGGCGGCGCCGCTCCTGCAGCGACTTCGCGGCCGCCCCCCCTTTCGTGCTGCCCATTAAAGTCTATTATGGGCACCAGTGCCCATAGAAAAGATGGCCGCGAGCCGACCACGCAACTGCGCATGCTCCGCTCCGAAGCCGGCCGGGCTCGGGAAAGCTCGTAAGCGCTCGGCCGGGCGGCGCATGCGCAGTAGCGTGATTGCGCCGCCCGGCGCCATTTTTGAAAAAATTGAGAGTAGCTAGTAATGTCAGCGGAGCGGCGGCGGGGGGAGAAAGATGACATCTCTCATTGCCCGCACCGCTGTTCCCCCCTCCTCCTTCTGATGGCAGGCAGCATGGCAAGGGACATCCCAATCTGGTGGCAAGTGACATCCACATCTGGTGGCAGGTGACATCCCCATCTGCTGGCAGGCATGGTGGCAAGTGACATCCCCATCTGGTGGCAGGCATGGTGGCAAGTGACATCCCCATCTGGTGGCAGGCAGCGTGGCAAGTGACATCCCCATCTGGTGGCAGGCAGCGTGGCAAGTGACATCCCCATCTGGTGACAGGCAGCGTGGCAAGTGACATCTCCATCTGGTGGCAGGCAGCGTGGCAAGTGACATCCCCATCTGGTGGCAGGCAGCGTAGCAAGTGACATCCCCATCTGGTGGCAGGCAGCGTGGCAAGTGACATCCCCATCTGGTGGCAGGCAGCGTGGCAAGTGACATCCCCATCTGGTGGCAGGCAGCGTGGCAAGTGACATTCCCATCTGGTGGCAGGCAGCGTGGCAAGTGACATCCCCATCTGGTGGCAGGCAGCGTGGCAAGTGATATCCCCATCTGGTGGCAGGCAGCGTGGCAAGTGACATCCCCATCTGGTGGCAGGCAGTGTGACAAGTGACATCCCCATCTGGTGGCAGGCATGGTGGCAAGTGACATCCCCATCTGGTGGCAGGCATAGTGGCAAGTGACAAGAGATGAAGGCAAGTGACACGCTCAGGGCTCCCAATGATTCTGCATTATGGTGAGTTGAACTATTTCAGTTTATATTACAATGTAATGATAGAAATAATGTGTTTCAATCATCCTGACACCATAACAACCATGACGCCGGGATGATTGAAGCACTAACACCAGCCATTGCCTTGAAAATTTGCCTGCGAAAAATCCTTACCCCTTGCGCGCTTACCCTGAAGTATTTTTAGTCTGTACAATTAAAGCCAGTTATTTTCAGTGTTCTCATGTATGGAGATATGTTTTTAATTGATCTATTGTAGAAGTCATCAATAAAGGACGTGGTGTGTGTGTATGTGTGTGTGGGGGGGGGGGGGGGGGGGCGGCATTGAAGGACCCGGCCTTGGGGCGGCAAAGGGAGTAAATCCGGGCCTAAGGGGAAGGGGTAGTTGCCATCAGTAACCATAAAGAAGAACAGCTACAGCGTGTGTGCCTCTGTTACCTCACTCCCAGTAGCAGAATGGAGTCCCACCAAGCACATAGAGGGCCCCATGCATGCTCATTAACTCTTTCCTTCCTGTACCTAGTGATCAGGTCTTAGATCTCCTTAATGCTAGACTGCTCCTGGTGACGAGAGGAGGTAGACAGCTAGGGAGCACCACGCCAAAGGACTAGTTGCCGTAGCTGTTCTTTTTTATGGTTACTGATGGCAATTACCCCTTCTCCTTGGACTGGTGGAGTGGGCGAAGGATCTGCACGTCCCTCTGAATGCAATATACATCAGTACGAGTGTGTAGGTACTTGGGACGAAACATCTTATGGAGGAAATCTGTTACATAGATACATAGTTAGTAAGGTTGAATAAAGACACCAGTCCATCCAGTTCAACCTGAGCGAGTGTGGGTCTACAACCCTGACCCTTGTCCCTAACCCTGTACATCGCACACTCACATCAGTCCCTACCCTCAATCCAAGGTCCCCATTCATATACTAGGGCCAATTTTGGACAGAAGCCAATTAACCTACCAGCATGTCTTTGGAGTGTGGGAGGAAACCGGAGTACCCGGAGGAAACCCATGCAGGCACAGGGAGAACATGCAAACTCCAGGCAGGTAGTGTCGTGGTTGGGATTCAAACCAGCGACCCTTTTTTACTGCTAGGCGAGAGTGCTAACCACTGCACCACTGTGCCGCCCTGATCTGTCTTTTATTACTGCACACAAGTGGCTCATCACTGAGTCCGGGGCTGCCTTAATGTTTGATTTTTCACACGACCGGTGCTGCCTGGTCCCAGGCATTGGTGAGCACACCTTCCGGCAAGGTGTTACCCCCACATGCACGGGGGTAACACCTATAGACACACAGAGTCTGGCATGGGAGTGTGCCTGCACTTCTGTCCACATAGCAAGTACTTGCTATGGGAGCTGACACTGAAGAGCAGGAGTGGACAGTGCCAGCGGGGGACCCGAGAAGAGTAGGTTTGTGGCCGCTCTCTGCACAGAGCAGGTAAGTATAACATGTCTGTTATTGTAAATTTTTTTTAAGTAGCCTTTAGGAATGCTTTAACAACCTGTTAGATTTCAGTATATTGGAGTCATGTTCATTGATGAATTGATGAATGGTGGCTACCCTTTTTTTATTTGACTACGTCTGTTTATTGATTTTTTTTTCACATTCCACATATTGCGTCAGTATAATCTAAAGGAAAGCAGTAAACAGTTTACAATTTGAAATGGTCTTCACCCTTCATTATAAGCCTTTCTACATGCCAGACATTATGGTATCAACTTACTAAGTGGTTAACAAACTTTCCCTGTGATGTCATCACTGAGAGCTTGTCTCTGATCAGAGAGGGGAAATGACTCCACCCTTTCACCTATAAATAGCATTTTCAGCTGGGAATAGCATTTCCTCTTGGAAGCTCAGTTATGTTTGATCACCTTTTACAACTTCTCACGTGTCTCTTCTGTCATACATTAGCGCACAATATTAACATGGCAATCGTCTGCATCCTATCAGCATTCAGATGTCTTAAAGCAAGTCATACAGCAGTAAAGTCCAGCTAGTCCTTCAGGGGTTGCATCTGAAGCTTGATAAATGGCTGTTAAGAGCTAGATCTGGGTAGAATAGTATTTGCTTCTTACCACTGGGAAATATTGCGGGAATTGTTGGCTCTGCTATGACGGTGCCAGTGAATATTTACGTTCTTGGTAGTTAAAATGATACTAAACATGTAGGCAGGTTGCCCTACAGTATGTTAGTTAGATAGTTGGCTGGCCCAGACTGGGAAAAGGGTTAACATTTTGCACCTCGGCTCCCGGGCTTTTGGGGCCCTGCCTATCTGCCCTGTGATATAAATATTCAGGGAAGGCTGGGTCCTGGAGTCGCACGCTCATGGAGATGCCCTGACAGCTATGAAACGACAAAAGGACTGTTGTGCCCAGCAATCCATTGGAAGACACCGCGGGACTGGAGAACTGCCAAGGCTTGGGGAATGCCAGAACTGGACTACCATTCCAGTTAGTAGACTGTCAGTAAAAATTAGAAACAATGGTCTGGCAATTACTTGACTGAGTTCCCTAAGGACCCTCGGGTGCAAGCCATCTGGTCTCGGTGACTTATTAATGTTACGTTTTTCAAGTCTATTTCTAATTCTGTCCTCTGTTAGCCATGAGGGTGCTTCCTGTGATGTGTCATGAGGATAAACACTGCAGTTTAGGTTACTGAAGCAGAATCCCGATTCCCTCGTGAAGACTGAGGAGAAGAAGAAATTAAATTCCTTCGCCATCTCACCATCCTTTATAACCAGATACCCTTCCTTATTCTTTATGGGGCCAATATGGTCTGTCCTCCCTCTTTTACTGTTTATATACTTAAAAAATTTCTTGGGATTTTTTTTTGCTCTCCTCCGCTATGTGTCTTTCATGTTCTATCTTGCACCCTTACATTTCTTGTTGCATTCTTTGTAAAGCTTGAATGCTGATGATGATCCCTCAGCCTTGTATTTTTTTGAAGGCCTTCTCCTTTGCTTTTATGTGCATTTTTACATTGGAGTTAAGACACGCAGGACTTTTGTTCGCTCTTTTAAATTTATTTCCCACTGGGATGCACTGGCTAACCCCCTTATTTAATATGCTCTTAAAGCAAACCCATCTCTCCTCCGTGTTCTTTGTTCCTAAGATTTTATCCCAATATCTTCTAGCAAGGTTCGTAGTTTAGAGAAGTTGGCTCTTTTAAAATTCAGTGTCCTTGTATTCCCCTTATGTTTCCTATTTGTGTGATTTATACTGAAGCTAATTGACCTGTGATTGCTGTTTCGTAAATTGACCCGTATTTCCACATCTGTGATCAGGTCTGTATTGTTTGTAATCAGTAGGTCTAGTAACACTTTGTTTCTAGTTGGTGCATCTACCATCTAACCCATGAAATTGTCCTGCAAGACATTTAGGAACTGGCAAGCCTTGGACGAATGCGCGGTTCCTTCCGCCCAGTCTATGTCTGGATAATTAAAATCCCCCATTATGATGACACTTCCCATCCTTGCCACTAATCCAAATTGTGATAGGAGGTCCGTCTCCCCCTCCTCCCTCAGGTTAGGGGGCCTATAGCATACTTCCAGTATTACTTTCCCCTTAGTTTCATCCCTTTGGAGCTCTACCCATAAGGATTTCACCTCCTCCCTAGCTCCCCTAGTGCCTTAGTGATGTCATCTCTCACATTCACTCGTACATTATTCTTGATATACAGGCATGCCCCTCCCCCCTTTTTACCCTCTCTATCCCTGCGATAAAGGGAATACCCTTGAATGGTTGCCAGCCAATCATGAGAGCTGTTGAACAAAGTCTCTGAAATTCCCACAAAATCTACATCCTCCTCGTACAACAGTATCTCTAGTTCTCCCATCTTGTCCGCCAGGCTCCTGGCATTGGTGAACATGACACATAGTTTAGACCGGTCGCATACTGTCTTCCTATTGGGTGTTCTGAAGTTGCAAATAGGACTTGTTACTATACTTACCTCGGGTTTATGTGCTTTAGTCAACCTACCACTAATGCCCCCAATACTACCCACTGGAATATGTTCCGCGCTGACTATCTCTACCTCTGGATCCTCCCCCCCGTCGCCTAGTTTAAAAGACCCTCTAACTTTCTAATGCTCTATTGCTATCATCTTGTTGAGCTATGCCTGGGCAGCTCAGCTAGTTAGACAGGATTATGTTGCACTGGAATGTACTTGTTGAACTTTGCCAAACATTCTGTAAAGTTGTATCAACTGTTCCAAGCTTGGTCTGAAGTCATTTAAAGGGCTGCATTATGGTTTTTGGCATATGAAAGAACACGGGCAGTAAAGCACATGTAGGGTATGAAGCAAATCCACTACAGGTTTACTCAGCAAGACAAGCAGGAGGAAGAATGCATTTCTATGGGTAACCAAGACCTAGTGCAAGGTACATTGTAACCGGTCATAAAGTGTGGTACCTGGCATGGCAGAGGGTCCTCCGGTGGTGAGGGGGTCTGTGATCTGGCTCCCTCCCCAGTGGTCGGTAACCCAAAGGTATCAGGACCGAACCCGCGTTACAGGGACCCCAAGCTTGGCCGCATGGTACAGGAGAGTGGAAGGATTTAAATAAGTGCACGCAAGAGGTCTGCGCTAGGTGCATGGTGGGACCCCATTCTGCCACTGGGAGTGAGGTGACAGAGATACACTGGACTGGGGGAGTGTGCATAGTGTCCCTCCTAGAGAAATTAGTGTAGTGACAAGGGACAGCACTTTACAGCGGGACACTGTACATTTTCTACTGGGCACCGTGTAAGGCTCATCTCTAAGTTGGGATAATGCTATAATGTTTGATTTTTACATGACCACGGTTCCCCTCCTGGTCCCACCCATTCAAGAGTGTGCTTACACACTCCATTTTCTTTACATACAGTACCTTACTTTAGACCAAGTGACAAGTGACATCAGCACTATGTCACTGTGTTTCTCTACGGAGTCCACGCAATGCATGGCTGGTGTGGGTTCCAGCAGTGTACATGGCTTCCTGAAAACATCCCAGCACATTGCCTTAGTGCTCGTCTCAAGAGCCCTCAGCCCTTATGCAAGCAATGGATTGGTTCTTAGGAGAAGTTATGCAAGTATCAAAATGCCTTGATGGGTGGATGTCGATCTGGAGGAGTGGGAGTTCCTAGACAGAGTGCCTTTGCATGCAGACTGCCCTAGGTAAAGCCCACATGTGGTGCGTATGCTTAGCCTCCATCATTGAAGGAACTGAAATCCAATAAATGAAATGGACATCCTCTAGCCAGGAAATGAGGTTCTATCTGACTTGCTGTAGCTTCTAATGACACTGTGAGAAACATTGTGCAGTGAAATCAGAGTAAGCATTTTCAGCATAGAAGAGGACTGTGCACAAATGACAGTAAAGCTAGAGGTTAGCTTTAAATAATAGAAAATAATTCCATCTTGTAGAAGATTCTCAGTTAATCATAATATGCAAAACTTTAGGCTGTTTATAAATATAAAACTAAACTAGCAATGGATGGTATATTCAGCTGTTGCAAATGAACATTTACAAACAACACTTTTTGATTTGGTTGCTTTTATTTGAATCAATACAATTCTTTCACTGAAACTATTATTATATTGTATAATCATATAGTTGCATGTATGGCAAGCATTAAAGAGTAAAAGTACTTTATTAATAAAAACATTCATGTGCCTCCTGCTACAAATGTATCCAATAAATATGCAGAGCTCATTGGTATATTTCACCCCATTCACTGCTTCAGATTGTTCAATATCAAACTTTATTTACTTGGTGGAAGCTGGTAGCAATTGTGTATGTGATAATTAAGGATGAGCTCAGTGTTGGTTTGGATATTCGTGCAAACGTATAGGGCATTCGATGTGGACGAACCTGACTGCTTCCGACTGCCAATGGTTGCTAAGGAAGCAGTAGGTGCTTGCAACCGCAGCATCCTTACCAACCACTGAAGTCACCTGGCCCATTCACTTACATAGCCAACAATTCTGGGCCCCTCTTAAAATCTATACAAAAGATCTGGTATGCATTATGGGGGGACTCACAAAGTAAAAAAAAAAATTGGCACATAGAAATTTCAATAAAAAATCTTTAATTACAAAAAAAAAAAAATTGGCACACTTTAAATAGTCGGCAAAAAAAAGACTTAATTGCTGTATTCTTTAGGGGAAAAAATGGTACACAAATCCCTCCAAAGGTCCCCCACAATACACAGCAGACCAGAGGAGGGAAATGTCGTTTGCTGGCAATTTTTTCCTTTGTAAATGTCTGTGCTTTAAAAATCACAGCTCCCGGTCACATGGAATTTAAAAAAATGTTTTTTGCATTGGTGCATGTTTCCCAGGGCAGGGTACACCCAGCCCCCTCTATTTTTTACATCCTTTTGCCTATTATCCCAAAAACTGGAATTTTAAATTTGACAGATTTGGCACTTGTTGATCTCAATGGGGTTCGGATTTGGCATGTCAAGTTCGCCGAACCCTGCTCGAACAGAACCCCTGCACGGTTTAGGAGATATCCCCTGTATCAGCATGTGCCAACATCATCGGCACATGCGCACTGAAGCAACGGCATGGCCAGAGCTGTGTACGGGGACCACTGCGGGGGCTTCAATTTAAGTGAGTATTTCATAAAGAGCTAGTGTGCTATGCATACTAGCTCATTATGCCTTTGTCTTGCAGGTTTTTTATTTTTATTTTTTTTAGTGGGTTTACAACCACTTTAACAGGCACACAAGTATTAGACTCTAAACTCTACGAAAAAATAACAGAATGTATTGGCAAGCTAAAGTCAAGCAGCATGAGTATAATACTGAGTACACAATCAGCTTCACAGGGTCTCTTGCAGAGATTTTAGATTCCAGCATATACCGTAACCCCAAATGGCATAAACAATAGCTCTCTGTATGAGATTAATTACCCCAAGTGACCAACAAAGGTAACAATGGAGATCAGCTATGTCACTTGAAAGCTCAAAGACAAAGAGGCTAGGTTTAGGCCTGAGAGTAAGGATTTAAAATTGAACTCCAGTTTGCCCTCAGGTTAACTTGATTGACTATGGTTCCTAACGTGAAACTTCTGCCGGCTTAAGTTAGGGCCCTTAAAGACTTTGGTGCGCAGAGGAACAAGTATATGTCTGTAGACTGGGTGGTACGGTATTGCACCTCAGGAATAAGTAATGAAGGGGAATCTTTGAATACAGTTGAGTACTTAGATGGAGGCAGGCGCAGTTGCAGCTCTTTGATGTAGGGATGTACACAGTAAAAGAAGCTATATGTTAGAAAGTGCACAGTTGCAGCAGAAAATGTTAGGATGTACACATTTGCAGCAGTAAATATTAAGATGTGCACAGTTGCAACAGATAGATGAAGGGTTTACACAGCTGCAGCCTTCTGATGAGTAGTGCAGGTAAATTGACTGTGTTGGGCCTAGCCTAGCGAATATATAAACCGTTGGAGACAATGGTGTAAGGGGAGTTTATGACTGCAGCCTCTTGCAAGTGGAGACTGACAACATCAACAAGGGTTAAGCTGAACTGTGGGTCTGCGACCAGCTTACCACTCTCTCCCTCTCTGATTCCTTCTGTAGTGGTTGGTTGGGCTAATGGAGGGGGCCCTCTTCTTGTTATTGATCATCACTTGTGGCAGGGAAGATGACAAGCACCTTTTCAGTTCACCTCCATGGTTTCCCCAGCAGGCCTAAACAGTGGCACCATGGGTCACAGATGGGTGTTTCAGGATAGGTACCGGAGTAGTCGATTGCACAGCGATCTTAGCTCAGTCCAGCCACATGGGTCAGGATTGTGCACACCTGACTATGACACACCTGACTCACCCAGTACTTACCGACACACCTGGAGGTATTTCAAAAAATATATTAGGCCAAGCATAGCCTAAAACAGGGGTGACCAACAGGGGTGACCAACCACTGGCCCGTGGGCCAGATGTGGCCCATAGCGGCCTCCGATGTGGCCAGCCACCTCCTGCTCTGGGATGGCGGGTCAACAAGCAAGTTCCTGACCCGCCATCTCCAAGCACCAATGTGAAGAATGAAGCCGGCACTAGAGGAAGCAGAGCCGGTGCTTCCTGTATAGTGCCAGCTCCTGTCACAGGCAGAGTGATATCAAATGTACTCCGCCTGTGACACGAGTGATACAGGAAGCATTGGCTCTGCTATCTACTGCAGCCGCATGCTTCCTCTAGTGCTGGCTCCTGTCACACTGATGATTAGGGATAAAAAGCCTTCTGTGTGCAGCATCCCCCCTAACACTTACCTGAGGTCCCTCTCTGTCCAGCGATCTCCACAAGTGTTTCAGCCGTCCAAGATTCTCCCTCCTGATTGGCTGAGACACAGCAGCGGTGCCATTGACTGCCGCCGCTGTCAATCAAAGTCAGCTAGCCAATCAGGGGAGAGAGGGGGCAGGGCTGGGTCGGGGCTCTGTGTCTGAATGGACACAGGGAGCTGTGATTCAGCTCTGGTGCTCCAATAGCAACCTGCCTGCTGTGGGAGCACTGAACAGGAGGGGGGGGGCAGGAGCACAGAAGAGGGACCCGAAAAGAGAAGGATCTGGATCTGTGCAAATCCACTGCAACAGAGCAGGTAAGTATATTATGTTTGTTATTGTTATAGGAAGAAAAAAAACATCACTTTAATACCATAAATAATAACCTGTTATTAGATTTTTACTCCAGGAGTATATAATGAGTTTGGCAATGCTAAAGAAATGCTTAAATAATGCATTAAAATTGAACTAAACCCATTCAATTTTAGACTACTAAAATGTACTGGATATTTTCGTTGACTAAAATGTACTGGAGATTTTAGTCTACTAAAATAAGACTAAAACTAAAACAATTCAGATGGCTAAAATATGACTAAAACTAAAATGGCATTTTAGTCAAAAGACTAAAGTACGACTAAAACTAAAATGGCATTTTGGTGCTGCGCTATCCACAAAAATAGCTGCTTACAAATAATATAAGTAGAGGGCTGCTAAAGAATAGTGCAAACCACTAAATAGATCTCAACTAAATGACAGGCTAATATCCAATTGCGAAATGTACACATATGCTATGTGCTAGATACTACAGAAAATGTACAACGAAAACATGAGTGTAGTAATGTGTAGATATAAATATAAATGGATGCATATACCAAATCAAACGAACACATAAAACAAAACTAATAAGAATATAGCAGAAAGATAAAATATGCAAAAAACATAAAATCAGTGTGCAATCACAATATTGTAAACACCTTCCTGTGTAGACGTGCAAAAAACACATAAAAAGTGCATAGTGGTTTGTGACATAAATATTCCAATAAGATCACACAGTGTCACAACAATCAATAATCCAATATGGTCTAGTAGCAGGAAGAGTCCGGATACCATGCAACTGTGTACATACGTGAAAAAACACAAAGTATAATGTGATACTGTCCTCTAAAATGCAATGCAAAAAAGTCCAATGTGCTCAAAAGAATGCAGTGAAGTGCCTGGAATCAAATAAATCTGTGTCCTCTTCGTGCATAAATCACACTAAAGTAAGCAGTGGCCCCTTACCTAGCGGTACTAGGTAAACCGCAGAGAAGTAAATACAGGTGACTGTGGTCTTTACTTGGGGTCCTAGGCCAGCGCGGATCCTGTCTCTGCCTCCATGCATTTGCCAATAGGAATACAAGCGCTTGAAAAAGAGACAATAACTGTGGACCAGCAAGAAACGCGTCTGACGCGTTTCACCTAAACAGGCATCATCTGGCAAATGAGCCAGATGATGCCTGTTTAGGCGAAACGCGTCAGACGCGTTTCTTGCTGGTCCACAGTTATTGTCTCTTTTTCAAGCGCTTGTATTCCTATTGGCAAATGCATGGAGGCAGAGACAGGATCCGCGCTGGCCTAGGACCCCAAGTAAAGACCACAGTCACCTATATTTACTTCTCTGCGGTTTACCTAGTACCGCTAGGTAAGGGGCCACTGCTTACTTTAGTGTGATTTATGCACGAAGAGGACACAGATTTATTTGATTCCAGGCACTTCACTGCATTCTTTTGAGCACATTGGACTTTTTTGCATTGCATTTTAGAGGACAGTATCACATTATACTTTGTGTTTTTTCACGTATGTACACAGTTGCATGGTATCCGGACTCTTCCTGCTACTAGACCATATTGGATTATTGATTGTTGTGACACTGTGTGATCTTATTGGAATATTTATGTCACAAACCACTATGCACTTTTTATGCGTTTTTTGCACGTCTACACAGGAAGGTGTTTACAATATTGTGATTGCACACTGATTTTATGTTTTTTGCATATTTTATCTTTCTGCTATATTCATATTAGTTTTGTTTTATGTGTTTGTTTGATTTGGTATATGCATCCATTTATATTTATATCTACACATTACTACACTCATGTTTTCGTTGTACATTTTCTGTAGTATCTAGCACATAGCATATGTGTCCATTTCGCAATTGGATATTAGCATGTCATTTAGTTGAGATCTATTTAGTGGTTTGCACTATTCTTTAGCAGCCCTCTACTTATATTATTTGTAAGCAGCTATTTTTGTGGATAGCGCAGCACCAACCTCCTCCCTATTTCTCTCCATTTTTTGGGTTCCGTTTGACCCCATTTCGGTGCGTGCAGCTGTTCATACTTGTATCTTTTTACCTCTTATTTCTCCATCACGGTATCGCAGGAATAATCCACACTACATAAAATGGCATTTTAGTCGAAAGACTATAACTAAAACTAAATTGAAATTTGATGTCAAAAGTAACACTGCTGGCCAGTGAATGATGAAAATAGAAAAAAACGTTACCTGGCAAAGTTGGGGCACTTTAAAAAAAGCACAACAGTTCCCAGCAGACAATAACGTGTGCAATCTTAGTCTGTTACCAGATCCAGGGTGCCCTCTTTTGAGTCTCTGGACATGTGCTCTGGTTCAATTTAAGTCCTCAGAAAGGGATAGTAGCTGCCGTGATGCCTCTCTTTCAATCCTGCTTTTACAGACCCTCTTTTCCTTCCTTACAAGTGGTGGGGTTGCTCTCTAGTATCTCACCAGACATCCAAATCACTCCTCAAACGTTCCTGTCTCTGAGGCAAGATCCTGTGAGTTGAGCAGTCTTTCTTTGGTCTCACCAGATTGTGCTCAGCTTTGGCAGGGTTCCGTTCAGCCAGCAGTCTAGCCTCTTTTTCTCACTCTATCTGATTTAAGACTGTCCTCTCTCTATCTCTCAGCAGCCTGCAGACCCTCATCTTGCTTTATTGCAGCAGCAATTACCGGCCTTCTAGGATCGACCCAGACCCAGCCAAGATGACTGCCCCTGCACTGGAGAAATTCCATAGACAAGCATTTCAAGGTGCTCTCCTTAAAGACGGCTGCTGCACTTCTGCATTAATGAATATTCAGTTTAACCCTGTCCACACTGAAAAAATATAATACAGCAGCAACAAAAGATGTTCCACAGCAGTTATCAGCTACAATCCAGGTTACGATTATGCAAACCACAACCCTGGCCAACTCCCCTCTCCTTCCACACCCATCTGTGGTGGCCAAGGCCCTCTTCCTGCTGTCATGGTAGTGAACCACAACTCTGAAGATGGCTAATCTTCCCTCATGACTGCCCTGTCAACTATAGCATAAATAACATTATCCTTGTGGCATTTCCCTTACCAGTATTGTCATGACCCTTCTCCCACACTGTTCCTGTTAAACCAGGGTTTTGAACTGATAGTTGTACATTTTCACATCTGCCACTTTACCCATTGAATGACAGTTATGGTGGTCATATGTGAAGGAGAATGTCTCCTTCCTATTGAGTTGTAAGATTACTTATGTACTCCCATTGTTCCAGAGTCATTTGAAATAATTAGATGCACTTATTCTAACATCTTTGCTGTTCATCATGATTCTTGACTACGTAGCCATTCTCTGTCTACTAAATAGACAAGGCACCATTACACAAACAATAGTCTCAAGTACCTACATTTGTCCAACATACACATATGAGCCTAATTCAGACATTCTACGCTTTGAAGAATTCACCTGTTTGTTGCTTTTTTTAAACTTAAATCTAAATTGAAATCAGTCAATTCAAGTTAAACATGTTTTAAAAATTATATTATTTATACATAAATTGGTCATAATCCCCCTGTTTGAACTTCCCCATCCTATAGATACAAAATTTTATTTATGTAGCCAGGTGCTGAACTACAAGAACATGGAGAAGGAGACATTTCCCTCTTTATCTGCCGTTATGCTGAATGTTGCTGCACTATCCCCTTCAGTCAGCAGAGGGCGAACTATAGCCAGAAGAACCTATGGATTCCTATGCAGAATGCTAAGGGTGATGGGATTTAAAGTCCAAGACAGCAGCCATAGAATGGGGCTTGCAGACTTCTTGCATTGCAGCTTCTAAGAACACCTTGAGGCAGAGAGGAAGTGGTGGAATAGATTTTACCAGACTGCTTACTTTTAGTGCCAAGGGAACTGATGAGAGCACACCTGCTGCATACTGACCAGACTGCTGAGAAGCCAGACCAGCGGAGACACCCGGGGCAGCACAGATCGCAGTGACCGCATCTGCACAGTTGCAACAGGGAGACCAGAGCATCATTTCACCCTCTACTTCCCATTGCTGAATTTCTGGAGGCATCCTGTGGATAGACTGAGGGGGTCCCCCTTCCTCACAGCTGCACCACAAGGACTGGTGAGAGGGCACTGCTAGCAGGGACTGAGTTACCAGAAGTGGTACATTAAGTATACTGCACCTGTACCATATCTATATGGCACATTTACTGCATCTTTACCGTACCTATACTGCATGCTGGTTTACTAAACTGTCATTAAGTGCACCAATGCTTCTTAAAGGGCCCCAACATTAGCCTTCAGAAGGACTGCCCCCTTCTGTAAACCATCCTTTGTTCCCTTCCCCTATTTCCCTAATTTCTATGCACAGTGTACACCCAGTAGGTCTAGGCTTAGCATAGTCGCCATCAATGCACTTTGGCAGTATAGTTCCTGCTTTTGGAAAATCAAGTTTTATAACCGCCTACCGCTGCACTTTAGGTGACCTTGCTACTGTTTATGCTGATCTGGACGGCAAGTTTTATCTTATGCCTAGTCCTTATTACTAATCACCCTGTATGCTGAATTGGGTTATTACCTTTGTTAATCTATTTCTACTTTTCCTTACAAACCATATCAGGTGACAATTATTATGTTTGGCTTTTACTAACTCATTCAGTGTCTGTATTCTTTGATAAAGTGCTGCTACAGGGGACTAAGTATTATTTTCTGTGATTTTCTGTGATATTTCATGCTTTGTACTCACAATCTAGTGTATCAAATTGGCTGACGTTCTTAAACCCTTCAGCCCCGGAAGGATTTACCCCCTTGCTGACCAGAGCATTTTTTGCGATACGGCACTGCGTATCGAAAAATGCTATAAGCGTATATTGATTGGTTTGCGTCTACTAAATAGGGGATAGATTTATGACATTTTTATTATTTTTTTTTTATTATTAGTAATGGCGGCAATCTGCGATTTTTATCGTGACTGTGACATTGCATCGGACACTTTTGACACTATTTTGGGACCAGTGCCATTTTTCTACATTAAACCTCATTTGCCATATAGTTAATTTGTTCAGGTCTTCTTGCAAGGTTTCCAAATCCTGCGGAGAAGTGATTGCCCTGCTTAGCTTAGTATCGTCCGTGAATACAGAGATTGAACTGTTTTCCCCATTCTCCAGGTCACTTATGAACAAATTAAATAGGATTGGTCCCAGCACAGTACCATGTGGGACCCAACTTTCCACCCCCGACCATTCCGAGTATTCCCCATTTATCACCACCCTCTGAACTCGCCCTTGTAGTCAGTTTTCAATCCATGTACTCACCCTATGGTCCATGCCAACGGACCTTATTTTGTACAGTAAACGTTTATGGGGAACTGTGTCAAATGCTTTTGCAAAATCCAGATACACCACGTCTACGGGCCTTCCTTTATCTAGATGGCAACTCACCTCCTCATAGAAGATTAATAGATTGGGTTGGCAAGAACAATTCTTCATGAATACATGCTGATTACTGCTAATGATACCGTTTTCATTACTAAAATCTTGTATATAGTCCCTTATCATCCCCTCCAAGAGCTTGCATACTATTGATGTTAGGCTAACTGGTCTGTTATTCCCAGGGGTGTATTTTGGGCCCTTTTTTAAATATTAGTGCTACATTTGCTTTTCTCTAATCCGCTAGTACCATTCCAGTCAGTAGACTGTCAGTAAAAATTAGGAACAATGGTCTGGCAATTACTTGACTGAGTTCCCTCAGTACCCTCGGGTGCAAGCCATCCGGTCCCAGTGATTTATTAATGTTAAGTTTCCCAAGTCTAATTCTAATTCTGTCCTCTGTTAGCCATGAGGGTGCTTCCTGTGATGTGTCACGAGGATAAACACTGCAGTTTTGGTTATTGAAGCCCCCCCGATTCCCTCATGAAGACTGAGGAGAAGAATAAGTTCAATACCTTCGCCATCTCCCCATGCTTTGTAACCAGATGTCCTTCCTCATTCTTCCTGGGGCCAATATGGTCTGTCCTCCCTTTTTTACTGTTTACATACTTAAAGAATTTCTTGGGATTTTTTTTTGCTCTCCTCTGCTATGTGTCTTTCGTATTCTATCTTAGCCGCCCTAATTGCACCCTTACATTTCTTGTTGCATTCTTTATAAAGTTTGAATGCTGATGATTATACCTCAACCCTGTATTTTTTGAAGGCCTTCTCTTTTGCTTTTATATGCATTCTGATTACAATTGGCATTATTAGTTAATATAGCTTTTATAAATTTTATGTATTTAAAAAAAACTTACTTAGCAGTCCCCCCCAAGCAGGCTTCCATCTTCAGTGTGGGCAGCTGAAGCCCACTGGTATCTTGTTCTGGGACAGGGTGCTGCTGGCTACCTAGCATGCATCTCCCGATCTCGCGCATAAACAACAAAACGCGTTGTGATGCTACAAGCAGCGGCAATGGAGGCGCCTTGACTACTGGGATTGATGACACTCATATCCCAGGAGCCAATGGGTGGGTGGAAATAACGTACTTTGCCGTGGCGAGGTACTGCAGAAGTGGGGGAATAGAACAAGAAAAAAAGGTATTTGCACTGCTCGGAAAAAAAAATGCAATGAGAATACAGGAAATGATCACGAACACGCGGAGGGGGGGGGGGTCAGTTTATAAAATGCCTGGAACTCCGCCTGAACTTAAAAAAAATGTAACAATGTTTAATGATTACAGAGCTGCAAAAAAGTTTGTATTTTATACAAAATGTCACCTTTTGTTCTATTTTAAATAGAACAGGTTTGTACTATATATGCAGTAGGTTTATGTTGATCCTTCTGTTCTGTGTAGCGCAGTCTGTGATGCTGACAGTTAATAACTTGATATACAGAACACAGGCCAAAAGGCAGAAATGTACACGTGTGACACAACATAGAGCAATGACCGTCTTCCTGGTAATAGGCTGGACAGGACGGCTTGTTTTGTTTCAGTAGACACAATGGACTTTGCATGGTAAGCATGAGCTCATATTACTGCGAGGCCTGTGCATCCTCCTGACATTGATTTGTGATCCATCTCTCCCTAGCAGAGTTCTGTTTCATACCATCTCCTTAGGGTTTCCAGCTTCCTGGAGCTAATATATATATTTTTTTATATGAGTTACAGTTATTAAAATCTTTCTAGATTTCACCTGGTAGGGGACCCATGCAAGCCCATGCACCCTTATGATATGAGGATAATGTCATAGCCCCCAAGTGTCCCCTATTTGGAGGATCCATCCCTATCTCAGAACCAAATCCCTCTGCCCCTCTTCCCTCCTTATGTCGCTCTTTTGGAATGACGTATAGATGCAGTTGCACGTGGCAATGGGTGTGTTTGACAAGCGACACCACCTGCCAAACACAACATTCTAAGTTGTGTTTATTGTGCTGCAAAACAATGCAATGTGAACAAACCTGAGCAGCTGTCATGTTATTTTTCAGGTATGCAGTCGGGGAGGGGGGCAGAAAAAATGTGCATCAACCCCCCTGTTTTTACCGAGTCTTTAACTTAGCCTAACTGAATAACAATTAGTTTGTTAGAGCACTGTGGGGGGGGGATTTATCTAAACTGGAGCAGACAGAATCTGGAGCAACTCTGCATGGCAACTGATCAGTGACTATCTTAAGCTTGTCCGGTTTAAGTGGAACTAAATCCTTCTATCCTTTACAGCCAAAGAAGTCGCCATCTTAGTCTCTGTTTGACCTGCAGTTGCCAACAGTGCTGTGCATGTGTTTAGCTATGACACCAGCCATTTGATGGCTTGATAGTTCAGCTAAGAACACAAGCAACTGTGAGAGTTCTCATTCATGGCATGCCTTGGATGTAACTGTTTTGGGAAACAGTTAAATCAATGGGTTAGGTTCTGTTTTAAGCATGGAAAATGAAAGATAGAAGCTTGATTGGTTGCCATGCGCAATCTGTTCCAGTTTTGATACATTTCCCTCTGTTTTTTTTATTATAAAAAATGTGTTTTTACATTTTTAATCCTTTGTTGCATTTAAGTGTTACTGATTTCCTGCATCCCATTTACAGCCACTTCCTGTCCACTAGCATTCCAGTGATCGAATGCATGTAATTTCTTAGGGTGGGAATCCAAATGATGAATTATTTTGTGTACTTCCTGACTCTGACTCAAGTTTTTCCAGTGATGGCATGATAAACTACTATTTTTAAAATCAAACTCTCCACCTTTGGAAATATTGAACTCCATGTATAAGGAATTGAGATAAATAAAGCTTTACAATTTTTGTAAATCTTCTGCCCCAATGACTTTCAAGTTCCAAAATTAAAGTGATTGTAAAGTTGTGTTTAAAAAAAAACAAACATGTTATACTTAAGCATAGCCTGATGAAGGAGCACGCATGCTCCGAACGCGAAGCACTGCCCGCCTCACCCCACTCCCGGAAGTGAACACGCAGGTCTGCACGGCGCTCCACGGAGGATCCATGACCGATATCCTGGCCGCCCGGAGGCTCTGAGGACCCTCGGCACCACCGAAACAGCTACCAGGACCCAGGGTACAGGACCCACATCCCAGGAACCCCTCCACTGGCCCGTGACACCCACATCCCCCGAGAGCACGCGGATGAAACTACTTTACATGCTGGTTTTTAGCAACTCAAATGTGAGTGTTTTTATCTATTGTAATAAATATTTTTAACATACATGCTGCACTTAGAGGGCGCCGTCCTTCTTTCTTTTTTAACATGTTATACTTACCTGCTCTGTGCAGTGGACAGAGCAGCCTGGATCCTCCTCTTATTTTACACCTACTGATGTCAGACTAAATTTGCATGCGGACTACCCAAGATATTGCCCACATATGATTCTGAGACTTCGTAATTGAGAGAACTGAAATCCAATGAATCAAAAGGGCAGGCCAGGTAAAGTAAGCCTGGGAGGAAAGTGCTAGATGATGCTGGTTGTCTTCCAACGAGGTGGGCTCTGTCTGACTTGTTACAGCTTCTATTGTACATTGTAAGAAGCTCACAGTGTGCAATGAAATCAGAGTAAGTTGTTTTGGTATAGGAAAGGGGCTTGTAACAACTATAAGATGGAAGATAAAACTGGAGTTCAACTTTAACCATAAATCAAAAGTAATCAATTTGCAGATTTGATGCTGTCTGCATGCATTTCACATCATCCACAACTACTTCGAAGCAGTAAATAGCGCTCGACCCCGGAGCTGCTGGAAATAACACAGGTCTCCCTTACCTGTCCAGAAGCTGCCAGACCCAAATGCTAGTTCCAGAGCACACCGACAAACACAGGCTCAGTCTAGGGGTGTCTTTTTTGAAGATTTTTGGCAGTACTTGAACAGGAGATAGGGATGAGGGTACAGGATACTCCAAAAACACAAGCAGATACATAAGGACAGATTTTTAAGCAAAGTCCTTTAGTAACAGCCTTAAGTATTGGTGTATGTAGAGGGGAACAGCAACCTAATCTGAGACTCTGTAAGAGCAGTCACAGTCCATGTAGCAGCTTCTGGTGTATAACCCTCAAAGCACAAGCACTCCTGAAGCTTTAGACCAAAAGGTCCTACTCACAGTGCCCAGAGACAGCTCCCCAAGAAGCTTCACTGCAACACTCTTCTGTGAAAGGAATCCTCTATTCCAAACCAGCTTCCTAAGGTAGTGTCCTTCAGAAGATGTCTTTCAGTCCCTCATCCAAGCACATGCTGAGGTCTAACAGCAGCAGATCTTCAGTAACACAGGCTGCCTCCCCGGGCAGAGGCCCCAGAAGAAGAGAGATCTGACAGTCTCCTCAAACATTTATCTTCTCCCCAGCCACACCTTCTGGGCCTACCTCCCAGGGATTGGCTGAGGTTAGATAAATAATCATAGCCAAGGGCTTGACCCACTTATTTCTGGAAGCTTTTTTCAGAGGCAGACAGGAGCAATCAACCTCCAGGTTTATGGATAGTTCTGACCAGACCTGAAAAATAAAATGCTTCTCAAATGAGTACAGCAGAGCCAAAAACCCTTGGTCAGGGTGCTACAAGTAGGTATTGCTAGGATTTGCTGGGAGCAATTAGGGATAGCTGAGTAGGAGAGTAGCAGCAGGTCAGAGGTGGTTTTACAAAGGCACTGTCACTGCCCTGAATGAAAGTGACAGTGTTTCTTTAGGACCTATTTGTGGGGCAGTTCATGACTGACACTGTGTGTGTAGTAAAGTCTATATTAGTAAGATCAAGTGACAGTTTTGTACTAATCTGCGGAATGCTAAGTTGAAATTCCTCCATTCCTCCTGTAGGCAATAGGGATGAGCCGAACACCCCCCTTTTTGGTTCGCACCAGAACATGCGAACAGGCAAAAAATTTGTTCGAACACCATTAAAGTCTATGGGACACGAACATAAATAATCAAAAGTGCTAATTTTAAAGGCTTATATGCAAGTTATTGTCGTAAAAAGTGTTTGGGGACCTGGGTCCTGCCCCAGGGGACATGGATCAATGCAAAAAAAAGTTTTAAAAACTGCCGTTTTTTCGGGAGTAGTGATTTTAATAATGCTTAAAGTCAAACAATAAAAGTGTAATATCCCTTTAAATTTCGTACCTGGGGGGTGTCTATAGTATGCCTGTAAAGGGGCGCATGTTTCCCGTGTTTAGAACAGTCTGACAGCAAAATGACATTTCAAAGGAAAAAAAGTCATTTAAAACTAATCGCGGCTATTAATGCATTGCCGGTCCGACAATACACATAGAAGTTCATTGATAAAAAAGGCATGGGAATTCCCCACAGGGGAACCCCGGCCAAAGACAAGAAGATGAAGAGAAGAAGATGAAGACAAGAAGATGAAGAGAAGAAGATGAAAAGAAGAGCGGGAGCCTCCCTGTCAGAGAATCTAATTGACCAGACTGTGTGGACTGCACAGAGGAGACCAGAAACACATGTAAGTGAAATGGTGTTTATTAACAAGTGATAAGTGACAGGAACAAACAGTGCAAAAACCCACACAACAACCCACTACAAACAACAATGTATATATATATATAAGTAAAGGGAGATACCGTAATCGTAAACAAGCCAAGCCAAGGTCATACACAGGGAAGTCAGCAGAAGGGTAAGGACGGGAACCTGAACAGGACAAGGAGAGGATGGATGGATGGGGTTCAGGGCAGGGATCCAAGGGAGCCAGGAACAGAAGGGACAGGACTAGGAAGGCCTCAGGATAGGGATGGGATCAGATCAGGACAAGGCCGATAGCAGGCTCAAGGTCAAACAGGCAGCAAGGTCAGAACGCAGGGAGAGAGAGATACCAAGGCAAGCCTATGAGGGCTTGCCGGGTATTTGTAAGGCTGTGGTAATTGACCTCACGTTACAGCTGAGCGCAGTGTGACCTGTTTGCTCCACACTGCCAGAGTGCACCCGCTGGTTGACGCCGGTACTACGGCCCGAGGATGCAACAGTGCCACCAGCAGGAAAGACCTCTTACTGCAGGTCCTAGGTGTTGGGAGACACCTGCTGATGGACACTGGTACTGCGATCCAAGAGACCGATAGCGCCACCAACGGGTAGACCTTCTCATGACAGTACCCCCCCCTAAAGGAGCGGCCTCCGGACGCTCCAACAAGGTGTATCTGTTCAAAGTTCATGGCCTTCAACTGGACAGGTGAGGGCACATCAGGCCGGGCATCGGGTACATCAACCTGGACAGTGGGTACTGCTGGCATGTCAGAGTCATTAAACTGGGCAGCAGACGACAGGAACCACTTGAGCTGGGCAGCAGACGACAGGAACCACTTGAGCTGGGCAGCAAACGACAGGAACCACTTGAGCTGGGCAGCAAACGACAGGAACCACTTGAGCTGGGCAGCAAACGACAGGAACCACTTGAGCTGGGCAGCAAACGACAGGAACCACTTGAGCTGGGCAGCAAACGACAGGAACCACTTGAGCTGAGCAGCAAACGACAGGAACCACTTGAGCTGGGCAGCAAACGACAGGAACCACTTGAGCTGGGCAGCAAACGACAGGAACCACTTGAGCTGGGCAGCAAACGACAGGAACCACTTGAGCTGGGCAGCAAACGACAGGAACCACTTGAGCTGGGCAGCAGACGACAGGAAACACTTGAGCTGGGCAGCAGACGACAGGAAACACTTGAGCTGGGCAGCAGACGACAGGAAACACTTGAGCTGGGCAGCAGACGACAGGAACCACTTGAGCTGGGCAGCAGACGACAGGAACCACTTGAGCTGGGCAGCAGATGACAGGAACCACTTGAGCTGGAGGGCAGACACCCGAACATCAGGCTGGAGGGCTGGAACATCAGACTGGAAAGCTGGAACATCCGACTTGGAAGCTGGCACATCAGACTGAGAAGCTATCTTCGAGGCATCAGGCTGAAAGGCAAGCTGCAAGACATCAGGCTGGGAAGCTGGGACAGCAAACTGGGAAGCTGGCACATCAATCTGGGAAGCTGGCACATCAATCTGGGAAGCTGGCACATCAATCTGGGAAGCTGGCACATCAGACTGGGAAGCTGGCACATCAGACTGGGAAGCTGGCACATCAGACTGGGAAGCTGGCACATCAGACTGGGAAGCTGGCACATCAGACTGGCAGGTAGGCATCAAGACATCAGGCTGGAAGACAAGCTGCAAGGCATCAGGCTGGGAAGCTGGCACATCAATCTGGGAAGCTGGCACATCAGACTGGGAAGCTGGCACATCAGACTGGGAAGCTGGCACATCAGACTGGTAGGTGGGCATCAAGACATCAGGCTGGAAGACAAGCTGCAAGGCATCAGGCTGGGAAGCTGGTACAGCAAACTGGGAAGTTGGCACATCAATCTGGGAAACTGGCACACCAATCTGGAAAGCTGGCACATCAGACTGGTAGGTAGGCATCAAGACATCAGGCTGGAAGGCAAGCTGCAAGACATCCGGCTGGAAGGCAGGGACATCGAGCTGGAAGGCAGGCATCGGGACGACAGACTGGGAGGCAGGCACATCAGACTGTAAAGCTGGAACATCAGACTGCAAAGCTGGAACATCAGACTGGAAGGCTGGAACAGCAGACTGGAAGGCTGGGACATCAGACTGCAAAGCTTGAACTTCAGACTGCAAAGCTTGAACTTCAGACTGCAAAGCTGGAACACCAGACTGCAAAGCTGGAACATCAGACTGCAAAGCTGGAACATCAGACTGCAAAGCTGGAACATCAGACTGCAAAGCTGGAACATCAGACTGCAAAGCTGGAACATCAGACTGCAAAGCTGGAACATCAGACTGGAAGGCTGGAACAGCAGACTGCAAAGCTGGAACAGCAGACTGGAAGGCTGGAACAGCAGACTGCAAAGCTGGAACATCAGACTGCAAGGCTGGAACATCAGACTGCAAGGCTGGAACATCAGACTGCAAGGCTGGAACATCAGACTGGAAGGCTGGAACATCAGACTGAAAGGCTGGAACATCAGACTGGCGAGCTGGAACATCAGACTGCAAGGCTGGAACATCAGACTGCAAGGCTGGAACAGCAGACTGGAAGGCTGGAACAGCAGACTGGAAGGCTGGAACAGCAGACTGGAAGGCTGGAACAGCAGACTGCAAAGCTGGAACAGCAGACTGCAAAGCTGGAACAGCAGACTGCAAAGCTGGAACAGCAGACTGGAAGGCTGGAACAGCAGACTGCAAAGCTGGAACACCAGACTGCAAAGCTGGAACACCAGACTGGAAGGCTGGAACATCAGACTGGAAGGCTGGAACATCAGACTGGCGAGCTGGAACGTCAGACTGCAAAGCTGGAACATCAGACTGCAAAGCTGGAACATCAGACTGCAAAGCTGGAACCTCAGACTGGAAGGCTGGAACCCCAGACTGCAAAGCTGGAACCTCAGACTGCAAAGCTGGAACCTCAGACTGCAAAGCTGGGACTTCAGACTGCAAAGCTGGGACTTCAGACTGCAAAGCTGGGACTTCAGACTGCAAAGCTGGGACTTCAGACTGCAAAGCTGGGACTTCAGACTGCAAAGCTGGGACTTCAGACTGGCGAGCCGGGACGTCAGACTGCAAAGCTGGAACAGGTTGGGTTACTGGCAGGATGGTATGGGTCGGGAAGAATTTTTGCTTCTTCTTTGGTTTAGCCCGTGCAGTTTTGTATGTAGGTGCAGGGCTGTAAGCAAAGAAAGTAGCTGGATCGAAGGAAGACCAAGGAACTGTAGCTAGAGAGGGGTTTTGTGGGACTATTACAGGTGGAGGAGAAGAGACAGGTGAATTGAAAGCAGGATAGGTGCGACACTTGGAGACTGGGTGGTAGTATTTGGTAGGGAGCTGATTAAACTGGGTTGTAGCTGAGGTTGCCATAGGTGACGGGGAGATAGATCTTTTGGAAGGCAGATGATTAATGGCAGGGCTGGAATGTTGTGGCTTAGCTAAAGACAGGAGGTCTGACCATGCCTGCAGCAAAGGTTGAACAAACGCTGATTCACATACAGCCTGACTAACCAGAGATTGTACTGAATAAATGCAATCGGATAACACCTGCTGGGAACAAGCGGAATAATGTTCATCAAAGTAAGCCGGATCATCCTCTAACAACCATACCAGGGATTCCACCTGGTCACAACTGAAAGGAGGGGAGAAATCGTCACTACCTTCGGGAATGCATGACAAGGCCGACTCTGCACACAACTGGATCAAAGGCTGAACATCCTCAAATAACGCATGACCCCGATCTACTAGTAAATGGGCTGTTTGGATCGTTTCCAGCAGTTGGTCACGGGTCCAATCTTTAAGAGTCTGACGGCAATATTCATTATCCTCTGCCGCCAGCAGAGAATAATAGACAATTTCATCAAAGTCCATTTTGCGCGCCCACCGTAACAGGACGGTTTCTCAGTGCAGCCACGTCTGGTCAGGGATGGCCTTGGTATACTGTCAGAGAATCTAATTGACCAGACTGTGTGGACTGCACAGAGGAGACCAGAAACACATGTAAGTGAAATGGTGTTTATTAACAAGTGATAAGTGACAGGAACAAACAGTGCAAAAACCCACACAACAACCCACTACAAACAACAATGTATATATATATATAAGTAAAGGGAGATACCGTAATCGTAAACAAGCCAAGCCAAGGTCATACACAGGGAAGTCAGCAGAAGGGTAAGGACGGGAACCTGAACAGGACAAGGAGAGGATGGATGGATGGGGTTCAGGGCAGGGATCCAAGGGAGCCAGGAACAGAAGGGACAGGACTAGGAAGGCCTCAGGATAGGGATGGGATCAGATCAGGACAAGGCCGATAGCAGGCTCAAGGTCAAACAGGCAGCAAGGTCAGAACGCAGGGAGAGAGAGATACCAAGGCAAGCCTATGAGGGCTTGCCGGGTATTTGTAAGGCTGTGGTAATTGACCTCACGTTACAGCTGAGCGCAGTGTGACCTGTTTGCTCCACACTGCCAGAGTGCACCCGCTGGTTGACGCCGGTACTACGGCCCGAGGATGCAACAGTGCCACCAGCAGGAAAGACCTCTTACTGCAGGTCCTAGGTGTTGGGAGACACCTGCTGATGGACACTGGTACTGCGATCCAAGAGACCGATAGCGCCACCAACGGGTAGACCTTCTCATGACACTCCCTCCATGCCATCATGGATGCGGAGCGGCCCGAGGAGAAGAGAAGAAGACGCCGCGGAGGAGATGCCGGACGAGAACACCGGAGGAAGAACCAGAAGAGCCAGAAGAAGAAGATGGAGGAAGAAACCGAAGGAAGATAGAAGAAAGAAGAAAGAAGAAGCATTTAAATAAAGGAATTGTCAAAAACTGTCTCTTGTCATTTTTAACATATTTGACAGTTTTTTTGTGAAATGGTAGGGGTACTTTTGTACCCCCTTAACATTTCATCTGGGGGTCCCCTTGTTAAAGGGGGCTTCCAGATTCCGATAAGCCCCCTGCCCGCAGACCCCCACAACCACCGGCCAGGGTTGTGGGGATGAGGCCCTTGTCCTCACAAGGTGTTTTGGGGGGCTACCCCAAAGCACCCTCCCAATGTTGAGGGCATGTGGCCTGGTATTGTTCAGGAGGGGGGGCCGCTCTCTCGTCCCCCCCTCTTTTCCTGCGGCCTGCCAGGTTGCGTGCTCGGATAAGGGTCTGGTATGGATTTTTAGGGGGACCCCACACCGTTTTTTTCTTTTAATTTTGGCCGGGGGTTCCCCTTAAAATCCATATCAGACCTGAAGGGTCTGGTATAGATTTTGAGGGGGACCCCACGCCATTTTTTTTTTAATCTTGGCCGGGGTTCCTCTTAATATCCATACCAGACCTGAAGGGCCTGGTATGGAATTTAGGTTTCATTTTGGTTCGGGGTTCCCCTGTGGGGAATTCCCATGCCGTTTTTATCAATGAACTTCTATGTGTATTGTCGGACCGGCAATGCATTAATAGCCGCAAATAGTTTTAAATGACTTTTTTTCCTTTGAAATGTCATTTTGCTGTCAGACTGTTCTAAACACGGGAAACATGCGCCCCTTTACAGGTATACTATAGACACCCCCCAGGTATGTCATTGAAAGGAATATTTCACTTTTATTGTTTCACTTTAAGCATTATTAAAATCACTGCTCCAGAAAAAACGGCCATTTTTAAAACTATTTTTTGCATTGATACATGTCCCCTGGGGCAGGACCCAGGTCTCCAAACACTTTTTATGACAACACCATGCATATAAGCCTTTAAAATTAGCACTTTTGATTTTCCCCATAGACTTTTAAAGGGTGTTCCGCGGCTTTCGAATTTGCCGCGAACACCCCAAATTGTCCGCTATTTGGCGAACAGGCGAACATCGGGGTCATCCCTAGTTGTGAGTTTTGTGAAAAGACAGATTGGGGAAATGTGGTCAATCTGGACATTTGGCAAAAGGATGCAGAGCGATAAAACAGAACCAGTTAAACGGGAGAAGGTTGCTGTTAAGAGAAATTCCCATACTTTCCTGTACCAAAGAAACTTCTAAGGCAAATTCCCACACAGCAATGAGTACCCTTATTAAAAGTTTAAACTCAGATCCTTCGTAGAGAACATAGGGCTGCATTACCCAGCAACCATCCCAGAATGCTGATAGGCTGTCAGCAACAATGGACTGTATTACCTCGAAACATCATAGTAAGTTGCTAAATTTCATTGGGAAAAGATGCTATGTGAACTGTAAGATAAACAACATTCCTGTCTATGCTTTATGGGATACAGGCTCTCAGGTTAGTATAATCAATGAAGGCTGGAGACAACAATTCTTGCCACATGCAGTGCTCAGGTCATTTGAAGAATTACTCGGACCAGGAGTTTTATATGGAAAAGCCGCCAATGAGGCTGAAATTCCCTTCTCTGGATGGGTTGAAGTAACTTTCCAGCTAACATCAAGTCATGATAACACAAAGCAGATATTAGTGCCACTTGTAGTATCAGAGGATGATAAAGTAGCAGAGAAGCCAATCATTGGTTATAACGTAATTGAAGAAATATTCAAAGAAACATCTGCTGAGGGAAAGAAATCTATTCCAGGATTTGTGGACGTACTAAGAACAGCTTTGGATTTGTCAACAAATAAAACCGAGGTCCATGTAAATTCATTACAAGCCAATTGTCGGGAAAACCGTGGTGCTCCACTAAAGACTGGTACCAAGAGCCAAATAATTCCTGCAAACAGTGTAACCTACATAAGGTGTACTGCTCACATAGGACCCTCACTGCAAGCTCAGAACGTTCTGTTTACACCTGGTGGCATTCATAATTTGCTTGATGGGCTGTATATCAGTGAAACATTAGTAACAATTCAGCAAGGACAGTTCTCCAAACTGACAACTCCAATTTGGAATACAACCAAACAGGACATTGTTTTACCAGGCCGAACCAAGCTTGGATGCATTGAGCCTATAAAGACAGCATATCCAGCACAAGTGAAACTGAAACAAGTGGTGCACACATGCATCTACAACAAGACCAAAAGACCAAATAGACAATATCAACAAGGTAGATTCTCTTGAAAGCCATACTAATCAAGAGTTATGGGTCCCGCCAGGCCTCACTAATGAGGATCAGCAAGTAGTCCAAAAGATGTTAAAGGAAGAATGCAATGCTTTGTCAAAAGATGACTCTGACATTGGATGTATTCCTTCCTTACAGTTACAGATTCGCCTCAAAGACAGTACACCTGTCAAGAGAACTTATATGTCTGTGCCAAAACCACTGCACCAAGAAGTAAAAGAGTACAGGACCTGCTAAACCGTGGATGGATCGCAGAATCAAAATCTTCATACTCCTCACCCATTGTATGTATAAGAAAGAAAGATGGCAACTTAAGATTGGGATGTGACTACAGAGAGTTAAACCAGAAGTTTGATCCTGACCGTCATCCAATTCCAACGATTCAAGACATGCTTGACAGTTTAGGAGGGAGTTCATGGTTCTCTGTGCTAGACCAGGGAAAAGCATATCATCAAGGATTTGTGGAAGAAGCCAGTCGACCATTAATTGCCTTCATCACACCTTGGGGTTTGTATAAATGGATCTGAATACCCTTTGGTCTTAGCTCTGCGCCTGCCGAATTCCAACTGGCTTGAGGGATGACATCTGCCTGCCTAACCTAAATGACAATCTGGTCCACTGCAAATCATTCCATGAACACGTAGAACATGTACGGTTAGTACTTCAACATTATCAACAACATGAAAGTCAAACTAACATCCAGAAAATGTGAGCTTTTTAAAGAGAAAGTCAGATTCCTGGGCAAAATTGTGTCAAAAGATGGCCATTCCATGCACCTGTACTTGCGTTGAGAGATAAAAGACTAGAGACTGTCGGAAAACTCAGGAAATTATTGGGGTTTATCTCCCACTACCACCCTTACATATAAAACTTCTCCAGAATTGCAAAGCCTCTCTACGACTTACTGTCAGTAGACTCAAAAGCTACTCAGACTTTGGCACCTTCTAACCAAATCAGAAAGAAAAAGAGACCTATACCAAAAATAAAAGGTCAACTTCTCTCCCATCATCCAAGATATTGGACTAACCACCATCAGGAAGTATTGAGCTAGCTTATTGAAGTATTAACTCCTCCTCCAGTTATGGGTTATTCAGACTATTCTAAGTTATTTGTACTTCATTGTGATGCCTCTCAAGAAGGACTAGGTGATGCATTATACCAAGAACAGGAGGGGAAATTAAAGGTAATTGCTTATGGATCTAGAACTCTTACACCTGCTGAGAAGAGTTACCACATGCACTAAGGAAAGCTAGATTTTTTTAGGAAAGAAATGTGCAATTTGTGACAGATTTCTAGATTACCTATATTACGGTTTGTCATTTGTGGTATACACTGACAATAACCCTCTAACGTACGTCCTTACAACAACAAAGTTGAATGCAACAGGCCATAGATGGGTTATAGAAATGGCTGACTTTACCATTAAGTACCATCCTGGAAAATGAAATATTGATACAGATGTACTTTCTTGTATGTCCTGAACAGTACATGCAACAATGTTCACAAGAAGTAGATCCTAAGACCATCAGTAGCATAACCTAAGCAGTTGAAGTACACTAGGAAGAAAGAATGCCTTGGCTGTGCCCAATTACAATTGCCAATGCAACATCTAAAACAGATCATGGTGCATTAACGAAAGTAGATCAAATTCCCAAATAGACAATAAGAACAGCACAAAAGGAAGATCCAGTGATTGGATAAGTATGGAAGTACAAAAGTCAAAATAAGTTTCCATCAAAGCATGAACGTCAAGGTGAACCCTCTGATCCTTCTATACTCATGAGACAGTGGACCAAACTTTACCTTGACAACGATGGAATTTTGAGAAGAAAAACATCAACCAGCTCTCAGCTAGTGTTGCCCAAGATGTACCATCACTTAGCATTTAAAGAATTACATCAAGAGATGGGACATTTAAGAGTTGAAAGGACTGTAAATCTAATCAGAGATGCAAAGCGACACTGAGCATTATATCACTCGACAGTGTACTTGTTTGAAGGATAAACACCCAAATAAGCCTACTTGAGCTCCATTGCATAATATTTTAACAACCTATCCGTTTCAGATGGTGTCCATGGACTTTCTGCATCTTGAAGCATGTAAAGGTGGATATGAGGATATTTTTGGGGTAATAGACCATTTTACAAGAATTGCTTAGGCTTATGCAACCAAGAACAAGTCAGTAAAAACTGTTGCAGATAGACTATTCAATGATTTTGTCTTGAAATTTCGATTTTCAACTAGAGTTCACAAAGATATGGGTAGAGAGTTTGAAAATCAATTGTTTTTGGCATTGGGGAAGCACTGCCACATTCAGAACTCTCATACAACTCCATACAATACCCAGAAGTAATGTATGCCCCATGTGTCTTGAAGCTACCATCTATTAAACACCCCAAATTCAACCGCCCCTATCTCACTGTGGAATTTATTAATTCATCATACATGCAACACAGGCAGTTTAATAAAAATCCTCTCTCCACTCTTACTACTGCATAGTGCCTATTGGGGTTTGTATTGTAAGGAGTCCATTTGTCCCATTATATGGCTGCTACAACTCCCTGGATTCTCGGTGCTCTGCATAGAAGTCTATGGACTTGCTGGCCAGGAGAGAAAGGTGCAGCATAACATCTGTATCGAAGTAGAGGGAGAAAACAATAAAAGGCAATGTCTCCTTCTCCATATTGCTGTAGCCCAGCACCTGGCTACACACAGAAAAACTGTTGCATATACTTTGCAAACTGGCGGTCTGATTTGCATCTAAATTTGTTGCTAATTTGTTTGATAAATGTCCCTCAGTGTGTTTTGCTGTGTTTTACATGTTGTAAATTTATTTCTTAAATCACAATGTAAGCAACATTGTTATTCAAGTAGTTGCCATGTTATTAATTGGCCAGTGCTGTGGTATGTGTATGCTGCCTTACATGTGTATGTTATACTTGAGTTTTTAATCTTGATGTGTCAACAGTCAAGAGCCCAAAGTGACATGAACCATTCTACCCTAATCTCTCCAGGGTCTTGTTATGTATAATGCTACAAGTAGAGTGAGATGAATAAAGTAAAGCAGTGAGTGCCAGGCTACTGCCACCAGGAATGTCAGAATGTCATATTTTACACCTATGACACCAAATGTAATATACTGTATGTCTTATATTGGTACATATCTGTTCCCACAAGCTTTCATGATATCATTAAGGCCTCATGCATACTGGACGTTTTTACAGCTGCTGTTTTTGGCTTCAGACGTTTTTTTCTACAGTCAATAAACACTTCAGCATGTTATCCTATGTGTCCATGCACAGATAGGCTGCTATCAACTGTTTTTGGCTGGGGCGTTTTTTTGGCTGGAAAAAAAAACAAAACTACTGGGTACTGAGAGGCGTTTTTCAGCTGTAAAAACGCTCTAACGCCAAAAACGCCTAAAAACGCTGATAAACAATCAAAAACACGGCTCACCAGCATTTTTTAACGTTTTTGATCCATTGACAAAAAAAAAATGCTAAATGCTTACGCTAAAAAACGCTATTGAAATAACTGAAATAATTTTGAAAAAAACTTTGAAAAACTCACTGCAAAGCTACTGGCGTTTTCATAATGTTAATATAATGCCCAGTGTGCATGAGGCCTAAAGGAGAACTTTTTTAAAAAACTCAACTTGCTTGTATAGAATCTCAAAGCTAGTTAGATCTCTGTTTTAACTATTTACAACCTTACCTAAAGCATGGTACACACTAATGCCCTATACACACAGTCGGGCAATCCATGGATTTTTTCCGACGGATGTTGGCTCGATCTTGCATACACACAATCACACAAAGTTGTCGGAAAATCCGATCGTTCTGAACGTGGTGACGTAAAACACGTACATTGGGACTATAAACGGGGCAGTAGCCAATAGCTTTCATTTCTTAATTTATTCTGAGCATGCGTGGCACTTTTTGTGTCAGATTTGTGTACACACGATCAGAATTTCCGACAACGGATTTTGTTGTCGGAAAATTTTATAGCAAGCTCTCAAACTTTGTGTGTCGGAAATTCCAATGGAAAATGTGTGATGGAGCCCACACACGGTCGGAATTTCCGACAACAAGGTCCTATCACACATTTTCCTATTGTGTGTACAGGGCATAACAGTTTTTTTTCATGCAACCCAGCGAGACTCTGTACATGCCAGTCATGTTCCTCCACCCCAAACTCGCTCATCCACGTCTTTATGGACCTTGTTTGTGCACTGGTGCGTAGTCATATTGGAACAGGAAGGGGCCATCCGCAAACTGCTGTAACAAAGTTGGGAGCATGAAATTGTCCAAAATGTCTTTGTGTGCTGATGCCTTAAAAGTTCCCTTCACTGAAACTAAGGGGCCAAGCCCAACCCTTGAAAAACAACCCTACTCAATAATCCAACCTCCACCAACCGATTTGGACCAGTGCACAAAGCAAGGTCCATAAAGACATGGATGAGTGGGTTTAGGGTGGAGAAACTTGACTGGCCTGTACAAAGTCCTGACCTCAACCCAATAAAACACCTTTGGGAGGAATTAGAGCAGAGGCTGCGAGCCAGGCCTTCTCGTGCAACATCAGTGTCTGACCTCACAAATGCGCTTTTGGAAGAATGGTCAAACGTTCCCATAGACACACTCCTAAACCTTGCAGGCAGCCTTCCCAGAAGAGTGGAAGCTGTTATTGCTGCAAAGGGTGGGCCAATTCAATATTGAACCCTACGAACTAAGACTGGGATGTCATTAAAGTTTATGTGCGTGTAAGGGAAAATGTCTCAATACTTTTGGTAATATAGTGTACCTGAATACATTCTGTGTGTCTTTATGTACTCCAAGAAAAGGATTTTATGGTGCGTTAAAAAATACTATTTTTACCTCACTTACTTTGAGTTAAACGGAAAAGACTAAGAAATTGCAAAGATGGACATTGTAGGCACACACATAGGATAAAAGGTATTTGAAATTTTAACTCAATACTTTGAGTTAAAACAAATGTTTTTAAATGTATAGCAGCACTTCCTCTGTGGGTTAACTCAGAGATGTGAATTGGAGTATGTGTTTTGGTGGCTTTTTTACATCGATAAAGAGCTGAAAATAAAGCAATGGGGGAAATGTTCAGTTGCAAAACAAGAAGATTGCAGTTGGTGGTGCTCCCTCCTTTTTTAAAAACATTTCCAGCATGCCCAATTACCCTTTCTTTTCAAACGATCCACCACTGCTTGCGATTAAAAGATTTGATCACATTATCAAGTAGATAGTAAGATCATACGATCATGTCACTACATGTATGGACTTTAGAGGCATGTGTCACATCAAACAATGCCCCTTAGGAACACCCACCTTTCAGCATGACCATCAATCAGTGAAGCACCAATGAGCACATTGTATGGTGCACTTTCTTTAGCCTGAAGAAATCTGTTTCTACATTGAAAGGGTCATTAGGTTATGTTTGTTCCCCAGGCCAAAGGTATCTTGCCCCCAAGGATGCAAAGTTTCTCTGTAAGAGATATTGTGTCCAGAGCTGCTGTTAGAAACCATGGGAGCCCCATACAGACAACCTGACACAGGGCCCCGGACAACCAATGCTTCAGTTATGAATTAAAACAGTGAGTAATCGGTACCGTTCATTCAGGAAAGGAAGGAGCTGGTTAATATGAAGGATGCTATTGTTTGCCTGCAGCTGCCAGCGGGAAGGAGAGTAGGGAAGCCTGGCAGCACCTCAGGGGTAGAAGGGCACGCAGGAGGGTCTGGACAGCACAGGGAAACGTATGGTGCACAGGGAGGAGGA
This sequence comes from Lithobates septentrionalis, assembly GCA_037952835.1. Lineage (NCBI taxonomy): Eukaryota > Metazoa > Chordata > Amphibia > Anura > Ranidae > Lithobates > Lithobates septentrionalis. The sequence continues at coordinate 2,024,046 of JBBDGP010000600.1, forward strand.
TTGGTGTGTGTGTGTGGGGGGGGGGACAGTAACTGGAAGAGATCCCCTGTATGGTTTTCCCTGCAGCATCTAAAAGTCAATGGGAGAGAGGAGAAGAAGCCATCTTTCAGCTGCTGCAGAGAAAGCCATAGAAGTGATTTTCTCCAGTAATTGACCCCCCCTCCAAGTCAATCACCCTCCCTGTCCATGTCCAATTCACCCTTCTCCCTGGGCCCCCCTGCTGGCCTGGCCCTGTACAAGAGTAGGGTAGTACCCCCTTATTCATAACCTGATTGTGTCTATGGATAAACTTTAGTATTTACTTTCTTTCAAATGGCCTGCATATTTATATTTTGAGTATAGAGTTAGGTTTTCTATACATGTTTTAGTTCCTCTTTTTATGTGCCTTGGATATGAAATCTATAGCCTTAGACCAGGATATTTATCAAAAAATTACTTTTCTTTATTTCTTCTTTCTTTTTTTTTAAGGTGTGGAGTAATATTAGTACATACAGTGCCTTGCGAAAGTATTCGGCCCCCTTGAACTTTTCAACCTTTTGCCACATTTCAGGCTTCAAACATAAAGATATAAAATTTTTATTTTTTGTGAAGAATCACCAACAAGTGGGACACAATTGTGAAGTGGAACGAAATCTATTGGATTGTTGAAACTTTTTTAACTAATAAAAAAATGAAAAGTTGGGCGTGCAAAATTATTCGGCCCCCTTGCGTTAATACTTTGTAGAGCCACCTTTTGCTGCGATTACAGCTGCAAGTCGCTTGGGGTATGTCTCTATCAGTTTTGCACATCGAGAGACTGAAATTCTTGCCCATTCTTCCTTGCAAAACAGCTCGAGCTCAGTGAAGTTGGATGGAGAGCGTTTGTGAACAGCAGTTTTCAGCTCTTTCCACAGATTCTCGATTGGATTCAGGTCTGGACTTTGACTTGGCCATTCTAACACCTGGATACGTTTATTTGTGAACCATTCCTTTGTAGATTTTGCTGTATGTTTGGGATCATTGTCTTGTTGGAAGATAAATCTCCGTCCCAGTTTCAGGTCTTTTGCAGACTCCAACAGGTTTTCATCCAGAATGGTCCTGTATTTGGCTGCATCCAACTTCCCCTCAATTTTAACCATCTTCCCTGTCCCTGCTGAAGAAAAGCAGGCCCAAACCATGATGCTGCCACCACCATGTTTGACAGTGGGGATGGTGTGTTGAGGGTGATGAGCTGTGTTGCTTTTACGCCAAACATATCGTTTTGCATTGTGGCCAAAAAGTTCGATTTTGGTTTCATCGGACCATAGCACCTTCTTCCACATGTTTGGTGTGTCTCCCAGGTGGCTTGTGGCAAACTTTAGACAAGACTTTTTATGGATATCTTTGAGAAATGGCTTTCTTCTTGCCACTCTTTCATAAAGGCCAGATTTGTGCAGTGTACGACTGATTGTTGTCCTATGGACAGACTCTCCCACCTCAGCTGTAGTTCTCTGCAGTTCATCCAGAGTGATCATGGGCCTCTTGGCTGCATCTCTGATCAGTCTTCTCCTTGTCTGAGCTGAAAGTTTAGAGGGACAGCCAGGTCTTGGTAGATTTGCAGTGGTCTGATACTCCTTCCATTTCAAAATGATCGCTTGCACAGTGCTCCTTGGGATGTTTAAAGCTTGGGAAATCTTTTTGTATCCAAATCTGGCTTTAAACTTCTCCACAACAGTATTACGGATCTGCCTGGTGTGTTCTTTGGTCTTCATGATGCTCTCTGCGCTTTCAACAGAACCCTGAGACTATCACAGAGCAGGTGCATTTATACAGAGACTTGATTACACACAGGTGGATTCTATTTATCACCATCAGTCATTTAGGACAACATTGGATCATTCAGAGATCCTCACCGAACTTCTGGAGTGAGTTTTCTGCACTGAAAGTAAAGGGGCCGAATAATTTTGCACGCACCACTTTTCAGTTTTTTATTTGCTAAAAAAGTTTAAAATATCCAATAGATTTCGTTCCACTTCACAATTGTGTCCCACTTGTTGGTGATTCTTCACAAAAAATTAAAATTTTATATCTTTATGTTTGAAGCCTGAAATGTGGCAAAAGGTTAAAAAGTTCAAGGGGGCCGAATACTTTTGCAAGGCACTGTATGTTGTATTTTTGTTGCTATTGGCAATACGTGTATCAAAAAGTGTTAAGAAGGCAGATGTTCTAAGGAGCAGCAGCTGGGTTCTACACTAAGCATGCTTTATCCAGGCTTTATCGTGCTTCTGAGAGTCAGAATTTATGGTAAAAAGAAAAATCCCACTTGTTATACAGTACCAGAGTCCCTTGATACATGCAGGGAGGCAGAATGGAGACAGACAGCAGCGGAACTGAGATAAAAGATATTACGGAACAGATAGAATAAACAGATGAATTATCCTAATGCTCAGCACATCTGTTCTTCCTCTGGTATTATGTGATTTATTCAGGACAGGAGGTTTTACCTTCAGCTCTCACAGGGATACTGATATTCCGCATGTCCACACTGAAATGATGGCGTTCTCTCATTAAGGGACATTTACTGGAAGGAAATTTCAAGGATAATACTATCCAAAATAAATAAAAACTCTAGATTAGGTGGAATACACAGGTTCATTATTGCAATAAGTAGGTATTAATAGTTATAGAACCTAAAGTGGTATCAAAGTGATTGTAAAGGCTCGTTTTTTTTTTTAAACAACAAACATGTCATACTTACCTCCACTGTGCAGTTCGTTTTGCACAGAGTGGCCCTGATCTTCATCTTCTGTGGTTCCCCCGGCGGTGCTATCAGCTCCTCCTCGTATCGTATAACCCCCTAGGAGAAGTCCCGGGGGGGTTACCTTGCGGGCGCGCTTCCAAGCTCAGCATTTGCGTCCATAGACGCAGAATGCAGGACTCGGCCCCGCCCCCCGGATTTGATTGACAGCAGCTGGAGCCAATGTTTACAGAACATGCCCACAACTTTGAAGATTTTTTTTTTTATTATGAAGCAAACAATAGGAGAAAATAACAGAAAAAGTCAATGTACATAACTATTCACCCCCTAAAGTCAATACATTGTAGAGACACATTTTGCGGCTATCACAGCTCCAAGTCGCTTTGGATAAGTCTCTATGAGCTTGCCACATCTTACCACTGAGATTTTTGCCCAGTTCTCCTTGCAAAACTGCTCCAGCTCCTTCAGGTTGGATGGTTTGCGCTTGTGAACAGCAATCTTTAGGTCTGACCACAGATTTTCTATTGGATTGAGGTCTGAGCTTTAACTAGGCCATTACAACACATTTACATGTTTCCCCTTAAACCACTCAAGTGTTGCTTTAGCAGTGTGTTTGGGGCCATTGTCCTGCTGGAAGGCGAACCTCCGTCCTAGCCTCAAATCACACACAGAGTGCTGTGGCACTCTGCAGCTCCTCCAGGGTTACCTTAGGTCTCTGTGCTGCCCCTCTGATTAATGCCCTCCTTGCCCGGTCCGTGAGTTTTGGTGTGTGGCTGTCTCTTGGCAGGTTTGCTATTGTGCCATGTTCTTTCCATTTGGTTATGATAGATTTGATGGTGCTCCTACGAATCATCAAAGATTTGGATAATTTTTTATAACCTAACCCTGACTTGTACTTCTCAACAACATTGTCCCTTACTTGTTTAGAGAGTTCATTGGTCTTCATGGCAGTGTTTGGTTAGTGGTTCCTCTTGCTTAGGTGTTGCAGCCTCTGGGGCCTTTCAAAAAGCTGTGGATATGTAATGACAGATCATGTGACACTTAGATTGCACACAGGTGGACATTATTTCACTAATTATGTGACTTATGAAGGTAATTGGTTGCACCAGAGCTTTTTATGGGCTTCATAAAAAAGGGGGGTAAATACATACGCACATGCCAATTATCAGTTTTTTATTTCTGAAAAATAGTTTTATGTATATATTTTTCTAATCTTACTTCACCACCTGTTTAGACTTTTTTGTGTTCTGATCCATCACATATAATTCAGATTAAAAAAACATTGAACTAAAGGCTGTAATGTAACAAAATAGGTAAAAAGCCAAGGGGAGTGAATATTTTGCAAGGCACTGTATGTGTGGGTGCACGCTCGAGCCTGTCTACAGACAAAGACGGGTTTGGCCCTGCCCCCGTCTCTCTCTTCACAGGCTGTGATTGACAGCAGAAGGGGCCAATGGCTCCCACTGCTGCCGCCATGTCCTGTGAAGAGAGAGAGAGAGAGAGAGAGAGAGAGAGAGAGGGGGGAGCTCCGCTGATCTCAGGCACAGCACTGGATCGAGATTGGGCTAAAGTAAGTATTTGGGGGGGGCAAGGGGAAGCAATATTTAAAGGTTTTTTACCTTAATGAGGAGAATGCATTAAAGTAAAAAAATACCTTAACCTTTAGGATCACATTAAGCTGCCCATACACTAGCAGTTTTCTGAACGAAAGTTCATACAAACATTTCTGTCAAAATTCTAATTGGTACATTCGTTGACTTGATGAATGTCTTTCAAAAGTACTTCAAAACTGGTTTGCTTTTAACAATCGATTTTGGAATAAATCTCTGGAATGAAAATCACATTCACTCTTAGAAATTTAGGGCCGGTACGCTCTCTCTTTTACTCTTGACTCTTAGAAATTTGTTCAATCCTGTTCCTTTAAATTTTCTAGTCACTGCAATTGAAATTGTATAACGATTTGATCCTAATAATGATTACAAAATCAAATGAATGTTCTAAAAACAAGGATTTTCAAACACAATTCTACTAGCGTATGTCCAGCTTTAGATGTACTAGTAGAGTTAAGCTGTCCAAACACGTTTTTTTTTTTAATCATTCAGCCTGCAGAATCCTCCATCCACATAAACAACCTGGATTGAGGAATCATTGATAGGGCAGTGTACAAGAGGTTAGTAGGGCAGAGGACAGGGGTCAGCAGAGCCCAGGATAGGGGTCAGCTTTTGCCAAGAACATGCGTCAACAGGATGGAGGAGCGATTACCACTGGCAGGACAAAGGTCAAGGATCACCACTGGCGGACAAAGGACAAGGGTCACCACTGGCAGGACAGAAGACAGTGGTTACTGTTGGCAGGGCAAAGGACAGGAGTTACCGCTGGAGAGGAGGAGGACAGGGATCACCATTGGCAGGTCAGAGGACAGGGATCACTGCTGGAGAGGCTGAGGACTGAAATCACCACTGGCAGAGCTGAGGTAAGGGATCATCGCTGGCAGGGAAGAGGTAAGGGATCACCACTGGAGAGGCAGAGGAGAAGGATCACCACTGGCAGGGCAGAGGACTGAAAATACCACTGGCAGAGCAGAGGGCAGGGATCATTGCTGGCATGGCAGAGGTAAGGGATCACCACTGGCAGGGCAGAGGACAGGGATCACCACTGGAAAGGAAGAGGACTGAAATTAGCATTGGAGAGGCAGCAATAAAGAGGACAGGGATTACCATTGGAGAGGCAGTGAGGCAGAGGACAGAGATCACTGCTGGAAAGGTAGAGGACAGGGATAACCATTGGAAAGGCAGCGACTCAGAGGACAGGGATCACAACTGGCAGGACAGGGATAACCGCTGGAGAAGAAGAGGACAGGGATCACCACTGAAGAGGCAGAGGACAGGGATCACTGTTGGCAGGGCAGGGGACAGAGATCACAATCGCTGGAGAGGCAGAAGACAAGGATCACATTTACTAGAGAGGCAGAGGACAGGGATCACAATAACTAGAGAGGCAGAAAACAGGGATCACCACTGGAAGGACAGAGGACAAAAATCACCACTGGAGAGACAGAGGACAGAGATCGCCCCTGAAGAGGCAGGGGGCAGGGATCACCACTGCCAAGGCAGAGGACAGAGATCACCACTGGAAGGGCAGAGAACAGGGATCACCACTGGCAGGGCAGAGGACAAGGATCACCACTGGAGAGACAGAAGACAGGGATCACCACTGGAAGGGCAGAGGACAAAAATCACCACTGGAGAGACAGAGGACAGAGATCGCCCCTGAAGAGGCAGGGGGCAGGGATCACCACTGCCAAGGCAGAGGACAGAGAACACCACTGGAAGGGCAGAGGACAGGGATCACCACTGGCAGGGCAGAGGACAAGGATTACCACTGGAGAGACAGAAGACAGGGATCACCACTGGAGAGACAGAGGGCAGGGATCACCACTGGAGAGGCAGTGGACAGAGATCACCGCTGGAGAGGCAGAGGGCAGGGATCACAGCTAGAGAGGCAAAGGACAGGGATCACAGCTGGAGAGGCAAAGGACAGGGATTACCACTGGAGAGACATAGGACAGAGATCGCCCCTGAAGAGGCAGGAGACAGGGATCACCACTGTCAAGGCAGAGGACAGAGATCACTGCTGGAGAGGCAAAGGACAGGGATCACTGCTGGAGAGGCAAAGGGCAGGATCACTACTGGAGAGGCAAAGGACAGAGATCACAGCTGGAGAGGCAGAGGACAGGGATCATGGCTGGAGAGGCAGAGGACAGGAATCACTACTGAAGAGGCAGAGGACAGGAATCACCACTGGCAGGGCAGAGGACAGGAATCACTGTTGGCTAGGCAGAGGATATGGATCACCAGTGGCAAGGCAGAGGACGGGGATTACTGCTGGCAGGGCATTTGGCAGAGCTTCTTTCCCATCCCAGCACTGCACACAGTGCCTCCTCCCTACCACACACGAAGCTGAGATCACATTCCTTTAAACACAGCCACAATCTGCACAGTGTGTAATGGCTACTGAAGCTATACTGCTATTCCAACCAGGAAATTTCACAGGTCAGAACTGCAAAATAGCAGCCAGCTACACACTGTTCAGATCGTGACTTTGTGTAAGGGAATGTGATCTCAATTGTGTGTAGTATGGGGGGGAGCTGTGTGTTGTACTGCAATGGGAAAGGGGCTCAAAGGCTGGGCAGAGCATCCAGAAGTGGGTGGGGGTTAAACAGGAGCACAAGTAAAATCTGGGGCCCACCCCAGCACCCCCCTGGATCTAGTCATGCAGAGGCGACTCTAGGCTTTGTGAGGTCTTAAGCAAAACCTACACATGAGGCCCCACATATGCCCATAATGGGAAAAATAATTCAAAAAAATTAAATATTGCATATATTAAGAGCTTTAAAGTGCTGGTGTCAGTTCTCTCTATCTCAGTGCTGGTGTCAGTGCTTTCTATCTCAGTGCTGGTGTCAGTGCTCTATGTCTGTGTTGGTGTCAGTGCTCTCTATCTCGGTGCTGGTATCAGTGCTCTACCTCAGTGCTCTCTATCTCGGTGCTGGTGTCAGTGCTCTTTATCTCGGTGCTGGTGTCAGTGCCCTCTATCTCGGTGCTGGTGTCAGTGTTCTCTAGCTCGGTGCTGGTGTCAGTGTTCTATCTCAGTGCCGGTGTCAGTGTTCTATCTCAGTGCTGGTGTCAGTGCTCTCTATCTCGATGTCGGTGTCAGTGCTCTCTATCTCGGTGCTGGTGTCAATGCTTTATCTCAGTGCTGGTGTCAGTGTTCTATCTCAGTGCTGGTGTCAGTGTTCTATCTCAGTGCTGGTGTCAGTGCTCTATCTCGGCGCTGGTGTCAGTGTTCTATCTCAGTGCTGGTGTCAGTGCTCTATCTCGGTGCTGGTGTCAGTGTTCTATCTCGGTGCTGGTGTCAGTGCTCTATCTCGGTGCTGGTGTCAGTGTTCTATCTCATTGCTGGTGTCAGTGCTCTATCTCGGCGCTGGTGTCAGTGTCCTATCTTGGTGCTGGTGTCAATGCTCTATCTCGGTGCTGGTGTCAGTGCTCTATCTTGGTGCTGGTGTCAGTGCTTTATCTCGGTGCTGGTGTCAGTGTTCTATCTCGGTGCTGGTGTCAGTGAAGGAGATAGCAGCGGAGAAGCCAATCAGCAGGCAGTGCCAGCACCATGGCTGAGGATCAGCACTGGATTGGCACCTCTGGACCCCCACAGTGGAGCCCTGCATAGGTGGGGGTAAGGGCTGGGTGGAGGGAGGGGGGGAGGGGTCAGAGCCTGTTGAGCACAGGTTGGCACACTGGGACACTGGCACAGGACTGAGCTGCCCTGACTGTGGCATTGATAACCAGGAGGAAGGTAGCGGAGGGGATGGGGCAGGGGGTCGATTTAAAGGCCAGTGGCTGAGGGATGCTGGAGGAGCAGGGATGGGGGGCTGGCTCTCTCTGATGATGGTGGTAGCTGGCTGCAGAAGGGGTTGTGGCATGGTAGCTGTGCCTCTCCCTGCAGCTGGAGCCCGGTTCCCCAACCCTGATTGACAGCCCCAGAGAGCTGGCTGACCATGGAGCTCACAGGCAGCATTAACCCTCTCCTGTCGCTGCTGCAGCGGCATTGTTGTCAGCGAAGGTGGCTTTTAAATTAGGCGGTCACGAGGCCCCTGTGAGTGCGAGGCCTTAGGCGATTGCCTAATTTGCCTAATTAGAGAGCCGCCTCTGCAGTCATGTTCTTCATCATCCAGTACCATTCTTCTTCTTAACTGAATGACAGCTAGCATCATTCAACTCACGTCCCAGGATTGGGTGCAGCATTTGTTGCTCACATCAGCTTTAACTTGTATGCCTCAGAGTTCAAAGTAAGCAGCAAGTTGAAGTAAAGCCCCTTCTCCATTCACTTTACAGCACCCAACTGGACAGCCAGGGGATGCAAATTAGACTACCTTCAGGGGATGTCCAATTTTAGTGAGTTTTTGTCTTCATAGGAGTCTGTGATGTGTAGAAGACAACAAAGGATAAACTGTATTTCATACCTAGCTATTTGGTTTAAAGTATAATTCTAGAGGTTATATACTCACATATAGGGTGCTCCATGTCTCCTACCTTCCCTCTTTTTCAGCACTGCAGCCTTGGCCAGACTCTTTAGTATTCATTCAACACTTCCAGGAGTATACGATGACTGTGTCCCCCACAGCTCGCTATGGTTCTACTCTCCAACCCCTACATCACTGCTGAGTTCTGTAAAGATGTAGGGATCAGAGAAAGAAACCACAAAAATAAGGGAAGGTGAGAGACATTATCCACTGGAGAGGTGAGTATAATATAATTTCTATTGCAGACAACTTCCCTTTGGATTTTTTTTTTATGGAATGGATGGGGTCACTTTAAGGGCCAACTCACAGTTATTTTATACTTCATGGTTGCTGGAAGGATCAATCATGCATTTATCTCTCAGGCATCCCACTGGCAAGATTTTACTATTAAAATTTCCAGTTTTACTCAACTGCCTCAACAATTACAAGGCCAAGTAATGGTGTCATTCTTCTCTAGTGGATTTTTTTTATACTACAGATAATGAGGGGAAACCAGTGGCAATTATGACATGTTATGGTCTTGCAGAAGAGACAAATTGAGACTTCAGTTACAATAGGGGGGTTTCTCCAGTGGCATCTCCAAGGCAAATTAAAGGATGCAGGTGATTCAACCTACTGGTGCTCACACAAACCTTTTACATTTCATGTTAGCTTGGTGTTGGCCAGTGGAGGAAAAGGTATTAGCAAAGACTGATAGAATGTGTTCTCGTGTGGCAGGAATTCCATTTTTTACATCTGAGATTTAAAAGTGCATGTACAAGATCCAGACACATCTTGTTATTGCCTCACAGTCTGCCCACCTCCCCTGTGTCGGTTTACAAGAACCTGAGTCATCACTCTCCAAGGGAGACAGGATGGAGAGAGAGCTTCAGATAAAGCATCTAGAGTTACTTGTGGCCAGGAAATTCTGCCTACTTGAAATAACACAATGTAGATACACACATTTATGATACCAAACAAGTTCAACCATTCCTAACATGGCAGCTAATATCACCTGTCTATACCCAACTAATATGAAATTCTAAAAATATTTCAATATAAAATTATTCTATGCAATACAATTATTTCAGGAAAGATGTATTAAAAAAAATAAACATGGCCATGCACATGAATACTAGGCCTCTAACAGAGCATTAAATGTTTATGGAGTGGACAGTGCTTTGCAAAAGAGATGGACATCTAATTTCCCTACAATTTACACAATCTTGGATTAAGACTCACCATTATTTTATATGTAGTGCTTTCCTCGTTTAGGATGCAAGGCAAATTTAGTTTCTGGCTTCTGTAGTCAAGGGAGCAGTGAATGTTTGTTCTGGTCTGTTCAGGGTTTCACAGGCTGGGAGTTTGATTGCTTCCCCCTGCCTCTGGAAGAAGTTTGCAGATCATAGGCAGGGAGATTCATATGACCAGCCTAAATATTTATCATGGCCTGGCCAATCCCTGGAGAGGAGTATCCAGAAGGAGGCTGGGGAGCCAATAAATATGAAATAAATCTGAATCCCTGGGGAGATTATTCTTTCTTTGCTAGAGAGGGTTCCAAAGCCTCTGGGTATGCTGCCCCCTGAGGCAACCTGTGGACTGTGTAGCCATTCTCTGAAGTCTCATCTGTGGCAGAGCTGAGGAACAGTAGTGATCTTTCTGAGGATTTCACCATAAAGCCTGGTTCACACCTATGCATTTATAGTGTGTTCGTTTTCAGCTTTGCAGAAACACACTACAGTCTATTTAACATAATTTCATACGGGTCATGTTCACATCTGTGCATTTTATGGAAAGGGCCAGGGACTTTGTTTCTGGGTTTTGGTTCCATAGAATTCAATGGATCCAAAACGTGTATTAAAAAACGCAAGATACACCTGGATTATGCAAATTGCAACCTGCATAGGTATTAATCGGGCCTTGGGATTGGGTCTAGAGAAAGATTGTCTCGCTCACTGGACCGTGGCAGGAAAAATCTAGAAGGTGTGCAGCTGTCCTGGGGACTGAGTACTGACCCTGAATTGTGATCCCTAAGTGGCTGTGTGCTTTTGGGATGTAAGTGCCAGGGTTGGCTGTGGATTGAGCAGCTCTCATATGGTCTCAGAACGCTGGAAGCTCCAGCAGCTCCCTCTTCTATGCCCTTCATTAGCAGGAGTGACTGAGGTGTCACTCCAGTCAGCAGGGATTTTTTCCATCCAGAACTTGGCGTAGGGAGGGCAGAGAATTTTGTAGTAGGAAAGGGGTGGAGTTTTGGGGAAGAGCTCTGTACTGGGTCAGGGGGATGGGGAAGGGCTTGGTGGGAGTGTGCGTGTGGGGGGGGGGGAGATTAGGGAAGAGCTCTGCACTGGTGGGGGAGCTTTGTAGTTGTGCTTTCTCCAGTGACACCACAGACTCAGGAACATTTTTCCTTTCAGTGACACCACTGTGAGCCCTGTATTTGTGTACCAATTTTAATTCATTTTGCAGCAGTGTACCACAAACCATTGGTAATATTTCATTGCATCGATTTTGGCCCCATCACTTCCTCTTTCTCTACCCAACAGAGGGGATAGGGTTGCAAATTCCCATTTTCAACCTGGGCACTGGATGACTTTGCCCTGGCACTAAGCATGGGAACAGTGTAATGATTATGGCTTTTTAAACTGAATATGTCATAGATTTTGTGTATTTACATAAATGTTAAATGCCCATTTTAGATACAAACAGTACTGAATGGGGTTCTTTAAGGCCCGGTTCACACTGGTGCAACATGCGCTCCGACTTTGAGGGCACATGTCTCATGACAAGTCGCGCCCCATTAAGTGCAATGAAACTGTCCTAATAGGAGCAACTGACTTAGAAAAAGGTTCCTGCACTAGTTTTGGTGCGACTTCGACACGACTTGCATTGACTTTGTATACAAATCATGCCAATGTCCTGCTGGGATGGATGTCAGCTTCAAAGTCATGCGACTTTGAAGTCTCGGCTGTGTGAACCGGCCTTTAAGGGCAACTTGACATTTGTGGAAAAATTAGCAAATAAAAAAAAATTATAATATTACATATACAATTGCTACACAAGCCATGTTGTAATGTAAAGAGTAACTTCACTTTCATGGGAAAAATATAGTAAATGAATATATATGTATATATACAGTATCTCACAAAAGTGAGGGTGGCCGCTCTGTGCAGAATCACATACAGTATCTCACAAAAGTGAGTACACCCCTCACATTTTTGTAAATATTTTATATCTTTTCATGTGACAACAAATGACACTTTGCTACAATGTAAAGTAGGGAGTGTACAGCTTGTAAAACAGTGTAAATTTGCTGTCCCCTCAAAATAACTCAACACACAGCCATTATTGTCTAAACCGCTGGCAACAAAAGTGAGTACACCCTTAATTGAAAATGTCCAAATTGGGACCAAAGTGTCAATATTTTGTGTGTCCACCATTATTTTCCAGCACTGCCTTACCCCTCTTAGGCATGGACTTCACAGGTTGCCACTGGAGTCCTCTTCCAAAACAACATCACTGAGCTGGTGGATGTTAGAGAACTTGCACTCCTACACCTTCCGTTTGAGGATGCCCCACAGATGCTCAATAGGGTTTAGGTCTAAAGACATGCTTGGCAAGTCCATCCTTTTTACCCTCAGCTTCGTTAGCAAGGCAGTGGTCATCTTGGAGGTGTGTTTGGGGTCGTTATGTTGGAATACTGCCCTGCGGCCCAGTCTCTGAAGGGAGGGGATCATGTTCAGCTTCAGTATGTCTCAGTATGTCACAGTACATGTTGGCATTCATGGCTCCCTCAATGAACTGTAGCTTCCCAGTGCTGGCAGCACTCATGCAGCCCCAGACCATGTCACTCCCACCACCATGCTTGACTGTAGGCAAGACACACTTATCTTTGTACTCCTCACCTGATTTGCCGCCACACATCTGAACCAAATAAGTTTATCTTGGTCTCATAAGACCACATGACATGGTTCCAGTAATCTATGTCCTTAGTCTGCTTGTCTTCAGCAAACTGTTTGCGGGCTTTTTTGTGCATCATCTTTAGACGACAGCCATGCAGACCAATTTGATGCAGCGTGCAGCATATGGTCTGAGCCCTGACAGGCTGACCCCCTCACCCCTTCAACCTCTGCAGCAATGCTGGCAGCACTCAAACATCTGTAGCCATAGTGTTGCAGCTAATAACAAACAATCCGCAAAAGCACCCCACTGCCAGACTTCATACATCACTTCCAGAGACAATAAACCTTCTTTTGCAAGCTTTGTTTTTGTTGTTTTATTGGGGGTACAACTTATTTAGGGATAGGAATATGGGATGCCCAAAGGATAAGTTATTGCCATCATATTTTTAGGATTTAGTACATTCTGATCAAGTCAGAGCCAGAAGATTTAATGTGCATATTGAATTAGGTATGAATCTCCTCCTGCATCTCCATGCAGACTGTTGCTCCTCCTGCAGCTCGACCTCTGCAGACTACTGTCTCTAGGAGTTCTCCATCCATCACCATGTGAGGGATAGAAACATCACTTTTGACCGTGTAAAAGCAATGGTCTTAGATCTCTTTACCTCCTGCCAAAAACTTGTTTCCTCCTATACAGACTTGGTTCCTCCTGCACATTACTTGTAGTTACTAGCTGAAGTATGACACATCCTCTTCTATTAGGTATTAGGGGCCCACTCTGAATAAGCCTCTCTACTGGCTCTGATTGCTCGCTGCCACTAAGCCTGAGGCCTGCAGAACCTCTTCCAGGAGGCCTAGTGGGTTAAAAGCATGTCTTTTTAGGAAAATGGACTACTGTTCCCAGCCAGCCCAACTTGCAAATCATGTGCCCGCAGGCCACATCAACTTGACACAGATCCCCACAGTTTCTTCTCTGATTCAGGACTCCCCATCATACACCGTGTGTTTGATGAAGACTCTGACAACCGTTTGATAGCAGAGTTCCCTCACAGACTCCTTGGCACCTCCAGCCCTCCACTGTGGCAACACTCACCGACCTTCCAACAGCCCTGAGTCCTTGATGAGGAACTTGACTGGACCATGCGTACTGACAGCTTCACCTGCCCTTCTGCTCCAGGAGTTCCCTGCCACCGACCATGTGGTGACAGAGACATTACCAATGATTGTATAGAGGCAATGTTCCCTCACAACTCTCCCCGGGCCTTCTCCTGCGATCGGCACCCCCCCCCCCGATGGGGATGGCCTTCTGCTACTGTCTAACATGCCATTCCTCACTTCACTCAGCTGACTTCTCACCCCCAGTGGCATATCACCTCAGCTTATATAGCAGGCCCAATACCAGTTGGGGATTGGTCAGGGCTCACACACAAGCTGCCTGCCACTCCAGTCCCAGGCCCAGCCCCTCTTCCAGAATATTCTCCCTGGAAGCAGGGGGGGCACCTCAGAACTGAAGTGTAGGTGGTCACACCCACTGCTACTCTGACCACCCCCAGCCCCCAGATCAAAAATAGACAGGCCTAGCATGCAGCATAGACCTGCCTAAATTTGCCTGTGCTGGATAACCTAGTAAAAATAAACCTTACTAGCACCTACCTATTGTTAGGGGGTGCTACACGTCTATTTCCCAAAGACAACCTCTGGATATGACCCTGAGCATATGCACTCAACTTCTTTGGTCGACCATGGCAAGGCCTGTTCTGAGTGGAACCTGTCCTGTTAAACCACTGTATGGTCTTAGCCACCTTGTTGCAGCTCAGTTTCAGGGTCTTGGCAATCTTTTTGCCAAGGGAAAATGGCTAATTGCACCCAATTTGGACATTTTCACTTATGCCGCGTACACACAGTCGGACTTTCCGGCATACTTGGTCCGGCGGACCAGAGTCTGCCGGACAATCCGCCCGTGTGTAGGCTCCGGCGGACTTTTCCGGCGGACTTTTTCCCAAAAGCCCGCCGGACCTAGATTTGAAACATGTTTTAAATCTTTCCGTCGGACTCAGTTTCGGGCGGAAAGTCCGCTCGTCTGTGTGCTGGTCCGACGGAAAGCCCGCTCGTGTGTATGCTGGTCCAACGGACCAGATACGATGCGAGGGCAGGGTATTGAATCTCGCGCTCGCTGCAATAGGAAAAACAAATTTTCCTATTGCTGCGAGCGCGGGGCATACCAGGCCCTTAGGTCTGGTATGGATTATAAAGGGAAACCCCTACACCTAAAAACCGGCGTGGGGTCCCCCCTAAAATCCATACCAGACCCCGATCCGAGCCCGGCCGGTCAGGAAAGGGGGTGGGGACGAGCGAGCGCCCCCCCTCCTGAACCGTACCAGGCCGCATGCCCTCAACATGATGTCACAGTCCCTGGGCATGCTGGGACTGTGACGTTTTAGGGGGCGTGGTCACTGGGTGATGTTGACCACGCCCCCTAAAACATCACAGTCCCAGCATGCCCAGGGACTGTGACATCATATGGGGGTGGGGTCTCCGCCTATATAAGTCACAACGGAACCCTCAGAGAGCAGTCCAGCCAGAGAGAGCGTCGTGTCAACATCTGGAGAAGAGAAGAAGCCCAGAAGTCCGGACCTCCGCTGGCAAGAGAGCTACCTGAAGACAGCGGAGGAGCCGGCCGAAGAACTGGCACACCGGGAGAAGAGGCTGGAGAGAGCGGTAAAGAACCAACCGGACGCCGGGAGAAGAGGAACCGGAGGGACCCCCGAAGCCGGAAGAAGACCCCTGAAGCCGGAGGAAGATCCCCCTGAGCTGTTTAATAAATTATTTTTAAAACCTGTGTAGTGTGTTTTATTATTGACACTTTTTCCCTAGGTGAATGGGTAGGGGTACCATGTACCCCATACTCATTCACATAGGGTGGGGGGCCCTCTTATAGGGGGCTCCCGGATTCCGTTAAGCCCCCCGCCCACAGACCCCGACAACCAACGCCCAGGGTTGTCGGGAAGAGGCCCTTGTCCTCATCAACATGGGGACAAGGTGCTTTGGGGTGGGGGATCCCGCAGGGCGCCCCCCTCCCCCAACGCACCCACCCCCCATGTTGAGGGCATGCGGCCTGGTATGGTTCAGGAGAGGGGGGGCGCTCGCTCGTCCCCACCCCCTTTCCTGACCGGCCAGGCTGCGTGCTCGGATCGGGGTCTGGTATGGAATTTAGGGGGGACCCCACGCCGGTTTTTTGGTGCAGGGGCTTTCCTTTAAAATCCATACCAGACCTAAGGGCCTGGTATTGCCCGCGACGGGGCTCGCAATTGTCCGTGTGTGGGCAAGTCCGTTCATTCTGAAAGTCCGCCGTAACTCCGGCGAAAGTCCGTCCGAAAGACGGGCGGACTTAGCCCGCCGGAAAGTCCGGTCGTGTGTGGACAAGTCCGTCCGTTTTAAAGTCCGCCGCACCTGGCAGATAAAGTCCGTCAGAAAGTGTGCCGGACCAAGTAGGCCAGAAAGTCCGATCGTGTGTACGCGGCATTAGGGGTGTGTATCAGCTGGTATATATTTATATTTGTGACACAAGCCATTTTGTAATTTATTATTATTAAAAACTACCTTTCCTCTTCAATCTGTAGACACTGTAGTTTTCTGTAAAATGAAATGCAATATGGCAACCTGGAGGCCTTCTGCACACAGTTTGAATAGAGAACGCCTCCAGAAATGTAATTTCCTATATGATTGGATCACTGATTTTCCCAGCAGTCTACACTAAGATAAAAGTCAGCTTTTAGGCATCCCCTGCAATAGAAATGTAAGTTTTGGTGAGATATTCCTCAAGGGTTAATTACTTCTAACAGGATGCAGATATTGCAGCTTTCTTCATTAGGACACAGAAAGTGGATCAGCGGATTAATAATGAACACCATTCTCCCATTCAGAATGAATATGTGATCAGTCTGGTAAAACAAAGAGCTAATTCTTCACAGCAACAAATGGTAGGAATCTGCTACAACATTTGAGAAAAAACTCTGCAAATGTACATTGATCACCCAGAGGGGATTGATTTTTCCTCAACAGAAGTGAAGTTGCTCTTTAAGGATCAATTCCAGTGAACACATTAATTCTAGCGAATTCTAATGCTATCAAGTAAATACTAAAAATCTTCTAAATCAGAGGGGCAATTCAGTTTTATTTATTCTGCATTTTATCTAATTGAAGATTCTTGTCACCCGATTCTATGTAATCTCCTTCTCATGCTGCAGTGCTTGGGAATGAGGCAGCAGTTGCATAGACTCAGAGAGAAGGTGGGGCTGGAACCACAGTACTTGCTTACCTACACTTTTACAGGCTGAGACTCCAGGCCATTCAGATAATGATCATAATGGCAACTATGGATTTTAGTCAATGGGACACCCAGCTAAAATAGAGAACACCAGAATGCAATCAGCTGGTAGACAAGCTGTCTCACTTCAGTCCATTTAAACAAAAATGTTTCATGTTGGACTGGAATATTCCTTTAGGCTCGGTTCACACTACCGCGACTTGGGATCCGACTTGTCAGACTTCAAGTCGCCCCAAGTCGCTTGACATCAGAAATTGCATTCAAGTTAATGAGAGCCGTCTTAATGTACGCTACTGAAGTCGCTCCGACTTCAGAAAAGGTTCCTGTACTACTTCAATCCGACTTCTAGGCGACTTGTACCCATTAATTTCAATGGAAGTCGCCTCCAAAGTCGGATCGTGTCTTAACTGAAGCAACAATACAGGAAGAGAAGATGGCTTTCTCAAGCAAACCCCTCCCTCCCACAGAGCTGATTGTTGTTTGATTGGCCACTGGAAAGTCGCCTGTCCTGGAGGCGACTTGAAGTCGCCCCAAGTCGCGCTGTGGTGTCGCCCTCAGGTCGTGTCCAGGTCGCCTCTCAAAGTCGCGCCTAGAGTCGTGTTGCTCCTGTGTGAACCGAGCCTTAATAGTTTTTGGCAGCTATCCGTAATGTCTGTTTATCCATTTTCCTGTAAACCGCAAGGCTCAGCATCCAGCTATGCAGGTGTTCATATGTTCATTCATAATGCATTTCCTGTACTGATGCAAAATATATGACTAATGCAGCTCCATCCCATGCTACTTTTGACAAGCACTGTCTCCGTCTCTTCTCACGTCTGCTGGATTTAGAAATATTTTACTTTTCTGTGAATGACTATAAATAGAAGAGAGATATTATTGACAATGACCTCACTGCTTATGATGATTGTACTGTCTGTAATTGAAGCTTGAATGAAAGAAAATGTACTGTAAATGGGAGAGAATGCATCCATTCCTATTATAAAAGTATATATAAGGGCGCTCTGAATAAAAGGACCAGGCAGAAATTGTCTATATCTAAAAAATGTCTATGTAAAAAATTAGGATTTGAATGATCCAATGTGTGTATATGTTCTTCAGCACTCAGGGCTACACTCGCAGAGAGGAGCAATCTCTAGAAGACAAACAAAAGCAAAAAAGGTGCCTTTAAGTGCAGAATTACAAACTTTTAATATCTCCAAAAAGGATTAAAAACACTTACAGGATCTGCAGTAATTTACTGCAGATCCTGTAAGTGTTTTTAGTCCTTTTTGGGGATATTAAAAGTTTGTAATTCTGCACTTAGAGGCGCTTTTTTTGCTTTTGTTTATCCATTCTTATTATGGTATATGATATATTGTACGTCAATGGCTAGGCAGTTATAGAAGAAAAATTAGCTGCTTGCAAACTGGTACTGATGACCATAAAATAAGGTGAACTAAGGTGACCTTTCATAGTGCTTCTGCCAGATGCCCCCATTTTTATGATTTTTAAAAAGCATTTACAATATAAGACTGTGTGAACATGAGCATTACTTTCTCTCCTTTGATTTTATTTCTGGGTCTAATTACACTTCAACATTGTGCTAATACAATGCATCCGGAAAGTATTCACAGCACTTCACTTTTTCCACATTTTGTTATGTTACAGTCTTATTCCAAAATGGATTAAATTCCTTATTTTCCTCAAACTTCTACAAGCAATACCCCATAATGACAACATGAAAGACGTTTGTTTGAAATCTTTGCCATTTTAATAAAAATGAAAAAAATCACATTTACATAAGTATTCACAGCCTTTGCCATGACACTCAAAATTGAGCTCAGGTGCATCCTGTTTCCACTGATCATCCTTGTGATGTTTCTACAACTTGATTGAAGTCCATCTGTGGTAAATTCAGTTGATTGGACATGGTTTGGAAAGGCACACACCTGTCTATATAAGGTCCCACGGTTAACAGTGCATGTCAGAGCACAAACCAAGCCATGAAGTCCAAGGAATTGTCTGTAGACCACCGAGACAAGATTGTATCGAGGCACAGATCTGGGGAAGGGTACAGAAAAATTTCTGCAGCATTGACGTCCCAATGAGCACAGCGGCCTCCATCATCTGTAAATGGAAGAAGTTTGGAACCACCAGAACTCTTCATAGAGTGGGATGCCTGGCCAAACTGAGCAATCAGATAAGAAGGGCCTTAGATGGTCACTCTGACAGAGCTCCAGCGTTTCTCTGTGGAGAGAGGAGAACTTTCCAGAAGAATAATCATCTCTGCAGCACCCCACCAATTAGGCCTGTATGGTAGAGTGGCCAGACTGATGCCAGTCTTCAGTAAAAGGCACATGAGAGCCCGCCCAGAGATTGCTAAAAGGCACCTGAAAGACTCTCGGACCATGAGAAACAAAATTTTCTGGTCTAATGAAACAAAGATTGAACTCTTTGGCTTGAATGGCAAGCGTCATGTCTGGAGAAAACCAGGCACCGCTCATCACCTGGCCAATACATCCCTACAGTGAAGCATGGTGGTGGCAGCATCATGCTGTGGGGATGTTTTTCAGCCGCAGGAACTGGGAGACTAGTCAGGGTCCAGGGAAAGATCAATGCAGCAATGTACAGAGACATCCTTAATGAAAACCTGCTCCAGAGTGCTCTGGACCTCAGACTGGGGTGAAGGTTCATCTTCCAACGGGACTACAATCCTAAGCACACAGCGAAGATAACAAAGGAGTGGCATTGGAGCTGGTCCTCTAATTGCCGAGCTCTGCTTCTGCATTGGGGATTGCATTCTGAAGCAAAATACACCCACCAGTCCACCTTGCATAGGCCCCCACAACCTCCCCGCCGATCCAGGTGCCTCCAGGCTGTTCCTCAGCGCTGCTTGCCAGCAAGCAGAGCCAGCACAGGCAGAAGGGAGAGTGCACACATGTCCTTCTGATCACAGTGAGATGGCAGCTCACACACAGAACTCTGCTCTCTCCTTTTGCTCCTGTAGCTGCAAAGGCTCCCTGATCCCTTGCTATTGCTACTTCTCACCACCAGGTCTTTTTTCCAGACGCTCTGTGACACCCGGGGATGCCCAAGGGCAGGCTGCCAGCACCCAAAAAGCCACCAGGGAATCAGCAGAAGCAGTTGGGGAGGGCCCAAGTAGCCCCTAGCCTGCAGATATTGTGCCTTCTGCTGCCCCCTCTGCCACAGTCTCCCCAGACTCTGTCAGCTTGGAGATGGTGGTTGCAGCAATTACCTCTTGCCAGAATGCTCTTACCACCAAAATAGAGCATGGTACAGACAGATATAGCGCTTTTATATTGTTGTTTGCCCTGGAGTTTTTATTAAAGCAGTTTACAGTCTGCACTTAGAGGACTCTTCTCTTATTTAATTTTTGGGCATATCACCAATGTCTCACCTTGCTGAGGATCTTAAGGATATCCAGAGTGTTGTGTTCTATGAAGGATACGGTCTCCAGCTGGCTTATTGGCTGATGAGGATATTATCCAAAGTCTCCAAGTCCCTCTGTTGAAGCTTCTGATATCAGGCTCACATGACCTCCTATAATTTAGAGGTCCACCCTATCTGGTAAGCGCAATTTCCTACAGATTTAATTAGCAAGAGCATCTGTGAAGAAATCATCTGTCCTAATTCTGATCAAGAGCGTGATATTTATTCCAATTAAGATTATCAAGGACTTTTATTTCTACAATCACATATTGACAGTTTATTATTATATATACTTTTTTTATGTGTTTATTTTATTGCGCTGCACTTGCCTTTTTACATCACAGACAGATATAGGCCTGGTATGTCAGGATCTGGACTCCCTTCGCTGCTGCATAACCATCATGCAACACAGAGTGAGCCACATGGAAGATGAGTTACATAAGCAAACACTATCTCCAGAGGCATAACTAGAACATTCAGGGCCCTGGTGCAAGAAACCTTGAACCATAGGGCGGCAGTCATCCGCGCCTAAGACCGTCAGCTCCGCCCCCGACTCCAACTCCGGCTCAGGCACAAGTGTAGACAAACCTGACAGGGGAGCTGAAGGGCCCTCTGCAGCCTTGAGCTGGGTCGACTCTTGTGACCCCTATATTTACACCCCTGGCTATCTCTCCATACATTACAAACAAAGGTCAAGTCCCTGAAAGTCAGAGCTGAAGACACAGAAAACAGGAACTTCCAGCAGGATAATGCACCATGTCACAAAGCTCAAATCAAAATCATCTCACCGCTGGTTTCTTGAACATGACAATAAGTTCACTGTACTCCATTGGCCTCCACAGTCACCAGATCTCAATCCAATAGAGCACCTTTGGGATGTGGTAAAAGGGGGGAGATTCACATCATGGATGTGCAGCCGGCAAATATGCAGCAACTGCGTGATGCTATCATGTCAATATGGACCAAAACCTTGCTGAATCTATGCCACAAAGAATTAAGTCAGTTCTGAAGGCCAAGTGGGGTCCAACCCGGTACTATCAAGGTGTACCTAATAAAGTAGCCGGTGAGTGTATATAGTGTCAATAGTCTGCATAGCGCTTAAAAAAATGAATGCAGACAGTACAGTTACAATACAATTCAATTCAAAAAGAGCCAGAGGGCCCTGCTCATTGGAGCTTACAATCTAAAAGGGAGGGTCAAGTGGTACAAATAGTAATAACTGTGGGGGATAAGATGATGTAGAAAGTAAAAAGACTGTTAATTAGTTGGAAGCAGGATAGGCTTTTCTAAAGAGATGGAGGGAAAGAAAGGGCGCAGACAGCTTGATGGTGTAGTATTGTAGTATTGGCTTTATTAGCAGTTAAAATCTGCCAGTGTTACACTCACAGAGGGAGAGACTATGGCAGGTCAAGTAAAGCAGGCATCTGTGGAATAGATGATTGCTCTCAGCTGGCCGCCGCTGGGATCTCCATTCTGGTAAACGCCTGTAGTGAAGGGTGCAAAGACTTCTGGGACACGCCTTTCTAAGTGTCAGGGCCGGGCTCAGCCCTTCCTTCTCAAAGCTGGCCGCTCAGCTGTCGGCTAATTCCAGCTCCTATCTCTCCACAGTGACTCACCTGTTGATGATATCCTGCTCGTCAGTCCTGCCTACTTAAGCCATCCAGTCCAGATGATCTCTGCCTTCGCCTTGGTCACATCTCTAGAGACGCTCTCCTGTGTTCCTTCTAAAGACTTGCTTGGCTGACATTCCTTCTGGTTCCAGATACTGCTTGCTGTTCTACTACGCTCCTCTCTGGTTCCCTGACGTTTTGGCTTGTCTGACTAATCGTTCCGGTTCCTGAACTCTGCTATGTTTTGACAATGTTTACTCTGTTTACCTTTTTTGATTATTATTAAACAAGTTTTATTTAACTGTACTTCTATCTCAGTCTGATTCATGTTTTCTGACAGTAGGGAAGGCCATGATTTCAGAAGATGCAGTCAATCAACTTGTTGATAATATTTTTTCCAGATTAGATGAGCAGGATCACCGCATAGATCAATTTACCATGGCATTACAAACACTCCTGAGTCGCACGGTTTACCTGGAATCTCCCACTGTGGCTGCTCCGGTACAACCTGTGTTGCAGGCCATCCCTGCTGCTGCTCCAGTCTCTGTGCAGGCACCCGCCTCGAATATTACCTCTATAAGAGGTATGTCTGGTTCCATTCCACTTCCCCAGCGATTTGGGGGTGATCCAGTCCAATGCAGAGGGTTTCTCAACCAGGTTGAGATATACATTGAGATGCTGCCCCAGGCGTTTCCAACAGACAGAAGCAAAGTAAGTTTTGTGATATCTTTGCTTTCTGAGAAAGCCTTGGCCTGGTCAAACTCTCTATGGGAGACGCAAAAACCTGTTGTCTTGAGTTACCCTGAGTTTGTGGCTTCTTTTAAAAGGGTATTTGACGTTCCCGCACACTCCGCTTCTGCTGCCATGGGCCTCATGTCCATCAAACAGAGCATGAAAACTGTTGCCAATTACGCCATTGAATTCTGTACTCTGGCAGCAGAGGTTGCTTGGAACAATGAGGCCCTCGTGGCTGCTTTTTGTCATGGTCTCTCGGATGCCATCAAGGATGAGATAGCAGCCCAAAATATATACACTGTGAGCTGGAGAAGTTGATCACGTTTGCCATCCTCATTGACTCCAGACTCAGAGAAAGACTCTCTTTTAAGGAGCCCTTGCAGAAGCCTCCTGTACATTTGTCTCCGAACTTTGCAGTCCCACCATTGCCTCCGTCCCCTCCCATGCCTCCTGGTACCGAGTCAATCTGTGAAGATGAACCCATGCACTTGGGCTTCACGCGTCTCTCTGCGGATGAGGGAACCCTTAGGTGGAGGGAGAGATTGTGCTTTTATTGTGGCCAGGCAGGTCACTTTTTGAAGTCCTGTCCTAACTGTCCAGGGAACACCCGAACTTTGAGTTCCTGTCACGGACAGACCTTATGTGGCGTTTTTTCGTCCCCAGTTATCCAGAAGGATAAGCCCATGGTTTTAGTTACCCTTTCTTGGGCTGAGTCGTTTGTCGACATACAGACTCTAATCGACTCTGGGGCTGCAGGCCTGTTCATTGATGCTGCCTTTGTATTGAAGCACTCGATTCCGCTGCAGCTGCGTAACACTCCACTTGCCATTGAGGCTCTTGACGGGAGAACTCAACAGCCTGCGCATGTGACTCATGAGACTGTTCTGTTGTCCATGGCCGTAGGGGCTCTTCACCATGAGATAATCCAAATCCAAGTTATTTCCTCACCTAAGTTTCTGCTGGTTATTAGTTATCCTTGGTTACAGAGGCACGACCCCTCTTTTGTTTGGCTCTGTGCTGAAGTTCTCTCCTGGTTGCCACAATGCAGTAAGCCATGCTTCCAGAAGGAAGCCAATGTCCTGTGCACCTCTTCACTCTCCTCCCTGCCGGAGGAGTACCGCAATTTTAGCGATGTCTTTGACAAAGGTCAAGCCGATAGTTTGCCTGCACACCGGCCGTATGATTGCGCAATTGACCTTCAACCTGGTGCCATACCCCCTCGTGGCCGGGTTTACCCATTGTCGATCTTGGAGGATAAGGACATGGAAGAGTACTTTTCTGACGCACTTTCTCCAGGTTTCATCCGCAAATCCTCGTCTCCTGTTGGTGCTGGTTTTTTCTTTGTAAAGAAGAAGAGTGGTGAACTGAGACCTTGTATTTATTATAGGGGTCTCAATCGTTTCACGATTAAGAATGCCTACCCGATTCCGTTGATTACGGAGTTATTTGACCACCTCAAGGGAGCAACGGTTTTCACGAAGCTTGATTTGAGAGGGGCATACAATCTTGTGAGGATTAAGGTGAGCGATGAGTGGAAAACTGCTTTTAATACCAGAACAGGCCATTATGAGTACCTCTTAGTGCCTTTTGGCCTTTGTAACGCTCCAGCAGTTTTCCAGGAATAACGATGTCCTCCGAGATTTGTTGCAGTTATGTATGGTGGTTTATCTTGATGATATCCTCTTATTTTCCAAGTCCCTGGAGAGCCACCAAACAGATGTCTGTCGTGTGCTTCAGAAACTAAGAGAGAACAATCTCTATTGTAAATTGAAGAAGTGCGAATTCCATCGTGAACAGTCCTTTCCACTGCTGGTTTTTCGATGGACACAGAGAAACTTTTAGCAGTCCTACAGTGGCCCCCGACATGTGGGTTTACGTCCTCTGCAGTGTTTTCTTTGCTTTGCCAACTATTATCGGAAGTTTATTCGTAACTTCTCGTCTCTGGTCAAGCCCCTGACTGATATGACCAGAAAGGACGGTAACCCACAGAGTTTGTCTCCGGAGTCCATTAAGGCCTTTGAGAGTTTCAAGGATGCCTTTGTTTCTGCTCTTGTGTTGGCACATCCTGATCCTACGTTACCTTTTATCCTTGAAGTTGATGCTTCTGAGACTGGAGTTGGTGCCCTTCTGTCTCAACGTCCTACCTCTGAGAGCACTATGCATCCTTGTGGCTACTTTTCCAAGAAATTGTCACTTGCAGAGTGCAATTATGAGATTGGTGACAGAGAGCTGTTAGCGATCATTTTAGCCCTGAAAGAATGGAGACATCTCCTCAAAGGTACCACTGTGCCGGTTCTCATTCTTACTGACCATAAGAATCTCACATTCTTGTCTGAGGCTAAACACCTTTCTCCCAGAAGGGTGCGATGGGCTCTTTTCTTGTCTAGTTTCAATAACATTGTCTCATTCTTACCCGGTACTAAAAATGAAAGGGATGACGCTTTGTCACGACAATTTTCCTCCACTTCCAAGATGGATTCGGTTCCAGTCCCTGTGATTCCTCCTGATCGTATTCTGGCTACGGTTCGCACCATTCTCACTTCTCCTTTGGGTGAAAAAATTCTTGCTGCTCAGGTCCATGCTCCTCCTGAGTAGGGATGAGCTTTGTGTTCGAGTCGAACCCATGTTCGACTCGAACATCGGCTGTTCGACCGTCCGTCGAATTGCGAACGTTATGGGCCGTTCGCGCCAAATTCGTGTGGCGCGTCACGGCCCATAATTCACTGCGGCATCGCAGTGCATTGCTGGCTGATGATTGGCCAAGCATGCACTATGACCCGCATGCTTGGCCAATCACAGCGCCGTCAGTAGAGAGAGCTGTAATTGGCCAAAGCCAGGGTGGCTTTGGCCAATTATGGCTCAGGGGATTTAGTACACGCCCCACACTATATAAGGCCGCCTGCACGGCGGCCCTGTGTAGTGTGTTCCGGTGTGCTGAGAGATAGAGAGAGAGACAGACAGTGTCATTTGATTTGAGTTAGATAGATTAGGCAGAACAGTCAGTCAGTTAGCTGCACTTACAGTGTATTGTGTATATATATGCATCCCTGGTGTTGCATATATATATATACACTGTATTCAGTTTAGCTAGATCCGTTCCTGTTATCTTCTATCTAGACTATTTACATTTTGTGCAGTGCGTCCTGCTCACAGTGTTCAGCTAGATCCGTTCCTGCTATTTACATTTAGTGCAGTGCGTCCTGCTCACAGTGTTCAGCTAGATCCGTTCCTGCTATTTACATTTAGTGCAGTGCGTCCTGCTCACAGTGTTCAGCTAGATCTGTTCCTGCTATTTACATTTAGTGCAGTGCGTCCTGCTCACAGTGTTCAGCTAGATCCGTTCCTGCTATTTACATTTAGTGCAGTCAGTGCGTCCTGCTCACAGTGTTCAGCTAGATCCGTTCCTGCTATTTACATTTAGTGCAGTGCGTCCTGCTCACAGTGTTCAGCTAGATCTGTTCCTGCTATTTACATTTAGTGCAGTCAGTGCGTCCTGCTCACAGTGTTCAGCTAGATCCGTTCCTGCTATTTACATTTGGTGCAGTGCGTCCTGCTCACAGTGTTCAGCTAGATCCGTTCCTGCTATTTACATTTAGTGCAGTGCGTCCTGCTCACAGTGTTCAGCTAGATCTGTTCCTGCTATTTACATTTAGTGCAGTCAGTGCGTCCTGCTCACAGTGTTCAGCTAGATCCGTTCCTGCTATTTACATTTAGTGCAGTGCGTCCTGCTCACAGTGTTCAGCTAGATCTGTTCCTGCTATTTACATTTAGTGCAGTCAGTGCGTCCTGCTCACAGTGTTCAGCTAGATCCGTTCCTGCTATTTACATTTAGTGCAGTGCGTCCTGCTCACAGTGTTCAGCTAGATCCGTTCCTGCTATTTACATTTAGTGCAGTGCGTCCTGCTCACAGTGTTCAGCTAGATCTGTTCCTGCTATTTACATTTAGTGCAGTGCGTCCTGCTCACAGTGTTCAGCTAGATCCGTTCCTGCCATTTACATTTAGTGCAGTCAGTGCGTCCTGCTCACAGTGTTCAGCTAGATCCGTTCCTGCTATTTACATTTAGTGCAGTGCGTCCTGCTCACAGTGTTCAGCTAGATCTGTTCCTGCTATTTACATTTAGTGCAGTCAGTGCGTCCTGCTCACAGTGTTCAGCTAGATCCGTTCCTGCTATTTACATTTAGTGCAGTGCGTCCTGCTCACAGTGTTCAGCTAGATCCGTTCCTGCTATTTACATTTAGTGCAGTGCGTCCTGCTCACAGTGTTCAGCTAGATCTGTTCCTGCTATTTACATTTAGTGCAGTGCGTCCTGCTCACAGTGTTCAGCTAGATCCGTTCCTGCTATTTACATTTAGTGCAGTCAGTGCGTCCTGCTCACAGTGTTCAGCTAGATCCGTTCCTGCTATTTACATTTAGTGCAGTGCGTCCTGCTCACAGTGTTCAGCTAGATCTGTTCCTGCTATTTACATTTAGTGCAGTCAGTGCGTCCTGCTCACAGTGTTCAGCTAGATCCGTTCCTGCTATTTACATTTAGTGCAGTCAGTGCGTCCTGCTCACAGTGTTCAGCTAGATCCGTTCCTGCTATTTACATTTAGTGCAGTGCGTCCTGCTCACAGTGTTCAGCTAGATCTGTTCCTGCTATTTACATTTAGTGCAGTGCGTCCTGCTCACAGTGTTCAGCTAGATCCGTTCCTGCTATTTACATTTAGTGCAGTCAGTGCGTCCTGCTCACAGTGTTCAGCTAGATCCGTTCCTGCTATTTACATTTAGTGCAGTGCGTCCTGCTCACAGTGTTCAGCTAGATCTGTTCCTGCTATTTACATTTAGTGCAGTCAGTGCGTCCTGCTCACAGTGTTCAGCTAGATCCGTTCCTGCTATTTACATTTAGTGCAGTGCGTCCTGCTCACAGTGTTCAGCTAGATCCGTTCCTGCTATTTACATTTAGTGCAGTGCGTCCTGCTCACAGTGTTCAGCTAGATCTGTTCCTGCTATTTACATTTAGTGCAGTGCGTCCTGCTCACAGTGTTCAGCTAGATCCGTTCCTGCTATTTACATTTAGTGCAGTCAGTGCGTCCTGCTCACAGTGTTCAGCTAGATCCGTTCCTGTTATCTTCCTACTGACAGGCAGGCTTGTCTGGTTACAGTATATAAAGCTACCTGAAGAAAATTACAGGTGTTCTATCCCAGCTTAGTGCAGCTACAGGCCATTAGTATGTCTGGAAGGCCAAGAAGGAGAGGCAGACAGTCACAAGCCAATAAGAGAGGGCAAGCAGGCTCTGTGTCTAGTGCTGGTCGTGGAGACGGTGCATCCTCATCAGCACGTGGCCATGGGACACGCTTGGCCTTTTTTTCGGCAGCTGGCCGTGTTGAGCCGCAACATGCGGAAGACTTGGTCGAGTGGATGACCAAGCCGTCCTCATCCTCCTCATCCTCTCTCACCCATGCCCAGGGTGCTTTGTCTGGCAAAGCAGCGGCCTCTTCCCTCAGCTCAATGTCATCAGTGACTCCTTCCCTAGCTCCACCATGTCCTCCTGAGGATTCCCTCGAACTGTTTGACCACAGTGTTGGGTACATGCTCCAGGAGGATGCCCAGCGTTTGGAAGGCTCTGATGATGATACTGAGCTCGATGAAGGCAGTAACATGAGCACGGACAGAGGGGGTGCCCAAGAAGGACAGCAATCTGGCAGTCATGCTCCCCCTGCTGCAGCATACTGCCAGGTTTGCTCCAGTGATAAGGAGGGAGGGGATGATGAGGTCACTGACTCAACGTGGGTGCCTGATAGGAGAGAGGAGGAGGAGGAGGAGGAGGAGGCGGCACATCACCAACGAGGCAGGATGCCCTCCAGGGGCCAGCCTAAGGGCAGCACATTGACTGCATCACACCCCAAAGCTCCACATGTGCAGGGCGCTGCAGTCTCTGCGCGTTATTCAAAAAGTTCTTTGGTGTGGGCCTTTTTTGAGACGAGTGCATCAGATCGCACCGCTGCTATTTGCAACATATGTCTCAAGCGTATCTCGCGTGGCCAAAACATCTCCCGCTTGGGTACCACATGCTTGACCAGACATATGTTGACCTGCCATGCAGTTCGTTGACAAGCATATCTAAAAGACCCACACCAAAGAACAAAGAGGATCTCTCCTTGCTCCTCATCAGCTGAGATTTCCAACCCCACTAGACCTTCAGTCCTCTCTGAGACCTGCAGTGAGAGGAATGAAGGTGTAGAATTAGGTGTGTCACAGCCAAGTACTTGTGGGCAATCTGCTTTTGGTACACCGACGTCAGATTGTACCAGGCAAATTTCCCTGCCCCAGCTGCTGCACCGCCGAAAGAAGTTTGCTCCCAGCCATCCACATGCCCAGCGGTTGAATGCTAGCTTGGCAAAATTGCTAGCACTTCAACTGCTGCCTTTTCAGTTGGTAGACTCTGCCCCCTCCTGTGAGTTTGTGGAATGTGCGGTTCCTCAGTGGCAGGTACCCAAACGCCACTTTTTCTCACGGAAGGCGATTCCGGCTCTCTACCGGCATGTGGAAGGCAATGTCCATGCCTCGCTGGACAGGGCGGTCAGCGGTAAGGTGCATATTACCGCTGACTCATGGTCCAGCAGGCATGGACAGGGACGTTACCTAAGTTTCACGGCGCATTGGGTGACTCTGCTGGCAGCTGGGAAGGATGCAGGACAAGGTGCAGTAGTGTTGGAGGTTGTTCCGCCACCACGCCTCCAAAATGCTGATTGTGACACACCTCTCTCCTCCACCCCCTCCTCTTCTTCTTCCTCCATGGCCTCTTCCTCGGAACCAGCGGTGCTCCGTAGGCGTTCAAGGGGCTACGCAAGTATGCAGGCCAAAAGATGCCATGCGGTGCTTGAGCTGGTGTGCTTGGGGGACAGGAGCCACACTGGGGCAGAGGTTCTGTCAGCTCTGCAGGGGCAGGTTCAGAGGTGGTTGACGCCACGCCAACTTAAGGCAGGAATGGTGGTTTGCGACAATGGCACCAACCTCCTCTCTGCCCTCCGACAGGGACAACTGACCCATGTGCCCTGTTTGGCTCACGTCCTTAACTTGGTGGTGCAGCGGTTCTTGGGCAGGTACCCGGGCTTACAGGATGTCCTGAGGCAGGCCAGGAAAGTCTGTGTGCATTTCTGCCGGTCATATAATGCCAGTGCTCGGCTGACGGACCTCCAAAAGGAGTTTAACCTGCCCAAGAACCGCCTAATCTGTGACATGCCCACCAGGTGGAACTCAACGTTGGCCATGCTGCAGCGGCTGCACACGCAGCAGAGGGCCATCAATGAGTACCTGTGCGACTATGGCACCAGGACAGGGTCAGGGGAGCTTGGTTTTTTTTCCCCACGCCAGTGGGCCATGATCAGGGATGCATGCACTGTCCTGTCACCATTCGAGGAGGCCACGAGGATGGTGAGCACTGACAGTGCATGCATCAGTGACACTGTCCCCCTTGTCCACCTGTTGGAGCACACGCTGCGTGGAATAATGGACAGGGCACTTGAGGCAGAACAGAGGCAGGAAGAGGAGGACTTCCTTAGCTCTCAAGGCCCCCTTTATCCAGACAGTGTTCCTGCGTGCCCGCCGATCACACAGGAAGAGGACGAGGAGGAGGAGGAGGAGGAGGAAGATTGTGTCAGTATGGAGGTGGAGCCTGGCACTCAGCATCAGCAGTCTTTAAGGGATCAGTCCCAAGGAACACATGGACTTGTACGTGGCTGGGAGGAGGTGGCTGCGGACGTTGTTGTCCTTAGTGACCCAGAGGACTCCGGACCGAATGCCTCAGCAAACCTACGCTGCATGGCCTCCCTGATCCTGCAAAGCCTGCGTAAGGATCCTCGTATTCGTGGTATCAAGGAGAAGGACCAATACTGGCTGGCAACCCTCCTTGATCCACGTTACAAGGGTAAGGTTGCGGACCTTATCTTGCCATCGCAGAGGGAGCAGAGGATGAAACATCTTCGGGAGGCCTTGCAGAAAGGTCTGTGCAACGCGTTCCCAGAGACTGGGAGGTTACAAACTCCTGTTTCTGGACAACGTGTTGCTGAGGCTTCGGTCAGTCAAAGAAGGAGCGGTGGAGAAGGTGGCCGTCTGACCGATGCGTTCAGACAATTTTTTGGTCCGCAGCCCCAAGGTATGATCGGTTCCAGCAACCATCGCCAGCGTCTGTTTTACATGGTGCAGGAATACCTAGGGGCAAGATCAGACTTGGACACCTTTCCCACCGAAAGTCCTCTGGGTTACTGGGTCTTGAGGATGGATCACTGGCCAGAGCTTGCACAGTATGCAATTGAGCTACTGGCCTGTCCTGCATCCAGCGTTCTTTCGGAACGCACATTCAGTGCTGCTGGAGGCGTGGTAACCGATCACAGGGTGCGTCTGTCCACCGACTCGGTCGATCGGCTGACCTTCATAAAAATGAATCAGTCTTGGATCACCACCAGCTACCAAGCACCTGATGCTGATGTAACCGAATAATTTTTTTTGAAATCTCAGATCCCTTCAAAGACTGCCTATGCTGATGCTGAGTGACTATCCCTGAGTAATTATCCTCTTCCTCCTCAATCATCACGCTGATAGCTTGTAAGAACATTTTTGGTTCTGGGCGCCACCACCAGTGCCTAAGGCACAATTTTTCAGCCCCTGTTTAACAGGGGCGTGTAATTACAATTTTTGATGTAATACTTTGCAGCAGGGCTCGTTCCTGCGTTCCAACTAGAGTGTCTGTGAGGGGTTGCAGTGTTGTGGCACCAGCACCAGTGCCTAAGGCCCAATTTTTCTGCCCCTGTCTAACAGGGGCGTGTAATTACAATTTTTGATGCAATACTTTGCAGCAGGGCTCGTTCCTGCGTTCCAACTAGAGTGTCTGTGAGGGGTTGCAGTGTTGTGGCACCAGCACCAGTGCCTAAGGCCTAATTTTTCAGCTCCTGTTCAACAGGGGCATGTAATTACAATTCTTGATCTAATATTTCACAGCAGGGCCCTGTGAGGGCTTACAGTGTTGTGGCCACAGCAACACCTAAGGCCCAAATTTCTGCTGAGTATATAGGGCAGGACCCTACTTTCAAACATCTAACTTACAAACGACTCCTACTTGCAAACGGAAGGAGACAACAGGAAGTGAGATGAAATCTACCCCTAGGAAGGGAAATTCTCTCCTGTAAGAGTTAATATGGGAAAACAATTTCTCCTTTCCACTGATGCTTTCCAATCCTTGTTCCACAAAAAAACCCAAATTTTCAAAAAACATTTTTCATTGGGACAAAAAAGTGAGGTGAAATCTTCTGAAGAGGAGGAAAGACAGCAAAACAAATGTCACAGGGGTGATAACCCTTCCCTATATTTTCCAAAAAGCTTAAAAAAGATTTTTTGGCTGGAGCTAAACACGTTAAAAATGTACCCGTTCAAAATTACAAAGAGATTCTACTTAACAACAAACCTACAGTCCCTGTCTTGTTTGCACCGCCTGTATACTGCTGTTCAGAGTATATAGGGCCTTTCCTTATTTTAATTTGGGTGCGGGGTTCCCCTTAATATCCATACAGGACCTAAAGGGCCTGGTAATGGACTGGGGGGGTACCCATGCCGTTTGTCTCACTGATTTTCATCCATATTGCCATGACCCGACATGACATTAAACCCGCAAGCAGTTTTAAATGAGATTTTTTTCCTTTAAAAATGACATTTGGTGCAGGGACTGTTCTAAACACGGGAAACACGCGTCACTTTACAGGCATACTATAGACACCCCCCAGGTACGATATTTAAAGGAATATTTCACTTTTTTTTTTTTTACTTTAAGCATCATTAAAATCACTGCTCCCGAAAAAACGGCCGTTTTTAAAAGTTTTTTTTTGCATTGATACATGTCCCCTGGGGTAGGACCCGGGTCCCCAAACCCTTTTTCGGACAATACCATGCAAATTAGCCTTTAAAATGAGCACTTTTGATTTCGAACGTTCGAGTCCCATAGACGTCAATGGGGTTCTAACGTTCGTGCGAACTTTCGGTCCGTTCGCGGGTTCTGGTGCGAACCGAACCGGGGGGTGTTCGACTCATCCCTACTCCTGAGAAACCTTGTGACCGCTGCTTTGTCACAGAGAGTGCACCATATGCCCAATGCCTGGACCTAGGCTGGGTCATCATAGGCAATGTCTGTCTGGGTAATGTCAGGAGGTCTGCTACAGTTTCTTCTTTCAATACAACTGTCCTGCCAAACAATGCATTACTTGTTTTGAACAGTGCCCACACCACTACCATGTAAAAGAAAAACTTTGCAGTAAAGGCATACAACAGTTCTTCAAACAAGGCAATAACAAGGCCCTTCATTTCTGGGAGAATAATGTTAGCACCACAGTGTTCGATGTAACGAATAAAGATAATGAGCTGGCAGCCACCATTGAAGACAACGAGTTCTCTCAGGGCAATTCCAACAGCGGGATGGCACAACTACCATTTCTTGCCTCAAGAAAGAAACTAACAAAGAGTGTTCAACATGCAGAAGCACAATTTACTTCTTTACAATGCACCCTGAACAGAAAACCAGAGATGAAAAAACACTTTGTTTACTGTATGCAGAAAAAAGAGAGATCATGCTAAGCATGCACCACCTCTGAAAGAAAGAGAGGAATGTCGGTACCGCTTATGCTTTGGCGTGTACTCGCAGGCCAGATCAGATAAGAGTGGTCTTTTGATTCAAGTGCTCAATATGAAGGTGTTACCCTCAATGATGTTCTTCTTACAGGGTCTATTCTGAACAACAACCTTATAGAAATTTTGCTCTGCTTCAGACAAGAATCAGTTGCTGTTATGGCTGACATTCAGCAAATGTTTCACTGTTTCATTGATCAAGAAAACAACAAAATCTTCCACAGGTTCCGAAGTTATGACAACAGTGATGTCAGCTGTCAAGTTATGGACTACCAAATGAAGTACATGTTTTCAGTAAAGCCCTTTGTGACAGACCCAACCGGAACAGGTTCTTTTTGAGGGGACTGCAGTGTAGCCTCTTGTCTACTGACTATGGGCCCTGGCTTTTGAGGGGGCTCTATTCTTTCGGAGGTGTGTGCCTGGAGAACCTTTGGAGTGGTTTTGTTTTGGAATTGGGTTCATATCTCCCCAAAACACACAGACCTGGATACAGATTTGGGTCCTCTGTGCCCAAACCAGCAATGACTGCTTCACCCCCCTCTTAGACTCAGAGACTCAGAATAGATGTTAATATAATCATCTCAAAACAACTTGATGCTGGGGTCTCCTGCTATAATCTGTCTTATAAGGTGTCTTTCTCTCATGGTATAATTCCCCATTGTGTGCCTCCTAGGTGTGAACTCCCATTGTTAGTTGGGTCACCTATTGTTTCTGTCTGTCTGCTAGTATTGTTTCCACTTCACCCTGTTACCTAACTATTTGTCACATACTTGGTCCTGAAGCCGAAATGCTGAGAGGGCTCTCCTTGCGGCTGAGTGCTTGGAGCCCCTAGATGTGATAACAGGGAATACAAAGCCCGAAGAAGCAGGGATTGTCAGCTGTGCCACAGATGAGGGATGGTGGTATGGAGATCTCTCTGCAGGTGGATACCAGATGAGGTGTGCAGTAGGACTCAGGAGAGCTGAAGGTGGTGCAGGCTGCACACAGCAGGAAATGGGTTGTAATGGTAAGTGCAGCAGGCTGAAAACAGTAGGTAAGTACTGCAAACTGGAGCAGCAGGTGAGTACTGTAGATAGGTACTGCAGGCTGGGTACAGCAGGTAGCCATCAAGGTGTATCACAGCAGATGGGGCACAACAGAAGGTATAGTCTGGGGCAATAGCAGAGGTCAGGAAGCCAGTGGTCAGAAGATCAGATATCAGAATCGTGGTTAGGTAAGTCAAGGTCTTACACAGGACAGGAGACAAGAGAAGATCCGTGAGCAATCCGAGGTCAGGGATGGGAGTGAGACAAGATGGTCGGTAACAGGTGAACAGAAACAACAGCAAACGCGGAACAGGAAGCAGGAAGCTGAAGACCAGTTAGCAATGTCTATGTCCATGCTACAGTCACCCTTTTAAAGGCCAGAGGGCGCCAGGATCTGACATGCATTACGCGCGAACGAGCATTCGCAGCATGTGTGCACGTATTCATGCGGGTGTGACCATGTTGGAAATTGGCCCCTGCGCCAGGCCTACAGGAAGCTCTTCTCAGGCTAGTCTCCTGACACTATTGTGTAGTGTTATATGTTTGTGTTAATTAGCTTACTGTTTATGTTTATGCTAGCTGTTCATTAGATGTACTGCTATTACTGTTTACAGTTTGTATTGTTTGGAATAATATGATCAAGCTCATAACTGAGTTTGTGTGGTAAAAATTCAGTGTGAATTTACAATAAAGTGAGTTCCACTTTGCACCTAAGCTAGTGTCGTCTAGTTCTTGGGTGCAATTCTCAGGTATAATACCTAGTTCCTGGTTCCAGAGTGGAGGAAGCTGTATCGTGGAGAAAGCACCCAAGCATGGTGCTAGGAGGTGTGTTACACCCTTTCCCTGCTATAGCAATTTATGACTAAGAAGAACCAAGAAGGTTAAGAAGATGAAAAAGAATTCAGGTCTGATGCACGTGAATTTGTGGGAAAGAATTTCTACGAAATGAATTTTCTATGGAAATTCGCTGTTGCAACACTGATTCTCCTCCCGGCCAATCGGGAAGCAGGTATGAAATCTGTTTCCCCGACTGGCCAAAACGTCAGGCGATCCTAATGGAGGGAGGGAGCAGAGAGGAGACACAGCAGAAGCTGCTCCAGGAGAGGACACCGGAGCAGCTTTCCCCAAACCTGCCACAGCAGGTGGTGATGGTGGGTTGGGGGGTGTTAGTGCCGTGCCGCAAGAGAGGGGGTAGGTGGCAGTTGTGCTAGTGCTGCTCCACCGACGGCCCGGGGGGTTGTTTGCTGCCCCCCCCAAAATAAAAAACACCAGCCGCCACTGGTTCACCCCCTTTGTTCAGTTTGTTTGTGTAGCATGAGTGCCTCAATCTGTGCCTGGGAATAGTTAGGTGTACCATACCCAGAACCACTTGGAAAAGCTGGTCCTGCACATAGTTCACTTGTGGTCAGTTTGCTTAAGTGTGAGCGCAAAACATATCTAAGGGGCCCGTCGCCCTGCATGTGGGGGTACCTTTCGTGCAAGTGCGTGTTCATCAATGCCCGGGACCAGGTGTGTTCATGTGAAAGTTTACCATTATGGCAGCACCCCGGCTTATAGATGAGCCATACACTGTGTGCACTGTGCAGTAGTTGAATGTACAGAGAACCTCAGTGAAGTACTTTGTACACACCTTGCTGTCAAGTATTTACATTTAGGAGGGACACCGCTGAGCCCATGCCAACTCCACCAGGTCAGCATACCTCTGCTACCTTACTCCAAATGGTAGAATGGGGTCATGCCGAGCACTAGTGCGGACCTCATGCATGCTCTCACTTAACTCCTTCACTCTCCCGTACCATGCGGCTAGGTATGTGGGGTATTGATACTGTGAGTTTAGTCTAATTGCTATTGGGGAACTGACCAAACCCTTCGCTACCGGAGGACCTATCACCTTCGCCAAGTATCATGCTTCATGACCGGCTGCTTTGTACTTTGAACTAGTTGCTGGCTACACATAGCAACTGATTTTCTCCTCCAACTTGTCTTGCAGTGTTAACCTTTAGTAGTGGCTTTGCTTCATACTCCAAATGTGCTTTACTGACCCTGATCTTTCATTTGCCAGCTAACTATCATACACCCCTTTGAATGACTTCAGACTAGGCATGAAACACCCAATGAAACTTTACTGAAATTCTTCATGGCAGAACAAATAGCAGGCACAACATAGTCCAGACCCTAAACTAACTGCTGCCCAGGCAAACCTTTACCAGTTAATTCATAACTGGTGATCTCCAACAACTGGTAGTGTCCACCAGATCCCTGGTATCTCATGGGATTACATGCGGGCTCTCGGACTTCCATCGGTCCATGTACTTGGTGTGTTCCTATTCCCTCTTACTTGGGGTGCCCTTGCTCCCAAACTTAACGTGTAACTCCACTTTTGTTGGGAAAAAACATTCCTCCCTGGTGATCTATGTACGTTACAAGTATTTTAACAAACTTTGTTGCAGATTCCTACCTTTTGTTATTCTGAAGAAATCCCTGTGTGTTTATCTGTGTCCATATGGGAAAGTGAGTCTAATGGGAATGGTTTCATAATTATCAATCAGCTGTGCACCTGCAGGTCTCTAATGAGGATAGCTGCTGGGTATGCATCCCTTTAGGCGTGATTTACTATTGGAAGTATCTCACCAAATTTTTTTGTTGCAGGGAACGCCTGAAGTCTGACTTGTATCTTATGCCGCGTACACACGGTCGTACTTTTCGTCTACAAAAGTCAGACAGCCTGTCCGACAGACTTCCGGCAGACTTTCGGTGGACTTGCGGCGGACTTGCGGCCTACTTTCTAACGAACGGACTTGCCTACACACGACCACACAAAAGTCGGTCGGATTCGTACGTGATGACGTACACCGGACTAAAATAAGGAAGTTCATAGCCAGTAGCCAATAGGTGCCCTAGCGTGGCTTTTTGTCCGTCGGACTAGCACACAGACGAGCGGATTTCGGGGTCCGTCGTAGTTACGAAGTAAAGTTTTAAAGCATGTTTCAAATCTAAAGTACGTCGGATTTGAGGCTAAAAAAGTACGTTGAAAGTCCGGAGAAGCCCACACACGATCGGATTACCAGCCAGCTTTAGTCCGTCAGCGTCCGTTGGACTTTTGTAGACGAAAAGTACGACCGTGTGTACGCGGCATTAGGGCAGACTTATGGTAAAATTGGTGAGCCAATCACACGAGCAGGAGATTATGTTTCTGGTGGGCGTTCTGTACACATTCACCTCCAGGTAGCCATGTTGCATTGCATTGTCAGAAAATTGCAGAGCTGCAGATTAAAAAGGAAAGGTAATATTTATTAACATTCAATCACAATGTGACTTGTTTCACAATTGTATTCGCTATATTATTTTTTCCTTATTTGGAATTTTTTTTTGCCCCACAAAAGTGGACTTACCCTTTAAGCTCTAGCTCTCTCCCCGAACTGGACCTCTCCCCCTATTTATGTATCACATGGGGTGGAAGGCCAGCCCAAATCCAAAAGCCCGGGAACTGAGGTGCTAGAACCCTTTCCCAACCTGGGCAGACCATTAGATAAGCTAGCACATACTGTCTGTAGGTATCTGTCTACACATGCCAGAGTGGAGAATTCTCCATAGAACACTAAGCACAGAAACAGGGATCACTGTGGTCTAGATGATGCTCATGTGCCCAGTAACACTTATTTTAAAGCACAGTGTGAATGCAAGGAGTGGGGAGGGGGGGGGATCAAACTTGGGTAAGGTTCAGTTTAACCATGCCCAGTGTGAGTGCACACTCAGACACCGGGGCTGTTACGTGGGGGGGAGAGTCCTCAACCCTGTCAAACTTTTGTATGGGTTTTAACATGTGATTAGCGGCACATACTGTATATCTCTACCTGTGTTTCAATACTTTAATAGCTTGTAACAGGCTAACTCATACTGCAGGAATGTTGGGAGTCTAATTCAAGCATCCAGAAGACATATGAGCGCTTTTTGACCAGCATAAATGTACTGGGCCAACAACCACTAGTGAGTGAGTCGACTACTAGCTACGTAAGCATTGAGGTACAGTATTAGATATATAGGCTGCTATATTCACATGTTATATTGGAAAGAAAGTTGCACATTCACTAGCAACTGTGCATTATAGAAAGAAGAGATGTGTGGTTTTCATTATACTAAACAGTTTTTTTGACCAAGAATGTCTCATGCCCTCTGCACACGACCAGTTTTGCCATCGGAATAGACTCTGAAGGTTTTTACGACGGAGTTCCAACGGAATTCCGCTCAAGCTGTCTTGCATACACACAATCACACCAAATTCCGACCGCCCAGAACGTGGTGACGTACAACACGTACGACGGGACTATAAAACGGAAGTTCAATAGCCAGTACCCAATAGCTTCCGTCTCGTACTTGCTTCAGAGCATGCGTCGTTTTTGGTGCGTCGGAACAGCATACAGACAAGCAGTTTTTCTGATAGTAATTTGTTCCGTCGGAAAAATATAGAACATGTTCTCTATCTAAGTCTGTCTGAATTTTGGACAGAAAAAGTCTGATGGGGCATACACATGGTCGGAATATTAGATGAAGAGCTCCCATCGGATTTTTTCTGCAATTCCGCTCGTGTGTACGCGGCATCAGAGCTTATTCAGGGCTTCTTCTCCTATCAACAGCAACTGAGGGTTCATGAAAGAGAAGGTAAGTATGGAATGCTATGGGGGCTGGTAGCTTTGCCTGGACCTTAGGTAAAATATTAACTCCTCGCAGCTCAGATAAGTTTGCAGATATCACTTCAGGCCCCCTGGTACATGGTATTGTTGCTCCATGACTGTGCATGTCTTTTGCCATAATAACACATGGCCAAGGTCATCAGGAACTCATGAAACATCTATGTTATACTGGCAAGCACAGTTGCCCCTTTTGTCTCTGCTCCCTGTGTGCTATTTTTGTGAGGTACATGCATTTAAGAAACCTTGGATGAAAAGATTTCATATTGCTATATGTATGAAAGCTCACAGCCAGATGATATGGACTTGCTTGTTACAACAGGAAGGAAACTTAAGTGTTATTAGACTCCTCATCCCATTAGATATAATCAAAGGTAATTAGGTTAGGCCTGGCTGAGCCCCTGTCTCACCCTGTGATTGGAAGCACTTGGCTGGAGGATAATCAGACAGAAGAGAAAGTTCATTAGATTGTAGAAAGTCAGCAATCGCTCTGCTCGCAATGACTCATAGGCCTGCAAGTCTACCTCTACTATTTTAAAGGATGCTCAATTTCAATCTATTTCCAGTGTGAGAGAAACAAAACATATCTTTCACAATGCAAAGTGACATCAGGAAAGCATACATTTTAAAGAGACAAAAGATAACATCTGTAGGCAGAAGAGGCAAGGCTGAAATAAATGTTTACTTCTTAACTGGTTCCCGACCGGCTCGCGCCGATATACCGCGGCAGAATGGAACAGCTGCACGAATCGCCGCACCTGTAAGGCGCTCACACCCGCGGGCCCGCAACGATCAAATTCATTACAAAACCGATCAATCTTCGGATCCAGGCCAATGATTTCTGGCCTGGACCTGCTGATCGGTTCTGACGAATGAAATGCTTTTCCTGCCTGTAAGAGTAAACACAGGCAGGGAAAGTGATGTCATCTCCCCTCGTGGAACTCTTTTCGTTCCAGAGAGAGGGGAAAGAACATCTCACAGTAAGTTGCATCAACACTACACTAACACCAGTACACGTAGGTACACTTGTCACTCCCCGATCACCCCCCCCCAGTTAACCCCTTCACTCCCTGTCACAGTGTCACCAAGTGCAGTTGTCAGATTTTTCACTGATTACTGTACAGTTTTATTTGTGACACTAATCAGCGTTAGGGCAGTTAGTAGTAGGCCCAGGTAGCTTTAGGGCACCCCCCCAATAAATGTTTAACCCCTTGATCACCCCCTGTCACCAGTGATCACTGTATTAGTGTCACAGGTGATGCTGGTTAGTTAGTTATTTTTATACAGCACCAGGGTACCCGCCATATATTACATAAATAAAGGTTTAACCCCCTGATCACCCAGAAGGTGACATCAGTTAGGTTTTTAGCGTCAGTTAGGGTCTGTGTCGCCCCAGACAGCGTCAGATTAGTGCCATTAGCGCTAACACCCACACACGCACCAT
This sequence comes from Lithobates septentrionalis, assembly GCA_037952835.1. Taxonomy (NCBI): domain Eukaryota; kingdom Metazoa; phylum Chordata; class Amphibia; order Anura; family Ranidae; genus Lithobates; species Lithobates septentrionalis. Next base: position 2,064,626 of record JBBDGP010000600.1, read on the forward strand.
ACACCTCCCTTTAGTAGTATAGTGTCTGAATGGATCAATATCTTTGATCCTATTAGATCTATACTAGCGTCCCCAGTAGTTTAGGTTTCCCAAAAACGCAGCGGTAGCGGGATCAGCCCAGATACCTGATAGCATCTGCGTTTGGCCCCTCCGCCCAGTCCAGCCTACCCAAGTGCAGTATCAATCGATCACTGTCACTTACAAAACACTAAACACATAACTGCAGCGATCGCAGAGTCAGGCCTGATCCCTGCGAACACTAACAGTTTTTTGGTAGCGATTGAAGCAGTCGCTGACAGTCAGGTGCTCTTTTTCCTGTGAGTTTCACTAGTTGTACCAGTAAATTTAGCGGCCACAATGTCCAATCAAAGGTACACTAGTGAAGACGCCTACACGTTTCTGAGCCTGACAGATGAGAGTGAAGAGGAAGTCACCCATCTGTCAGATTCAAGCGCAGAATACGATCCTGTAGACAGCAGCGGCACCCTGACAGATAGGTCTGACGACGGAGTAGTGGTCCCTGCCAAGGTCAGGTGTACCCGACCCGGGCTCTCGTATGAAGCAGAGAGACAGTACTAGTGCCGCTCATCCTTCTGGTGAACTGGCAAGCACTAGCAGCCTAGTACATCCTGGTCGTACATCCAGCACTGCAGTAACACTTGGTGATGTGGCGAGTCCCATAAGTGCAGTTCAAGCTGGTGAGTTGGCTAACACAAGTAGTGTCCGCAGCCACCAAGAAGACAAAGACAGGCGCGTCTAGCCCATAGTGCCCTTCCTGCTGCATTTGCCAATCTGAATTATGAGCCCACCATGTTAGGGGCAACTCTTAAACAAGTTGCTTAAGTTTATATTGCTTTGCCAAATTATTGCTTCTATAAGAAAGATGACACGGAGTCAGGTATGTCTGTATCACAGTTCTCAGCATAAAGGACTGCTGTCTTTACTCTTTCAAAGGCCTTTTATACAAGCAGTAATCTTATCGGCATTACCAAATGAGGTTAAGGTACAAAGAGTTTCTCATCAGCGAACATGTAATGATTATTCAGCAGTTCCAAATTCCATCTAGATACAGATTGATACGTACACAGAAGAGAAAAGCACAAACAATTTAAATAGAACAATTGATACGTACATAGGTAAGAAAGGAGCACAAACAATTTAAATAGAACAATTGATACGTACACAGGTAAGAAAGGAGTACAAACAATTTAAATAGAACAATTGATACGTACACAATTACAGTGGAACTCTAAGTCATTATTTCAACCCTATCAATTTCCCCCTTTGACATCATCCTCTCCCTCCCCCTGGGTCCTCATGAATAAGTTCTAGTCAGTTTTTCCCCAGAGTCCTTTCCCTGACCGCGAGTTGTCAGAGGGGTAGAACCCATCCCCCTAGGTATTACCAACATCTTAAAATTCAAGAAGAGGAGTTTTATAGGAGTAGGGTGATGTCAATACACATTTATCGGTATGCCCTGTCTATTCTCCTAATTTTCCTATTTATTTTCCTGTATACACATATATTCGTGATTGTAAGTGATATTAATATTAGAATAATAATTACCATTGGACTTAACAACCAGTGAAAGGTATTGGTTGCTGTAGAAGACATTCCACTGAATATATCCCACCAATGTGGTGCAGTATCCTGTTGTATCTGTGAGGAAAGATGTACTAGTCTACCTTTGTCAATAATCATTTGCTACTTTAGGATCATCTATAGCCCATTCGAAAGTTGTTGTTGTCTACTTCAAGTACATTAATACCAGGAGTCCATGCATATATTTGTAAAACAACAATCTTCAACAAAAAAATATGTAAGTAGATATTTCATCATGTTGTTTTCTCGGGTTGTTTCTTGCAATGTGATGCGTGTATCCAGGTAGGTTTTCCTTCCAGCTTTACTGAGGTGGCTGTGGTCAAGAGTACTTGGTAAGGACCTTCAAACCTGGGTTCCAATGTCTTTCTGGTGTGTTTCTTTACATATACATAATCCCCTGGTAGCAGCGTATGTGTACCTGTTATTGAATTAGGGTCTGGAAGAGAAGAATACACACTTTTGTGGATCTTAGTTAGACGTTGTTGTAATTGTATCACATATGCAGTCAAACTATCACATTGCAATTGCATACTCTGTGGAAAGTATAAACCTAATCTAGGTGCATTCCCAAAAAGTATTTCGTATGGGGATAATCCTGTTTTTCCTGTTGGAGTGTACCTTATAGAGAATAAAGCCAGAGGCAGGCATTCTGGCCAAGGCTTGTTTAACTCTTGCATGGCTTTTTGTATTTTTAGCTTTATTGTCCCATTTACTCTCTCCACTGATCCTGAACTCTGTGGGTGGTAAGGGGTGTGAAAACTTTGTTGAACCCCTAACATGGTCATCACATTCTGCATGATTTCTCCTGTAAAGTGTGTCCCCCTATCTGATTCTATGGTTTCAGGAAGACCAAACCTAGGTATTAACTCAGTGATCAGTTTCTTAGCTGTGGCTTTAGCTGTAGCCGATTTTACTGGATAACTTTCGGGCCAACCTGAGAATAAATCGATACACATGAGGACAAATTCAAAGGGGCCGCTCTTAGGCATTTGTATGTAATCAATTTGCAGTCTCTGGAAGGGGTATTGGGCCCGGACCTGGTGTTTTCGTGGGGTTTTCACTTTCTGTCCTGGGTTATTCAGGAGACAGATTTGGCAGGCTGCACAGTAGTTTCTTGCAGTGCTACTGAATCCAGGGGCGAGCCATCCTTGGTTCACAATCCTATACATGGAATTGGAACTGACGTGTGTGGGTAGGTGAACTGCCGCTGCCATTGCTGGGTACAGAGAGGCAGGTAGGCATATTTTGCCTCCTTCCCTCCATACATTGTCAAGGTCTGGTGCTGCTCCCATTCTGACCCACTTATCTTTCTCGCTCTCCCCTGCTTGCTCCTGTAATTTACTCAGCTGCTGCCATGTTGGTTCTGGGATACTCACCTCTATTGCTGCTAAGGTCTCAGGGCTTCCTTCCCCTAGAGCTGCCTGTTTTGCAGTCAAATCTGCAAATGCATTTCCTTTTGCCTCAATTGTTTTTGCGCTCGTGTGTGCCGCTATCTTCATGATGGCCACTCGTTTAACCTTTTGAAGATTGTTCAGGACTCTCTTAATCCCTTCTCCATGTTTTACAGGTGTACCTGCTGCTGTCAGATAACCTCTAGCCCTCCATATGTGGCCATAATCGTGCGCTACACCATAAGCGTAGGCAGAGTCAGTGTAAATATTCCCTTCTCGTTCTTTTAAGTATTCTAGGGCTTGTTCTAAAGCTTTTAATTCTGCTTCCTGTGCTGACATGTGGGCTGGTAAGGCCTGTGCTTCAATTACCTGCGTATCAGTCACTACAGCATACCCTGTGTGATATTTACCCTTGTCATCAGCAAACCTACTGCCATCTATCTACAAAGTGTGCTCAGCATTTAAAATTGGTGTATCTGTAACGTGTGGGAATCCCATTGTCTCCTGTTCCATGAGCTGAAAACAATCGTGCTCATTTACTTCCTTAAACAAGAGAGTGTCAGTTTCCTCATTTCCTTTCTCACTAGTACTATTAGCACTATCATTCCCCCTTGCCAAATCTGGTGACTGAAGAGGCAAAAAGGTGGCCAAATTTAAGGTTGTACAGCGCTGAAAAGTAACATTTGGAGGTAAGAGTAAAGTACACTGTAATCTTAATTGCCTAGCCATTGAAATGTGTTTGGGCTGTACCTGAGACAAGATTGCATGTATGTCATGTGTGGTATGCACTACGACTGGATTGTCTAGAACAATCTCTGATGACTTATCTATGATAATTGACACTGCAGCTACCGCCCGTACACAAGACGGTGAACCTCTAGATACTGGATCTAATGCTGCTGAAAAGTAAGCGACTGGTCTTTGTTTTACATGTGCCTGTGTCAGAACACCTGTGGCATGTCCAGTGATCTCAGCAATGTACAGATTAAATATCTTGGTGTAATCTGGTATACCAATAGCCGGGGCAGAAATCAACAACTTTTTCAAAGTGATAAACGACTCATATGCTACTTCTGTAAGCATATACGGTACAATTTTCAAACAATCGTATAATGGCTGCATCAAAGCGCTAGCATGTGGTATCCACTGTCTACAATATGACACGATACCTAAAAACATACGCAATTGTTTTAAATTCCGTGGGGGTAACATTCCCTTTATCACTTGAACCCTCTCCTCAGTGAGATGTCTCGTACCCTGTGATATACAATGTCCCAAAAAGATAACTTTTTCCTGACACACTTGTAACTTTTTCTTATTAACCTTGCAACCTTTTTCTGCCAAAAATCGCAACAAATTAAGGGTGGTGTGCAAGCTTTCAGTCTTTCACTTATCTGTGGAATTAATCCTTCCATAAACTGTCTATTGAAGGCTTGGATCGTGACTGGCAGCTCTAAATCCATTCCCTCATCTGCCATCATCTGCCATCATACTTTCTATAGATAAGTAAAAGTCTGATACAGTCTGTCCTGGCATTTGTTTCATGGGTGATATTGACCCCCTCTCCTGTTGTTTTGCCTGACAGAAAGCTTCTAATCTAGCAATAAAAGTGGCCCTTGAGTCTATATGTCTGACATGTCCTGCCTCCAGGTTGCCCTTCCCATCAACTTGTCCTGCAGGTCTGTGTGGACCTATTTCTGTCATAAACTGGTTAAACAGGGTCAGAGTCATTTTGTGTCTGCATAGATCCTCCCCATCCTGCCAGGTCGCTTCATGTGTATTCATTAACTGTGTCACAAATCTACAAAAAGCAGCTGGCTTTGCTACCGGGTCTGGGGCGCTCTGTATTAATGCCATAAGGGTGTCTGCCGACCATGGTGCCCAAGTCCTTATTTGCATTCTACGAGTGACAGTAGGCGGGGCATTTGGATGGGCTGCTTGTCCAAATTCTGGATTGTTTACCTGAACAATGCGTGTATCAGTGCGTACGGGAGCTACAGTTTCTGGATGAGGTTTTTGTGCCCCACAATGCACACATTCTACTGCCCATTCTGGGTTTTGTGCTCCACAATCCTGACAAACCCATCCTCTCCCCTCAAGTACCGGATATATCTTGTGTGGTTTGCGTTCTACGTCAGTGTATGGGGGTGGGATGGCTGAGCTGGGAGCCTCGACATTTTTTGTTCTTCTATCTTTCATATCCCAACCATCACAATCTGGATTATACTTCCACCCCTCTTCTTTCGCTCTATTTGAGACCTTAATTAAGCATTGAACCTGACGCATCCATTGCTTCTCTAACACCTCTCCTTGTCTGTCCCTTTTTATTTCACTCCATACATCCGGGTCTAAGCCTGCTGCTCCTTTCACCTTAAATTTACGAAGGACATCCTTTAAGTCCTGTGCTTCGGTTTTCCCATAAATGTTCTTAATTATCTGTGGCACCGTATAGTGCGCCACAATTCCCTGACGGGGTTTTGTGTTCCTCTGGCCCATTCTAACAGCCCTGCCTAGGTAGCGTGTGGGACACTTAGTGTACAATATAATGCGGCTACAACATATACAAGAATGAATAATTACTTTATATGCTAGCCCAATAACAAACCAGCTAAGTTACACTAGTTCCTCGTTGCCTTCCTCCTAGGGTGCTAGAATTCTAAAAACCTCTCCGGAATGAGATTTCTGAAACCGAATTACTTTATATGCTAGCCCAATAACAAATAATTACTTTATATGCTAGCCCAATAACAAACCAGAATGCGGCTACAACATATACAAAAATGCAGCTACAACATATACAAGCATTCCTTTAAGTGGCCAGGTATCCGACTAGATCTCCGGACTTTATGGAGACCTTATTCCCCCCCTCGTATCTGGGAATCCCTCTTATACACTCTTATCCCTGCTTTATGGAGCAGACAGGGCTTATACTCTCAACCCGTCTATGGTTTATGAGTTAGATGTGAGGTTAAGCATAAGCGTCAGACCTCCAAGCTCACAAGCCCTCAAGTTCCCAATCATGTGAGGTAAGGCGCATTCCGTTGCTTAGTTCGGCAATCCCCTTCTAACTCATACCATCCTTGACAAGGCTCATTCACTTTCTCAAGAAGACAGACAAGACAGACACAGACAACAAAACAAACAAATAATTCCAGCAATATAAACTAAAATATGCAGTAATTCTAGACTCACCACTACAGAGGCTGGTGTTTTAAAACCAGGAGAACCGTAACTGACAGAACGGATAGGCACAAATCAGGGGAGCACAGAATATAAGAAAAATAAAGCTTTTTCTTACCTGGCCAGGTTTTTGATCTGTGGTTCCCGGAATGCCTGTCCTTTCGTTCCGTCAGCGTAGCTCAGCCACCTCTTGTAGCAACTTGGTGGGTCCCTGTTCGGGCGCCAAAATGTTAGGGGCAACTCTTAAACAAGTTGCTTAAGTTTATATTGCTTTGCCAAATTATTGCTTCTATAAGAAAGATGACACGGAGTCAGGTATGTCTGTATCACAGTTCTCAGCATAAAGGACTGCTGTCTTTACTCTTTCAAAGGCCTTTTATACAAGCAGTAATCTTATCGGCATTACCAAATGAGGTTAAGGTACAAAGAGTTTCTCATCAGCGAACATGTAATGATTATTCAGCAGTTCCAAATTCCATCTAGATATAGATTGATACGTACACAGAAGAGAAAAGCACAAACAATTTAAATAGAACAATTGATACGTACATAGGTAAGAAAGGAGCACAAACAATTTATATAGAACAATTGATACGTACACAGGTAAGAAAGGAGTACAAACAATTTAAATAGAACAATTGATACGTACACAATTACAGTGGAACTCTAAGTCATTATTTCAACCCTATCAACCACTTCTGCAGCACCCATACTTCCCTCATTCACTGGCAAACCCGGAATTCAGGTGGAAACAGTTTTTTTAACTCACTTGATTTTTATTCGCTGTTTTTCACGGAAGATCTCTATAGATCTATTGTTGATCCCCAGTTGACTCTTGCCAGAGATTGGAGACCTATTACGCTCTCCAAATTTAAGACCTTCCTGGGCCTATCCCTCCTCATGAGCATAACTAAAAAAAAGTGAGTCGCAGTCATATTGGTCCACTGACCCAATTCACCATATGCCAGTGTTCTCTGCCTCCATGACCAGGACACGATACGAGCAGATCTTGCTGTTCATGCATTTTAATGACAATGAACTCTGTCGTCTTTGGGGTGACCCTGAATATGATCGGCTCTACCATATTCAACCCCTCATAAACCACTTCAACCAACAGTTTGCAGCCTTGTTTACTCCCCATCAAGTTGTCTGCATTAATGAGTGCCTGATTAAGTTTTCTGGCCACTTGTCATTCAAACAGTATCTTCCCAGCAAGCGTGCCAGATATGGGGTCAATATGTATAAGCTCTGTGACAGGGCAACAGGCTATACATATAGTTTTATGGTTTACGAGGGAACAAATTGTTACATAGATTGTGTGGGACTTGGTGTCACCCTTATTCGGAAAGGGGTGCAATTATTACACAAGCGTGCCACTTTTTATTCACTTGTTTGATCGTGGAATTGGCGCATATGGTGATCGTGCGATCTAATCGCCCCCCCAGCGGCTTATAGATTCCATCTTAGGCTGGGGGAGAGAGCTTGCTTGAGATGTAATAATTTGCTCGCAGTGAAGTGGAGGGATAATAAGAATCTTTTCGTTCTGTTCTCCCTTCACGCAGATACAGCAGTCCAAATTCCAACAGTGACTGCTGTTGTGGAGAAACCCCTCTTTGTCCACGAATAAAACCTTAATATGGGAGGGGTGGACCTCAACGACCAGTTGATAGCGCCGTACTTAATTGCCCGTAAGGCCAGGCGCTGGTACAAAAAAGTGTCTGTATACTTATTCCAATTGGCTCTGCTGAATGCTTATGTGCTATACAAGGAGTCAGGAAGAACTTCCTTAAATTCCAATATAAATGGTGAACCACGAAGAGAAATAATATTCTCAAAAGAGTGTTGCCAACATCCCAGTATTCATTATATTAGGACCCTAAATGGGGACACTAGTACCCCCCCCCTCCCCCCCGGTACAGCAGGACATTTTCCAGACGGTGCTGTGGTCCAGTGGGCTTGGCTTGGCTCTCATGATGGGGGTCATATTTTTTATATATTTTCCGGTAGGCTTGGCTCTCATGTTGGGGGTCATATTTTTTATATATTTGTGGAGAGCAGCGGTGGAGGGACACCTCAGGTGATGTCCTTGGAGATGAAACGCGTCAGGATGGTCTCCACTGCTGCTAAATAGATCTTACACCAGCGCTGTTTTATCCTCTATCATGTGAGTGTTTTTTACCTTGATAAATGTTATCCTTGATTTATGGAATTACGCTATGTGGTCCCCTTTTGCTTCCACCTTTGGTTTCTTCCACATGTCTATGGACTCCTGAGTTTTGGTCCGTTAAGATTTTAAGGTCTTCACGTTTTTATCTGGCTCAAAATCGGGAATCCCTACCTTAGGACACAGATCCAGAGTCCATCCACCTTAAACCATGCCTTTTTGATACGCAGAGCGTATGCTCTGACGTGTTCAAACAATCCGGTAAGCCTCCTCTTCACATAGTGGTGGTTCTCTTCATAATCACATAACCCATTTTTTGCCAGGTCTCCTCACTTAGAGGTCTTCTTTGATGAATTTTACATTCTCAAGCATAGAGATTGGGGCTATATACATACTTACTTACATACTTACTAACAATAAGTTACAAAGCCATCCACAACTCTGCCCCCAGCTACATCACTAACCTAGTCTCAAAATACCAACCTAATCGCCATCTCCGTTCCTCCCAAGACCTCCTGCTCTCTAGCTCCCTCATCACCTCCTCCCATATCCACCTCCAGGACTTCTCCCGAGCCTCGCACATCCTCTGGAATTCCCTACCCCAATCTGTCAGACTGTCTCCAACTTTATCCACTTTTAGGCGATCCCTGAAAACTTTCCTCTTCAGAGAAGCCTATCCTGCCTCCATCTAACAACTGCACTATTTTCTCCATTAGCTCATCCCCCACAGCTATTACCCTTTGTATAACTTGATCCTCCCTCCTAGATTGTAAGCTCTAACGAGCAGGGCCCTCTGATTCCTCCTGTATTGAATTGTATTGTACTTGTACTGTCTGCCCTAATGTTGTAAAGCGCTGCGTAAACTGTCGGCGCTATATAAATCCTGTATAATAATAATAATAATAATAATACTTACTTCTGCACCATTATCCACATGGACTTTATTTGAGTTTTTTACATATATGTATGTTGGTTTTATTCACCTATTCTACATATTTTTTCTAATTCAGTGTTATCAAGACCCACTGTCTACACTGTCTTTGGTATATCACTTTTTAGCGCTACACTTTGCTGTTTTTACTAGTGAAGTATTAGCATAGGGTACAGCACTGCACAGACTAAAACACACTTTCACAGGGTCTCCAAAGATGCCATCGTATTTTGAGAGACCCGAACCTGGAACTGAACCGGTACAGTTACAGTTACAAGTAAAAGTGTAAAAAAAAAATTAAAACAAATACAAAAAAAATATAAAATCAAAAAGACAAAAATAGTTGTCGATTTATTGTTCTTCTTTCTCTATTCTCTCTCTATTGTTCTGCTCTGTTTTACTGTATTTTATAACTGCAATGTTTTATTGTTACTATGTTTTATCATGTTTGCTTTTCTGGTATGTAATTCTTTTATACTTTACTGTTTACTGTGTTTTATCATTAACCATTATTTTCTTTTTAGGTACGGCATTCAGCTGCAGCACTGATTTATTTATCTTGACAGCAACGGCATTTGCTCTCATGATACGTAAATCAGCGACTCCAGCACTGTGGGAGGTGATTTCACCACCACAGTTAAAAAAAAACGGTGCATGTATGCCCATCATTAGAAGTGGGTGGAAGCAGGGCGGTATTCTAATGGTGGGCATACCCACCGATCAATCTCTTGTTTCGCTTAGCTCACAGGCTGCATGAAAAAAAAAGAACATTACTGTACAATATATGTAGGAGGTGATTTCACTACCACAGTTAAAAAAAAGAGCATATATGCCGAAGCACGGGGGCAGGGGTGGAGGGGCAATTTGCCCCTACCATTAGGGGCGGATTGCCCCATGCTTCGGCATATATTTTTTACTCTTTTTTTGGCACAGATTGTTATTGTTTTATTGAGTTAATGTTTTATTTTTAACATTGTTTGCTTTTCAGGTAGGCCATTCAGCTGCTGCACTGATTTATCCATCTTGACAGCAACAGCGTTTGCTCTCACGATACATAAATCAGCGACTCCAGCAGTGTAGGAGGTGATTTCACCACCACAGTTAAAAAAAAAACAGTGCATGTATGCCCATCATTAGAAGTGGTAGCTGCTAGACTGCTTTTACAAGCAGTGGGAGGGAACGTCCCCCTCCTGCTGTGTTCCATGATTTCCTCAGGCTCTCCTGTCCCACCGGGGAAACTGATAATGCAGCCATTGCTTTTGCCAGCTGACCATAGAGCTGATCGAAGACCAGATCCAATCTTCTCTATGGCCTAAGAAACCAGAAGCTACGAGCATTTCATGACTTCAGTTTCGCCAGATATAAACAGCACCATTGGGAAGTTGTGAAAGCATCTTATAACACTGATCTTGGTGTGGTGAGATGCTTTGAGGGCAGAGGAGAGATCTAGAGTCTAATAGAAATTTAAAAAAAAAAGATTACCTGTCACTACCTATTACTATCATAGGGGATGTATACAGATGGGGACGGAAAGTATTCAGACCCCCTTAAATTTTTCACTCTTTGTTATATTGCAGCCATTTGCTAAAATCATTTAAGTTCTTTTTTTTCTCATTTATGTACACACAGCACCCCATATTGACAGAAAAACACAGATTTTTGCAGATTTATTAAAAAAGAAAAACTGAAATATCACATGGTCCTAACTATTCAGACCCTTTGCTCAGTATTTAGTAGAAGCCCCTTTTGATCTCATACAGCCATGAGTCTTTTTGGGAAAGATGTAACAAGTTTTTCACACCTGGATTTGGGGACCCTCTGCCAGTCCTCCTTGCAGATCCTCTCCAGTTCTGCTTAGGGTCATTGTCTTGTTGGAAGGTAAACCTTTGGCGCAGTCTGAGGTCCTGAGCACTCTAGAGAAGGTTTTCATCCAGGATATCCCTGTACTTGGCCGCATTCATCTTTCCCTCGATTGCAACCAGTCGTCCTGTCCCTGCAGCTGAAAAACACCCCCACAGCATGATGCTGCCACCACCATGCTTCACTGTTGGGACTGTATTGGACAGGTGATGAGCAGTGCTTGGTTTTCTCCACACATACCGCTTAGAATTAAGGCCAAAAAGTTCTATCTTGGTCTCATCAGACCAGAGAATCTTATTTCTCACCATCTTGGAGTCCTTCAGGTGTTTTTTGCAAATTCCATGCGGGCTTATATGTGTCTTCCACAGAGGAGAGGCTTCCGTCGTGCCACTCTGCCATAAAGCCCCGACTGGTGGAGGGCTGCAGTGATGGTTGACTTTCTACAATTTTCTCCCATCTCCCGACTGCATCTCTGGAGCTCAGCCACAGTGATCTTTGGGTTCTTCTTTACCTCTCTCACCAAGGCTATTCTCCCCTAATAGCTCAGTTTGGCCGGACGGCCAGCTCTAGGAAGGGTTCTGGTCACCCCAAACGTCTTCCATTTAAGGATTATGGAGGCCACTGTGGAGCCTAGGAACCTTAAGTGCAGCAGAAATTTTTTTGTAACCTTGGCCAGATCTGTGCCTTGCCACAATTCTGTCTCTGAGCTCTTCAGGCAGTTCCTTTGACCTCATGATTCTCATTTGCTCTGACATGCACTGTGAGCTGTAAGGTCTTATATAGACAGGTGTGTGGCTTTCCTAATCAAGTCCAGTCAGTATAATCAAACACAGCTGGACTCAAATGAAGGTGTAGAACCATCTCAAGGATGATCAGAAGAAATGGACAGCACCTGAGTTAAATATATGAGTTTCACAGCAAAGGGTCTGAATACTTAGGACCATGGGATATTTCAGTTTTTCTTTTTTAATAAATCTGCAAAAATGTCAACAATTCTGTGTTTTTCTGTCAATATGGGGTGCTGTGTGTACATTAATGAGGAAAAAAATGAACTTAAATGATTTTAGCAAATGGCTGCAATATAACAAAGAGTGAAAAATTTAAGGGGGTCTGAATACTTTCTGTCCCCACTGTACATTCTCTGTGATAACAATAAGAAATGATTTTAAAAAAAATGAAAGGAAAAGTGTAAAATGAAAACAAAAAGGCAAAATAAATAATAATTTTAAAAAAGCACCCCTGTCCCCCCGTGCTCGTGCCCAAAGGCGAACGCAAGCGTCGGCCTCATGTCATGTAAACAGCAATTGCACCTTGCATGTGAGGTATCACCACAAACGTCAGATCATCTTTTATATTTTACCAAACATTTAGGCAATATAGTGTGTTTTAGTGCATTCAAATTTGAAAAATCGGTGCCCAAATACTATGTGAAAATAAAATTGAAACACCCGCCATTTTTATCTGCCGGGCCTTTGCTTTAAAAAAATATATAATGTTTAGGGTTCAAAGTGATTTTCTAGCAAAAAAAACATTTATATTTTTTCATGTAAACAAAAAGTGTCAGGAAGGGCTTTGTCTTCAAGTGGTTAGAAGATGGTGGGTGATGTGTGGCATAAGCTTCTAATGTTGTGCATAAAATACCAGGACAGCTCAACCCCCCCCCCCCCCCCCCCAAAGTTACCCCTTTTAGGAAAAAAAAATGTATTGTCATATTCCCAAAACTTGTAAAATATAAAATATTCCATGGACTCAAAATGCCTCTCAGCAAATAGCTTAGGGTGTCTACTTTACAAAATGGGGTCATTTGCGGGGTTTTCTGCTATATGGGCATTTCATGACCCCTGAAACTGTGATAGGTAGTGAGAAGGGAAATCAAAAATGTTCTCCCTTAGAAAGCCTGTAGGTGGTGATTGGTTTTCGGGGTCCTGTACGCGGCTAGACTGCTAAAAAGTCCCACATATGTGGTATCCCCGTACTCAGGAGAAGCAGCAGAATGTATTTTGGGGTGTAATTCCACATATAACCACGCCATGTGTGAGCAATATATCATTTAGTGACAACTTTGTGAAAAAAAAAGTTTTTTTAATTTTCCCAAAACTTGTGGCAAAATATAAAATATACCATGGACTCAACATGCCTTTTAGCAAATAGCTTGGGGTGTCTACTTTCCAAAATGGGGACATTTGCGGGGGGGGGGGGGGGGGGGGTTGTGCTATCTGTGCATTTCATGGCCTCCAAAACTGTGATAGGTAGTGAGGAGTGAAATCAAAAATTGACGCCCTTAGAAAGCCTGAAGGCGGTGCTTGGTTTTCGGGGTCCTGCATGCTTCTACTCTTTGGTGTTGTCTCCCACAAACCCTTAACTCCAACAACTTGCAGTCACTTCTCTTGAGCGTTGAATGACGCCCATCATCAATCAACCACTTCCTGTGAGCCCAGGCGGTCAATGACACACCATCTGGGCTAGCTTTATCATGTAGGCTGGACTCACAGCGCACTGTTAGATAGAATGGTGGTCACATGTCACAATGTGAACATTGTTCTATCCAGCAATGAGGAGCACCCACCAGCAAGCTCAGTGATTGCTGAGAGAAATTTAACAAACTGCAGTCATCTTCCCTATGTGCACATATTTCTGACTGCATAGTCTCTTGGAGGTTCTGAGCTTAACACAGTATGATTCGTCCAAATAGTCAAAAAGTCACGTAAAATGTCAAAAGGGGTGGAGCATGAAGAAAACAGCATTGTGTGCCTAGGGCAGTGCCATTTCCAAACATATCGGTACCTATAGGCATATCCACACAAAAACAAAACAACCCACTGCACTTGGGAGTGGACCCATACAATGTGCGTATTCTATATCTCAGTCCTGGCTTGTATAGATGCACTTCGTTTTGCTGCCCTCTTAAGCCTGGGGAAGTCTGGAACAACTGAAACAAAAAAAAAGACAGAGAGGGCGCACAGACCTAGTGCATTATCCTAAAACCAGAGCTCTGAGGAAGAGGCTAGTCCTCGAAACACAGTAGCCTATTGGATCTTCACCTTCACCTACCACATGATATAATGCAATGTGGATTCAATGACGCTGCACTATGTGATGCGCTTGTTATATTTGTCATCTTGTGAGTATAATACTTTACATTTTTTACATTATTAAAGCACTGGTTTTAGGATAATGCACTAGGTCTGTGCACCCTCTCTGTCTTTTTGTGATTTCACCTATAGGCATATAGCATATCTTAACCAATGCAATTGATTTTCACAGGTCTGCTGCCAATTTCCAGTCTTTGCCAAATGTTCTTGAAGAAAGCAGCAATGTAGCTAATTGATTGTTGTCCCAAAATAAGGCTTATACTGATGGCATAAACTTACATTTGTTTGGAAAAGTGTGGATTTCTGTGTACCAGTTCAGTGATTAGAGACACATGCTGTATATCTGATTGTAACCTAACCTATATAGCTGGTCTACTTTTATTCAACTGATCTCGAAATAGAGGTTCAGTGAGTTGCACTCCCAGTAATTTCAAATATGATTATTGCTTGAAAAATAGGACTATCGGTAGCAAATATCCTCATCTAAGGCTTTGAACAATTTAAAGAATTGCTCAGTAAAAATGTTCATTCTATAAAGGCAATATATGGTCTTTTAATATGTTTTTAATGCTTATTTAAAGCAAAAGAAATTGGTGATAGTGTAGTATTAAAAAGAAAAAAAAAAAGAGGGATATTTGTGTACCTAAATAAAATATGAAAGGTGAAACACCACTGTGTGCTCAGCCATTAAAACGGTGTAATGCCCAAATCAAATGGCCTTGCACAGACCTGAGTAGCATACAGGCATAATGAATAAGCACTAAAACGCAGCCGTCCACGCTTAAAGGACAAAAGGACAATTCCCTAATAAGGGAATATTCATTGAGTGTTCAGTTGATTAAGACCTAGTTTCTAGTTAGCCTTTAACTCTGCTTTAAATACTACACTATACTGTACCTTCATTGTGGCTATGTCTTTGGTGAGCATTTTGTCTCATACAGTCCCATTA
Organism: Lithobates septentrionalis; assembly: GCA_037952835.1. Lineage (NCBI taxonomy): Eukaryota > Metazoa > Chordata > Amphibia > Anura > Ranidae > Lithobates > Lithobates septentrionalis. The sequence goes on from JBBDGP010000600.1 coordinate 2,079,795, forward strand.
TACATATGCTGCTGCATATAGTATACCTGGTCGGTGCCACTGTGTGAGGATTTTTTCCTTAAAGGGGACCATCCCTAAAAAGTGTGGATCATTGGTGCCTACTTGCTATTCACATTTTTGTTCAGCCACCTGATCTAGTGAGCGCATTATACTAGTAGTGGTGCACATAATGGGGACCTGGTAATTTTTTATGGTGCTTACTTGATGTTCACATCTTGGTACAGCCATTTGATCTGGTGAGTGCATTATACTAGTGGTGGGACGCACCTGTGGTGGTTTTTTCACTGAATATTCCCTTAATAGGGAATTGTCCTTTAAGTGTGGACTGCTGTGTTTTAGTACTTATTCACTAAGCCTATATGCTGCCCAGGTCTTTGCATGGCCATTTTATTTGGGCACTACACAGTTTTAATGGTTGAACACACAGTGGTGTTTCACCTTTCATATTTTATTTAAGTACACAAATATCCCCCCTTTTTTTTTAAATACTACACTATCGCCAATTCCTTTTGACTTTTGTGAGCATCCATTCCACAAAGTCCTGCCATCCATCTGCTGTTCTCAAAGGCTATTGACCTGACGGTTGTCATCTCCAGAAGGCCATCACTCCTGTGAGTCTGCCCCCAGGGTTACATCATTCTGGATGATACCTTTGAGCCCAGTTTGCTGCCTATGACTTGTGTAGCAACACTTTCTGGTGAGTGTATTGGATTGGTGGTAGGATAGTGGGAGAGGCACTTTGTTGGAGTGGTCCAGAGAGACTTATAGATCACTAAGGACTATCACTAGTCAAGAGTGACACTTATATATGAACATTTTCTTTTGTTATTTATTTACATCTCTTTATGATATCATTTTTGGTGTTTTATATATATATATATATATATATATATATATATATATATATATATATATATATATATATATAAAATTATCTAAGGGCTGCACCCTTTTGTCTTTTATTGTTTATCAAGGTTTGGGCATATTTTACCTTTAGTGCTAGCTGCTGTTTTTTTCTGCAAAGCACTGGCTATTGTTTATCCTTTTTTGGCTGTCCTAAAGTTGCTTGCTACAACAGAGAAAGACTTACCTTTGCTGCTGCATTTTTTGTTATCTGAAGTAAACAAATTATCCACAATAAGAGTAAGACCCTTTCTGAGAACCTGAGTTTTATTTGACAGATATCAGATCACTACAATCCCCAAGGATAAAAGAAGCCAATAGCATTAACTACAGTATATGTGAACTGTGTTGCAAACAAAATGAATGCTTGACTTTGCAATGATAATTTCATAGAAATGCAAATATTAAGCTTTCTAAAAATCAAGAGAACTCAGTTTTTTAAACATAAGCCAAAGAAGAAAAAGTGATGTTAGTTTTCCATCAAGATGAGGTTCAGTTGCGGCAGGGATCCACTTGCTGAAGGTTGAAGGTTGTTGCTTTTCCCATATCTTTGGATTTAGCCAGCTTTCTCCGAATAAGACAGCAGGACAGCACTACTCCATAGATGACACTGCAGGCAAGGAGCACGCTATATGCTATGAAAGCCGTTGAGAGGATCTCTGGATAGTCTAAACACAAACAACATTTTTGTCAACTTTCTATTATTTTATTAAGTCAAGAGCATAGAATCTAAGAAATGGACATCTGCCTAATTTATTGGCCAAATGTACAAAACTCAGGGTCAGCTCTCAAGGTCAGTGAAAGATTTCTGATTATTTGCTCTTCATGGGTTAGTGCAATTTGCTTTTTCTTTATTAAAACAGAACATATGATGGTTTTCTGGCAAATTTCAGGAAAGGCTTTATTGCTCAAGATAACTGACGTCTATATTTAGTTATGCAACATAAAAAAATGATTAAAGCCCAAATGAGCTTTCAGTTTAACCCCTTGCAGCCGTCACCTCCCGAAACTTTAAGGCTGGGTTCAGACTTATGCGAATTTCATTTGAAAATAACAAGCTTGTTATACTCACCTCCTCTGTGCAGTGGTTTTACACAGAGCAGCCCTGTTCTTCCTCTTCTGGGGTCCCTCTTCGGCGCTTCTGGCCCCTGCCGAGTGCCCCCACAACAAGCAATTTGCTATGGGGGCACCCAAGCCGAGCCGCAGATCCGTGTGTCCATTCAGACAAGGAGCTGCCGCCTGGTCCCACCTAGGGTTGCCACATTATCCCTTTAATCGAGGACACATATTAATTAAACAGGTTTTGAGGCTGATTTAATGCAGATAAGGCACCAACTGAGTTTAATTACCACCTTAATCAGCCACAGAACCTGTGTAATTAATGTGTGTCCTGGATTAAAGGGATGATGTGGCAACCCTAGTCCCACCCCCTTTCTCTCCTCATTGGCTCACTGACTTTGATTGACAGCAGCAGGAGTCAATAGTGCTCCGTTGCTGTCTCAGCCAATCAGGAGGCAGAGTCCCAGCCAGCTGAGTCTTTCGTGCAACATCTCTGGATTAAGAGGGGGCTCAGGTAAGTATTAGGGTGGCTGAGGGGGGCTGCTGCTGCATTAAGATAAAAAAACCTTCTGCTTTTACAACCACTTTAATGCTCAGCAAGGGGCATGTTGGACCTTTGCAGAGAGACCACTGCTTTCTACCAGAAAGCAAGGGATTTTTCCTTGCAGTATGCCAGCAAGAGGCAGGCTTTTTCAGTTAGGTGTGGCTGCTTTCTAAAGAAATACAAATGCAAGATTTTACACACATTTTGTTTTAATGCAAGTTGAAAGTATTCAGCTGATTTAAATTGAAAGTTCATTCAGACTTTGTTGGTGGAGTCAGTTCAAGGAAAACTTGAAGCATTTTAAGCTAAATGACACTTTCAAAGATTTTCAGGCTTCTCTGAATTTTATCATAAAATTAAAATATATTTATTATTTGTAGAAAAATAATAAAACTGTTTTCTTCCTGAATTCAAGCCCATGGTGCTGTGTTTGACCGTTCACAAAGAATTTGCACATTTTACAATCTCTCTGTTTTTAAACAGCTGTTAGTTTGCAAATCATTGAGAAATTCCAACTGTGTAATTTCACCTCCCGGGGGAGTGAAAGGGACAGAGAGAAACTAAATGGAGGAAGAGAAATGAATTATACACTTCCCTCTACAGACATCTGCTGCTCTGGGACAGGGATGAGAGTTGGAAAGTTTTCTGGGGGGGTTTTTTTCAGTTCGTTTTAGATATTTAACCACTCAGGAATATTCATTGTGCTTGTCCCTGGACAACACAGATGTCTCGCTTTGTCCAAAATGACTATTGTTCACTGGAGGAGACTTAACCAGAAATAACAGTGCAGCTGCAAAAGAGCCCACAGGCTACAAGGGTCCCAATAATAACAAAGTTTAAAGTCAAACTCTAGGCAAGTATAAAATACACAAATGAATGCAGCGTTGTAATTATTAATACACCATTTAATATATTTTTAATGCCAGCAGTACCTGAATGTGCCTTGGTACCGGAATCTTGCAGCGTTGTACAGCAGAGTGGTATAGAACCTGAATAGCACCACAATCATTTAGGCTGGGTGCACACTATTGCCGCATGCGGCTCACAGCAGGGGTTCGGTGTGTCCCTGTTTACCGTTTCAGGTCCAATTTCAGCCCAAATTTTTAGGCTGAATTCAGACCTGAAACGGACCGAAAGATGCACAGGACGCCTGTGCAAATTCGCCTTGGAGCCGCAGCGGAGATATATGAACATCATTCAAATAAAATATAGGGAGGACAGAGATAGTCAACTGAAAGCACCACATCCCATGATTAAGTAATGAACAGAAACTAGAGGCTGCTTAGCCTGAAGAGGGGGGGGAGGGGAAAAATCTTCCCCAGGGACTTTTAAGGTGCTATTTAATAAACAGTATATTCAAAAATTCTGTACAATCATGTTGAGTAAAATTAGTATTTTTATTAAATCACATTTAAAATATCCATGCCTCACTTGAAGAGTGAGACATGTTTGTAAGAACAGTACGACATGAACAATGTCACCCAAAATTAGACAGTGCAACAAAAAGCAACTACTTATAGATGCCAAGACAATCTGCCGCTCGACATGTTTCGCTCTGATACGAGCTTCTTCAGGAGTTTAAAGGCAATGATTGTGGTGGACTCTAAATGATGGGAAAATAGACAAAAATCAATACATACATTTAAACATGTATAGAAAACAACTCATGAATTTTTTAAAAAAATTTTTTCCAAAATTCTAATAGGATAGAGATTGATACAGAGCATTTAAATGCATACATATAGGTTTAGGTACAAGACACTTAATGTAAAAAATCAAAATTTATACATCTTACCAGGCTGTAGCACATCAATCTGACATAAGTACTTCAATGGAATGACAAACTGCTGCTAGTTTCAAACCGGGGGGTTCTCATATAAGAGGGGTATCACTGCCATACTGTGACCACAGGGGAACATAAAGTTTAAGAAACGGTCCTTTAAAAGCAAAATAGATTCGAAAATTAGAAGAGGGGATCGCATCCAGAATCTTTCATGATTTAATTTAATTTAAGGGGGAGTATGTACCCAAGGTAGAACCAATTCAGGATATATTACCTAGAACATAAAAGTATCGCGGCATATAGCATCACGTAGATAGAGATGGCATCATAATCAAATGAAGTATTCACTAAAGGCTGCAAAGATAGATAATGCAGGGAGAGCGATCACCAGCAGGGATGTTTTCTAAGTATAGAGAGAAAAAGTGCAATAAGAGGACCATTAGGGATTCCAGGGTGCAGCTAACTGTCAACTAATGGCAGTGTTACACGGGGAAAACTTACTTCACAGACAGTGATCCGGCACGCAGGCTTGAGAGAGCTTCACGTTGTCTCCGTAGGGTCGCACCGGTGACAGAACTGTGGGCGGTGTATAGCCGCCTTTATATGCCCCCATCGCGGCGGCGTCTGATCTCCCTGCATTATCTATCTTTGCAGCCTTTAGTGAATACTTCATTTGATTATGATGCCATCTCTATCTACGTGATGCTATATGCCGCGATACTTTTATGTTCTAGGTAATATATCCTGAATTGGTTCTACCTTGGGTACATACTCCCCCTTAAATTAAATGAAATCATGAAAGATTCTGGATGCGATCCCCTCTTCTAATTTTCAAATCTATTTTGCTTTTAAAGGACCGTTTCTTAAACTTTATGTTCCCCTGTGGTCACAGTATGGCAGTGATACCCCTCTTATATGAGAACCCCCCGGTTTGAAACTAGCAGCAGTTTGTCATTCCATTGAAGTACTTATGTCAGATTGATGTGCTACAGCCTGGTAAGATGTATAAATTTTGATTTTCTACATTAAGTGTCTTGTACCTAAACCTATATGTATGCATTTAAATGCTCTGTATCAATCTCTATCCTATTATTAGAATTTTGGAAAAAAATTTTTAAAAAAATTCATGAGTTGTTTTCTATACATGTTTAAATGTATGTATTGATTTTTGTCTATTTTCCCATCATTTAGAGTCCACCACAATCATTGCCTTTAAACTCCTGAAGAAGCTCGTATCAGAGCGAAACATGTCGAGCGGCAGATTGTCTTGGCATCTATAAGTAGTTGCTTTTTGTTGCACTGTCTAATTTTGGGTGACATTGTTCATGTCGTACTGTTCTTACAAACATGTCTCACTCTTCAAGTGAGGCATGGATATTTTAAATGTGATTTAATAAAAATACTAATTTTACTCAACATGATTGTACAGAATTTTTGAATATACTGTTTATTAAATAGCACCTTAAAAGTCCCTGGGGAAGATTTTTCCCCTTCCCCCCCTCTTCAGGCTAAGCAGCCTCTAGTTTCTGTTCATATGAACATCATTCAACCCAGAAGACTGAAGACATTTAGTGGTGGAATAGAAATACTGCTGGCTATAGGTCTTGAAAGTGGGTATTGCAGACCTGTATATGGCACCACTGTATGGGTATATTGGTGGGACCAGGGGATTCTCCACTGGTTTGATAACTGTCAATGCTAGCCCCTACGTGGTTGCAACTATTGCACATTGGCTACTGGTTAAACATGAATAAAAATTTATTGAAACAGAAAGTGAGTATTGCAGCAAAAGTGATTTTTATTCTAATGAATGCAACGCGTTCTCTGATTGGATGAGGTGGAGAGCATGAAGTCACCTCTCCATCTCATCCAATCAGAGAACTCTTTGCATTCATCCAAAAAATGCAAAGCATTCTCTGAATGGCGCCCATGCTGAGCAGTCAACCTCCTATATTCACAATTCATTAGGGCCAGTGTAACCTGAAAGCAAGTGGAGATCACTGGAGTAGCAGTGTCTTCCTTAGTGAATTCCAGCTTTCAGGGGGATTGGCCAGGTATGGTATGTTGTATATGCCAAGATGGACCAATGTAATTATGTATAAAATACCCATGCCTAGAATTATTCTTTAACCGCTTCTTGTCCGGCGAGATGACGGTCTAGTGGGAGCTTTCTCATCCTGGGTGGGTGTCATATGATGCCCTCCCAGGATCACGCACACCCACGGTTTGCACGATCTGTCACCCACTGTGTCCACCGGACACAGCGGATGACAGATCAGTGTGCCGGGCCACTGCTGGTATCATGTGATGGCTGTGACCAATCACAGCAGATCACATGACAATTGTACACAATGGATTGCTTCCATTCATAGCCATTCATTGTGTACTATTATATTGATCTCTGTGATTGTTCACAGTGATCACATGGTACAGACAGGTCTAATCACAGCCCATCTGTACCATGTGCTCAGCTGTTGTCAATGACACCTAATCACAATAGCACACACTGAATGAATAGATTTCATTCAGAAGAAATGGTTGTTTATAACAGTGATTTTCACTGTTATAAGCGATCATAGTGTGTAAAAAAAAAAAGTTCTGATCACCTCCCCAGAGTAGTACAGTGTTACTATGGTAACACTGCATTGCTCTGGTCACAGTATGTTAAATAAATCATAATTTTTTTTTTTATACATACTTTCACCGAACAGTGTCCTTGGTCACCACCACACCAGTTATATGATGACGCTGTACTGCACTGGTGACAGTATGTAAAAAAAAATAAAGAATTGTGAAAAATGCATTTGTTTTTTAATTTCTTCATTTACCAAAAACTTGTGTCAAAATATACAACTTCAAAAAACTCCCATGTTTCTCACTAAATACCTCGGATTGTCTACTTTCCAGAAATGGGTCATTTTGGAGGTAATTGTACTGCCCTGGCATTCTCTGGCCTCAAGAAATAAGATAGGGCCTCAGTACATCAGGATTGATCAATTTTCAGATATACAGTATCTCACAAAAGTGAGTACACCCCTCACATTTTCGTAAATATTTTATTATATCTTTTCATGTGACAACACTGAAGAAATGAAACTTTGCTACAATGTAAAGTAGTGAGTGTACAGTTTTATAACAGTGTAAATTTGCTGTCCCCTCCAAATAACTCAACACACAGCCATTAATGTCTAATCCGCTGGCAACAAAAGTGTGTACACCCCTAAGTGAAAATATCCAAATTGGGCCCAATTAGCCATTTTCCCTCCCGGTGTAATGTGACTCGTTAGTGTTACAAGGTCTCAGGTGTGAACGGGGAGCAGGTGTGTAAATTAGGTGTTATCGCTCTCACTCTCTCATACTGGTCACTGGAAGTTCAACATGTCACCTCATGACAAAGAACTCTCTGAGGAGCTGAAAAAAAAGAATTGTTGCTCTACATAAAGAAGGCCTAGGCTATAAGAAGATTGCCAAGACCCTGAAACTGAGCTGCAACACGGTGGCCAAGACCATACAGCGGTTTAACAGGACAGATTCCACTCAGAACAGGCCTCGCCATAGACGACAAAAGAAGTTGAGTGCACGTGACCAGCGTCATATCCAGAGGTTGTCTTTGGGAAATAGACATATGAGTGCTGCTAGCATTGCTGGAGAGGTTGAAGGGGTGGGGGGGTCAGCCTGTCAGTGCTCAGACCATACGCCCCATGCTACATCAAATTGGTCTGCATGGCTGTCGTCCCAGAAGGAAGCCGCTTCTAAAGATGATGCACAAGAATACCCGCAAACAGTTTGCTGACGACAAGCAGACTAAGGACATAGATTACTGGAACCATGTCCTGTGGTCTGATGAGACCAAGATAAACTTATTTGGTTCAGAAGGTGTCAAACGTGTGTGGCGGCAACCAGGTGGGGGACTGTAGGCAAGTGTGTCTTGCCTACAGTTAAGCATGGTGGTGGGAGTGTCATGGTCTGGAGCTGCGTGAGTGCTGCCGACACTGGGGAGCTATAATTCATTGAGGTAAGATATAATAAAATATTTTTAAAAATGTGAGATACTGTAAATATACACCATAGTTTGTGGACTACAAATTTCCCACTGGCTAAATACAGGCATACCTCACTTTTAAGTACACAATTATTTACTAAAGCTGGAAAGTGCAAAATCAGGCTCACTTCTGCATAGAAACCAATGACATTCCAGGTTTTATTACCAAAGCTTGATTGAACAATCTGGGGTTAGAAGCTCATTGATTTCTATGCAGAAGTGAGCCTGATTTTGCACTTTCCAGCTTTAGTAAATAAACCCCATTGTGTACTTAAAAGTGGGGTATGCCTGTAATATACACTGATTTGGCTTAGTTTCACCAAAGAAATTAAGCAAATACATTTTTTTATTTGCAAAATTTTATAACAGAAATTAAGAAAATTGCTTTTCTCTTTCTTCAAAATTTTTGGTCTTTTCTTCGTTTATTTAGCAAAAAATAAAAACCCCAGTTGTGATTAAATACTATCAAAAGAAAGCTCTATTTGTGTGAAAAAAATTATAACAATTTTATTTGAGTACAGTGTTGTATGACTGTGCGATTGTCATTCAAATTGTGACAGCGCTGAAAGCTATAAATTGGCCTGGACAGGAAGGGGGTGAAAGAGTCAGTTATTGAAGTTGTAAAATAAGTAAGTTCTTCATTGAATTTGAAGATGACCTGACATGACAGAAATATGGAAACTGATATTTCTGACTTTGAAGGTACTAGCTGAAGGGCTTAACATCCTGATATGTACATATTTGTTTTGGGTCTGTAAATCACTAAGTAATAATGGAAGGATACAGATGACAGCAAATAAGCCTCCATTTTCATAAGCATGTCAGCAAGAAGTGTCTATACTTCTGACAAGTCCTTTATAAGTGATAACTAAAGAGGAAAAAATATTTTTGACGCAAATATATTGATCTCTGTCTACCTGTGAAACAATGTATTGCTCTGCATGTTGAATTGATGGTTCTGTGCTCCATGCTTTTTCAATAATCAGTCCAAGGCACACATTGCAGTAATCCAAAAGAAAAGAAAAAATGTGAACTTTGCAACTTAGAATATGTTCTGGAATCTGGAACACAGGAGTTGATTAACCAGACCGTCTAGTGAATCTGGTGAAATTTCACTTACAATAGACTACCCACCCACGTGCAAAGAAAATAAAAGAGCCTTTTTTGCTTACGGGTCATTAGATGATGAACATCAGCAGGGCTTTACCTCATTCACTAAGCTCTAGAGAAAATTCACTTGCAAAATGCAGCCTCCCTTCCAAAGTAAACAGTTTGTTTGCCCCTACTAAGTCATCCCCTTAGTATCTGTTAGGACCTCCTTATTGGTACCAAGTTCCAAATGTCAAAGAAAAATATTTCAGAGAATTTTGTTTTGATCAGTACTCGGCATATTCACTAACAAAGCACCTGATAAGATAAAATAAAAATGCTTGAATAGTATCTGAACAATAATATACCTGCAGCTTGCTTAGATGCCAGTTCCTGTGTCACATTTATCATCAGCTCCGGGGTATGTGTGACTACTTCCAGGATCACATTTGCTTGTTTACACTCTGAAACAAAGCAAGTGTAAATTTAAAATCCTAATTGTGCAACAGTTGTATATGTACAGAATATGGTAGTTATATTTTAGTGTCTATCTGTTTTAAAGGAAAAAAGAGTAAAAAAACAATTCCCTCCTGACAATCAATGTACATTTTGGGTACCTCAACAAACATTACAGCAGATTCCTACCTTTTATTGCTGAGAAGAAATAGCTCTAGGTTTCACCAGACTGATAGCAGACTAAGGCCTCGTTTATATATTTAAGTAAAAAATATAAGTGCAGCACAATCACAATTAAAACATAAGACATAAACATAATCCCATAGCTGAAATAACTAATGTAGTATCAAAAGTGTAACAGTACCCAATATCAGAATTCCACTATAGTGTGATAATCAAAGTGACAGTCCTTAAAAAACCTGCTGAAGAAGCCCGTGAGGAGGGTGTAACACGTATGGGTGGGAGGAGCTGTCACTTTTGTATCAGCACGGTGAGCTGAATACATGCTTGTTTTACACATATTTATGTGAGTGTTTTTAATCCCTTGATCCAATTTTTTTATAAATTTCTAGCAGAGAGCACTATGGTTTCTCCATTTCTATTTTTTGTATACGTATTGATTGAGACGCATGAAGTAGATTCAGGGATGCCAATTGAGGAGTGTTCCAGTAACATCCTGGGTGGAGTTCACTGAGGCCTTTGTGACCCTGTGGTGGGGTCATACCTTGGAGGTGAGCAGGCATTTTATCCGGAGGTGGTGGGCACCAAACACATTGGATGTTTTTTAAGGACTGTCACTTTGATTATCACACTACGGTGAAATTCTGATATTGGGGACTGTTACACTATTGATACTACATTAGTTATTTCAGATATGGGATTATGTTTATATCTTATGTTTTCATTGTGATTGTGATTTTATACTTAAGTTTTGGAAGTTGAGTGGACACACTTTTAGGGTGTTAGCTGCAGTCTTTGCCTTGGTTTTTTGGCAAATGATAATATTGTTCATTGTTTGCACATAGATTTGAGTGGTTGTTTGTGCTGATTATACTTCACATATATTCATTCTCCTTCGTATGATGCAATTTAATCTTGTGCCCTCTGCAGATGTTAAATTGGGGCTTATTTACTAAAGCTGGAGCATGCAAAATTTGGTGTAGCTCTGCACAGAAACCAATGAGCTTCCAGGTTTTATTGCCAAAGCTTAACTGAGCAAGCTGAATTTCGAAGCTGATTGGCTACCATAAATATGAATGGGACTACCTGCATGCAGATGCACGGAACACATTTGCATCCAGTGTGGGCAAAGACAGTCCTTCACACATGTGCACATATAGGTACATCCCATGAATGAGGCCTTAGCTTGGCAGTGATATATACCAAGATGTGCCCAGCAACATGCAGCAGGCAAGGTCAGCTGCCCTCTCTAAAACATAAACATATTTTTTTTACAGTTACTTCATGAAAATGATTGAATAATGCTGGGTTCACACTGTTGTGAAATGGATGCACGTTTCTCCGCATCCAATTCGCATAGTAGGAGATTGTGATTGGAGCCGGTTTACACATTTCCGCAGCCGCTCCGGTGCGATATGCACAGGAGCCCTGTGCGTCTTTTGGTCCATTTTAGGTCCGAATTCAGCCAAAAATTTGGGCTAAAATCAGACCTGAACCGGTGAATGGGAATGCACCGGACTCCTGCTGTGAGCCAGGGCATGCAGCAGTGTGAACCCAGCCTAAAATAGAACTAAAGGCAAGACTTTTTTCATTTTGGATAGAGTAAGAGAGGGTGATAACCTCTGTCAGTTTTTTTGCCAATTATGCCCATTGGGAAGATTTCCCCTTTGCTTCCTGTCCTAAAGCCTGAACAGGAAGTGGGAGGAAATCCCTCCAAAGTAGGGGAATCCCTGGTTGTCCCAAGAGTCACCAAAACCAGTGTCCCAGTTGGAAGATTTCTCCTTAGATAATGTTCTGGGGAAAACCCAAAGTTTCGGATCTTCTTTTCCTTTCACTTTTGATAAAACAGTAAACAGGACAAGAAGAGGGTTAAATTTCCCTAATAGGGACACAGACAGTAATGAAAACCTGACATATGTTCTAATCTTTCTTTACCCTGCCAAAAAGAAAAAGAAAAAAAAGAAAAAAACACATTTGCCCTAAATTATACTTTAAATAAATTGAATACAGACAATAAAAGTCAAAATGCCATATTTTCATTTTCAAGGTTTACTTTAATTTGATATGTACCTTTTAAGGAAAATGTGCTTTCCTGTTCAGAGGATGAACGACTCGTGATCTGTACTCCTGACTCATGCTCCATCACACAGGTTATCTGTGAACCCTTCCTCCATAGCTTCACTGGGATTGTGGCTGAAGAAGTCTGATCATAGGAGCGATCTATGTTTTGTACAGCTGGGAAGAGGACAGACTCCAGAGAGTGGGTTTTGTTGTTCAGGAGCCACTTTATTCTTAGAGGTTTGGGGAAATAATCTTTAGCATGGCAGAGAAAAGTTGCTGTATGCTTGTACTGGATTTCCAAAGAAGAAGGCTGAAAAAGTACAATGGAAGGTCTACGAATATCCTGTGTTTCTAGAAAAGAAGTAGACATTCTTAAATTCTTACTTATTCATCTGTGTATATACTTTGTGCTGCTATTTATAACTTAGACCAGTGTTACTGAACAATTGGCTTGTAAGAGCCATAATAAACAGGACAGCGTTTCAGCAGGTGTTCAGTAACTGTCTGCCAAAACACATTTCCCATAATCATAATGGCATGCAAAGGTTGAATCATAGCTCCCAACTGTCCCTGATTTGGAGGGACTGTCCCTGATTTGGAGCAATGTCCCTCATTTCACCTAATTTGTCCCTCATTTTGGTCTGATCTATATAGTTGTATATAAAATGCACTTTTTATCTTTCAAAAAGTGTTTCCCAGTGCTAAACCTTTCATCCAATTTCTAAATTGCTGCATTTGTACATTTTAAAAGCCAATGTAAAGGAATAATAGTGGTAAAAAAAAGTCCTTGTGTTTTTAATTAACTTTTTTTGGGTTAATTCTTCTTTAAGGGGGTGTGACAGGGGGCGTGCCCTATGCCTATATACATTTGTTAGTAGGTGTCCCTCATTCCCATCTCAAAATGTTGGGAGGTATGGTTGAATCATTTAAAGTGGTTGTAAACCTTTACATATACCCAGTGAGGTGACTAGCCTCAGGTGATTCACAGAGCTGAAACTGTTCTGACTCAACTACAAGGCTATAAATGTTATCTTCAGCTTCACATAGAGCTTACATGACCTGGTGATCTATTTATCCCTTGCATCAATTCAGGCAGCTTAACTCAATGAATAACTCACTGTATGGAAAGACAGACGATGAATCCTCTCGAATGTTCCGTTTAATGATGGATATTCATAGGTAGAAAAACGTTGCAGTTGTAAGCCACATGTAAGATGTTACAGCAATGAGATATACTGTGCACAATGAATCAGAGAGGGGAAGGGGAGGAGAATATACAGAACTACGGTGAGAGAAAGAGTTCAGATAGACAGAGGGAACAAATCTTAAAGACACAGAGCATAATAAATCACATAGTGTAACACAACACTCCCCGTCTGAAATCTTTAGATTTCATAACCATAAACAATTATATATATATTCAATAAGTCCAATACTGTTAAATGTCCTGGAACCTGTAATGAAAAACATGCAACAAGCAAGTATAAACATAAGTCCAACAGGATTGAAGAACATGTAGTCCGACGTATGACGTCTTCAAAGAGTTCCAAAGTTCAAGGTAGAACCTGTAGATAGCAGCAATGTACTCCCCGCCGTGCCAACAGCATGGCTAGTCCTTGCATAAGTCACTCACCTGGCAAAAGGAGTACTAACTCAGTAATTGGTCGAGTGAAGGTTCGTGTGGATCCTCCCTTGGTTACCTTGACTTCTACCTTCCGGACCTTGTTATCGTCACTGGGCATAACCTTGGTAATAAGACCCATAGGCCACTCATTCCGACAAACTTCCTTGTCTTTTAGAAGGATGAGATCTCCAACCTTAAGATTAGGCTTAGATGTTTGCCATTTGTTACGACCTTGAAGGTGATGAAGATACTCCTTCCTCCAGCGATGCCAAAACACATTGGCGAGATGCTGCACCTGCTTCCATTGACGCCTGTAGATATCCTTGCGTTCAATCTCACTTAAAGATATTACAGCAGTCCCAATCTTTTGAGTAAGGAGCGAAGCTGGAGTAAGGATCACTGGAGCATCAGGATCTGAAGATACCGGCACTAAAGGTCTTGTGTTCATTATAGCACACACTTCAACGAGAAATGTAGACAAAGTATCATGGGTGAGTGGTAAAGACTTGTGAGTCTGCAACATGGAGTCGAGAATTCTTCGTGCTACTCCAATCATTCGTTCCCAAGATCCTCCTATATGTGAAGAATGTGGAGGATTAAACAACCAAGTACATCCATTATTGGCCAGGAAATTGTCCAATTGTAGCTCTTTACATGCTCCAACGAAGTTGGTACCACAGTCAGATCTCAGCTGCTTAACTGGTCCTCTTATAGAAAAGAATCTTCGTAGAGCGCAGATGAAGGAAGAAGAATCCATAGACTCGATTACTTCTATGTGTATTGCTCGGATGCTGAGACAGGTAAACAATACAGCCCACCTTTTACTATTGGCAGCACCACCACGAGTTCTCCGAGTGATGACGGACCATGGGCCGAAAACATCTACTCCAACATAGGTGAAGGGTGGATCTGTACTTAGGCGATCAGCTGGAAGACTTGCCATTTGTTGCTGTTGATGTTTTCCTCTTAACTTGTGGCACTTGACGCACCTGAAAAGCAAGGAGGAGACACACCTTTTCATACGAATAATCCACAAGCCAGCTGACCTGATGGCACCTTCTGTAAACTGACGTCCTTGATGATGTACCAGTTCATGGTGATGACGAACCAGAAGGGTAGTAACATGATGTTGACCTGGTATGATTATTGGATTCTTTTCTTTGCTGCATAAGTCGGATTTAGTTATACGGCCACCAACTCTCAGCAGCTGATTGGCGTCAACTACAGGATTTAGATTGAAGAGAGAACTGTTTTTAGACAATTCAGTTCCATTTTTGATTCTCTCTAATTCCTCCTGATACACCTCTTGTTGCACACAATGGATTATTACCTCTTCTGCGTGTGAAATATCTGCTGCTGTAAAGTGTCCAGAACAGCTGTGCCAACCAAGACACTCTGCCGCAGGGTTCTTCCTAAAGCTGCGATATGAATTAGGCGAGCGATGGCTCTTACAGCAGATGACCAGGTGGAAAAATGCTCAAAGCGGTGTGACCGCAGCTTCTGTTTTGTATTTACAGAAGTGTGGAGTGAGATGTTCACAGTTCTTATTTCCTTATCATCTTCAGGACTTACTAACCCATAGGTGTTGTCAGTAGGGGGTGAGTAGGAGTCCTCACACAAAAAACTTGGAGGTGACAGCCATAAGCTGTCCTGAAGAACATCAGATGACACGGCTCTGGTCCCACAGTCAGCTGGATTGAGTTCAGTGGGAACGTAATGCCATTGACTTGGTAGGGAGAATCTTTTAATACGTTCAACCCTGTTGCTGACATACACATGAAACTGTTTTGTTTGGTTGTATATGTAACCAAATACTACCTTACTGTCTGTATAGAAGGTGAAAGAATCAATTCTAGTGTCCATTTCACTTCGTATGACTTCGGCAATTTCTACCGCTAACACGGCTGCACAAAGTTCGAGTCTTGGTATGGTATGTGCAGGTTTGGGAGTGAGTTTTGCCTTGCCTAGGACAAAACTACAGTGTAATTCCCCATTCATTTCAGAGATCTTTAAATAGGCTACAGTAGCAATAGCTTCAACTGATGCATCAGAGAAAATATGAATTTCCCTCCGGTAAACAGTTGAAATAGAACCTGGAACATAGCAACGGGAAATCTGAAGTTTTCCTAGTGACTTCAAAGAATGTCTCCACCTTTCCCACTTGTGTTGATTCTCACTAGGTAAGGGAGTATCCCAGTCTATGTTCTCAGTAGATAACTGTCTTAGCAGAATCTTACCTTGAATGGTAACTGGAGCAAGGAAACCGAGTGGGTCATAGATGCTATTCACCACCGACAGGACTCCTCTCTTAGTGAAGGGTTTGTCACAAGTTGACACTTGGAAGGTGAATGTGTCTTGTTCGATGTTCCACAACAAACCCAGACTTCCCTGTACAGGAGGCACATCTGTACCCAAATCAAGGTTTTTTAGACTGGTGGCATAGTCCTCAGAGTGAAAGGCATTCATAAGTTCCTGGCTGTTGGATATAATCTTGTGCAGTCTAAGGTTTGCTGTAGCCAGCATCTCCTTTGTTCTGGGGAGGAGATTAATCGCTTCTTTAGCGGTTGGAAAAGACTTGAGTGCGTCATCAACGTAGAAGTTTCTTTCAACAAACTGACGAGAATCAGATCCATATTCTTCTTCTCCAGTCTGAGCTGTTCTCCTTAGCCCATAAGTTGCCACTGCAGGAGAAGGACTGTTACCAAAGACATGTACCTTCATTCGAAAGTCTATAACTTCCTTGTGGATGTCATTGTCTTTGTGCCATAGAAACCTGAGGTAGTTTCTGTTGTCTTCTCTGACAATGAAGCAGTGAAACATCTGTTGAATGTCTGCCATAACTGCTACAGGTTCTTGTCTGAAGCTAATCAAGACTCCTATTAGACTGTTGTTCAAGTTAGGCCCTGTAAGGAGCATGTTGTTGAGAGAAACACCTTCATGCTGAGCACTGGAATCAAAGACAACTCTGATTTGGTCTGGTTTACGTGGGTGATACACGCCAAAGGATGAAAGGTACCAGCATTCTTCTCCCTCCTTTAGTGGGGGTGCAGGCTCTGCATGATCTCTGTCAAATATATTTTGCATAAAGTCCACAAAGTGTCTTTGCATCTCTGGTTTCCTGCTTAAGTTGCGTTTTAAGGAGGAGAATCTACTGATGGCCTGTTGCAAGTTGTTGGACAGTCTCTCTCTTGGGAGACAAAAAGGTAGGGGTGCTACCCAGTTATTGGCATCGTCTTGAAAGAACTCATTGTCCATTACCTTGATGAATTCTTTGTCTTCCGTTGAAGGAGCCAGTATGTCATCTTCACTGGTTGTATTAAACACTGTAGAGCCAAAGTCGTCATCGTGGCAGGAGAAAGGGCTTGTGTTACCTGAGATATCATGTTGCCATCTGTGGCTGGCTATCTTCTCTTTCACCCAGTAGTGATGTGGGCATGGCTCAAAGTAAGTGTTTCGGCCATTTGGCAGAACATTTGTCTTGAATGACGAAATGTTGGTAGGTCTCTTCATTTTGCCTATACAGACGTTGCCTATGATGACCCACCCTAGATCCATGCGCTGAGCAAATGGGGCATCTGGGGGTCCACTGACTTGTCTGTGTACCTTGTGAACTCTTAGAATGTCTCTTCCTAACAGAAGAAGGATCTGAGCATCTTTGTCAAGCGGCGGTATCTCATTTGCTATTACCTTAAGGTGAGGGTGATAGAAAGCAGCAGCTGGAGTAGGGATTTCTTCCCTGTTAGCGGGTATCTGATTGCACTCGACAAGTGTAGGTAGAGGTAATTGCAAGTTACCTTTGAGAGAAGATACCATGAGTCCATGAGCCCTTCTTCCAGAAACCTCTGTAGTTCCACTACAGGTACCCAAGGTGTAAGGATGAGCTTTGCCTTTTATTTCAAATAGATTAAACAGTTCTGATTTTGCAAGCGATCTATTGCTCTGATCGTCTAAGATAGCATAGGCTTTTAGAGTCTTTTCTGGTTGGTCCTTGTGGTATATGTTCACCAAGCATATTTTAGCACAGGACTTATAACAGCGGTCTTCTCCACAAACTTCAGTGCAGGATGAAGAAATTATGGTAGAATTAGGCATTTGGTCTGTATTCTCCCCGCCATGCGTTAACCTGGGAGGAGCGTTAGCAGGTTGTGCAGAGCTGGGCTCAAGCGGATGGAGGGCTTGCACATGCTCTTCGGAGCCACACTCTAAGCACTTGATGGACACATTACAGTCCTTTGCAAAATGTTCGGTAGAAGCACAGCACCTGAAACATACCCTAAATGTCTTTAAAAGCTCCTTACGCTCTTCAAGAGGCTTTTTCCTAAAGCCGATACATTTTTTGAGGGGGTGTGGCTTCTTGTGAATGGGACACTCTCTGTTAGGGTTTTCAATCTTCCTACTCTGTCTGTCCGTGGCAACAACTGTGGTAGGAGTGGGAAGGATGTCAGTCTTTTTCACGGATACTGGGCCTCTACGGCTTCTATAGTTGCCCTGAAGACTGGTACTCTTAGGAAATGGTGAGAAGAGACTGTACTCACCATAGGAAAAACTTGGATCATTCTTGGTCTCTGCGATTCTCCTGATGAAGTTGCAGAAGAAAGAGAATGGTTGGGAAGGAAACCTTGTTCTCTTTTTTGTATGATGATCCTAGTGCAGACCATTTCTCTTGTACACCATACAGGATCTTGGAGACAATTGGGTTTACCCCTCTTGCAGTGTCAAGGTAACTGAGTCCGGGTAGTTTTGGGTCTGCCTTGGCTAGCTGAAGCTCAAGGAGAAGGTCACTCAGTCTCTGGAACTCCTTGTTGTCCTTACCAGATATCTTTGGGAAAGTTTCCAGGCGCATGAACAAGGCATTTTCTATAGCTTCTGGACTGCCATAACTTTGCTCTAGTCGCTCCCATGCAGCTGTGAGGCCTGCTGTAGGATTGTCCATGAAAATTGATCTTAATGGCTTAACACGTGCAGCAGATAGAGGACCAAGCCATCTAATCAGGAGATCCAATTCTTGAGCCGCTGTAATGCCAAGATCGCTGATTGCAGTTCTGAAAGCACATTTCCAACTTCTGTAGTTCTCAGGTTGGTCATCAAAACTTGTAAGACCAGTCTTTGTGAGCTCTCTGAGAAGTATGTACCTCACAAACTCTGCTGTCTCAGTTGTCTCTGCCTTTATGTGAGATGCTGTTGGCTGAACGGTGCTGATTGCACTATCTTTGACATTATTGTTAAAGGACACAGGTAAATATGGTGCAGCAGATGCGTTCAGGTGAGTTGCTTGCTTGAAGTCGGTTGTTCCAATGGTACGTTGACTCAATGCTGTACCGATGACAGGAAATTGATGACTTGCTTGCAGCTTGCTCTGATGCTCTGTGACATAAGAAGGAAGGTTATGTAGGCAGGCAGGAAATGCATTGGAGTGATTTTGCATGCAGGAAGTTGCTGGAACCTCTTTAACTTGGAGCTGTGAAAGGAGTTTCTAAGTTGCCAGGAGCATTGGAGACAATGGAGTGTATACTGCAGTGGCTCAGGACATAGTCTTTAGTGCGTTTGAGGGGATCTTCCATATCTGCTATGTTTAGGTTGATGCTGTCTTTCTCACTTGCACCTTCGTCTGCACTGATAGCTTGCTCTAAAACTCTTAGCCTTGCCATAGCTGCGTCATGTTTACACTGTTCATTTAAGATTTCTATAGTTGCTCTTTGACGTGCTGTGTGAGCTTCCAACTCTGCTCTTTGACGTGCGGTCTGAAGCACTGATTCCGTTTCCAACTCTGCTCTTTGACGTGCTGTTTGAGCTTCCAATTCTGCTCTCTTTTCTGCATATGCGACCTGCACCTTGCTGGCTTCCGCTTCAGCGCGGGCACTAATAAGTCGCTCACTGAGTGTTGAGTATCTTGAACTATGACTTCTAGAAGACCTTTTAGAATGTCTGGTGGAAACAGATCTGTGAGATGCAGTGTCCTGTATCAGCTTTAACTTTGCTTCTGCCTTTAATTTGGTTTGCTGGATAAAACTGTCTCTTTCCAGATTAAGAGCCTTGAAATTCTTTAATTCCACAAGTGAAAGTTCTGTGTTCATATTTTGTAAGACATTAATGAACTTGTCACTGGTAAGCTGATAGAGCTCATAAGAGATAGAGAGTTGTTTAATGGCGCCCTCTAGTGTCAGTAATTCACCTTCAACAGACACTTTATTTGATTCAAAGGCAATTTTGTCCCAAATTAGCTTCAAGCTATTAAACAATTCAGTTCTTAAGGCTTCATAATTCTCCATCGCTTTCCAGGTGGGTTTGACTGAGCGTTTGGGTAAGTCAGTAGGCTCAGTGTCTTGTGTTGGAGTGGCTGTGTATTCATATTGAGAGCTGTGGTGACTCATGGCTGACACAGGCAGAGAATGTCTCAGTGATAAGCAGGCAGGATCTGTGTGCTGTAATATGACACCCTGCAGCCTGGTCTCAGGCTATGAAGATTCCATGTGCTGCTGTCTCATTCTTTCTTGCAATGAGGGCAGTAAATCTTGTCTGTAACAGTACTATATGCAGAAATCTTGTAATTAGGCTGTGGAACTCAGTTTTTCTACTGTTCTGACTCAACTACAAGGCTATAAATGTTATCTTCAGCTTCACATAGAGCTTACATGACCTGGTGATCTATTTATCCCTTGCATCAATTCAGGCAGCTTAACTCAATGAATAACTCACTGTATGGAAAGACAGACGATGAATCCTCTCGAATGTTCCGTTTAATGATGGATATTCATAGGTAGAAAAACGTTGCAGCTGTAAGCCACATGTAAGATGTTACAGCAATGAGGTATACTGTGCACAATGAATCAGAGAGGGGAAGGGGAGGAGAATATACAGAACTACGGTGAGAGAAAGAGTTCAGATAGACAGAGGGAACAAATCTTAAAGACACAGAGCATAATAAATCACATAGTGTAACACAACAGAAACAAATCCTTCTGCATAAGTTGTACCTCTTTATCTGCTACGCTCCCTTCTCCACAGCTGTTCAAAGTCCAGAATTTACACAGCATTTGTGAGTTTGAGAAGGTTTTGGTAGATCAAAAGCTTAATAATAGCATGCAATGGCAAGCTGCGTTTTCTAAAGCGAGCAAAGTCCTTTTTTGTATTAAGAAAGGTATGTACTCCAGAGAGAGAGTGATATCATTTTGCCCCTGTACAAATCATTAGTAAGACCTCATCTGAAATAGTTTTGAGCACCAGTTCACAAAAAGGATATAGGGGAACTGGAGAAAATGCAGAGAAGGGCAATCAAACTGATAAGCGGCATGGAGGAGCTCAGCTATGAGAAAAGATTAGAGGAACTGAATTTATTCTCTTTTGAGAAGAAGAGATTAAGAGGGGGTATGATCAATATGTTTCCATGCATAAGTGGTCCATATAAGTGAACTTGGTGTTGAGTTATTCACTTTGAGGTTATCACAGAGCGCAGGGGGGGGGGGCACTTTATGTCTGGAGGTAAAGAGATTTAATCTCCAAATACTGAAAGGTTTCTTCACAGTAAGAGCTGTGAAAATGTTGAATAGACTCCCTTAAAAGCTGGTTCTGGCTAGCTTGGTAAATTGCTGTAAAAAGGCCTGGATTCTTTCCTAAATGTACACCTGCTATGTGTTGGAGGAGGGCGGGGCCATCTCCCAGGATTGTCTGGTGTCTGCATAGATGTTAGAAATTACTTATGCATAGCAGAGGAATGAGAGAGGAGACAGAAATCGCACTTGTGTGCTTTAGATGGAGTCAAGTATATGCTTTGTTAATTTTTTATTTAAGAGGTTTAAAACCACTCTAATGCCGCGTACAGACGATCGGAATTTCCGATAACAAATGTTCGATGTGAGCTTGTTGTCGGAAATTCCGACTGTGTGTAGGCTCCATCGGACATTTTTTGGTGGAATTTCCGACAAACAAAATTTGAGATCTGGTTCTCAAATTTTCCGACAACAAAATTCATTACCGTAAATTTCGAGCGTGTGTAGACAATTCCGACGCACAAAATTCTACGCATGCTCTGAATCAAGTACGAGACGGAAGCGCTCAGTCTGGTAAAACTAGCGTTCGTAATGGAGATAGCACATTCGTCACGCTGCAAAGTTTTTATATTTAATAATTCTTTATTGGATTTTCAGAAAAAGGTACATACATGTCATGACCAAACCAATAGTAATAGCAGGAACAGATGTACCATCTAGAAACAAGCTATTTTTACAGATAACACTGCGTAAAAAGAAAAAGTAAACAGTAACATTTCAAATGGGTTGGCTGAAGCAGGTAATCGAGTAAGGAGAGAATCTAGATGGAGAGGGGGTGGGATGTGGAGGGGGGGAAGGAATTGGGGTATAGGGAGGGGGGGGGGAAACAGGGCACCAGCGGACCAGAGATAAAGACATAAATGTTCATATCAATTCAGTTACACTTGAACAGTACATCTTGGGTGTTGCAACCAGAGTGACCACAAAGCCATATGTTTTCGGACAGTTAAATTTTTCCTAGCCACTATCCTTTCCATTTCGCACTGGAAGTTGAAATCAGCGACAGTACTAGAAATGGAGGGGACTATGGTGGTTTTCCATAGTCTGGTGATGTTTAATTTGGCGGCATATAGTAGGTGGAGAATTACACATCTAGATTGAGGTGGAAATTTTTCTATGCCAATGTGTAAGAGAGCCAGGGCAGGAGTCGGGGAACATGAAATCCCAGTGATGGAGGATATCAGAGCAAATACTTGGTTCCAAAAAGAGCTCAAGGATTTGCAAAACCACAGCGTATGTGCAATGGAGCCTATACTGCCGCAATTTCTCCAGCAGGATGGCGATTGGCCTGGATACATTTTAGACAGTCGGTAGGGGGTGAGATACCATCTGTGGATGGTCTTTTGGTAGGATTCCCAGTGGTTTGAGCAGCGAGACGCTTTATGAGTTTCTGTGAATGCTCGTTGCCACTGGGTTTGGGTGAGGGGTACTTTCAACTCCTCCGCCCATTTGTTTAAGGAGCTCACTTGGGTGCATGGTCGAGTGTCGCTGAGACATGAGTACATCAGGGAGATACCTCTACTGGGGCATGGAGTAGTGGAGTAGTAGTGGTATATTGGTACAGGGATATTCACCGTGGAGGGTAGTTTAGCAAGGTTGAGGAAGTGTGAGATTCGCATGTATGTGAAAGCTTCTGAGCTTGGGAGTTTGAATTTGACTTGGAGAGATTCAAAGGTATGCAGCGAACCATGATCTCTCAAGTCGCCAATGGTTAGAATGCCAGCAGATTGCCACTTGGAAAGGTTCAGATCAGGGATGCAGAGGGATATGGCTTTTAATGGTATCGGTAGAGTTCTACTGGGTGAGTTTTGCGGGTATATATTTAGAAGTTTTCTCCAGGCCAACATGGAGGCAGATATCATTGGGTTAATTCTCCGAGGGGTCGGAGAGTATCCAGCTGTCAGTAGCAGGAGGTAGTCTGTCAAGGTAGCGGGTTGTGCGTAAGAGGCTTCTATGGTGGACCATATTTTTTCGGGTGTAGGATGCCACCAATAGTAAATTTGGTCTAGGATTGAGGCATAGTAGTAGTTGTCAATATTGGGTAAGCCCATTCCACCTTGTTCCTGGCGTCTAGTGAGTATGTGGCCAGCACATCTAGGTGGTTTAGAATTCCAAATATATTTAGTCAGTTGACTTTGGATGGAGGACAGGAGAGAGCGGGGGAGAGGCAGAATGAGTGTTCGGAATAAGTAAAGAAGCTTGGGCAGTATGATAATTTTAAAGGAGGCTATACGACCTAAAGTAGAGAGGCCTGTGCTGCGCAGAGATTTTAGTAGGGTAGGTAAGTTTCGAGAGAAGGTAAGGTAGTTTAAGTCAATCAGTCGTTTTGGGTTAGGGGAAATCTGAATTCCCAAATACGAGATAGATGTGCTCGCCCACATGTAGGGCAAGGTAGATTTCAGCCGGGCAGTCATTTGTGGTGACAGGAGTATGGGGAGGACTACGGATTTTGTGGTATTAAGTTTATAGTAGGATACGGAGCTAAATTGGTGGAGGGTGTCTTGAATTTTTTGTATGGACTGGACGGGATTAGTGATCAGCAGGATCACGTCATCAGCAAATAAGCTAAGTTTGTGATCTGTGCCATCATGGGGAATACCTGTTATTAGTGGATCGGATCTAATTTTGGATGCCAAGGGTTCCATCAGCAGGGTAAAGATAAGTGGGGAGAGGGGGCACCCCTGTCGTGTGCCATTGGTGATCTCGAAAGGGGTGGATAGAGTCCCTCCCGTGAGTACTTTAGCTGATGGGTTGGAGTATAGGGACAAAATTACAGCTTGAAACCACCCTGTAATACCAAATTTAGTCAACACTGCTTGAAGAAAAGACCAGTGGACTCTATCAAACGCCTTCTCTGCATCAAGGGATAGTAGCAGAGAAGGCATTTGAGTGTTCGCGGCATGTTGAATGAGGTTGAGGACTCTTCTGGTGGCGTCAGGGGCTTGTCTACCCGGGACGAACCCGACCTGGTCTGGGTGTACTAGCTCAGGAAGGAACACCATCAGTCTGTTGGCAATAACTTTAGCAAGTAGCTTGATATCGGTGTTCAAGAGCGATATTGGTCTATAGTTAGAGGCAACAGAGGTATCCTTCCCAGGCTTTGGGATGGTAGATATGATTGACCTTAACATATCAGTAGGCAGGGAGCCCGAGGAGCCAGCAGCATTAAAGAGGTCTGTCAGTCTAGGGACTAAGGTGTCGGCAAATTTTTTGTAAAAGGCATTGGTGAAGCCATCCTCTCCTGGAGCTTTATGCAGAGGGAGAGCCTTGATTGCTCTAAGGACTTCCTCTGGAGTGAATGGTTTAGAGATATGGTCGAATTGGGACTTTGAGATTTTGGGGAGATTTATCGGGGTGAGAAAGTTCTGTATTTGTTCTGTAGATTGTTGTGGGGTGAGAGGGTCATGTTTTAGATTATATAGGGAGGCATAATATTCGCTGAATGCGTTAGCAATTTCCTGAGGGTTGGTTAAGAGTCGTTTTGAAGTAGGGTGATAGAGAGAAAGGATTTTGGCTTTCGTACGTTGGGCCTTAACTTGTTTTGCTAGGAGTGACCCAGCTCTGTTGCCTAGGGCATAGTAATTGGCCTTCGAGAATTTAAAGTTGTGCTCAAATTTGTGGAGTAGGAGAGTGCGTAATTTCTGTCGGAGCTCCAGGAGTCGGATGGCTTGTGTGTGAGAGGGAGAGGATTTGTTTGTTTTTTCTATGTTAGATATTTGGGACATGACCTCGTCAATCTGCTGGGTCCTCAGGCGTCTCGCTCTTTTACTCATTTTTATAAAAATTCCTCTAAGGTACGCTTTGTATGTCGACCAGAGTACAAATTTGTCAGTGTCAGGCAGTTCGTTATGTTCGAAGAAGGAGTGGTGCTCGGCTTCAATTTCCTGTCGGACTTTAGGGTCTTCTAACAAGGAGGGGTCTAGTCTCCAAAGTCTCGGGGGCCCAGGTCGTTGATCGCCCAGGGAAATGGAAATAGGGGCATGGTCTGACCATGATATTAGGCCAATGTCAGATTGTGTGACGTTTTGTAGGGTCCATTTATCTACTATGAAGGCGTCTAGTCTTGAGTAAGAGAGCTGTGAGTGGGAAAAGTACGTGTAGTCGCGTTCTGAGCCATGTTGTGCTCTCCACACATCAAAGAGATCTAGGTCGTGGAGTAGGGGGTTCAAAGCCGGCCGGCTTTGGCCTTTGGTATTAGAGGTATCTATGGAGGGATCGCCAACAATATTGAGGTCGCCTCCCATTATTATAATTCCTTTGCGCAGGCTGTTGACCTTCTTGTAGAGGCGTCGGAAGAAGCGGAGTTGTCTGGAATTAGGTCCATATATATTGACCAAGGTGTAGGTGGTTTGAGCAACAGTACAGATAAGGATCAGGTACCGGCCCTGCGGATCAGCATAGGTGTGGTGGTGCTGGAACTGAAGGGTGTCTCGGATAACTGTCATCACTCCATTTTTCTTCTTTGGGCCCGAGGCGAAGTAGACAGTGTCATATCCCTTGAGTCTAAACTTAGGGGTTTTGGGTTCCGCAAAGTGCGTCTCCTGTAGGAATGCAATGTCTGCATGTTGTTTTGTCAATTCCTTTTGTAGATTGGCTCGTTTGTGCGGGCTGTTCAGGCCCTTGACATTCAGGGATGTCAGTTTTAACGGCATTTTAAGGCAGTCAGCGGTAATTCTTTATGGCAGGACTACAATAGTAGGTATGAGGTTTCTCTGACAAGGTCAGGTAATGGCTGAGGGGTGTGGTCCAGGGGGAACAGGATATTTCGGTTCGCCTTTATGCGGGCTTTGGTAGTAAAGCAAGAATCAGCGGGATGCTGGTGTAGAACAGGGCAGGGAATAAAAAAGAAGAGCCCGTTAGGAATACGGGTTCAATGTGCAGATTAACTGCTAACAACTTGAAACGGGGGGGGGATTTCCTCCAGAGGCGTCTCGGAACACAGAGCCAGTGGAGTGAAAGATAGGCTTGGGATAGGCAGTAGTCCGCTGCAACCCAGCTATGTATAAAGTAGGGTCAAATGTGCGGACGGGATAGTTCAGGCATCTTGAAGTGACCAGTCAGCTTCCATTTGCGAAGGAGGTGAAGGAGGTGGGCGCGGAGTTTCCTCAGGGATTATGCGCCAGAGCCGTAGAAGTTGTAGGCCAGCTTGCAGCGTGCGCACAGCATGGGTTTTGCTCTGGTATGTAATCAGCAATTTAGTGGGAAACCCCCATTTGTACTGTATATGGTGGTTTTGGAGTGCTTTAGTGATCGTGGCGAGTTGTCGGCGATTTTCCATAGTTGCCTTAGAGAGATCTGTGTACAGTGCAATTGCAGTGAACGGATCAGGAAGGTTTGAGGACCTCTTGGCGGCAAACATCACTTTTTCCTTAGTGCTGTAGAAATGTATGCGTGCTAATACATCTCGGGACTTCTCTGGTGGGAGGTGAGATGGCTTTGGGAGCCTGTGGGCTCTATCAATTTCCAGATCTCTATCGGATAGCTCAGGTACTAGCGCTCGCATTAGAGATTGCAGGAATCGCACCAGATCAGGTTGCGGTATTGATTCGGGTATGTTGCGAAACTTAATATTGTTCCTGCGCGAACGATCTTCGAGATCTGCCAATTTAAGGTTGATCGCCTGCAGGTCTGCCTCATGTTCTGTGCATAGTTCCACGGTATCATTATGGGCAGTGAAGAGATCAGACATTTTGTTTTCTATGTAATGCAGACGCTGGTCCTGTTGCTGCACTACAGTAGCCAGCGAGGACACTGCAGCCGACAGATCAGTGTACAGGGTCTGTTTAAGGGAGATGAGCATGTTCTTCATCGTTTGCTCAGAGATGGGCTGGTCTGAGGCTGGGAAGTTATCAATGGCTGCAGGATGTTGTACATTAGGAGGAGGCAGGGTGAAAGGTATGCTGGGGTTCTGATCTGGGGCGTCCTCCTCTCTCCTGGGCTTAGATTTGACTGGAGAGGCAGAGGCAGGAGAGCGGGGGGGAGAGTACTCACAGTTTGTGATCGTGGGATAGCCTGGGCGTTGTGATCCGCCGCCGCCAGCGTGAGGTGACAGCTGAGCTGGAGATCTGTGTGAGGTGCCGGCGCCATCTTGTCCCCCTCTCACTCCGGCCAGAGAGAAGAAGTCCGTCAGCTTCTGAGGCATGGGGATCTGTTTCCTTCGTTTCAGCATGATGCCTGCCTGATGTGAAAGTAGTTGTGGATTCGGTCGGGTGATTTTTATCCCGTTTTTAGCGCTGTGGAGCCGCTAATAGCCGGGTGCTGTGCGGAGCAGAGATTCTAAGCAGCCATTCACGGTGCTGGCAAGCCACGCCCCCCCGCTGCAAAGTTTTTAATCTTTTAATGCAGCGCATTCTCTTCTTCTTTATAATGCTAGAATAATGAAGTTGTTTTGCTGCTGATATTCACACAGAGTTCTGACAAACTGATTTCTTTATTATTTCTCGTGATCTCATGAAAAATCTTTTTTTTTTTTTTGCCAGACCTCCAGAATAATGTTTTTTTTTTTTTTTATAATGATCTACTTTTTTAATTTTTTTTTATCAAGATCTCCTGATTTTTTTTTATAATGATCTCCATAATATTTTTGTTCGTTTTGTGTGTCAAGTTACCACAACACCATTATTATCTTATATTTTTTAACCTCAAAGAGATTGGTTGGTGTTGGTGTCCCTTGTTAATTTGACATTGTCTTTTTGAAATGTACCTGCCTACTCACAAACAAACAGTCCTTTTTGAACTAAAACACATAGCCAAGTATTTGTGAAAATAAAATAGGCATTTATTAGGGGTCATAACAAAATAAAGAGGAAGGCTACGCTGGATAAACTGGTGAAATTGGTGAAGCCTTTGTACCCCAGGGCAGACTTCAATTATTTGACAGGCAAAATTGGTAGCCTGAGGAGTCTATTTAATAGGGAGCACAATATGGTCCAGGACTCCGAGAGATCGGGAGCAGCAGCAGATGACATGTATGTCCTGAGGCTGTGGTCTTACAACAGCCTGTGTCTTTTGTCAGACCAGACTGAACCCAGGCCATCACTCTCTTGTCTTCCTTCAACGCTTGCTTGCATGCTTGCTTCCACGCTTGCTTCCGGGCTGTGGCTCTGGTGTTGGAGTTGTGGCAGTAGGAGGATGGTCCAACTCACACAGGTGGAGTTTGCTTGTGAGTTTGCCCCTTAACCCCTTATTTAGGGCCAGATAGATCACTTCCTCACAAAAGTGGCATTGGCCCACCTCCATTTCCTGCATTTTGCTGGCTACCATGCAGGCATAGGCCTCTTGAAGATTGGGGGTGGTTCTGAGGGCCGCAGTAGCCTTCTGAATCAAAGAAAGCACTGACTCCTACACGTTCCTCCCCTTCCTGGTACTTTTTGTTGGAAGGCGGAGGGGAGGAACCTGGGATTCGGTCAGGCTAGGAGAACTGAAGAAGCCACCTCCTGGCTTCCACTTTCCCCCGCCACCTCCTGGCTGCCACTTTCCCCTGCCACCTCCTGGCTGCCACTTTCCACAGCCTCCTCCTGGCTGAGGCTTTCCTGTGTATGAAAATGGGACATAGTTTTAGTTTATTGTTCATCAATCAAACACAATTTTGAGAAATATGTTAAACAATGCTATACCTGACTCAAGTTGGACTGCTCCACATCTTCTTCCTGGGTGGAAGGCCCAGTTTGGAGTTCTGTAGCCTCATCTGAGGTGGAAGAAAGAGTGGAAGGAAGTGTGGAAGGAACGGTTGATAGTGATGGCCTGGCTTCAGTCTGGTCTGACAGAAATCGCAGTCTATCATAGTACCAGAGCCTGGGGACATAAACGTTATCTGCTGCTGCTCCTGATCTCATGGAATCCTGCACCTTCTTGCGCTCCCTATTATTTTTGCTCCTCAGGCCAGCAATTTTGGCCTTCAAATAGTTGATGTTGCTGACTGCCTCTTTCTTTTATTAGTATAAAAGGGGTGTTTTACCTGCCACAGACAGGGCAGCTCTCTGTACATATCAATGAATTGGGGGAGGAAGTCATGATCATTGAATCAATCCATTTTATCTGCAAGACACAACACAAGACAAACCCTAATATCAGGCTAAACTCTCTTAATTTTGTCCCAATATAGGCCTCAATCTTTAAGCAGTATAGACCACTGATGCCCCAAGTTCAAATTGTACCTTCGTTATGATGAACGGCGTTTACGCTACTTCGTCCTCTGCTCACAGATCCTACCTACGACGCATGCGTGTTACGCTTTATATACACTGCGCATGCGTGAAACTCCGCCGGCCCCTGACCTTCATTCTAGTATATTCCCTGCCCCTTCTCTTTCGGCGCAGTGGGAGAGCACATGGCGAGGAAAGAGCAGGTGCATGCAGAGGAGAGCAGCAACGAGGAGGACGACGAAAGCCCGGAGCCACAAACATCCCAATCCAGGAGATTTAAGGCCTGAAATATGGCCTTTGTAGAGATGGTGGAGATGGTGGATATCTTGAAGAGGGCCGACTATGACGGGAAATATGGACCGTACAGAAACCCAAATGTGAGAAAGGCCAAGATCATGGCTAAAGTTGTGAAAAGTCTGCAGAAGAATTTTGGGGTACGGCGATTCAAGGATCAACTGAGGAAACAATGATCAGACCTCAAATCGAGGAAGCAGGATCAGTACAGAAGAATCAAGAGAGTGCTGCAAAAAAGTAAGTATTTTGTCGTGTGTTCCTATTATTATTATTACGTTCGTGCTGCACCATGTGCTTTACTTTACTGTTGTACAGCTTAAAATGGCAACTTTCAGGTTCGTGGGCACAGTAATCGTTCGTAGTAAACATCGTTCATTCGCTCACTAATATGATGTTTTTGGCAGATGCAGGTTAACTACATTTGTTCATGCCTATTTGTATTAAAAGAAGTTTATTACATTGTTGTCTAGATGGGTTTGTAACTAGAATGAAATGCAAACTTGATTCAGTGTAAGGAGAGGACACTCAGCGGCTGTTTACACATCTGGACGCAGGAGCACTAGTGTGGGACACCAGAGCAAACTTTTTAGGGTGTCCCACACTGGTGCTCCAGTGGATTCTAGGGGTCTCTACATGTGTGAAACTTGCACAAAACAGGTAATTATTCCAGCTTTACAAAGGCAAAAAAAATCATGTTTTCAGCTTGGAACTCTGCCAAAACAGACAATTGTACATCACTTCCAAGCAATGTTTCATATTTCTATTTCTGGCCTCAAATATCTGTGTGCTAAGTATACCTATTTTCTATTTTCACATAGGGGAGAAAAGACTCGGGACATCTGAGGTCACTAGGGACCCCCAACCTCCTAAAGAAGAGGAACTCACAACACCACAACCTCAGGATGTGTAGAGGTTCATGAAGTGGGCGAAATAGTGACCACAACAGGTGAGTGTCTGAGACCACAGCTTCAGGTAATAGATGTATGCCTGCATATTTATAATACATGGTGTGTTTTTTTTATTTTAGGTGATGTGGATGTTGTGGAAGAAGAATTTCATTTCACAAGTGCAAGTGCACACGCCCTCATCGGGGAGATCATGGTGTGCAATCGTGATTTACAGAAGATCAAGGAAGACATCAATGATGTGGAAAAAAGACTCAAAAACATCAATGATGTTTTAGGCAGAATCTAAAACACCCCAAAATTATTCGAGTTTGTATTTTTCTGATTTTCACAAATTTTTAAAAATTTTTAGAAAGCCAAATTTTGAAGATGCACACAGTGTGTCAACATGTGCTATCTGCCATCACGGGATATCAAGGTACGAGTTTTGTGGGTGCAACCCCTTCCTTGCAACTAAAGTAGATGAGAGGAAGGGGTTGCACCCCAAAACACGTCTATTGATCCCGCATGATGGGAGCTAGCACATGTTGACATTAGGCATGGGATCAGGAGGGAAATCCCCATTTTGACATCATTGCCTTCATTCTGATGAAGGCAATATCAACACAGTTTGGACATACTAATGTCTGATATTGCCTTCACTTTGTCATAGTTGAACTTTGTAAGTTCCTGAGTTGTGTATGTTTATGGTTTTAAACATGCCTGTTTAACACAAAAAAAGGCTATTTGTACTGTCAAACCTAAAAATGTTATACAACAAATATGTTGGTTTGTTCGAAAACCCTTTTCTAACGCACATGTGAGTGTGCTTTGAGTAAATTGTTTTCTACTCAACAAAGTGTAGCTTCTTCTTTCAATACTCAATACCAGTTTTTGTAGTAATTTGGAGTTTACAGTGACAATGGGGGTTATTTACTAAAGGCAAACCCACTTTGCACTACAAGTGCACTTTCAGTGCTGTTTCTGTGGACTTTCAAGTGCACTTGCAGTGCACTTGTAGTGAAAAGTGGATTTGCCTTTAGTAAATAACCCCCACAGTGCTCTAAAATTTGACCCAATCAGGTCATTTTGGGGACTCAAAACAATTAATTCATGGTGCTGAAAAGGATGTGTTTTTAATGCATTACATACATTAACAACAAAAAAAACATTGTGTGTGTGTAGCAGACCCACAACATAATAGTTAGCTGAAGAAGATACTGTCACCTCATGTATCAACTAAATTACGTTTGCACTATTTAAGAAAATGGCCAAAAAGAAAACCCCATTGGAGAACCTAGGAGACAGCTAAAAGAAACACAAGCAGTAAATCAAATGAAATATTATTTCATTTTTAACAAACAAATTTATTTTAAAAATGTTTATAAAACATTTGCTGGCATATCAATGGCCCCCCTACCCGCAAAGTATTCCATATATTTTTGATGGACATCGCGGGTGCTTTGGGGGGGCAAGCCAGGACGGCCAGCTTCAAGCGCCGTCAGGGTTGTTGTTTGTTCTAGAAATCCGGACTCAGGCCCAACTGAGGCCACATAGTTTGTAGCATTTCTCCTGAGAAAGTTGTGTAGAATGCAGCATGCAAGTATTATATGGTTTAGTTTATATTCCGCCATGTTGATTGGCATCAGGAATAGGTGGAACCGGCTGGCCATTATCCCGAAAGCATTCTCCACCACTCTTCTGGCTCTGGCCAGCCGGTGGTTAAAAATCCTCTGGTCCGGGGTGAGGGTCCTCATCGGGAACGGCCGCATCAGGTGATCACCCAGCCCAAATGCTTCATCAGCGACAAAGACGAACGGTAGATCAGCCACGTTGTCTTCTGCAGGTGGCAAGCCCAAGCCACCACTCTGGAGCCGTCCGTAGAACTCGGTCTGGGCGATGACTCCACCATCCGACATCTAGCCATTCTTCCCCACATCCACATAGAGAAACTTGTATGTCGCCGACACCACCGTCAACATCACAATACTATTAAACCCCATGTGGACGTGTTTCCCATCAATTTCCACTCCACAGTTGGGAAAGCCCCACCACTGGGCAAAGTGGGATGCCACAGTCTGCCATTCCTATGGTGTTGAAGGAAACTGTGGAGTCAAACAAGGAAAAAAATAAATTAGTATTTTTGCACATACCATTCCAAGCAGATTAGACACAAACATTCTTAGCCAACATAGGTATAAAACATTTATTTTAAGGAGTATTTAAAGACAAAAATATAAGGTCCACTTATAAGATTCCTCACCCCCTCTAATTGCCTGTTTAAAAATTTTAGGGGGGGTAGATGTTTTGGACAGGTAACCCTCTTCATTGAGAGCTGAATGTATAAATAATGTGTGTTACTTTGGCCAGCCCCTCCTTACTTACACAATTGGCAGCCCACTGGACAGGTAAGAAGTGTCATAATACAAAATATGAATACACACTGTCCAAATTGAAGCGCATTTTTACATTCTGAAATTACCTATTAATATAATAGGAGAACAAAACTTTAAACAGTACCATTTGAAAGTATTCAGGCAGGCCCTTTCACTACATGCTTTGGTGAATTCATGCATAAATATGAACACAAAAGAGGTAGGTATAGTGTGTATGGGTTTGGCAAAGTCAGCAGATAGAGTATTGGTATCGGTTGACTTAGCGGTTGGGGGGAAGGGTTCCAAATGAGTCCCCCCCCCCCCAAAAAAAAAGCCTCTTGCACTCTGCCTGAATTTAAGGACAAAAAAACATTTGTACACATTTGGAACACAAACACATGTTTAGGGGGTGTTTAGGGTAAAGCACTACAATGTAGCTGACAAAATACAGTGTTAAGTGACTAGGCTAGGTGTGTATGGGCCCAGGATAGTATGCTGGGGAGGTTAGTGAAGGTAAATATGCATAAAGGACAAAAAGGAGGATAAAGAGGACATTCACAGCATATTACAATCATGGTAATTATGGAATGATGAAAGAAATATAATACATTAGCAAACATTAAATACATAGAATGTGATGTTAAAGGAGAAAACTTACCCTAATATAGTCCTTCTGCAGGACCTGTATGATGGCAGAACGGGTCTCTGGAATAATGATCCCCAAAGCCTGGCGGAGATGCCTGTCGAGAACTTGATGTCCTGTAGACTTCTCCCCATCGCCAAGTACCGCAAGGTGGCAACAAATCTCTGCTCGGAAGTGATGGCTTGCCGCATGCAGGTGTCCTGCTTCGTAATATAAGGGGACAGCAATGCCAACAAACAGTGAAAAACGGGATCCGTCATCCGGAGATAATTCCTGAAATCATCAGGATTATTCTCCTGGATCTCCCGCAACAAAGGCATGTGAGAGAATTGGTCACGCTGGAGCAACCAATTCTTTGTCCGTGAACTCCTCCCCGCCCTGTTCATGGACTGGACTTGGGTCAAAGTAAGAACCCCAACACCAAGCCCCCGCATAGCACGAACTCTATGACGAGTACGTAACCGCAACATGGCTTCGAAACGGTCGGCTGGTCAGAACGAACTAACAGAACGCACTGAAAATCAGAAAGAACCTGGGAAGAATGAGCTGAAAATCAGAAAAGAGCAGACAAGAATGCACTGAAAATAAAATACATACTAGAAATAGCATGCCCCGAAAACCAGATGCGAACTGACTACACGCACTGAAAACCAGATACGAACCCACAAGCACAAACTCAAGAGCAGTAACGATCAGAAAAGCATGAGGCTGAAAAGCGCGAATCGTCTCTCACCAAACTTCTACCAACACGAGATTAGCAGAAGGAGCCCAAAGGGTGGCGCACTGGCTATTGAACTTCCTTTTTCTAGTTCCGTTGTAAGTGTTGTACGTCAGCACGTTCTAGCCGATCAGAATTTCCGAAAACATTTGTGCGACCATGTGTATGCAAGACAAGTTTTAGCCAACATCCGTCGGAAATAAATCCATGGTTTGGTTGTCGGAAATTCCAATCGTCTGTACGCGGCATTAGGGATTTATTTGGCTTGATGTTGTTTGTCTCTATTACCATAATTGTTGACGCTGCTGCCCTTAACACAGACTTAAAAGTACTATATTTTCATATTCACTGGGACTTGTTAACTACTTGCTGACCACCCGCCACAGTACAATTGTACAATTGTACTGCAGCAGGTTGATACGGCTGCGCGAACCGTCGTCATTGTACGTTAGCCACTTTAAGAGTTTTGAAGGCGTGCACACGCCCCCGACGCGACGCTAGAGCTGATGCACATGGCCATGGCCACGATGTCCACCAGCCACCCACAATCGCTCCACAGAGAGTCAGAACGGGGATCTGTCAATGTAAACAGACAGATCCCGGTTCTGACAGCGGAGTAGAGAGAGATCTGCTGTTCCTAGTGATTAGGAACAGTGATCTCTCTTCTCCTCCTGTCAGTCCCATCCCCCCACAGTTAGAAACACCTCCCAGGGAACACATTTAACCCCTTGATTGCTCCTAGTGTTAACCCCTTCCCTGCCAGTGACGTTTCAATGATCAGTGCATTTTTTATAGCACTGATCGCTGTATAAATGTCAATGGTCCCAAAAAAGTGTCAAAAGCGTCTGATTTGTCCACCGCAATGTCGCAGTCTCGCTAAAAATCGCTGATCACTGCTATTACTAGTAAAAAAAAAATAATAATAAAAATGCCATAAATTTATCCCCTATTTTGTAGACGCTATAACTTTTATGCAAACCAATCAATATACGCTTAATGTGATCTTTTTTACCAAAAATATGTAATAGAATACATATTGGCCTAAACTGATGAAGAAATTTGTTTTTTTACATTTTTTTTAGATATTTATTATAGCAAAAAGTAAAAAATATTGTTTTTTTTTTTCAAAATTGTTGGCCTTTTTTGTTTATAGCAGAAAAAAATGAAAACTGCAGAGGTGATCAAATACCACCAAAGGAAGGCTCTATTTGTGGGGAAAAGGAAATAAATTTTGTTTGGCTACAGCAACGCACGACAGCGCAATTGTCAGTTAAAGCGTTGCAGTGCCATATCGCAAAAAATGGCCTGGTCATTAAGGGGGAAAATCTTCTGGTCCTTCAGTGGTTAAACACATGTCTAATATAGGGGCCAGCACACTGTTACTGTAGAACCAATATATAATGGAGGGCAGATATTGCTATCCACTTTCTATTATACTTTCCTCAGATATGCCCACCACAGCTCACTTTTTATGGCCCAATCTGTGATACCCCACAGAGCTCTCTCTGCTTAAAGCGTATTCCCACTTTTGTAGTCAAATTTGAGAATACCTGACTATATATTTGTTATGCGTTCCTATTCACACAGTATACCAAAAAAGCATTTTTAAAAAATTCCTTTCCTTTCAGATGTTTCTAAGGAGATAGTCTCAGAAAGGCTGAGCCTTGAGACTGAGCTATCCCTCATTAATATACAACGCAGGAGAGCAGTTTTTACATTTTTAAGCCTTTGTTAGGACACGACAGACCGTGTTCAAATATAGTATACAGCTGATAATTAAAACAACGTAAAAACAGTACAGCCAGGGTTAATTATCTTAAACATTATTCCACAGCCCCTCCTAAGCATTACACTGGAGGGAGAGCATGTAAGGATTTTTAAGCAAGTAAAAGACACTTAAAAAGGTAACCAGTAATTTTCAAATATTTTGTAAATTATGGTAAATTAATGGGAACATGTAGCAAATATAAAGTAGGTGTTATCCCAATTCAGCTGCAAATGTGGAAATACATTTTAGGGCAATAGAGATAGCTCCATGGTTAGAGCAGATCCGGCCATGTAACTTCCCTCCCACTGATTTCTACTTCCCTCCATAAGCTTGAAACTTCCAAAGCCAGCACATTTCGTGCAACACTTTACTGCATTTTATAAATGTACAGTAGTTTTTTTTTTCTTTATAACAGCCATGTCACTGCTTTTTAAATGGACACCCTTGTGGTAATAAATGTAGCTCCTTTGATCAGTGGTACTAGCCAGCCAGCCACACCAGGAAAACAGTCATGACATGACAGAAGGACATGTTTACAATGTATAACTCACGGCCTGATTTTTAAGTAGAGCTGTAAGGGTGGGAGGTTTTAAAGGTAAACTTTTGTGAAAAGGCACATTTTTCCGTTTTTATTGTAACATTTTCAATTTTGATGTGACTTTCCTACTTGTACTTACTTGCTTTTTAATATTTTGATTATTGTATTTCACATATGGAGTTATATAAGCTACTTCTGGTGGTAATCTCTATGTCAAATTATGTGATTAGCATTATCTGCATAATTGCTATTAAAGGGAATGTGTAGTACCTTTGCACATTAATTATTTTATTTATTAGGTTAATATGAAATAGTAGGTGGGTGCTTATCATGTTTAAAGGCTCTCAGTTTGTTTCTTTGATTAAAGAGTCCTAATTACACAGATCTGTCCAATGTTTTTTATCAGACAAGTTGAGAGCCAAAGCAAGCAACTCTGCTGTTCTAGCTCTTTAGGCAACCCATAGTGCTTTGAGAGACCGTTGCAATTTATTGGAAGTAAAGGCTAATATAAGCCTGGGTAAATTCATTAGGAGTGGCATGCCGACAATGGAGGGGCAACCTGGCAGGTGACATCATGACTCTGTGAATTCAGATTTATTGTCGAACACTCACTGACACAGGAAAGCCACAGTTTTTTAATCATGTGACTGCACTAAAGCTGATAATTTTTTTTTATTTACACTGATCTCCTTTTCAAACAGCATGTAGCCTAGACATGAGGAGGGGAAGGCAATAAACAGAATTTTTTAGCCTTTAATTACATATTACATTACATTTTGTATAGGAAAAATGCAAAATTGAATAGTAGTAAAAAAAAAAGATATAAAACAACACTTTAATACATACATTTAAAAAAAAAACAATAAAAAAAAATTACCCAAAACCATTTTAGTTTTCTTTTAAAGTATTCTAGTTCTGATGCAGCTGACAAGTGATCTTTGTAAGGCAAAGCACAGAACAGCAACCCTTCTTTCAACTCCGATACGTAATGCTCACCACAGGTGCCACTAAAACGTCATTCACTTCAATGGAAAACCTGTATGCAGTTTGTCTGTCTGTTGATGACCTTTGCTGTTGAAGCGAATGGAGTTTAGGCTGTGCATACACTGGTGGCAAGTTACAGAGGTGAGAACATTTTGAAACCTTTACAAGCTGCACAGAAAAGATAACCTGAAATCTGCATTTTAGGGAAGTATGTATCTTCTTGCAAAACAGCAAACTCTATTATGCTCATAGAACTGGCATACTTATCTCCCCATCTTGTTATTGCTGCATACAGTTGGTGTTGCTACAGCAATATATTCTAGTTATTTGAACTGCTCTTATATATTTTTATTATCCATATTGTTCACCCTTGTTGGCTTCATGTACTTTCTTTGGTTATTGGAGATGAAGAAGCAATATAACTAAAAGGAATATTAATAACATTAATAAATGTACTTCAAAGTCAAAATCATAAGAAGAAACGTTTTCCTACCCTGCACCTTGACCTCTGTGCCCTGTCCAAAGATGTACTGGTTGGAGTACCACACTGCGCAGTAGTACAAGCCCTCATCAGTCTTTTCTGCATTCCCGATAGTAAGAGTGAAGGTATTTGTAGACTCCTCAAGCTCAGGGATGAATCTTTCTGTAATTCCTTCTCCATAAGCTGGGCGATTCTTATCCCT
Organism: Lithobates septentrionalis; assembly: GCA_037952835.1. Lineage (NCBI taxonomy): Eukaryota > Metazoa > Chordata > Amphibia > Anura > Ranidae > Lithobates > Lithobates septentrionalis. The sequence goes on from JBBDGP010000600.1 coordinate 2,118,114, forward strand.
GTGACTCACAAGAAATTGTATCCCATTTCCTTCAGTTTGACGATACCAGGACAGCACATGGTTAGACACTTTGCTACCTTTCATGATGCATTTCAAAGTAGGACTTTTTCCAGTGCTGCTAATGGAAGGAAGAGGTTGCTCCAGTGAAGGGGTAGACATTAACCCACCAATTTGCTTTGGTACAGCAAGATCTGCAAAAAAAAGTAGGGTAAATGGAAAAGGTTAATTTATCGAAACCATACAAATATGGGTTTTACCAATAAGATCATTATTCACAGTTACAAGACTCAAAAAACGAAAATGTAATTTGAGTTAACAAAAATTTTTTGACTGATTATAGTTACTGTTCATGGTACTTATCAGCGCCAAAGGCCTCATCTATTCTTTACCCTCCAAAGGTATTTGAAACCCATTTGCTTTATGCCTGGAAATTTTCTACTAGCCCCCATATCACTTCCCACGAAACATATTCCTTGTTACCAACGCTGGAGTTAAAATGCACATGCTTCATATTGTGCTGCAGAGTGTTCACCTAAATCCTTTTAAATGCAGAACATAACATCTTGATCATCATAGGCGTGCGCACAGGGTGTGCCAGGTGTGCCTGGGCACACCCTAATCACCCTGTGCTGGGCATATTCCCCCTGCTGCTTGGCTGCAGAGAAATGGACTGGGGAATCTCTGTCCCCAGTCCCTTTCTTTGTCTCAAAAGTGAAACATCAGGGGCCTGTTTAGACCCCTGATACTTCACCAAAGCCCCCAATGGGGCCCCTAAAAAGATTGTAAAAAACAATAATAAAAATGATTGTATAAAAATATTATAAAAAATAATGCAATTGTAAAAATGTAATAAAAAAAGAAACCACTGAACCAACTTCTGCCCTACTGACATCGTCCACTGCTCTACCGATGACGTCCATTGTCCTACTGCCATATATATATAGTGTGTTAGGGCTTTGGGGTGCACACCCTAATGCAATAGGCTGCGCACACCTATGTTGATCATCAAATTCAATTCAACAGTAATCATATTCCTTAGCTGAAGCATCTTAAGCAAGTCTAATAGTCAGTCCCCACAAGAGTCTCTTTAAGTAGCCCAAGATAACCAGAGAACCAATCCCTAGAGCAACACAGTCCCTGCCCCATGTTCCCCCTAGGAAAGGAGAAACTCCATTGAGAGATCACATGGCTTGCCTGTGTATCTCTCACCATACAGTATAGAAGTTATTGGTACTTCAGCCTTTGCAGAACTTACTTTTATTAACAAGCAACCAATGCCCTTCCTCTTGATAAAATGAAGGATTCCTCCAATCACAGAAAGTAACCTCTGTTGCTAAACTATGGGGGGAGGAAGGGGGAAAACTTTTACAGTGCTGTTTACAAGTGTTTCCTTAAAATGGTGTTAAACCCAAAAGCAAACATTTATTATATTGCAGCCTACCAGTTCTTAGATGTGGTGGCAGCATTTGTTTTCCTATTTAGGCTTCCTTTCCTTTATTTTCATCTGGTGATCTGGCCATTAAAGCAGAGTTCCAGCCTGGGGGAAAAAGTTAGCAGCTACAAATACTGTAGCTGCTGACTTTTAATATAAGGACATTAAGGACTTACAAGGTAGTAAGGGAAACCGGCTGTGAAGCCTTCAGGCTTCACAGCCAGTTTCCTACTGCGCATGCACGAGTCGTGCGGCACTTTCTGAATGGTCCTGTCGTCTTCTGGGAAACATATAGATCCCAGAAGGCAGCGGGGGGGTTGTACGTTCCAATCAAAAAAATTAAGTACCTCACCGCAGCGGTGCTAAGCAGGAAGAGAACAGATTACCCCATGGAAGGCAAAAAAAAAACGTCCATGACCACCCCCCATGTTATCACACTGAAACCTGACCTTCTTGTTCACAAAAGCGGAACCCCAAATCTCGACCTCCAGAACTATAGGAAATAGCTCCAACGGCACTAAGTTTCTCAGCAAGTTGGCAGACCGCCATTTCTCGGGCCATGGTTGGAGGAATATGGCAGCAATCTCAGGGCCCCACACATACATACACATACATCAATCAGCTAAAGAAAAAGAAACAATGGTGCTGCTATTTGGAATTTAAACAAAAGATAAGGCTTAATCCTGTGTATTCAATCGTAGTAAAACTACACATGATGCATGTCCGTGTGCTGGGCTTGTGCAAATGTTATGTTGAAAGATTGCATCGACAGGTGAATTAAACACTTAACGCTGTAAAGGAGGGATCCGTAGCCTGAGTTGCAATGTCGATCTGCCGCTTTATGGGGATTTGTAAGAGCTGTCTGTTCACCAATAGGTATATGGCATAAAAGGGGATATCACTGGATGAATAAATATTGCTTCAAACCTATTTATGGGTTGATTGTTTTGCACATATGTGTGGCTACAGTGTCCCTTTGGCCAAGTAAGGCATATCAAGCAGTTCACAGTTCGAATAAATCCACTAAGTATTAACAGGTAGTTAGAAAGGGAAGGAAAAAGGAGGGGAGGAAATATGGTTTGCCCGGAGGCTCTCACCACTCCACACCACAGTATAGTGGCTGCTTCACCTGATGGTGCATAGAGTCCGTTCCCCTCTGAAGTTGGCCTGTGGATAGATGCTGTATCAGCATGTGGCTGGATGCTGATAATGTCCATCAGTGTTCTGTGGTGGCAGTCTGGTGTGGAGAGATTGTGTTCAGAGACTTCCAGCCAGGTGTCAGAGAGAATGCCTACGGTGGCCCATAGGTAGATGCAAAAGGCAGACTTGTCCATTCAGTTCCTATTGAGATGGCAATACGAGATTACCTCGCACATTAGCTGGAGCGCATGGTAGAGCGTGGGGTGGAGATGGTACTGCCTATGTCAATGTGTTTTGCACACGCAACCGTGCGCTTTGTCAGGACATTGGACGTAAATTATCTTCATCTTTTTAAAGGGATAAGTGTCCAATCAGCATCAATTACATCAAGATTGTATTTTGTGGCCATCTTGTGGTGACATATCATATTGCAGTTATTAAAAAGACAGGTAGATAAATTAGAGAGAATTATATAAAGGAAGATTCTCTATACTGACCGTTTAAGTTATACCCTATCATATTAGATCTACACGGGACAATGGCAAGAGTCCAGGTCACTGGTAAGTAGCCGGATGATAGCCATTAGGCTTGAACCAATTAGATGGGTCTGGTTATTTGGGTAACAATTTTCTAGTAGCACAGTGAATGAATACTAGATTATGGCTCAAGAAAGATTTTAAGACTCAGCTCATTATTTAAGCCTTTAGGCTGTAAAGAATTGAGCTTGAATATCCAGGATTTTTCTTTCCTAAGTAGGATGGTGACATAATCGCCTCTACGGTCTGTTAGGTTGAGGGCAAAAAAGTCCTTTACCCTCAGGCCCATTGGTTTGCCTCCATGGTACGTATAAAATGTTGGGCCACTGGGGTGTCCTCCTTTTGCTTTATGCTCTTAGGGTATTCACCAAACCAGATACGAAGTTGGCGTTTTGTTTTGCCAATGTACAGTTTTTGCACGTTTTTTGCACGGGTTTGAGCCTAACGGCTATCATCAGGCTACTTACCAGTGACCTGGACTCTTGCTATTGTCCCATGTACATCCAATATGACGTTAGGGTATAACTAAAACAGTCAGTATAGAGAATTTTCCTCTATATATTTCTCTCTAATTTATCTACCTGTCTTTTTAATAACTGCAATATGATATGTCACCACAAGATGGCCACAAAATACAATCTTGATGTAATTGATGCTGATTGGACACTTGTCCCTTTAAAAAGATGAAGATAATTTATGTCCAGTGTCCTGACGAAGCGCACGGTCACGTGTGCGAAACGTGTTGACGTAGGCAGCGCCATCTCCGCCCCACGATGCACTACCATGCACTCCAGCCAATGTGCGAGGTAATCTCGTATTGCCATCTCAATAGGTACTGAATGGACAAGTCTGCCTTTGCATCTACCTATGGGCCACCTTAGCCAGTCTCTCTGACACCTGACCGGAGGTCTCTGAACACAGTCGCTCCACGCCAGACTGCCACCACAATACGCTGACAGACATTATCAGCGTCAAGCCACATGCTGATACAGCATCTATGCACAGGCCAACTTCAGAGGGGAATGGACTCTATTCACCATCAGCTGAAGCAGCCACTATGCTGTGGTGTGGAGTGGTGAGAGCCTCTAGGCAAACCATATATCCTCCCCTCCTTTTTCCTTCCATTTCTAACCATCTGTTGATACTTAGTGGATTTATTTGAACTGTGAACTGCTTGATATGCCTTACTTGGCCAAAGGGACACTGTAACCCACATACATGCAAAACAATCAACCTATGTATAGGTTTCAAGCAATATTCATTCAACCAGTGACATTTTATGCCATATACCTATTGGTGAACAGACAGCTCTTACAAATCCCTATAAAGAGGCAGATCGACATTGCAACTCAGGCTACGGATCTCTCCTTACAGCGTTAAGTGTTTAATTGACATGTTGATGCAATCTTTCTACATAACGTTTGCACAAGCCCAGCACACGGACATGCAGCATGTGTAGTTTAACTACAATTGAATACACAGGATTAAGCCTTATCTTTTGTTTAAATTCCAACAAGCAGCACCATCTTTTCTTTTTCTTTAGCTGGTCAATGTATGTGTATGTGTGTGTGGGGCCCCGAGATTGGCACCATATTGTAACAACGTTGTCAAAATTTGGGGGATGGTGTCCACAATTGTGTCACTGTGACATCCTAAGTGGACTCACTTTTACATTTTGTAACTCTAAATAAAGCTACCCTTTGATACTATATACCTTGGTTGACCCTTCCTATTGCTTTTCTGGGACATCTCTTTGTTCCACCACCCAAAACTTTTTTCATATTGATTGTTCTGAGTCTGGAAGGTATCCCGTCTGATTGACAATTGGTAATTATTTATCTATATGTTGATAAAATCAACCTGAGGAGAGTGGATTCTTTGCTTTTTATTTATTCGAAAACATATAATATGTTGAAGCTTATCAGTCCATAGATGTGGTGGTTGTATTTATGTTTTCTAACAAGAACCTTTTTAGCACCTATAGAAAAATAACTGTAAATCTATTGAATAGCATCCTGGCTTCATATTACTTTTGGTGCCCACATTAACACATATCTATGAGATTTCTCCACTCTATTAAACTACTGCCATGAACATTACAAAGTTAAATAAAAATATTTTATGTACAGCTAATATTTCCTTCATAGTGCTAAAATAACAAAAAAATGGGGAGTGTGGCTGGAATTGAGAGTAGGAATGTTATAGCTTTGTTGTCTTGGATGTAGCACAATCTATATATGGAAATCTTAAACATTGCATTCTATGAGGTAAATGTTGTACAAAAAGTCTGTAGGATATTCAACTTTTTCACTCTTCACTTTACACTTTTGAGGGAAAATGGTTATTTATTTTCACAGCTTTCTTATATTTGCACAGGCTCTTTTGTTTGGCGTTATCAATCCATCCTTTATTTGTACTGTGGCACATTTCACCACAACATAATCTTAGACATTGCATTTAGGCATTACATATTTTCATTGCTAGAGCTTTCTTTATTTTACCATTTATATTTTTATATATACAGTTAACCAAGACATGTTTTAAACATCATGATATCTTGTTAACAGTATGACTGAAACCTAAAATCTAGATAGCACAAAATATTTATCGGCAAAATGAAAAAACACAATTTCCCTAAACTATTTCTATATATTTTTATTGAATCGAATTACTTAATTTCGCCTTTTGAGCCATCTGTTTAAATAATGAACATCATTTGTTTAAATAACTTTTAGAATTTCTGGCATTTTTTTGGTAAGAATAATCTCTAGGACTTTAATATCCAGTTTGTCATATTACTATTTTACATTTATCATGTATTATTTATGTTACTGTCATTTCAACCATTGTTGGTTTTGTTACCTTTGCCATAAATGCCATAGATTCAAATATGTAGGTTTTTATGTGTTTATTATTTAGCAGCTTCTATGGATTTTCTGGCCGTCACGTGTCAATAATAATGATTTAATTTGACTGACCTAATTAAATTAAAAATGCCCTTTTGCCCTAACTGCTGACCTTACTAATAAACCATATAGCTTTTTCCTTTCCAGTTATAAATCAGAACTTGTTTCAAAATAAAAAAAACAAAAACAAAAACATTTTTTAGATTCATTCTTGATAGTTAAAATTATGCTGGCACAGTACTTACTTATTATTTTATCACTATATTGCATGTTCATAATATGCTACAGAAAGCATTTTAACTGTGTATATTAGTAGCTAAGTATAATGAAAAGACACACTGCATACATTGTATAGTTTTGTTTTAAAAATCACTAAAACGCCTGCATTATATAAATATTAAGTAATAAAATAAATCTAAATAAAACCAGTTAAATTACATAAAAATTAAAGTATCAAAGTCTAGCATTTTATGTCAGTTAAATAAATAAATAGACTTTATGTTTACCACAAATATTTAATGATGTCATATTTTATATCAGTACTAACATTTTTAGTATGCAACCAGCACGCTGAAAACTAATATAATCAGTACATTTTAATTTACAAAATATTTTAGCAAATTCTAATTTTAATTATTTTAATAAAAATCTGAGTTATGAAAACAAAGCAAGTAAATTAATTGTGGAACAAGACACTATTTATTAAATTATTTAACTCATGATAGTGGCAGAGACCACAAACATATTTTAATTTATGATAAAGTATGTATGAGTTATAGTTGAATTGCTTTAGGCTCAATACATAAAACGTTAGATGAGGATAAGTATCTTATTTCAGCCATGTGACTATTACTTTTAAGCCACATTGGATTCCATTAAAAAATAACTGTCACATCTTTTGAAAATCAGGATACTTGTCCTGGTGTGTTAGCTTTGTAATATATATATATATATACACTACCGTTCAAAAGTTTGGGGTCACCCAAACAATTTTGTGTTTTCCATGAAAAGTCACACTTATTCACCACCATACGTTGTGAAATGAATAGAAAATAGAGTCAAGACATTGACAAGGTTAGAAATAATGATTTGTATTTGAAATAACATTGTTTTTACATCAAACTTTGCTTTCATCAAAGAATCCTCCTTTTGCAGCAATTACAGCATTGCACACCTTTGGCATTCTAGCTGTTAATTTATTGAGGTAAGCTGGAGAAATTGCACCCCACGCTTCTAGAAGCAGCTCCCACAAGTTGGAATGGTTGGATGGGCACTTCTGGCGTACCATACGGTCAAGCTGCTCCCACAACAGCTCAATGGGGTTCAGATCTGGTGACTGTGCTGGCCACTCCATTACCGATAGAATACCAGCTGCCTGCTTCTGCTGTAAATAGTTCTTGCACAATTTGGAGGTGTGTTTAGGGTCATTGTCCGGTTGTAGGATGAAATTGGCTCCAATCAAGCGCTGTCCACTGGGTATGGCATGGCGTTGCAAAATGGAGTGATAGCCTTCCTTAGCTTTTACCCTGTACAAAGCTCCCACCTTACCAGCACCAAAGCAACCCCAGACCATCACATTACCTCCACCATGCTTAACAGATGGCGTCAGGCATTCTTCCAGCATCTTTTCATTTGTTCTGCGTCTCACAAACGTTCTTCTTTGTGATCCAAACACCTCAAACTTGGATTCATCTGTCCACAACACTTTTTTCCAGTCTTCCTCTGTCCAATGTCTGTGTTCTTTTGCCCATCTTAATCTTTTTCTTTTATTGGCCAATCTCAGATATGGCTTTTTCTTTGCCACTCTGCCCTGAAGCCCAAAATCCCGCAGCCGCCTCTTCACTGTAGATGTTGACACTGGTGTTTTGCGGGTACTATTTAATGAAGATGCCAGTTGGGGACCTGTGAGGCGTCTGTTTCTCAAACTAGAGACTCTAATGTGCTTATCTTCTTGCTTAGTTGTGCAACGCGGCCTCCCACTTCTTTTTCTACTCTGGTTAGAGCCTGTTTGTGCTGTCCTCTGAAGGGAGTAGTACACACCGTTGTAGGAAATCTTCAATTTCTTTGCAATTTCTCGCATGGAATAGCCTTCATTTCTAAGAACAAGAATAGACTGTCGAGTTTCAGATGAAAGTTCTCTTTTTCTGGCCATTTTGAGCGTTTAATTGACCCCACAAATGTGATGCTCCAGAAACTCAATCTGCTCACAGGAAGGTCAGTTTTGTAGCTTCTGGAAGGAGCTAGACTGTTTTTAGATGTGTGAACATGATTGCACAAGGGTTTGCTAATCATCAATTAGCCTTCTGAGCCAATGAGCAAACACATTGTACCATTAGAACACTGGAGTGATAGTTGCTGGAAATGGGCCTCTATACACCTATGTAGATATTGCACCAAAAACTAGACATTTGCAGTTAGAATAGTCATTTACCACATTAGCAATGTATAGAGTATATTTGTTTAAAGTTAGGACTAGTTTAAAGTTAGCTTCATTTAAAAGTACAGTGCTTTTCCTTCAAAAATAAGGACATTTCAATGTGACCCCAAACTTTTGAACGGTAGTGTATATATATTCAGCCTGTATATATTGGCTTTTGCATGGTAGAAAAATTCCAAGAGCAAAGGTTCTACCTTTGCCGTTATGTTATTTACTAGCATTATAAGATAAAAAATGGCCCAAGTTCCTAGATATGTCCTGTCCATAAGATTGTAACAAAAAAGATAGATTATGTCTGTGTAAAGTGATAAAGTTCACTTTAAAATATGTTAATTTTTGGGATAGTTTCAATATATTTTGCTATATTTATTTATACAATTATCTAAGCCATTTTAATAAAGAAATTTATATTTGCGGTCTTCACATCTGAATTCATGCTTTATAACTTTTCAGTACATATTAAGGGTGGCTATATACGGCCAGATGTCCTGCTGAAAACACTGGTTGTTAAGACATCGTCCTCTCCTTGAACAAGCTGTGTGCCACAGGGAGTTTCTACAAACCATTTTCCAAACTGAATGACTACCGAATGCAGAGCACACACGTGAAAGATTTGTGTATCTTCCCATCTCTTAAAACATCAAAAAAAGAGCATTCAAAACCCTAAAATAACAGTGTATATTACCTACACAGGTCCAATAAGCCTATATTAATTGTGCCCAATAATAAATGCATACATTTATGATGTAGATCTATTGCCTGTTTTTTCAACAGTTTACAGTAATCTAAAACTAACATAGAAACCCATAAGCTGTCACAGTCATGGCAACAAGAATAAAATGAACATTTCCCATTTTTATGCAAGATAAACATTTAAAAAAAAATTGTAAAAAAGTTTATTAATATGTCCTGCTCAGACAGATTAAACAATTATGATTTACGGTAGTCGTCCTTAAGTCTAAAAGTACTTTGTAAAGCTAAAGTGATGAAATGTACTCACCTGCAATGAAGAAAATAGAAAGGACCATTAAGTATTTCATTGTATTTAGTTGTTATTGTGGCAAAGATGTGAGACAAGAGTTTTTAGTCGCCTCCTATAGCACCCTACTTTTAAATTTTGCCTTTTCTTTTATTATTTCCTGCCATCACAGCAACAAGCTGGCCATAAAAGGATCGAAATCTAGACTTTCTAAACCAATCAGCACATTCTATGATTGTAACTTCAAAACACCAACACCTGTTGAGGTAAAGCTGATTGAACACCGTTGGTTTACTTTAAGCCTTTTAAAATGTTCAAGGTGCTTCATAATGTTTAAAACAATAGCATTTTCACTTATTCGAATTTAAAGTAACTCTGTTGTGATGAAAGAAAATAAGAGCTCCCATAACTGACCTCATGCTTAAATTCTTTATTTGTTCCAGGCCAGTGAGCAAAAGTGCAGAATTCTAAGGTTCAGCATGACAGCCAGGCAAATTGCGTATCAGAAGGAGAGGGCTTTCTTGTGCTATATTTTCCTAGGCCTCTTCCAAAAGTGCAGCAATGCTAACATCCCGCTTAAAAATGATCTGTGGTGGATCGTATTTCATAGACGGTTTGTAGGTGTTCAGAAGGTGCCTCCTGAATGCCTGCTTTATTTTTTTTCCCTGAAAGCGAGATCATGCATTTAAAAAAACGTATAGCAAGTTCATGGCTTACGGCTGCGAAGCAGTCCCATTGACTTCAATAAGAGAGTTTGACAGGTGGCACTTGTCAACATGCCGCATGGGAGTTAAAACTGTCACGCCACAAAGCTAAGCATCACGTCCATGGCAGCATGGCAGTGTGTACTCACCTGAGCACCCACCATGTTTACTTGGTGGTTGGCAGCTGGTGAAGGGGGGGTTTATGGCCCCTCTTTTGCCCGTGTGAACCTAGCCATAAAGTAGTACTAAAGGCAAAACGTATTTTTCATTTTGGATAGAGTAGGGGAGAGTTATAACCCCTATCAGTTTATTTTTTGCCATCTGTGCAAAGATTTACCTTCACTTCCGGTCCCATAGCCAAAGTGGGAAGTGAGGGATAATCCCCCCAAATTAAGTAAATTCCTTGGGGAACACCAGTTTACCAGAACTAGTGCCCCCATTGGAAAATTTCCCCTCTATTACTTTTCTGGGGACAACCCAAAATTTGTGTTTTTCTTTACTTTGACTTTTGATGATAATAGTAAACAGGACAAATAGAGGGAATGAATCTCCCTGATGGAGGCACAGACAGCAATAAAAACTGACAGGGGTTTTAATCCCCCTCCACTCTGTCCAAAACTTTGAAAAAGTTTTGCCTTTAGTTATACTTTAAAGCAACATTGTCATTAACGCAAATTGGAACAAGACTAACATGAAAATAAGCAACAGAATGCTCAGCTTTTCTACTGCAACTGCTGCCAGAATACCGTTTTGTTCTTTTGTCTCCTGTTGTTCTCATTGACTCCTCCTGCTGTAGATCTACTTTGTGCGGGATACAGCAGCGTTGTAAAGGTCAACAGGAGGAACCAGTGAGAGCTGTGGGAGACATTAGTGATGGACACTACTGGAACTATTGATTTCCATGCAGACTGCAACTATTAATGTATTTATTTGTAAGTGTCTTATAGGGTTGAGCTTGGTTTTGCACCCTCTCTGTGTAGTGATGGATTTATATTCTCTACACTTATGTATCAATGTATTTTAAGAACTGAAGTTACTTCTCCTCAGCCACCAATCAGCATCAAACCTCCCAAAAGCTTAAAAAACATTGGTAGCTGTGGAGACAAAATTACAGTTCTTAGTAAGAACAGGTTGATTCACAAGGCCCTATCGGAGCAATCGAGAGCCTTGTGTCTAAAATTCAACACACGTCCTTTTGGATATTGAGGTAAAGGGTAAAGCCCAGTTTCATGTTTTTATTGTTGTCTTTTATACCAGCTAATATCTCCTTTTACATTGGTGACAGGGTATCACAGGGACGAAAAGTGAGGAACAATCTATGTTGTAGGAATGGAGACACAAACAAAAAGATATTAACTTTCCTCATCTCTGCCTAAAACTAATAAACACAAGTTTTGGCTAGAGCTGTGCATTAATGTAAGATTATATTGTCCTTTCAATGTTTTTTTAAATACACGTGTAAATTATACTGTATGTACGTGAGGACAGCCACATTTGCTTATTATGCATGCTCAGCTCAGCTGTGTTATATAGCAGTTATGGTTTACTGTCCCTTCTCACAATGTAGTATGTGGGTTTGCTCCTGCATTGCCAACCTGTCATACAGGTTTCAGAGTGAGATAACAAGTAACTTCTTCAACACACATTCAGGGGAATTCAGTAAATCACTACCAACACTTTTCTGGCATTATGGCCTGGTAAAATGGCCTGCATCACGTTTCATTAACTTTACAGAGACATGTAGCAGATTCAGGTAGTTCCTAATAGCGGCACTTTTACAAAGTGGTGCTATTAATGCACCAAATGCAAAAATAATTACCTCCAGTTTGTCGATAATGAAATTGGATGTATTGTATTTTGACAGCAGGCATTGCTGGCTGGCATGATAACTATAAAGTGCCTGCAGTTGATTGGATGGAGGCACTGTTTGGCCAACAATTTTCCGACAAGCTCCTTTGACAAAAGTTGAACAATTGACCAGTGGCGGCCCGTCCATAGGGGGTGCATGGGCGCCGCCCCCCCCCACCCCCCTCCAGGCAGCCACAAAAAAATAAAAAATAAATAAATAAAAAAATTTTAAAACTGGCCCTTTAAAAAAAAAATACAAAAAAAAGTCCTTAAGTGCACTGTGTTCAGACGCCGGACACAGTGCACTATGGGAAGCGCCACGTCTATGCAATCACTAGATTGCAGATGCGGCGCTCCTTTTGCGGGCATTTGTCCCGCCTTGCAGCGTTTTCCAAAGTGCCGAATAGCTTCCGCCCGGCGCTCGTAGTATCCATTACTACGACTGGGCGGTTTGATTGACATCTGAGTTAGAAGTCACTTCCTGTTTTCTCTCTCCCATTGCGCCCGAGAGAGGGAAAACCAGAAATATGAGGAGCAGACTTCTCTATTGCCACTGCCAGTGGAACGAGACACCGCAGGAGAGTACAACACAGCAAGGTAAGTACTGCTGTGCTCCCGCGGAGAAGGGGGGGAGGGGGTTTGATGGGACACAGGCTGCATTTAATGGGACACAGGATGCATTTAATGGGACACACCGCTGCATTTAATGGGACACAGGTTGCATTTAATGGGACACAGGATGCATTTAATGGGACACACAGCTGCATTTAATGAGACACACTGCTGCATTTAATGGAACACAGGCTGCATTTAATGGGACACAGGATACATTTAATGGGACACACAGCTGCATTTAATGAGACACACTGCTGCATTTAATTTGACACAGGCTGCATTTAATGGGACACACAGCTGCATTTAATGGGACACACCTCTGCATTTAATGGGACACAGGATGTATTTAATGGGACACACCGCTGCATTTAATGGGACACACCGCTGCATTTAATGGAACACAGGCTGCATTTAATGGGACACAGGCTGCATTTAATGGGACACAGGCTGCATTTAATGGGACACAGGCTGCATTTAATGGAACACACCGCTGCATTTAATGGGACACACCGCTGCATTTAATGGAACACAGGCTGCATTTAATGGGACACAGGCTGCATTTAATTGAACACAGGATGCATTTTATGTGACACAGGCTGCATTTTATGTGACACAGGCTGCATTTGATGGGACACAAGCTGCACTTTATGTGTCACAGGCTGCATTTTGCGTGACACAGGCTGCATTTTATGTGACACAGGCTGCATTTAATGGGACACAAGCTGCATTTTATGTGACACAGGCTGCATTTGATGGGACACAGGCTGCATTTTATGTGACACAAGCTGCATTTTATGTGGCACAGGCTGCATTTTATGTGACACAGGCTGCATTTTATGTGACATAGGCTGCATTTGATGTGACACAGGCTGCATTTTATGTGACATAGGCTGCATTTGATGTGACACAGGCTGCATTTGATGGGACACAGGCTGCATTTGATGGGACACAAGCTGCATTTTATTAGACACAGGCTGCATTTTATGTGACACGGGCTGCATTTTATGTGACACGGGCTGCATTTGATGTGACACAGGCTGCATTTGATGGGACACAGGCTGCATGTAAGGAGGGACTCCGCTGGGGGCACCTGATGTAAGGACGGACTCCGCTGGGGACACCTGATGGCATCTGGTGGCAGGCGACATGGCTAGTGACACGCTCAGGGCTCCCACTGATTCTGCATTATGGTGAGTTGATTTCATTTTATATTACAATGTAATAATAGAAATAATGCGCTTCAATTATCCTGACACCATAACAACCATGGTGCCGGAATGATTGAAGTGCTAACACCAGGTGTTTGGAGTATCTTTATTTGCTGATTGTTAAACTTTCTAGAATACACATATTTCTATTGTTGTGTAGGATCTGGGCCTGCTCTGCCTCCATCCCTCGTTCATCTCAGACGCTAACCACACCACCTTAGAGCCATGCCCCCTATTTCACCAAGTGGGAGGGGTCAAAAAGGAAGGGCGGGGTCCCCCATCCTAAAACTTCACCAGCCGCCACTGCAATTGACATTTGTCAAACAGAGCGGTGATAGCAGGGCTATACTTTGTTTGAATTTTGTCCAAGCCAGCATGAATGAACCCAATAATTGTACAAAACGTCTTTAAGTGTAACAAGAAACCTCTTCAATTCTACAATGAAGTAGCACCAGTTAGATGGCTCAGCTGTTTTTAGCTAACACTTGGTTGTGGTTTACCTTCTGAATTGTCTTCTTATCACATTCAAACATTCATTGTTATAATCAGATAAGGAAGTGTCTGAACACCAAATATATGTTGATTCTGTAATGCAGTTAGCTAAATGGTTATAAAGGTGTTTTCAAGAGAAAATGTTTGTGCATGCTGACAAGAATTTACTTTCCTTAACTATTTATAAAAATATGTGGATTGAAGAAGGACTGTACTGCACATTTTTACAGCCAATTGTCCAGTCCCGGTCTATTTCTATTTTCTTATTTTGTAACAGCACCAAGTAGACTATTTAGGTTGCCAATAGTTTTTTCCTGTAATCAAAACCAAGTAATATCCAAATATAAATAAAATAATGTTTATTGATAAATGATCATAAAAAGTGTTGTACAACATATCTCCCATATCTGTTCATATGACCTTCTAATAACATCCCATTAGTTAATAACATCAATTCAGCAGCTTGTTGTTCAAATCCAACAATACAAATTACTATTCACAGCTTCAATGAAGTGATATTATAAAATCTACACGTTCACTTCCTCAGGAGCTATAGAGAGTATTATAATCAGAGCTGTTATTACGCTATATCAATATCATATACATCCCTTCGTTACTGAAACAATTAGATGCCAACTTATATGTTATGTGTACTTACTGCACATCCAACGTTAAAAAAACAAATGACCGATAAGACAGGTGAGTGTCAGTAGACGACTGCATGGGACTAAAGTAGAGAACTGGCCCACTCCTATCACATCAGAAATTGTAGGTAAGTAATCTATATATAAGAGCAAAAAAAGAATGCTGTAAAATTTAGTTTGTTATATAAAAGTCAACCCCACCATCTCTGCTTATAAATTGGTACCATGGTTTGAACAATAAATTCAGCTTTAAAAAAATGACAGATCTTAAATAAGAATTTCAGGTATAGCATTTTATACATAGTTACACTGATCCAGCTTGGACCATGTGCCAGTGCATATGCTATAGCTGTGGTATCCCTCTAGCAGCTGAAAATCACTGTACAGGGGGTCCCCGGGTTACGAACAAGATAGGGACTGTAGGTTTATTCTTAAGTCGAATTTGTTTGTAAGTCAGAACAGTACCTTTTTTAAGTGCAAATCCAGTCTTTTTTTTATTTTTGTATAATTTTCTTATTTTATTAATTTAATTATTACTGTTTTTCATATTTTTTTTTTTTTTATTCTTTTATCAATTTTTTTTCACTTAACTTTATTGCTATCACACAGGAGAAAACAATTCCCTGTGCGATAGCAATTGGAGGTGACAGGTTCTCTTTATTGACCCTGTCACCTCCAAAACAGGAGTCCTAGCACTGTGCTAGATTTCCTGTCACAGGTAAGAGGGGAGGAACACAGCTCTCCCCTCTCACTGTTTACATCAGTGGCAGGGACAGGAGACACAGCAGGGAGATGAATGGATGGTGAAAGCAGCAGTGTCTGCGATCTGAGTCCAGGCAGGCCAGCCGCAGTGCAGCTCCGCGGGGCAGCGGCGCAGGAAAGACCAGGGATCTTGGAGGCTTCACTAGGCTGCACTAGGCCGGACAAGGCCGCGGCCACAATGGGCAGTGTTAGCGGTCTGGCAGGCCACCGGACCGTACCAGGCCTGTGGATGGGCAGGCAGGATGATGAGGGGGCCCCTTAACTTCGCAGCCAGGTCAGGAACGGAGGATCAGCTCACTCCAGCAAGGAGAGGAAGATTCGGCCGGCAGTGACGTCACTCGGGCCCCGTTTGTAAGTAGGAGTTGTTCGCAACTCGGATGTTCGTAAGACGGGGACCCCCTGTAGTAGACACCACTACTTCAGTGATCTCTACCATCTTCCAGGTCTCAAGTTGAGTGGCTGCCCTGCTGCTTACTGAGCACAGGAGGTGGGCCCCTTGGCACAGGTGCCATTCATACAATTCTTTACATTCTTTCAATGAATGTAAAGTGCACTTTGATTGGACGAGGTGGAAAGGCGGGATGGCGATGTCACTCTCTCCACCTCATCCAATCAAAGAATAATTTGCAGTAATTGAAGAGCAATGTATTCTCTGAGCCAGGCTCCTGTATTCACAAAGCAGCAGAGCAGTCATTCAGCATGGGACTCTGAAGCTAGTAGAGATCACTGGAGCAGCAATGTCTACTACAGTGATTTGCAGAATCTAAAGGGATCCAACAGGTATGGTATATGCATAGTTATGTAACTCTGCAAAAAAATGCCATACCTGGAACTTTTCTTTAACCACTTTCCTACCGCCCGCCGTCATTATTCGGTGGCTGTTTGAAGAGGAATACCGTTGTTATGGCAACAGATAGCTACCATAAGCCCGGTATCCTCTTCTTCAGCGGGCAGTCGGCTTTCAGATAAAAGTGGTTCCAGCGGCAGATTCACAGCGAGATCACTTTTAATTGGGGGCAGGAGAGGGCTTCTGCCACGCTTCGGTTGTCTCTGCTGCTTACCGGAGCCATCAATAGCGTCTGCTTTCCTCACAGCCTGGAAGCCAAGTGAGGGAAAGATGGCCCCCACTCGGCTCCAAAGCATTGGAGTGTGTAAATATGAGATCTGAGGTCTTTTTGGCCCCAGATCTCACATTTAAGAGGTACTGTCATTTCTCGTAATAAGAATAAAAGTGACCCAAAATTTTGTTTGAAAAAAACCAGTGTAAAAAAAATTTAAAGCAGCTCATCCCACCGACCGCGCTCGCAGAAGCGTAAGTCGCGCCTGCATATGAAAACGGTGTTCAAACTACACATGTGAGGTATCACCGCAATCGTTACAGCAAGAGCAATAATTTTAGCACTAGACCTCCTCTGTAACTCAAAACTGGTAACCTGTAGAAATTTTTAAACGTCGCCTATGGAGATTTTTGAGGATCAAAGTTTGTCGCCATTCTACGAGCGAAGCATGGCATGTTGGGTATCAATTTACTCGACGTAACATTATCTTTTACAATATAAAAAAATTGGGCTAACTTTATCGTTGTCTTAATTCAAAAAAGTGTATTTTTTCCCAAAAAATTGTGCTTGTGAGACCGCTGCGCAAATACGGTGTGACATAAAGTATTGCAATGACCGCCATTTTATTCTCTAGGGTGTCTGAAAAAAATATATATAATGTTTGGGGGTTCTAAGAAATTTTCTAGCAAAAAAAATGATTTTAACTTGTAAACACCAAATCTCAAACGAGGCTCTGTCCTTAAGTGGTTAATTATATGAAATAGCTGTTAAAAATCCTAAGGTGTGCTTGAAAGGCCAACTCTACCCTAATACTTCAGTTTGCTTGAATACTACTGATATAGCTTGGAGATTTCAATGACAAATTTTTGTGACCAAGTTTTTGTCTTTAACATCTACCAAAAAAGGCTGCATTGAAATTGCCATTCTCCTACAAATGGACCTCCTGAATTATTTCTTGTTCTACAATATGGAAAATCCATTAGCATATGGCAAATATATTTTGCTTTGTAATGACTATTATTTGGTTTCAACTGTAAATTTCTTGATATCTCTTCACTAGCCTCCCAGAGAGATATTAAAAGCCAGCATGCCATTATCCAGCACCTGCACAAAGCTGAAATTAAAATTTTAGATAAAGCTAGTTTTTAATATTATCTGGATTCTGGGGGGAAAAAAATAGAATAATCCAGTGTGCGGGGGTTGCCCAGAGTCCATTTTAATTCATTTTCACAGCTTAAAGTATAGTTTTTGTAGATTTGGATAGAATACAGAAAGGTTAGAACACCTGTCAATGTTTTCTGCTATTTGGGGCTCCAGTTGAGGGATTATACTCACTTTCTGTTCTAGGGACAACCTCTTACCAGACAGGAAGTGGGGAGAAAATCTGCAACAGGGAAACAGCAACAATAAAAAGCTTGCATAGGTTCTAGCCTTCCCCTACTTAACATTTAAAAAGTATCTGTACTGTCTGTGTTACTGTTAAAGAGATTTCCCCTCACTTCCTGTCATGGGGACAACCTTTTTATTAGACAGGATGTGAAGAAATCTCATCAATGGAGCCTCAAATGGCAATAAAGCTGATGGGAGTTCTAAGCCTATAATCCTACTGCTCTATCCAAAACTAAGACATAATTGGATGTAAGTAAAATTTAATAAAGTGTTATCCAGCTTCTCTCATGAACATAGTCCCAACACCCCACAATAAATAAATAATTTATTAATATGTTTTTGAATAGAATTTATGAAAGTGTCTGAAACCATAAACCAGATAAAGACAGAAAGTGCAGTTAAAATTACACCTTTAATGAAAGCCAAAAAAGGGGGGGGGAGTGTGGGACTTTAAATGAGGCACTATATGTGCCTTCATCCCGGGTTCAAGTACATAAAAAGGGAGTGTTGGACTTTAAATGAGGCAATAGACTTGTGGAGGTAGAGTATATAGTAATCATTTTTTATTTGTAACAATAGTATAATAGTATTTTCATATATATACATGCACAATGGCATAAACATAATGGATACATATACATTAGCTTGGCAACACATAAAAACATAAAAGATGGCGAATGTTAATTATACTGCAAGAGGTTTCATATTGACAGGCATAATAATTATGCCATTATGTATGTATCCATTATGTTTATGCCATTGTGCATATATATATATATGAAAATACTTTTATACTATTGTTACAAATAAAAGATGATTACTATATACTCTACCTCCACAAGTCTATTGCCTCATTTAAAGTCCCACACTCCCTTTTTATGTACACCTGTAGCCTCCCTGGCGGTTTTCCCGAGTGTGGCTGGGGGTTAAAATTCAGCACCATTAGCGGTAACCCCGAGCCACACTCGGGATTGCATCGCAGGATCCTGGTGCCTCCTTACTTACCTTGACCCCGAGATCCTGCGATGTCCCCCGCAGTGTCCGCGGGCTGTGTCCTGTTCGGAAGCCTCTCTGTGCCAGGCTCCGTTCCCTGCGAGCGTCGTGACGCACGGGGGCGGAGCCTGGCGGCAAATTCAAAAAATGTAAAAAGCATAACACATACAGTACTGTAATCTTACAGATTACAGTACTGTATGAAATCATTTCACATCCCATTTGTCCCCAGTGCTCTGGCCCATGCCCTGCATGCAGTTTTATATTGCATATACTGTTCTTTCTGCCTGGAAACTGGAGATTGTCCATAGCAACCAAAAAGTGTCCCTTTACGTCAAAAATGGCTTTAGACCAGCTAGAAAACAGCGATAGTAAATTAGAACACTTGCAGAATTGAGCGATAGTGAATCGTGTGGAAATTTATTTTATTACTATTTATTTTTATTTTTTTTAATTATTATTTTTTTTTTATTATATTATAATTTATGTTTTTGTGTTTCAAACTTTATCATACCCGGGATATCTACTAGACTCTTGTTTGGACAGATTTAAGTGTGTTATTGTTAATAATTACAGACCTACAATATAAAACGCCAAATTTCCATGCAAAATAATTGTACCGCTTTCAGCACCTAAAATCAGAAAGAATCATACCGCCAGGGAGGTTAATGAAATGGCAAAAATAACACAGTTCAGGAACGTAGCCAAAAATAAAGCCAGGGTTTGGATGCCAGAGCGGGTAATCAGATGAGTCGGGGTCAGGAAAACAGAAGTCAGCGTAGTCAGGAGCTTAAAACCGGAAAAGGAATAGGAGGGGAAGTCAGCCAGGCCAAGTCATACACAGGAGCACAGGAAGGAACACATTTAGAGATCATAGACCATGCAAGGGCAAGGAGGAAATTAGCTAAGCTGCTTAAATAGCAACAAGGGGCTGGCTGTAGGCTGGACTAATGAGGCAGGTTAATGGTAACCAGGCGAGTCATTGTGGTAACAAAGAGTGACTGGTAATTAACTGACAGCTGAGCAGCTTCTGAGCACTGAAAGAAAGCAGCTGCTCATTAAGTAGCAGGAGCCCATTCCTGACAGAAAGCGCCTGAATACATTTTAATACCAACATCCTATAATCCCATACACAACATGGCTGTGAGATGGAGGGGCAGCACTGAATGCCAATTAGGCTCTGCTGACATAAATACGCATGTGCCAACAGTAAACATGCTGACAGAAGTAAAGAGAGATAGAGTGATGATTAATCAAGGCGCAACGTTACTGTACACTATTAACCACACTGTGCTCAGACTGCACTGGGGGATCTAGAACCTGGGTTGGCTGTCAGTTCTCAAGTAAGTATTTTAACTGTATATTTAGCGGCTTGGTTGTAGTCCAGCTTGAAAGCGTACCAGCCAATTTAGCATACTTTTATATTTCTAGGGTCCTTTTTAATTAAGATTTTTCATTTTGAATAATCAATATATACTAAATGCTAATTACTTTTTTAAATGAGCATGTCAAAGTAATTCAAGAGTCATACCATGATGGAGGTAATGATGTAGTATTGGGGCAGTATTTTTCATGAATGGATGAGATACCCTAGCTCCACATCTAGGTTTGTGCAGATCTATATAAAACATTGGCAGACATGATCATGGCCTGAACTGAATTTATTTGATGATGCAGGATGTATCTCATAGTCAATCTAATTTAGCATTAACCTTTTAACGTAGCTTGTTTGATATCACTAAGCTGTTCCTAGCACTTCAGGGACACTATCAAGACAGGACTGGTTCAGTCTGACATTTCGGAAGTTGAGAAATATTGTTCTATATGTGGAGATGCTGAAGCATTATTTTCTGACTACACAGATACATTACACATTATACAAGAGGCTAAATGAAGATTGAAGCTGATTAAATTGTCAGTTCAGGAAACCACTGCTTTATGAATCAATGCTGCTTTCTTCTCCACCATGTGATAACGCTCACTCATACATTTTTCCTATGAGATTTAATAAGATCTAGATTTCTGCAAGTCAGAACTGCTCTTTGGGTTTTTAGGTTGCCATCTAGTGTTTGGTTGGGTAATTACCTATTTTAGCTTGCATGATTTTTGCATTGACTTCCATGTGCTGTTTCACCTTTCTAAACTACGCTCAACACTTATAGAATATCTAATGTATAAAGTGCTTCTATAGCCAACACATTTGTTTTAGTTTTGGACAGAGCGGGAATAGATATTTTATCACCTGTGTTCCTGTGGGGAGATTTATTTTAAAGTGGTTGAAAACCTCTATAGTTTGTACCGCATGAGTCATTTCTGACAGGTTGTGTGGACTCTAAGGGAGCTTGGGGGACAGGTGCTCCAGCACACAGCCTGTGTTTGACAGCCTCAGCTGTGCATATTTCCCTATGAGATTGTGTAGAGGGGTGTGTGTCCATTCCCTCCACTCAGGTATCAGATTACACTCAGCTCTGCTCTCTGAGCTTTGCCGTATTTGATGTCAGATCCTGCCCTCTGCCTCTGGAAGCTCAGAAACACAATGTGTAATTCTGGACTTTGAACTGATGTAGAGGAGAAAGGGCTGTAGGCAAACAGATAACACTTATGTAGGAGGATTTATTTTATGTCTGTGTATCACCTAAGGCTAGTCACCTCACTAGGTATATGTAAGGGTTTACAACCACTTTAACTTCCTGTCCTGTAGCTAGAACAGGAAATTAGAGTAAATCCCTTCAAATAAATCCCCATTTAGAAAGCTGTTACTGGAATGTGCCCTCATTTGAAGATTCCCCATCTATTCCTGTGACAAACTAAAGAGCAACTGAACTCTGGAAGCTGTGCCAAAAAAGACTGACAGATGGCAAAAGACTAGTCAGCACATCAATATTGCCTGTTGTCTCCCTGTAGATAATCTTTCCCCATTATTGACTTACCAGGGTTGATTTACTAAAACTGGAGAGTGCAAAATCTGATGCAGCTGTGCATGGTAGCCAATCAGCTTCTAACTTCAGCTTGTTCAATTAAGCTTTGACAAATATCCTGGAAGCTGATTGGTTTCCATGCAGAGCTGCATCCTATTTTGCATTCTCTGGCTTTAGTAAATCCCATGTCTTGCTTTACACTCTATCTCTGTGTGAAGGTGCCCATCTTGGTAGAGACAGGGCTTTGCTACTTTGTGTCAGCATCTCCAGCAAAGAGAACAGTGGCCAGCAGCACAGCAGCAAAATCACAAACTTGGCTAAAACTAACGGTGGGAGGCAGCAGTGCTTTACATATAACACTGCAGATATAGCACTAGAGTTCTGTTACAGCTTAAAATATTGGATTTTCCTACAAATGCAGTCCTAGTGACAGTAGTAACCAAGACAACTGGAGAGAGTGAATCTCCCTAGCAGGGACACAGGCAGTCATAAAAAGCATCCAGAGCATCCAACCTATCCAAAACTGAAAAAAATACTTCAGATACACTTTGGGGGAGATTTACTAAAACTGAAGAGTGCAAAATCTGGTGCAGCTGTGCAAAGAAACCAATCAGCTTCTAGGTTCTTTTTTTAGGCAAAATTCTAACAGGATAAGGGAAGGGGAATAGGAGGAAGGAGAAGGGAATGGGGAAGGTTAAATATTTACCTGTATACAATGATATGGCATAACATGTCAAAACAAAACAACATAGAGTACATTAGTACCTTCAGAAGTGGAAGCAACGTTTGATGTAGTGGTAAACTCAGAGAATCACATAATAACAGTAATACCAACAGAAGAGGCTACCTGTTGTGGAGAAGGGATCTTGGGTTCTTAGAGAGTTTCACGGAAGAGTGGCGGCTCTAGGGTGGTAAGAAGATGGAGGGATCAGACAAGTTGGACACTTTAAGTTTAACTAGAGAGTTGGTGAGGTCCCGTTTGAGGTACCAATCCATGAAGCAAAATGGATGCATGAGATCCAGCAGTTCCTTTTGGGTAAATGTGACCTCCATATATTTATGCCATCTGGCAAAAAAACATTGAGTAGAGTGAAAGTTCAGTACGATGGTGTCCAGCCTCTCAAGGTCGAAGAGCGATAGTAATGCCCGTTTCACAGCCGGGAGGCTGGGTGGTGTTGGCTTAATCCAATGGCACATGATTGTCCTACGAGCAACTAACAGACATATATGAGTCCATTGTGTAAGGTTAGGTGGTCCTGCTGACAATGATGAGGGAGTTGGTGGTTCACATCCAAATAAACACAATAGAGGATTTTTGGATAGCCGAGCCTTGTTGATTTTGAAGATGTAAGCTAGCACAGAATCCCAGCATGTAGTAAAGCTTCCAGGTTTAAAGTCAAAGCTTGATTAAACAAACTGAAGTTTTAGGTTGATTATCTACCATGCACAGCTGCACCATATTCTGAGTGCTCCAGTTTTAGTAAATCTCCCCCTTTAAACCACAAGTTAAAAAGGGGATTTAGCCTAGGTTCACATTGGAGCGATTTGTCATGCGATTTGAGCAATCAAATCTCATGACAATTGACAGCCTATTGGAGGCAATGGAACTGTTCCAATCAGTGCGACACCAATTTTGCGGCACCGCGCCAATTTGCAAAAGTAGTTCCTGCACTACTTTTGCCAATTTCAGGTGCGACTTCAATAGACATCTGTGCATGAAGCCACACAGATGTCTATCAAGTAGCACCTGAAATCGCGCTGACCTTGCCACTTTGAAATCGCGCTACTTCAAGTGAAGTAGCGCGATTTCAAAGTAGCATCAATGTGAACCAGGGCTAATTCTTGCTTAACTAGTTGTAGACTTTGGGCATGCTACACACGCCCCAAAAAAAAAAAATCATCATTGTACACCGGGAATGTGTAGCATGTCCTGTCTTTCTGCCTTGCTTCTGGAACCTCCCTCCTAGTATACCATAATGTTTCAGCTCTCTAGGCCATCCATCGTTTGTAACATTTCTCCAAATATTTCCTATTTCAGGGGCATGTCTCAGAGCTTGGGTGAACAAGGTGGAGAAATAAAATAGATAACAATTCATTAACTTTATAAAGGAGACTTGACCTAAAAAAAAAATTGAACTATATCCCAGCAGCTAAATACATATACATGTAGTAGTGCTACCCATGTAAGAGCCGCTGGAAGAATGGGTCCCTCTGGTCCCCCCAGGAGTCACCCTTCCTGGCTGAACTAAATATCACTGACATATCTGTTGCTTATACATAACATTATTAAAGTGGAGTTACACCCAAAAATGGAACTTCCACTTTTTGGATTCCTCCCCCCTCCAGTGTCACATTTGGCACCTTTCAGGGGGGAGGAGGGAGCAGATACCTGTCTAATACAGGTATTTGCTCCCACTTCCTGACATAGATCACTGCGGCGCTTGCGGTGACCTACGCCACTTTCGGCGCCTACACTGTCCTCCCCCGCTGTATTCTGGGAGACACAGAACACAGCAGGGACCAGAGAGGACGTGCAGCACGACTCGCGCATGTGCAGTAGGGAACCAGGAAGTGAAGCTGCACGGCTTCACTTCCTTATTCCCTTATCGAGGATGGCGGCGGCGGCAGCCGAGAGCTGACGGACGGATCAGCTTCGGCTGCCGACATCGCGGGCTCCATGGACAGGTAAGTGTCCATATATTAAAAGTCAGCAGCTGCAGTATTTGTAGCTGCTGGCTTTTACTATTTTTTTTCGGCGGACCTCCGCTTTAAAAGGAGAATTTATATTTGCTTAAAATGTATCTTAAAAGGAAACATTTAGTGAGAAATATTAATACTGCCACTGCTGAACTCTCCTTTGATAATGCTAGCTCCCTGGCTGTAATTGTCTTTTGTACTTTCTAAGTTTGGCACCCTTCTAGATGTTGGAAGTACAACAGCATAGTTGCTTATAAACTGACAATACTATATGCATTATACCTATCTATGCAGCAGGTGGCGCTGTAGTATTATAGTGTTATAGTATGTATTCTATGATATAAGAGGATGTATTGTCTATCTATGTTCAATGCACTCCTTTGTGTTCTTTTCCTGTTCCATGATAAAGATATACTCCATGAAAGTAAAGGTGTTCTGCTGCATATAACAAGCTTCCAGCACATAATTATTTAATTCCTGCTAATAGGTTATGAGTCCAGGCACCCAGGCTTTGGAGAGGATACTAAAATCCCAGCAGGCACTGGAAAGAATTCTACAGTGAATCAGCGAGTACTGTATACAGGCTACTGAAAGATGGCAAGCTGTTTAGATGTGAAGTTTGCAATAGCAAAGCTGAACAATGCCAATTACCAGCTGTGGAAGTTTAAAATACAAATGCTTCTCAGCAAGGATGACTTTTGGCAAGTGCTGAATACAGACAGACCCACAAATGGAGAGACAGAGGACTGGGACAGGAAGGATAGACAGGTAAAAGCGACTAATGGAAGATGACCAGCTTACCCACATAAGAACAGAGAAAATGGCCAAAGGAATGTGGGCTTCATTACAAAAACTGCATGAGCGTTCAAGCCTCAACAGTGAGCTAATTCTACTAAGAAAGCTGTATAAGATGAGACTAGAAGAAGGCCAGCATATGTGTGACCACATGAATGCTATGCTAGAGATCATAGAGCAGCTGCGTGCCATCGGAAAGGACATCAAAGATAACCATATTGTTGCTCTGATCCTCTGCAGTGTTTCTGAGACATATACTGCTCTTATTAAAACTTTAGAAACCAGACCCGAGCAGGAGCTGAGACTGGAATATGTCAAAGGGAAATTCATTGATGAATATGACAGAAGGAAAGAAAAAATGCTCCGACAATGGGGGAGAATACATAAGCAAAGAAGAGGCCTCATATCTGAAGAGACAAGGAATAGTACACCAGACAACCACACCATACACTCCTGAACAAAACGGTGTAGGAGAAAAGAAAAAATCACACTCTTATAGAAATGGCCTAGGTGCATGTTGTCAGATGCCAACCTACCTCACAAGTACTGGGGAGAAGCAGTTATGACTGCAACCTACCTACAGAACAGACTACCCTCAAGAGCCATTAAAAGTACTCCATTCGAAATGTGGCCTGGATCAAAGCCTAGTTTAGAGCACATCAGAGTGTTTGGATGTAAAGCATATGCCTATACTCCAAGTGAAAAGTGATCCAAGCTGGAGAACAGACCCATAGAGGGCATTCTAGTAGGCTACAGTGAGCAAACTAAGGGTTATAGAATCCTACACCCAAAGACTGACAGACAAAGTGACAATAAGCCATAGTATTTATTTTGATAAGAGCCCATTATCAGAAACACCAATCCCTGAAAGCTGTGAAGAGAATATGCCAAGCAAACCAGAAGAAAAGGACCAAAGCGAACCTGTGCAGGAGTCAGAACAAGAGGTGAAACTCACAATGCCTAAAACAAGTTCCCCACCAATCCTGCTGAACTGCTTGAAGTCAGAAGATCCACTAGAAGTACAAAGGGGATACCACCCCGCAAGCTGTCATACACTGTCAAAACACACATCATACTTGAACCAACATCCTGGGAAGACATAGAAAAACTGCCAAAACATGAAGCAAATAAATGGAGAAAGGCAGCAAAAGAAGAATTAAAATAAATTAAATTAAAAAAAATAAAACCTGGACACTCACAGAGCTCCCCCCTAACCGCAAAACTATAGGAAGTAAGTGGACTTTCAAAGTAAAGTCATACGCAGAAGGGAATATCCACAAATATAAAGCCAGACTAGTTGCCATGGGTTACTCCCAGAAATTCGATGAAGATTACAATGAAACATTCGCTCTTGTCCTAAAACACTCCACCATCAGAGTGATTCTTAGCATTGCAGCCGGTAAGGGCATGCAAGTCATACACCTAGACGTTAAAACTGCTTTCCTATATGGAGACATTAAGGAAGATCTCTACATGGAGCAACCACTAGGGTTTGAGCAAGGAGACAGCCATGTGTGTAAACTTCAAAAGAGCATCTGCGGTCTTAAACAATCTGCAAGGATGTAGAATGAGAAAGTGAATGAAGTACTTACCAGAGAGGGATTCTCAAGATGTAAAGCAGACGCCTGTCTCTACTCCAAGAATCAAGAAGACAGATGGATATATATCCTTATCAATGTTGATGACATTATAACTTGTTTTGAACAAGGAGATTATAATCAGATACTTCACAAGCTGAAATAATTATTATTTTTTTTGTTTAACATGAACAGAATATTCCTTTATTGAAATATAGGCATGGTACAGTTTATGAAGGACAACATGGAAATAGACAAAGGTACACTAAAGTCATCTTACATAAGTTGAGAGACATAATCAACAAATCAGTAGAATGTAGCTATAGCACACAAAACCAGACACCCCATAGGCGACAAATGTTGGGATTAACATGTGAGATCATGGCTCCCACCCTGTCCAAAAAAGATGTTTCGGGGGAATTTCCCCATCTATTCGGTCCAGGGTTGCCAAACTCTCTCATATTTCTTAGGGCAGTTGCTATTCACATGTCAGTTTGTACATAGGAAGAGCAGAGTTAATAGATTTTTCCCAAGAAACTACGGAGGGAGGGGATCAGGAATTCCATCTTAGTATGATCTCTCTTCTAGCATAGTATAACAGAAAGGAGATAAGCAGTTTGGTGTATCTAGGCCTTTGGTCATCGCCATGAATACTGATGAGCAGCAGCTCAGGGGTAGTCGGGAGTGCCAACTGGAGGCAGAGGTTTATGAGCTCAACCACCTCTGTCCAGAACTGGGTCACTCTAGGGCAGCTCCAGAACATGTGTATGTATGTATGTGCCTTCATTACCCCCACAGCGAGTGCAATTTTCGAATCCCTCAGGGTAGATATTATGCAGCCTCTGGGGTGTGAAATATACCCTGTTTAAAAATTTAACTTGAATTAGTCTATCCCTAGAGGAAATCAACACCTGGGCACTTTCCCCAAGGCAGTCATCCCAGTCTTCCCTGTCCAGGCCCGGTATGTCAGCCTTCCATCTCTCCCAAAGACGTTCCATTTTGGGAGAGTCGACCCCCAGTAAGTCAAAGTACAGGGTAGATAAAGGTTTGGATAAACGGTCTTGGGCCAGCATTTCTTCTATAGGGTCCATAGCTAGTCTTGGGATAGTAGGGAACTGGGCTCGCATAGCATGGCGCAGCTGGAAGTACCTGAAGGTCATCCAGCCGGGTAGACGGAATTTGGTTCTAAGTTCTGTCAGTGAGAGCAGTCTGTCAGCGGCCAGAACATCTCTCAGGATCTTAATCCTATATCTGGCCCAGAGCTGGGGGTCAGGGATGGAGCGAAGATGTGGGAGATTGGGGTTTCCCCACAACGGGATTGAAGGGAGACCACCTGTTTGGGTAGGTAAATCTTTTCCTAGCAACAGTCCAAACCCTAAGCATAGTCCTAGTGGGATAAGATAAAGCAGGATAGGCTCGAGGTCCTCGGTAAATCAGATTCCCTAGTTCCTGGAGAGATCCCAGACTAGTAGCCTCGAGACATACGGAAGCATTTGCCTGCGAGTGTAAAAACCACCAACGGACAGTAACTAGAACATCGCCCCAGAAGTACACTCGTATTGAAATAAAATTTTGAAATCAAAGAGCTAGGGAATATTAGCTACTATCTGGGAATCCAAATAGAGAGAGAAGAAGATGGAAGTTATCTTCTCAACCAATTTCAGAAAATCTGGGAACAATTCCATTTGCAAGATTGCATCGAAGTGAAACCTCCTATGGAACCAGGCTATCTAAGAAGCAATGAAGCAGAAAACTCGCTCCCCAACAATGATATGTATCGCAGAGCAATCGATAAGCTGCTATATGTTGCCACTGTGACCTGACCAGACATAGCCGCAGCAGTGGGCATACTATGCAGGAAATTCTCAGCTCCCTGTCAGTGTGACTGGAACGCAGTAAAAATGCAGTACCTCAAAGGAACAATTCAGATGAAGTTACGGTTACCAGCAACATCCAATTCAATACTAGTCAGATATGTGGATGCTGATTGGGCCAGGGACTGCACAGATCGCAAATCCACAAGTGGATTCATCTTCCAGTATGGGGAAGGAACCATAAGTTGGTCTAGTCGAAAGCAAGCAACTGTCGCTCTATCTTCAACTGAAACATTGCAGCAGCACACGCATGTCAAGAAGCAATATGGATTTGTCAACTTTTTGTGGACATTGGGATAGACATGTCAAAACCATTTCCCATTTTTGAAGACAACCAGGGATGTATAAAGCTTGCGCAATCAGAAAGGGTCAATCCCAGGACCAAACACATCGACGTCAAGTATCACCTACTGAGGGACAAGCAAGAGCAAGGCGTTATTGACATTCAATACTGCCCGTCAGAGGAGATGACTGCTGTTGCACTCACCAAGCCTTTGTGCAAGGAACGTCATTGTTATATCCATAAGAATATGAATATAATTTGACAAAGCACATGCTGTTGAGAAGGGGTGTTGGAAGTACAACAGCATATTTGCTTATAAACTGACAATACTGTATGCATTATACCTATCTATGCAGCAGGTGTCGCTGTAGTATTTTAGTGTTGTAGTATGTATTCTATGATATAACAGGATGTTTTGTCTATCTATGTTCAATGCACTCATTTGTGTTCTCTTCCTGTTCCATGATAAAGATATCCTCCATGAAAGTAAAGGTCTTCTGCGACAAGCTTCCAGCGCATAATTATTCAATAACTTGCTGATACTAGATAGGTGCTAGGATTAGATTGATAGATTTAGTGTTGACAAGGGATGTTGCAGGATGGGCGGCTGCCCTGGGCGCAATGGTTTATTTCGGGTATGGGAGTTCCCTGTGCCAGTTACTTCTGTTACAAGGCTGACAGGAGTAGTGACAGCATCATCACTGCTAACCCTAACCCTAAGGGAAGGGGTCGCAGTTTGGCATCTTCGCCCTGAGTGCTGGGTGACCTTGTACTGGCTGGCTCACTATGTTTTGTGGAGCTATGTTTTTGATAGGTAAATTTAGCTTGTCACACTGTATCCAGTGTGGCTTTAATTGCTGTGTTAGGTAAATGTAGTTATTCACTGTATTCAGTGCAGCTGCCATTGACTAATTAGGTCTGATCAGTGTTCTCAGCTGCTGCTAGTCTGTTCACTCCCTCTACTTTCCAGAAAAGCTGTGAGAACTTTCTGGATCATAGGTGTGGAGCTATGCAGATGGCAGCATGAATATTTATACAGCCCTGGCTAATCCCAGAGAACTGGGCCCTGAAGGCATGCTGGGAGAATGTATATGTTCTCTGAGCACACTGCTGAACTCTGACTTTCTTCCTGGAAAGAACCAGTCCAGCCTGGAGGGCTTGCTGCCCACCAAGGCAATACTGCCATGTGCTTGCTGTCTGTGAGGCCTCAGATAGACGAACTAAGGGCCTGGATGCTGGGACCCCAGAGAGCTGACTAAGGGGCTGTCTGCTGAAGATCTGGTCTGGTATCACTGGAGAAATGTGTCGCTTGGAAGTTGGAAGGAGGCAACCAGCTGTCCTTGGGCCTTGTGTGAGTACAGATGGTTTTGAGAGATCTTAGAGACTTTTGGGCTGCTGGCGCCCCTGTGGTGCTAGAGAGCGTCAGCTATGGGTCTTTTAAAGGGGACACCAGCTGGTGTTCTAAAGAGCTTAGTCCACCTAGTTCTCTGTAAAGGGACTCCGCTCTTATGACTCTAAAGAAAGGAGTTTGCTTTTTACTGTTTCTGCCTCAAAGCAGAGCAGAGTCCACTGTTTGATACAAGCAAGGATTTTTACTACAGCTTTCTCAAAAAAAGGAATTCACTGTTCTCAAATTGTATAAAGTTTCTGTTTTTTGAGTTTCCCGCCTAATTCCCTCATCCTTATCCAAGTTCTCCAAAAATAAAAACAACGCCCCTAGACTGGTCATTGGAGGAAAGTATGGCTGTGATTGTGTGCTGGTTTCAGGTCTATCCATTGGGGAAAAACCTGGACATAATTCCAGCGACTAATACAGGAGTAGCACTACATAAGTTACTGACCCATAGCAAGTACATAGATCAGGAGTTCTCATTTTACTTTGACTGAACTGGCTATATGTTTCTTCCAGGACAGTGCCCAAGGTATTGAAACCAAAGACAACCAGGATTTCATCATCTGCAAAAAGAGGTCAGCAATTATAGCCTTCATATATCTCTCATTACAGCTTTACTTTAATTTGACAGTACAGTTACAAGACTTTCTAGAAAACTGCTATCAAAAGCATCCTAAATTAAAGATCTAAAGTTCTTCTTGTTATTTCACACCTCTGCAACCCTTATTTTATTTATGTCACAGTACAGAAGGATGAAATCACTGAAGGACATTTACAGAATTGGATTTTTACATCACAACTTCAAAGATAACCATATACATCACCCCATCACATTCCATAAAAAAGGGAATTAAAGTGTATGTAAACCCAATCACTAAAATCTCATAGAAGCTTTAACATGTTAATGGCATTTCGAAAGTAAGTTCCATTTTTCTTAAATCTGCAGCTTCCGTTAAAATAACACCTGGTGATCAAACGATGAAGGTCCTTGCTTAGGATTCAGAACTTCCTGTTATAGGGTGACAATACTATACCCTTATTTGCCAATTGTGCTTCTAGGTTTTCACCCTGTCACATGGTCTTTGGATGGAGACTACAGTTGGCCATTTCAGCACGTATTACACATTCATGGTCCACGGTTGTCCACATCAAGAAGTATCTTCATGAGAAATGCCATGGGTGTGTCCAAGAACCCAACGAATTGTGGAAAATGGAGTTAAAAGGGCCTGCACCTGCATATGAGCATGGTGAGTAAATTGTCACTTCACTAAACTATCTTACTTTTTACTTTGCAGTCAACCCTTTACTCTGATCTTTTATAATGAATCATGCTAAAAGAAATATCACGTGGCACAAGTCATTTTTGAGGGGATTGTAGAGCACATTTGGAAGGATTGATTTCTAAAGGTAAAGTATTAGCAGTGGTTTCTAGCAGTCTCATGTAATGTGTCTCTAGTTCAGTAATGGCGAACCTTGGCACCCCAGATGTTTTGGAACTACATTTCCCATGATGCTCATGCACTCTGCAGTGTAGTTGAGCATAATGGCAAATGTAGTTCCAAAACATCTGGAGTGCCAAGGTTAGCCATCACTGCTGTAGTTCATAACTGTCTTCTGAATAAAGTCCCAGTCTCCAACATCTTTGATAGCATAGAACAACACAACGCTGCTCCAGATTGGCTTGCTTGGCAGGTCCCACACAACTCCCTTGTCCTCAGGTGTAAGGCTCAGCTCATTGTGCTGATTAGTGTAGACCAGGGGTCCTCAAACTTTTTAGACAGGGGGCCAGTTCACGGTCCCTCAGACTGTTGGGGGGCCGCACTATAGTTTAAAAAAAAATCTGAACTAATTCCTATGCACACATCTTATTTGTAGTGCAAAAAATAAAAAATAAAGAACAATTGTAATCAATATAAACTTATCAGTATTTCACATACTTCCCCCATCACAGATCCCCCCACATCAGTCCCCCACCATAGCACAGAGTCCCCCACATCAGTCCCCCACCATAGCACAGAGTCCCCCACATCAGTCCCCCATCATAGCACAGAGTCCACCACATCAGTCCCCCATCATAGCACAGAGTCCCCCACATCAGTCCCCCATCATAGCACAGAGTCCCCCACATCAGTCCCCCATCATAGCACAGAGTCCCCCACATCAGTCCCCCATCATAGCACAGAGTCCCCCACATCAGTCCCCCACCATAGCACAGAGTCCCCCACATCAGTCCCCCATCATAGCACAGAGTCCCCCACATCAGTCCCCCATCATAGCACAGAGTCCCCCACATCAGTCCCCCACCATAGCACAGAGTCCCCCACATCAGTCCCCCATCATAGCACAGAGTCCCCCACATCAGTCCCCCACCATAGCACAGAGTCCCCCACCATAGCACAGAGTCCCCCACATCACAGATCCCCACCATAGCACAGAGTCCCCCACATCACAGATCCCCACCATAGCACAGAGTCCCCCACATCACAGATCCCCACCATAGCACAGAGTCCCCCACATCACAGATCCCCACCATAGCACAGAGTCCCCCACATCAGTCCCCCACCATAGCACAGAGTCCCCCACATCAGTCCCCCACCATAGCACAGAGTCCCCCACATCACAGATCCCCACCATAGCACAGAGTCCCCCACATCACAGATCCCCACCATAGCACAGAGTCCCCCCGTGTGTCACAGATCCCCACCATAGCACAGATCCCCACCATAGCACAGAGTCCCCCACATCACAGATCCCCACCATAGCACAGAGTCCCCCACATCACAGATCCCCACCATAGCACAGAGTCCCCCACATCACAGATCCCCACCATAGCACAGAGTCCCCCACATCACAGATCCCCACCATAGCACTGAGTCCCCCACATCACAGATCCCCACCATAGCACAGAGTCCCCCACATCACAGATCCCCACCATAGCACAGAGTCCCCCCGTGTGTCACAGATCCCCACCATAGCACAGATCCCCACCATAGCACAGAGTCCCCCCGTGTGTCACAGATCCCCACCATAGCACAGAGTCCCCCACATCACAGATCCCCACCATAGCACAGAGTCCCCCACATCACAGATCCCCACCATAGCACAGAGTCCCCCACATCACAGATCCCCACCATAGCACAGAGTCCCCCACATCACAGATCCCCACCATAGCACAGAGTCCCCCACATCACAGATCCCCACCATAGCACAGAGTCCCCCCGTGTGTCACAGATCCCCACCATAGCACAGATCCCCACCATAGCACAGAGTCCCCTCGTGTGTCACAGATCCCCACCATAGCACAGAGTCCCACCATAGCAGAGACTCCCCCCTGTGTGTCACAGATCCCCACCATAGCACAGATCCCCACCATAGCACAGATCCCCACCATAGCACAGACTCCCCCCGCCGCCCTTACACTTACCTGTATCACGCAGGACACGAGGCATGGTAGGTCCGGACGGAGGGCGGGACTTTGGAAGTGAGGGGCAGGTGATTGGTTCCTGGGACCGCTCTGATGCCTAGTAACCAATCACCTGCTTCTTAGCACAGAAGGTCCTTTGCCCGGCCTGTCATGTTTCCCGTCCTGTGTGATGGAGGGAGCAGAGGGCAGGCCAGTGCTGCAATTTTAAAGGGGCAGTCCGCGGGCCGGATCAAAAACGCTGGAGGGCCAGATTCGGCCCGCGGGCCGTAGTTTGAGGACCCCTGGTGTAGACAAACAGATATCCGGATGGCTGCCTGGGTCATGATTAAGCGCTAGAAGTGCAAAACGCACTGGCCTTCTCTCACCATGGGATTTGGTTGATGTATTTATGCTGCTTTGATGTTCTAATAGAGTGCAGCCACCCGGATATCTGTTTATCTAAACTTCTCTAGCATGTTTGCAATCTCTGACCATCTCTCAGACTATCTGTAGTTTCTGCTGATAGTCTTTGACCATTTTCTGTTGCATATCTGCAGTCTCTGACAGCTTTCTGTAGCATAACATTCACTAAAATTTATAAACAGCTCATTGGCCTTCTCCGGGGGTGCTCTAGATACCCCCTATATCTGCTGACCAACACTGGTTTACAACTTTTTAGATAGTTTTTGCAATAGTGAAGTGGAGTTATGTGCACAGGAAATGCAGCAGACTCAGAGAAAAAATATCAAGAGCCAGAAAAGCAAGCGAAGAAGATACTACTTATGTCAATAGCTGTATTTTTTTTTTTTTTTTCGTTCAAGCCTTTTAAAAGCAAACAAAACAAATTAATTGTTGTAGTGAATTCTCCTTAAGGTGTTGATACTATAAAGATGATCAACATTTATTAATACTGTGATTTGAAAAAGGAAATTGTATAGAAACACACCTTAAAAAATACAAAAGAATTGGTTGATTTTGAAGAGCACATCCTTGCAGCTGCAAATGCTGGAGTTGGCCCTCAACATTTACTCAGGCATACTCAGGACATTTAGCAGATGACTTGTGAGTAATACACAGGTGTCTGCTCCAGTGTCAAGTGGATTAGACAACAAGTCAGGACTTTATTCCTGGGTGAAAAAAACAATAAAACAGATACTGTCAGCCTTGCTATTGTATTGTACTTCTAAATCAGAAAAATACAATGCACATTCTTACAGCTGTTTAACCTAATTTAGCGTACTTTTTCTACTATACACTTATTTCCATATACTTCCTATAACAATATTTATTGTTTGAGTACACGTGTTTGTTAACAGAACATACCATCTGTACAGACCGTGCAGCTGCATAAAAACCCTCTGGGACTTTGGGGCCTGTTTATACTAGACATGGATCAGACAGGTGCTGGAACCCCCCTACACCTGCCACCTAGACCTACAGTGGGTATAGAAAAGAATCACCCCCTTTAAAATAATCACATTTTGTTGCTGTGCAGCCTTAATTGAAGACAGACACAGTTGTTGTTTTATCCAGCTGTATTTTCTAGTGCAACTTATAACATCCAAGTGAAAGATAGAAAACCAACATGTCAGAAAAAAATAAATAATTTGAACCTCATTTTGCTTTAATTACAGCATTTAGACTATTGGGATATGTCTCTCTACTAACTTTGCACATCTAGACTTTGCAATATCTTTCTCTTGGATGTTATAAGTTGCACCAGTAAATACAGCTGGATAAAACAAAAACTGTGCCTGTGTTCATCTCAGGCTGCAAAGAAACAAAATTTGATTATTTTAAGGGGGTATGATTCTTTTCTTTATCCACTGTATATTGAACATTATGTGCGGCCCTTTGGTGATGTCAGGAGCCACATTTGAGGGCCTGTTTAGCTCATAAGTTGACATCCACTGCTCTAAACTTTCTCTTGTAATATCCAGGCCAGTGAGTATCTCTTTCACTTATTGGCTGAGACATAAAAAATGCTTACAGCTGATCTAAAAGAAGAATAAACCCACTACCCTTTCCTACCCCACCATACTTTAGAAAGCATGGTCACGTGACAGGCTGAGGTCCCAGTCTTCTTTTTTTCTGGTCCTTAGAGTAAAAATGTCATTTTTTTTAGTGCCCACCTTGCTGGGTGAGGCGGATACTTCCCATGTCAGAAGTGTCCATTTCAAGGTCCTGAAGCAATGTCATCATGACATCATGATGTGTGGAAAAGCAATACGACCAGACAGTGGGTCTGGATTGCAGCTTTCCACTTGTGTCTCTACTACAGGAAGAAGTGAAGGGGATCATTACTTGACAAAGTTATTAGGAAAGTAAAATCTTGCCCTAGAACCCTTTTTAAAACAAAATTGTGAGTAGTTAAAAGCGGGTTAGTGGGAAGGACTTTTTTTTTTCCTTCATTTTTTTTTTTTTGGTGATAGGCTTTAACCCTCTTCCTTTTGACACATTTTGAAATGGTGAACTGAAAGTAAGGGATATGTTTATTGTCTGACCAAATTTGCCTTTTATGGACCATAACAGAGTTTAGGGTATTGCAGACTGAAGATTACTTTTATGTAGGTATATACTGTATATCTATAATGAATAGATGTTTGTTTTGGGCAAAAGTTAAATAGGGGTCCCAAAATTGCACAGGGGTTTTACACACTGTTGTCAGTCAAACACTGTAAAATGCTCACAGGAGCAGAAAGAACAGAAATTAACTAATCAAAACAAATTATTTTGAGTCTGCTCCCTAACTGTCCAATAAGTAGGCTGAGGAAGGAATCATTTGCCTTTTTTTTTTGGGATGATTCTGGCTCAGGTAGTTGTGGCGCTGGGGTCTTAGCTGAAATTGGGATGCTGTGTTGTTTCTGGAAGTGTTTACAATAATTAGGTTTTTTTCACATAGATCATGCCCAGTCAGTTCAGTAGGGAATCTATGAATAGATCCCCTGCTGAATTATAGCAAAATGGAACTTGGACAGACTTGGAGGTAAGTGGGTGGATATGGAAATATGTCCATCTACATTTGCCTGTCCATAGTCATACATGAAGGTTCTGATCAGGTCCACCTGAAAAGCTGACAGCTGAGCCTGATCGTAAAGCCCGTACCTTTATGATATAACGATGGTATAAAATAAAGATTTGCTTGTGTACACAGATATGACCATTCTGGATGTTTGGTATCCAATCTGAACTAATAAACCACGTAGGGACAACAGAAACAAACATGAAAATCTCATGTCATTAAATTAGGTATAAAACAATCTAATGTACCTGATAATTGAGCAGTATATGGGCATTTCAAGTTCATACAGATGTAGTTGCTGGGTTTTGTCCATCCAGAGTTTTAGTTCAGTAAGGTTGACAAGTATGCTTCTGAGGTGCAAGAAAAGGTCATTTGTACTCTTGCTCTACAATACTAGCTCAGACCCTCCTAGTGCAGGGAGGTGGAAACTTTATGCTTTGGGGGTGTTTTTCTGCTAAGTGGACAGGACAACTTCACCGCATCAAAGGGTCAATGGATGGGACGAGAGCCTCCTTCCCTCAACCAGGGCATTGAAAATGTGTCATGGATGTGTATTCCAGCATGACAATGACTCAAAACACACGGCCAAGGCAAAAAAGGAGTGGCTCAAGAAGAAGCACATTAAGTTTCTGGTGTGGCCTAGCCATCTCCAGACCTTAATCCCATAGAAAATATGCGGAGGGGGCTGAAGGTTCCAGCTACCAAACATCAGCCTCAAAACCTTATTGACTTGGAGAGGATCTGCAAAGAGGAGTGGGAAAAAATCCCTCCTGAGATGTGTGCAAACCTGGTGGCCAACTACAAGAAACATCTGACCTCTGTGATTGCCAACAAGGGTTTTGCCACCAAGTACTAAGTCATGTTTTGCAAAGGGGTCAAATACTTATTTCACTCATTAAAATGCAAATCAATTTATAACTTTTTTGAAATGCGTTTTTCTGGATATTTTTATTGTTATTCTGTCTCTCGCTGTTAAAATAAATCTACCATTAAAATTATAGACTGATCATTTCTTTGTCAGTGGGCAAATGTACAAAATCAGCAGGGGATCAAATACTTTTTTCCCTCACTGTATACCTATAATACAATCATATACAGTATATGGTGTTTATGTGTGATTTCTTGAATCTTCTTGAAGCCATCTGAATTTCTGGCAACATGATCTATTCTCATGACATACAGTATATAAACTTCAGCAACAGAAAAAGAATGAGCTTCCTCACTACACAGCAGTAGCTGCCCTGTCACAGCAAAGTGCAAAGCCAATACATAACCTTTTGTATGTACCACATAGTTTCTTGGTGGAGAAAAATGCCAAAAATGAATCATCATTTACACTGTAATATGGGAGCTTGTGTCCCCTTTCTGAGCTAATCACTGAGAACTTCTAGTTATGTGGAAGGCAGATGTCAACCACAGTCTAAAGAGACTTTCTCATGCTCCACATGGGACTCCCATGCCAAATTTTCGTCCACTGGGAGAAATACCAAGATGTATCAGACAGGACAGAACATATAAACATCCCAGCTAAGCTTCCTTCCTTTCACCAAAATATACGCTGAACAGCAAAGAGAAAAAATGAATCATCCCAACCGTGAGAAATTCTCAAACACGGGCACCGTTCTGTTAAATATCAGCCAGATAAGAGGACGTGATCAAGGTCCAGATTATTGTCCAACACTTGGAAGAGCGGCACAGATGTCACATGAGGTTTTCATAACAATAATGTATCTTGGGTACAATT
This sequence comes from Lithobates septentrionalis, assembly GCA_037952835.1. NCBI lineage: Eukaryota > Metazoa > Chordata > Amphibia > Anura > Ranidae > Lithobates > Lithobates septentrionalis. Next base: position 2,156,963 of record JBBDGP010000600.1, read on the forward strand.
AGCCTTTTTTTCTGAGCTGTTTGTAAAATGTAATCTTTCAAATGTTTTTTTGGCATAGACATCTGAAATGTGCAGCTGTATCAACAACAGCTAGATGTTGTGATGTCAAAAGCAATTATTAATATTTGTTTGTCCATTAGTATGCATGCAAACATTTTTAGCTTTGTTGGGTGCACTCTAAATGAACCGATGAACTGGCTGCAGAGTGGACTCTTCTCCTAAAGAAAAAAAGTCAATTCTAAGAAGACTCAAAGAAAGAAAAGAAAAACTTGGTAAGGTCATAAATAGGACGTAATCCTTATAGCATAAAATATTCACAAATGTGCATGTAGGATTCAAACCTGAAAATATTTTAGATAAGTTTGTGACCACAAGGGAACATATTTTCCTACCAATAAAAGCAGTATTCGGCTCGATGCACACAGGGGCAACACGACTTCAGCGCGACTTTGCACGGCGACTTCAACGCGGCTTCAACGCGACTTCAGCGCGACTTTGATCAATTTACAACGCGACTTCAAGTCGCCTCCAGGACAGGCGACTTTGGCTGTGGCCAATCACAAAATAATCAGCTCTCTGGGAGGGAGGGGTTTGCCTGGGCAAACTAATTTTTTTAACTGTAAAGTCGCTTCAGTATAGATGGAGATCCGACTTGGAGGCGACTTCCATTGAATTGAATGGTACAAGTCGCCTAGAAGTCGGATCCAAGTAGTACAGGGAGTACGCTCTGAAGTCGGAGCGACTTCAGTAGTGTCAATTAAGACGCTCTGATTCCCTGTAATGTTAATCTCTTCTTGGGGCAACTTGGGGCGACTTGAGGGCTTACAAGTCAGATCCCAAGTCGTCCTAGTGTGAACCGACCCTTCTCGTTAGTAACTCAGTGTTGATTTGTCATTTTTTGCAGCAGTATTTCTCAACATAAAAAAAGAATCCCTAAAATAACCTTGAGATCTCAAGGCTTGCCTACTATTAAATATTATATCTTCAGTTCATGAGTCATTAGAGTGAAGAGTAGGTTGTAGATAGAAAAAATAAGTGAAAGAAAAAGGAAATGTGGTATAATTAGTGTGCTGAACATCCAGGACCTCAATATACAACAATATTATTTTCAGTAATAGTTATAAAATGAAACAAATACCGTAATAATGGTGGTCTCGTACATTCAGTGAGTTTGGTAAAAAAGTGGCTCCTTAAGGGTATACATAGACAGTTGGGTTGAACGAAAATAAAAAAACCTCACAGATTCATGTATTTATACAAGCAATGTGGTTGCAGGGATCTCCCCGCTGCACTATTGTATTCTGACAGCGGGTCCCCCCTCCCGTCACAATACACAGATCAGCAATGCAGCCATGGCCTGACAGTGCTGATTGAATGCTGGTTTTCCAGCAGGACTATTTGGCAGAAGCTTATCTGTTAAACATACAGGGGAGCACATGTACAGAAATTCAGCAATTCCTGCTGAACAGACTGAGTATCGATACCTGTATGCCCAGCTTTACATTGATGGTCAGTGGGGAAATTCCCACTTACGCATTGGTCAGTCAAGGTGGTCATACATTGGTGGGAAGTATGCCCCCCTTGCAGATACCTGAAAAGATCATTTCTGTGAGTGGCTTATCCGAAAGGAATAGATTGCTTATTGTTTAAGGAACACCCAGTATTCTCTGGAGGAACCCTGGGGTACTACAGAACCCTGGTTGAGAAATACTCATTTAGAAGAAACAAACATCTCATGAACCTCTGCTGGCTTTCAAGCATGAAGCAAATTGGGTATCCTTTAACCACTTGCCGACCAGCCGCAGTCATTATACAGCGGCAGGTCGGCTCGTTCCCGTGAATCGCCGTAGGTATAGGTCGGTCCGTTTTACAGCTATAGCAAGTGTGCTCGCAGCCGGCGGCCGCGATGTCCACCAGCCACCTGCGATTGCTCCACAGAGAGCCAGAACGGCGATCTGCTAATGTTAACAAACAGATCCCCATTCTGACAGGGAAGTACAGAGTGATTGTCTGTTCCTAGTGATTAGGAACAGCGATCCCTTTGTACTCCCAGTCAGTCTCCTCCCCCCACAGTTAGAAACACCTCCCAGGGAACACATTTGACCCCTTGATCACCACTAGTGTTAACCCCTTCCCTGCCAGTGTCATTTATACAGTAATCGGTGCATTTTTATAGCACTGATCGCTGTATATATGTCACTGGTCCTAAAAAAGTGTCAAAAGTGTGCAATCTGTCCACCGCAATGTCCCACTAAAAATCACTGATCACTGCCACTACTAGAAAGTCTATCTCCTATTTTTTTGCACAAATCAATCAATATACACTTATTGCGATTGTTTTACCAAAAACATGTACAAGAATACATATTGGCCTAAACTGATGTTATTTTTTATTTTTAAAAAAATTTGGGGGATATTTATTATAGCAAAATGTTTTTAAAATTGTCGCTCTTTTTTTGTTTATAGCGCAAAAAATAAAAACCGCAGGGGTGATCACATACCACCAAAAGAAAGCTCTATTTGTGGGAAAAAAAGGATGTCAATTTTGTTTGAGTACAGCGTCACACGACCGCGCAATTGTCAGTTAAAACAATGCTGTATCACAAAAAATGGCCTGGTCATTAAGGGGGAAAATCTCCCGGTCCTTAAGTGGGTAAAATTAGTGATGTATATTTTATGTATTTTTGTTAGAGTTGGATATTGGTGGATCTATGGTATCCTAAAATTCAATTCATATTCAGTTTATAACATTCATAAAATATAACTAGAGATCCAGGTGGTTACACACATTTTAGGCCATACAGCTGTGAAAATTAAATTTGGCAAAATACAAAATCAAAATTGTTACTTTTCAGTTTATGGTCCCTGCGCCTGTGTAGCCAGCAATGCCACCTAAACTCTGCAAGCTTCAAGAGTTTGACCAAAGTGTATGTAAATGTGAACACTTTTGCCTGATCAATGAGATTTAAAGGATAAGTTCAGCTTTCAAAACATGTTATACCCATATCTCGTGTTACGGTGCCTTGAAAAAGTATTCACATCCCATAAAATTTTCCACATTTTGTCATGTTACAACCAAAAACGTAAATGTATTTTATAGGAATTTTATGTGATAGACCAACACAAAGTGGCACATAATTGTGAAGGGGAAGGAAAATTATAAATGGTTTTCAATTTTTTTTACAAATACATATGTGAAAAGTGTGGCGTGCATTTGTATTCAGCCCCCCTGAGTCAATACTTTGTAGAACCACCTTTCATGGCAATTACAGCTGCAAGTCTTTTTGGTTATGTCTCTACCGGCTTTGCACATCTAGAGAGTAACATTTTTGCCCATTCTTCTTTGCAAAATAGCCCAAGCTCTGTCAGATTGGATGGAGAGCATCTGTGAACAGCAATTTCCAAGTCTTGCCAAAGGACTTTGACTGGTCCATTCTAACACATGAATATGCTTTGATTCAAACCATTCCATTGTAGCTCTGGCTGTATGTTTAGGGTCGTTGTCCTGCTGGAAGGTGAACCTCCACCCCAGCCTCAAGTCTTTTGCAGACTCTAACAGGTTTTCTTCTAAGATTACCCTGTATTTGGCTCCATCTATCCTTCCATCAACTCTGACCAGCTTCCCTGTCCCTGCTGAAGAAAAGCATCCCCAAAACATGATGCTGCCACCATCATGTTTCACGGTGGGGATGGTGTGTTCAGGGTGATGTGTAGTGTTAGTTTTCTGCCACACATAGGGTTTTTCTTTTAGGCCAAAAAGTTTAATTTTGGTCTCATCTTCCACATGTTTGCTGTGTCCCCCACATGGCTTCTGGCACACTGCCAACAGGACTTCTTATGACTTTCTTTCAACAATGGCTTTCTTCTTGCAGCTCTTCCATAAAGGCCAGATTTGTGGAGTGCACGACTAATAGTTGTCCTGTGGACAGATTCTCCCACCTGAGCTGTGGATCTCTGATTAATGTTCTCCTTGCCTGGCCTGTCAGTTTAGGTGGACGGCCACATCTTGGTTGGTTTACAGTTGTGCCATACTCTTTCCATTTTCCATGATGGATTGAACAATGCTCCATGAGATGTTCAAAGCTCGGAAGATTTTTTCATAACCCTAAACTTTTCCACAACTTTATCCCTGACCTGTCTGGTGTGTTCCTTGGACTTCATGATGCTGTTTGTTCACTAAGGTTCTCTAACAAACCTCTGAGGGCTTCACAGAACAGCTGTATTTATACTGAGATTAAATTACACACAGGTGGACTCTATTTACTAATTAGGTGACTTCTGAAGGCAATTGGTTCCACTATATTTTAGTTAGTGGTATCAGAGTAAAGGGGGCTGAATACAAATGCACGCCACACTTTTCAGATATTTATTTGGAAACATTTGGAAAACAATTTATCATTTTCCTTCGACTTCACAATTATGTGCCACTTTGTGTTGGTCTATCACATAAAATCCCAATAAAATACATTTACAATTTTGGTTGTAACATGACAAAATGTGGAAAATTTCAATGAATACTTTTTCAAGGCACAGTACGAAAGGGTTGTATCTGCTGATCGCTGGTGCAATGCTTTTACAGGCTCCTCCAACAAAAATTAATAATTGAGCTTTTTTTTTTAACCTGCAAAAATATATGTTTTTAAAAGAAAGGATGGAAAAAATTGTAAAACAACTTCACTCAATAAACAATTTTAGGAGGATCAAGTTCTAATGGAAAATTCTAAATCTCTGGCAATGGTGCAATACTTTTACTCTTAGTAACTTTCATGATAAGTGTTAAACTACTTAAACAAATGAAAAAAAAATAAAATAAAATACGTTTGTAGTGCTACCCCTGGAGGAGCCAGTGAATTGTTTTGTGATTTCTCTGCTAACCTGAAGTTGACACACCTGGCTCACCCAGCACTTTGAGGTATTTCAAATAATTTATTAGGCAAAGCATAGCCTAAAAGAAGAAAGAAATAGAACGTGTACTTACACAAACAAACAGTAAGACAATAACTTTACCATAAGAAGAGATATGGATAAAAACTTCCAGTATTCTAACAGTAATTAACAGAACTGAACTGCATTTACCTAACAACAGTATATAAAGTTCTAACTTATTATATACACCACTAGCTAATGATTGATGAAAAAAAAAATGGCCAGCAAAGTTGGGACCCTCAAAAAAAACACAACAGTTTCCAGCAGATAACAGATTCATTTGTTCATTTAGTCTCTTACCAGACCCACAGCACCCTCTTCTAGGTCTCTGGACATTGCTAGGTTTGTAATCTTTTTGTTTTTTTACATTCTGCTGTTGATTTCCGGCTTTTGACCTAGACCAAAATTATGCCATACATCTTGTGAGTCCTCATGGGCATTGTTTTCTTTTATCTGGAGGAGGGGAGGAGGGGCTTTCTCAGTTAAGAACACCTTCTTGCTCGCATGCTTGAACAAAGGGCATATGGGTTTCAGGAAGTAAATTCTACATGAACCACCTACCCTTACTCAAGATGGTCATGGCTACAAATGCTAGAGGGTATCTTTCAAAGTGATTTGTCAAAAAAATAAAGCATTGAAGCATGGATGAATGGGTGAGTTTGCTATGAATATGAAAAATAAAATAAATAGCCTTTTCAGTTTGTGGTGCTCAGATGCCATTCCACTTTAATATATCATTGCTCTTTTCTTTGGGAGAAGAGACAATTTCAAGATATGATTTATTTTTGTCAACTGCAAAAAAAAATGTTGTTTTGAATTTACTTTAGGAAGACTATAAACCAAATGCTTTCCATAAAGTTCTTAATATGGGTTATAGCATTTATTTTAATAGTGTCATGAGCTGCCAGTTCTGGTCTGTGACTTAAACAATGCCAAATTTTGAAAGTTATTCTGATTCAGCTTTTTACTAAATAGTTTTGCATACCATGGCACTAGCTCCAACAAGCAGTAAATAGATTAACTATTTTTAAAGCCCAACTGTACTTTCAGTTTAATTCAACTAAATACATTCCGAGTGCATCGAAACAGGTGTTCAAAGTCCTACAGTATGCTTTCATTAAAAAGCAGCCACAACCTGATTAGAAAAGCCTGTTCCCTTCCAGCATGCTGCAAAGTAGGACCCTTGCTCTTGCAGTTGTCTCTCTGCAGTAGTCAGAGACACCTGTGTTCCATATTTACGTATTTACACTTAAAGTGATTGTGAAGTCTTGGTTTTTTTTTAAATGAAAAATAACAAACATGTTATGCTTACCTCCTTTGCTGCAGTGGTTTTGCACAGAGCAGCCCCGATCCTCCTCTTCTCGGGTCCCTCTTCGGCTCTCCTGGCCCCTCCCTCCTGTCGAGTGCCCCCACAGCAAGCAGCTTGCTATGGGGGCACCTGAGCCGAGTCACAGCTCCCTGTGTCCATTTAGACACAGAGCTGTGGCCCGGCCCGCCCACGTTCTATTCTCATTGGCTGACTGGCTTTGATTGACAGCAGCGGGAGCCAATGCTACTGCGCTGCTGTCTCAGCCAATAAGGAGGGGAGTCCCGGACAGCCGAGACATACCTACAACATCACTGGAGCTAGAGGGACCTCAGGTAAGTATTAGGGGGGTTAAGGGGAGCTGCTGCACACATGTTTTTATCTTAATGCAAAATGCACTAAGATAAAAACCGTTCTGTCTTTACAACACCTTTAATATTATGATTTTTCAGACTTTTTTAGACTCTTTATTTTTCCTAACAGTAGAAATTTTATTAGGGTTTTCCAAAGTATAATGTACTATTAGGTAACAACAATAGTACCGGAGCAGAAGCATAGATAAATTCTGCATAAACCAAACAAAAACTTACAATTTAAAGCCAGAAAGTACTAACAAGTACCATCACAGGACATAAATTTGCACCTACAGACTCTTTATTTTTACCTGATAATTCTGCCAGTAAAACCCTTTCAGTCCTAGGGTAACAACATTCACTCAACCTTCTGCATCAGGACAAGAGAAACAAGATAGGACTACAGAACCCCACCTCTCTGCTATTCAGCATAACACAAAAGTTCTGGACCCACAGAGATAGTTGAGGACAATGTAACTGATATTAGCACAGGCAGAGAGCACAAGAACCTAACAGCTGGCAATATATCTGGCAAGATCAACAGGTATTTATTCATGTATTCTATTTATCAATAGATATTACAGAACACTTTAACCACCTCAGCTCTGGAAGGTTTACCCCCTTCCTGACCGGGCCATTTTTTGCGATACGGCACTGTGTTGTTTTAACTGACAATTGCGTGGTCGTGCGACACTGTACCCAAATAAAATTGATGTCCTTTTTTCCCCACAAATAGAGATTTTCTTTTGGTCATATTTGATCACCTCTGCGATTTTTATTTTTTGCGCTAAAAATATAGAACGGCCGCCAATTTAAAAAAAAAAAAACAATATTTTTCAAAACCCGGAAGTGCAGAATCATGTACATATACAGTATCTCACAAAAGTGAGTACACCCCTCACATTTTTGTAAATATGTTTTTATATCTTTTCATGTGACAACACTGAAGAAATGACACTTTTCTACAATGTAAAGTAATGAGTGTACAGCTTGTATAACAGTGTAAATTTGCTGTCCCCTCATTCATGTCAAAACTGCTGGCAACAAAAGTGAGTACACTCCTAAGTGAAAATGTCCAAATTGGGCTCAATTAGCCATTTTCCATCTGACTTGTTAGTGTTACAAGGTCTCAGGTGAATGGGGAGCAGGTGTGTTAAATTTGTTGTTATCGCTCTCTCTCTCTCATACTGTTCACTGGTCCAAGTTCCACATGGCACCTCATGGCAAAGAACTCTCTGAGGATCTGAAAAAAAAATTGTTGCTCTACATAAAGATGGCCTAGGCTATAAGAAGATTGCCAAGACCCTGAAACTGAGCTGCAGCACGGTGACCAAGACCATACAGTGGTTTAACAGCACAGGTTCCACTCAGAACATGGTTGACCAAGGAAGTTGAATGCACATGCTCAGCGTCATATCCAGAGGTTGTCTTTGGGAAATAGATGTATGTGTGCTGCCAGCATTGCTCCAGAGGTTGAAGGGTTGGGGGGTCAGCCTGTCAGTGCTCAGAACATACGCCGCACACTGCATCAAATTGGTCTGCATGGCTGTCATCCCAGAAGGAAGCCTCTTCTGAAGATGATGCACAAGAAAGCCCGCAAACAGTTTGCTGAAGACAAGCAAACTAAGGACATGCATTACTGGAACCATGTCCTGTGGTCTAATGAGACCAAGATAAATTTATTTGGTTCAGTAGGTATCAAGCATGTGTGGCGGCAACCAGGTGGGGAGTACAAAGACAATTGTGTCTTGCCTACAGTCAAGCATGGTGGTGGGAATGTCATAGTCTGGGGCTGCATGAGTGCTGCTGGAACTGGGGGGCTACAGTTCATTGAGGGAACCATGAATGCCAACATGTACTGTGACATACTGAAGCAGAGCATGATCCCCTCCCTTTGGAGACTGGGCCTCGGGGCAGTATTCCAACATGATAACGACCCCAAACACACCTCCAAGATGACCACTGCCTTGCTAAAGAAGCTGAGGTTAAAGGTGATGGACTGGTCAAGCATGTCTCCAGACCTAAACCCTATTGAGCATCTGTGGGATATCCTCAAATGGAAGGTGGAGGAGCGCAAGGTCTCTAGCATCCACCAGCTCTGCAATGTCATCACGGAGGAGTGGAAGAGGACTCCAGTGGCAACCTGTAAAGCTCTGGTGAACTCCATGCCCAAGAGGGTTAAGGCAGTGCTGGAAAATAATGGTGGCCACACAAATTGACACTTTGGGCCCAATTTGGACATTTTCACTTAGGGGTGTACTCACTTTTGTTGCCAGCGGTTTAGACATTAATGGCTGTGTGTTGAGTTATTTTGAGGGGACAGCAAATTTGCACTGTTTTACAAGCTGTACACTCACTACTTTACATTGTAGCCAAGTGTCATTTCTTCAGAGTTGTCACATAAAAAGATATAATAAAATATTTACAAAAATGTGAGGGGTGTACTCACTTTTGTGAGATACTGTACGTGATTCTGCACAGAGAGGCCACCCTGTAGCAAGTAAATCTGCTATGGGGCGGTCGTAAAGCGGTTAAGGCTCGGTTCACACTGCTGCGACTTGGGATCCGACTTGTGAGACCCCAAGTTGCGGGACATGTGAAATCCCATGTTAGTCAATGAGAGCTGTCTTAATTAGCACTACTGAAGTCTCTCCAACTTTAGAAAAGGTTCCTGTACTACTTTAACCACTTGTTGACAATATACGTTGGCACAATGGCAGCGGTGGGCAAATGGGCGTACCTGTATGTCCCCTTTAATTGACGGGGCTAGTGGGCGTGGGCGCGCCCGCCACGTACAGCATGACCATACCCATGGGTCCCGCGGACTTGATGTCCGCCGGTGTCCTGCAATCGTGTCACGGCGCTGCAGGACGGGGATATGTAAACAAGGCATTTCCCCGTTCTGCCTAGTGACATGACAGGGATCTACTGCTCCCTGTCATCGGGAGCAGTGATCGCTGTCATATCAGTGGTAGCCCATCCCCCCCACAGTTAGAATCACTCCCTAGGACACACTTAACCCCTTGATCGCTCCCTAGCGTTTAACCCCTTCCCTGCCAGTGTCATTTACACAATAATCAGTGCATTTTTATAGTACTGATCGCTGTATAATTGACAATGGTCCCAAAATAGTGTCAACAGTGTCCGATGTGTGCTCTAATGTCGCAGTCAAGATAAAAATTGCAGATCGCCTCCATTACTAATAAAAAAAAAATAATAATAAAAATGCCATAAATCTATTCCCTATTTTGTAGACGCTGTAACTTTTACGCAAACCAATCAATATACGCTTATTGCAATTTTTTTACAAAAATATTTTTGGGGAAATTTATTATAGCAAAAAGGAAAAAATATTGCTTTTTTTCAAAATTGTCACTCTTTTTTTGTTTATAGCGTAAAAAATAAAAACCGCAGAGGTGATCAAATACCACCAAAAGAAAACACTATTTGTGGGAAAAAAAGGACGTCAATTTTGTTTTAGTGTAACATCGCACGGCCGTGCAATTGTCAGTTAAAGTGACGCAGTGCCGAATCGCAAAAAGTGCTCTGGTCAGGAAGGGGGTAAAATCTTCCGTGGGCTGAAACGATTAAGGCAACTTCTATCTGACTTGTGCCCATAGACTTCAATGGAAGTCGACTCCAAGTCGGATCCTCATCTTAATTGATGTGATTTGGATTTGACATTACAGGAAGGTTGCACGGGCATTTATTGAAAGTCTCTTCAAAGTCTATTCAAAGTCATTACAAAATCTTATCAAGTAGTACTCAAATCACCAGCAAATCGCCAGGAAGTCGCCTGGCAAAGTCGTACTGTAAGTCCTGGAACTTTCAGGTCCCGGCAGTGTGAACCGAACCTTAATGGTATATTTACTAGACAAAAAGGGAACAAATAAGAGAAGTTGATTGTTAGAGTTTATTTACCCTTTAACTTACTCTCAGCATGCTTTGTGAAGCCCTAGATACTGACCGCTCATCAGTGACTGCACCCTCTCAGTCCTGCAGACTCTAACCTGTGCCCGCCATTGACCACCCAACTGACAGCTGTCATGTCTGAATTAAAACCATGCTTACAAAAGAGTTGGGGACTGTAACTAATGCCCCACTTTTATACTGTGGCACTACCAGCCTACAGTTTATTGACATGTATGACTTTAACCACCTGCGGCTATAATAACCTTCCATAAGAGTGTCCTGTTTTAACCTTGTCTATTCAATTTATTCATAATTGATATAGAGGATGGGATAAATAGCTCAATCTCAGTTTTTGCGGACGACACAAAATTAAGCAGGGCAATAACTTTACATCAGGATATAGAAATTTTACAGAAAGACCTGAACAAAATAAGAGAGTGGGCAAATACATGGCAAATGAGATTTAATGTGGAAAAATGTAAGTTAATGCACTTGGGGGCAAAAAACATTAATGCAAACTACTCACTAGGGGGAGAACCGCTGGGGGAATCAAGGATGGAGAAAGATCTAGGGGTCCTAGTAGATGACAGATTGAGCAATTGCATGTCAAGCTGCAGCTACCAAAGCTAGCAGAATATTAGCATGCAAAAAAAAAGGAATATACTTCAGAGATAGAACGATAATCCTACCACTTTATAAAACTCTGGTTAGACCACATCTGGAGTATTCCGTCGAGTTCTGGTCACCAGTATTTAGAAGGGATGTGCTCCAACTGGAGAGAGTCCAAAAAAGGGCAACAAAACTAATAAGGGGACTGGAGGACCTCAATTACGAGGAACAACTGCAAACATTAAATGTATTCTCTCTGGAGAAACCACGCTTGAGAGGAGATGTGATAAATAAATCAAATACCTCAAGAAGTGTAAGAGGATACGGGGACGCACAATGAGATTTGTAGCAGAAGCAGTTTAACCTTAAACTGCACAGGGTGGGTTTCACTGTCAGGGCAATAAGGATGTGAAACTCTCTTCCACAATTAGTGGTGGCTATGGGAAGTGAGTATTGATATTTTTAAGAGACTCTTGGATGTGCATCTTAAAGAACACAACATACAGGGATATGGGAAATAATTATAGACCATGACACACGAACACCTACACAGGTTGAACTGGATTTTTATTTAACCTTACCTACTATGAAACTATGAAACCTGCCATTGCAGAAAAAGAAGGGATTTTTGTAACTTTTGTGTATGGAAATTCACATATTTTCTCAATTTTTTTGTTGTTAATGTAAATCACTGAGAGCTCTTTTTATTATGACACTCAAAATACTCACTTATTGTCTGGCACATTTCAACTAATTTCATTACTAAATATTACCAGAAAAGCAGACTTTCTCCTTTTGGGTGAAGTTCCGCTTTAATCTGTTAAAAATCTTCCAACAATCTTTCAAAAATTAAAAAAGAAATTAAAAAAAAATCTATAAAAATAAAAATGTATTTAAAAAAGTATAAAAAAAATGTAATAAAAGTAATTAAAATCTTTTAAAAATCTTCAAAAATATGTAAAAAATCTTCCATGCTACACACAGCACAATGTCTGTTTGCAGAAGAGTAAAAGTAGTTGGAATTCAACTTGTCTCCTTGGATTTGGCCTCAGAGCAGAGAGATAACATTTCTGACATTATTAGCCTCAGCTCTTGACCGTAGGAAGTTTTCTTCTTCAGTTTTCTTTTCATGTAACTGGAAAGTAGAGGAACGGAAGATACCGGGGTCAGGATCCGGCAGCCGCTGCCAGATGACTTTACCAGCTGCAAGTAAGAAAAAAAATAGCGCATAATAACCATTTCTTAACTGGGCGAACCACAGTATGCAACAAAATGGAGCTTTGCAGTGATGTCCCGGTAACTCAGGAAGTGAAAGGGTAATCCGCACAGCTGCAGGTCTCTAAAGAAGGAATGCTGAATTGCTGATTCTCCATTTATCATTGGCCCATTCATATCCTCTACATAAAAACAGACAGCAATAAGGAAGTCTTCAAACAGCCTGCACAGCCAACCAAGAGTACTGTGATTTAGTGTTCTTTTAAAAGAAGACATTCATTAATAAACTATTCCTGGATTTATATGGAGGTCAAATACTAATACATTTTGCATAGTCTGCTCATTCTGCAACAAAGCCTTATTTTCTATTTTTACCTTAATTTATGCCCTAGTAAACCATATTTTCATGTCTGTTTATTGTAAGGAGATTTAGTAAAACAAACATTATGTAAAGGGTTATTATTTGTGCTGAAAGGAACTCATGTATCATAGTCAAACTTCTGTGAAGACTATCAGTGAATATATGAAATGTAGCATATTAATTAGCATTTTGGATTTAAATGTGTCAGTTATGGTTTTAGCAACCATTAAGGATTAATTGTATTTTGTAAAGTGCTATAATAATAATAATAATAATACAGTAATAATAAATAATTTTCTTACAGGTTTTAGGCTGCTTAAAGAATATATTGTATATGATGCTGAGTGGACTGCCACTAAATCCTCCATTCGGAGTATCATAGCCTACAAGGTTTTAACCTACTGGTACCTGGTTCCTGCTCGCCTGGCTAAATATGTACCCAATTACTCACCCAAATGTTTTCGTGGCTGCATTGACATTGGCACTCATCTCCACATTTCATGGACTTGTCCTGTGGTGCAGTAATTTTGATCACACAAATTTCAAATCAGTTCAACTTTGATGGGCACTGTACTTGCACCTGATACTCTATTGGCCTTGCTGAATCTACCCCCCCCCCCCCCCCAGTTTAATACAGGCAGAACACAAACTGATCCTTTAAGTGACCATGGTCCCTAAACAAACAATAGCAAAAGTCTGGAAAGCCGATTCTCTTAATACAGTGGAAACAAAAAATAGGATTACTTAGGTGATAATCCCAGCTAAGCTGGATGTGATCCTCCTAGATGGAGTCGAACATTACATGGCAACCTTGGGTACATCACTCCTCCCACTTCGATGAGACCCTCTTACTTCTGTGATGTAATTACATCTTCATCACCCCTGACGCTCAAGCCTGATAATGATAATGATGGTTATCGAGTGGGACTCCAGGACCCCCCACCTTCTGACTCCAAACCCTTCCATTCCCACCCCACCCACTACCCCCACCCTTCTTTCTTATTTTCTTACTTTCCTTACTTCCCTTTTTAGCCTTATTACTTTCTAGGCTCCTGAACTCTCGCTTTGGTTCATGCATGACATAGAGTTACAGCAAGACTTTTTAGCCTGTTGTGCCACTCCTTTCTATTGTCATACCTGCTTATATCCTCTTTGGCCTCTGTGCTATGCTTAATTTGTCTACTTTGTATGACTACCCAGTGACCCGAGGCGCCTATTAAGCGTTTACCTGTTTTTGGTTCCCCTTGTTATCTTTGTCCCTATGGAACAGTTAATGTGTTGTACTCACTGTTCATGACTTTAATTATTGGTTCACCTAATGCACCACTCATGCATCATGCAGTGCGCTCAATGTTCTCCTATGTTGACCATGTTTTGATACTCACTCAGTAGTGTATTATACATATATATATTTGTTTTCAATAAACAGTTTGAACAAGAAATAAAAAAAAGAATACCTGCATGCTACTGGAAAATAACTATGCTGAACTGTGTTTGGGTTCTATCACCTAATTTTCATTTGGTGAGCATGTGATGTGGCAGTGATTCGGAGAAGGGACTTGGATGGTGCTTTGCATAGCACAGTTGGGACACTCCATCAGAGATTTGGCTGCTGAAAGACTCAGAGCCACAGATGAGCACAGTTAACACCCATGAAGCAGTGATATGCACCTGAATACTGTTTCACTTATACTTTGCTTAGGAAAAGCAAAAAACAGAAATGCTGAATGGAGGAACCAAAAAGTAATTCAGATAAAGAGAGAGGGGGTGGGGCATTGAGGGAAATAGAAATAAGAATCTGTAGACACCATGGAGAGTAGCAAGACAAAGAGAGAGAGTGATAAAATGACTGGGACAAATGCATTACAGCCCCAATCTTATTTTTTTTTTGCCACACAGATCAATTACTAGTCAGGGTCTCAGAATTATTATAATCCAGCTCCTCTGAAACTGATGAAATGCATTGTCTAATTTTGCTGATTGCAATAACTAATAAATATTATAGTACACCTAGAAGTTCATGATTCCACCCCACTACCACATTATAGATTTTTATTGTGTGTGGCATTCTCTCTATTTGTTCTGGTGATCACTCATTCTATAGCAGACCACTCAGTACAAAACGTTAATGAGAGACAGCTGTGTCTAAAAAAGAGCTTCTTCTGTGGTGTCTTTTTAACTAACTCACTGTGCTCTAATGATTTTTTTTACTAAATAATTATTTGCACAACAAATATTGTTTTATATATAAAGGAAAATATACATAAGTAGCTTGATATGTATTATATATGTTAAATCAGTTATTTATTATGCATGGGATGTATAGACCTCCCCATTACCTTATAGAGTAGGTCTTCAGGGTAGTCCTTTTTGTAGTCAGGCAACTGGGTGATTTTATATGTCATATCTGGAGATGTAATAAGTTGGTAAGATATTGGAAATCTGTTCAACATATTTTTATTTTTAAAACAAATGTATATGTAGTGCTACCCCCATAGGAGCCACTTGGTTATAATGGGATCTCTGTTCTGCCACAACTCTTTAAGCTGCTTGGTCCCCACTGACACACCTGTGTAATTTAAATGTTAGTAAGCTACCACTAGATAATAATGCACAGAAAATAGGCCACAGGCAACTTAGTGGTAGAATAATTAAGTGTATTATGGCAAGGCAGTAAAACAATGCATGAATCCATAAGCAAGCAATTGAACATGTTTAAAGATGCAGTAGTAGATAATGTGAAAACTAACTCATAAGGTGCCAAACAAATGAACTGTAGCAACACTAAAGTCACTTTTACTGATGCAAACATGGTTAAATGTATAGGCATTAACTAATTAAATGAAAAAAACATCCTCCTGTGCACACTACACATACAACCCCAATAGTGGGTGGCTGACAGGAGGTGACTATAAGTACCTGGCACCTAATTGTCAGTATTGGCCGGTTATCGTTGGGCCCTTTCTGTAAGGCGGTGAACATAAAGCTGTCCCTTTAGATCTGTACCATGGATAGCTGGTGGGCTGGTAAGCAAGGATCCGTCTCTATTGGCATTAACTCTATGCAGCAAGGGATTAAACTTGGCAGTTCTATCCATCACTTCTGACATGCAACTAGTCTGGTCCTATATGCTTGATGGTCAGTTGTCCCAGAAGTGTCAATCCTTTAGACTGGGTCCTTGCAAGTCTCAGTCCCAGCATTAGACTCTCACTGGCTCTCTCAGGATTAGTCCTTCAGAAGGTGAACACAGATGGGTGAAAGCAGCAGGTCTGTGCCCCACAGTCCACATCACCAAAGGCTCTCCATGGCTTAGTTCTCAGCCTCTATGGATGCAGCACACAGATCCGGTTCTCACCAGGCTCTCTTTCCCAGAGCAGACATGCACAGCAGCAGGTCCATGTAGTCTGGTTTCCCCACATTGTCTGCCCTTACCAAGAAAAGTTCTCCTCTTCTGCAAGGTATCCTGGGAGGTTTGGCAGCCATTTACTTGCAATGTACTGCATCCCGTTAAAGACTACACATCTAATGATCCTTAGCAACTGTATGTCATCCAATCTCCTACTCACAGATTCTCCACTGCTGTAGTAAGGATGGAAGGCGGAGAAGCCAGAGTGAGTGAGGGATTTTCACAGAGCTTGCTCCACTCGCAGCCAGCAGGGAAGTGAAAGAAGAGATGCACATGCAGCCGGCAGCACACCCGACTAAATACTGGAGGCGGGGGACAGAGAAGGAGAGTGGGTGCAACCACACAAACAGCCACTCCTCCAGCAGCCAGCCGAGTACCCGGCTGCATGTGACATCTACAGTGGGACAAAAAAGTATTTAGTCAGCCACCAATTGTGCAAGTTCTCCCACTTAAAAAGGTGGGAGAGGCCTGTAATTGTCATCATAGGTATACCTCAACTATGAGAGACAAAATGTGGAAACAAATCCAGACAATCACATTGTCTGATTTTTGAAAGAATTTATTTGCAAATTATGGTGGAAAATAAGTATTTGGTCAATATCAAAAGTTCATCTCAATACTTTGCTATATATCCTTTGTTGGCAATGACAGAGGTCAAACATTTTCTGTAAGTCTTCACAAGGTTGTCACACACTGTTACTGGTATGTTGGCCTATTCCTCCATGCAGATCTCCTCTAGAGCAGTGATGTTTTGGGGCTGTCGCTGGGCAACACGGACTTTCAACTCCCTCCAAATGTTCAACGGCCCCAAAGCATGATGTTGCCACCCCCATGCTTCACAGTAGGTATGGTGTTCTTTGGTTGCAACTCAACATTCTCTCTCCTCCAAACACGACGAGTTGTGTTTCTACCAAACAGTTCTACTTTGGTTTCATCTGACTATATGACATTCTCCCAATCCTCTTCTGGATCATCCAAATGCTCTCTAGCAAACCTCAGATGGGCCCGGACATGTACTGGCTTAAGCAGGGGGACACATCTGGCACTGCAGGATCTGAGTCCCTGGTGGCGTAGTGTGTTACTGATGGTATTCATTTGTTATGTTGGTCCCAGCTCTCTGCAGGTCATTCACTAGGTCCCCCCGTGTGGTTCTGGGATTTTTGCTCACCATTCTTTTGATCATTTTGACCCCACGGGGTGAGATCTTGCATGGAGCCCCATATCAAGGGAGATTATCAGTGGTCTTGTATGTCTTCCATTTTCTAATTATTGCTCCCATAGTTGATTTCTTCACACCAAGCTGCTTGCCTATTGCAGATTCAGTCTTCCCAGCCTGGTGCAGGTCTACAATTTTGTTTCTGGTGTCCCTCGACAGCTCTTTGGTCTTCACCATAGTGGAGTTTGGAGTGTGACTGTTTGAGGTTTTGGACAGGTGTCTTTTATACTGATAACAAGTTCAAACAGGTGCCAATAATACAGGTAATGAGTGGAGGACAGAGGGGCCTCTTAAAGAAGAAGATACAGGTCTGTGAGAGCCAGAAATCTTGCTTGTTTGTAGGTGACCAAATATTTATTTTCCACCATAATTTGCAAATAAATTCTTTCAAAAATCAGATAATGTGATTGTCTGGATTCGTTTCCACATTTTGTCTCTCGTAGTTGAGGTATACCTATGATGACAATTACAGGCCTCTCTCATCTTTTTAAGTGGGAGAACTTGCACAATTGGTGGCTGACTAAATACTTTTTTGTCCCACTGTATATTCTTGCAATTTGGGGTATCTAGAGTTTCCATAAAATACATTTAATTTGAGATTGGAGCTTAGAACATTATTTCTTTCTGGAAACTTGTCTCAAAAGAGACATTTAAAACCGTAGTCAAGTTGAATGTGAAATTAACACAGTTGACTTTTCAGCAGAAGGGCATTTTAAACAAATTTCAAACAATTTTGGCAGAATGGCTTCAGGTTTCCAATCTGGTACCAAATTGGTGAGAATTTGAAAGATGCTACAGGAATGTTGGAATAACATTCTGTATGGGAAACCAGAAGGATGGCATAGATTAGAATGTATAATGTTTTAAATATGTAATATTGGGTTTAGTTGGGTAGTTATGTTTTTTATTTGTTGGATGTGATTTTCTTGCATTAAGATGTCTTCCTATGGTATATGTGTAAATTGAAAAAATATATGTAAAAAATATACATATAAAATGCCAGCTTAAGCAATCATTATATATTCAAAAATATCTTAATATTACTCAACCATTATTATTTATTATTAATCATTTATTTTAGCTTAGAAAGTTCTGTTTCTTTCAGAAAAGCTTTACTTTACTCCTTAAAATATTTCACACAGCAAGTAAATTGACCGTACAATATATAAAAATTATTCCACTTGCAACAACTTTGTCAAAGTAACCTGACCAAGGGCAAGTTGCCCTTGAAAAATCGTACTTCTCAATCTGCCTTTAGTTTGTGAAAACATAATTTTAAAAGGTTTACACTGGAAAATTGTATTTTATACATTTAAGTTTTCAGTGGAAGAAAATGTTTATCCCCTCCAAGCTGAAGTGTAACATCCTGTAAGATGCATCAAGTTAATCAAAGGAAAGAAAAAAAATCCCCAGGAAACAAGTACATCTGGAATGATTCTGTATATATCGTGGAGAAATGTATAAACAGGCTTTTTCTCTGCAGGGAAAACAGATGGATTTTTCTTTCTCAAAACTTAGAAACCAAGTGGCTTTAATGAGAAGCAAATATTTAGGGTCCCATCCTTGCAAGTCACCTCCTATCCACAGCCAAGATAGATACAATGCAAAGAAATCCAGTGGGGGGCGTTTTTCATGTTAATGTTGTAGATTTCTTAGTATCAGTCATCCTGGGAGTTTTTACAGGAACAGATCCAGGCAAGGGGCAGATATAGATCATAAAGACTTTGTGTCTTACATTAGCTGCAATCCTTTTCTATGTTTTTTTTTTTTTAAATACGATGGTATTATGTCACTGCTTCATCACTTTATTACCATTTTAATGTTTACACGTTTATACGCTAATGTTTTCTATATTTTTTTTAACATTTGTAGAATATCTTCAAATTGCAACTTATTTCAGAGTGCATTCATGACAGTTTCAAAGGAATGATGGGCTTTCTCATAAGAAAGTCCAGCACTGCCCTTTCTTCTAGTTAAAATTTTACTTTTTGTAAGCAGAGGAGGAAGAGGGACGTGTCCTTCCCCTGCACAGTCAAGTTTCACAACAGCAGCTGCATTAAAGAAAAATACATCTTTATTAATTATTGTTATACCTGATGGCTACAAAGGGGTACATATGAAATAATAATAATATGAAATTAAAGTTAGAATTTGTTTTTTTTTACTGGCTAAAATAATATATAAATAAAGAAAGGGACATTAGATTCCTCTGGGGAAGTAAGGTTACTCTCAGTAAAGAATTAAGAACTGGGCCCACATTTTCTATTCCCTCTGGTAAATTTAATTGAAGCTGGTGGTCATACCTTTGACTGGAGACAACCATAGCTGTGAAAAGGTTGATTGACTGGAGACAATTTGAGCAGCTAATAGTACCTAGATAAGTTCACAGCTGCAAACAATAAAATTGCCTCCTTTGCGGCAGTAGTCCGGAAGATTGTTGTCCAAGAACAGTAAAAAAACGAGCAGTATGGCCTCCTTGGCTCTTGGGTCTAACTGCAATTGCAACCAAAGTCACAACACCATCAAAATGATATTTCTTTAAAAGAGAAGTAGGGCCAAAGCTTATTTGGTCCTACTTTTTTGGTGTATCACAGGAGTGCGCTTGCTTTTGTACTTTGTGACCCACAGTCAGCCAACAGTGGGTTAAAGCCCACTGTTTGTTGACGGCACAGAGCTGCTTCAGGCACTGGAAGGATCCCTACCCTGATTGACAGCTGGTTCTGGCTCTCAGCACTTGGCTGAGAGACAGCTGCGCCTGCCCCTTCTCCAGCCAGTGCTTCAATGAGGCTTATGCAGCGTACACAGGGTCGGACTTTTCGACTGGACTTGTCCGACGGATGCCGACGGACCAAATCCAGCGGACAATCCGATCATGTGTGGGCTTTACCGGACCTTCAGCGGACTTTTCCAGTCGCAAATCTGACGGACTTTAGATTTGGAACATGCTTCAAATCTTTACGTCGTAACTCCGCCGGACCCAGAAATCAGCTCGTCTGTATGCTAGTCCGACGGACAAAAACTGACGCTAGGGCAGCTTTTGGCTACTGGCTATCAACTTCCTTATTTTAGTTCGGTGTACGTCATCACGTACGAATCCGTCGAACTTTGGTGTGATCGTGTGTAGGCAAGACCGTTGGTTAAAAAGACCTTCGGAAGTCCGTCAAAAGTCCGTCGAAAGTCCGCTGGAAAGTCTGTCGGACCAGTCCGGTCGAAAAGTCCGTCCGTGTGTATGCGGCCTTAGAGCCAACTGCATAACACCTATGCTGTGTTGTGGCATTGTCAATTAATCACAGCAGGTTTACGCACAGGAGTTTTCAGGGCCAATGCAAATATACCAATGATAAACACTCAAAACGATATGCAAAATTCCAACAGCCTAAAATTAACATGTTACCAGCATACCCTTAAAGAGACACTCCATGCAAGTCAAAGTAATAATGACTCTAAAGTGCTTCTGCACATTTTGTATTCACCTTACCAGCATCAGCTGGAACTGAAATATAAGTGGTCGGCTGCTAAGAATATCAATGATGTCACTCCCCTGGTCATTAGGAAGTGCTTGGGCTTACCTTGGGCTAGGCTAGTCTTGTCACACAGAAGGAGATTACATGCTGCCCCATACCTGGAAGTGTTGTATATTGTTACCACCTGCAGGAGCAGCAAGGAAACATTGGTAAAGCAAATATAACGTTTTCAAAGCCACTGTCACTTTGTCTTGAATGGGGAAGGTTACAGTGCTTCTTAAAATTTAACCTAACCATGCCAAATTCACCTTTCTAGCCCCAAAAGCTGTACATACTTCTTTTTTTCCCTAAGTACTTCATTCTTAATCCCTCAGTACCTTATTCAGTCACCAGGAACAAGGGAAGGTAAGCCCTGTGTAAGTTTCAAGTCATGACTTGCAGCTTACACAGGGTTAAAGGCTTTCCCTCACCACTCCTATCCTATGTGACAACACTGGGTGTCTCATTGGCCAATTGTAAAGCTCCAGCACTGCCATGTACCTGAAAATACCATTTTCTTTTTCATCACTGATTGATTGAGTGATTAAAGGGAAGCAGGGTTGCCAACCGCCAGTAGATTTACTGTCAGTTTGTAAAAATCTATGATTTTTTTACAACTGCCAGTAAATATCAGGGGCTGATAATTTCATGCTGTGTTGACTTTTTCAGTGTAAATCAAGCAAATGACTTTGTTATAGGTATTGTCAGTGTTTCCATATCATGTTTATGCTGTTCAAATATTCATTGTGTTAGTTTTCAATAGAAGTTCTGTAATTTCTCAGGTTGCCAGTAAAAAAATGTGCTCCGCCAGTACATTTTCCATGTTTTGCCAATAAAAAATGCTGCGGGAGGTTGGCAACCCTGAAGGGAAGGTGAACAAAGCGTTTGCTTCAAGCTAAAGCGGAACTTCAGTCATTTTTTCATCTTTCCATCTATTAAATCTTCTGCCCTTGTTGTTTTAACTTTAGGTAGTAAAACATTTTTTTTTCTGCCAGCAAATACCTTATACACCCCATCCCCCCAGGGAGGGGGGATGAGTCATAAGAGGGCTAATCAGAGTTGCAGAGCTGGAGGAGTGTCTCTGTGTGTCTGTGTAAATCCAGGAAATGAACAGGCAGAGATTTCTGCAGCATATTTCGCAAGTACAGAATCATAGTATGTATAAAATAATATGCAAAGTGGTTGGAGGGAAGCTTCAGAATGGCAAAGATGTTTTTATTACAAATTATGTGAGCAGACTGCAGTTCCTCTTTAATCAAATTTCAGAATTTATTGCTGAAACTTAAAATCTATGAACATATCTCCTAAACCAAATCCTTAGGCTCGGTTCACACTACCGCAACTTGGGATCCGACTTGTAAGCCCTCAAGTCGCCCCAAGTCGCCCCAGAAAGAGATTCACATTACAGTGAATGGGAGCGTCTTAATAGACACTACTGAAGTCGCTCCGACTTCAGAGCGTACTCCCTGTACTACTTTGATCCGACTTTGATCCGACTTCAGCCTATTGACTATCATTGAAGTCGGATCGCCGTCTCGCATGATCCGACTTCGGCATGCGACTTGTGCTCAGATGATCTTGAGGGGGAACTCCGCGCCAAATTTTAAATAAAAATCCGCATGGGTTCCCCCTCCAAGGGCATACCAGGCCCTTGGGTCTGGTATGGACCTTGAGGGGAACCCCCTACGCCGAAAAGACGGCGTGGGGGGTCCCCCCAATCCATACCAGACCCTTATCCGAGCACGCAGCCCGGCCGGACAGGAATGGGGGTGGGGACAAGCGAGCGCCCCCCCCTCCTGAACCGTACCAGGCCGCATGCCCTCAACATGGGGGGTTGGTGCCTTGGGGGAGGGGGGCGCGCTACGGCCCCCCCACCCCAAAGCACCTTGTCCCCATGTTGATGAGGACAAGGGCCTCTTCCCGACAACCCTGGCCGTTGGTTGTCGGGGTCTGCGGGCGGAGGGCTTATCGGAATCCGGGAGCCCCCTTTAATAAGGGGGCCCCCAGATCCCGGCCCCCCACCCTATGTGAATGAGTATGGGGTACATCGAACCCCTACCCATTCACCTAGGGAAAGTGTCAATTTAAAAAAAAAACACTACACAGATTTTTAAAGTAATTTATTAGACAGCTCCGGGGGTCTTCTTCCGACTTCGGGGGTCTCTCCGGTTCTTCTCCGCGCTCTCCGGGTCTTCTGCCGGGCTCCTCCGCTATTTTCTGCTCTTTTGCCGCTCTTTTGCTATAGCGGAGGAGCCCGGTCTCCAGCCTTCTTCTCTTCGGGGGTCTCCGGTTCTTCTCCGCGCTCTCCGGGTCTTCTGCCGGGCTCCTCCGCTATTTTCTGCTCTTTTGCCCCTCTTTTGCTATAGCGAAGGAGCCCGGTCTTCAATCTTCTGCCTTCTGCCCTCTTCTCCTGATGTTGACACGACGCTCTCTGGGGCTGGAATGCACTCTGAGCGCTCCGCTCTGACTTATATAGGCGGTGACCCCGCCCCCTTATGCCGTCACAGTCCCTGGGCATGCTGGGACTGTGACGGTTTAGGGGGCGTGGTCATCACCCGATGACCACGCCCCCCTTATGTCGTCATAATCCCAGCATGCCCAGGGACTGTGACGGCATAAGGGGGCGGAGTCACCGCCTTTATAAGTCAGAGCAGAGCGCACAGAGAGCATTCTAGCCGGAGAGAGCGTCGTGTCAACATCAGAAGAAGAGAAGAGGGCAGAAGACCGAAGACCGTGCTCCTCCGCTTTAGCAAAAGAGCGGCAAAAGAGCAGAAGAGAGCGGAGGAGCCCGGCAGAAGATCCGGAGAGCGTGGAGAAGAACCGGAGAGACCCCCGAAGTCGGAAGAAGACCCCCGGAGCTGTCTAATAAAATACTTTAAAAATCTATGTAGTGTTTATTTTTAAATTGACACTTTTTCCCTAGGTGAATGGGTAGGGGTACGATGTACCCCATACTCATTCACATAGGGTGGGGGACCGGGATCTGGGGGCTCCCGGATTCCGATAAGCCCTCCGCCCGCAGACCCCGACAACCAACGGCCAGGGTTGTCGGGAAGAGGCCCTTGTCCTCATCAACATGGGGACAAGGTGCTTTGGGGTGGGGGGGCCACAGCGCGCCCCCCTCCCCCAAGGCACCA
Source organism: Lithobates septentrionalis (assembly GCA_037952835.1). Taxonomy (NCBI): domain Eukaryota; kingdom Metazoa; phylum Chordata; class Amphibia; order Anura; family Ranidae; genus Lithobates; species Lithobates septentrionalis. The sequence continues at coordinate 2,180,907 of JBBDGP010000600.1, forward strand.
ACCCCCCATGTTGAGGGCATGCGGCCTGGTACGGTTCAGGAGGGGGGGGGCGCTCGCTCGTCCCCACCCCCCATTCCTGTCCGGCCGGGCTGCGTGCTCGGATAAGGGTCTGGTATGGATTGGGGGGGACCCTCCACGCCGTCTTTTCGGCGTAGGGGGTTCCCCTCAAGGTCCATACCAGACCCAAGGGCCTGGTATGCTCCTGAAGGGGGAACCCATGCCGGTTTTTTATTTAAAATTTGGCGCAGAGTTCCCCCTAAAGATTCATACCAAACACAGTGGCGGGGATCCAAGTCGGATCCCCGTTCATTGAAAGTCGGACACATGTCGCAGGGCAAAGTCGGATCCAAGTCGTGTTGAAGTCGCGTTGAAGTCGCGTTGCAAAGTCGCGTTGAAGTCGTGTTGCCCCTGTGTGAACCGAGCCTAACCCTAAAGCCTAAACCTAACAATTAAGCCACCCTTGAACTTGACACTTTAAAATGTTTTTGTTGTGTTAGTGTAATTATGTTCCCTGGGTTGCTTGCCTTATCTTGTAATGATAAGCTCACATGTTGTGGCTGCAGTTTGCAGTGTCATAACTGATCACCAATTCCCCTATGTCCATGTATTCCTTCACCTAGCTTCTCCTTATTCGCTAAACTGTAATGGTCAGATTAAAAGGTTAAGCATTAAAAGCATTATGAATCCTCCTACCTGAACCTTGTGGGGGTTTTTTTACCTACATAAGATGTGCATTGATCATGTAGTTTCATTGTATAATTTGTTGACCTGTATGCACATCCTATAGTAGAGAAAAACTTCACCTTTTGGTATCAAAAGTTTCTGTTTGTGTTAAAACATGACACATGTGCCATGACACTACTCATTTTAATGCAAGACCTCTGTCTGTAGCCTATAAAATAACACTTCCTCTGAAGAAATTAAATTCCCGACAATCCCTGGGTCTCTCAATCTAGCATCAGTGCAGGTGCAGTTATTAGATCTAACACAGCCACAAATAGACAGAGCATTCACAAAGAGGTCACCATGCTGGAAGCGTTGAGTTTCATCATATAGTACTCCCACATACTGCATGTGATGCAACACAGAGGAAATGGTGAGGCATTGATTGGACGCTGTGTGACTCGGAACGAGAAAGCACATAAGCATATACAGTCATGGCCAAAAATATTGGCACCGCTTCATTTCTGTCAGGTAATGCACCACTTCACCCAGAAAATTGTTGCAGCTACAAATGTTTAGGCATTCTCATGTTTATTTCTTTTGTTTGTATTGGTATGACACAAAAAGGTGGAGAAACAAAAAGCCAAATCTGACACATTCCACGCAAAACTTTAAAAATGGACTGGGCAAATTTATTGGCACCCTCAATTTAATATTTGGTTGCACACCCCTTGGAAAAAATAACTGAAATCAACCACTTCCTGTAACCATCAATGAGTTTCTTACACCTCTCTACTGGAATTTTGGACCACTCTTCTTTCGCCAACTGCTCCAGGTCTCTCAGATTGGAAGGGTTCTTTTTTCCGACTGCTGTTTTGAGATCTCTCCACAGGTGCTCTATGGGATTTAGATCTGGACTCATTGCTGGCCAGTTCAGTACTCTCTAGCGCTTTGTCTTAAACCATTTCTGGGTGCTTTTTGATGTGTGCTCTGGGTCATTGTCCAAGACCCATGACTTTCTGACACTGGGCCCTACACTGCACGCCAGAATTCTTTGGTAGTCTTCAGATTTCAATATGCCATGCACATAGTGAAGACATCCAGTGGTGGCTGGTGCTCAAAATTTTTGGGGGGTGCGCAAACAAACTGAAAAATTCTGAAAAATACTGAAACAAAAACATCAGTTGCAGCCACTGTGCCATCAAATACAGCCACTGTGCCCATCATATGCAGCCACTGTGCCCATCATATGCAGTCAACTGTGCCCAGCAAATGCAGCCAACTGTGCCTATCATATGCAGCCACTCTGCCCATCATATGCAGCCAACTGTGCCCATCATATGCAGCCACTATGCCCATCATATTCAGCCACTATGTCCATCATATGCAGCCACTGTGCCCATCATATGCAGCCACTGTGCCCATCATATGCAGCCAACTGTGCCCAGCAAATGAAGCCAACTGTGCCCATCATATGCAGCCACTGTGCCCATCATATGCAGCCAACTGTGCCCAGCAAATGTAGCCAACTGTGCCCATCATATACAGCCAACTGTGCCCATAATATGCAGCCTCTGTGCCCAGCAAATGCAGCCAACTGTGCCTATCATTTGCAGCCTCTGTGCCCATAATATGCAGCCACTGTGCCTCCCCCGCCCACCTGCCCGCTGTCTGCCCTGCACTTACCCCATCGTGGTGGTGGGTCAGGCAGCGGGTGACGACAGCGAGCTGTGGCATGGTTATATTAATTTGCTTTGATAACCCACCTGGGTGGACTGCGAGTGCAATGCTCTGCGCTCGCAGTTCACCTTTTTTGAAGCCTATTAGAGCCTATGGCTCTAATCAAGGGTTTCAAAAATACACCCCCGCCGCTGTAATTTAGGTGCCCAGCGTCCAAAAAGGGGCCAGACGCCTGAATAGGGGGTGGCTACAGCGGCCATGGATAGATTCATGTAATGCATGAATCTATCAATTTTACATTGAGGGGGCGGAGCCCGTCCTCCCTTTATGGATGCACCACCACTGATCCAGTGCCTGAAGTAGCAAAGCAACCCCAAAACATCAGTGAACTTCCACTATGTTTGATTGTGGGATTGTACTCTTTTCTTTAAAGGCCTCATTTCTTTTTCTGAAAACAGTAGAATGATGGGCTTTACCAAAAAGCTGTAATTTTGTTTCGTCTGTCCACAGCACATTCTCCCTAAAGGATGTTGGCTTCCTCGGGTAAGTTTTGGCAAACTCTGATCAATTTTTCCCTTTTGTCCACATCTGGGGAGATTAGCTACAGTGCCATGGGCTGTAAACTTCTTGACAATGTTGCACACAGTGGACATACAGTAGGAACACTAAGATCACTTGTAACCTTGAGATTGTCTCCATCCTCAGACAATTCTTTGCTGTACTTTCTCTTCTCCGTGCTCCGCGTGACACACAGAGACATTTTACCTGGTTGCCAGTGTGATTTCTATATTGTCAACACCTGTTAATTGATACAGGTGAGTTACAAATTACAGGGGCATCGCAAACTTAGAATGTATTTCTTACAATTTTGAGAAGGTGCCAATAATTTTGTCCAGTCCATTTTTGGAGTTTTGTGCGGAATGTGTCAGATTTCGCTTTTTGTTTCTCCACTTTTTTGTGTCGTACCAATACAAACAAATAGAGTAAACATGAAAATGCCTAAACATTTGTAATTGCAACAATTTTCTGGGCGAAGTGGTGTACTATCTGACAGAAATGCTGGGGTGCCAATATTTTTGGCCATGACTGTATCAACATAAAATTCTTCTTCATAGCCAACATTGCAATATATGCATATATACGTGCGTAAACATGTGTATAGGGGCATAAATACACACACGTCCATAAATGACTGCACTCACACATAAAATTTTCTATTTTTGTTGTTGTTACTACTCTTTACTCAATCGCTCTATTACTCATCTTTACTCAGCTGTGTGTATGGTTCCATAGACTACAATACATCTGTATCCAGATCAGTACAAAACTCCCATGTGCAAGAGGCCTAATGCAGCTATAATCATTAATACACAATCAAATGATTTTTTTTAATGCAAGCAGTGTAAGTATTTAAATGTGGTTTGGTACCAGCCTCTGGCAGTCACTGGACAGCAGACAGAAGTGTGAGAGGCAGATGCAGTACAAGTAGCTGTCAATAAGCATGCTGATAGAAAAAAAAACAAAGTGACTGAGAGATGAGCTCATCACTGTGCTACTTCTCCTTTCACTGTCCAGTCACAGGCTGGGACTGATGAAGGACAACCTGGGCTCAGAGGCAGTGGGTTGAATGATGCTGGCCATCAGGCAAAGGAAATATGGTGGCAGAAAAAAAAAGTACTGCGAGGGAAATCTCAGGATTGAAAGTGAAGTCAAACTTAAATATCCTTAACTATTTTTTTCATGGTAAAAACTATTATTACACGGTGAAAATTATTGAATACAATAATTACTGCTTTCGGCATGTAGAAAAATCTGACAGGTTGGTTGACATGGGTACAATCAGCCTGCTCGCACATAGATCAAATTTTGTACGGTCCATGCTGAACCAGCCAAATTTCAATCTACCGTATGTATGGCTAGCTTAAGGCTTTCTTTCCTAAAGGCCTGAGCACATTTGTTACCTTTGTCTTCACACTGTCCTAGTACAGCAACATGTATATATCTATGGAGGCTCCTATTGAAGGCAATTTACTACAATCATGACATAATACTGTACTAGCTGCCAAACGTTCCTTTACAGACACACCTTATTACTACAATACAACTCCAACGTTTTCAGCTTGCCCCGTGTTTTCATAGTCTAGGCCTCTTTTTTTATTATTTAAGGTGATTTTAGGACATTCTGGTGCGTGCCTTGCACTTCATTAGATTTATTAATATAATTTTTTTCTTTCTGCGTTGCCATAGTGAATAATACAATGGCAATGTGTTGTTGATTGTGCTGGAAAATAAATAAATACAATGCAGCAATGCAGAAATCCCCTCTCTAGGGATGCATAGTCTGGCAAAGTAAAGAGAAATACAACATAAGGAAGGAATTTCTGGCTCTCCCAATTGGTTGCTGTGCAGAGGTTATACAAGAACAAATTAATCCCTGAGATTCCTGCATTTCTGTTTTTGACTTTTTATGGCCTATGTTCGAACTCCCTTGTGAAAATTAGCTCCATTAATTGAATTTCTGAAAATTCTTTTGGTGCTTAGCTTTGCTCTGAGCTCTATTGGGTGAGTTAACTCATAACATAGTGCAAAGTGGAATGATGTGTAGGATCCTATATGGATTATTCATAGATCAGCATCTATTGATTGAATCATGATAAACGTTGCTAAACTTATGCCTTATTTGATGCATTGTTACTAAAAGTTCCAACACACAATCGACAATCCGATTGTTTGATCCATTTTCCATTGGGTGGAATGGATTTTTAAAATGCCTGTAAAGGCTTAGGGAGATGATCAAAGTTTCTGAAATACAAATTTTTTATATCACCCTAGAAAAACAAATTGCATTCAAGGTCATTATCTGGAGCGGATCTGCATCTACAGTATTTGTTTGCAGTTGGCCTACATAGATGATCCTTATTACAGGCATTTTAATGAGGCCAAATATTTGAACAGAGTAGGGATAAGCCTGGGTTCAGCCCAAACACATGTACAATGGAACCCAGAAGGAAGTTGTCGATGCTAAGCCAATCAGCTGCAGCTAAGGTATTCCCCACCCACAAAAATTGGGGTAGATCCACGCTAGGGCAAAAATGTATGTGGCTGCTGTGCACTGTGTCCTGATACAAAACACTTGAAATATGGTAAAGGAATCGTGTAGAGCTCTAGTGCTCAAATAACACATGCAATTGAACTTTAGTAACCCATAAAGTAACAAATGTGAAAAGAGTGAAATATTAAAAGTGATCAAAGTCCTGAAAAAAATTGAAAACATCAATTTCAGTGATCCCACAGCCGTGATGGAAACAAGAGACTCCAAGAAAGCCAGGACAGAGCGTGACCCCTAAAAAGTGTGGCCAACATGCGCTCTTATTACAAAGGTAATCCAGCCTCTTCCGCAGGCAAGGAGATCCCTCTCAGAATGGCGACAAAAACAGCTCCAGAAACCAAGCAGCTTACACACCCATTCTTTTACTGGTTAGTGTGTCCTCTTTGACCAGCATTAACTGAAATGAAATGTTTCTGGTAACTTGTTGATTAGTCCTGCTTGGAGGAATTACAGGGAAAAGTAGCTTTGGAATGGCCCCTGGTGGCTTACTGGCTCAGTCAGCAGCTTTTTGTTTTCCCCACTCAAAGTTGCACATACCCAAAAGGACAGAGATATTCATTACATGAATCACATATCCATATGGGCAATTTCATCTGATACGGATGAAAATGGGTTTAGACCAAGCCCAAGCTTAACTAAAGCTCATCTCTAGTACAAGGAATTTAAAGGCATTATCAATCTGGCAGAGAGTCCAACTATCGCACTTTCTTGGATCTTTGCCTCCCCCGGCGTTGTTCCAGAGGCCTCTCACTAATTTTGAGCAGCTCTGCCTGTATCAATCTACACTCTCCCATGCAGTTTCTCTAACGTATCAACTGCTGACATCACCACCAGCAGAACACAAACCCCGATATATCACAGGATGGGAGAGGGAGTTGGGGTTAGAACTGACTGAAGAACAGGTGGACAGAATCTACCTATTCACCTACAAGACTTCGATTTGTGCTAAACACCAAGAGGCGAGGTTCAAGGTACTAATCCGGTGGTATCACATCCCGGTAAAGATCCACAAAATGTTTCCCCAATGCTCGAACTTATGCTGGAGGTGTGGGGAGGAGATCGGTTCCCTCCTCCACATCTTTTGGTCCTGCCGTCTCTTACAGCCCTTTTGGACTGCAGTCCATAGAATCGTCCAAAAGTTTACTGACAGGGAGATTCCGAGGAACCCGGCATGCTTCCTCCTGCATCACCACAACATCCCCAGTAAGGCTTATAGAAAGTCTATCCTCCCCCTCCTGATCACGGCTGCCAGGGGATGCATCCCACTATACTAGAAACAGACGCAGCCTCCGTCGATTGCCACCTGGTTGAAAAAGGTGGCTGATATAAGTGCGATAGAAGACTTGGTGGCTACTGAAAAAGGCCTGCATGAGAAATATACTAAGAAATGGTTCTACTGGCGCAAATTCATGTACTCTGAGGAGTACGCAGGCCTAACTCTAAATCCCCCATGAAGAGTGGACACATCCAGTGAACTCATTTGCTGGGTGTTGTGTTAGACGGCTGGACAACCCCCCCTCCCTTTTTTTTTCTCTCCTTCTCTTCCTTCCCACTTTCTCCTCCTTTCTTTCTCTTCCTGGACCTCTTTGGGCTTTTCCTGAATATTGTATAATGCGGACACGCCCGCAGGGGGGAAAAAAAAAAAGGGGGAGATGTGACACATTGGGCGCGGAGACGCCTTGACTCAGACATCGAGCGCTTGCATCTTTGGGAAAAATTAAGATTGTATGCATATTAGCTCTGTTGTAATGATAACCTCTGCTGCATCATTGTGTAAGTGCTTTGATCCCACTGTGTGGGTTCCTTCTCTGTATTATACCGTGTGTCTTTCTCCTTTTGAAGAAAATAAAGTATTGGAAAAAAAAAAAGGAATTTAAAGGCAATCCTTTTTCATTTTAAATTTGTAAATATTTTTTGCATTTTTGCTATCTGTATTTTGTTACCACTTCCCTTATTGGGTCACTCAAGATTTAATATGGTAATTTTATGTTCTCTCTGGTTCTATGTATCAGAACAACCAGCAATATTTATTACCTTGCCTTTACATCACCATTATCTCTGCATTTCCAGATTACTCAATTATCTGGCAGCAGAGTACAACCCATGTTGCTAGGACACTCCCAGCAGTTACTGCTCACCCCCACATCACAGGAGTGAGCTCTCAAACCCCCACATATTTGTGGTCCACTATCTCCTGTGCCAGCTGAGCTCAGAGCAACTCCGACAGAGGAGAGAGAATGTATGGGGATCTGAACAGGCTGGGGGTGTCTTAGAAACATCCTAGCAACAAGGCAAGATGGAATGATTCCATATCTGGGAGTTTTTGAGTCAAGCTTGGGGAGGCACATAAATAGCCTACATGTATAGCAAGGAGATTATTCAACTTTGGTCAAAACTGTGCAATTTGTTTTATCTACAAGTGCCCCTTACCTGCATAGGCAGTTTTTTTGCTAATAGTGAACTATTTAAGGTGATTGTAGCCATACACCTGCAATAGCACAGTTGGGTACTGTCTTTGATCAGGTCAAGCTTTCAGGGTATACCCTCTTTATTACACTCTTTTTTTTTTTCTACCTGTAGTGCTTGAACTTTATAAGAAAGGGGTATACTCCAAAAGTTTCACCCGAAAATGTAGCTTTTACTGCAAATAAAAAAAGTATCATGCACAGTACTCAATTGTCATGTCAGAGAAGAAACTGACATTTTTCAGATGAGGGAATGTTTTTTTCAGTCTTCAAAACAAGGGGTTAATAAGCGGCGCTAATCTAAATGAATGGATTCCTGGGATACCAAAGGAATACACACTAATACAAAGTAGCCATTAAAAACTCAAAAAATGACAGTAATCCTAAAATACGTGGATCCGTGGATATCCAATAATAAAAATTACCAAAGCCAAATGAAGGATAATAATAATCGCCAAACTGATAAAAGAAGGAAAGGATAGCGACCACAGATAAAAATAATCACAAATCCAAAGCCAAGTGCGGGGGGTAAAACTGCGGCGTAAAAACAGAGAGTATATTCCCGGGATGCCACAGCCAAAAACAATGGACACCGCGGGAATATAACCTGAGGTACAGGTGCAGATAACAATTCAAAAATTCCTCTATTGCGTAAACAGTTGGTAATTCCTTGAGCGGAATAATCTATGTAACAGAAAACCAATAGCCACACCAGGAAGAAGGAATCCAGGTATGGAGCCAGTTAATGTGAATTAATATTCCACTAATTAATTGCAATAAAGAGTGTAAGTGAATCAATGTTGCAATAAATATGCGGTAAATTTAGGAAACTAAATGACTAATAATGGCCTCTTGGACCTAGACGTGTAACAATGAAATCAAATAGTGACTACAAAAAATAGTGTTCTTAATTACGTGCAAACAATAATAAAATAATTAAGTGCAACATCCAAGATGAGATCAAGTGAAAAATGAATGACTAATTAAACCTAAAAGGGTAACAGATCCTAATGATCAAATAATACTTAGTTGCTATACTATAAATCCTTAAATAAAAAACCTAAAAAAGGAACCTAAAAAAACAAAACCAGTGAATAAAACTATTAACAGTACCTCTATTAGGTTTCTAACAGAGAACACTCTAAATAAAAGTGCAAATGTTGGTGCAGAATCCAAAAAATCAATTGAAAATAAAAAATGAGTGTCCAATTCAAACAGGAAGTGTAGCAAATCGGGCAAATAATTCTAATAGGTGAAGAATGTATCTTCCAGAAAAATTAATAAATAATAGCACACCAAAAACACAGTGTTCGGCACAAATGACTGAATATAGAAACAAGGAATAGAGTTCCCCAAAGTAAATGAAAAAAAGTTTCTCAAGGTAAAAAAACGCAACAATAAATATGATAAGGCATCCTGATTATATCCCCTTCGTGATGAAAGAAGAAACTCCTTCACATATCCCCAGTGAGGGCAGACAGATATACCGGTTCCCCCAGCCTCTTACCTCCCGGCTGAGCGATAACAGCCCAAAAGTAGCCCCACGCTGTCTGTACTTGCAGGTAGTTTAAAAGCTGTCAGCTCCCAGCAGGATGATATCAGCCTTCAGTGTAGATGGTAAAAACCTCTCCCAATCTCCAAGTTTCTCATGCGGTGTTCACGGCTCACTGACAACCCGATCCCGGCCATGATCGGGGAGACAAGCAGCCCAGCACTAACCGCCTCTCTTCACCCTGACGCGTTGCGTGACTGTCACGTCACTTTCTCAAAGGGAATTCCCTTTGAGAAAGTGACGTGACAGTCACGCAACGCGTCAGGGTGAAGAGAGGCGGTTAGTGCTGGGCTGCTTGTCTCCCCGATCACGGCCGGGATCGGGTTGTCAGTGAGCCGTGAACACCGCATGAGAAACTTGGAGATTGGGAGAGGTTTTTACCATCTACACTGAAGGCTGATATCATCCTGCTGGGAGCTGACAGCTTTTAAACTACCTGCAAGTACAGACAGCGTGGGGCTACTTTTGGGCTGTTATCGCTCAGCCGGGAGGTAAGAGGCTGGGGGAACCGGTATATCTGTCTGCCCTCACTGGGGATATGTGAAGGAGTTTCTTCTTTCATCACGAAGGGGATATAATCAGGATGCCTTATCATATTTATTGTTGCGTTTTTTTACCTTGAGAAACTTTTTTTCATTTACTTTGGGGAACTCTATTCCTTGTTTCTATATTCAGTCATTTGTGCCGAACACTGTGTTTTTGGTGTGCTATTATTTATTAATTTTTCTGGAAGATACATTCTTCACCTATTAGAATTATTTGCCCGATTTGCTACACTTCCTGTTTGAATTGGACACTCATTTTTTATTTTCAATTGATTTTTTGGATTCTGCACCAACATTTGCACTTTTATTTAGAGTGTTCTCTGTTAGAAACCTAATAGAGGTACTGTTAATAGTTTTATTCACTGGTTTTGTTTTTTTAGGTTCCTTTTTTAGGTTTTTTATTTAAGGATTTATAGTATAGCAACTAAGTATTATTTGATCATTAGGATCTGTTACCCTTTTAGGTTTAATTAGTCATTCATTTTTCACTTGATCTCATCTTGGATGTTGCACTTAATTATTTTATTATTGTTTGCACGTAATTAAGAACACTATTTTTTGTAGTCACTATTTGATTTCATTGTTACACGTCTAGGTCCAAGAGGCCATTATTAGTCATTTAGTTTCCTAAATTTACCGCATATTTATTGCAACATTGATTCACTTACACTCTTTATTGCAATTAATTAGTGGAATATTAATTCACATTAACTGGCTCCATACCTGGATTCCTTCTTCCTGGTGTGGCTATTGGTTTTCTGTTACATAGATTATTCCGCTCAAGGAATTACCAACTGTTTACGCAATAGAGGAATTTTTGAATTGTTATCTGCACCTGTACCTCAGGTTATATTCCCGCGGTGTCCATTGTTTTTGGCTGTGGCATCCCGGGAATATACTCTCTGTTTTTACGCCGCAGTTTTACCCCCCGCACTTGGCTTTGGATTTGTGATTATTTTTATCTGTGGTCGCTATCCTTTCCTTCTTTTATCAGTTTGGCGATTATTATTATCCTTCATTTGGCTTTGGTAATTTTTATTATTGGATATCCACGGATCCACGTATTTTAGGATTACTGTCATTTTTTGAGTTTTTAATGGCTACTTTGTATTAGTGTGTATTCCTTTGGTATCCCAGGAATCCATTCATTTAGATTAGCGCCGCTTATTAACCCCTTGTTTTGTATTGCTCTTAGGTGTGTGAACACTATTATTTGTGGCTGCTTTTTTTAGTTGAGTTTTATTTATTTATAATATTCTATTTTTATTTTTATATTGCTGGCTTACTAATTTTTGGTGTGCGCACAAGTACCTATTACTTTACTCTGATCCCCTTTTTCAGTCTTCAGTTGTCCACTTTTGGTGATTCTGAGGTGTCCATTGTATCCTTGTTCTTCTGTACTTAGTTAACAGGAAGGGAGCTCAGGCCTTCTGCACAGAAGAAAGAGACGAAGGTGCAGGCAATGCACATAATTCAGTAGACAATATATAGCAACCGTTGTGCTACTAGATTAGTACAGGCAAATTTATGGACGTTTGAGAAACTTCTGGAAGTTTATGGGCAGAGGCCATATCTGCATACTTGAAGGAACTTCCAACCTTCAATCCCCAGGCAGAATGCTCTGGCAGGGTGACTGAGTCAGCCCTTAAAGTGTTACTAAACCCACAACAGTAAAATCTGTCTGTATATACAGAATAGCATGCTTGTTATACTCACTGTGGAACTTAAGGGGTAATGCTCTGTATTGCATAAAAAGGCTCTTTGATTCTGTATGCACAGATCCTCCCTCTCCTGCAGGGCCTCTCCAGGCAAGGCCAGATAATACACAGTCAGATTGGTCCCCCTGCGCAGGCTTAGTTTGGTCATTATTGCTGGAGAGAATATTTCCTTGTTGAGCTGAGTTTTTCAAGTCACATGATATTGACATCCCACATCTGGGCGTTCATACGGATCCTAATTGACAGTCCAGTCCCTCCCTCCTCCTCCATGCCCAGTAACTAAAAAAGAACACAGTGGATGGGATGTCACATCTTGATTGATGGATAATCCACCTCCCATAACAGCATAAGGACACAGGCTGTATTGGAAATCTTCTCCTACCTGAACACTCAGCTCTCGGGCAGACCCTGAAGTTTATCACGTGACAGTGGTATACTGATCAGCCAAAAAGTTAAATAGTGGCAGTGTATTAATGGAGAAGGAAGATATATAAGCTGTGGGCACTGCAGGGGGGGGGGGGCATATTAACTATTTTCATATTACTGCATTTAGTAACACTTTAACCACTTCAGCCCCGGAAGGATTTACCTCCTTAATGACTAGGCCATTTTTTGCGATACGGCACAGCTTCGTTTTAACTGACAATTGCACGCTCATGCGACGTTGTACACAAACAAACTTGATGTCCTTTTTTTCCCACAAATATAGATTTTGGTGGTATTTGATCACCTCTGAGCTTCTTATTTTTTGCACTATAAACAAAAAAAGACTGACAATTTTGAAAAAATAACTATATTTTTTACTTTTTGCTATAAAAAATATCCCATAAAAAAAATTATTATTATTTCTTCATCAGTTTAGTCCAATATGTATTCTTCTACAAATTTTTGGTAAAAAATCACAAAAAGCTTATATTGATTGGTTTGCTCAAAAGTTATAGCATCTAAAAAATAGGGGATATTTATGGTATTTTTGTTATTAATTTTTTTTTACTAGTAATGGTGGTGATCAGCAATTTTTAGCAGGACTGCGACATTGCGGCGGACATATCGGACACTTTTTTGGGACCAGCGACATTTATACAGCGATCAGAGTTAAAAATAGCCACTGATTACTGTATAAATGGCACTGGCAGGGAAGGGGTTAACACTAGGTTGCGATCAAGGGGTTAGATGTTCCCTAGGGAGGTGTTTCTAACTGTGGGGGGAGGGGATTGGCTGGGAGTAGAGAGAGATCGCTGTACCTGATTACTAGGTAAAGACGATCTCTCTCTACTCCCCTGTCAGAACGGGCATCTGTTTGTTTATGTTGACAGATCCCTGTTCTGGCTCTCTGTGGAGCGATCGCAGCCGCCGGGCACTCGCATCGGCTCCGGCGCCACGTGCCTGCTATTGCTCTTAAAGCGGCCGATGTAAAGCTATGGCGATTTGCACAGCCGAGCCAACCTGCCGCAGTATAATGGGGGCTGGTTGGCAAGAGGTTAAATATGGTGGAGCCATGCCAGCAGGGGGGCCATGTGGAAGATGGAGTGCTGAGGAGGCTGTCAGTGGCCTAAGAGGGGTCCTCTAGGACTAGGGGGGGCCTTTGCCTCCAGGCTGGACTCAGGCTGGCTTAGGAAGATCCATTCAGCATGACGGGTTGAACAGGATTCTTGCCTGAGAGCAGTGGGAGCAAGGAGGACAGAGTGAGTACATCGACAGACCCAGGGATTCACAAGGGGAGAGACTGCCATGTGTAGCAAGCTTTCAAAGGACACTGCTGTACTTAACCCTGTATCCCTTGTCCTGGAAAATCTTCATGCAGCCAGAAGGGCTGGTAGTTCCTGCAAGCGGTGGAGCTGGGAACAGTTCTACAAGGGGAGAGGAGATTCTCCTGCATGCAGCTTTTCAATATTTTGTGCTACTTTTCAAAGGGGCTGGGAGCTCCTAGTCCTTAAGGGACTTTGCCACTGATCCAAGAGACTGAGTGTCTCTAGCAAGGAGAGCAGTCCAGGATCTTTTCTCTGTACATAGGAAGGGAGTTTGTCCTCATCTGATGTTCTTCAAGTCAAGTCGGGCATCCCCTAATCCCTATACCTTACCCAAGTTATTTTCCCCAATAAAACAACAAAAACAAGCCCACTGACTGATTTCTTGTGTCTGGATGCAAGTTGAAAATGTGCGTTGCCTGGCTGTGCGGGAATAGGGGAACCATTCATCAGCAGCACCTGCGGGGGTAGTGCTACAAATATGTAAAAAAATCATTTAATTCTTCCATGAAATTAAGCCTGTCCCACTTGTTTGTAAACTCTAAACAACAAGCAAGCCACTACACACAATGCAAAGCCAAACAGCAGTAAGTACCGGTTCACACAGGGGCTGCTTCAAAGTTGTCCAACTATGAAGCCGCCCCGTAAAGCGCAACTTCAGCGCGGCTTGCAATACGACTTCTGTATAGAAGTAAATGCAAGCCACTTCGAAGTCGCCCCAATGTAGTACAGGAACCTTTTTCTAAGTCAGAGCGACTTGAGTCGCTCCTATTAGAACGGTTCCATTGCAGTGCATGGGGCGTGGCTTGTCAGGCGGCTAAGTCACCTGACAGGTCACCCCCGTGTGAACCGGCACTACCAGGTTCCTCAATTATAAATAAAGGTTTTCTTTTAGTTACAAAGAGACATTTTAATATATAGCAGCTTAACAATGCTAAATTTAGGTGGCTGCTTTTGTTTTCTTTTAGTGAAGTGATATTAATATTCGTTTAGAGGTGTCTCTAGAGTAATAATCAACTTATACTGCAGTACTAGGGGTGTAAACTCTATGCATGAGAGGTTATTCCTCAAGTGAACAGAGGATTGTAAAGAAATGTAACTAAGTCACTTGAGAGCTCTCAAACTCTCAATCTCTTAACTCAATAACAGCAACCCTGTTCTGCCCACAGGAATGATGTGACTTAGACAAATCTCTATGGTGAACTTCTGCCAGCTATGTTGGGGCCCTTTAAAACTGTTGGCTTGCAGAATTATGAAGATGACTCAAGGGGTGGGGATCAACAGCAGTCTAGTGTGAAGTCCAGCTCAGCAGGGGTGTAGAGTTCTTAATGCAGAAATGCAGAAAGTGGAGCAAACTCACATGGCAGTTGCGGGGGGGTTTTAAGGACAAGGATACTACGTGACTGTGGAAGGCAAATGGAATCAAGCCAATGTTCTGGGATACTTATGGCCTTATGCTCTGTATTTGGCTTTGCTGCTTATTGATAGGTGCAGGAACAAGTGTGATAGATTTTTCGTGGCAAAGTGTCAATGGAGAGAAAAGTATAGGCCTGGAGCTGAAGCGCAGCATAAGAGTAGGGCCGACATGATCGGGTTTTCCCTATAAGGCTATAGCAAGGTGGGGGTTGTTTAATAAATTGATACAGTTGGTAGGAGGGATAAGAATTAGGAGGGATATGATAAAAGGTACCCCATTGGAGGATAGTAGGGTGGGGCAGGGTGTGGCTGGGTGGTCCTAATGGGTTGCTAGGTGGGTGTTGGTCTTTCAGCATCACTTGGAATTTGGACAGCAACTGAGCAGATTCTCTGAGAAGATTCTCTGTGCCCTGCAGTGAACAGATATAGGATGGAGGATCTTGAAAATATGCTGGCCACTATTCGCGCAGCGGCGGTTGCCAATGGACCGCAATGGCTGCGTGCATAGGCGTCCTTAAGGGGGGGCTATTGAGGCTTAAGCCCCGAATGTGGGGCCAATAGCCCCGAGTGTCTAAGCGCAGTGGCCCCAGCTGCAAGATCTAGAGCGGCGCATTCCGATTCCCGTGCGCGCCGCCATCAGTGTTATATTACATACAGCCTGTACGAGCGCTTAGCTGGGCAGCGGGCGCTCCCTGATTGGCTGGTCACATGTGGAGGCGGGTAGGGGCTTGACTGTGGGTGATCGCGGCCACCCGGAGCCCCGCCTCCCTGCATGGCGCGCGCTGTGTCTCCTCCTGACGGAGGCGGGGAGGGGCTGGACTGTGGGTGATTGTGGCCGCCCGGAGCCCCGCCTCCCTGCCTGGCGCGCGCTGTGTCTCCTCCTGGCGGAGGCGGGGAGGGGCTGGACTGTGGGTGATCGCGGCCGCCCGGAGCCCCGCCTCCCTACCTGGCGCCCGCTGTGTCACCTCCTGACTGAGGTCTCTCTGTTATCTGCCCTTCCACTAGTCTGTCAGCGTGCCACTCTCTGTAAGCCCACCCCTCTGTCATCCCGCCCCTTTGTGTAAGCCCACCCCTTTCTGTCATTGCCCCCCTCTCTGTCAGTGCACCCCTCCTCTGTCAGCACCCCCCCTCTGTGTCAGCACCCCCCTCTGTCAGCAGTGCACCCCCTCTGTAAGCACCCCCCTCACTGTCAGCCCACCCCCCTCACTGTCAGCCCACCCCCCCTCTGTCAGCCCACCCCCCTCTGTCAGCCCACCCCCCCCCCCTGTCAGCCCACACCCCCCTCTGTCAGCACCACCCCCCCCTCTGTCAGCACCACCCCCTCTCTGTCAGCAGTGCACCCCCCTCTCTGTCAGCCCACACCCTCTCTATCAGCGCCCCCTCTCTCTCAGCGTCCCCCCCGTCAGCTCACACCCTCTCTGTCAGCCCACACCCTCTCTGTCAACACCCCCCCCCTCTATCAGCACCACCCCCTCTCTGTCAGCACCCCCCTCTCTGTCAGCAGTGCACCCCCCTCTCTGTCAGCCCACACCCTCTCTGTCAACACCCCCCCTGTCAGCACCACCCCCCTCTGTCAGCACCCCCCTCTGTCAGCACCCCTCCCTCTGTCAGCACCCCCCCTCTGTCAGCAGTGCACCCCCCTCTCTGTCAGCCCACACCCTCTCTATCAGCGCCCCCTCTCTCTCAGGTTCCCCCCCTGTCAGCTCACACCCTCTATGTCAGCCCACACCCTCTCTGTCAACACCCCCCCTCTGTCAGCACCACCCCCCCTCTGTCAGCACCACCCCCCCCTCTGTCAGCACCACCCCCCTCTGTCAGCACCACCCCCCTCTGTCAGCACCACCCCCCTCTGTCAGCACCACCCCCTCTCTGTCAGCAGTGCACCCCCCTCTCTGTCAGCCCACACCCTCTCTATCAGCGACCTCCTCTCTCTCAGCGACCCCCCTCTCTCAGCACCCCCCCGCCCACACCCTGTCAGCACCCCCCCACTCTGTCAGCACTCCCCCTCTCTGTCAGCACCCCCCCCTCTCTGTCAGTACCCCCCCTCTCTGTCAGTACCCCCCCCTCTCTGTCAGCACCCCCTCTCTGTCAGCACCTCCCCTCTCTGTCAGCACTCCCCCTCTCTGTCAGCACCCCCCCTCTCTGTCAGCACTCCCCCTCTCTGTCAGCACCCCCCCCCCTCTCTGTCAGCACTCCCCTTCTCTGTCAGCACTCCCCCTCTCTGTCAGCCCCCCCTCTGTCAGCACCACCCTCCCTCTGTCAGCACCCCCCCTCTGTCAGCACCCCCCCCTCTGTCAGCACCCCCCCCCTCTGTCAGCACCTCCTCTCTCTGTCAGCACCACCCCCTCTTTGTCAGCCCACCCCCCCTGTCAGCCCCCCTTCTCTGTCAGCAGTGCACCCCCCTCTCTGTCAGCAGTGCACCCCCCTCTCTGTCAGCACCACCCCCTCTCTGTCAGCATCCCCCTCTCTGTCAGCCCACCCCCTGTCAGCACCCCCCCTCTGTCAGCACCTCCCCTCTCTGTCAGCACCACCCTCCCTCTGTCAGCACCACCCTCCCTCTGTCAGCACCTCCCCTCTCTGTCAACACCACCCCCCCCTCTGTCAGCACCACCCCCTCTCTGTCAGCCCCCCCCCTCTCTGTCAGCAGTGCACCCCCCTCTCTGTCAGCCCACACCCTCTCTATCAGCGACCTCCTCTCTCTCAGCGACCCCCCTCTCTCAGCACCCCCCCCGTCAGCCCACACCCTGTCAGCACCCCCCCCCCACTCTGTCAGCACTCCCCCTCTCTGTCAGCACCCCCCCTCTCTGTCAGCACCCCCCTCTCTGTCAGCACCCCCCCTCTCTGTCAGCACCCCCCCTCTCTGTCAGCACCCCCCCTCTCTGTCAGCACCCCCCCCTCTCTGTCAGCACCCCCCTCTCTGTCAGCACCCCCCTCTCTGTCAGCACCCCCCTCTCTGTCAGCACTCCCCCTCTCTGTCAGCACCCTCCCCCTCTCTGTCAGCACCCCCCCTCTCTGTCAGCACTCCCCCTCTCTGTCAGCACTCCCCCTCTCTGTCAGCACCACCCCCTCTCTGTCAGCACCACCCCCTCTCTGTCAGCACCACCCCCTCTCTGTCAGCACCACCCCCTCTCTGTCAGCATCCCCCTCTCTGTCAGCATCCCCCTCTCTGTCAGCACCCCCCTCTCTGTCAGCCCACACCCTCTCTCTCAGTGTCCCCCCTCTCTCTCAGCGTCCCCCCTCTCTCTCAGCACCCCCCCTCCGTCAGCTCACACCCTCTCTGTCAGCCCACACCCTCTCTGTCAGCACCCCCCTCTCTGTCAGCCCACCCCCTGTCAGCACCCCCCCTCTGTCAGCACCTCCCCTCTCTGTCAGCACCACCCTCCCTCTGTCAGCACCACCCTCCCTCTGTCAGCACCTCCCCTCTCTGTCAACACCACCCCCCCTCTGTCAGCACCACCCC
Source organism: Lithobates septentrionalis (assembly GCA_037952835.1). Lineage (NCBI taxonomy): Eukaryota > Metazoa > Chordata > Amphibia > Anura > Ranidae > Lithobates > Lithobates septentrionalis. The sequence continues at coordinate 2,199,263 of JBBDGP010000600.1, forward strand.
CTCTCTGTCAGCCCCCCCCCCTCTCTGTCAGCAGTGCACCCCCCTCTCTGTCAGCCCACACCCTCTCTATCAGCGACCTCCTCTCTCTCAGCGACCCCCCTCTCTCAGCACCCCCCCCCCCCCGTCAGCCCACACCCTGTCAGCACCCCCCCCCACTCTGTCAGCACTCCCCCTCTCTGTCAGCACCCCCCCTCTCTGTCAGCACCCCCCTCTCTGTCAGCACCCCCCTCTCTGTCAGCACCTCCCCTCTCTGTCAGCACCCCCCCTCTCTGTCAGCACCCCCCCCTCTCTGTCAGCACCCCCCCTCTCTGTCAGCACCCCCCTCTCTGTCAGCACCCCCCTCTCTGTCAGCACTCCCCCTCTCTGTCAGCACCCTCCCCCTCTCTGTCAGCACCCCCCCTCTCTGTCAGCACTCCCCCTCTCTGTCAGCACTCCCCCTCTCTGTCAGCACCACCCCCTCTCTGTCAGCACCACCCCCTCTCTGTCAGCACCACCCCCTCTCTGTCAGCATCCCCCTCTCTGTCAGCATCCCCTCTCTGTCAGCACCCCCCTCTCTGTCAGCCCACACCCTCTCTCTCAGTGTCCCCCCTCTCTCTCAGCGTCCCCCCTCTCTCTCAGCACCCCCCCTCCGTCAGCTCACACCCTCTCTGTCAGCCCACACCCTCTCTGTCAGCACCCCCCTCTCTGTCAGCCCACCCCCTTTCTATCAGCGTCCCCCCTCTCTCTCAGCATCCCCCCTCTCTCTCAGCATCCCCCCTCTCTCTCAGCGTTCCCCCCTCTCTCAGCATCCCCCCTCTCTCTCAGCACCCCCCTCTCTCTCAGCACCCCCCCTCCGTCAGCACCACCCCCTCTCTGTCAGCACCACCCCCTCTCTGTCAGCACCACCCCCTCTCTGTCAGCACCCCCCTCTCTGTCAGCCCACACCCTCTCTCTCAGCGTCCCCCCTCTCAGCGTCCCCCCTCTCTCTCAGCGTCCCCCCTCTCTCTCAGCATCTCCCCTCTCTCTCAGCACCCCCCCCCCTGTCAGCCCACACCCTCTCTGTCAGCCCACACCCTCTCTGTCAGCACCCCCCCTCTGTCAGCACCCCCTCTGTCAGCCCACCCCCTTTCTATCAGCGTCCCCCCTCTCTCTCAGCGTCCCCCCTCTCTCTCAGCGTCCCCCCTCTCTCTCAGCGTCCCCCCTCTCTCTCAGCGTTCCCCCCCTCTCTCAGCATCCCCCCTCTCTCTCAGCACCCCCCTCTCTCTCAGCACCACCCCCTCTCTGTCAGCACCACCCCCTCTCTGTCAGCACCACCCCCTCTCTGTCAGCACCCCCCTCTCTGTCAGCCCACACCCTCTCTCTCAGCGTCCCCCCTCTCAGCGTCCCCCCTCTCTCTCAGCACCCCCCCCCCTGTCAGCCCACACCCTCTCTGTCAGCCCACACCCTCTCTGTCAGCACCCCCCCTCTGTCAGCACCCCCTCTGTCAGCACCCCCTCTCTGTCAGCAGTGCACCCCCCCTCTGTCAACACCCCCCTCTCTCTCCTGCCTCCTCTCCCCTTTCACTCACCCCCCTTACCTCCTTCTCTCTCATCTCCCCTTTCTCACCTCCCTTCCCCCACCTCTTTCCCCCCCTCAGGGGGTGGAGGCCCCATGATTCCCAACAGCGGCCCTGTGAGTGAATGTACCAGTTCAAATGTGTCTTGCCGACAATGGAAGGAAAATGGCACTACAGAAGAGCAGCTTCGCTCCACCCCCAAACTCCGGCTTCCACACTTCCTAACTCTAAATGGCTCTCGGTAAAGCAGTCTAATGGGGGTCTTAAGGGGCAGGGGACACTGATGGGGGGAGGGGTCACTGATCTAATAGAGATCTCTAAGGGGGGTGCTGATGTAAGGGGACTCTGAGCTAATGTAAAGGGGGTGCTGACTGCTGGTGACCCATTAGATCAGCAGTCAGTGCATGTCAGGTAGGTCAGTGTATGTCAGCCAGGTAGGTCAGTGTGGGTCAGGTAGGTCAGTGCGTGTCAGGTAGGTAACACCCCCCCTCCATACAACCCCACCGCCCGCCACCCCATCATCCCCCCGGTGCCGGGCTCTGACTTCGGGCTGAAGCCCCTGGTCTTTTTGCCACCTAGCAACGCCCCTGGCTGCGTGATCAACTTTCGGGACTTTTGCCGGGGTCGGGGCAGGTATTTGCTACACCTGCCCCTTCTCTTACACGCGCTAGGAGGTCACGGCCTCCTGAGCATTTTTGCCCTGAACTGACCCCGAGGGGGTGTCGCCGCGCTGGGAGCCCAGTAATGGACCCTTCAGCTTCCGTGGCCAAGAGAACGCCTTCTCAGCAGGCTGGCGGGGCTGGGAGGAATCCCCTTCACAGGCGTGCCCCTGGGGGGAAAAGTGGGTTAGCCACCCGATCCCACCCCCCTTCTACAAATATGCGGGACAGTGCGGCTGGCTCTGCGGGTGCTTTGCCCGCCATTAGAGCAGCCCTGCGTGGGAGAGGAAGATCGCCCAGTTCCGGCCTGATGCCTGGGACGGCCGGGACTGCCAGCAGGAGAAGCGGAGGTACCAGGAGGGGAGCCAGCGCCGAGTATACTGCTCAGCGGGACCAACGTGCCGCTTCTGTCACCACAACAAGGCAGAGAGCGCAGCAGGGGAGGAAGAACGCGAAGAAGAACGGAGCGGCGGCCTCCAGTGACGTCATCGGCCGGCGCCTGTCACTGGAAAGATGTGCGGGTGGGCTGCAGGACGAGGCTGAGCGGTCAGAAGGTGAACTGACGTCATCGGAAGATGGAGAGGTGGGGGCGGATGACGGCTCGGGGAGAGGACCGGAGTATCAGCTACAGGGATCCGGAGCGACGGCTGCGCGGTCTGGGCAGCCTGGTGAGTACAATCCCTATGTGTCTCCCCTGTCTGATGTTGTGTCATCTTTGTCTGATGTCGGTACAGGGATGTTGTTACAGGGGCAGGTGCAAGAAAAGGGGGGCTCGGTGGCAGAAGGAGGACAGCATTCTGTGGGGGGGGGGTGCTGTGACAGGGCTAAGGCAGGACACTGCTGTGAGGGAGGGAGCCTTCCAGGGCACCGCTGTGAGGGGGGGATCCTTGACAGGGGTGCCTCAGGTGGTGCCGGAGCCGGCAGCCGGGGTGAATAGTGTGGCCGGCTTGCTACAAGCGTTTATGGCCGGTTTCAGCGAGGTGCTAGCTAGGTGCGACACGGGGACAGGTACGGCTGGGGTTGTTTCCCCGGCATCAGCATGGACGGCTGCGCTGTCTCCAGTAGTTTCATCAGGGGCTGTGGCCAGCCAGGGCTCACCAGGGGAGCTAGCGGGAGGGGTGTCGGTGACGTCCCCTCAGGTGGGGGCGGGGCAAGCGGTAGTGGCTACGACCTCCAAAGTGGCATCGTCGCAGACTCCGGCCAAAGCGGCTGAGGAGGGAAAGAAGTCAACGGGGGACACCGAGGGTGTGCGTTTAGCGGACGCGGCAAAATGTGAAGTCTATGTGTGCTTCGAGGGACCACTGGGATCTCATTTAAAACAGGAAGTGCGAGACCGGATTTGGAAACGTGGAGATATTCTCCCTGTTACCTCTGGAAAAGTTCAACTTGGACAAGGTCAAACCGGATGAGAGTAATAAGGAGGAAGAGGAGAAGAGGCGCTACCAGCTTATTCCCAGGACGTTTGGGAATTGGCTACAAGCGTTCAATATTCTTGCTAGCGTGATAGGCAAGAAGTCTCCAGACCAGTGCTCCGCGCTGTTTTGCTATGCGGATGCTATTGGTGAGGCGCAGAGGGTGTATGGGGGAGTGTCATGGTTGCGTTACGATGAACAATTTTGTCAACGCAAGGCGCTCAGGCCATCGATTAGGTGGGACCACAAGGATATCAGCTTGTGGATGAAGTTGATGACCCAGGCAAGGACGACCAACACTCCCTTTCAAGGGGGGGCTGGTGGGGGAGCAGGAACCGCGTCACCATCGGCCGGAAAGCGGAAAGGTTTCTTTCGGCAGTTCAATGAAGGGAACTGCAGATTCGGGGCATCATGTCGGTTCCGACATGAATGCTCGGGCTGCGGGGGATCTCATCCACTCGCAAAATGCTTCAAGCAAAACAAAGGTAAGTCTGGTGAAGCTGGCAAGAGGGAGGATGCCGGTGAAGGTGGAAAAACTGTCTCCATTCCTAAGTAGGTATCCTGACCAAGCAGCGGCCCGGCTTCTTTTACACGGTTTTTCTGTGGGTTTTGTGATCCCTTGCACTTTATCCTGTGTTCCTCCTGTCCCTGATAACTTATTGTCCGCACGATAACACCAATCGGTGGTGTCAGCGAAATTGGCTAAGGAAGTGGCCTTGGGTAGGATGGCGGTCCCTTTCGATGCACCCCCTTTAGCGGAGCTGGTTGTCTCTCCGTTGGGAGTGGTTCCCAAGAAGGAACCCAATTCATTTCGGTTGATCCACCATCTTTCATATCCGCAAGGTTTGTCGGTTAATGATGCCATTGACCACGAGTTTTGTGCGGTCTCTTACGCATCTTTTGACAAGGCGGTTAGATGGGTTCGCAAGTTTGGCAGGGGGACTCTTTTGGCGAAGACAGATATTGAGTCGGCTTTCCGCCTTCTTCCGGTGCATCCTGACAGCTTCCGTTTGTTGGGATGCATGTGGGAGCAGGCCCGGACTGGCCATAGGGCAGACCGGGCATTTGCCCGGTGGGCTGGGACCTCCAGCTCCATAGCCTGTTGATGATCAGGCCGCACAGCGGGAGGTAAGCGGCGCCTGCGGCCTGGACAGGGTTAACAACACAGGCCACGGCCGCCGCTCACCCACCGCTATGCGGCCGTGCCTGTGTCATCTCTGGGCTCCGCAATAGCTACGATAGCGGCTGATTGGCTGAGCGGCTGAGCTGTGTGTCTCTCTCACACACAGCTCAGCCAACGCTGACAGTTCCACTGCTCCTCCTCTTCCCGCCCCTCTACTCTATCTGCCCCGCCCATACCCCCTGTGTCTGCCCCGCCCATACCCCCTGTGTCTGCCCCGCCCACACCCCCTGCGTCTGCCCCGCCCACACATCCCTGGGGTGAAGGAAGGAAGATTTAAAAGCTGCAGGCAGCCCGCTCCTGAGCCTCATCCTGGGGTGAGTAAGCTCACCCTCTCTCCAGCCTTCCAATGTGTATATAAAACTAATTTTAGGGGTGTTCTGTGGACTCTGATACAAGAGGGGGGCTTTGGTGAGCAGAGACCCCCTTAAATCAGTGTTCCCCTTTACATTAGAGTCCACAGAGCTCCTCCTTACAGTAAGTGGGGGCTCAGTGCGGACTCTGATGTAAGGGGGCTCAGTGCGGACTCTGATGTAAGGGGGCTCAGTGCGGACTCTGATGTAAGGGGGCTCAGTGCGGACTCTGATGTAAGGGGGCTGAGTGCGGACTCTGATGTAAAGGGGCTCAGTGCGGACTCTGATGTAAGGGGGCTGAGTGCGGACTCTGATGTAAGGGGGCTCAGTGTGGACTCTGATGTAAGGGGGCTCAGTGCGGACTCTGATGTAAAGGGGCTCAGTGCGGACTCTGATGTAAAGGGGCTCAGTGCGGACTCTGATGTAAAGGGGCTCAGTGCGGACTCTGATGTAAAGGGGCTCAGTGCGGACTCTGATGTAAGGGGGCTCAGTGCGGACTCTGATGTAAGGGGGCTGAGTGCGGACTCTGATGTAAAGGGGCTCAGTGCGGACTCTGATGTAAGGGGGCTGAGTGCGGACTCTGATGTAAGGGGGCTCAGTGTGGACTCTGATGTAAGGGGGCTCAGTGCGGACTCTGATGTAAAGGGGCTCAGTGCGGACTCTGATGTAAAGGGGCTCAGTGTGGACTCTGATGTAAAGGGGCTCAGTGCGGACTCTGATGTAAAGGGGCTCAGTGTGGACTCTGATGTAAGGGGGCTCAGTGCGGACTCTGATGTAAAGGGGCTCAGTGCGGACTCTGATGTAAAGGGGCTCAGTGCGGACTCTGATGTAAAGGGGCTCAGTGCGGACTCTGATGTAAAGGGGCTCAGTGCGGACTCTGATGTAAAGGGGCTCAGTGCGGACTCTGATGTAAAGGGGCTCAGTGCGGACTCTGATGTAAAGGGGCTCAGTGCGGACTCTGATGTAAAGGGGCTCAGTGCGGACTCTGATGTAAGGGGGGTCTGTGTGGACTCTGATGTAAGTGACCTCTGTATGTACTCTGATGTAAGGGGGTAATCATTACAGTGCAGTCCCCTTTATATTTATATCAGTGTTCCTGCACATTACAGCGTGGAGGACCCCCCCCCCCCCGGTCCATGGAAAAATTGGCTGCTCAGTCTAAAATGCCCGGGCCTATTTTTTGTCCCAGTCCGGGCCTGTGTGGGAGGGTCATTATTTTGTCGATCTCTGCCTGCCCATGGGCTGTGCCGTTTCTTGTTCACTTTTCGAAACATTCAGCTCATTTTTGGAATGGGTGGTGAAGGACGTGTCCGGTTTGCATTCCATAATTCACTACCTGGACGATTTTTTGGTGATTGGCCCTTCGACGGGCAGGGAGTGCCATATTCTGCTGACCACTTTGCAATACATTTTTGAGTTATTCGGCATCCCTCTGGCGCAAGAAAAAACTGAAGGGCAGGTCACCACGCTAAAATTTCTGGGTATTGTGATTGACACGGTGCGTATGGAATGCCGGCTCCCCATTGACAAGGTGGAGGACATGCGGGCAGCAGTGTCCTTTGCCCTCAGCAGCAACAAGATTCGCTTGCATTCATTGCAGTCTTTGTTGGGCAAGTTAAATTTTGCGTGCCGCATTATGCCCATGGGCAGGATTTTCTGCAGGCGTTTGGCTGCAGCCACATCGGGGGTCAAGGCATCGCACCATTTTGTGCGTTTGTCTAAGGCACACAAAGACGACTTACGGGTATGGCAGTTGTTCCTGGCACAGTTTAATGGTAGGTCCTTGTGGATGGATGAGATGGTTTATGCGTGCGACTTGGAGCTGTATACAGATGCCGGCCGGGGCAGTAGGTTATGGAGCGATCTTTGGGAGTCAGTGGAGTGCTGGTACAGGGCCGGACTCGTGGCGCAAGGCGGACTTGCTGGGCAATCTGGTGCTGTTGGAGCTATTTCCCATAGTGCTGGCGGTGGAAATTTGGCCGCAGGAATTCAGGAACAAACGGGTTCTTTTTCACTGTGACAATCTAGGGGTCATGCAGGCTATTAACAAAATTTCCGCATCTTCCCCCCCGGTAGTGCGTTTTCTTAGGCATTTAGTGCTTTTATGTTTGTGTCTGAATTGTTACGTTCGTGCTGTACATGTGCCGGGTGTGACCAATAATGTGGCTGATGCATTGTCTCGCTTACAGTGGGACAGATTCAGAGTGTTGGCGCCGGGAGCGGAGCATCATGGCAGGCCTTGCCCGGACCACTTATGGGACATCGCATTCGAACGGTAACGGGGCTAATTAGGGATTCAGTGTGCACTGCCAGTGTGGCTTGCACTCGAACAGGAGGTAGGAGGGTGTTCTAGTGAAGGTGACCGTTTGTGCTTGGTGCTAGAATTCATTGGCAGGAACGTGGAATTCGGAGTTTCCGCCTCAAAATTGGGTCAAAAACTGTCGGGCTTAGCGTTTTGGTTTCAATTGTCGGGGGTTGGGGATCTCACTAAGCATGCGTTGGTAAAAAGGGTTTTACTGGGCTACAGACGGGGAAAGACCACATGGGATCCTCGCCGCCCGGTTTCCTTCAGCATGCTAGGTGCTATCACAGGTATCATGGGTGAGGTTTGCTCATCGCCTTATGAGGCTGCACTTTTTAGAACGGCATTTATATTGGCGATTTTTGGGGCGTTCAGAGTTGGAGAATTAGTGTGCAGGTCAAAAGGGGAGGTGGTGGGTTGGACTGGGCTGATGTGGTGCTCAGGGGTGGCGTGGTGTCCCTTTTCATTCGCAGGTCCAAAACTGACCAAGGTGGAAAAGGTGCATGGGATACTTTAGGAGCAGTACGGGGCTCGCCAGTGTGCCCTGTTCGGGCGGTTCGGGAATGGATAGATATCAGGGGCACGGAACAAGGTCCTTTTCTTCAACATCAAAATGGGCCACTGAATTGGAGCGGCCACTGAAGCGGCCCGATGGGACTGGAAGACAAGCTGGTGCGACAAATTGGTCGATGGGAGTCACAACGTTTCAGGCTGTATGTGCGGCCTCACCTATTGTGAGATTGGGTAGGCTGTAGGAAGGCACTGGGAAGGTGGCAGAGAAGGGTGGTCAGGTTTTACGTGTGTTTATGTTTCTTGTGGTTTTCGTTCATGTTTGTGGGTGTTCATTTGTTGGGTTCATGTTGTGGCGTTTTGGTGCTGGGGATTTGTGTTGTTTATGTTTTGTGTTGCCTTACAGGTCCGGAATGTTTGGTGTGGATCCTGGGCCATTCTTACATTTTCTGGGGGGCTAAGAGGACTGAGGTTAGGCATGATGGTCGCCAGTTGGGCTTCTCCAGAGAACAGGTCAGGATCAGGTGGATCGGGGTCAGGGGCATGTTGTGGTCCAGGGTTCTTCCAGAAGTGCACCATTACGCCAGGCTAGACAGGCCCCCCGACGTGCTTCTGCTTCATGTGGGGGGAAATGATTTGGGGCTCCGGGCCTCCAGGGAATTATGCAGGGACATTAAATATGATTTATTAAGATTGCGTACCCTGTTCCCGGACACAATTGTAGTATGGTCGGACATGGTGGCTAGGGCCTCCTGGCATTTAGCGGTATCTGTGGAGCGGATTAATAAAGCCAGGATCAAGATCAATAAAGCAGTAGCAAAGTTCTTTGTCCGCAACGGAGGTTTGGCGATCTGTCACAGGGAATTGGAGCAGGATCCGTGGTTGTACTTGAGAGGGGACGGGGTTCATTTGAATGCGGTGGGGATTGATCTTTGGTTTCTGGGCTTACAAGACGGTATTCAAAGAGCTCTGTGAGTGTGGCGGGCCGCCCAGGCGTAAGGTTTCACGCCGGGCGTCTTGGCAGAGGTCGTATGGTTTTTGATGGCGGGGATAGTTAATTTCTTTGGAAAAAGATGGGTTGGGCCAATCTCTGGTAGGGGTGTACCTGCCCTAATAAGGGCGGAAGTAATAGTTGGCTGTATCGGCTGGTGAATTTGCCTAAATTTGTCCCAGAGCTGGCGTAAAGCACGGCTGGGGGCCGTAATAGGCGAGGTAGTGCCAGATACAGAGATTTGAGCAGTCAAGGGTGCCTTCAAAAATCCTATGCAGTTGTTCATTTCAGTTATTTCTTTTTATTAAAGTTGTTTGTTATGGTTTGTTTTTTGTGTAATAAAATGCTATGGCCATTTTAAACCCAAAAACAATTTGTCTGGCTTAATTATTGTAATATGGTAAGGTGGTAAGTGGGTATTGGGTGATGGCATACAGCCGATAATTGGGCAATACCCCAGGCATTTAGGAGAACAAGAGAATATTGGTGGGCTCAAGACTTTATAGGCACAATAATGAAAATGATATGTAATTAAAATTCTATTTTATTTCGAAATTATTTTTTAAAAGAGAGGGGGGATAGGGAATAAAGTAGAACATAGATCTATAAAGTAGAACAGTTTACAAATTATGCACTCCATACACAATTGGTTGGTTTTGGTAAAAAAAGATAAGCGAAACTTTGGAACCAACAAGAGACATGAAACTTATTGATCTATATAATTACAGTACATTTCGTTGAACCAAACGCTATGTGATGGTGGCAATCAGATTCTGTTTAAGCTCGACATGTTACGTGCCGCATGCGCTTCTTCAGGAGCACAGAATTGGATACTGTAATGAATAATACAATTTGTAAAGAAAACAACATAAGTTTATGTCTACATGCAAAATTGTATTTAAACAGTATAGTAGAATAGTAAAGGAGAGGCTGTTCCTAAAACACCAAGGGGGTATCCGTCCTGCAGTGATCAGGTGGAGCGAAGGCAATGTGTGGACGAATGTAACATGGTACAAATCAATAGTAAGGAGATAAAGTAGGTAATAGAGTACATCGTAAGACATAGAGTCAGGTAGGGTTGAGGTAGGAAGCGAAGGAAGTGGGAGGGGGGGAGGGAGAGGAGGGGGGAAGGGGAGACGGGAGGGGAGGGAGGGGGAGAGAGAAGGGGAGAGATGGGGAGAGGGAACGGGGAAGGGGAAGAGGTATGGAGGGAATACACTGGGGGGGGGGGGAAAGAGGGGGAAGGGGAAGGGAAAAAAAGGAAGGGGAGTTTCTTCAGTTTTCCCTCCATACCTCTTCCCCTTCCCCGTTCCCTCTCCCCATCTCTCCCCTTCTCTCTCCCCCTCCCTCCCCTCCCGTCTTCCCCTCTCCCCCCCCTCTCCCTCCCCCCCTCCCACTTCCTTCGCTTCCTACCTCAACCCTACCTGACTCTATGTCTTACGATGTACTCTATTACCTACTTTATCTCCTTACTATTGATTTGTACCATGTTACATTCGTCCCCACATTGCCTTCACTCCACCTGATCACTGCAGGACGGATACCCCCTTGGTGTTTTAGAACAGCCTCTCCTTTACTATTCTACTATCCTGTTTAAATACAATTTTGCATGTAGACATAAACTTATGTTGTTTTCTTTACAAATTGTATTATTCATTACAGTATCCAATTCTGTGCTCCTGAAGAAGCGCATGCGGCACGTAACATGTCGAGCTTAAACAGAATCTGATTGCCACCATCACATAGCGTTTGGTTCAACGAAATGTACTGTAATTATATAGATCAATAAGTTGCATGTCTCTTGTTGGTTCCAAAGTTTCGCTTATCTTTTTTACCAAAACCAACCAATTGTGTATGGAGTGCATAATTTGTAAACTGTGTATGTTCTACTTTATTCCCTATCCCCCCTCTCTTTTAAAAAATAATTTCGAAATAAAATAGAATTTTAATTACATATCATTTTCATTATTGTGCCTATAAAGTCTTGAGCCCACCAATATTCTCTTGTTCTCCTAACTACTTAATATAAGACGTGGCACCTGTAACTTATTTTGTATCCGCATGACCACTATGCGCTGATACGTTTTTAATCTATTGAATACCCCAGGCATGACTCTTTAGCAAGTTTAGACTAAAGAAAAGGTTAACAAGTGGTTGTAGCTGTAAAGTGGGCCAGAGACCTTCTCATCAGATTCCTCTGTGGCAGTCCTCCAAAGGTAGCAAGTGGTCTGTATATTGGGGGGGCCCCTTAAGCAGCAACACAGCAGATGGCAATTGATGTGATAGCAGCCTGAACAGCTATTCTGGATGCAGATAGCCCTGTTCAGATCAGCCTCCTGGTTCCAACGTCTAGTACAGCAACCCGCTCCCTGTCTCTGGCACTGCACAGCACTGCTCAGCAGAGTTTGGCATAGTACGGCTTGACAGAGCTCGGCTCAGCACAGCACAGCTTGACACAGCATGGCTCTCTCACTCCTACCTGATTGGCATGCGTCTCCCAACTGCCTGGCTCCTTCCCGGGCTTTTGCTTTTATAGGGTCTCTCCATCTCCTAGACTGCTCCTGGCAATCTGTAATCCAGTCTTAAAGTGGAACTTCACTCTCTCAATCAACATTGACTATTTTAAATCCTTATGCTGCTAGTTTTAGTAAATAGATAGTAAAGTATATCATATTTACTTATATTAAACTTTTTTTAAATTTCTCCACTTACTTCCTGGTTTCCACGCCTAGGCAAATGATGGCATACATCCCAGGAGTCTTCAGGAAGAAGGGAGGGGCTTTCTCAGCTAAGCACACCCCCTGCCTGCATGCCTGAGCTAAGGACAGAAGGATTCCAGGAAGTAAATGCCACATGAATCATCAGCCCTTACTCAAGATGGCCATGACCAGAAATGCTGGTGGGTGATTTTCAAAGTGATTACTCAGCATAATAAAGCATGGAGACATGGATGGATGAGTTATTTTCCTTTAACCGCTTCAATACCCAGCCATAGTCAAATGACACCCACAGATGGGATCTTCCATCCTGGGTGGGCGTCATATGACATCCTCGGCATTCCGCCGCTACTGCAGACCCCGGGGGCCTGCAGAGCGGCGATCGGGGTTCCGTCGTGTCCCTCGGGACACAGCCATTCCCCGATGGGGGTATTGGAGCGGCGGCTTGCGGCGGCAGGCGACGGAGCTTCAGGAGCGGCGGAACTGTCACTATGCAGAGCGGCATTGGGAAGCAGCGTGCATGGTGCCCGCGCGTGCCCCCGGTGGCTGAGGCTTTTCCCTTGGATACAGCTCAGCCCCGATCAGTGTAGCCAATGAAATGGCTCTTTACCACGTGACCGGCTGTGTCCAATCACAGCTGGTCACTAATGTAAACAAAACACCAGTGTGTAACCGCTGTTGCTGGGTTCTCCTCTTCACACACCGATCCAGTGTGAGGAGGAGATCAGCTAACAGTGAGTTACACATTGTACTATACACATATGTACTACTGTGCCCAGATTGCCCCCCCCCCCCCCCTAAATAAAGAGGGCCTGTCATCTAGTACCTATCATCTAGTACCTGTCATCACCTCACCAGAGTACCCGCCACCTCACCAGAGTACCCGCCACCTCACCAGAGTACCCGCCACCAGACCAGAGTACCTGCCACCTCACCAGAGTACCCGCCACCTCACTAGAGTACCCGCCACCTCACCACCTGCCACCAGAGTACCTGCCACCTCACCAGAGTACCTGCGACCTCACCAGAGTACCTGCCACCTCACCACCTGTCACCAGAGTACCTGCCACCAGAGTACCTACCACCTCACCAGAGTACCCGCCACCTCACAAGAGTACCCGCCACCTCACCACCTTCCACCAGAGTACCTGACACCAGAGTACCTGACACCAGAGTACCCGCCACCTCACCAGAGTACCTGCCACCTCACCACCTGCCACCAGAGTACCTGCCACCAGAGTACCCGCCACCTCACCACCTGCCACCAGAGTACCTGCCACCAGAGTACCTGCCACCTCACCAGAGAACCAGCCACCTCACCACCTGCCACCAGAGTACCTGTCACCAGAGTACCTGCCACCAGAGTACATACAGCCAGTCAGCCACTATGTCCAGAAAGGTGTACACCACAGAAGAGGCATACCAAATACTCAGTCTGACCAATGAGAGCAACGGGGAGCTCTCACCGCTCAGTTCTGATTCCGATTCTGGTTCGGAATATGAGCCCCCCGAAGGCACCACATCAGGATCCGAATCAGAGGAGGAAGCAGTCCGTCCAAAAAGACGATGGTCTGAACACCAGGCAGCTACCAGCAGTGCCAACCCCAGGAGGAGTGGCCCAGTACAAGCATTGCTAGACCGCAGGAGGAAAGGCCCAGTACAAGTGCACGCCAAAGAATTAGGGCCCAAACCCAGCTTCCAGATGCCTTGGCAAACCCATTGTGGCTGCTTTCTACCACAGGGTCAGCCACGATCCCCCCTTTTACAGCACAGCCAGGTGTGCAGGTCAACACTGCAGGTTTTTCCCAAATGGATTTTTTAAATCTATTTTTCCCTGACAAATTGGTTCAAGGCATCGTAGACCAAACCAATCTCTTTGCCCAACAATTCGTTGCAACCAACCCCATCTCCAGCTATGCCCGCCCTTTTGAACGGAGACCCCTAACAGTGATGGAGCTTAAATTGTTTTTAGGCCTAACGCTCAACGTGGGGCTTACAAAAAAATTGAAATGCATAAGTATTGGTCGACCAAACCCATCCACCATATGCCAATTTTTTCATCGGCCATGTCCAGGTCCCGATACGAAATTATAATGCACTTCCTGCATTTCAGTGACAACTCACAGTGCCCCCCCCCCCCCCGAAATCACCCAAACTTTGACAAACTATATAAAATTCGCCCCCTAATTAATTTTTTTTCCAAGAAGTTTGACGAACTTTATGTCCCTGACAAAAACATATCTGTGGACGAATCCCTGGTGCATTTCACAGGCCGGCTGGGAATCAAGCAATATATCCCCAGTAAGAGGGCAAGGTACGGCTTGAAGCTCAACAAGCTCTGTGAAAGCGCCACCGGTTGTGTGCACTCATTTTGCGTGTACGAAGGCAAAGATTCCCAGTTCCAGCCCCCTGAGTGTCCATCGTACATGGAATTAAGTGGAAAAATTGTTTGGGAGTTGGCATTCCCACTACTCCAAAAGGGGTATCCTATTTACATGGACAACTATTACACCACTTTGCCCCTTCTCCGCCACCTATATCTAAAAAAAACTTTGGCCTGTGGTACAACAAGGAAAAACTGATGGGCTTCCCACAGTGTCTTGTCACCACAACCATTCAAAGGGGGGAATCGACAAGCTTGAGGAACGAGGAAGTGTTGGCTGTGAAGTGGAGGGATAGGAAAGATGTGTACATCATGTCCACCATCCACGATGACACCTCGGTGGAACTTCGCAGAAGACGCGGTACTGTTCGCGAGCCTTCCTGTATCAACAAGTACAATAAAATCATGGGGGGGGTGGATTTAAATAATCAAATGTTGATATCTTTCAACAAGAAAATCCCTCTTCTGGTACAAAAAAGTCGCAATTTACTTTTTTCATTTGGCACTTTTAAATTCTTTCATCATCTACCAAAAATCAACGGAAACACCCACCACCTTCATAAAGTTTATTGAAGACATTGTCACTGCCCTGATCTATCAGCAAGTATCCCCCCAGAAAGCATTCGCTCCGATTGTGTCAGCAGACTACATGAGCGCCATTTCCTGGACCATATTCCACCAACAGGATCCGGAAGACAACGCCAAAAAAATTGTTGGGTGTGCACCAAAAGAGGAATTAGGAAAGATACCAGCTTCCATTGTCCCGACTGTCCCTCCCACCCTGGCCTTTGCATCAGAGAATGCTTCAAGCGATATCACACTCTGGAAAACTATTGGCCCATATTTCTAACACTGCCATTTCCCCGTTTTCAATTTCTGTCCTAAATATTTCCCTGCCTCAACCAACCATATCATTGTCTTCCATGTGAACTGACCCTGGCCTGTTTCTCGACTATGCCTCTGCCTACCGTCTGCATTGTTTATCCGCCATGTTTCTGCCTTTCACGTGACCTGACCCTGGACTGTATCCACTATGCCTCTGCCTACCGTCTATTTCTGCCTTTTACCTGCACTGACCTTGGCCTGTTCACCATGTTTTTGCCTGCCCCTTGGATTGATCTTTCACCCTGCTACACAGGGGTCTCACATATGTGAGGGGCTCCAGAATAGTGTTTTTGGTTTTCTGTGTTCCCAGAACAGGGTCTGGTTGTCCGGAGGCTTCAAAGCGATTTGGGTGGGAGAAGCCTCTACCCCGTCCCCATTCTTTCCTGACCGATGCCCTAAGCTTGATGGTACTGCCTGCTCCCTGGACAAATACCCTGGCTGTGCTGAACATACCTCTGCCTGCTGCATGTACTAACTATGGACAGTATTCCTGCCTGCTGCATGGGCGATCCTTTGATCCTTTTGCTGCTGCTGACCACATCCCTGCCTGCTATCAGGACCAATGCTTTGGCTGTGCTGACAACATCTCTACCTGTACTGACTATTTCTGCCTGCTGCCTGTTTTGCTGTCGCTGTCCACGTTCCTGCCTGCTGCGTGGACCGATGCTCACTTCTGTGGACCACTGCACTACCAAAACCGCAGGTAATCTTTTCTTTACCCTTTGCTCAGCAGAATGTATTTTGGTTTGTAATTGGTATGTACAGTACATGCTATGTGTTTGAAATATGCTGGGCCTTCAACAATGTGATAGGTTGTTCTACTACCAATTGGTCTTCAAAGTATAATAGCCCCCCTATACTTTGTTCCCCACCACTGCGCCTCGGAGTCAACACCAACTTAAATAAATGACAAATGTTGATGCCTATGTGTTGCTATAGCTGCCACGTTATAAAAAGTCTATGGTACCATGTAAATATTTTATCTAAAACGTGTCTAATACATGTGAATCACACGTGAAGAATAAAAAAGTGGCGCTTCCTAAAAAAAAATGTTTTTTTCACCCTTACAGTGACTACTTATTCACCTTGTGAACACCTATTAAAGTGTACTTTATCATACAGCATACATATGTGAAAAAATAAATGTATATATAGTGGACACCCAGTGAACAACTTTACAAATTGTGATACAGTGTCAATATTACCCAAAAAAAACATAAAGAATGAAGACGTGAAGTTACTGTATATACTATGGCGTATATAACATAAAAATTATATATGTATATTGTAATCCAATGACAGTAAACAATTCATATACAATTCGTGCCAAAAGTCCTCAAAAACCAATGTGCAAAATCTTCTTTCCAAGACTTCCACCACACCCGAGTGTTTGGTGAGCCCGCTCCCAATGAAAGGCTCACTCACCAGCTCCACTTGCCCCCACTTGCGTGTAAGGCTAAAAAGCTCAATGATTCCAAATCACCAGGATTTGACCACCAATTCCTCCATCCAAGTATAGGTGAAAAATACGTTCCATATGTAAAATAAAAAAGATGCTCCAAATGGTGTGATACCGTACAACCAGTTTATTGATACACTCTAAAACCAATCTTCAATCATTAAACTCACACTTTTAAAACGTAAAACTGGCACAGCAATTTCCACAGCACAATTGTTTGAACAATGCACAGCACAGCAACTTGTAAACCTTCTGTGGGTATGCGGTCACGGCGGACCCGAGATATGCAGGCGTCTGTTAAGAAACTCTCACCCACTCCTCGTTCTCCCGGCTCCTAAGACCCGATCTCTATCTTAGTAGGCTGCACCGCACCGCCCATCCCTCTGCACTTCACTCATAAGCGATATCCACCACTGCTTGGCCACGCCCCTGATGTGATAGGTTGGCAGGAATTTCTGTGTGTAATGTATGCTCCTAGAACACCTGACAGTGCTACTTGGATGTTGGGCCTCTGTATGTGGCCAGGCTATGTAAAAGTCTCACACATGTGGTATCGCCATACTCAGGAGGTGTAGCAGAATGTATTTTGGGGTGTCAGTTTTGCTATGTACATGCTGTGTGTTGGACATATCTTATAAATGGACAACTTTGTGTAAATAAAATGCGTTTTCATTTTTTTCCACATTTTCCAAAAACTTCTGTAAAAAAATGAACCATTCAAAAGACTCATTATGCCTCATAGCTGATACGTTGGGGTGTTAGCTTTCGAAAATGGGGTCATTTTGTGGACATTTCCATTGTCCTGGTGCTCCAGGGTCTTCAAAACTGTATTAGGTGGTCGAGAAATGAGATGTGTAATTTATGCTTGTAGAACGCCTAGGGGTAATTTGGGGGGTATTTGTACTTTCCTGGCTTGTTAGGGCCTCAAGAAATGAATGCCTTCAGTACATCAGGTGTGATCAGATGTTATCATTTTTCAATGATTTGCACCATAGCTTGTAGACTCTATAACTTTCACAGAGACCAAATAATATACACTAATTTGGGTTATTTTTACTAAAGATATGTAGCAGTGTACATTTTGACCAAATTTATGAAGAAAAATTACTTATTTGCAGAATTTTACAATAGAAACTAAAAAAAAGTGTTTTTTTTTCAAAAATGTGTCTCTTTTTTCGCTTATATTGCAAAAAATAAAAAACCCAGTGTTGATTAAATACCACCAAAAGAAACCTCTGTTTGTGAGAAAAAAATGATAAAAATTTGGTTTGGGTACAGTGTAGCATGACTGAGTAATTGTCATTCAAAGTGTGAGAGCGCTGAAAGCTAAAAATTGGTCTGGGAAGGGAGGGTGTATAAAAGCCCTGTATTGAAGTGGTTAAATAATAAAAATTAAAGTGGTTGTTACCTCAGTACAATAAAATTCTCCCATCCCCTCTGTAACATAACGATATGTGTCCCCGTGTCTGTGTTATATAAAAAAGCTGCTGATCTGTACCTATAGCAGAGCGTCTCCTGGCGCTCTCGTGACTCCTCGGCTCCCTTCTCTGCCCAGCTGACAGCTATAGCAGGCAGGGCTGAGCACTCCCACTGATGTCAGCTAGGGAGGAGGTGAGGTGAGCAGAGAGAGAGCCGAAGAGTCACGTGAGCGCCGGGAGACGCGATGATATAGGTACAGATCGGCAGCTTTTTTATACAACACAGGCACATGGACACGTATTATTATGTTACAGAGGGGATGGGAGAAGTTTATTTTAGGTATAATAGCAGAGGGGGGGGGGGAGAAAGACAGAGAAGGACAGAGCAGGGCTGCGGATGATGGTGGCGCGTAAACTGACCACGGTGTCAGGGCTCAGCAGCCTTGATAAACCGTGGTCACTTTACAGGGGGGAGGGCAAAACTAGGCAGGATCAGCCAGGTTTTTTTAGGTGATAGAAGGGGCCAAATTACACAGCACAAGCACTGTGCTGTATAACATGCTTTTAAGGAAACAGGATCTTTAGGGTAACAAACACTTTAATTAAATAGCGTTTTTGGTTTGTGGTGCTCAGATGTTCTGTAGTTCCATGTTAAAGCAGAGTTTCACTTAAAAGTGGAACTTCCGCTTATCCGTCTCCTCCCCCCTCCGGTGCCACATTTGGCACCTTTCAGGGGGGAGGGGGGAACGGGTACCTGTTTTTGACGTGGCCCTGTCTCTCGGAAGTTCGGCCCCCTCTTCCTTCCTCCACCGCCGAACCAATTAGAAAGCGCAGCACGCTTCACGCATGTGCAGTAGGGAACCTGCTGTGAAGCCGAAAGGCTTCCCTTACCAGGAATGGCGGCGGCTGCACCCGACAGCCAATCCGAAGATCGCCTGCAGTGCCGACACCGTGGACTCCCTGAACAGGTAAGTGTGCATGTATTAAAAGTCAGCAGCTGCAGTATTTGTAGATGCTGGCAATGCCATCTTGTGGACAAATAAGGTTCTGCAATTCAATAACATTACCCAGTGTTACAAATATGTTCCAGTTTGAGCTGGTGTCATGATCGTTGCCCCAGGTTTCCTTTTTCAAGGTAGCTTCTTTCTCTTGCAGCACCCTATAGAGCCATGCTTGCATACAAGGACTAGAGATTTTTTAAAAATTGTATGTTTCAGAAACTGACTGCACTCAATGTGTAGTTAAGTCAGGAAATGGTCAATTTCCTTTAAAACAGTACATTTTCATGGCATTTGGATGAAAGGCTCATTGAGAATCCTAGTGTCAGTAGCAAGATACAGGAGGAAATCGATGGGTTTTTCTTGATAAACGACAACGGGGAGATTTCTGGATCAGTCCTATGGGAGGCGCTAAAAGCGTATATAAGGGGCATTTTGATCCAAGGAGAAAAAAAAGTACAAAAAGGAAAACAAAACTTATAGAAGAAATATACCATCTCGAACAATCACACAAGGCAGCTAGTGGGGGCCATAACTCATTCCTGCATCAACTAATTATAAAAAGAGGAACTAAAAGATTTAATGGATTTAGATTCTAAGCATATTCTAAATAAAAACTTAAAAGATAGATTTAGATGGAGTAACAAGGTGGGGAAGCATTTGGCAACAGTATTGAAAAGGAAAGGGGGCACCAACTTCATAGATAGGATTCAAAATAAAAAGGGGGTACTAAAATATACTTCCAGAGACATAGCTGAAGAATTTCGGAGCTACTTCGCATCCCTCTATAAGGTTAGGCAAGGCGGGGTAAGTACCCTGGAAAGAGAGGAAATAATGGATGAGTTTATAAAGGAGGCTGGTTTACCAAGCCTCTCGGACAGCGATGCAAAAGAATTAGATGGTCCGATCACTGTAGAAGAGATCGAGAGTGCCTTGAAAGCATCTCCCTCTGGAAAGAGTCCAGGGCCAGATGGTTTTACTTCCTATTTCTACAGAAAATTTAAGGAGTCCCTGATCCCCAAGCTTTGTCAGATTTGGAATAAGATAGGGGGTCAAGAAGAGTTTTGCGAGGAAGCATTGACGGCATCAGTTACTTAAATACCAAAGGACGGGAAAGATAGCTCGCTGTGTTCGAGCTACAGGCCGATAGCTCTGCTCAACGCAGATACTAAATTATATGCCAAGGTATTAGCCAGTAGATTAAGGGATAAAATGTCATACTGGATTCACCCAGATCAGACGGGTTTCATACCAGGGAGAGAGGGGAGGGATAACGGCGTTAGGTCACTCCTGGTCATGGATGCGATGAAAACAAGGGGGACCCCCGGTCTGCTTCTGTCGATTGATGCAGAGAAAGCCTTCGACAGAGTAGACTGGGGGTTCATGCTGAGGACGTTGAGGGCAGTCGGTTTGGGTGATACCATGCTGAACTGGATTAAAGCATTGTATAGATCTCCCTCGGCATTTGTCAGGGTGAATGGTATATCATCGGAGGAGTTTAGGATGGAAAACGGGACCAGGCAGGGTTGCCCCCTGTCCCCCCTTCTGTTTGTCCTAACCCTGGAACCCTTACTAGCTTCAATCTGAAAGAATCCGGATATATGCGGATGCGTGGTGGAGGGAGATGTACACAGGCTTTCGGCGTTTGCCGATTATGTACTGTTTTACATCGTTAATCCGAGGATCTCACTCCCCAATCTTCTGGCTTCTATGAGGAGATATGGGGAGCTCTCAAATTACAAGGTCAACCTTAGTAAATCGGATGTTTTAAACATCAATATCGATGCACGAGAAGCAACTAAACTCAAGGAAAATTTCCATTTTCCGTGGTGCGAAAAAATAAGCTATCTGGGAGTCACTCGACGAGATCAAGCAGGAAACGAGAAAAAGTATGCATCTTCCGATCTCTTGGTTCTGACGATTAAACACTGTTAAAATGACCCTGGCCCCGAAGATCTTGTATAAAATGCAGCTACGCCCAATACCGTTAGCACAGTCTTTTTTTAGGGTTCTGAACAATATTCTTACCAGATTTATATGGAAAAATAAGAAGCCACGGATTGCTTATAAGGTGCTGAGTAGGGATAAAGCACAGGGTGGTCTGGCTCTTCCAGACTTTAAAAAATATCACAGAGCGATAGTACTATCAGGAGTGTTAGAATGGGGTAAGGAACTGATAGATAAAAGATGGGTAGAATTAGAAAATGATATGAGCAATGCAAAATTACAACAATTAATTTGGAATCTTCCACAATTTAGGAAGCTAGGCCCGAATGCACATAATATAACACGTTACACTTTGTTTTGTATCAGTTGCATAAACAAAATGCTTGGGAGTTTAATTCACCATTTATTTACCTAAAAGAGAATGAGTTTTTTCCGCCAGGATTGAGGGAAGTGGGAGGGAACTGGATAAATAATGATGCACAATTGATGGATATTATAAAAAATGGTAAAATTATCACTTTTCAGGAGTTAACCCTACTCAAGGACCTAATGAATATAGACACATGGCGATATAATCAGCTTGCGCTCTTTATTAAAAGCCTCCCCGGCCTTATTAGAGATAAGAAGAACCTTAGGTCTCTGGAGAAATTGTTTTTGAAGAATAGAGTTATAAAGAAAACGAAAGAATTCTATAAAATAGTGCGGGAAGAGGGTGAAGCAGCGAAACCGTTATACTTCAATAAATGGGAATCCGAGTTGGGATCTATATCCAGTGGAGTGACTTGGGAGGCCATTCTAAACGCAACACATAAATCAGCAGTAGATACGAGAATGATAGAATCAAATTTCAAATGCCTAGCCAGATGGTACATAACACCAGATAGAATAAATAAGATGCAACCGGAATCTTCTGGAAACTGTTAGAGGGGGTGCTCCATCAGGGGAACAATGGTCCACCTCTGGTGGGAGTGCCCAATTATTAAAAGATACTGGCAGGAGGTGCTAAAGATAATACAGGAGATAACGGGTACTGAGATCAGGGAAGACCCTTGGGTGTGTTTGTTCCACGGGACTGAAGGTCATATTAGCAAGTATAATGTATCTCCAACTCCAGTAGTTCTAAATGCGGCAAAAAGTTTAATACCTAAAAAATGGCAAGAGGTGGAGGGCCCAAGCATTCGAGATTGGTTAATTAGGGTTAATGAAACTTATATCTTAGAGGCGGGCAAGGTTGAAGATACTTTGCTCGAGATAGAAGAAGATCTTGATGGAGCAAAGTGGGTGAAGTGGTTATCCTTTAAAAAAACAGGGAGGGGGGCGTGGCCAAGATGGCGACCAGATAGGACGTATGTGAAGGGAGCTCCGTCCTATACCGATACCTCATCCGTTCTTAGGGGACATATCCTCACCCTGACGCTACCAGGCAGTGGAGGAAACGAGCGGGTATGAGAAGGGGAAGCTCCGGTTCCCAGAGGAAGAGGCAGCAGGCTCCTAGGACCTCGCTCACATCCAGCGGTTCATGCGGGGCGGCCTACACCAACATGGCGTCCCAGACGGAGCAAACTGAGTCGCCCCAACTGGGAACCGATCAGTTCCAGGCCCTTATGCAAGCCATCACGGGCTGCCAAACAACTCTGACCAACAAAATCGAGCAGATGCAGCTCGAAATGGGCCTTATTAGGCGGGACATGGACAAACATCGAGACCGATTAACGGAGGCGGAGCGGAGAGTGGGGGAGACAGAGGACACGCTCAGGGAACATTCCACCTCCCTACGCACGCTACAGGTTAAAATGAAGGCGATCGAATCCAGAGCAGAAGATCAGGAGAATAGAAATCGGCGGAACAATTTACGAATGGTTGGTCCCCCAGAGGGGGCTGAAGGGAGGGATCCTGAAAACTATGCAGAACAACTGCTGCGTACGCTTCTCCCGCAGGCGCTATTCTCCCCCCACTTTGCAGTGGAGCGGGCTCATAGGATGCCATCCGCTCCAGGCCCCCCTGGTGCTCCGCCACGCACTTTTATTTTTCGCCTACTAAACTTTAGAGACCGAGATCTGGTTCTTAGAGAGGCCAGGAAGATTGGAGAACTGCGCCATGAGAACGCAAAGATCATGCTGTTTCCGGATTTCTCCATCGAAACACAACGACAACGAAGATCGTTCGACCAGGTCAAGGCCCAATTAAGGAGCAAAGGTCTCAAGTACAGCATGATGTTTCCAGCATGCCTTAGAGTGATTGACGGCGAAACCACCAAGTTTTTCGTTTCCCCGGAGGAGGCTTCCAGATGGGTCGAATCCCTTCCTAGGCATCGTTAAGATGCCCGCCGCTTTGTCCCCCCCCCCCCCTATTTTTTGTTTTTTCGATTGCTTTGGTTTTTTCTTTTGACCACTCCTGGAGAAATACACAGCTGCCGGTGAGGTGCATGGCTACTTACGGACTTACTATGTGAGTTGGCTTTCCCTGAGGACTCCCCTGACGGGCAGTTTGTTTGCTGTGGGGGCGGGAGGGAAGAGGGGAAGCAGCATACTTGTTTTGAAAATACATGAGATCATATCTCCTTGACACTCAGGGGCTCTCCCTTCAGGACGGAAAGGCCGATCACCCCTAGATGCTCATGGTGTTTAATGCTGCAGGAGTCCCCACCTTTCCTCCTCCCGGCTCTGTACTTCTACTCTGGCTGACATATTTTTCCCGGCAACCATAGCAGGGGACTTAAAAGAGCCTTTCTACCTTAACGTGGTGAATTCAAGTCTTGATCTAGCTCTCGGGAGGACAGACCCCCCATCCCCAGCTGGCACTCTATTACTGGCCCTGCCGCTGCTAGGGGAGGAACTCGAGGGTTATAACTGCATATTAATATATAATGTAATTTGGAAAATACCCTTGGCTTGCTTCGGATGAGGTTGGGGGGGATCAATGTGCTTAGCCGGGTTGGGGCAGGAACAGTGACTCTCTATCCACAGATGGGAGGTTAGGCATGATTTATATGTTTCCTGTCCGGTGCCATCCGTCAGATGGGGATGTATTGAAGGGAAGATGAGGTTGCTTGGGTTAGGTTTTGCTCCATGCCTCTTTCTCCCCCTGCAACGGGGGAAGCAGGATGTATCTCCAGGCAGATGTTTGCCCTTAGTGAGTCTGAGAGAAACAAAAGTGATTTTGATATAAGGGTGGGGATGTGGCCATCCACAAGTTCCCAGGAAACTGTATATAATGCTTATGGAAAAAGTTATTTTAAGATTGTGCCCCTAGATAATTCTAGGTGAACTGTCGCCGGGGGTCCCCAGGACAGACGATTCTGTTGGGGCTCCCTTGGTGGCAGTGGTCTTTATGACCGGTTGTGGGCGGGGCTCCCTAGCCCCGGCTGGGGCTCTAGGTCCTTGGTATGCTCAGTACTACGCGCCACCCCCCAAGGGAGATTTCTCCTATCTGAAATGTTTATTGGGTTAGGTTCGGGTATACATACACCCCATGAGTTTCAAATGGAGGTGTGGGGTGGGTTGGGAGGGGAGTTTGATTTGTTTCAGTTTTTTTTTATGTATTTTATTTCAATTGCCTATTGCTATGCCTTACAGTCTATAAGATTGCTTTGCCATACCCGCCATGACGGCTTTCAGTGGTCGCTGATGTCTCTGTTGGACCCTAGCTGTGTGGGATACCCTCTCCTCCGGATCCCTCCGATAATCCACTACACTAAACTGTATGATGGCCCCTATTAAAATTTTGTCCTGGAATGTCAGGGGCCTAAATCACAAAATTAAGCGCTCCCTGGTCTTTGACTACCTTAAAAAATATTCCCCTCAAATCTGCATCCTTCAAGAGACGCATCTGGTGGGTGGTAAGGTGATGGGACTAAAAAGACCTTGGGTTGGCCGACACTACCATGCCACTTACTCCAGCTACTCTAGAGGAGTTAGTGTCCTAGTACACAAAAATCTCAGTTTTGAATTGATGGATGTGGTTACGGACCCGGAGGGGAGATATGTGTTGATACATGCTAACATTGACACAGTAGACATGGTGGTGGTGGGAGTATATTTGCCACCCCCGGCTAATATTTCTGTGATGCAGAAGCTAATAGGGCTGATTGCCCAATTTCAGACTGACAATGTGGTCATAGCGGGAGATTTTAATATACCGCCAAACCCCTGTATAGATAAATTATCTCCTGATCCAGCTAGAGGCTCAGCGTTGTCCAAGTGGGCTGATGTGTACGGGCTGGTGGATGTATGGCGATGGAAGAATCCATCAGAACGAGCTTACACCTGTCACTCCTCTTCATATAACACCTTGTCCCGTATTGATGTGGTCTATGTTGGCGGCGCAATGCTCCCCAGGGTTATTTCAGTAGAGATACTTCCAAGGGGCATCTCGGACCACTCCCCCTTACTCTGCACAATACAAACTCATACTCCCCAAGCGGACAGACTTTGGCAACTCTCTAGATTCTGGATTGAACATCCGACCATAGAAATAGAGGTGGCCAAAGAGATAAGGAGTTTTTGGTTGACTAATGCCGCTTCCACAGGGATGGCAATGGTCTGGGATTCATTTAAAGCCTATATACGAGGGTGCTATATATTATCTATTACACGAGAAAGAAACAATGATAAAATTACACTAGAGGAGGCGGAGGCCAGGGCACAGGAGCTGGAGTCTAGGTTTGCCATGACTTCTAATCCTATCGCGGCTCAAGATATGAAGGTAGCATACCGAGAAGTAATGTTGCTTAGGGTAAATAAGGTTCATGAACGTCAGCTCACCCAAACTCAAACGATATTCGAACATGGTGACAAGCCAGGTAGACTGCTGGCTTGGATCTCCAAGGAACAGTCTCCAATCTCCACCATTGCGAGTCTGCGAAGGGAGGATGGGACTAAAGTGGTGGACCCATTGAGCATCAATCGATGCTTTAAAGAATTCTATGAGGCCTTGTACTCCACTAGGGTAGATTACTCCCCGGATGAGCTCCACAATTTTCTAGAAGGGGTGACCCTCCCGACTCTCTCTGCTGAGGCGAGGGAAAATCTAGACGCCCCGATCGAAATCCCGGAGGTGCGAGCGGCATTGAAATCTATGCAGACAGGGAAGACTCCAGGGGAGGATGGGATCCCCCCTGAATTCTACAAACAGTACCTAGATGACTTAACTATTAAATTACATGACATGTTTACAAAATCACTGCAGGACAGGGACCTCCCACCATCCATGTCCCAGGCCATCATAGTTGTAATACCCAAACCGGGGAAGGACCCACAGTTGTGCTCCTCCTACCGACCCATCTCCCTGCTTAACTCTGACGCCAAAGTACTCACCAAAATTCTTGCCAGGCGTCTAAACGAAATTATACTTACCCTAATCCATGAAGATCAATCGGGATTCATGCCTGGCAAGGGAACAGATATCAACCTGCGAAGGCTTTATGCAATCCTGGCCTCTGGAGATGAGGGAGGGGCTGAGGAGATGGTGGCCTCTCTGGACGCGGAGAAGGCCTTTGATTCAGTGGAATGGGGCTATCTCTGGGAGGTCCTCCACAAATTCGGATTTGGGCCATCCTTCATCTCCTGGGTCAGATTGATATATGGGGCACCGAGGGCCAGGGTGCGTACCGGTACAGTCTTGTCCTCACCCTTCGCCTTGGGCAGGGGAACGCGACAGGGGTGCCCCCTGTCCCCGGGACTTTTTGCTCTAGCAATTGAACCTATGGCGGCACTTCTTCGAGCATCAACACAAACTAAAGGGATTGATAGGGGACCACTGCAGGAAAAGGTGTCCCTATATGCAGACGACACCCTATTGTATCTGAGGGATGATGGGTGCTCGCTACGGTCGGCTCTGTCAATTATAGATGGCTTTGGGCGATTTTCAGGAATAAGAGTAAACTGGGGGAAGTCAGTGATATTTCCCTTACATTCTGGGACAGGGGGCCAGCAAATGGATGGGCAGCTGCGGAGGGTTTCTCAGTTTCGGTACCTGGGAGTTGAGATACATCGGGACTTAAGGCAGTTTATCCCTCTGAATCTCAACCCGGTGGTTCAGCAGACATCCCAGAGCTGTGCCAGATGGAGGTCACTCCCCCTGACACCGGTCGGAAGAGTTAACTTAATTAAAATGTCGATTCTTCCTAAGTTCACGTATCTTTTCCGCCAAGCCCCTGTACCAATACCACATAGTTTTTTTAAGAGGTTGGATAGCATTTTGGTATCCTTTGTCTGGAATGGGAGAGCTCCCAGGGTGGCCAAAGTGAAGCTGCAGATGCCCACGTCGCTTGGCGGCCTGGCACTGCCGTCCCTGTTGAAATATTACTGGGCGGCGGTCCTGGTGACGGTCAAGTGGTGGCTGTCGGAGGAGCCAGCTAACCCAGCCTCTTCATTGGAGGCGGCGCTGCTGGGTTCATATGCGGAGCTTAGGAACCTGATACATAGGGGCCCTGGCTCTAGCTCTTGGGTCACCCTTCCTATGATTGCGACCCTGAAGGTATGGGACTCAGTGGCCAGACAGGTGGGTGGCTCTGGGAGGTGGTCCCCTGAGACCCCACTGTGGGGGAATCCTCGATTACCGCATTTTCGCTCCATACCCGATCCTATTGCATGGGCCAGGTGTGGAATAACGAAATTGAGCGACATAAGGTTTCAGGGACAGCTGATTACATTTGATGCACTAAAACAAGACCGTGATGTCCCGAACCATATGTTTTTCAGGTATATCCAATTAAGACATGCCTTTAGATCACAGTTCCCCTCCTCGATCTCACTCGAGATGTCCCCGGTGGAGAAATTGCTTAGATTGCCTGATCAAACCAAAACGATGCCTACCTTATACAGTCTGTTTATTACGTTGGATACCTCTGGTGTCTCCCGGCTTTTTGCTTTATGGCAGAGGGATATCCCGGAGCTAACAGATGATGATTGGGAGGAGGGTGTCCAACAGTATCTGCCCCTTGTGATCTCGGCCAGGGACAGATATATTCAGCTGAAGTTTCTCCACCGAGCATATTATTCCCCGGTTCGCCTGGCAAGAATTTACTCTGACCGTACGGCTACATGCCCCAGATGTAACTATCACGAAGCAGACTTCTTTCACATAACCTGGTCTTGTCCTGCAGTGACGGAATTCTGGAAAGAAATCCTAGCTGAAATCAATGGCATTGGGAGACTAACAGTTCCGTACAGCCCGATTCCCCTTCTTCTAGGCATAAGTGACTTCCTTGACTTAACATGGGGTAAAAAGCTGTTCCTCTTCTACACCACATTTTATGCTAGGAAGGCTATTTTGTTGAAATGGAACCAAAACTCACCACCTACTAAACAGCTATGGCAATCACTGATAAACACAGCACTCCCACTCTACAAATTGACGTATAGGGGAAGAAATTGTGCAAAAAAATTTGGAAAAATATGGTCGGAATGGGTAAAGGCAAAACACCTTACTATTCCATAGTGGTAATCTAAATGTTACTTAGGAGTGGGATTGCTCCACCATTTTGCCCCCCCCCCCTCTCTTAGGGTTGATCCTGAATATCTCCTTGGTATGACAGGGTAGGAGTTATCTGATATTACTCTGATAAATACATACTAATGGAAATATTGCAATATGTACTGCATGTGCGGATGTGTGAAGCAATTCTTGACATTTGATTATTGGATGGTATAAACTGGCAATGTAATGTTTTATTTTATTTTGTCTAAAATCTTTAATAAACTTTATGTTAAAAAAAAAAAAAAAAAACAGGGAGATTTGCCGAGAAGTTCATATATGCACTATCGGAAGCACGACTGCAGGTTGGGGGGGGGGGGGGGGGAGAGTTGGGGGGGGAGGGGGGTTGGGGCAGGGAATTTAAGCTGTTTATTGGGCTTAGCGTTAGTAGAGGGATTTTTTTTTTTTAAATGTGTAAAGAATAAATAAAGATTTTTTAAAATGGAAAAATAAGAAAGTTATATCTTTGCTACTATGATGTGATGATAATGAGATGGGAAAAATGAGCCATAAACGGTGATTTAAATCCTCTCAATGTAAACGCTGAAGTAGCAAAAAAACAAACAAAAAAAAAAACAGTACATTCAATGTTGGTTAAGAAGCCAATCAAGTCGACTTTTTTCCTTTGTTATGTTGACCAACTGACTTCAAGTTAGAGATAGTTTGAAATGAATTGCTTGTATAAGCAGCAATACTCTCATCGCTGGGGACAGATTAAGGCATTAGAATCAGGTATTTAGGGCGTTTTTGCCTCTCCCCAAAAGCCTATAATGGATAATATGGACAGTGGACAGAGCTGTCCACATTTAATAACCGTGCAGCGTTTGTGACCGCGGGTCCCGCGGACTCGATGTCCACCGGGGGTCCGCGATCGTGTCACGGAGAAAAAGAATGGGGAGATGCCTTTGTAAACAAGACATTTCTCGGTTCTGCCTTGTCACATGACAGAGATCACTGCTTCCTGTCATCGTAGTAGCCCATCCTGCCACAGTTAGAATCACTCCCTAGGACACACTTAACCCCTTACTCGCCCCTAGTGTTTAACCCCTTCCCTGCCAGTGTCATTTACACAGTAATCAATGCATTTTTATAGCACTGATCGCTGTATAAATGACAATGGTCCCAAAAATGTGTCAAAAGTGTCTGATGTGTCCGCCATAATGTTGCAGTCATGATAAAAATCGCAGATCGCCGCCATTACTAATAAAAAAAAATTAATAATAAAAATGCCATAATTCTAAGATCTGTCACACCTATTTTGTAGACGCTATTATTTTTGTGCAAACCAATCAATATACGCTTATTGCGATTTTTTAACCAAAAATATGTAGAAGAATACATATTATCGCTCTTTTTTTTGTTTATAGCGCAAAAAATAAAAACCGCAGAAGTGATCAAATACCACCAAAAGAAAGCTCTATTTGTGGGGAAAAAAGGACGTCAATTTTGTTTGGGTGAAACGTCGCATTGTCAGTTAAAGTGGCGCAGTACCGAATCACAAAAAGTGCTCTGGTCAGGAAGGGGGTAAATTCTTCCAGGGCTGAAGTGGTTAAACCCCCTATCCCAGTGAGGCAAAAGAAAGTTAGAGGAGATCTCCCAAAATGGTTTCCCGCACCTTTTTTTCTTGGTGACAATGGTCACCAGACAAATAAAGGGGTGAGTCACCCTAATAGACACCCTAACAGACAGCAATATAAATGTAACATTGAGTCTAATCTTTATTTATGCTATCCAAATTTTAAAAAATGGTTTTGCTTAAAGATGCATTTTGAATGCACTGGAAACACACCTTAATGCGCAAGTGTTTTAGACATGCACCCTTTTTTTGTGCAGCATACTGCAACACACCCTATCTGCATTGGGGTTCATTGTCCCCTACTTTGCACTTTATTGGGGTTTCAATTACAATAAATGGCACAGCAATGCCCCGCATTGATAAAGCACAAGGTCAGATGTTTAGACTTTACTCAGCTAGGCAAATAGCCTGTACAAAAAGCGGCCATCGATAACAACCTTCACAAATTGTTAGTACAGCTTTCCTGTACTTTGTGCCCATGGATAGTGTAGATTAATGATGTATGTTCATGTTATGACTAAAAGCTGGGGAAAAAAAGGGTATTAATGATCCCATGCTTCCTCCAGTTATTTTGTTTTGTCCTGGAGTGCCATCTGCAGGTTAAATATCAGCAATGAAGACACGGCCGTTTGGACTTTCTGTCCAGTAAAAAGGATGCGAAAAAAAATTGGCTGCTCAATTTGGGATTTGGGAAAAACAAATCACAAATTGGTTTACATAAGTTGTTGCTTAGCAGGGCATGGTTAAATAAAATCTGAGCCTACTGTTATTATTCACTATACACAGTGCACAGTCCTTGCAGACACAAAATACTCCTTAATTACTGTGCTATGAGTCAGGCTGCATTCACACCTGAGCGTAGCATTCTTGAACACTTTTCCAGCATTTTTTTTTTTTGCACGTTTTTGTATGCAGCGTTTTTGTGCTTTTGCATTTTTTTATTAGCCCATAGAGAAAACTATTATCTGTTGCATCATTTGTTGCTAGGTATTTCAGCTTTTTCAGCTTTTCCGTTAGCTTTTATTTCTTCTTTTATTATTATTCATTTATTAGAATGTTTTTTCGTAGGATAAGGGGATCGAGTTCAGTTTAGGTTAGGGTAGGATTAGGGGTTGGGGTTAGGGTTATTTATTATTATTTTATTTATTTTTTATTCCATTTTATTTATGTAGCGCTGACAACTTTTGTTCCTAGTCATATGTGTTGTTGTAAAGGTAATAAGTTGATATAGCGCCATCTAGTGGCCAATTATAAGGGTACAATACTTTTATTTTTTATCATTTTGAGAAGTGACTTGGAAGTGATTGATTGTTTACTTCTGGACATTAAATATGACCAACCCACAATGCTCATAGACCAGAGGAGAACTGAACTGCATTGTGGGGAGGATATAAAAGGGCTGGGAGCGGCCATCTTAGGTCTCTTGTTCCTGGGACGCGTGGCCTACCAGCAGAACTCTGTGGGTGTGTGTGTGTGTCCCACAGGGTTGCGGCCTACTTTGTGAAGGAACGGAGCAGCAGCAAGGATCCTGCTATTGATCACAGTGTGCTGGAGCAGCAGAAGTGATCGTTCCGGAGACCCGTGGAGGAGATAACCGAGGACTCCTGGTCGTTAGTGAACGAAACGGCGTGACAGCATGGTTGTGGCTCCATACGGACTGAGAACTGCTGAAACGGAGACATCCATCTGTCCGGATCCGGTGTGGTGAGAGGGTTAACGCCCAGAAGTTTGTTCAACATTACACACATTTATAGCTGTTACAGAGTGTTGCTGGGACTGATAGTCCCACGGAACAATTTAGTTGGAAAGCATTACATTTACACAGACTTCAATATCCAGGGATTGATACTAGATGTCTGTCTCCTTCAAGTAAGAACACTCAATCAATTTGCTTGATTATAACTACTTTTAT
This sequence comes from Lithobates septentrionalis, assembly GCA_037952835.1. Lineage (NCBI taxonomy): Eukaryota > Metazoa > Chordata > Amphibia > Anura > Ranidae > Lithobates > Lithobates septentrionalis. The sequence continues at coordinate 2,230,975 of JBBDGP010000600.1, forward strand.
GTATCACCTTGCACTGCGCAACACTCCAGAAGAACTCTCTTGTGGATTACAAATACTAATTTATAGCTAGCCGAAGATTGAAGACGTCAGGACTATCTCTTCTTTTGCAGGGCCCTGCATCTAGTCATAAAGGATAGTGACTTTACTGTTTAAAGCAGGGGAAGCTCCCTGGTATCTATATTGTGGGATATTCACATTCCTGTGTCTTTGCGCTTGCTACAGTGTGCTGGAGGTGGGAAGGTGTCCAGAGCTAAAACGATTTCACTTTGAACACTAGTCCCCCTGGAGACGCACCAACAGGGGATTTTTCAGGAAGGTTCTGTGTGTGTGGATATATTTTTGTATATTTGCATATCTCTACAAAGAATGTTGTGAATTTTTACTGTACTGTCACATTACGTTGGTGTGACAGTGTAGTCACTGTAATAACTTTTATATATACATATTCTTAAAGTAAAAAGAAGTTACTTTGGTTATCACAGAAGTTTGTGTGCAGTGTTGTTTTTCTCCTGCAGGTGGAGTCACAAGCACCCAGGTAGAGGTATATATATAAGTGTCAGATATATATATGTATATATTGTGAGTGATAATTGGTATTAGTGTCACTACAACACTACACTACAGTTGTGTCAAGGGGATTGAATAGGTTAAGAGGGGTGAAGAGACCAGAGAACAGGACCACTTTAAATCAGCATCTCCACCGTGAGTTATTGCTACATGTGGGGGCTTGTCCGGGATAACTTTTGCTCTGAGGTCAAGCACCCCCTTAAGAACCATAGAGAGGACTTCCGGTTCTGGCGCCACATGAGGAGGAGGTGAGCAGCTTCAGCTCCCGCACAGCTCCTCACTAAACCGGCACATTACCCAGCCACAGCTCCGGGGGGAACCCCTATCACCGTCGCTCCTCATCAGGCAGGCATGGATCGCTTTGTGGAGCGTTCCTATGCACGGGCGCTGTCCTCCTCCACGGCACCTCCGGCGGGAGACACAGCAGCCGACACAGCCAAGATGGCGGCCGCCCCGGGCACAGCAGAGCTGCCTCAGATGCAGCCACAGCCTCCCCCTGCTTCTGCTTTGGCAGAGACGGATCCCACATCCCCTGCTAACATTGCCCAGGCTATGGTGACACTGCTGGGACCATCCCTGACAGCCACTGTGGATGCAGCGGTACACAGAGGGCTGGAGCAGCTGCATATAGAGCTCCAGGCTCAGGCTCAGCGCATCACACACGTGGAGGAGCGGATATCTGTGCTTGAAGATGACTGCACAGCTTCCTCTGCAGCACTTGCACACATCAAATGCTTCACACAGGGACATATTGGACAAGCTGGACAATTTGGAAAATCGTTCAAGAAGAAACAACTTGCGCATAACGGGCCTGCCAGAATAGATCCCAGCCTCCCAACTTTCAAATATATGCGCAAAAACCATCCCAGAGCAACTGGGCCTTCGCATACCCTGCACTGCTGAGCGTGCGCACCGTATGGGTCAATACTCAGACACGCACGCCAAACCTCGCCATGTAATAGTGAAATACCTGAACTATGCTGACAAGAACGCTATAATGCAAAAATTTTGTCGCACACGCTCACTAGTGGTGGATGGCGCAATATTACTGCTCTTTGCGGACTATTCCATAGAGGTAATGAAACAACGTAAAGCGTTCTCCTCGATTTGCTCCACCCTTCATCACAATCAAATCCGATTCTCCTTAGCTTATCCAGCTGTCCTTCGCGTCCAAACTCCTGAAGGAGAACAACTCACCTTTAACTCACCTGAAGAGGTGGAAACCTACTTAGCCAATAGAAGCACCGAAATGGAACACAGCACCGCTACAGGGGGCTCACCATCATCGTCTTCACCCTACGCAAATGCACCTCCTAAGCATCCCCGAAGCCCGACCAAACCTCCATACAAACGCAGTTGTTTCACCAACCAAGAGGACCGCTCTGGGAATCGCTGAAGGACCCCACAGCACCCCTTTTCTCACCTCTACGTCCACTAACGGGTAGTATTACCCCCCTTATTTCTCTTTTGACCTTTAAGGTATAGGGACTTTCGTTGCCCCTTCGAATTGCCATGTCTGAACTTTATGGAACATTACCTTTACCAGCCTGTTGCTTAAAGTTTTACAATTATAGTTGTATGGTCCTACATCCCAGTAACTGGGGTGGCCTCCCATTATTTGGGAGACCTTCCTCTTCAGGGTCACTAGTAATGTTTGTACAGATTGTACTTGTTTAGCTTAGCCTCTGGAGAGGGGCCTTCCCCTGTCCTTAGCCTACCTTTTTATATGCATGTTTAAACTCGCACTGCTCCTTCATGGAAACCCCCCCAGACTACCCTTCCCTCTTATCCTATACCCATTTCCCCTCCTTCCCATTCCTTTTCTCCTTCCCCCCACCCCCTCCCTCCCCCCCCCCAGTAGCCCGTACCCTGCCCCTACGTGAGGAGCTAGTAGCTGGCGGGAGCTATGGTGGATAGGTGAACCTCATGTGGAAAAAAGAGAAGTCCACATTGCACGTTCTGTTTTTCCTTACCCGATACTCTGCCTTATTACTGTTTATAACTTACTGTTGCTTAGATAAGTTGAAATTCATGTTTGCCAACCTAGTACATATGTCTTCAGGAGTTCTGCGGGGCTCTGGTGGCTCCCAAAGGATAGATACAATACCTACCAAGGGGTTCCCCTAACCCCTAAACCAAAACTCTTTTAATTACCAGTCATGTCACAATCTGCCGATGGGAGTCACCTAAAGCTTGTTTCGTGGAATGTTAAGGGGCTGCGTTCTCCAAACAAACGCATGTCCATTCTCAGACACCTGCGGCGTCTCCGGACTGATGTGGCTCTACTTCAGGAGACACATCTCTCCGCAGACGATCTGCAACGTCTTCGTAAAATGTGGGTGGGTTCTGTTTATGGTTCACCGGCAGTAGGCCGTAAAGCAGGTGTCGCTATTCTTTTGCACAAAAATCTACAACACACTGTTAGAGACGTTACGGTTAATTCGGAAGGCAGGAAAATAACCCTGCATCTGACTCTAGATAATAAATCTGTGGCACTCACCAACATCTATGCCCCTAACTCGCCTGACGCCTCCTTCTTCCAGGACCCTCATCACATAGACCACATACACATATCCCCCCATTATCTGCATCTACTCTCCTGGCATAATCCATCGCCTCCATGCAATTTGTCGACGTCTAGCGATTACTGCACCCGACGGATCGGGAATACACTTTTTTTTTTCGCCCCCACACAATACTTTTTCACGAATAGATTACTTTTTTGCCTCCCCAGCTATAATTTCCTCAATTAGTGCCCCAGACATACAAGACGCAGTGATCTCAGACCACAGCCCTATCGTTGTACACTTATCCCAAACGGCTCGTACATCCCCCTCCCCTACCTGGCGCTTCCCCTCCTATCTGGAGGATAACGAAGACTTCCGACATACACTATATGGTGCTTGGGAAGACTACATCTCCACCAATGGGGCTCACATCACTGATCCTAACCTCTTTTGGGAAGCCGGTAAGGCCTTCTTACGGGGTAAAATAATTTCATACACCGCCCAATTTAAAAAACGAACCAAACAACAATATAGTCAGTCAAGCGAAGCTTTACGCTTGGCTCATGAACGGCTCACGCTAAACCGTACCATAGAGAACATACAAGAATGGAGACAGGCTAAAAGCACCTTTGACCTTTCGGCAGAACAACACGAGGCGGCCAAAACGTCATACTCTAAGTTACATTTTCATAAATTCGGCAACAAGGCGGGCAGGCTCCTGGCCAAGTTGTGCTCAGGACCTAGACATCCTACCCGTATCTCTGCTCTTAGAGATGCGACAGGCTCTCTAGTTACTTCGCCCGCTGAGATTAGCAACTTACTTGCGGAGTATTACACTAATCTATATAAAGCTGACCCGACTGACCTACCTACTACTGACTCTCTGTTGGACAAAATACGCTTACCTAAACTCCACCACACACAATTAGAGACACTTAATGCCCCCATCACTGTAGATGACATCCGACTTACGATTAAATCTATGGCCTCGGCCAAAGCCCCAGGACCCGATGGGTATACTGCAGAATTTTTTAAAATGACCGGGGAATTTATTCCCAATACCCTAAAACATGTATACACAGCCATTTGGGACGGAGGGCCCTATCTTCCCACAGGGACACAGGCCCACATCAAATTAATTTCTAAGAAAGGGAAAGATCCCCTATTACCGGGATCTTACCGACTGATTTCTTTAATTAACGTCGATGTCAAAATCCTGTCCAAAATAATTGCGTCGCGTCTAGCTCTCCTACTACCATCTTTATTACACCCAGCCCAATCTGGCTTTGTTGCGGGTAGATCAGCTACCCTAAACATTCGCAAAGTACTAATGGCTCTTGAATATGCTAAAACCCACCCTAACCAAGACGTTGCCATTATGTCCCTAGACGCAGAAAAAGCCTATGATAATATCAGTTTCTCCTGGCTTTTTAGAGTGATGGCACAATTTGGATTTTCAGGTCAAATTATGCGATTTCTAATACAAATGTACGCATCCCCTAACGTGCGTCTTGTCACCCCTGATTTTATCTCTGACACGATCCCATTAACAAAAGGAACGAGACAGGGATGCCCCCTGTCCCCACTCTTGTTCAACTTGGCGATCGAACCCCTATCTAGAATGTTAAACTCAGTTGATGGAATTAGTGGCATCACTCTAAATAAAGACACTCTCCGCTCAGCACTGTTTGCAGATGACATACTCCTATTCTCCACTGACCCCGTAGCAGACTTTGACAGACTCAAACAACTTTTTGCAGACTTCCGACTTTGCTCGGGATTCCGAATTAACTTTGACAAAAGTGAGATCCTACCATTACATCCCCATCTCTCCACTAAATGGAGACATTTATCACCGCTAGCCATGGCCAACCAACATATCACATACCTAGGTATCAAAATAGGTAGTGAACCATCCTCTTTATATTCACTAAACTACCCCCCTCTAATAACCAAAATTGTAAAGGAGTTGGAGGCTTGGGGGACCCTACCTCTCTCGCTGTTTGGGAGATGCCACCTTTTTAAAATGGTATCTTTTGCACGCTTGCTCTACCCAATGCAGACCATACCTCTTTTACTAAAACACTCAGATATTCAAAAACTTTAGAAAGCCTTAACTGCTTTCATATGGTCTCGCAAGAAACCCCGCATAGCGCTGCAGAAACTATGTCTCCCGAAGGGCGAGGGCGGGGCGGGACTGCCCAACATGCGTTTTTACAACCTGGCGTGTTTACTTAGGCAGGGCCTAGATTAGTTAACTGGAGGTTCTAAATATTCTAACTTCACCCTAGAAGAGGCTATGGTGCACCCGTATGACCTTTCGGCCATCCTCCACTCCAATCCCAATGCTCTACCCCCCCCCCCCACCTCAAAACGAGTGTACTTATTAAGGATATGGTCATTGCCTGGAGAGAAGTAAGAAAGCTACTCAAACTGCCATCCAGCATCTCCAACCACCTCAAAATCCAAGGCAACCCTATGTTCCTTCCATCTATCATCCATAAAGCTTTTGGCCAATGGAAACTTAAAGGTCTTACCAATGTCTCCTCCTTTTATCTCAACAAGCTTGGCGAATTCAAACCCTTTCAAACCCTGATGCAGGAATTCTCACTACCACCAACTCATGTTTTCTTCCATCACCAACTCGTTGATTATCTCAAGTCCTGTTCTGGTCCTAACTCCAATCCACTCGAAACATCCTGTATTGACACTCTTCTTAAAAGCAATAATTATTCTATCTCTAATATTTACTCCTGTCTCATACAACATCAAACACGGAAATATGGTCTCAAACCTTTTCAAAAATGGTCACATATATTGGGAGACGAAACTCTGCCAGATAAGATCCTTGAGGGATACAGAACTATCCGCAATTTTACCACATCCGAAACATGGAGGGAGGCGCAATTCAAAATCATTCACAGGGCTTATTTTCCGTTTCGCTTCAACAAGGCAGACCCCACTCAAGCGCAATGTTCCTGGTGTACCCTACCTCGCCCCACCTTGCTACATCGTCTCTGGGACTGTACTAAGATTGATACTTATTGGAATGAGGTGACTAAGGACTGTCTCTTCTGCCTGTTTAGTATACCTCCTTCACCCTCCTCGCCAACGAGGGTTTCACAAAATATTCCACAATGGGCTCACCTGTGTCTTCTAGTGGCTCGCAGAACTATTATGTCTCACTGGATCTCAGCGACACCGCCTACTCTATCAATGTTTAAAAAAGCCCTGGCCTCACTCTTCCATCTGGAGAGATTAGATACCATCACCCTTAATTTTCGATCGACTTCACGTTTTTTTAAGAGATGGAGAAAATACATCGAAGCTACATTCGCTCCACAGGCACTAATAGATATAATGCACCCATTCCGATACACGAACTGGTACTTAACAAGAGATCTCACCAATTCACTTGGTAGCCTCAAAATACCTCCCACCCCAGACTCCTTTACCTTTAAGCCGCTGTAGGATACCCACAAATCCACTTTGCTCCTTAGCATCCACTTTTCCACGTTTATTATTATTTCTTTATCATAGTAAGCTTAGTCAGGGTAGTTAATATTCCCTGACCAATATATCCCATGCCCAGCCAGGTATGCACAGACGCTGCCTCCACTCCTGAAGGTATTTAGATGTTAAGTTTCCATATTCCGAGCGACGTTATGCTCAATAGTGTTGACAAAATGGTAAATGTGAATTTCCTTGACTTCCCCTTTTTCTACCCTCCCCCCTTTCTTTATTTTATTTAATACAAGAATTTCTTGCTGTCTGAAGATTTTTGATTGTAAATGCTTGATAACCATTATTATACTCTGTTGTATACTATTGTATGCTGTAAAACCCAATAAACATTTTTCAAAAAAAAAAGAACCATAGAATGGTTCCCCCCACTGTGGCACAGTGGTGTGAGGAGGAAGGCACCCGCTCAGAAGCGAGCGTGGCCATGGAGCTCTGGGGAGATGGGTCTGGGAGAAAGAACACATTAATCGAGTGGTAAAAACCCCGCCCCTAGAACAAAGAGCCAAAGTGGTCGCAGTCAGACCCAATCATGAGACATTCCGCACTTATGCATTATTAGAATGGAGGAAGGGATTTCCGGAAAATTTCAAGGGTACAAGTGTTGAACTCGCTGATAAGACCAAATTTTATCTGACCCACCCAGGGGAACAAGGGGAGAATTTTACCACCCTCCCACAGATGAGATCAGCAGAAGTCACGGTTCCATCACAGTCAGTCCCGGCTGCAATTGAACCAGAACTCTTCACAGCCCTGGGGAACTTTGTGTCCCAATGTCAAAAAGGAAACCCAACATTCTCAGGGACTGGTTATCGAAAACTGGGCATTTTCTTAGGCCGACGGCCTGTACCCAAAGAGGAAGACACTTTTGAAGAGTGGTTGGAACAGGCCACGCAAGCTTTGGATGAGTGGGACATCCCTGAAACGCACAAAAAAACAGCGGATTACTGAGAGTTTGAAAGGGCCTGCTTCCGAGGCTATCCGAAATTTAAAGCTCAGAATTGTGTAGCCCGAGACTACAAAGATATCCTGCAAGATGTGTTCGGACGTACTGAAAAGGTTTCTGACCTGATTTATCAACTGGAACACACCTATCGAGAAGCAGGGGAGAAACTGTCAGAATATATGAGACGGTTGGACAAGGTCATTCACCAGATCTTGTTAAAGAAGGGGCTAGATCCTCGTGAGGTGGATGAGATTCGAGCCAAACAAGTTTTAAGAGGTGCCCAGCCTTTGGATCCTATCACGCCAGTTAAGAACTCGTCAAGACGGAGGCATATTGAAGTACCCCGACCTGATTCGGATTGTACGGGAAGAAGAAGCTATCCTAGAAAGGTAGAAGGAACAAATTCAAGAACCAAAACACGCTGTTGGAGTCAGGACAGTTAGTGTGATGGATGATGATCCTCAGATTGAGCTCCTTAAGACTCAGGTGGCACAGTTAATGGAGATGATGGCTTTGCTGACCACAAAATCCCCTATTCCGCCCGACGGAGGAACTAAAAAAACTGAAAAGGTGTCAGACTTCACTCTTAGAAGAAAATCTGGACTCTGTTTCAACTGTGGAGGGACTGGTAATTTTGGAAAAGTGTGCCCAAGCCCAAGGGCAGCAGTACAACGCCAAAAGCCTGCGGAAAACTTCAAAGGGCCCCAGTGAAGGAGTCAACTGCGTGCCCTGTAACAGAAGCCAACTCCAACGAAACCCAGGCCCACAAAGTTCTGAGGGTAAGAGAGGGAACGTGGTTGAATAAACGCCCATGGAAACGAGGAGTCAAGATGCGCACTAGCAAGCAAATTAAGACAAGCACTCATGGTGGATTCCCTCCCAAGCTAGTAGGACCCTCTCTGATCATCCCAATCCAGGTGGAAGGAATCTACACCAAAGCACTGCTGGATACCGGAGCCCAAGTGAGTTTGTTATACAAAGATTTCTACGTGAAGCATCTCAAACATCTGCCCCTGCAAAAGTTGGAAGAATTAGAGATATGGGGCCTGGGTACCCAGAACTTCCCTTACGAGGGGTATATCCCTATCAGACTCACCTTTGACCCGAGTGTGGCTGGAAAGGCGGAGACTTTCGACACCTTGGCAGTAGTGTGTCCTCGGCCCCCTGGGGCTCATAGAAGTTCCTTTATCATCGGGACAAATACTGATCTGGTCAGAAGACTCCTGACACCGCTTGTACAGAAGGAAAGTGCCCCGGTCATGAAGGTACACCCCATGCTAACCCAAGTGTACAAGGATAGTACAAAAACAGAAGGCCCCACTAGAAGGGGTGGGAAAAGTTTGGCGTTTAGACCGAGGTGAAGAACTGCTACAACCCGGTGAAGTGATATGCATGAGGGCCTCTGTCAAGTTGAGTTGGAGACAACCTGGTCCTTTCATTGTTTTGGAGACGGACACTCGAGAAGAAGATGTGGGTCTGGAGATAATCCCAAAAGTGTTATCAACTAAGGCACTTAAGAGAAGCAGAGGGAGAGTCTCAGTCAGTGTTCGAAACACAACAGCTTTGCCTGTGAAGATACCAGCAAGGATGCTGCTCGGACAGGCAAATCAACCGACCCCGGTCTCGCCATGTGATGTCAAAAGAGGACCCGAGGGGGAGATTCCCATAGAAGACTTCTACCCGAAGAACACCTCCCTTACGCCTGTTTAGATGGAGAGGGCCAAAACCCAGCTCATGAGATGGAGAGAGGCCTTTTCAAGGAGTGAGTTTGATGTGGGGTATGCCAAAAGTGCAGAGCACAAGATCCGGCTGGAGGAAGACAAACCTTTTTGAGAAAGGGTCAGGAGGATCCCATTGGAAGATCTTGAGGACCTCCGAGAACAGCTGGCTGCGCTGAAAAGGACTGGGATTATCAGGGAGTCCAGGAGTCCATACGCCTCCCCGATAGTGGTAGTGAGAAAAAAAAAATGGGTCGCTACGGCTGTGTATCGACTATAGGACCCTGAACCGACGGACCATTCCCGATCAATTCACTACCCCTCGTATAGAAGATGCCTTACAGGGTCTGTCAGGGGCGAAGTGATTCAGTGTATTAAACTTGAAGAGTGGTTATTACCAGATCCCCATGAGTCCTGAGGATAGGGAAAAGACTGCCTTCATCACCCCCGTGGGGTTCTATGAATTTAGCCGGATGCCACAAGGTGTGTCTGGGGCCCCAACAACTTTTCAGCGGCTCATGAAAAAGACGGTAGGCGACATGAACTTGATTGAGGTCCTAGTATACTTAGACGATATCATAGTATTTGGCCGAACTCTTGAAGAGCATGAAGAGCGACTGGAAAAGGTCCTGAAGAGATTACATGATGAGGGCTTGAAACTTTCAATGGAGAAGTATCAGTTCTATCAATCTTCGGTGAACTATTTGGGGCACATTGTTTCTGAAGAAGGAGTAGCAACAGACCCAGAGAAGTTGGAAGCTGTTACCTCTTGGCCCAAGTCCACGAATGTGACTGAGCTCAGGTCATTTCTGGGATTCTGCTCCTACTATCGGAGGTTTGTGGAGGGGTTTGCAAAAATAGCTTACCCACTCACGGAAATATTGAAGAATCAAGATAGGCTGATGTGGATTCAGATAAACCTGGGAGGCGGAAAGAAGGGCCCAGAAAGAAGAAGGAATCTATTCAGGATCAGTGGACTCCGCAATGTGAGGAGACATTCAGACAATTGAAGTGGAGCCTTACTACTGCTCCAGTGTTAGCTTATGCGGATCCTACCAAGCCCTATGAACTGCACGTGGATGCCAGCCGAGATGGGCTCGGTGGAGTGCTCTACCAAGATCATAATGGACAATTAAGGCCCATTGCTTATGTGAGCCGAAGTTTATCCCCTGCTGAGAAGAACTACCCCACTCAAAAACTTGAGTTTCTGGCCTTGAAGTGGGTCATGGTGGACAAGTTGAGAGATTACCTGTATGGTGCGGAATTTGTGGTCAAAACAGACAACAACCTCCTCACATACTTACTCACCACCGTGAAGTTGGATGCCACAGGCCATAGGTGGTTGGCTGCTCTTTCAACATTTTCCTTCAGCCTGAAATACAGACCAGGAGTGGGCAACAGAGATGCAGATGCACTGTCGAGAAGACCCCACAGTCCCCTGAGCTCCCAAGAGGATTGGACTCAGCTCACCCCCATAGGGGTAAGAGCCCTTTTTTGAAGGAGCAGAAAAGCAGGAGAAAGGTGGAGCCAGAGCTGAAGAGATCGGAGTGACTACAGCAGGGGTGCCCAGGTATTACTGTAATGTCTCTCAGATTGCAGCACAAGGTCTACCTAAGTTATTAAGAAAAGACCTTAGGAGAGACCAACAGGAAGATCCACTCTGTAGCTTGATACTGGAGGCTTTGGAGAGTCAGCACCCCGATTTAATTCTGAAAAGTGCCCGGAGGGAAGCTCTGTTGTTACACAAAGAGTGGAGTCAGCTGCAGTTGCAACAAGGGGTGGTCTACCGAAGGGGCCCCTCTGAAGATCTGGAGGAGAAGTGGCAACTGTTTCTGCATGATTGTCATGGCCATCTGGGGTCAGAAAGAACTCTTCAACTGATAAGGGATAGATTCTACTGGCCTTACATGAGGAAAGAAGTGGAGAGTTACTTTCTCTCCTGCCATAGGTGTATCCAGAGAAAGACTTTGCCGCAACGAGCCGCCTCGATGGGTCATTTATCAAGCCAAGGTCCCATGGATTTAGTTTGCATAGATTTCCTGTGTTTAGAATCCGACTTGAGTGGACAAGGAAATATATTGGTAGTCACAGACCATTTTACCAGGTATGCTCGAGCCTTCTCCACGAAAGATCAGAAAGCAGTCACAGTGGCTAAGACGCTAGTGGAAAAGTTTTTCCTCCATTATGGCTTACCACAGAGGATTCACTCAGATCAGGGGAGGGACTTTGAGAGTACGCTCATCAGGAGATTGTTGGATCTATTGGGAATTCAGAAGTCTAGAACTACACCTTATCACCCACAAGGAGATCCTCAGCTGGAGAGGTTTAATAGAACCCTTCTTAATATGTTGGGGACACTGACCTCCGAGCAAAAGCCCAATTGGAGTAAGCATATCACTGCTTTGGTACATGCGTATAACAGCACCAAGAGTGACGTCACAGGATATTCACCTTATCGATTGATGTTTGGGCGAGAGGCTAGATTACCAGTGGACCTGGCTTTCGGAACTTCTCTGGACCACACCTCAGAGACCTCTCATCGAGGATATACAAATAGGCTGCGGAAAAGTCTGAAGATTGCTTATGAGAAGGCTCGGGCTATGTCAAACAACAGAGGGAGTAGAAATAAGAGGAACTTTGACCTCAAAGTAAGGATTCAAGATCTACAACCTGGTGACCTAGTTCTATTAAGAAATTTGGGTATTCCTGGGAAACACAAGCTGGCTAATCGCTGGAGGTCACAGCCATACATTGTATGTAAACAGCTTCCAGGGCTTCTAGTATTTGAAATTAGACCAGAAGGAAGTGCTGGACCAGTTAAGACTTGGCATCGGAATCACCTTTTACCCCTCACTGATGCAGTCAGGATAATTTCTGAGGAGGAGTTATCATCTACATCAGATGTTGCACGTCGGCCTGTAACTAGGTCTCAGTCTGGGTCTTTAACAACTGAAGATAATGAGGAGAGAGACATAGACATCAGCTGGTTGTGGTCGTCTGATACACCCGAAGCTGAAAGAAGCATTTCATTCCCGACAACCAGAGAGGATAGTGAGGCCCTTAGGCCAGAAGCTCCAGAGTTTGTACCACTGTCTGAATGGTCTAAAGAGTGTTCGTCTCCCACTGAATTGGAGGAACCAAGATCTGTAATAGAAGAAAACAGTGTTTACCCAGAAATAGAGGACACACCAAGAGAACAAAGAGGAAAGAGGAGCATTAGCCCACCCAAAAGACTAACATATGATACACTGGGCGAGTGTTCTGAAGTAGCAAAGGTTACCAGTAAAAGGAATGTCGATGAGCCTAGTTCCTCCTCTGTCAATCTGGAAATGGAGAGCTCTGTTTCACCCCTTGACACATCTGTATCTGATACCAAGGTGACAGTTGTGGGTACACAGAATAGTTTCCCAACACCTGAGAATTGGTGGGAGGCTCCTCTGTCGGTCCTGTGCACTCGTCTAGAGCAGTGTTTCTCAACTCCAGTCCTCAAGGCGCCCCAACAGGTCATGTTTTCAGGCTTTCCATTATTTTGCACAGGTGATTTGATCAGTTTCACTGCCTTAGTAATTACCACAGCTGGTTCATTTGAGGGAAATCCTGAAAACATGACCTGTTGGGGCGCCTTGAGGACTGGAGTTGAGAAACACTGGTCTAGAGGCCAAAATGTGTAGCAGGAACAAGGTCTTGCATATCTTTGGGGACCAAAGATTTAAAGCAGGGGGAGTATGTAGCGCTGACAACTTTTGTTTCTAGTCATATGTGTTGTTGTAAAGGTAATAAGTTGATATAGCGCCATCTAATGGCCAATTATAAGGATACAATACTTTTATTTTTCATCATTTTGAGAAGTGACATGGAAGTGATTGATTGTTTACTTCTGGACATTAACTGTGACCTACCCACAATGCTCAAGGACCAGAGGAGAACTGAACTGCACTGTGGGGAGGATATAAAAGGGCTGGGAGCGGCCATCTTAGGTCTCTTGTTCCTGGGACGCGTGGCCTGCCAGCAGAACTCTGTGGGTGTGTGTATCCCACAGGGTTGTGGCCTACTTTCTGAAGGAATCGAGCAGCAGCAAGGATCCTGCTATTGATTACAGTGTGCTGGAGCAGCAGAAGTGATCGTTCCGGAGACCCGTGGAGGAGATAACCGAGGACTCCTGGTCGTTAGTGAACGGAACGGCGTGACAGCGTGGTTGTGGCTCCATACGGACTGAGAACTGCTGAATCGGAGACATCCATCTGTCCGGATCCGGTGTGGTGAGAGGGTTAACGCCCAGAAGTTTGTTCAACATTACACACATTTATAGCAGTTACAGAGTGTTGCTGGGACTGATAGTCCCACGGAACAATTTAGTTGGAAAGCATTACATTTACACAGACTTCAATATCCAGGAATTGATACTAGATGTTTGTCTCCTTCAAGTAAGAACACTCAATCAATTTGCTTGATTATAACTACTTTTGTGTATCACCTTGCACTGCGCAACACTCCAGAAGAACTCTCTTGTGGATTACAAATACTAATTTATAGCTAGCCGAAGATTGAAGACGTCAGGACTATCTCTTCTATTGCAGGGCCCTGCATCTAGTCATAAAGGATAGTGACTTTACTGTTTAAAGCAGGGGAAGCTCCCTGGTATCTATATTGTGTGATATTCGCATTCCTGTGTCTTTGCGCTTGCTACAGTGTGCTGGAGGTGGGAAGGTGTCCAGAGCTAAGACGATTTCACTTTGGGGACTAGTCCCACCTGGAGACGCACCAACAGGGGGATTTTTCAGGAAGGTTCTGTGTGTGTGGATATATTTTTGTATATTTGCGTATCTGTACAAAGACTGTTGTGAATATTTACTGTACTGTCACATTACGTTGGTGTGACAGTGTAGTCACTGTAATAACTTTTATATATACAAATTCTTAAAGTAAAAAGAAGTTACTTTGGTTATCACAGAAGTTTGTGTGCAGTGTTGTTTTTCTCCTGCAGGTGGAATCACAAGCACCCAGGTAGAGGTATATATATAAGTGTCAGATATATATATGTATCTATTGTGAGTGATAATTGGTATTAGTGTCACTACAACACTGCACTAAAGTTGTGTCAATGGGATTGAATAGGTTAAGAGGGGTGAAGAGATCAGAGAACAGGCCCGCTTTAAATCAGCAGCTCCACCGTGAGTTATTGCTACATTTATTATTATTAGTATTATACTAATAATAATAAATGAATGAATCAATCTAAAACTAAATACACAAATAGATAAAAATCATAAATAAAAAATAAATACATTCAATAAATTAATACTAAGTAACACTAAATAAATAATTAACCCTTAACTTTAACCCCAAATTCAAAATAAATTCAATAAAATGGTTGTAAACTACACAGCAACTGTTAACAAAATAAACACTTTGGTCAGGGCTATGTAACATGCAACATAGACACGAAGTTAAATCTGGGTCTGGGAGTTCAATGACCAGGCCTATGTAACACATGAGTGTATAGAAAGCGTCAGAATCATAGGGTTCTGCTGGTCAGTGGGAAGGGGAGCTTGCTATCATCGGGGTAATAAAAAGCTCTACTGTCAGTGGTCTTTGGAAAGAAAAAAATGCCCCAGAATCTGTGAGAAGAAATCATCCTAATGTCAGTGATCAGTGGAAGGAAAAATGTCTGTCATTGGTGAAAGGTAAAAATGCCCCATGTCAGTTGTCATTGCAAAGAAAAAAATGCCTAGCATCAGCATTCGGCGTGAGGGAAAACGTCTGGTGTTCGGGGTCAGTGGAGGAAAGAAATTCCTAACAGTCAATGACAGTGGGGGAAAAATGCCCTGATGTTGGTGGTCAGAGGGAGCCAGTGAGGGAAAAAAGAAACCTTGGTGTTAGAAGGGGCTGGAGGGATACATTGGTGGTCACTGGGGGCTGAAGGTTGGTGGTCAGTTAGGATTGGTGGAGTACATTGGTTGTTAGTGGGATTTGAAGCAGTAGAGTGGTGGTCAGTGGGGGCTGGGGAGATATATTGGTGGCAGGGGGATAGGGGGGAGCTGGGTTGGGTACATTGGTCATCAAGGGGGCTAGGGGGTTACACTGGTGGTCAGTGGGGGCTGGAAAGGTACATTGGTAATTAGTGGGGGCTGGAGGGGTACATTGGTGGTCAATAGGGCCGGGGGTGTACATTGGTGGCCAGTGGGGGCTGGAGAGGTACATTGGTAATTAGTGGGGGCTGGAGGGGTACATTGGTGGTCAAGAGGGCTGGGGGTATACATTGGTGGTCAGTGGGGGCTGGAGAGGTACATTAGTAGCCAGTGGACACTTACCTTGTAATAGTCTGTTATCATACTGCTGATCTCTCCATCTGCCTTCTTTTCTACATCAGGACTAGACTATGTAAACTCCATCAGACAGGAGATCACTCTGCCCGCAGTTTCCATGTTCCTGTGCTTGACTCCAGAACATGGCTCAGATCCGCAGGACAATGAGATTGTGTTTAAATCCTGGGACAGTCCCATTGAATGTGGGGCTGTTGGGAGGTATGAGAAGACCTCCCTCTGTCCTGGTATCCAAAAACATAATGGGGGTGTTCTGTAGTCTAGAATAGAACTCCTCTGAGCCAGAGGCTGACAACACTTCTTTGGATTTCTCATTACAGGAAATTAGGAATTTCTGGGAAGATCAGCAGGTGTTTTTCTATACTTTCAGTGGTTTAAAATGCAGTAGATATGTACTGCATATGGTATTTTATTTATGCCCAGGTATACACTTTAATTAAAATAATGTTAACATGCAAAAATGTGAAGTGCAAAACTCATTTCACCTTTTAACGAATCTGGTCGCTAATATCATATGGCTGCCCCAAACTACCAGATTTTACCAGCAAATGGCTAGTGAGGTTGATCGATCTACCCACTTTAAGCTGTTGAATACTGTTTTCTGGTTAGGCAAAGTGGTTAATGTATAACATCTTCCTTGTGCGATATGATAAGATAAACCCAGAAGGGTTCATTCTAGGTGCCCATCGCCGTGGGAGACAAGCAGTCTTACACTATTTTCCTCGTCTTTTACATCTAAAGTTAGTTTTGACATCAAAGTGTATATTTTGGCATGTTTCCGATCTCTTTCCTGCCATTTTAAATCCACACAACAGTTCCCGCTGATTATAAATAAATCATTCTGCGTAAAAGTATTTATGTAACCTATGACACACTTGACGAATATTGTTATAATCATTTACCGGCTGAATATGTCTGGAGCAGATAATCGGTGTATGCTTAATTGCCAGTATGAACATACTTTAATTTCCTGTTTATTTGTTTGTATTAACCTTTGCTACGGGAAAGAACGCTGATACGCTGCTGTTGTTGGTGTTGTTACTTCTTTTTGGTGGAATACAGTTTTAATTTAGGGAGACAGTCTACTGAATACCAATATATTTATGAAGTGAAGCTTGTTAGTAACTTGTGTCTTATATAGCTTGGATATTCCATGAGATCCCCCTGCCAAATGATGATGCTGTTCCTGTCTATTACTCCTGTTACATTCTCCTTAAAGGGGTTGTTAAGTCTCAAGGTTTTTCACCTTAATGCATTCTATTCCAAGGTGAAAAACCTTCTGTGCTGCAGCAGCCCCCCAGAGCCCCCCTTTTACTTACCTGAACCTGTTCATTCCATCATCGAGGACGAGCCCAGCCACTGTTCTCATTGGATAGATTTATAGCAGCAGGAGCCATTGGCTCCCACTGCTGTCAATCAAATCCAGTGACATGGGAGCTGGGGGGCGGGGCCGGTTACTGCTGTCTGTGTCAATGGACGCTGCAGCAGGACTCAGGAGCGTGCCCGCACGAGTGCCCCCATGGAATGCGGCTCTTCGTGGGGGCACTCGATGAGGAGGAGAGGAGCCAGGAGCGCTGCCCGGGCACCCCAGAAGAGGAGGATTGGGGCCACTCTGTGCAAAACCCTTGCACAGAGGAGGTAAGTATGACATGTTTGTTATTTTTTTTTAATGAACCTTAATTAATGAACCTTTACAATCACTTTAAGGCTGGGTTCACACATATGTGGCCGCGGTTTCAGTGCGGCAGTTCGGTACAGTTCTCTTCAACGATTCAGGTGTGCATTTTTACCTGAAATTGCACTTGTACCGGATCCAAAATCGCACAGGACCCTTTTTAAAACCGCACATGTGTGAACCGGCTCCATTGAAGGCCAGTCCGGTTCACATGTTATGCGAATTGGATGCGGTTAAAAATGCATCCAATTCGCATATATGTGAACCAAGCCTAATGCCCCGTACACACGGTCGGATTTTCCGATGGAAAATGTCAGATCGGAGCGTGTTGTCGGAAATTCCGACCGTGTGTGGGCTCCATCGGACATTTTCCATCGGATTTTCTGACACACAAAGTTGGAGAGCAGGAGATAAAATTTTCCGACAACAAAATCCGTTGTCGGAAATTCCGATCGTGTGTACACAAATCCGACGGACAAAGTGCCACGCATGCTCAGAATAAATAAAGAGATGAAAGCTATTAGCCACTGCCCCGTTTATAGTCCCAACGTACGTGTTTTACGTCACCGCGTTTAGAATGATCGGATTTTCCGACAACTTTGTGCGACCGTGTGTAGACAAAACAAGTTTGAGCCAACATCCGTCGGAAAAAATCCTAGGATTTTGTTGTCGGAATGTCCGAACAAAGTCCGACCGTGTGTACGCCCTATAAGGCTGGCCATACATACATGTTCAATTTTCTTGTACAATTTTCCTTTAAATTTACCTTAAACTTTGTAGTGCAAGGGCCTAATTAGTGCCTACTTGGATACATTTGTAAGTTGTTTCGTTTTGACCTCATATTATATGGTTTTTGGTAAATCTAAAGGAAAATTGTACATGATAATTGAATATATTTGACCAGCCTAAAGCCTCGTACATATGATCGGATTTTCGGACGACCGTTCGTCCGTTTTTTGTTGCATGCTAGTCTCGTGTCGAAAGTGAAGAGGTTACTCACCATACGACAGAATACAACAGAATACAACTTCAGAAGTGACGTAATGTGTTGACTAGTTTTGTATGTATTCTTTTGTTTTGTGAGCATGCGTAGTTTTGCTCTTACGATTATTTGCGTACGAAAACCATACTAATTAAACGAAAATCGCACGTTGAGTTAACGTACGATAAAAATGTTATAGTCTGCACATCCAGCGTTTGTCTGATGAAAAAACAAAATCAGCTGTCGAAAGCACCGTACTAACGATCCGAAAATCGGCAGATCGTTAATCGGACAAAATTTTTCTTACGATTTTCGGATCGTGTACGGCCTTAAGGCTACATTCACAATGTGTTGTTACCCAATGAAAACAAAATGTATAAAGCTAAACTAATTAGAAACAGGTGTTTGATCAGGATTAGAATGACTTATAACACAAAAATATGCAAAATATCTGATGCCTGTGTATACACAAAAAAGGTGAAAACAATACAAATAAACACAACCTGAATATGATCTGAATTTTGAAAACCACAAAAAGGGTAAAGAGTTATGAACAGTCTCTCTCAGGTTCTGAAAAGAAAATTAAAAAACATATCGGATTCAACTGAATTGAAAACAAAACTGATTATCTCATAAGTCCTAAATCGAACAGATGCCGATCCCAAGGTGTATAGACACTTCAATATGAAAACACCACTGTGCTCAAAAATGATAAGATTAGCTGCTTACCAGACCCACAGAGATCACGGAGCATGTCTGCTGATCCTTAGCTCATGGAGGCATTCCTCTGTCTACCAAATCGCGGGAATGTACGATGGACAACAGCTCCCAGCAGACCTGGATAAATTGGTAAGAATGGCTGCTCATCTGTGGCTGATGGAATGGGTTCCTCTGTACCTTCCTGCAAGGGCTTGAGTGGATCCCTGATTAACAGCTCATGGTGGATGATGAAAAAAAATGGAGGAAGACGAAAAGTGCATTATCTCTTGATAAAAAATCTATTTATTCTCAATAGCACTTACAAAAATATAAAAATCTTACAATAAAAAGTGATGGCACGGCCGCCTGCAGTGTGGTCTGTGCTCCCTAACGTTACAACTAGCTCCCATCAGTGCCGCCGATCAGTGCAGACTTATCAGTGCACATCAGTGAAGGAGAAAAATGACCTGTTTGCAACAGTGCAGTCCCAACAGTGCCCGTCAGTGCTGCCAATCTGTACCCACAAGTGCTGCTAATCAGTGTCTACCAGTGCTGCTAATCAGTGCCCATCAGTGCTGCCAATCAGTGCCCATCAGTGCTGCCAATCAGTGCTCATCAGTGTCTCCTCATTAGGGATGAGCTTCGAGTTCAAGTTGAGCGTAAGTTCGACTCGAACATCGGCCGTTTGACCGTTTGTCGAATTATGAACATTATGGGCCATTCGCAATAAATTCAAGTGGTGCGTCACAGCCCATAATTCACTGCGGCATCGCAGTGCATTGCTGGCTGATGATTGGCCAAGCGTGCACTATGACCCGCATGCTTTGGCCAATCACAGCGCGGTAAGAACGGAGAGCCATAATTGGCCAAAGGCAGGGTGGCTTTGGCCAATTATGCCTGGAAGTCGGCCTTGTGTAGTGTGTTCCGGCGTGCTGAGAGATAGAGAGAGAGAGACAGTGTCATTTCATTTGAGTTAGAGCAGGCAGGTGAGTCAGTTAGCTGCAGTCAGTGTATTTAGTATATATATGCATCCCAGGTGTTGTATATATATATATATATATATATATATATATATATATATATATATATACTATATTCAGTTTAGCTAGATCCGTTCCTGTTATTCTCTTCCTAATATACTTACAGGCAGGCAGCTGCAGTATTTTCAGTCAGTGTACTGTATCCTGTGCACAGTGTGCAACTAAAGCTAACTGCAGACAATTGCTGGTGTTCTCTTCCTAATAATACCACAGGCAGGCAGCTGCAGTATTTTCAGTCAGTGTACTGTATCCTGTGCACAGTGTGCAACTAAAGCTAACTGCAGACAATTGCTGGTGTTCTCTTCCTAATATACTTACAGGCAGGCAGCTGCAGTATTTTCAGTCAGTGTACTGTATCCTGTGCACAGTGTGCAACTAAAGGTAACTGCAGACAATTGCTGGTGTTCTCTTCCTAATAATCCCACAGGCAGGCAGTTGATTCAGCTAGCTGCAATATATTAGTGTACTGTATACTGGGCACGGTGTGCAGCTAAAGCTCACTGCAGACAATTCCTGTTGTTTTCTTCCTAATAATACTATAGGCAGGCAGGCGATTCAGCTAGCTGCAGTATAATCAGTATATATATACATCTGAGCTTTGTGCACCTACATCTCACTGCAGGCCATTCCTTGTGTACCTATTCCAATACATCAAAGACAGTATGTCTGGAAGGCCAACAAGTAGAGGCAGACAGTCACAGGCCAATAAAAGAGGGCAAGCAGGCTCTGTGTCTAGAGGCAACAGTGCTGGTCGTGGACACGGTGCATCCTCATCAGCATGTGGCCGTGGGGCACGCTTGTCCTTTTTCTCAGCAGCTGGCCGTGTTGAGCCACAACATGCCGAAGAGTTGGTAGAGTGGATGACCAAGCCGTCCTCATCCTCTGTCACCCAGGCTACCTTGGCTGCCAATGCAGGTGCCAAAGCGGACTATATAGAAAGACGAAAAAAGTACTCTTGCGCACTGGTGTGTTAGCTAAAAAGGTTCAAGAAGGACCATGGACTTCGGCTTTGCTGCTCTCAAAGGATGGGATTATCCTAATAGTGAAAGACAAAGAGAGAAACAAGAGAGCGCACCAGCCTAGTGCATTATCCTTAGCGAGTTTATTAGATTAAAAACAAGGTAAAAGCTACTCACAAAAGTCGCAGGTAAAATTGCATATCGAACGCACAAAGGCAATAGTTCCAGTGGTAGGCAGCTGTCCAGGTCCCGGGAGGGAGGCACACGGACCGCCGCTGGCTTACGCGTTTCAAAGGTTTGACCTTCTTCCTCAGAGCCTCAGAGGCTAAGGATAATGCACTAGGCTGGTGCGCTCTCTTGTTTCTCTCTTTGCCAAAGCGGACTATTCCTTGGACTCTAAGTCATCATCAGTTACTCCTTCCCTAGCCCCACCGGAGGAGTCCACCGAACTGTTTGGCCACAGTGTCGGGTACATGCTGCAGGAGGATGCGCAGCGTTTTGAAGACTCCAATGATGGTACCCAGCTTGAGGAAGGCAGTAACGTGAGCCCAGAGAGAGGGGTTGCCCAAGAAGGACAACAAACTGGCAGTCATGTTCCTTCAGCTGCAGCATACTGCCAGGTTTGCTCCAGTGACGAGGAGGGAGGGGATAATGAGCTCACTGACTCTACGTAGGTGCCTGATAGGAGAGAAGAGGAGGAGGCGGAGGAGGAGGAGGCAAGGAGCCAGGATGCCCTCCAGGGGCCAGCTTAAAGGCAGCCAACCGACTGCATCACACTGCAGAGCTCCGCAAGTGCAGGGCGCTGGTGACTCCGCGCGTTATTCCAAAAGTTCTTTGGTGTGGGCCTTTTTTGAGATGTGTGCAGCAGATCGCACCGTTGCTATTTGCAACATATGTCTGAAGCGTATCAAGCGTGGACTAGACAGCAAGCGCTTGGGCACCACATGCTTAATCAGACATATGTCATGCTCCCATGCAGCCCGTTGGCAACACTACCTAAAAGACCCACACCAAATAACAAGGCCGACCTCTCCTTGCTCCTCCTCATCAGCTGGGATCTCCAACCCCACTATACCTTCAGTCCTCTCAGAAACCTGCACTGAGAGGAATGAAGGTGTAGAATTAGGTGTGCCACTGCCAAGTACTTGCGGGCAATCTGCTATCGGTACACCAATGTCCGAATCTAGCAGGCAGATTTCCCTACCCCAGTTGCTCCACCTGCGAAAGAAGTTTGCTCCCAGCCATCCACATGCCCAGTGGTTAAATGCTAGCATGGCTAAATTGCTAGCACTTCAACTGCTCCCTTTTCAGTTGGTAGACTCTGCCCCCTTCCGTGAGTTTGTGGAATGTGCGGTACCTCAGGTTCCCAAAACGCCACTTTTTTCACGGAAGGCGATTCCGGCTCTCTACCGGCATGTGGAAGGCAATGTCCATGCCTCGCTGGACAGGGCAGTCAGCGGTAAGGTGCATATTACCGCTGACTCATGGTCCAGCAGGCATGGACAGGGACGTTACCTATCTTTCACCGCTCACTGGGTGACTCTCCTGGCAGCTGGGAAGGATGCAGGACAGGGTGCAGTAGTGTTGGAGGTTGTTCTGCCACCACGCCTCCAAAATTCTACTAGTGGTGATTCTGCCACACCTCTCTCCTCCACCCCCTCCTCTTCTTCTTCCTCCATGGCCTCTTCCTGTGCTGATTTGTCCTTGGAACCAGCGGTGCTCCGTAGGCGTTCAAGGGGCTACTCAAGCACGCAGGCAAAAAGATACCATGCGGTGCTTGAGCTGGACAGGAGCCACACTGGGGCAGAGATTCTGTCAGCTCTGCAGGGGCAGGCTCAGAGGTGGTTGACGCCACGCCAGCTTAAGCCAGGAATGGTGGTTTGCAACCATGGCATCAACCTCCTCTCCGCCCTCCGACAGGGACAACTGACCCATGTGCCCTGTTTGGCTCACGTCCTTAACTTGGTGGTGCAGCAGTTCTTGGGCAGGTACCTGGGCTTACAGCATGTACTGAGGCAGGCCAGGAAAGTCTGTGTGCATTACCGCCGGTCATATAATGCCAGTGTTCGGCTGACCTCCAAAAGAAATTTAATCTGCCCAAGAACCGCCTAATCTGTGACATGCCCACCAGGTGGAGCTCAACATTGGCCATGCTGCAGTGGCCGCACATGCAGCAGAGGGCCATCAATGAGTACCTGTGCGACTATGGCACCAGGACAGGGTCAGGGAGCTTGTTTTTTTTTCCCCACGCCAGTGGGCCATGAGCAGGGATGCATGCACTGTCCTGTCACCATTTCAGGAGGCCACGAGGATGGTGAGCAGTGACAGTGCATGCATCAGTGACACTGTCCCTCTTGTCCACCTGTTGGAGCACACGCTGCGTGGAATAATGGACAGGGCACTTGAGGCAGAACAGAGGCAGGAAGAGGAGGACTTCCTTACCTCTCAAGGCCCCCTTTATCCAGACAGTGTTCCTGCGTGCCCGCCGATCACACAGGAAGAGGACGAGGAGGAGTTGGATTGTGTCAGCATGGAGGTGGAGCCTAGCACTCAGCATCAGCAGCAGTCTTCAAAGGATCATTTACAGTCCGAAGAAACCCATGGACTTTTACGTGGCTGGGAGGAGATGGCTGCGGATCATGTCGTCCTTAGTTACCCAGAGGACTTTGGACCGAATGCCTCAGCAAACCTACGCTGCATGGCCTCCCTGATCCTGCAAAGCCTGCAGAAGGATCCTCGTATTCGTGGTATCAAGGGGAGGGATCATTACTGGCTGGCAAACCCCCTTGATCCACGTTACAAGGGTAAGGTTGCGGACCTTATCTTGCCGTCGCAGAGGGAGCAGAAGATGAAACATCTTCGGGAGGCCTTGCAGAAAGGTTTGTGCAACGCGTTTCCAGAGCCTGGGAGGTTACAATTTCCTGGTCCTCCTGGACAACGTGTTGCTGAGGCTTCGGTCAGTCACAGAAGGAGCGGTGGAGAAGGTGGCTGTCTGACCGATGCATTCAGACAGTTTTTTAGTCCACAGCCCCAAGGTATGATCGGTTCCAGCAACCATCGCCAGCGTCTGATTCACATGGTGCAGGAATACCTAGGGGCAAGATCAGACTTGGACACCTTTCCCACCGAAAATCCTCTGGGTTACTGGGTCTTGAGGATGGATTACTGGCCAGAGCTTGCACAGCATGCAATTGAGCTCCTGGCCTGTCATGCATCCAGCGTTATTTCGGAACGCACATTCAGTGCTGCTGGAGGCTTTGTAACCGATCACAGGGTGCGCCTGTCCACCGAATCGGTCGATCGGCTGACCTAATAAAAATGAATCAGTCTTGGATCACCAGCTACCAAGCACCTGATGCTGATGTAACCCAATAATTTTTTTTAAAATGTGAGATCCCTTCAAGACTGCCTATGCTGATGCTGAGTGATTATCCTGTTATGCTAAGTGACTATCCTCTTCCTCCTCAATGTTCATGCTGGTAGCTTGTAGGAACATTTTTTGTTCTGGGCACCGCCACCAGTGGCTAAGGCCCAATTTTTCAGCCCCTGTTAAAAAAGTGGCGTGTAATTACAATTTTTGATGCAATACTTTGCAGCAGGGCTCATTCCTGCGCTCCAACTAGAGTATCTGTGAGGGGTTGCAGTGTTGTGGCACCAGCACCAGTGCCTAAGGCCCAATTTTTCAGCCCCTGTTTAACAAGGACGTGCAATTACAATTTTTGATGCAATACTTTGCAGCAGTGCTCATTCCTGCGCTCCAACTAGAGTATCTGTGAGGGGTTGCAGTGTTGTGGCACCAGTGCCTAAGGTCCAATTTTTCAGCCCCTGTTTAACAGGGGCGTGTAATTACAATTTTTGATGCAATACTTTGTAGCAGGGCTCATTCCTGCACTCCAACTAGAGTATCTGTGAGGGGTTGCAGTGTTGTGGCACCAGTACCTGTTCAACTGGGATATGTAATTACAATTCTTGATCTAATATTTCACAGCAGGGCCTGTTCCTGCGCCCACCAAGAGTAACTGTGAGGCCTTACAGTGTTGTGGCAACACCACCACATCGTCCACCACCAAAGGCCCCATTTTTCTGACCCTGTTCAACAGGGGCATGTAATTACTATTCTTGATCTAATATTTTACAGCAGGGCCCGTTCCTGCGCCCACCAAGAGTAACTGTGAGGGCTTACAGTGTTGTGGCAACACCAACACTTAAGGCCCAAATTTCTGCAGAGTATATAGGGAAGGCCCCTACTTTCAAACATCCAACTTACAAACGACTCCTACTTGCAAACAGAAGGAGACAACAGGAAGTGAGAGGAAATCTACCCATAGGAAGGAAAATTATCTGCCGTAAGAGTTCCTTGTTTCACTAAAAATTCCAAATTTTCAAAATCCAATTGTCTGGGGTGATAATCCTTCCCTATGTTTTCCAAAAAGCTTAAAAATAGATTTTTTGGCTGGAGCTACATGTAAAAAATATACCAGTTCAAAATTACAAACAGATTCTACTTAAGAACAAAGCTACAGTCCCTGTCTTGTTTGCACCGCCTGTATACTGCTTTTCAGAGTATATAGGGCCTGGGGGCCTCACGCCTTTCCTTTTTTTT
This sequence comes from Lithobates septentrionalis, assembly GCA_037952835.1. Classification (NCBI taxonomy): domain Eukaryota; kingdom Metazoa; phylum Chordata; class Amphibia; order Anura; family Ranidae; genus Lithobates; species Lithobates septentrionalis. The sequence continues at coordinate 2,256,513 of JBBDGP010000600.1, forward strand.
ATTTGGGTGTGGGGTTCCCTTTAATATCCATACAAGACCCAAATGGGCTGGTAATGGGCTGGGGGGGGTTTCAATGATTTTTATCCATATAGCCGGTGTCTTGCCGAGAAAGTTACCCCGGCGGATAAGGATCCCCCCTGTACTGCGCAGGCGCAGCGCTTGCGCAGTACGAACGACTAGGAGCAGCCGAAAATAGCCGAAGCTGAAAAACTTCAATCAGCTGTACACGGCGCCTGTGACCTTGGTCCAGGTTGAAGCCCCACCATCCAAGTGGACCTAGAGGGAGAATATAAAAGTGCCGAGCGAAGCGAGGCCGTGCCCGAAGCGTGGCGAGCGAAGCGAGCCCACGAGGGGCCCTCTTACAGGCGCCGTGTACAGCTGATTTATATTCTATTTGCCTTCGGCTATTTCCGCCGGCTCCTACTGCGCAAGCGCTGCGCCTGCACAGTAGAGGGGGGGTCCTTATCCGCCGAGGGGAACTTTCTCGGCAGAACACCGGGACCAGACATGACATTAAACCCGTAAGCAGTTTTAAATGACTTTTTTTCCTTTAGAAAAGTAATTTTGAGCAGGGACTGTATTAAACACAGGAATCAAGCGCCACTTTACAGGCATACTATAGACAACCCCCAGGTACAATATTTAAAGGAATATTTTACTTTTATTTTTACACTTTAAACATCATTAAAATCACTGGGGAAAAAAACTGCCTTTTTTAAAACTTTTTTTTGCATTGATACATGTACCCTGGGGCAGGACTCGGGTCCCAAAACCCTATTGAGGACAAAAACTTGCATATTAGCCTTTAAAATTTGCGCTTTTGATTTCTCACGTTCGAGTCCCATAGATTTTAACGGGGTTTGAAAGTTCGCGCGAACTTTCGGTCCGTTCCAATGTTCTGATGCGAACCGAACCGGGGGGTGTTCGGCTCATCCCTACTCATCATTAGTATCACCTATCAGTGCCACCTACCAGTGCCTCCTATCAGTGCCCATTAGTGCCGCCTTATCAGTGCAGCCTCATCAGTGCCCACCAGTGCAGCTTCATCAGTGCACATCAGTGAAGGAGGAAAATTACCTGTTTGCAAAATGTTATAACAAACTATGAAAACGTTTTGTCTTTTTTTCAAAACTGTTGGTCTTTATTCGCTTATTTAAAAAATAAAAAATAAATTAAAAAAACCCAGTGGAGATTAAATGCCACCAAAAAAAAGCTCTATTTGTGTGAAAAAAATTATAAAAAATTTGCTTGGGCACCGTGTTGCATGACTGCACAATTGTCATTCAAAGTGTGAGAGTGCTAGAAACTGAAAATTGGCGTGGGTAAGAAGGGGGTGAAAGTGCCTGGAAGACAAGTGGTTAATTTGAGTAGAGTTGTCAGTCAAACTATTACAGCAATGAAATGGAAAAATTACCTGGTAATGAGGGAGTATTACAGGCTGGTACTCAAGCTCCCTCCCTCCTCATTGGCTCTCATTAGAGGCTCTCTCAGCTCTCTCCCTCCTCATTGGCTCTCCTTACAGACGCTCTCATTCCTCATTGGCTCAGATACAGCAGTTGGAGCTATTGGCTGTCAATCACAGCCAGTGACGAGGGAACTGGGATCGGGATTGAGCCCTGCTCTGTTTGTCTTATGGACACACAGAATGGGGCTCAGGAACGAGCACGCACCAGTGCATTCGGCAGGGGGAGGAGCCAGGAGCGATGGCGGAGGACCCAAAGGGAGGAGGATTGGGGGGCTGCTCTGTGCAAAACCACTGCACAGAGCAGGTAAGTATAACATGTTTTTTATTTTAATAAAAAAACAAATAAAACAGAGCTTTTCTTTAACCGCCTTGCGCCCGCCGGCTGTCAAATGACGGCCAGGCGGTGCAGCTCTCGTTCTGGGCGGGTGTCTTATGAAATCCTCCCAGAACGACCACTCTCGCGCGCCCCTGGTGGCACGCATCGTGGCGATCGGTGGTGCGTTGTATCAGTCAGACACACCGCTACACCGATCTTGGTAAAGAGCCTCTGACGGAGGCTCTTTACCACATGATCAGCCGTGTCCAATCACGGCTGATCACGATGTAAACAGGAAGAGCCGGTGATCGACTTTTCCTCACTCGCGTCTGACAGACACGAGTAGAGGAGAGCTGATCGGCTGCTTTCCTAACAGGGGGGGTCTGTGCTGATTGTTTATCAGCATAGCCTCCCCTCGGATGCCTGCCCAGGACCACCAGGATGCCGTCAGGACCACATGTAATTACTTTTCTTGATCCAATATTTTACAGCAGGGCCTGTTCCTGCGCCCACCAAGAGTAACTGTGAGGGCTTACAGTGTTGTGGCAACACCAACACTTAAGGCCCAAATTTCTGCAGAGTATATAGGGCAGGCCCCTACTTTCAAACATCCAACGACTCCTTTTTGCAAACGAAAGAAATTTTAGGTCTTTTTTTATTTGTTTAACAAAAAATAAAAGCCCCATAGGTGACCAAATACCACCAAAAGAAAGCTCTATTTGTGGGAACAAAATGATAAAAATTCTGTTTGGGTACAGTGTAGCATGACCGCGCAATTGTCATTCAAACTGCGACAGCGCAGAAAGGTGAAAATTGGCTTGGGCAGGAGGGGGGTGTAAGTGCCCGGTATTGAGGTGGTTAAAGAGGTTGTAAACCTCAGAAAAAAAAAACAACCTGGAAGACAAAGGTATAATGAGCTAGTATACATCGCATACTAGCTCATTATGAAATACCTTAGATCGATACCCTGCAATGTCGCCCGCACTCCGTTCCCACGGCCGACATCTTTCACCGGCGTTACTTCCGGGTTTGCGGGCTCCGGCACTGGGATTGGCCGGAGCCTGCGATGACGTCACTCCCGCGTGTGCGCACAGGAGCTGCCGGTTACGGCACGGGCCCTGAAAAAACGGCACCAGCAGCCTGTTTTTTCAGTGCGCATGCGCCAATGATGTCGGCAGCAGCGCATATAGTGAATATCGCCTAAACTGTGCAAGTTTAGGAGATATTTACAGTACCTACAGGTAAGACCTTACTATAGTCTTACCTGTAGGTATAAGTGGTGTAACAGAGTTTACAACCACTTTTTAATGATTACAGAGTCTTATTCATTCATGGCCGGTGTCTATAACACATTGCTTAAGTATACATCCAGCTTCATAAAACTGTGTCATACACTCCAGTATGTGAATTGTGAAATCCAGAGACACAACAGTTCCTACACAGCCCAGCCCTCTGTCAGGACTTCCCATCCCAATATATAATAGAAAGACATGGAGCTCTTCGAAGAACTCCAACTCCCGGCATGCCCCCGCACTGACCAACCACAGGCTAGTATGACCAACCAATGGCTTCTTTTTCGTCAACACGCGAGCAGCATCCTGGGAGATGTAGTGAGCTCACCGCTGGTTGTCAATGCAGCAGCTCCTGCATGGCCACAACCCCCACAATGCACCGCGGGGCGGACTTGAACTGTGCGGTTGAATTGTACAGCCAAGTGAAAAGTGCTGGAGGGGCCCCAGACTTGTCAGGTATGCAGGAGGCTGTGTGCTGTTCTTGTTGTATATAACTATGGATGGGGTGTGTATAAAGTGGGGGAGGGAGAGTTTGTTATTGAATTGTACATGACTGGTGATTGTGTGTGGAGTTAGTTAGTTCACTTCTTTCTTTCTTCTGCTATTAATCCCTCAGTGTGAGCTGGAGCAACACTAGAACACATGCATGGAGGGGGTCATCTTCTATAATTCACAAAGAAATCTGAAAAACGTTCCCTGCATTTCTATATTCCTCCCTGATAGTGAGTGTTCTCCTGTGCTGACACTGCACAAGGCACCCTGCACCCATCACAACACACCCATCACAAGGCACCCTGCACCCATCACAAGGCACCATGCACCCATCACAAGGCACCCTGCACCCATCACAAGGCACCATGCACTCATCACAAGGCACACTGCACCCATCACAAGGCACCCGTCACTAGGCACCCTGCACCCATCACAAGACACCCTGCACCCATCACAAGGCACCCGTCACTAGGCACCCTGCACCCATCACAAGACACCCTGCACCCATCGCAAGGCACACTGCACCCATCACAAGGCACCCTGCACCCATCACAAGGCACCCTGCACCCATCACAAGGCACCCTGCACCCATCACAAGGCACCCTGCACCCATCACAAGACACCCTGCACCCATCACAAGACACCATGCACTCATCACAAGGCACACTGCACCCATCACAGGGCACACTGCACCCATCACAGGGCACACTGCACCCATCACAGGGCACACTGCACCCGTCGCAAGGCACACTGCACCCGTCGCAAGGCACACTGCACCCGTCGCAAGGCACACTGCACCCGTCGCAAGGCACACTGCACCCGTCGCAAGGCACACTGCACCCGTCGCAAGGCACACTGCACCCGTCGCAAGGCACACTGCACCCGTCACAAGGCACACTGCACCCATTGCAAGGCACACTGGACTCATCAAAGGCACACTGGACTCATCGCAAGGCACACTGCACTTATGAGCCTCTATGTGCCCGCACAGGCTCACATTTCTTGCACTGAGCCTCACATGCTTCCCTTTCTTCAGCTCTGTGCAGTGTTATGTTTACACAGAGATCTTTGTATCAGACCCACAAAACACCGCTGTATTCTGTTAGAACAAACCTCTTTTTCCGAATTCCTTAAAGCTGAACTCCGGGGCTGTGCCCACACTGCAAGTGTTAATGCTGTACATGTGATCAGTTATGACACCAGCCATTTGGGGATTTGATAGTTTGGTTGAGGACACAAGCAAATGTGTCAGTTAGCAATCCCGGCATTTCAGGAATGTAACTGTGTTTTAAAACCGTAAAATCAATTGGTTTAGTTCCGCTTTATGATTTACTGCTGTTTGGGGGCTCTGGGCTTCAGCAAAATGGCAGCCTCCAGCAAGAAGAAAGTTGTTATGGGTAAAGTTCTGCTTTAAATGAGAGTTTTTATGCCCAGAGTTCAGCTTTAAACTGCAAGGCAGCAGAATGTAGTTGTACATATGCTGCAGCCACTGTAAATTGTATACCTTGTTACTTTTGGCGAGTAGTTTGGATATTGTTTCAAGATCCATGGTGTGCTGGTGATATGTGCTTTGACCATTTAACTGAATGCCCAGTCTTCTGTGCTCTGTCATTCTCACCCCCGGCCCCATGTAACTCCTGTATTGTTGTAAGGGTTGACTGGGGAACCACAACATGCAGCAGGGGACTAGGAATTTAGTGTACCAGATGCTGAAGAATCTTCAGTGGGGGGGTATCTCTGGCTGAAAAAAGCAGTGCCATGGGCAGTAAACAAGTAGGTATAAAGCCACTTCTTTTCCAGGCAGCATGGTTTTTTAGTTCTGGTGCTCAGATGTCTATTTTAAAAGTATCACCAAACCTTGAAAATCTTTGTTGATTCCCTCCAGGGTTTTTCTGTTTGTCCTGTAGCTCCACCCCAGGCTGAAGCCCAATTTATTGGTGTTTCTATGGGGGGGGGAGGTAGATTACAGCACTGTTGCCCAATGTAGAGACAACTACAAAAGGGCAGACAGCACAGCAGGCCTGCTCTCCTGGGGACAGAGTCTAGACCACTAACTTGCAGCTTGTGTTGCAAATGATGATGCACACAAGCATTGTCATTCACAACTCAAGCTAGTTCACTGGTCTCTTGCCAACTCCTTCACGAAGTAACTTGGAGTTCCTGCAGAATGACATCAATGGCCTGGATGAATATGGCTCAGCACTATGTACCACATGATTCGGGATCTTGTCGCCAGAGCTGTATTGCCTCCCTCTATTCGCTGTACAAATGCTCAATGCCACATTCAGGTGGCTTTAAGAGGTGGAGTAACGTATAGGTCTCAAGCTAGGGACAGGACTTCTGTGGGGTCTCGTCTGTGTGTACTGTCTGTTCCGCCCCTTCTCTGTGTAAATTAGCACTTCAAGCTAATTATGTATATACACCCTTCTAAGCAGCATGATCAGACAGAAGTGGGGAGCATGAATGCCAACATGTACTGTGACATACTGAAGCAGAGCATGAACTCCTCCCTTCAGAGACTGGGCCACAAGGTAGTTTTCCAACATGATAACGACCCCAAACACACCTTCAAGATGACCACTGACTTGCTAAAAAAGGCAAGGGTAAAGGTGATGGACTGGCCAAGCATGTCTCCAGAACTAAACCCTATTGAGCATCTGTGGGGCATCCTCTAACAGAAGGTGGAGGAGCGCAAGGTCTCTGACATCCACGAGCTCTGTGATGTCATCATGGAGGAGTGGATGAGGACTCCAGTGGCAACCTGTGAAGCTCTGGTGAACTCCATGCCCAAGAGGGTTAGGGCAGTGCTAGAAAATAATGGTGGCCACACACAATATTGACACTTTGGGCCCAATTTGGACATTTTCACTCAGGGGTGTACCCCCTTTTTTGCCAGTGGTTTAGACATTAATGGCTGTGTGTTGAGGTATTTTGAGGGGACAGCAAATTTACACTGTTATACAAGCTGTACACTCACTACTTTACATTGTAGCAAAGTGTCATTTCTTCAGTGTTGTCACATGAAAATATATAATAAAATATTTACAAAAATGTGAGGGGTGTACTCACTTTTGTGAGATACTCTATATACTGCCTGTAGCTTTAGCTACATATAGTACACCGTACTGGGTTCCGGCTTTGAGTCAGAGACTTCCCGTTTTACACCCGGAACAATACAGAGTCAGGCTGAGCAGCGCTAAACTATTCATAGGCAGTATTGTATTCTGTAAATAAATACAAAGCTTCCTCTGGCTGTGTTGGAGAGCATGGCGTCATCAGCCCACCGGCCAAATTTTTATCCACATATGGGCAGGCTGGTTGTACTGAAGTTGATCTATCGATCAACTTCAGTACAACCAGCCTGTTGGTTTTTTCTTTCACCCGATCACTGTCGACGCCTATAGCTGCCAGCAGTGATAATTGTATTCTGTCAGTGAAGAATGCTCCCCGCCTTCACCCCCAGCCAAACACAATAGCACTGTGGAAGGGATTCCCCCATCAACTGACTGTCGATGGGGGAATCAAGCAATTATCTTTTCTTCAACCAAGCAATTATCTTTTCTTGAAGGAAAGAAAATTGCATATTGTATGGTCTGCCTTAATTATTTTGCTGCATCTAGCAAACCCAGTGTCTTCTAATCCACTACAACATAAATATGATTGATGAGCCATCATTTGTTCAGGAGCCTTGCAGACTGATATGGGGACAGATACAGACAGATCAGCTTATGTAATACATTATCTGCATATATTTGTGTTGTGATGCTCATGTTACAAAAGGTGTTTGCCCCAAAAATAACAACGAATCTCTATCGGAAAAAGGGTACCATCATCCAGTAATATGTTTTGAAAGAGAAAAGGGAATATACAAGGGCTACTCCAAGAACGCCCTAATTCACCAAAGTGTTTGGACTATTGCGGTACACAAGTGAAGAGTAAGACAAGAATAAAATTTCAATTTATTTAATTACAATTTTTTTTTTTTCATAATAATCACAAAGACAACTTGAGAGTTCTTACATAGTAAACAATCAAGCAAGAGTATTTAAAATATCAATAAATGAGACCCCCATGGGTAGATGAAGGCATGGTGATGTGAAAGAGGATGTTGGCCTCAACAGTTTTGCGGCCAATGCCGCTACCTCCGGAGGCGTCCAATTATAACATCAACACTTGCCCAAGTGGGCGAAAAACGGCAATTTTGAGACACCCATATAGGGTGTTCCCCCTGGGGGCGGGCAAGGGGGGCTGTTTAAGACGGACCACTAGAAAAACAACAAACGGTAACAAGTTAATCACCCGGGAAAAGGCCAAGTAAGGCTCTGCTCTGATTACGTTAATATTGAGGATTCATGCAGGGCTGGAGCAAGGAAATCCCGGGTGTAAGCCGTCAGAATGAGTGATGCTCATGATGCAAGAAAAAAGGTTACTACCAAAGTTTTGTCCAGTAAGATGCTTTTAAAGTGATACTCTGTAATTTCACCCTATGAAATTATATTACAAAAAAAAAGCTAATGATTTCCATATGCTATATATACATACCTAAACCTAGTATGTTCATCATTTTATTGCATTCATTTCTACAAATTTTCTCCATTTCTTGATTTTAATTTTTTTTGGTAGGATACATTTAAACGTTTTTTTTTTTTACTTCTCTGCATGCCCTGCTATTCATATGTGGATGCTTTAGTCTGGGTTCACACATCCGATGGATGCGGCTCGCAGCTGGGGTTCGGTGCGTCCCTGTTCTCAGTTTCAGGGACGAATCAGGGCCGAATTTTTGCATGAATTCATCCCTGAAACGGAACCAAAGACACACAGCGTTCCTGTGCAAGCTGCTTCGCAAACCGCAACGGAGATATGTGAACCGGCTCCATAGAGAGCCGGTCACAATATCCTGTCATGCGAATCGGATCCGGTAAAACCTACATCCAATTCGCATAGGTGTGAACCCAGCCTTAAGCTGTGTAAGTGGCTTATTCCATCAGGTTTGTGTGATTGCAGTGGCCATTTCTTTGTACTCATAGGAACATCCAGTAAACAACCATTTAAATGTGATCAGGAGGACACACCGCAAAATGAAGAATCATGAAAACAAGGAAAGAAAGGTAGTTAAATATCGTGAAAACAGCAGAGGTGTTCAGTGACATTAACCACTTGCTTACTGGGCACTTAAACCCCCTTCCTGTCCAGACCAATTTTCAGCTTTCAGTGCTCTGACACTTTGAATGACAGTTATTCAGTCATGCAACGCTGTACCCAAATGATTTTTTTTGTCCTTTTTTCCATACAAATAGAGCTTTCTTTTGGTGGTATTTGATCACCTCCTGGGTTTTTTATTTTTTGCGCTATAAATAAAAAAAGACAATTTTGTCATTAAGAATTTTTCTTAATTTCTGTGATTAAAATTTTTCAAATTAGTCATTTTTCTTCATAAATTTTGGCCACAATTTATTCTGCTACATATCTTTGGTAAAAAATAACCCAAAATTAGTGGAAATTATTTGGTCTGTGTGAAAGTTTTAGAGTCTACAAGCTATGGTGCAAATCATAAAAAATGTATCACAGCTGATGTACTGGTGGCCTATCTCATTTCTTGAGACCCTAAGGCCTTATTCGCACGAGGTGGACTCCGTTTCCATGGAGCCCGCCTCGGTCCGCCGGCTCAGCGGGAGATCTCTCCGTTGATCTCCGCTGAGCCGGCAGATGACAGGTCCCTCTCTGCTCACTGAGCGGGGAGGGGCTTGTCAGGTGCTGCTGCTGCCTATGGAGGGATCGGATGAAAACGAACAGCATGTCCGTTTTCGTCAGATCTCACCCGATCCGATCCGCCAGCGACGGATCCCTACATAGGGCCATCCGTCTGCTTTTAGCGGATCGGACGGGGTCCGATGTCAGCGGACATGTTTCCGCTGACATCCGTCGCTCCATAGGCTAACATGGAGCGCCCGTTCAGGTCCGCCGTCAAAACTGACAGGCGGACCTGAACGGTCCGATCGTGTGAAAGGGGACTAACAAGCCAGGAAAGTATAAATGACCCCCAAATGACCCCTTTTTGGAAAGTAGACATTTCAAAGTATTTAGTAAGAGGCATGATGAGTTATTTGAATTTGTAATTGTTTTCCCACAATTCTTTGCAATATTAAGATTTTTATTTTTTTATTTTTATTTTTTCACAAAATTGTCATTGTAATAGCTTATTTCTCTCACATGGAAAATTGGTGACTCGCACTTAAAATGCAGTGTGTATGGCTGGAAGGTAATCCCAACCTTAATAAAACCAAATACATGCATATATATATATAAAATGATATATCGAAAAGTGGGGGCAAAAAATTCATAAACATAAAGAGCTGCAGTGTATGATAAGAGCAAATGAAAAAATCAAAAACAGTGAAAAATAGTCCATATACAGCAACACCCAAAAGTGATGTAACAATCCAAAAATGTCCAATTGTATGATATCATAGGTGTATGGGTCCACCACCATAGACAGAATGCCTGGCCGCTTACCAGAACCCCATGACGCCCCCGTTACAGAGGGTCTAAATGGGCTGTAAAATCCTGCTACTCCGGAACACCAAGGAGACAAGATGGAAGCTGGAATGGGACATCAGGGACTGTAGTGCAAATGGATGGATCCACAGGGAAGAAAAGGCTTGGCCCTCAGCAGAGTGGTATCATCATAGAAGAGAGGAAAAGGAGGGCTCCGATAGTGTAAAATCAAACGGTATTTATTTAAAATAATATAGTAAACACTCACATATTAATTAGGAAAAAACGTCCTCTGAAGAAGAACAGTCTGTGGCACCAGCCGGATGTTCACTCCAATGGCTTCAGACCCAGGGATCAGTGGCCTCTTCATGAGGTTAAAGAATTTAACCACTTCAGAGACGCACACCCAGTGGGACATCGCCTTCCTTGAAACCTATATCAAGGAGGCCATGGTCCCAAGGAGTCTGCGATGGGAAGTTCCTCCACAGAAGGGAGATCCCGACCTCGAAGGTTGGTTTAAACATTTCAATGATGCAGGCATTGGTTTACTTCGGTTTTTGATCCAGAGGAAGAGTGATAAACTCGTCCGTTTGGATGGGGAAATCAGTACCATTTAAGGACCAGCTGGTCCCATATGTTAATAGTGAGGACTATAAAGAACAATCTAGGGGTCTTCTTAAAATCCTAGAAAAGGAGGAGAAACCCCCAGGGCTACAATGAGGGACCGATTCAACACTACCAACCATCCGATGGTTAGGGGAATCCAGTCATTTACTACCTCCCGAAGATACATAAGGATTTGGTTTGCCCCCCGGGACGTCCCATTGTAAGTGGGATTGACTCAATCACGTCCCGGGTGGGCAAATACATTGACCATTTTTTACAACCGCTATTCTTTATATTTGTTTAAGGGGAGGTTTGATCACTTCTTCAATTTTGCACATTGCAGTTTGTTATATATTACCACATTCTATTTTTGTATTTGGTTTTTATTAAGGTTGGGATTACCTTCCAGCCATACACACTGCATTTTAAGCGCAAGTCACCAATTTTCTATTTCCACGTTGTGTGTTTGTGTCACATTTAGGACTTCGCAGCATATATAATTTTTTCTCTGATGCGCAGTTATTTTTCTCTTTTCTTATTTCTCTCACATGGCATGTGCATACCACAAATGACACCCCAAAATACATTCTGCTACTCCTCCTGAGTATAACGATACCACATGTGTGGGATTTTTTCACTGCCTGGCCACATACAGAGGCCCAACATGCAGGGAGCGCCATTAGGTGTTCTAGGAGCATAAATTACACATCTCATTTCTCAACCACCTATTACACTTTTGAAGGCCCTGGAGCACCAGGACAATGGAAACACCCTCAAAATGACCCCATCTTGGAAAGCTAACACACCAATAATAATCTATGAGGCATAATGAGTCTTTTGAACGGTTTATTTTTTTCCAGAAGTTTTTGGAAAATGTGGGAAAAAAATGAAAACTAGGGATGCACTGAATGGGTTTTTTGGGGCCGAAACCGATACCAAAAATAAATCTTCCTTGATCCCGAAAACCGATACCGAAACAGCACTGAAACCGAAAGTGACTGTTTTAAAAAAAATATTCTTATACAGGAGATTGTCAGAGACTGGGGACATGGTACAGGAGATTGTCAGAGACTGGGGACATGGTACAGGAGATGGTCAGAGACTGCGGACATGGTACAGGAGATGGTCAGAGACTGGGGACATGGTACAGGAGATGGTCAGAGACTGCGGACATGCTACAAAAGATGGTCAGAGACTGGGGACATGATACAGGAGATGGCCAGAGACTGAGGACATGGTACAGGAGATGGTCAGAGACTGCAGACACATTACAGGAGATGGTCAGACACTGGGGACATGGTACAGGAGATGGTCAGAGACTGCAGACGTGGTACAGGAGATCAATGCAGTCTCACCAGTGTCCATCAAATGCAGCTTCACAAGTGCCTGTCAGATGCAGCCTACCAGTCAGTTGTAGCAGCCTGTCTGTGCCCGTCATGCAGCTTCACCAGTGCCTGTGTCCATATGTAGCAGCCCGCCAGTGCCCATGGCATGCAGCCTCACCAATGCCTGTGCCCATCAAATGCAGCAGCCCGCCAGTGCCCATCATGTACAGCCTGCCAGTGCCCATGTTATGCAGCCTGCCAGGGCCCATCATATACAGCCTGCCAGTGCCCATCACGTACAGCCTGCCAGTGCCCATCACGTACAGCCTGCCAGTGCCCATCACGTACAGCCTGCCAGTGCCCATGTTCTGCAGCCTGCCAGTGCCCATGTTCTGCAGCCTGCCAGTGCCCATCATGTACAGCCTGCCAGTGCCCATGTTCTGCAGCCTGCCAATGCCCATCATGTACAGCCTCCCCAGTGCCTGGTAATGCTATGTCACACTGTGTGTCAGATCTAAATCACTGTGCAGCCAGTTTCATCCCGGTACGCCCCTCAGAGTCTCCCCTCCCTCCTCCTCCTCTCACTCCTGTCCTACACAGCCTCCCCAGTGCCTGGTAATGAATGTCACGCTCACACGCTGTGTGTCAGAGCTGGATCTGATTTGCCGTGCAGCCGTTGTCCCGCCTCCTATGACACACGGCTTAATGATTCCTAGCATTGGATCAGAGTGCTGTCTATCACAAGAGGCGGTCTAGGAGGCGGGACATTGGCTGCACGGCGATTCAGATCTCTGACACACAGCGTGTGAGCATGACATTCATTACCAGGCACTGGGGAGGTTGTGTAGGACAGGAGTGAGAGGAGGAGGAGGGATTGGAGACTCTGAGGGGCGCGTGGGATGAAACATGTGTGGCACCCGGCGGTGTGGGCCCGCCCCTTTTTTCGGCACCAGTATCAGCAGAAATTCTTTCGGCTTTTTGCCGAAAGGGCCATTTTTGGCTGATATGTTTCGGTGGCCGAAATTTCAGTGCATCCCTAATGAAAACGCATTTTTTTTTTACACAAAGTTGTCCGTTTATAAGATATCTCCAACACATAGCATTTAGCAAAAATAACAACCCAAAATACATTCTGCTACTCCTGAGTATTACGATACCACATATGTGGGACTTTTTCACTTCCTGGCCACATACAGAGGCCCAACATGCAGGGAGCACCATCGGGTGTTCTAGGGGCAAAAATTACACATCTCATTTCTTAACCACCTATTACTCTTGTGAAGGCCCTGGAGCACCAGGACAATGGAAACACCCACAAAATGACCCCATTTTGGAAAGCTAACACCCCAACGTATAATCTATGAGGCATAATGAGTCTTTTGAACGGTACATTTTTTTCCAGAAGTTTTTGGAAAATAATAAACGCATTTTTTTTTTTTTTTTTTTTTTTTTACACAAAGTTGTCAGTTTATAAGATATCTCCAACACATAGCATTTAGATAGCAAAAATGACACCCAAAAATACATTCTGCTACTCCTCATGAGTATGGCGATATCACATGTATGAGACTTCTACACAGCCTGACCACATACAGGGATCCAACATGCAAGGAACACCTTCAGGTGTTCCAGGGACACATAGCATGCACATACCAAGAATTACACCCCAAAATACATTATGCTGAGAAAAGCATAAAAAAAAGATTACTTGTGGTTGTAGTAGCGCAGTTGTACACAGGAGGATAGCACTGGTCCAGGCAGCAGGCAGGGAGTTGGTCAGCAACGGCAAACAGAATTGTCCAGGCAGCAGGCAGGCATACTGTCCATATACAGTGCAGGGTTAGTTCAGGCAGAGATATTGTCAGAAGTGGCTAAAATATTGGTCCTGGTAGTAGGCAGGAACATGTGGTGTGGTCAGTGCAACAGGCAGGGACATAATGGCAGTAAGTCCTACAGGCAGCAGGCAGAAGTAGGGCCTCGTTCAGGACAGAATGGGGACAGCGGTAGAGGCTTCTCCCACCCAAATCTCTTTGAAGCCTCCGAGTCTCCAGACCCTAATCTAGGAATGAGAAAACAAAAAAATTGTTTTCTTCATCCAGAAAAAACAGTTCTGGAGCCCCTCACATATGTGAGACCCCTGTGTTGAATCCTACTAGTTCAGTTGCAGGGTACAAGATCAGTCCAAGAGGCAGGCAAATATCATGGTCAAACAGTCCAAGGTCAGTTCCAGATCAGGCAGAGGTATGTACAGAATCGTTAGGCAGAAGCATGGTCAAATAACAGTCCAGGGTCAGTTCCAGATCAGGCAGCGGTATGTACAGAATCGGCAGGCAGAAGCGTGGTCGAATAACAAGCCAGGGTCAGTTACAGAGCAGGCAGTGGCATAGGGGGTGTGAAGGTGTGTAAAGGCAGGAACTGAGAATTATGTTTACCATACTTCACTAATAATAATGTATTGAAGTATGGTAACGGCGAAAACAGTCACCTATGCAGAAGCCTGGTTCGGAAGGACATTGGGCACAGTAATAAGATGTGTCTCTTCTGACTCCTGCTCTGGTACACACCTTACATTTTTTTTTAACGTCGTTTTACGTCAACGGCCTGTTGGTCTGGGAGGGTGTCTATCTGGAAAGTGGCGTTCAGAGAGTCGACTAAGAACATCTGATGGGATGTTTTCTGGTGGGCCGTTCGGGAATATAAGTGCAGTGTAAATTTCCTCCTGGTAGCCAAGGAAGCGTTTGGGGTTTTGGGTGGAGTTGCGGTAAATTACATATGAGTTGTATATGGCCAATTGAAGAAAATAAATTGCGACTTTTTTATACCAATGGTATGTCCGTCTTGTGGCAAGGTATGGTTCCAACATTTGGTCATTGAAGTCGACTCCCCCCATGAACAAATTATATTCATAAACGCATTTTGGTTTTTGGATGGGGCCATTTCTTCTAGGGATATCCACGAAGGTATCATTGTGGATCGAAGACAACATGTAGACATCCCTTCTGTCCCTCCACTTCACTGCCGAAATCTCCTTGTTCCGCAGACTTGCCGTTTCTCCTTTCCTCAACCTCTTATTGACAAGACTTTGAGGAAAGCCCTTCCGGTTCTTTTTTACGGTGCCACATGCTGGCGTCTTCTTCCGGTGAAGGTTGTGGAACAGGGGCAGAGATGTGTAGAAGTTGTCTACATACAGGTGGTAGCCTTTCTCCAGTAGGGGGTTAATGAGGTCCCAACCAATTTTCCCGCTTGATCCCAAGTAGTCTGGGCAATTAGGGGGTTGCAGCTGGGTGTCCTTCCCTTCGTACACTTTGAAGGCATACATGTACCCTGTGACTTGGTTACATAATTTGTATACCTTCACCCCATAGCGGGCCCTTTTGCTGGGAATAAATTGTTTGATCTTAAGCCTGCCACTAAATTTAACAAGGGACTCATCCACACATATGTGTTGGTCCGGGGTAAACAGCTGGGGGAATACTTCAGAAAAATAATTTAGAAGTGGCCGAATTTTGAAAAGCCTGTCATAATTTGGGTCATTTCAGGGAGGGCACTGGGTGTTCTCATTGAAATGAAGGAACCTCATTATCATTTGGTAACTGGTTCAGTGCATTACCTTGGAGAAGATTGGCATGTGGTGGATGGGGTGGGTTGACCAATAGGAATTCAAGGTGTTTTTTTTGGTGAGTCCCATACAAAATGTGAGGCCTAAAAAAACCTTCAACTCCTCCACCGTTAGGTCTCTCCACTCGTAGGGACAGGCATAATAGGAGGTTGGATTATTTAAAATAAATTGCTGTGCATAAAGGTTGCAACAATTGTTGATAGCATGTTCTCTGTAAAAATTAAATCAAAAAAATTGATTGGGGAAAAATTTTCCGTGTCCACCTGGACTCCTGGCTGGGCACTGAAAGGGGAAATGTTGGCTTCTCCTGAATTAGGAGAACGCCACAAGGGGTTCTGAAGGGCATAGGGAAGGCTGGCATGGGTCCTTGGCCTTTCTTGCCGAGGTACTGTGGTGCTGGTGGATGGCACTGCAGTGCTGGTGGATGCCACTGCCTCCTCACTAGAACCCCTTTGTTTGGCGGGCCGAATATCTTCCTCCTCTGAGTCACTCAGTGTTCCACTACTGAGGACTGGCTTATTATTTACATCCGACTCAGAATCAAAGTTTGAAATGGAATCCGAACAAGAGAGCTCCCCGTTGCTCTCATCGGCCTGGGAAAGTATCTGGTATGCCTTCTCGGCAGAAAAGCCTCTTTTGGACATGCTTGCTGGTGGTGATGCGACTACACAGGTGTGTGCTAAGCCTGCACTTATGTTCACTGATGAGGCGGCCCAGATGGGCACTGATGAGGCGGCCCAGATGGGCACTGATGAAGCGGCACAGATGGGCACTGATGAGGCGGCAAAGATGGGCACTGATGAGGCGGCACAGATGGGCACTGATGAGGTGGCACTGATTGCACAGATGTGCACTGAGGCGGCACAGATGGGCACTGATGAGGTGGCAAAGATGGGCACTGAGGCGGAACAGATGTGCACTGATGAGGCGGCACAGATGGGCACTGATTACACAGATGTGCACTGATGAGGTGGCACAGATGGGCACTGAGGCGGCACAGATGGGCACTAATGAAGCTGCACAGATGGGCACTGATTGATTGCACAGATGGGCACTGAGGCGGCACAGATGGGCACAGATATGCACTGAATAGGTGGCACTGATGAGGTGGCACAGATGGGCACTGATGAGGTGGCACAGATGGGCACTGATGAGGTGGCACAGATGGGCATGGATGAGGCGGAACAGATGTGCACTGATGAGGCGGCACGGATGAGGCGGCACGGATGAGGCGGCACAGATGGGCACTGATTGCACAGATGGGCACTGATTGCACAGGTGGGCACTGATGTGGCACAGGTGGGCACTGATTGCAGATGTGCACAGATGTCCGGACACTGATCACCAATGGCATAGATTGGCACAGGTGGGCACTGATTGCCACAGATCCCACTGTACTGATGGGGCACTGTTTGGGCACTTTTTTTTTTTATCACTGTAAAAAAATGTTTTTCTCACTCACTGGAGCACTGAAGCACAGATTGCTGCAGATATCCTCTCTCTCCTCACACGCGGTCTCTGTGTGAGGAGAGAGAGCCGACAATGAGAGATGATCTCATATGTTTACATTTTGAGATCATCTCTCATTGGCACTGCCGATCGCGCTGTAAACGTCCGCTGTGATTGGCCGTTTACAGCGATCTGTGACTGGCTGTGTCCAAGGGACACGGTCAGCACAGAATTTCCCTGATGCACGCTCGTGAGCGCGCACGAGGAAAGGGGAGGACGTCCCATGGCGGCCTCCCGGAAATTGAGGTCTGCACTGTAGCCGTCATTTGGCTATGGTCGGACCTCAAGTGGTTAAAGTAATACTAGAGTAAGCTGGTTATGTTGTGAATCTTTAGTGTTCCCCCTTCCATGAATTATTTTATTGCCTAAGACATTTAGAATATCAGATCTCATTTTCTGATGTTTCCTTTATACTGAAATGCAGTAATTCTGACATGTACAGTGCTAACAAAATATTGAAAGTTAATAAGAAAACTTGTAGATAGTCTAGCTTAATCATCAGTTCTGCTTTATACACCTTAGCAACCTTTGATACCAGACAAGAAAAGGCAAGGACCATCGAGGAGCTGAACAAAGATCTTCAACCGTCGGCAAGAGCACAGAGTGAGGACAGCTCCATAAAAGGTGGGATATCTATCTATCATCTATCTATCTATCTATCTATCTATCTATCTATCTATCTATCTATCTATCTATCTATCTATCTATCTATCTATCTATCTATCTATCTATCTATCTATCGGTATAGATCATAGTTTTTTTTTAAAACTGAACAGAAAATGGGACGTGGAGTCTAATCAAGTATAATTTTTAAACATCCAATATTTTCATGTGTAACAAAGTCTAAACTCTTTTATAATATAGCAAAGTAATACTTCCCAAAAATTGAGCTAACTTTGTTGGGCAAGTTTTTAGATAAAATGTATCAAACTTTAATTACACATAATAAGTTTAGGCACCAACATGAATATAAATGCACATACATTTAAAAGCAATTAAAAGATGTCCTATCCAACATGCATATCGAGCTAATATCCAACAACACCCTATTAGAGTAATACTAGTAGTATTGCACCAGTTGCTATGCATTACAGAGACAATGATTCAAATATATTTGTATTGACCAATATTGTGTACATTATCAATATATCCGATATAGATTTCTGATGTCAGATAAACACACTTAACTGTGTAATCGAGTGCAAGTAACCATGTACATGTGCCTATAAATCTACAGAATTTCTACAATATTTGAAAATCCACTACTAGATATATCCAAGGTGTGCTTCCTTAGTGAGTCCACTATATTGCAACCCTCCTTCAGATATATCTCATAGGGATGAAAGTGTAGTCATACAACTATGACATAATAGCTAGGGACTACTATGGAACAGTAAGTGACATATACACCAAATACTGACAGGCTGTCTAAACATCTGGGATCTCAATTTTCGTTGTATGATTTTACCCATAACTCCCCAGTATTGAAAGAGGGATTACTCCTGAGCCATTAGTGTGTCCCCCTGAAAGTGCTTGTCACATCCTCAATATAGAATTTCTGGAGATGACTTTTTATGTAGGACCACAGTTTATAGAGCCAATTATATTTACCACTTAGAGAGGTCAAATCTCATATTTTCAGAGATAAGTCACCCAGGTCTCCTAAGAAGTGTATACATCAAATATCTACTAAAACTGGGTGTATGTGCATCTCCTGTGCATTATCTTAAGATGCCTCAGAATACCTGAAGTCCCATCTATACAATAATAATACCACCAGGATGTCGAAACCCAAGTCCAAGAATGGTGAAGCCATGTGATCCTCTGACGTGTTTCTTCCCCAAAAGGACTTCCTCAGACTCCTGCTAGCTAATAAAAAGCTATGAATTAGGAGGCCTTGCTACAAAATAATAAAACCACAGTGTTCTCAGTTTTCCCTTTACGTCATTCAGGACAGCCACTATTGAGAGATAGTCTCCTCCTCTTCCTGTAGGAAACACTGCGCCAGCCCATAAAACTCTCACTTCCCCTGCCAGACCTCAGTTAATAGTGTTTCCTCCGGAGGGGAGACACTGTGCAGGGAACCAGGCTGATACAATCAGGGAGATTGTGGCCTCCTTCAAAACATCCCTAGAGGAGCAGGGGCTTCCAGGCAATGGATGGCGGTACATACCCGCAAAACGGCAGCCACCCCTTCCTTGTCAAGCGTGGCATCAGGCTGTGGGGGCCCCCTATCGCGTCCACAGGGCCACAGCAAGGAGGACACTCCGCTCTCCCTGTACGCTGTGCAGGCCGCATTTTTTTGTTTGGAACAAACGGGCCGGACGACGGGCGACGTCATTTCCGGCGGAGGGCGGATGTCTACCTTTAACCCGCGACTTCCGGTTCCGGGTCGCGGTGCTGATAGGGGGCCGGGCTCAGGCTGGAGGAGTCGGTTTACACGTACAGACAGTGTGAGACTCTACACAGGCAACCACCTGCAGTCATGTCTGAGGCAGATGCTGCAGCTCATACGGACGCTAGCTCCAGCCTTCCGAAGGTAAGAGTTCCCTGGGGAGGGGTCCTCTCTACCTAGGATTGTCCCCCCCCCCATGTACGGTTCCTTACTTAGGGGGGGGACAGACCCCCTGGGTGGTCAGGGGGTGGGGGTGACTCGGATCCCTGCAGGTGGGTCCGGTACACCCCCAGGGTTGTTTCTGTTAAAAAATTGCTGAATGTAATGTGTTTTCTGTATGTAATTTCAGAAATCCACAGAAAAGACAAAGTCCACTCATGTCTCAAAAAAGAAATGTGCCTCTTGTAGGGACAGTTTAGGGGAAGCTTGGACCAAGGTTCTGTGTAAGGAATGCATAGACTCCCTGGTCAAGGAAAGGGACTCTGAACAGCAGTCCGGCTTGGCAGCCTCTGTAAAGGAGCTGTCATCCACTTTTTCTTCCTTTAAAACGCTTTTTGAGAAGTTTCAGCTTCCCCTTAATCCCATTCAGCAGGATTCAACCCCGCCTCATGCTCAGGGCTCGGCTCCTGCCAGAACCACTAGTATGGCTACGGCAGAAGAGGCTGCAGGCCCTTCCGGGGTGGAGCTTAGGCAACCAGACAGTGGCACTTCTGACTCCCATGAGGAATCGGAGGGAGAGGACCAGGACGGGGAGTCCAGGAAAATCTCCAGGTATAAGTTGTCCCTAGAGGAGGTGGAAGATCTCCTAGGGGCAATATATACAACCCTCGGTATACACGAGGATAAAAAACCCCTCTCACTCCATGACCTTATGTACAAGGGCCTAGGAGATCAAAAGAGAAAAGTCTTTCCAGTACACGAGGTTCTGGTGGAGACGATTAAAAAAGAGTGGCAGGATCCGGAAAGAAAGCCCTTCTTCTCTAGTTCCCTTAAGAGAAGATTTCCGTTTTCAGAGGATCCAGCGTCCATTTGGAATAAAAATCCCAAACTGGACGCAGCTTTCTCTCAGGTCTCTAGACACACAGACCTGGCGTTCGAGGACATGGGGGCCTTATCAGACGTTATGGACAAAAGGATAGACTCACTACTGAAAAAGACGTGGGACTCGACAGTCGGTAACTTAAAACCAGAAATGGCTGTTACTGTAGTAGCCCGCAATTTAGAGCATTGGCTTTTCCAGATTCAAGAGCATATTGAGGCTGGCACCGCTAAAGAGACTATCCTAGCGTCTTTCCCCACGATTCTGCGAGGAATCGCATACATAGCAGACGCCTCGGCAGAGTCAGTCCGTATGACAGCCAGATCGGTGGCCCTGGCTAACTCGGCCAGGAGGGCCCTCTGGCTGAAGACTTGGCCGGGCGACGCCGCCTCTAAGGTCAAGTTATGTGGGATACCCCTGACTGGTGACCTACTCTTTGGTCCTGGGTTAGATACAGTCCTAGACCGGACAGCAGACAAAAAGAAGTCCTTCCCACTCAAACGAAAGACCCCAACACAGGGGAAGAGGGGGTTTCGTCCGCAAAAGCGTAGGGAAGCCCCCAAACAAGGGGGACAGAAGAAAACCTGGGGCCAAAGAGGTAAGGGCAGAGGAGGGGCGATTTTTCGCCCTCCTGAAAAAGCCCAGAAAAATCAATGACTCTCTAAAAACGGTGGGAGGAAGACTGGGGGCCTTCCTTCCACAGTGGGAGATCATTTCCCCCAATCGGTTCATCCTAGGGATCAAAAGAAGGGGGTATCTCTTGGAATTCACAAGGCCCCCCTCACAAAGGTTCCTTGTCACGCAGCTATCCAGCTGCACGACAAAAACCAAGGCCTTGTTAGACGCTCTGAAGGAGTTAGAACTACAGAATGTAGTTTGCAGAGTACCAAAGGGGGAGGAAGGAGAGGGGGTTTATTCCCATGTATTTATGGTAAAAAAACCCTCAGGAAAATTCAGATTGATTCTGAATTTAAAACCCTTAAACAGGTCAATCCGTTACAAAAGATTCCGTATGGAGTCAATTTTTACGGTCAGGGCTCTGTTACCGCAGAATTGTTTCATGGTGTCTCTGGACCTCAGAGACGCGTATCTGCACGTCCCTATTGCAGAAACCTCTCAGAGGTTTCTCCGTTTAGCAATAAACCTGGGCGATGCAATACTGCACCTACAATTCCAGGCCCTGCCTTTCGGGCTATCCTCCTCGCCCCGAATATTTACCAAAATCCTGGCAGAGGCCATGGCCTTCCTGCGACTGCAGGGTGTGTCAGTTATAGCCTATCTGGACGACCTGCTCTTATTTGCAGTATCCCCAGAGAAATTGCTCAGGGATCTCGACCTGACAAAAAAGGTACTGACAGGATTAGGATGGCTCCTGAACTTAGACAAGTCCAGTCTCATTCCTTCACAGCGCATTATGTACCTAGGATACCTGCTAGACTCGACACTCTTGAAGGTTTTTCTTCCAAGAGAAAAAATTCTAAAACTGGACAGAGCAGTTTTATCTCTCCAGTGCAACCATCGGGTGTCCAAAAGGTCCTTAATGTCAACGCTAGGTCTGCTGACCTCTACTCTCCCAGCAGTGCAGTGGGCAGGATTACACTTTCGTCCCCTGCAGTCATACGTACTAAAGGTATGGGACCACAGTCAGAGGGATCTAGACACCTTAGTACAGGTTCCCCATCGATTAAGGAGATCTCTTTGGTGGTGGAGGAAAGAAGCGAACTTGTCGCAGGGACGTCTGTGGCTTATTCCAGTTTCACGGATAGTAACCACGGACGCAAGCGGCAAAGGCTGGGGGGCGCATCTGGGATCCCTTCTAGCACAGGGCGTATGGAGGGGAGACGAACTAAAAAGATCGTCCAATTGGAAGGAGCTGAGGGCGGTCGGCCTGGCCCTCAGGTTTTTCAAAAAAGAGCTGCAGGGTCACCATATACAGGTACGGTCAGACAACTCTTCTGCCGTGGCCTATATAAACAAACAGGGTGGCACCAGAAGCGGAAGTCTCCTGGTCTTAGCAACAGACATCCTAAATTGGGCCGAGAGCAACACTCTCTCACTCTCAGCGGTTTTTCTGAGAGGAGAGAGGAACGTTATAGCAGACTTTCTCAGCCGGAGGAGGCTGAGAGAGGGAGATTGGGCCCTCAGCCAGGAGGTTTCAATCTCATATCCGAGAAATGGGGACCCCCGGAGGTGGATCTTTTCGCTTCAAGAGACAATGCGAAAATCCCCTGTTTTTTCTCCCTAAACGCAGGAGAGGGAGCACTGGGGGTGGACGCATTGACACAGAAGTGGCATTTCAGGATATGCTATGCCTTCCCCCCTCCGGTGTTATTACCGGCGGTTCTGCGGAAGTTCCAACTAGAGAACACCTCCCTCATTCTAGTAGCTCCACATTGGCCGAAAAGGGCATGGTTTTCAATCCTCAGTCAGCTAGCAGTGGAACCACCCCTATTCCTTCCACCTCAGGAGGATCTTCTCTCACAGGGTCCAATCCTCTGTCCACAGGTACACCAGTGGAAGTTAGCGGCCTGGCTACTGAGGAGAGTATATTAAAATCTAAGGGATTTTCTCAGAAATTAATCTCCACCCTCCTCAACAGTAGAAAAAAGGAGACGCGTCATATTTATAAGAAGGTCTGGCTCCTTTTCAACAGGTGGTGCACTGAAAACTCCTTCTCGGTACAGAGCTCTATAGCCGTTTTGGAGTTCCTACAGTGTGGAGCAGACAAAGGGTTATCTGTAGGTACCCTTAAAAGCCAGGTGTCAGCACTTAGTGCTTATTTAGAGAAATCTTTGGCCACCAATCCATGGGTGGTCAGGTTCTTTAGGGCACTGTCCAGACAGAGACCTGTCCGAGGTTCCCCCTTTCCCGGGTGGGATCTATCTTTAGTGTTGCAAAGCCTAACAGGAATTCCCTTTGAGCCCTTGGACAAATGTCTGTTAAAGGAGTTAACCTTAAAGACAGCATTTTTAGTGGCAGTGACAACTGCCAGGAGAGTCAGTGAAATTGAGGCGTTATCAATTAGACCTCCTTTTTGTGTTATTTTGCCAGATAGAATAGTCCTTA
Organism: Lithobates septentrionalis; assembly: GCA_037952835.1. Classification (NCBI taxonomy): domain Eukaryota; kingdom Metazoa; phylum Chordata; class Amphibia; order Anura; family Ranidae; genus Lithobates; species Lithobates septentrionalis. The sequence goes on from JBBDGP010000600.1 coordinate 2,280,132, forward strand.
AGACTGATCCAGCATTTTTGCCTAAGGTGGCGTCAGGCTTTCACAGAAGCCAGGAAATAGTCCTACCTTCGTTTTGTCCCAATCCTGCGGGAGAAGGGGAACTGAAATTTCATTTCTTAGATGTAAGGAGGTGTATCCTACAATACTTAGAGATGACTAAACCCATAAGAAAGTCTGATTCTCTATTTATCTTATTTTCCGGGTCCAGAAAAGGACTCAGAGCGTCTCGACGCACGATTGCCAGATGGCTTAGATTAGCTATTGGGCAGGCATATTCTCTAGCAGGGAAAGAGATTCCTATGGGCATAAAGGCACACTCTACCAGAGCAGTGGCAACTTCCCAGGCAGAGAAGGCTGGAGCAACGCCAGAGCAAATATGCAAGGCAGCGACATGGTCCAGCTACTCCACTTTCGTTAAACATTACAGAGTGGACCTGGTGGCGGCAGGTGAGCAGGCTTTTGGGCGAAAAGTCCTGCAAGCTGTAGTCCCACCCTAATTGGTAAGTGCTCGATTATCCTCTCAATAGTGGCTGTCCTGAATGACGTAAAGGGAAAATTAAAGTTACGTACCGGTAACGTCTTTTCCTGTAGTCTTTCAGGACAGCCCTAGTTACCCACCCTAAGCTTGGGGGGGTCTTATTTAAGACCAGAACGCAATATGATAATGATATTGAATGGTATGTTATTAACATGTTCTTGTGTCTCCCCAGCTGACCGGAGGTGATCTTGTAAAAACTGAGGTCTGGCAGGGGAAGTGAGAGTTTTATGGGCTGGCGCAGTGTTTCCTACAGGAAGAGGAGGAGACTATCTCTCAATAGTGGCTGTCCTGAAAGACTACAGGAAAAGACGTTACCGGTACGTAACTTTAATTTTTTTTCTTTCCCGAAATGATTATTGCTCTCAGGTTCTATATTCAAAAAGTGAAAGAATGGATCGTTAACATCTGTGGGATGTGAAAGTGTGTACTGGGAGTACATTTTTTGCCTGGTTGTACTTGACTCGAGCAGTGAGGGAGCACATTGCTCAGGGCATTGTGGCAAGAGATCAACTTACAGTAAATATCTTTATGCGGCCATCAAGTCCCAGCAGTCTAAGATCCAATGACACCATTGACCCTTGGAATACCATAATCATCATAATTTTTACTGGTGCCACGGAACTGGTATTTCTAGTAGATGAGAGCGGGGATTGCAGCATTCCAGACACTGAAAATACAGGTATTGTTGATTGAGATTCCAGCAGCTATTTTTACATAATTGTTTTTTGTTTTTTGCTCTTCTTGAAATCTACCTTTTGTTTATTCATACAATTTCTGTGGCAGTAAGAGTGAATGCAATTTTCAAGAACAATCGGGCTTTGTTCACATCATCACATTGCAGTAAGGCACCATTTACCTGTTGAAGCAATATGATGCTGGTAATTTTGAATGGCTTCCCAATGCACCTGTGCTGCAGAGCATTACCATGCACAGTAATGCTCTACCATGCACTCCATTATCAAAAATGCTACAGGTGTGATTTTTTTTTTTTTGATTTTTTTTTTTTATGTTGTGCGCTAGGATCCTATCCAAATGAAAAGGTGGCTTTAACACAACACACTTGCAAAGTGAGAACAGACCCCAAAAACAAAAATGTAATATATTACAGCTTACTTGACCTTGGATGTGGTGGCTGCATTAGCTTTCCTTTTTTAATGCTTCTTTTTTTTTTTAAATTTCCCCGCTGATCTTGCTACAATTACATAATCTCTTATTGTGACAGCGCTCACTTACTCTACTGTGTTTGTGGAGAGACCGCATCGTCACCCTGGACTGCTTTGGACTACAAATACCTCTCACCTTCTCATCTTTATTGCATTGGCATAAGTTCTTTTGTGGTTCAAAGAAGACATCTTAGAAAGCTGATAACATGGAGATTTCAGTTCAGTCCACTGGAAGTTACAATGACTCTTTCTGGAAGGATCAAGGGTTATTTTTCTGTACTTGTAGAATGTATAAAGCTTGAGAACGAAAGTAGTCACCATAACAAGAACTGCTAAGCTGTAGAGCTGCACAATTAATCGTTAAAAAAACCTCGATCTCGATCAACCCCCATCACAATCTTAATCCGGCATTTCCACAATTCTTGTAATAAGTGCAGGGGCGTTCTCTGCTCGCAGCTGACAGCTATCAAAAAAAAAAGGCAGCTGCAAAGTTTATCACATTGTATCATTTGGTTCTTTTAGATCAGTGTTTCTCAAACTTTTTTTTTTTTGTCTTGCGGCGCACAAAAAAGATCTAAAAATGTTCGTTGCACAGCTGAAAAGATTTAACAATTTTTGTGGTCAGCAGCAAATATAATATATACAAAAGTGATCCCCAATATTATATATCTATATAATATTGGGGATCACACAAGACTTCTGCTTTTGTATGTATTTATTTTCCTGCTGATATAATATTGGGAAATGGGGATCACACAAGACTGCTGCTTAAATTTACTGCTGATATAATCACACACTGATCCGTCCGTCCCCATCTCTTCTGGGACAGCCAGGGACTGCAGGCTCCTCTGCTCTGTTGTGGGTCGGACTGGGGGAGGGAATGACATCACGTTGAGGCGAGCCGTGCTCAGCACCTCATTGGCTGGAAGCGCCTGGCACGGCACCTGTCCTGGCACACTACTGGCAGCCAGGCTGCAGCCTAATCTTATTGGCGATCCGAATTAGCAGGGTCGGCGAACATCAACCAATCCAATTCGCGCACAGGCCAGGCAGCACAGATGACCGTGTCTGTGTGAGGCCTGCACACTTGCTCAGTGAGTGACAGACAGTCAGCACTATGCTGGCAGAGCCGTGGAGTCTCGGGGTGTGGCGCCAGAGCAGCCACCGCCGGGCCCAGTGAACAACGTGAATGATCCAATGGCACACCTGCAATTCTAGTGTGCCGCGGCACACAGTTTGAGAAACACTGTTTTAGATCGAAGGGATGAACTTCGGTCTGTAAATGAGGTTAGTTAACCACTTAAAGGTTAAGTCTTTTTCTGACTTGTTGCTTACAAGTTAAAACCAGTCTTTTTGCTAGAAAATCACTGAGGACCCCAAACGTATATATTTTGTTATTACAGACCCTAGAGAATAAAACGGTGGTCGTTGCAATATTTTATGACACACTGTATTTGCTCAGCGGTCTTTCAAAAGCAGTTTTTTTGGAAAAAATACATTTCAATGAATTTAAAAAAACTAAAGAGTAAAGTTAACCCAATTTTTTTTTTTTGCATAATGTGAAAGATGATGTTACGCCGAGAACCATTAGAAAATCGTGATCTTTATTCTAAGCAAAAAAAAGTGATTCTCATTTTTTCCAGAATCGTGCAGCTCTACTAAGCTGTAACACATTACATTTTTGTTATGGAGTTTAGATAGCATTTAAAGTGCAAGTTCACTTTTTCAGAAAAAAATGAAAAAGTGAACCAACACTCTACACTCTTTCAACCCCCCTGTACTTACCTCTGTGGGTGATCAGCTGTCAGTGCCCACGCAGCTGGTGTAGCGTTCCCAGAATTTGAAGTGCCCACACTTCTACCTTCTGCTGGGCTAATTACAACTGTTCTGATTTGTTAGGGGAAGGGAAAGAAATTGCGCTCGGTGTTAAATTTAAAAACTAAAGAAAACGTGAAGTAAGTCCTGCAGCTAAACACAATAACCCCAATACAAGGGCACACAAAATGAACGAAAAATAAAAAAGTGTAGCGCTGGACTGATAAAACGCATATATTTCTGTATGCGAGTGGACTGAAAAAACGCATATATTACTATATGTAAGTGAACAGTACCTATATGTGTAAAATGAAGCAAATAGTAAATAAAGACCATATAATATTTGATCTAAAATGTTCCAGTGTCCATGTGCGTGTGTAATAACACTAGAAATTAGTCAAGTGCACCAACATATATTAAAAACGGAATATTGATGTGAAAATAAATATAAAAATACGTGAACTACAAATGAATGAGAGTGAACCAGTGTGACAGCAAAAATTGGGTGAAGGTTAACGACATCAACAACAAACTTATGATCACTAATAATACTGATTAATCTGGTGTTTAGTGATTCCAATGAAAAGGAAACTGAAATAAGTCAATAAACAGTCCCAAAAAACAAATTATGAAAGCAAGTCCCAAAACGTAGTGACACTCCAGCACAGAATTTGGTTCCACCGCAGTTGTTGCCCACCACCAAGGGATAAAAGTTGGAGGCTTACCAGACAGCCTGCGACCACCCTTATTCAGGGGGGTCAAAACAGGCTCAGTAGAACTGTATGGATCCAGAGGATGTCCTCACCAGTGGTCTCCAGGCGCTCTCCAGGTGTCTTTATGGCAAGCCAAGAGGGGCTTCCAAGTGGGGTGCAGCTCGGACGATGGTCTCCAGATGTTCTCCAGGTATCTTAATGGCAAACCAAATCGGGCTTCCAAATGGGGTACAGCTAGGTCTTGGCCACAGGATGCAGCAAAAAATTGGCCACAAGTGCCCCCAAAAAGAAAAAAGATACTCCAATAGTGCAGAACAATCTGGCCACTTTATTAAAAGTTCATGCAAACAGCAAATTCTTTAAAACAGAAGCTTCTGACGGGGAGAAAGAAAAAACAAACTCCACCGCCGTTTAAAATTCAATCGCGCATGCGCAGTACGTGCTCACGTTGTGACCCTACGGCCGTTTCGTCACAACTGACGTCATCAGGGGTACGTGGCCACGTTCACGCATGCGCTTTAAATACAAAAGCGCCAAAGCGCCCTGACTCATTCATTGGCTGAGGGGGAACGAGGGCGGGTGGCAATAATATGTTACTGATCATACCAGCCCAATAAGAGCCGCCCATACATATATCTTTCAGTGTTTCACCTGGGGATAAATGAAGAGCAAAGCTATATGCCATGCACCGCCATCTAGCGGCTAAGGAAAAAACCTCCATAGTTACTTGGAGGTGTAGAAACATGAAACAGCTTCCACCATTCAGAAGTGTGTATTGCACACCACCATCTAGTGGCGGAAACCAAGTAATTCACCAATATAAAACACATATTGAAATGCTTGGGGTTAAAGTGCATAAAGACCAGAATAAAAATGGGTAGTTCTGAGTTCCCCATCCGCCATGATTTCAATAAAATATACATAATCATGATTGCATAATACTAAAAACATCATCATATATAAAACCAAGAAAAGGACACTAGATTGTCCAAAAATATATGGGCGCATGGTAGGCTAAACCATGTTGATAGATTCTCAATAAAAATACATATTGATGAAAGAAAAAAGAAAAAGAGGGATTGGATAACAACTAATTGTTAACACAAAAAGAGGGGAAGGATTAACCATAAAAATATTCCTTTCAACTATTGTTAATAAAGCAATTAATATCCCACTCTATGTTCAACCCATTCGGGGCATGGGAACCCAATCTGTAGATCCAGCTGGTTTCGGATCTAGAGATGGTTCTTTTTCCATTGCTACCCCGCCAATGGGGAACATATTTTTCAATACCAATAAACACAGTTCCCTCAGGATTCCTATCATGTACTGCATCATAATGCCTGGAGACACTGTGTTTATCGAAGCCCTGCTTAATGTTGGTAATATGTTCTGCCAACCTCACATTCAATTTCCTAATAGTACGGCCAACATATTCCAACCCACATGGACACCTCAATAAATAAACTACGCATTTGGTTGTACATGTGATAAGTGATTTGATGGGGTATGTGGCACCTGTGCTACTGGAAGTGAATTCTGTTATTCTTCTGTCACGCATTGAGTTAATACTACAAACGTTACATTTCCTACAGGGGGAGAATTCTTTTAAGTCCCCAAAAAAAGTAGGGCGTTTAGGTGGGACAGGAATATTTGGTGCCAACAGATGTCTAAAACTGGTGGCTCCCCTAAATAAAACTCTCGGTTTGTCGGACAAAAGGGGTCCTAAGACTCGATCGTTTTTAATAACGGACCAATGTTTTCTAATGATTCTTTTGATGGCCCAGTGTTGGCTTGAATAGGTTGTGATGAAAGCTAGCCCAAAATCCTCCCTATCTTCTACCTGGGGGGGTTTATCACACAATAGTTCCTCACGCTCCCTATTCCCTATTTCGACAATAAGGGAGTCCAACACAGCAGCATCATAACCTTTAAACAGAAACCTCGATTTCAAAATCAAGGCCTCCTTATGGAACTCATTGACATCAGAACAATTTCGTCTCAAACGCAGGAACTGGCCCTTAGGCACGGCAGATAACCAGGACTGGTGGTGACAGGAATCAAGTGGTATAAAACTATTCCTGTCCGTTGTTTTAAAATAAGTCGAAGTGGTAATGGTGTCATTAACAACAGTGATAGTTAAGTCCAAAAAGTGTATTTGGGTGGAGCTAGCCTCATGGGTAAGTGATATACCCCTATCATTGTGGTTAAGTCCAGACAGGAAAGTGGTCACGGAATCTATGTCACCGTCCCAGATAAATAGGACGTCATCAATAAATCTCCTCCACATGACCAACTGGGGGGGACTATTATTTAGTACTACATCCTCCTCCCACTTGGCCATGAAGAGGTTGGCCATGCTGGGAGCAAATTTAGCTCCCATGGCCACTCCCTTCGTCTGTAAATAATGTGCGCCACCATACCAAAAATGGTTGTGCTCCATCGAGAAGTCCAGCAGCTCCATCACGAAATTGCATTGCGTGATGGAGATGCTGGAGTCTCGATAGAGGAAATGGCGCACAGCCTCGTGTCCTAGATTATGGGATATGGAGGTGTACAATGATGCAACATCAGCTGTCACCAGCATATATGTAGCTTTCCACTCCACTTCTTTTAGTATATTAAGGACATGCTTAGTGTCCCTAAGATAGGAGGGAGTGCCCACCACCAGTGGTTGTAGAAAAAAATCGATATACTTCCCAACACGCGAGGTTACCGAATCAATACCACTGATGATGGGCCTCCCTGGTGGGTTAGTCAAGGTCTTATGGACTTTCGGTAATATATATATTACCGGTAGCCGGGGGGCTAGAGGAACCAAATACTCCCTCTCCTTTTTATCAAGGATCCCTAAATCATAACCTTTCTCAATCAGGACCCTGAGTTCCCGCTTAAAACCAGAAGTTGGATCGGAAGGTAAAGGAGAACACGTATTCGTATCCGAAAGGATTCTCAGAATTTCATTGTTGTAGGAATCATAATCCATGATCACTATTGCTCCGCCTTTGTCGGCGGGGCGTATCACAATATCCTTTCTATTCATCAAGGCCTCCAAGCCAACTTTAACGTTATGTTGCGTCTGTGCTGGCCTAATATTTAAATTGGCCAGATCATTTAGCACCAATTCCCGAAAAACGGTCACATTCGGTGCTCCAGTGCATGGAGGGTTAAAGAGTGATGCATTTTTTAATCCTGAGTGTGTGACCACAGAAGCTTCTCTACTTAACTGCCTAGCAGGGTTACTTAAAACGTATCTTTTCATGTTTAATTTCCGTGTGTATTTCTGCACATCAATGAACGTTTGGAATTTGTTAAGATTCCGTGGTGGTACAAACTTCAAACCCTTACCAAGGGTAGAGAGCTCTTCCTTAGAGATTTCCTTGGTGCTTAAATTTATGATGCCACTTATATCCTCCTCCTTTTTGGGGTGAAGCTTCCTCCCCCCTCTGCACCCTCTCTTGCATCTCCGTTTCTTTTGTTCCTTCCCCTCCCGGCCAACTGAAAATCCCGATTAGGACGGTTGTCTCCAGTGTGCCGGTTATGGGAGGAATCTGAGGGATTATGATCCCTGTTAAAATTTGATGCATTGTCGTTTCTATCATCATATAAAGGGGAAAATCGGTTCACAACATTGACCCCATATTGATCCCATGCCTCATTATTGTTACGTTGGTTTCCCTGGGGTCTTTGTCCTTGAAAGTCGGGACGTCGTTGGGTACTACCAAGGTCATGATGTACTTCCCGTTCATTCAATCGTCTCCAAGGTAAGGGGGACCGACGACGTGATTGAGAGGAGGAATTCTTCCTACTCCCCCTACCTCTCATATGATAGGGATGTCCCCGAGGTCTAGCACCTCCCCATGAATGGGGGGAGGGAGGGTAACCCTGTGGTGTTTCCAACAGTGTTCCCATGAATACCTTGGAACACGGGCCCAACCTGAGCCCTTGGGATATTACTAGAGGTAACAGTAGTGGGGGGGTCAGTGGGGGCGGGGACTTGCCATTTGAACACCAGGTTATCCCTGTAGTCCTTGGCATCCCTATTGTACTTCCTCCTTTTCTTCAGTTTTTGTTCTGACTCCTCCTTGATCAAGAGAGTCTTCAAGGATTCTGATTTACGGGTGTAATCCTGATTGTCCTTAAATGGTGCAAGCTTAGCCTTAATGATGTTAATCTCTATATCTAACATGGTAAGCCTACGCTTCTTTTTGGCTATTAAAAACTGCAGAAAACCCACACCTGCTTCATTAAAATATTTGAACCATTCTGCAAGTTCATTGTCCTCCTTTTGGGGATTCACTTCCCACCTAAGACTTCTCGGGACCATGTTAACTTTTACGTACTCTTCCAAATATGCAATATCCCATCTTAGGTGTACCTCAGATACAGTGAGATTTTTTAATCTGAGGAAACATCCTGCTAGGTCATCACTAGGGTCATCTCTACCGTCAAAAACACCCGTAGTGTCTATGACCAGCTGTGACCTGTAATCAAAGATATCCATTTTCAGGAAAAAAGCACCAGCTGCAATAACTATGTATTTATAATGACAAATGGAAAGGGGAAGGGAAAGAAATTGCGCTCGGTGTTAAATTTAAAAACTAAAGAAAACGTGAAGTAAGTCTTGCAGCTAAACACAATAACCCCAATACAAGGGCACACAAAATGAACGAAAAATAAAAAAGTGTAGCGCTGGCGATGGCCAACCTCTTCATGGCCAAGTGGGAGGAGGATGTAGTACTAAATAATAGTCCCCCCCAGTTGGTCATGTGGAGGAGATTTATTGATGACGTCCTATTTATCTGGGACGGTGACATCGATTCCGTGACCACTTTCCTGTCTGCACTTAACCACAATGATAGGGGTATATCACTTACCCATGAGGCTAGCTCCACCCAAATACACTTTTTGGACTTAACAATCACTGTTGTTAATGACACCATTACCACTTCGACTTATTTTAAAACAACGGACAGGAATAGTTTTATACCACTTGATTCCTGTCACCACCAGTCCTGGTTATCTGCCGTGCCTAAGGGCCAGTTCCTGCGTTTGAGACGAAATTGTTCTGATGTCAATGAGTTCCATAAGGAGGCCTTGATTTTGAAATCGAGGTTTCTGTTTAAAGGTTATGATGCTGCTGTGTTGGACTCCCTTATTGTCGAAATAGGGAATAGGGAGCGTGAGGAACTATTGTGTGATAAACCCCCCCAGGTAGAAGATAGGGAGGATTTTGGGCTAGCTTTCATCACAACCTATTCAAGCCAACACTGGGCCATCAAAAGAATCATTAGAAAACATTGGTCCGTTATTAAAAACGATCGAGTCTTAGGACCCCTTTTGTCCGACAAACCGAGAGTTTTATTTAGGGGAGCCACCAGTTTTAGACATCTGTTGGCACCAAATATTCCTGTCCCACCTAAACGCCCTACTTTTTTTGGGGACTTAAAAGGATTCTCCCCCTGTAGGAAATGTAACGTTTGTAGTATTAACTCAATGCGTGACAGAAGAATAACAGAATTCACTTCCAGTAGCACAGGTGCCACATACCCCATCAAATCACTTATCACATGTACAACCAAATGCGTAGTTTATTTATTGAGGTGTCCATGTGGGTTGGAATATGTTGGCCGTACTATTAGGAAATTGAATGTGAGGTTGGCAGAACATATTACCAACATTAAAGCGGAGTTCCACCCTAAAGTGGAACTTCCGCTCATCGGATTCCTCCCCCCCTCCGGTGTCACAATTGGCACCTTTCAGGGGGGAGGGGGGTGCAGATACCTGTATAATACAGGTATCTGCACCCACTTCCGGGTACAGCTAGCCGCAGACTCCCCGCCCACCCCCCAAATACACAGTTCCCACAACACAACGGGGACCAGTGAAGACGCGCAGCGCGACTCGCGCATGCGCAGTAGGGAACCGGGCAGTGAAGCGGCAACGCTTCGCTTCCTGATTCCCTCAGTGTGAATGGCGGCGGCAGCACCCGAGGACCGAGGGACGGCTCGGTCTCGGGTGCCGACATCGCTGGACCCCGGGACAGGTAAGTGTCCTTATTTTAAAAGTCAGCAGCTGCAGTATTTGCAGCTGCTGACATCTAATTTTTTTTTTTTTTGGTGAAACACCACTTTAAGCAGGGCTTCGATAAACACAGTGTCTCCAGGCATTATGATGCAGTACATGATAGGAATCCTGAGGGAACTGTGTTTATTGGTATTGAAAAATATGTTCCCCATTGGCGGGGTAGCAATGGAAAAAGAACCATCTCTAGATCCGAAACCAGCTGGATCTACAGATTGGGTTCCCATGCCCCGAATGGGTTGAACATAGAGTGGGATATTAATTGCTTTATTAACAATAGTTGAAAGGAATATTTTTACGGTTAATCCTTCCCCTCTTTTTGTGTTAACAATTAGTTGTTATCCAATCCCTCTTTTTCTTTTTTCTTTCATCAATATGTATTTTTATTGAGAATCTATCAACATGGTTTAGCCTACCATGCGCCCATATATTTTTGGACAATCTAGTGTCCTTTTCTTGGTTTTATATATGATGATGTTTTTAGTATTATGCAATCATGATTATGTATATTTTATTGAAATCATGGCGGATGGGGAACTCAGAACTACCCATTTTTATTCTGGTCTTTATGCACTTTAACCCCAAGCATTTCAATATGTGTTTTATATTGGTGAATTACTTGGTTTCCGCCACTAGATGGTGGTGTGCAATACACACTTCTGAATGGTGGAAGCTGTTTCATGTTTCTACACCTCCAAGTAACCATGGAGGTTTTTTCCTTTAGCCGCTAGATGGCGGTGCATGGCATATAGCTTTGCTCTTCATTTATCCCCAGGTGAAACACTGAAAGATATATGTATGGGCGGCTCTTATTGGGCTGGTATGATCAGTAACATATTATTGCCACCCGCCCTCGTTCCCCCTCAGCCAATGAATGAGTCAGGGCGCTTTGGCGCTTTTGTATTTAAAGCGCATGCGCGAACGTGGCCACGTACCCCTGATGACGTCAGTTGTGACGAAACGGCCTTAGGGTCACAACGTGAGCACGTACTGCGCATGCGCGATTGAATTTTAAACGGCGGTGGAGTTTGTTTTTTCTTTCTCCCCGTCAGAAGCTTCTGTTTTAAAGAATTTGCTGTTTGCATGAACTTTTAATAAAGTGGCCAGATTGTTCTGCACTATTGGAGTATCTTTTTTTTTCTTTTTGGGGGCACTTGTGGCCAATTTTTTGCTGCATCCTGTGGTCAAGACCTAGCTGTACCCCATTTGGAAGCCCGATTTGGTTTGCCATTAAGATACCTGGAGAACATCTGGAGACCATCGTCCGAGCTGCACCCCACTTGGAAGCCCCTCTTGGCTTGCCATAAAGACACCTGGAGAGCGCCTGGAGACCACTGGTGAGGACATCCTCTGGATCCATACAGTTCTACTGAGCCTGTTTTGACCCCCCTGAATAAGGGTGGTCGCAGGCTGTCTGGTAAGCCTCCAACTTTTATCCCTTGGTGGTGGGCAACAACTGCGGTGGAACCAAATTCTGTGCTGGAGTGTCACTACGTTTTGGGACTTGCTTTCATAATTTGTTTTTTGGGACTGTTTATTGACTTATTTCAGTTTCCTTTTCATTGGAATCACTAAACACCAGATTAATCAGTATTATTAGTGATCATAAGTTTGTTGTTGATGTCGTTAACCTTCACCCAATTTTTGCTGTCACACTGGTTCACTCTCATTCATTTGTAGTTCACGTATTTTTATATTTATTTTCACATCAATATTCCGTTTTTAATATATGTTGGTGCACTTGACTAATTTCTAGTGTTATTACACACGCACATGGACACTGGAACATTTTAGATCAAATATTATATGGTCTTTATTTACTATTTGCTTCATTTTACACATATAGGTACTGTTCACTTACATATAGTAATATATGCGTTTTTTCAGTCCACTCGCATACAGAAATATATGCGTTTTATCAGTCCAGCGCTACACTTTTTTATTTTTTGTTCTGATTGGTTAGCACTAGCACAGAGCATCTGATCTGTCCCGGAGGTGTTACAGAAAAAAGAAGAGCAGGGTTTTTTTAAATCTCTGGACTGCTACACCAGTTGCATGGGCACTGATTGACAGCCCATCATCCACGGAGGCAATTACAGCAGGGACTGGGGTGGAGAGTGTTGGGGTGGGGGGGGGGGGGTTAGTATCTTTAAATTCAAATTATGAGGCTATTTGTGGCTTTATGTATTTGGCTTGAAGAATATTGGATAGATTGTGCACTACCCTGTGAGGTATATTCTACCCTGCATATCCCTTTACCACTGCTGTAACCTGCACACCTGCCATGAAGAATTATGCTAGAAGAAACTGAATCAGTACAGTGAATCATTTAATTGCTATTTAGCCACATAAATGAACACGGGTTTGTTCACTGTGTGAGCAGTGCTGAGCTTAATCATGGATTAATATTGTAACGCCAAAGCTTTTGGATTGACAGAGCCCATTCTTCCTTTTTATCTTTTTTATAACATAATGTGGTGGATTTACGAAATTAGAGCAGCAGATTCACTTTGAAAAGTGAATTTCCACTGTGCAAGGAAATTTTCGCTGAGCTTAGTGAATGAGGTGGAGCTCTGCTGACTTTTTTTTTTTTTTTCTTACATGTGACTGGATATTCTTTGCATAGTGAATTTTTGCGTTCCACCCAAAAGTGCAACCTCCGTTTATTTGCTACCTCCCACCTTCGGGGCCACATTTGGCACCTTTTCAAGGGGGAGGAGGGAACGGAGACCCCACTTTTGGCACCCCTCCGCCTTCCCCTGCCACGGGCCAATTAGAAAGCGCAGCGCTCTTCGCGCATACGCAGTAGGAAACCAGTTCCCTCAGTGGAGATGGCGGCGGCAGCACCTGTCAGCCGATCTGAAAATCGGCGGGGGTGCTGACATCTTGGGCTCCCTGGACAGGTAAGTGTCCATATATTAAAAGTCAGCAGCATTTGTAGCTGCTGACTTTAAAAAAAAAAGTTTCCCCAGGCAAAACTCCTCTTTAAATATCTCTTTACTTCAGTAACCAGTAGCGGCTGGTACTCAATAATTCCCCCCCAGCGGGAGACGAGGCCTTTCCACGCGGGGTGGAAATGAATGCGGTACACCCCCTACCTTACCTCATCTCCCCTCCCCCACCCTGTCCGAGCCAGGGAGTGCCGCTGTGGGCGAGCCATCACAGTGACGGCTGGTGGGTCCGTGGGTCTTCTCCTCCGGCAATGCTCTCCTCTCTCCTTTTTCCCTCCTCCCCCTAGGCGACCAATAGGATCGCTTGGCATTTGGGCCAATCAGGAAACGGGTCTCATGACTCGCTTCCTGATTGGCGGGGAGGAGATTCAGTGTGAAAATAGCGACTATTTATTCACTATTGTTACACAACTTGGTGGGCTCGGTGCGCAGTGCTCTGCACCCCGAGCCCACCCTTTTTTGAAGCCTATTAGAGCCTCTGGCTCTAATCGCGTGCTTAAAAAAATGCACCCCCCATTGGAATCCATGCATCCGGCGCCCTGTATGTAGATGGGGGGCGGCACCTGTGCACCCCTAATGGACGGGCCGCCACTGTCAGTAACTCTTTAGTAAACATTTAAAGTTACTGTAAATGTGTGTGGGTTTGGTTTTTTTTTTACTTTATAACATACATGTAAAACTTACTTGCTCTGTGTAGTGCTTTTGCACAGAGCAGCCCCAATCCTCCTTTTCTCCTTTCCCCAAGTTGCTTGCTATGGGGGTATTTGCGTGGGGCTCGCTCTGTGTATCAATCAACACACAGCGTGGCTCAGCCCCGCTCCCCCGCTCCCTTTTCACTGGCTGTGATTGACAGAAGCGGGAGCCATTGCCTTCTGCTGCTGTGTCTGAACCTCTGAGGAGGGAGAGAGCCACTGCTTTAGCGCTGGATCAATATTGGGTTTAAGTAAGTATAAGGGGGGGCTGGGGGCTCCACTCAGAAGGTTTTTGCTTTAAAGCAGTAATTAAGTCCTGAACAAAAAAAAATCCAGTTCCCCTGCAAGTTAATGGCATAATGTGCTAGTATGCATCGTATGTAGAGAATGCATTAAGTTAAAAAAAAAAAAAAAAACCCTTCAGCCTTTAGAACTACTTTGAGACAAAATATTTTAAAAGTTCAAAATACAGTCAGTTACTATAGAAGCTACAAGGTTACATCTACCTGATTGTCTTATTTATGTGTGTGGCAATAAGAAAATGTCTTACGGTTTGGCTAGGCTTCAAATGTATTTCCATATTTATAAAAGATATCTGTATACCTTTAAAACAGATTTAAAGTGAATGAAAATATATTTTTTAAATGAACAAACCTTTAATACTTACCTGGTCTGTGCACGTGTTTTGCACAGAGTGGCCCCGATCCTCCTGTTCAGGGGTCCCCCAATCCCGCTGTCTGCTCCTCCTCCCTTTCGAATGCTTGTGTGGGTGCACTTCTGAGCCGGGCTATGTGTGTCTATTGACAGTTTGACACCCACAGGTCGGATCAGCCTTGCTCCTTGCTCCCTCCTCACAGGATTTGATTGACAGCAGCAGGAGCCACTGTCTCTGAGCCTGTGAGGTAACAGAGCAGCGCTATGCACTTGGGCACAGTGCTAGATTGAGATCGGACTATGGTAAGTATTTGGGGGAGGAGGCTGGGGATAGCTGAGCATGAAAGCTTTTTTCTTTTACCTTAAACCTCTGATATGAAATATGAACAAAGCATATCCCTCTATAGTGTGTACTTCAATCCAAAGCATCATTTCTGTCTGCTGCCTTGTTTCTTTGCTCTTTGTATTAGTCACTTCTGACAAATTTTCCTGAAATCAAGAGAAAAAAAGGTGACGGGAGGGAGCTCCGGCACTCAACCTGTGATTGACAGCCTCAGCTCTGTTCCTGTGTGCTGTGTGAAACACCAATACACAGGTGGAAGTGGGAATCGCAGCGTTTTAGCGGCGGTATTCGGCCGCTAGCAGGGCGGTTTTAACCCCCGCTAGCAGCCGAAAAAGGGTTAAAACCGCCCGCTAAGCGCCGGTGGCGGCGCTATGCCGGCGGTATAGCCGCCCCGCCCCATTGATTTCAATGGGCAGGAGCGGTGAATACACCGGTTCTTTACCGCTCCAAAGATGCTGTTTGCAGGAGTTTTTTTCCCCTCCTGCCAGCGCACCGCTCCAGTGTAAAAGCCTTCGGGCTTTCACACTGGAGACACAGCAGCGGCAGTTTGCGGTTTGCAGGCGCTATTTTTAGCGCAATAGCGCCTGCAAACCGCACCAGTGTGAAAGGGGCCTTAGCGTTAAAAAAAGCATCTGCAAAGCGCCTGAAAGAAGCCTCAAGCCGCTTAAGAGCTGCAAAGAAGCTGCTTGCAGGACTTTTTTTGACGCCCTGCTAGCGCAGCGACTCAGTGTGAAAGCACTCGGCTTTCACATTGGGATTGCAGATGAGGCTTCTTTCAGGCACTTTACAGGTGCTTTTTTTTTTTTTTTACGCTAAAGAGCCTGAAAAACGCCCCAGTGTGAAAGGGGTCTTAGGCATAAACAAGCGTGGAGTTGGGCTTTAAATCCTGAACACTGTGGTAGAAAGCAGCATAATGTTGGTAGCTCTTGCCACTGACCACACATACTGCATTCAGTATTGCATTTTAACCATAATCCATACGCCGGCAGGCTTGACCATATATGTTTTTTTTTTTTTTTTAAGTAGCGTACCTCTGCATGACCTAGAACACTTTTCCTAAGACAGGTTGCCTTTAACATAAACCTGGCCAAATGCATGCATAGAGATTATTTTCAGGGACAACCCCATGTTAAAGGAGTCTGTACATCCTGAGATATCAGTAGTTATATAATATGCGTAAATCTTGACTTTTCTGTAAAAGTCAAGACCCAAATCCAGAACTTTGGTATTTACAAAAACTGTAGCTGCTGACTTTTCATAAACAGACACTTACCTGTCTAGGGATACAGCGATGTCCTCATCCAGTCGGCAACTTCACTGGTCTTTGGGTCCCCAGCTCTGGCATTTTAACTGTGGGCATCTGGCTAGGACTCCCTGCAGCTTCACAGCCGGTTTCCTACTGCGCATGCGCAAGCCATGCTGCACTTTGTGAATAGTCCCGCAGCCTTCAGGGACCCGTGACTTGTCCCAGAAGGCTGCAGGCAGGGAAAGGGGGAGGAGAACTTGCGCTTGGACCACCTTGGCGATCTGTGCGGAAGTGGGAGTGGGTAACTCTCAAAACTCAAATAAATAAAACTGTCAAAACTCCCCTCCCAAAAAATAATAATATATGTTCCAAATATGATAGAGGAGTGGGGAGGAGGAAGAAGAGCGAAACTGCCCCTTTTGAGTGAAGTTCAGCTTTAACGGAGATGGTGGATATTTGCATACTACTTCAACTGTCCTTATGTGTGGATCTACTGTTCCTTTTCACTTACAGCTGTCACCGAAGATAACCTTTGCTTATGTGTTTGTTTCATCACATACTCTGTTTATATTGCTTAACCTGATGAGTTTACTTTTCCAAAGCTGTATGTGACAAGCTAATGAGGGATAAAATGCCAAGTAAGCTTTGAAAATGATAAAACCTTAATAAATCTTTACCAAACAAGAAATTGTGCAGAGCTTATGCTTTGTCCCTTTGTAAATGTATAATATCTCCTTTAATGTAATTAAGGCGGAAGCCAGGTCTGTGGGTTGCTTTTGAAGTGCACTTTATTCAGTTGTCATTTACAAAGCATAGAGCCTGCAGTGTGGGTTAGCAGTGCCCTACTCGTTAAGGGTTTACTTTAAAGAAGAACTCTGGTCTAATCAAAAGTAGGATATTTTTTTTTAACTGACAAGCGTTGAACTCCATAAAGGATAAGTTTGCTTTAAAAAAAAAAATTCACATTTTTTTGCAGGTAAAAAAAATGTGCATTTTATTATTTTTTTTGTTGCAGGAGACTGTAAAGCATTGCACCAGCAATCAGCACTGTCATTGTATCTGCTTTCCCATACAGGTAGGCCGATACTCCATGACAGGAAGACTCAATGAACTCAATGAACTTCCACAGTGTTCATTGGGAACTACAAGCTGACAGCAGCTAAGGATGTCGGGACCTGTAGTTCGTTCAGACACACAGAGTTGTGTGTATGAGTGATGCAGTCCTGTGGGTGAAGCCCCGCACGGCCACGCTGTTTTCAACAGTGACAACTGGTACAGGGTACTTCTACCTGTACTGCTGCCACGGGGGGGGGGGGGTGTATGAGGCACTGGGAACATGTTACATGTTCCACCCTAAAATCAGATGGAGCATGTAACATGTAACATGTTCCCGAAGGTGAACTTATCCTTTAAAGTTTTACTGAGGGCAATTTTTTTGTTTGTTTTAGATAGAGAGAAGAGGGATTAGAACATCTGTCAGGATTCTATTGCTGTTTGTCTCCCTGTTGGGGACATTCACCCTCTCTATTTGTCCTGGTGACTGTTATCATTGATAGTACAAAGAAAAACCCAAATTTTGAGTGGTCCCTAGAACAGTAATATAAAGGAAAACTGTGGACATTAGTTCTGGTGACTACTGGAGATTTCCATTACCTTCCTGCTGCTATGGGACAGAATGTGAAGGTAAATCTCCCCAATGTCACACATATAACAAAAGAAACCGAACAAGGGCTCTACCCAAAATGGGGGAAAAAAAATGTGCCTTTTATTTTTACTTTAACCAGTTGCCGACCGCCTCACGGCGATATACGTCGGCAGAATGGCACGGGCAGGCAGAATCGCGTACCTGTACGTGATCTAAATACCCTTCCAAGGTATTTAGAAAGATGCATGGAGGAATCAACTGAAGTGATGTATATGGACATGAAGGTTTCTCTGCTGGCTTGAAAATACTCACCTTAAAGCGCTGATAGAGCTTTTTTACTAAAAGGTCATTTATTTCTGGATTACGCTATGTTGCTCTTCCTTTCTTTTTGGGGCATTGTTTGTGAGAACAACTCCTAGTTAGGAGTATAGCATCCCCTGCATCCAGGTCTTTCTATGTGGAGGATAGTGGGCTACTCACGGTCTAAGGAGCGGTTCAGTGGTGTCTCCATTTCAAGAAAGGCCCCGACCGGGTTAAGGTCACAAGCTTTCCTAAGCTTGCCAGTTGGTAAGCGGGTATTTTATCCATATCACAGTGGTGCGGTGAAGGTTTATCCAGTCATAATTGTCTATTTATCTCAGTAAGGGACCCATGCTTGGGGTTCCTCATTCGCCTCACCTTTTGAAGATCTTCACTAATAGAACTGTTAATGACTCACTTGATTTGATCATGGACTTTATGTATTATTAATCACTATTGTGGCATTTATTTATCACAATTTTTTGGTTTACAGCGCTGCTTCCTCTGTTTATTTATTCCCCCAAAAAAGATGTTGTGTCTGCAGCAAGCGCGGATATAGGCGTGACACCCGCTATTATTGTCCCTCCTGTCCTTACAATCCTGGTCTTTGCATTGGTGAATGGTTTGAACACTACCATACACTAGTTGAATATTAGCGTAGGGTACAGCATTGCACAGACTAGGCGCACTTTCACAGGGTCTCCCAAGATGCCATCGCATTTTGAGAGACCCGAACCTGGAATCGGTTACAGTTATAAAAGTTACAGTTACAAAAAAAAGTGTAAAAAAAAGAAAACACAAAAAAATATATAAAATAAAAAAAAATAGTTGTCGTTTTATTGTTCTCTCTCTTTCTATTCCCTCTCTATTGCTTTTTTACTGTATTCTATTCTGCAATGTTTTATTGTTATTATGTTTTATCATGTTTTGCTTTTCAGGTATGCGATTTTTTTATACTTTACCGTTTACTGTGTTTTATTGTTAACCATTTTTTTGTCTTCAGGTACGCCATTCACGACTTTGAGTGGTTATACCAGAATGATGCCTGCAGGTTTAGGTATCATCTTGGTATCATTCTTTTCAGCCAGCGGTCGGCTTTCATGTAAAAGCAATCCTAGCGGCTAATTAGCCTCTAGACTGCTTTTACAAGCAGTGGGAGGGAATGCCCCCCCCCCACCATCTTCCGTGGTTTTTTCTCTGGCTCTCCTGTCTCAACAGGGAACCTGAGAATGCGGCCGGTGATTCAGCCAGCTGACCATAGAGCTGATCAGAGACCAGAGTGGCTCCAAACATCTCTTTGGCCTAAGAAACCAGAAACTACGAGCATTTCATGACTTAGATTTCGCCGGATGTAAACAGCACTATTGGGAAAGCATTTTATCACACCGATCTTGGTGTGGTCAGATGCTTTGAGGGCAGAGGAGAGGTCTAGAGTCTAATAGACCCTTTCAAAAAAGAGTACCTGTCACTACCCTATTGCTATCATAGGAGATATTTACATTCCCTGAGATAACAATAAAAATGATTAAAAAAAAAAAAATGAAAGGAACAGTTAAAAAATAAGATAAAGAAGCAAAAAAATAATAAAGAAAAAAAAATCACCCCTGACGCCCCCCCCCCCCTCCCCTGCTCTCGCGCTAAGGCGAACACAAGCGTCGGTCTGGCGTCAAATGTAAACAGCAATTGCACCATGCATGTGAGGTATCACCGCGAAGGTCAGATCGAGGGCAGTAATTTTAGCAGTAGACCTCCTCTGTAAATATAAAGTGGTAACCTGTAAAGGCTTTTAAAAATGTCTTTAGTTTGTCACCACTGCATGTTTGTGCGCAATTTTAAAGCATGTCATGTTTGGTATCCATGTACTCGGCCTAAGATCATCTTTTTTATTTCATCAAACATTTGAGCAATATAGTGTGTTTTAGTGCATTAAAATTAAAAAAAATTTGCCAAAAAAAATGCTTTTTAAAAATCGCTGTGCAAATACTTTGTAAAAAAAAAAAAAAAAAGATGAAACACCCAGCATTTTAATCTGTAGGGCATTTGCTTTAAAAAAATGTTAATTGTCACCCTTGATCCATCCTGCTCACATAGATAGCTGTTTGTCCCAGCTGTTTACTCTGCATGATTCTTAGTCGTTGTGGACTTTGGTGGTAACCCAGTTATCCATTGTGGATCCCTGTCCACTTTAACCATTAATCTAGGGGCTCAGTATAGGCGGAACCGCACCTTTGGTTCATAAATTTTATAGCGCTTCTCTTGCGCTGGGCATTTTTGAGGGTCTCTTACCCTTCATTCCCTTACTTAATTTAATGCCCATAATAACTGGCCAGTCTTCTCTACGTGTGCCTATACCCTCTTGCCTCTAAACTACTCTATCTAGCAGATGTACTACATATACCTGTGAACAGCACTTTTCTTCCCTTTCTTATCTATAACACTCCGATGGACAGTAGACAGTGACAACATAACATATAACCACCAATCAATACAGTTCGATTAAGGATAGTAAAATAGGTACCATTTGTCCCAAAAATGCCTTACCGATCAAGAAAGTCTGATAACTCAAATGTAAGCAAAAGGCTTACCTCAGCCGGCTGATTATCAGAAATTCCCGGATCGTCTTAAGCTCCTCGTTTCGGATTCTCAGGGTTACCTGCAAATCCTCCTCCTAGGCAAAGCTTGCCGTCTGACCTAGACATTTTATAGATGGGCAACTCCTATCCTCATATTGATTAGTGGTTCCAAATTATTAACTACTGCAGTAGGGAGCAGACACAAAAGATGCGCTCAGCATCTTTCCAAATAACTGTTCTGCTTTATTATGACACAATCCCACGATATAAAACCTTCAGTGTGCAGCCGCCTCCCCTTACACTACCTGAGCTCCATCTCGGTCCAGCGATGTTGCACTAGTGCCTCGGCCGTTCGGGACTCTCCCTACTGATTAGCTGAGACACAGCAGTGGCACCATTGGCTCCAGCTGCTGTCAAAGTCAGTTAGCCAATGAGAAGAGAGAGGGGGCGGGGCCGAACTGCGGCTCCGTGTCTGAATGGACAGACAGAGCAGTGACTCGGCTCGGGTGCCCCCATAGCAAGCTGCTTGCTGTGGGGGCACTCAACAGGAGGGAGGGGCCAAGAGTGCTGGCGAGGGACCTGAGAAGAGGATAAAGAAAAAAAAATCTGAATCTGCTCCTGTCTAAGGCGGCTGACTGCTATAGTAAAACCTGCATATGCCTTATCATTATAAGGCACACGTGAGTGGATTGAAGTTTGCCTGTGTACCTTGGTATCCTAACTATTGCACAATGATTGGTTTTTTCTCTTATCTGCCTGTTTATGATTCTCACATTGGTTGTGAATAGAAGCAAAAAACACATTGGTACTATCAATGAGCACCTTAATTAAGCAAGTGTTTTTAAACAGCTTTGCTAGTGATCAAAAGCTCTATACCAATCAGGATTCTACACCTGTATAATTGAACCTTCTGAATACATCCCTATATATTTATTTTTATGTGGATTTTTTATGTGAATTTTTTACACATTTGGTGTCACTAATTTTTTATAATTTTACACTATTTTGATTGCTGGATTTTTTAGGAATTTTTACTCACCGCTGGATTTATTTGACTATTTATATTTATTCTTATATATTCATTTTCATGCACATTGTGAAGCGCTTTAAATATCATTATTTATTAAAGAAAAAAAAAGACTTTAGTATCACTTTAAGGTAAGGATAGTGCAAGTTAAAAACTGAATGGACTCCAAGAAGTGGACATAGGACAGACAGAACACTGGTGTATAATAATATATTTACCAGACCAGTTAGAGTAGAACTATAGGAAAAACTCCTTTTTTTTTTTAACCCCTGTCAGTTTTATTTTTTTTCCATCTGTGTCCCATTGAGATTTCCCTTCACTTCCTGTCCCATAGCCAAAACAGGAAGTGAGAGGAAATCCCTGCAAATCAAGGGAATTTCTTGCGGACCCCTAGGTCATCAGAACTAATGTACCCATTGGAAGATTTTCTCTCTATAGATTTTTTGGGAACAGCCCAAAATTTGTGATTTTCTTTTACTTTCACTTTCAATGGTAATGGTAAACAGGACAAACAGAGAGGGCGAATCTCCCTAACGAGGGCGCATACAGCAATAAAAACTGACAGGGGTTCCAACACTTAACCACTTAACGACCGCCTCACGCCGATGTACGTCGGCAAGGTGGCACGGACAGGCAAAATCACGTACATGTACGTGATTTGCCTTCCGCGGGTGGGGGGTCCGATCGGACCCCCCCCCCCCCCCGGTGCCCGAGGCGGTCGTCTTTTGTCCAGCGGCGATCAGAGGTGAGGGGGAGACCATCCGTTCGTGGCCCCCCCCCCTCGCGATCGCCGCCGGCCAATCGAATCATTCCTTTGCTGCTGTATGCTAAACAGCAGCAAAGGAAATGATGTCATCTCTCCTCGGCTCGGTAATTTCCGTTCCGGCCCGAGGAGAGACGACATGTGAGTGAGTGCACCAACACACACACACACAGTAGAACATGCCAGGCACACAAAACACCCCGATTTCCCCCCCCCCGATCGCCCCCCCGATCCCCCCGATCACCCCCCCCCCCCCTGTCACAAACTGACACCAAGCAGTTTTTTGTTTTTTCTGATTACTGCATAGTGTCAGTTTGTGACAGTTACAGTGTTGGGACAGTTAGTATTACCCCCCTTTAGGTCTAGGATACCCCCCTACCCCCCCTAATAAAGTTTTAACCCCTTGATCACCCCCTGTCACCAGTGTCGCTAAGCGATCATTTTTCTGATCGCTGTATTAGTGTCGCTGGTGACGCTAGTTAGGGACGTAAATATTTAGGTTCGCCGTCAGCGTTTTATAGCGTCAGGGACCCCGATATACTACCGAATAAATGTTTTAACCCCTTGATGGCCCCCTAGTTAACCCTTTCACCACTGATCACCGTATAAGTGTTACGGGTGACGCTGGTTAGTTCGTTTATTTTTTATAGTGTCAGGGCACCCGCCGTTTATTACCAAATAAAAGTTTGGCCCCCTGATCGCCCGGCGGTGATATGCGTCGCCCCAGGCAGCGTCAGATTAGCGCCAGTAACACCCACGCACGCAGCATACGCCTCCCTTAGTGGTATAGTATCTGAACGGATCAATATCTAATCCGATCAGATCTATACTAGCGTCCCCAGCAGTTTAGGGTTCCCAAAAACGCAGTGTTAGCGGGATCAGCCCAGATACCCGCTAGCACCTGCGTTTTGCCCCTCCGCCCAGCCCACCCAAGTGCAGTATCGATCGATCACTGTCACTTACAAAACACTAAACGCATAACTGCAGCGTTCGCAGAATCAGGCCTGATCCCTGCGATCGCTTACATTTTTTTTGGTAGTATTTTGGTGAACTGGCAAGCACCAGCCCCAGGCAGCGTCAGGTTAACGCCAGTAGCACTAACACCCACGCACGCAGCATACACCTCCCTTAGTGGTACAGTATCTGAACGGATCAATATCTGATCCGATCAGATCTATACTAGCGTCCCCAGCAGTTTAGGGTTCCCAAAAACGCAGTGTTAGCGGGATCAGCACAGATACCTGCTAGCACCTGCGTTTTGCCCCTCCGCCCGGCCCAGCCCAGCCCACCCAAGTGCAGTATCGATCGATCACTGTCACTTACAAAACACTAAATGCATAACTGCAGCGTTTGCAGAGTCAGGCCTGATCCCTGCGATCGCTAACAGTTTTTTTGGTAGTATTTTGGTGAACTGGTAAGCACCAGCCCCAAGCAGCGTCAGGTTAGCGCCAGTAGCACTAACACCCACGCACGCAGCATACACCTCCCTTAGTGGTACAGTATCTGAACGGGTCAATATCTGATCCGATCAGATCTATACTAGCGTCCCCAGCAGTTTAGGGTTCCCAAAAACGCAGTGTTAGCGGGATCAGCCCAGATACCTGCTAGCACCTGCGTTTTGCCCCTCCGCCCAGCCCACCCAAGTGCAGTATCGATCGATCACTGTCACTTACAAAACACTAAACGCATAACTGCAGCGTTCGCAGAGTCAGGCCTGATCCCTAACAGTTTTTTTGGTAGCGTTTTGGTGAACTGGCAAGCACCAGCGGCCTAGTACACCCCCGTCGTAGTCAAACCAGCACTGCAGTAACACTTGGTGACGTGGCGAGTCCCATAAGTGCAGTTCAAGCTGGTGAGGTGGCAAGCACAAGTAGTGTCCCGCTGCCACCAAAAAGACAAACACAGGCCCGTCGTGCCCATAATGCCCTTCCTGCTGCATTCGCCAATCCTAATTGGGAACCCACCGCTTCTGCAGCGCCCGTACTTCCCCCATTCACATCCCCAACCAAATGCAGTCGGCTGCATGAGAGGCATTTTCTTTATGTCCTCCCGAGTACCCCTACCCAGCGAACCCCCCCAAAAAAGATGTCGTGTCTGCAGCAAGCGCGGATATAGGCGTGACACCCGCTATTATTGTCCCTCCTGTCCTGACAATCCTGGTCTTTGCATTGGTGAATGTTTTGAACGCTACTATGCACTAGTTGAGTATTAGCGTAGGGTACAGCATTGCACAGACTAGGCACACTTTCACAGGGTCTCCCAAGATGCCATCGCATTTTGAGAGACCCGAACCTGGAACCGGTTACCGTTATAAAAGTTAGTTACAAAAAAAGTGTAAAAAAAAAAATATGTATATATATATATATATATAAAATAAAAAAAAATAGTTGTCGTTTTATTGTTCTCTCTCTCTCTATTCTCTCTAATTGTTCTGCTCTTATTTACTGTATTCTATTCTGCAATGTTTTATTGTTATTATGTTTTATCATGTTTGTTTTTCAGGTATGCAATTTTTTATACTTTACCGTTTACTGTGCTTTATTGTTAACCATTTTTTTGTCTTCAGGTACGCCATTCACAACTTTGAGTGGTTATACCAGAATGATGCCTGCAGGTTTAGGTATCATCTTGGTATCATTCTTTTCAGCCAGCGGTCGGCTTTCATGTAAAAGCAATCCTAGCGGCTAATTAGCCTCTAGACTGCTTTTACAAGCCGTGGGAGGGAATGCCCCCCCCCCCCACCGTCTTCCGTGTTTTTCTCTGGCTCTCCTGTCTCCACAGGGAACCTGAAAATGCAGCCGGTGATTCAGCCAGCTGACCATAGAGCTGATCAGAGACCAGAGTGGCTCCAAACATCTCTATGGCCTAAGAAACCGGAAGCTACGAGCATTTTATGACTTAGATTTCGCCGGATGTAAATAGCGCCATTGGGAAATTGGGGAAGCATTTTATCACACCGATCTTGATGTGGTCAGATGCTTTGAGGGCAGAGGAGAAATCTAGGGTCTAATAGACCCCAATTTTTTCAAAAAAGAGTACCTGTCACTACCTATTGCTATCATAGGGGATATTTACATTCCCCGAGATAACAATAAAAATGATTAGAAAAAAAAAAAGTGAAAGGAACAGTTTAAAAATAAGATAAAAAAGCAAAAAAATAATAAAGAAAAAAAAAGGCGAACGCAAGCGGCGGTCTGTCGTCAAACGTAAACAGCAATTGCACCATGCATGTGAGGTATCACCGCGAAGGTTAGATCGAGGGCAGTCATTTTTGCAGTAGACCTCCTCTGTAAATCTAAAGTGGTAACCTGTAAAGGCTTTTAAAGGCTTTTGAAAATGTATTTATTTTGTTGCCACTGCACGTTTGTGCGCAATTGTAAAGCATGTCATGTTTGGTATCCATGTACTCGGCCTAAGATCATCTTTTTTATTTCATCAAACATTTGGGCAATATAGTGTGTTTTAGTGCATTAAAATTTAAAAAAGTGTGTTTTTTCCCCAAAAAATGCGTTTGAAAAATCGCTGCGCAAATACTGTGTGAAAAAAAAAAATGAAACACCCACCATTTTAATCTGTAGGGCATTTGCTTTAAAAAAATATATAATGTTTGGGGGTTCAAAGTAATTTTCTTGCAAATAAAAAATAACTTTTTCATGTAAACAATAAGAGTCAGAAAGGGCTTTGTCTTCAAGTGGTTAGAAGAGTGGGTGATGTGTGACATAAGCTTCTAAATGTTGTGCATAAAATGCCAGGACAGTTCAAAACCCCCCCAAATGACCCCATTTTGGAAAGTAGACACCCCAAGCTATTTGCTGAGAGGCATGTCGAGTCCATGGAATATTTTATATTGCGACACAAGTTGCGGGAAAGAGACAATTTTTTTTTTTTTGCACAAAATTGTCACTAAATGATATATTGCTCAAACATGCCATGGGAATATGTGAAATTACACCCCAAAATACATTCTACTGCTTCTCCTGAGTACGGGGATACCACATGTGTGAGACTTTTTGGGAGCCTAGCCGCGTACGGAACCCCGAAAACCAAGCACCGCCTTCAGGCTTTCTAAGGGCGTGAATTTTTGATTTCACTCTTGACTGCCTATCACAGTTTCGGAGGCCATGGAATGCCCAGGTGGCACAAAACCCCCCCAAATGACCCCATTTTGGAAAGTAGACACCCCAAGCTATTTGCTGAGAGGTATAGTGAGTATTTTGCAGACCTCACTTTTTGTCACAAAGTTTTGAAAATTGAAAAAAGAAAAAAAAAAAGTTTTTTCTTGTCTTTCTTCATTTTCAAAAACAAATGAGAGCTGCAAAATACTCACCATGCCTCTCAGCAAATAGCTTGGGGTGTCTACTTTCCAAAATGGGGTCATTTGGGGTGGTTTTGTGCCACCTGGGCATTCCATGGCCTCCGAAACTGTGATAGGCAGTGAAGAAAGAAATCAAAAATTTTCACCCTTAGAAATCCTGAAGGCGGTGATTGGTTTTCGGGGTCCTGTGCACGGCTAGGCTCCCAAAAAGTCCCACACATGTGGTATCCCCTTACTCAGGAGAAGTAGCTAAATGTATTTTGGGGTGCAATTCCACATATGCCCATGGCCTGTGGGAGCAATATATCATTTAGTGACAACTTTGTGCAAAAAAAAAAAAAATGTGTCACTTTCCCACAACTTGTGTCAAAATATAAAATATTCCATGGACTCAATATGCCTCTCAGCAAATAGCTTGGGGTGTCTACTTTCCAAAATGGGGTCATTTGGGGGGGGTTTTGTGCCACCTGGGCATTCCATGGCCTCCGAAACTGTGATAGGCAGTGAAGAGTGAAATCATAAATTTACACCCTTAGAAATCCTGAAGGCGGTGATTGGTTTTCGGGGCCCCGTACGCGGCTAGGCTCCCAAAAAGTCCCACACATGTGGTATCCCCGTACTCAGGAGAAGCAGCAGAATGTATTTTGGGGTGCAATTCCACATAGGCCCATGGCCTGTGTGAGCAATATATCATTTAGTGACAACTTTTTGTAAATATTTATTTATTTATTTTTTTTTGTCATTATTCAATCACTTGGGACAAAAAAAATAAATATTCAATGGGTTCAACATGCCTCTCAGCAATTTCCTTGGGGTGTCTACTTTCCAAAATGGGGTCATTTGGGGGGGTTTTGTACTGCCCTGCCATTTTAGCACCTCAAGAAATGACATAGGCAGTCATAAACTAAAAGTTGTGTAAATTACAGAAAATGTACCCTAGTTTGTAGACGCTATAACTTTTGCGCAAACCAATAAATATACGCTTATTGACATTTTTTTTATCAAAGATATGTGGCCGAATACATTTTGGCCTAAATGTATGACTAAAATTGAGTTTATTGGATTTTTTTTATAACAAAAAGTAGAAAATATCATTTTTTTTTCAAAATTTTCGGTCTTTTTCCATTTATAGCGCAAAAAATAAAAACCGCAGAGGTGATCAAATACCATCAAAAGAAAGCTCTATTTGTGGGAAGAAAAGGACGCAAATTTCGTTTGGGTACAGCATTGCATGACCGCGCAATTAGCAGTTAAAGCGACGCAGTGCCAAATTGGAAAAAGACCTCTGGTCCTTAGGCAGCATAATGGTCCGGGGCTCAAGTGGTTAAAAAAAAAAAAAAAAAAGTTTTGCCTTTGCTTTTACTTTAAGGGCGTTTTAACTTACAGCTAATAAGTAAAGTTCATTGTAAGAGTTTACATACACTTTTTCCAAAGCATTCTAAATAATTCTCTGTGCACACCCTCTCATCTGCTGGTTGACAATATGATTTGCATAGTTCAGTTTTTTTTAATATGTATTATATAATCTGGTTAGTTTAAATGCAAATTGTGTTTAGCAGAGTTCTTCATAGTAGCATTTTGGAAGGAGCAATTGGTATATCTCATGTTGGTTACTTTGTACTGTTGAACTTAATTGCTCTTTGCACCATTCACGCAGATATCAGATTGGCACTGCATGGATGTTTGACGTTAAGTACAAGAAGGCTTATTAGGGGAGGTAATTCAAAGAGCTGTAAAAATACAGTACTGTAGTGTGTTTAGCCAATGACATAGAGCACTGGGTGGAAAGATATCTGCCCCTATACTGCATTTAATGAGCACCAGGAACCCTTACAATCAAATGTAATCCCTACATTGGCGTTGGCACTTCTGCTATGTTTTGATGACTCTGCTCCATAGTCACGAAAAAGTAGCTGGCCTGTTCACAAAGAGATTTTTCAACCAGTTGGGAAATCTTGTAAAATATACCGTATATACTCGAGTATAAGTCGAATTTTTCAGCACATTTTTTTGTGCTGAAAGTGCCCCCCTCGACTTATACTCGAGTCAAGCACTTTTCTGCAGCAAAAAATTTCATTTTCCGAACCGACTTTGGGGCCCCGTATCTCAGGGCCACTTGGTGCTAGAAACCCCAAATTTGGTATGCAAACCCAGTAGACCTAGTACCACAACATATCCGAAGCTGAAGTTCCTAGCACTAAGTGGCCCCGAGATACGGGGCCCCAAAATCGGTTCGGAAAATGTCATTCTCTGCTGCAGAAAAGTGCTTGACATTTTCTGAACCGATTTTGGGGCCTCATATCTCAGGGCCACTTAGTGCTAGGAACCCCAAATTTGGTGTGCAAACCCAGTGGACCTGGTACCATAACATATCCAAAGCTGGGGTTCCTAGCACCAAGTGGCCCTGAGATACGGGGCCCCAAATCTGGTTCGGAAAATGTCATTCTCTGCTGCAGAAAAGTGCTTGACATTTTCTGATCTGATTTTTGGGGCCCTGTATCTCAGGGCCACTTGGTGCTAGAAACGCTTTGGAAATTTTATGGTGCTAGTTCCACTGGGTTTGCACACCAAATTTGGGGTTCTTAGCACCAAGTGACCCCGAGATACGGGGCCCCAAATTCGGTCAACTGTGTCTATCTGCAGCAATGTCATTTCGGGACCCTTTGAGTTCAGAGACCCCAAATTTTGGCTGCAGCTAGGAGGCATCTAGGAACCCTTAACTACTGAGTTTGAAGTTCAGGGGACCTATGGCTGCAAATGGGCACAGTGAGGCATGCAAATGGGCACAGTGATGCTGCAAATGGGCATTGTTGACCCTCTTTTCCACTTACAGTAGCTGTGCATTTCTCACCCTCGTCTTATACTCGGGTCAATAAGTTTTTCCCATTTTTTTGTGGTAAATTAGGGCCTCGACTTATACTCGGAACGACTTATACTCGAGTATATACGGTAGATTTCCTCAGACTGCAGGGGCAGCAAGGAGAATAATGCCAAGTAGGCTTGATACTATTAGCACTTACAGTGAGGGGAAAAAAGTATTTGATCCCCTGCTGATTTTGTACATTTGCCCACTGACAAAGAAATGATCAGTCTATAATTTTAATTGTAGGTTTTTTTTTAACAGTGAGAGACAGAATAACAACAACAAAAAATCCAGTAAAAAAGCATTTCAAAAAAGTTATATATCGATTTACATTTTAATGAGTGAAAGAAGTATTTGACCCATTTGCAAAACATGACTTGGTACTTGGTGGCAAAATCCTTGTTGGCAATCAGTTTCTTGTAGTTGGCCACCAGGTTTGCATACATCTCTGGAGGGATTTTGTCCAACTCCTCTTTGCAGATCCTCTCCAAGTCATTAAGGTTTCGAGGCTGAGGTAACTCAAACCTTTAACTCCCTCCACATATTTTCTATGGGATTAAGGTCTGGAGACTGGCTAGGCCACTCCAAGACCTTAATGTGCCTCTGCTTGAGCCACGCCTTTGTTGCCTTGGCCATTTGTTTTATGTCATTGTCATGCTGGAATACCCATCCACGACCCATTTTAAATGCCCTGGCTGAGGGAAGGAGGTTCTCACCCATGATTTGACGGTGCATGGCCCTGTCCATTGTCCCTTTTGAAGTTGTCCTGTCCCCTTAGCAGAAAAACACCCCCAAAGCATAATGTTTCCACCTCCATGTTTGATGGTGGGGAATGGTGTTCTTGGGGTCATAGGCAGCATTCCTCCTATAAACACGGCGAGTTGAGCTGATGCCAAAGAGCTCGATTTTCATCTCATCTGACCATAACACTTTCACCCAGTTCCCCTCTGAATGATTCAGATGTTCATTAGAAAACTTCAGAGAGGCCTGTACATGTGCTTTCTTGAGCAGGGGGACCTTGCAGGCACTGCAGGATTTCAGTCCTTCACGAGGTAGTGTATTACCAATTGTTTTCTTGGTGACTATGGTCCCAGCTGCCTTGAAATTACTGACCAGATTCTCTCTTGTAGTTCTGGGCTGATTCCTCACCGTTCTCATGTTCTTTGAAACTCCACGAGGTGAGATCTTGCATGGAGCCCCAGACCGAGGGAGATTGACAGTTATTTTGTGTTTCTTCCATTTGCAAATAATCGCACCAACTGTTGTCACCCTCTCCCCAAGCTGCTTGGAAATGGTCTTGTAGCCCATTCCAGGCCTTGTGTAGATCTACGATCTTGTCCCTGACATCCTTGGACAGCTCTTTGGTCTTGGCCATGGTGGAGAGATTGGAATCTGATTGATTGCTTCTGTGGACAGGTAACAAGCTGAGATTAGGAGCACTCCATTTAAGAGAGTGCTCCTAATTTAGCTCGTTGCCTGTATAGAAGACACCTGGGAGCCAGAAATCTTGCTGATTGATTGGCAGTCAAATACTCATTAAAATGCAAATCAGTTTATAACTTTTTTGAAATGTTTTTTTTGTGGATATTTTTGTTGTTATTCTGTCTCTCACTGTTAAAATAAACCTACCATTAAAATTATAGACAGATCATTTCTTTGTCAGTGGGCAAATGTACAAAAACAGCAGGGGATCAAATACTTTTTTCCCTCACTGTATCTGCCTGAAGCACTTGAGATTGTAACATGAGTGATCAGATACGACCTTAGGCTCCATGCACACTGGGCTTAAAAAAAAATACGCAGCCTTATAGAACAGATTGGAACATCACAAACAGATGCTACAGAGTTAAAGTGTTTGTCTGGAAAAAAATGCAGTGCGTCTCTGTAAAACATGTACATTTTTTCCATGGTTTGTTTCGTTAAAAAACAGTAAGTACAAAAAAATGTTTTCTTGATCCTGCCAGAAATAGTTTCAGTTGTCTTTGCTGCGCTGAAATCCCAAGGAATATTATCATCCTTGCCCAGTTTTCCTTTGCAGGACTACGGAACACCTTTCTGTCTTTACCTTAACATAACATATGGGTGATATGTGTATTCATAAGTCCAGCAGGGCTGATAACACTGCTTGGGATATTATTGTATTAGAGGCAGCATTGTTAGTTCATTACAAGAAGTCGGGAGATCACTGGATTTTTGCCAGGATTAAGAGATGTTTCTGTATTTGCAGCGATTTTTAGGGGCATAAAACATGGGGGAATGTACATGTATTGGAGAGCTGTGCTTGAATATATCTGTTTTTATTTTGTTCAGACTTACGCCTTTTTTTAAATATCTAATTGGTTAGCAGTAGCATGAAGTCAGGAGCTCTAAATGCTCCTTCTGTCCAAGCAGTCTTTTCCTGCTATTGTATTCCAGTTATTGATAAAATTCAACTAGCTGAGAGAAATGAATGCTCTTAGCAGCTGCTAGAAAATTTGGATCGTGTGTTTCAGATTTTTTTAATACAAGTTAAAACTTGGGGTCCATACTTGAAACCCCCCAGAATTTAGCACTCCAAGGTACAGACTGTGAGCTTTTGGCAAGCTGTTTTGGGAATTGTGATCTTTACCAGCTGGAGGGCTGTACCCTAATAAGCTTGGCATGATTGTGCTGCTGGCTCAGATCTTTTTATAACAGCAGTTCTTCTTCATGGGAACACACACATATTCACTGAAGTTCTTGGGAATCCCACAAAGAAAATCTAACTACCTAATTATGTGTTGATGACTACTGCGTATACATAAGGTAAAGGTTAGGACATGTTGCTCTGGCACAAAAGATGTTAAAGGGTTATGGTTTCTGTCATTCTCATCATTTCAGCTTTATGTTTGTATACTCTTCCCGTGTTGTGTTTTTTTTTTTGGCCATGTTAATTTTTTCCTACACTGCGTCTTTGTAAATATTCATCATCAGATGCTTTCTCCTCCCTTCTACAGACTTCATCTGGTTTGCACAATCAGATTATCTTGCTTGCCTGGCTCTGATGCCATTTTCCCCTGGAACAGCATGTGGAGTCACAGGCTGGCACGGCTCTTCTCAGAGGCCAGGAGGCTCGGAGCAAAGGCCGTCAGAGGACAGAATTATGGATCAGCCAAGTTCTGCAGATCGACGGGGGTAAGAAATCGCTGGCTCAGCACAGCTCCAGCAACACAAGAGTGCTCCTGGGTCCTGCACCAAGATCACTTTCGTAAGTTAACTAAAGCTTTTTTACAAAATGTTGGGAGAGGGAATTGCCTCATTTCTGAGTAAACACAGAACTTTTTGCATCCTGTTAAGTTGCAGTGCCAATTATTAACCTTCATTCATATTCATATTTACATATATGACATTTACAGAAGAAATTACACATTAAGTGGAACAAAGGAAAGACAAGAGATGGTGGCTAAATATTTGGCAGCCATAAGACTGTTGAAAGCTCTTTACCACCCCTCCATTGACTTTCACATACACAAATGTTTGATATAATGTATATGCATTTCTAGGTTATCTCATGGTAGGAGGAACATTCTCTCCAATTCTATGTGTGAGAAATTGCCACCCTGCGTGATTTTTCTCCACTGGAGATACCCTTGGGTCAGGGCTTAAAAAGAACTTTTTTTTGGCTTGGCGGTGAATTGGATACGTTAAAGTATAACTAAAGGCAAAACTTTTTTTTGCTTTGGATAGAGGGGAGATGGTTTAGAACACCTGTCAGTTTTTACTGCTGTCTGTGCCCCCGTTAGGGAGATTCCCCTCTCTATTTGTCCTGTTTATCATTATCCTTGAAAGTTAAAAAAAAATCCCAAATTTTGGGTTGTCCCCAGAAAAGTAATAGGGGGAAATCTTCCAATGGCGACACTAGTTCTGGTGACCTGGGGTCTCAAAGAGATCCCTTTTAATTTGCAGGGATTTCCTCTTGCTTCCTGTTTTAGCTTTGGGACAGGAAGTACAGGTAAATCTCCCCAGTGGGACACAGATGGCAAAATAAACCTTACAAGGGTTACAACCCTCCCTTATGCTATACAAAATGAGAAAAAAAAGAAAGTTTTGTCTATAGTTCTACTTTAATTTATTGTTGCTTATTGTACATGTATTATTGTGACCCTGCGCACAGGTCTCAGTCTAGAAAGACTTACCTGCCAGGAAGATGCCGCTTCACTTCTTGGCCAGTAAGGTTTTCTGTGAGACAGATGGTCAAACAGGTCAAGGTAGAAGCACTATATTGTTGTATGTACAAAAAGAAAATTGTTGCAATTTGACAAATCTACCCTACAGGTAAAATAAAAACTGGTCTGCTGTGAGATTTTGCCAAGTCTAGTCTCCGGTCATGTGTATCGGTGGTCCATAAATTGTGCGCAATACAGATAAGATGTTTTCTGATTATAAAGGGGTGGCTTTTTTGTTAAGCATGACCTATAGCCTCTGCATACAGTGCAGAGTGCATATCATTTGATCCCCCTCTACAATGTGAGAGTGTCAGCTCATCTCCAAACATAGTAAACGCCACTAAGAAGTTTACTAAAAATTGACCCACTTATTCAACACTGTTGTGCTGGATCCAACCTTTGTTTGTTTCATACCCTGTTGGATTGCCCCCGATGAAATGAAGATTGCACATGTTGTGTAACAAGTCTTACACACAGTCTGTTTGGGTTGATAAACGCGAACGCATGAAAAAAGTTCTACTTGCGAAATATTATGTTGTTTTTCAAGAGACTCCTCGCATCCTGTGTAACTTCCTTCTGAAAAGTCATTTTTACATTGTACTTATGGCAAAAGAACTAAGATCTTCCTTTGTTAGTTCCTTTGTAAAGGTTTATGTTACCCACTGTAGCCAATCCAGTTATTGCCTTTTTTTTCTCACACACCCCAAAGGAAAAATCTGATTGATTCCTGTGGGAAACACAGTCTAACCTTGCAGATAATTTAGCCTTGCCTGTTTTAAAGCGGACCTTAAGTCATTTGTTCAACTTTACATCTATTAAATCCTCTGCTCTTGCTGTTTTAACTTTGGATATTAAAACATTTTTTTCTGCCAGTAAATACCTTATACAACCCATTTCCTGTTTCTTGTCTGGTGAAAAGCCTAGGCTTATCATACACAGCTCGAGAGAGAGAGAGTTTGCCAGGAAGGGAGGGGGGATGAGTCATAAGAGGGCCAATCAGAGCTGCAGAGCTGGAGGTGTGCCTCTGTGTAAATCCAGGAAGTGAACAGGCAGCAGCTTCAGCTTCCCACAGTTAAAATGGTTGCAGCCAGACTTGGTAGAGGGAGATTTCTGCAGCATATTTGGCAAATACAGAATTATGATATATATAAAATAATATAGAAAGTGGTTGGAGGGAAGCTGCAGAATGGCAAAGATTTTTTTATTACAAATTATGTGAGCAGACTGCAGTTCCTCTTTAAAGTCACTGGTTAACTATTCTACTCTCTGTGTCTGTTTTAAATAGAACTGCTTTACTCTGGAACATGTATGCGTTTTGACTACGTGTGGCTGCGAGATCACTGCCGCTCAGCTTCTTGTTACAACCCCAAGACCAACCAGCGCAGTTTGGACACAGCCAGCGTAGAACTGGACATCAGACCTGCACAGGTCCGAGTAGATGAAACAACCCTATATCTAACATGTAAGTTTGGGAATACACATCCCCGGTATAAGAGCCTCATTGATTGTATGTTAGGAAAGATAAGGATGCAGTTGTCTATTGCAAACCTTCAGGTGGTCTTGTTTATTCAGTAACCCTTGCTTAAAAAACTATAGCGGAAATAAAGATATAAGGGCATTTCCTTTCTTTACTTTGATTTTGGAACTTGACGATGACATATTAAATTATCAGAAAGAAAAACGAAGCAGAAGTTAACTATATTACTTACACTAAATAAGAAATTAATTTGCTACGGGTACCGTTTCCATAAATCAACCTATAGCAGTTTGGAGGTTAGGCTTTTATCGCTTTCAGTTGGCCATAGATAGATGGATCTGTGATTGAACTCATAAACAAGAGATCTTTTTCTAGTACACTTTACTAGAGCTGCACGATTCTGGCTAAAATGAGAATCACGATTTTTTTGCTTAGAGGATAGATCACGATTCTCTCACGATTCTTGCGGCGTAACATCATCTTTCACATTAAAACAAAAAAAAATTGTGCTAACTTTACTGTTTCTTTTTTTTCTATTTATTGAAGTGTATTTTTTCCCAAAAAATTGCATTTGAAAGACCGCTGGGCAAATACAGTGTGACATAAAATATTGCAGCAATTGGCAATTGCCATTTTATTCCCCAGGGTCTCTGCTAAAAAAAAAAATATTATATATATATATATATATATATATATATATATATATATATATATATATATATATATATGTGTATATATCTCTAATGTTTGGGGATTCAAAGTAATTTTTTTTAGCAAAAAATATTGATTTTAACTTAAGAAAGAAGTGTCAGAAAAAGATTTAGACTTTAAGTGGTTAAACTTCCTGCATTTATAAGTTGTTTAAAGCTTGGCAGATTGCCCAGGTTATTTGTTTACACAGAGAAGTTTATCCCTTTGATCTAAGAAGGAAGTTAGATACAATGTTTCAAGTTCTAAACTTGGCAGACTGCCTGGATGTTTTCTTTTGACAGCTGAGTGAGCAGAGAATCTCTTTACTTGTTTATATGAAAGAATCGTCAAACTCAGCAGGAGAGATCGTCAGGGGAGGTGAATCGAGATCACGATTTTTTAACGATTAATTGTGCAGCTCTACACTTTACCAAAACAAGAGTTTTGCTATTTTTTGTGACCGAAAGTCAGTGAAAACATCCTTTCTCTTTAGTTCATCGACACAGAGCTCCATTAATCCTGACTATAGGGTTATATCGACTTTTGCAGGAGTAGGACTAGGCAGAACAAAAAAACTTGGCTACGCCCATGGGCTGTCCTCCACTGGTATATAACCCCCTCTCTGCTATAGGCATTCAGTTTGTTTCTGTCTAGTCAGGAGTAAAGAGCTAGGCTCCCGGCTGGGATCTTTTGGTCCTAGCAATTTTTGCTTTTTTCTCCTTCCATGTATCTTTTTGCTTTTTCCTCCTGCCATGCATCTTTTTGCTTTTTTTTCTCCTGGGAGATCTACAATCAATTGCTGGGCTTGGCAATGGGCTAGATGATCTAGATCCAGTGGTCTCCTCAGTCCAGCCAGCGTGCGCGTGCAGATCGCAGCTATGCATTAGGTTGGCCGCGACATAGCCTCAACGGACGGTGGCTGGCCAGCGAATTAAACGATTCGCAGGGTCGCAGCGCCCCCTGGCCGACAACCCCACACTTCCGTGGCGAGAGGTTTTGTCTGGAGCGATAGCCGCATCCATGGAAAGGTAAGTACAGTACCCACGGTGGATGCGGGTACCTTCCAGGGATGGTCGGACCTGCCTGCAGGTTTCTCACCTCCCATCATGTTCCCTCAGTTAAGCTGGGGTCCCCCTTTCCATTCCCCCCTCTGTGGATGTTCCCTGGGGGGCTCATGTGGTGTGGGGTGCAGTACCTGGGGTCTGTTGGGGTATCCCAGTGCGGAGGGTACAGTTGGTTAGAGAATCCTGTGTGGATCAGTCAGATAGATAGCTGCCAGCATTTAGCAGTATTAAGCGGCCTTTTTCCCTTGGTTTGGTCTCCAGCCGGTGGCCATGTTTGTGTGGGCCGTGACATCACAACGGCCATTTTCCATTGGTCCGGCATGACGCTGGAGATGGGTGGCGGTGCCTGGGCTTCCGGGCCTTCCTCTTCCTTCTCCTGCATATAGGGACTGCTAACACACCTGGCGAGCTGCTGGTTCCGAACATACGGCGCTCCTGTGGCTGGTAGTGGCGAAACCTTGGGTCACTCTCCCTTTCTCCCTCCCTCCCTCCCTCTCCTAGCAAGTGCCCTGAGTGGGGAGGGTCCATAGCGGTGCCAAAACTTTTTGGTTACAGTACTTTGGAACCTCAGGGTGTGGACGTGGCCCGTCCAGTGGGACTTTATACCATGCTCCCTGATCCATCCGATAGTGAGGATGACTCCTCCATGATCGCAGCAGCGAAGGAAAAAATGCTGGTGGACGCACTTGTTATTACAGTGCATGAGACTTTAAAGATGGAGGATGTGGCTAATGTGGCCACGGACGTGGTTGTCCCTTTTGGTACACACAAGGCGCCTCATGCAGCTAAGGTTTTTCCTTATCTTCACTATTTTGACAAATTTTGGCTATAAGGATTGGGGGCAACCAAAGCAACCCTTTGTGGTCCCCAAACATTTTTAAGTATGTTACCCTTTTAGGGAATCGCTGTTAAAAAAAAAAGTGGTCCTGTCCACTGGTGGTGGACCCTCCTGTTTCCAGGTTAAATAAAGCAACCATGATCCCAGTAAAGGATTTCCTTTAAAGACATGGCCGATAGGAAAGCGGAGTCTGTGGCGTGCAGCATGTTTACTATGGCAGGTTCGGCATTGCGACCGGTCCTGGCCTCAGCCCTGGTGTCTCAGATTCTTAACTGAATGGGCCAAGCTTTTGCTTCAGGGTCTGGGGAATAAGCAGGTTCCCTCTGCTTACATTGATCTGGCGGACCAGTTGGTCCAGGGGCTACACTTTGTATGTGATGCATCTTTGGATGCGGCTCCCATGCTGTCCAAGCCCTCCGTTACAGCATTAGTGATTAGACGCGTGCTGTGGCTTTAGAACTGGTCGGCAGACCAAGCCTTCAAAAAAGCTCTTATCGATCTGCCCTTTTAAGGCTATTCGCTGTTTGGGGCTACTCTGGATGATATCATTAACCACTTCAGCCCCAGAAGGTTTTATACACTTCCTGACCAGGCCATTTTTTGCAATACGCAACTACGTCCCTTTAACTGACAATTGCGCAGTCGTGCAACGCTGTACCCAAAAAAAATTGATGTAATTTTTTCCCCCCACAATTAGAGCTTTCTTTTGGTGGTATTTTGATCCCCTCTGCGTTTTTTTAATTTTTTGCGCTATAAACAAAAAAAGATTGACAATTTTTGAAAAAAAACACAATATTTTTTACTTTCTACTATAATACATATCCAAAAGAAAAATGTAAAAAAACGAATTTTTTTCATCATTTAGGCCAATATGTATTCTTCTACATATTTTTGGTAAAAAAAATCCCTATAAGCGTATATTGATTGGTTTGCACAAAAGTTATAGCGTCTACAAAATAGGGGAAAGATTTAGGGACTTTAAAAAAAATGTTATTGTTTTTACTGGTAATGGTGCCGATCTGCGATTTTTAGCAGGACTGCGACATTGCAGCAGACAGGAAGATACCAAGGTCCGTGGCGAAGTCGCGGGTTCTTCTGGTAGACGATGCAGTCATCCTAGTGCCACTGTGGGTCCAATACCTTCCTTTTCTCAAGCTTCTTCTTCGGTTCTTGCGAAGGATCGAGAGCAAAGGTCTTCCGGTCATTGTGGTAGCTGTAAACGTCCCTTGGGGGCTACCTCTCAGAGAGAATCAATTGTCCCAAGGACTGAACTTCCATCCTGCTTTACAATCGCAGGTTTTGATGGCTTAGCTGTTGAAAGCCAGGTACTGAGGGATAGAGGTTTGTCTGGATAGTCCCTACTATAATGAAGGTGAAGGAGTCGTCTGCTAGCAAGATCTATCATCATATGTGGAAAGCATACTTTTCTTGATGTGAGTCGATTGGCGCTCATTCTCACTCCTTTTCTGTGGCTCGGATCTTGGTCTTTCTTCAACGGGGTGTTGAGCAGAAATTGGCAGTGAGTACTATGCCAAGGCAGGTGTCTGCCTTGGCAATCTTCTTTCAGCGACCCCTAGCCACGCACTCTTTAGTTCGTAACTTCATTCAGGGAGTTCGACATGTGGCTCCGTCTGTACGGTCTCTTTTGGCGCCATGGGATTTAAACTTAGTGCTCTCGGTTCTCCAGAAACCTCCATTTGAGAATATTCGGGAGATCCCCTTGCCTACGTTGTCCCAGAAGGTGGCATTCTTGGTGGCTATTACATTGGCCCGTAGGGTGTCTGAGTTGGCGGCGTTATCCTGTCGTATTCCCTATTTGGTGGTCCATAGAGATAAGGTGGTTCTTCGTCCCTGTCCATCGTTCCTACATAAAGTTGTCTCTGACTTTCATTTGATTGAGGACATTGTGTTGTCTTCCTTGTGTCCCAAGCCGGCTCATCCCAAGGAATTTGCTTTGCATGCCTTGGATGTGGTTCGAGTGATTCAGGTGTATCTGGCAGCCACGGAGTCCTTTCGGCAGACTCGCTTTTTGTGGTTACACAAAGACCAAGGAAAGGGCTGGCCACTTCTTTGGCTACCATCTCCAGATGGAAGACAGACGGTGACTCAGGCAGCTGCAGCACAGAGAGAAGGTTTTTCTCTTTAATGCATAGAATGCATTAAGGTGAAAAACCTTGAGGCTTTACAACCACTTTACGAAAATGTGTCCACGAACAGAAACATAGAGCATAGAAACTGCAGAATGCACAAAGCCCTGGCTTCCTGTAGCTGGGAACATTCCATGTGACTTCAGCCATAGACTTCTATGAGCTAACCTTTAAAATCATGCACATCCTTACATTCTAATACAACTTTTTTGGTATAACTTTTCAACAATGGAGCCCAGATATTCCTTAGGTTTGGAAGATGCCTTAAAGCAGAGTTCTGCTTAAAAAAAAAAAGAAATTTAAAAGTGAGCAGCGACTAATACTGCAGCTGCTGACTTTTTATAATTAGACACTTACCTGTCCCAGGGTCCAGCGATGTGGGGGAACGAAGCCCCACTTGTCTCCTCCTCCTCTCTGCGGCGCCATCATAGTCACTGTGGTCGCCCGGCTGTGGCTTCACAGCTGGGCACGCACTGCGCATGTGTGAGCCGCACGGCACGCCGTGTCTGGCCGGACAATCATCTTGGACCTGTGACATGTCCCAGATGATTGCTGAGAGGGAGGGGGAGAGTGATCTCCCTTGCGGTGCGCCGGGAGGAAGTGGGAGCTGGAACCCTCTAAAAAAGAGGGTATCCGCCCCCCCCCCCCCCCCCCCAAAAATGGGGTCACCTTCCCTTAAAGCGGAAGTTCCATTTTTAGGTGGAACTCCGCTTTAAAGTAAACAAATGAATGCCTTAACTTGATGGGTCTTTTCTAAGCTGTCAAAGATAAGGATGCAAAGGGAAAAGCACCTAAATTGTAGGCTTGTGTAAAATAAAGTAGCTTTGATAAGTGCATCCCTTAGCAGAACTCCACAGCATGTTCTGTAGTCCAAGATTAGAATTGGGAGTATTAACTTCACTTCTTGCGATTAAACTGTAGAGTGCTGGATGATCTTTAGATATTTTCAGCTGCGTCATGAGGTACGTGCTCAGTTCTCTACTCCGCCAAATCTTAAAATGGATTCTATAGAGGAACTACTAGCTCAAGACTCGCTATCTAAACCTCTTTCTGCTCTATATTTTGACTTCGTGTTGACTCTGCCAAAATGGATCGTCTATGGGATAGATGGAAGGCTGACGTTCCTGACCTTGACAGGGAGGACTGGGGGATAGTGCCAAACTGTTGATCTCTTCCCAGGATAGGCTAATCCAAATTAAATTCTTACACAGGATTTATTATACATCCCAGAGACTGCGTAGTATATACCCTCAAAAGTCCCAGAGCTGTATACGCTGTGGGGGAGATATCGGTACTTGTATGCATATGTTTTGGAGCTGTCCAGGAGTGACCTGTTTTTTGGGGAGAGTTGGTTGAGCTTAATTTCTGCCTTCAGCTGGCCCTTTCAGTTACTCCCGAGTTGCTGTTACTAGGTGTCCACGATGATGATCAAAGGCCTAGATGCACTAAATTGCTAAATTTTTACTTGCTGTATTATGCTAAGAGAGAGATTATCCTTAAGTGGAATTCCCGTTCCCCTCCCTCTGTAGCCTTGTGGGAAAAGTCAATAAATACTGCACTTCCTATGTACAAAATGACATATCTCAGCAGGAACTGCCCTAAGAAATATGATCGAGTGTGGCAGCCGTGGACTGCATAGGAGGGGTGCTTCCTCGTTGCTTTTGCCTGTTCGAGCTTGCAGCTGCTGCACCCTTTCAGGACTCTCCTTCTCGTCTCTGTTAATGGGCTCTGCTGTTGGAATATCTTTAATTTAGTTATGTTCTGTGAGATTTGGATATAAGAACTAAGCTCCTCCCTTACTGTATCTATATATCGTGTGACTTTGCTATTTTACATGTGGTTTTTCTTATTATTATTTTTCTTATTCTTATTTCTTATTCTTAAAACATTCTGTTTTAAAAAAAAAAAAAACTGTAGAGTGCACAGGACAGCTCTGAATTTGTAACATGACCAATGGGTGTTTGTGCACCTATTGAACAGGTACTTCAAAATACTTTTGGTAGATTTAACAGACCAAAAGGTAACAAATAAGAGAAGATCATTGTTAAGGTTTTCGTACACTTTAATATATTGCTTTTTTTTTTTTTATTCTTTATTTAAGGGTTCACATCAGGACTCAATAAAACACTTGGTTAAACAGAAAGGGTATAAGTGAAAATAGGTATATGAATATGCAAAGAATAGCACCTGTTACATGTTATTTCATATTCCATACTACAAACTGTATCACAGCTTCTTCTCTTTGAAGTGGTAAGACCTCAAGGATGAGTATCGAGTCTGATGGGCACAAAGTTTTGTAGACATTAGGGGTCAAAATGTGTGTGGGGGGTGGGGGTCTTTAAATAAGGGTAGTTATTATTGGGGCAGGAGGACAGGGGAAGAAAAGGGGGGGGGGGGGAGTAAAGGACAAGAGGAAATAGGGGGAGAGACAGAGATTGTCCAGAGTAAGAGTCACTGGGATTGGACATGGTGACAGATAGGCCTATTTAGAATTGTAAGAATTCAGGGGACAGTCAGAACTGTTCCCCCAGTGTCTTTAAAGCGGAGGTCCTCCGACCATTCTTTTTTTTTTTTTCCAACCATGCAGACACTGATAACAATGTAACACTCACTTGTTAGGTGAACTATGTCCCCCTATGTCCGGTTTCGAATAAAAAAACAAGTTTTAAAAATTGTGGATGGCCGGTTCCATCTTGCTTGTGGGCATGTGAAGTCCACAAGCATTTACTTCCTGGATGCAGTGAATGCTGAGCTACCAGCATTCACCACTCGTTCCCGTGCATGTTCAGTGTTAACAGTGCGGAGCGCCGTAAACTTCCATGTTGCCATCACAATGGGCGCCGGCGGCGGAAGTTCCCGCACCGTTGTGATGGCAACAGAAACAATACAAAAGCTCAGTATGGGGAGAGAGGAGCAGAGGACAGGTGATAAAAAGCTGGTCAGATGGTGAACTT
This sequence comes from Lithobates septentrionalis, assembly GCA_037952835.1. NCBI lineage: Eukaryota > Metazoa > Chordata > Amphibia > Anura > Ranidae > Lithobates > Lithobates septentrionalis. Next base: position 2,323,171 of record JBBDGP010000600.1, read on the forward strand.
TTGAGCGTTTGCCTCAGGTCCTCCATTGTCTGTTGTGCTGCGTTAGCCTCTTGTGTTCAGGTAGTAATGGGAAAATGTACCTGCTTGCCCTCATTTAAAATGGCGATTTTCAATACGCCCTCATCACATGACCCGCGTCAGACATCACTTCAGGTTTTACAAGCTCTCGATCCGCACTGACTCCTGGGAATGCTGACACTTAGCTCCCAGGAGACAGTGCGCCGCCGGGGATGAAGATTATACACGCCTACTCCCGCGGGGGTCACACACAGGAAGTGCCACAATAAAGACCGATAACAAGGTAAACACACAGCAAAATGTTTAATTTTTTTTTTCATTTACACATCTGTTCAATGCAATGAAGGGATTAAGATAAAGTTAACAATATGTGTGGACCTCCGCTTTAAAGACTGACATATGTGTTCCATTCTATATCGTTCACCCTGACAAACCACTGTCTAGTGTAGGGGGAGTCTGTTGTTTCAAAATGCTCGAAATGCAGACCCTTGCAGCGTTTAAAAGGTGAATATAATGACTTGCGATAACTTTTTGTAGATAGAGTGGTCAGTGAAACTGTCGCAGCATTATCAAAAAGGGATATGTCCAGTGGCGTCGCTAGGGGGTGGCTTTTGGGGCTATAGCCCCAAATCTGGGGCCCATAGCCCCGAGTCTCTGCAGGGGTCCCCAAGGGGAGGGGAGGCTCTCTGGGGACCCTGATGTAAGTGGGGGGGGGGGTTTCTGGGGACCCTAATGCAAGGGGGAGGCTCTCTGGGGACCCTGATTTTAAGGGGGAGGCTCTCTGGGGACCCTAATGTAAGGGGGGGCTCTTTGGGGACCCTGATGCAAGGGGGAGGCTCTCTGGGGACTCTAATGTAAGGGGGGCACTCTGGGGACCCTGATGTAAGGGGGGCACTCTGGGGACCCTGATGTAAGGGGGGCTCTCTGGGGACCCTGATGTAAGGGGTGGGCTCTCTGGGGATATACACACACAGGTATATTACTGTATATAAATGTGTATGCCTGCCCAAGCGTATGACTTTCTTTACTACGCTGCTATAGGCTCTAGCCCCAGATCTTTTGTAGACCTAGCAACGCCCCTGGATATGTCTGTTTTATGTCGTATTAAACATAAAACTTGTTGCCAGATTGGGCAAATGGAACGGCAGTCCCAAACCATACTGTATGTAGAAGTGTAACCTTATGTGTCTTGCATCACTAGCAAAGGTCGCTCTGTAGTGGGAATAGTTTAGGATGACCGGTATGATTTGTGTATTTAATTTATTGGTACCTGCAACTGATCGAGGCTTTATGTTCAAAGAATACGATTCCGTCCTTGTGATTTATTGGTAAAATAATGTTTTGTTTCTACATTTGATAGGGCCAGATGGGCACATGACCAGATATGGATTAGAATGGTTATCGCAGAATAGCTATGAAGGACAAAAACAGCAACTTGTTCAGCCTCGAATCTTATGGAGTGCAAACACTTACAAGGAAGCAAATGTGCCATCTATCAGCTACTCCAATTTCCTGGAAACAAATGAAGGACTTCAAGACTTTCTGAAGAACTTTTTATTGTACGGCATCGCCTTTGTCGATGATGTTCCAGCTACCCGGGAGGATACAGAGAGGGCTGCACGGAGAATTAGTCATATCAGGTAACCAGAACAAAGCTAGGGTGCCTGTAAAATCCCATCCATAGTATGTTTTCATCTCTCTCTCTTGGCATTTGTGATCTGTCTGACATACTTCTATAGAACAAAGCTTGCATATATATTTCTGAGATCTGGGTATTCCTGTAACCATCGTCTAGACACATTCTATCCAAATGACATTTGTCTGATCATGAGCTTAGTACAGAAGATATTCTAATAAAACCTTGCTATTGTACCAAATAAAAAGTATATTTATTTGGGGAAAAGTATAGGAGGCCTAAGAAGGGCAGATTTCTGACTGAGATGGATGGGCAGTGAGATATTCTGACATTTGTAGAATACCTGTAGATCAGTTTAAATGCATATACAGTGTCCAAAGGAAAAATAACGATTAAGGAAAAGGAATGATTAAAGATTGACCACAAAGATTTTCAAACCTGATGCTTGCTCTCTCTACTGAAACCCAACTAAGACCCCTTTCACACTTTTACGACCTGAAAGTCGTGTGACTTTGCCACGCGACTTTGACATGACTTGAAGCAATGCCTGTGTAATCTTGAGACCTATGGACCTCAAGTCACATCAAAGTTGGACCAAAGTAGTGCAGGGACTACTTTTTGAAGTCGCACAGATATGAATGGTACTCACTGAAAATCATGGAGTACGACTTGTCATGTGACTTTGCAGTCCCAAGTTGCACAAGTGTGAAAGGGACGTAATTCTGATTCTTGCAAGCAGTACCTAAAATATATCGCATCACTTGATTTAATCAAGCCACGATTACATCTTTTAAATTCAAAGCAAAATAAGATTTTCCCTAACGGAATAGACAAGGCTGAATTCTGTTATAATGAATGGCTAGCCATACACATTGAAAGATAAAGCTATTCAATCCATATACCATTTGAAGCATTTAAAGTGTGTCTATGGTCAAAATATAAAGTTATATATTACTCTGCAGATTGTATTTTAATTATTTCGAGCCTACACTTGTTAAAAGAGAAGTAAAGGGTTGTGAAACAAAAAAAAAGAGTATACTCGCCTAGATGGATGCAGCATCAATCCAATGGTGCATCTGTCCCCCCGCTGGCTCTAATAAGACTGATCCTGGGTTCACACTGATGCGAATTTGCAGCGGGTTTGATGCATTTAGGAACACACAGATTTGCAGGTCATATAAGAAGCATAGTATTCCATGGCTTTGGTTCATATCTATGCGTTGCAAATTTGGTGCGAGGGGAAAAGAAAGGGTCCTGTGCGTGTTGACTGTGGGTGCAATTTCGAATTCCTTTGGTGCAGGGCGAATTTTATCTTCATAGGCTTTAATTGAACTTGCAGTAAACTCGCAGCACACAGTTCACATCTCTGCAAATTGTTCACTGTCTGCCTCTTGAAATTCGCTGTAAATTCACTGTAAAATCGAGGTAAATTCGCACCTGTCCACCTCCAAAACGCAAGGCAAAATCGCACCTCACACAGGACACAAAAATGGATCAAATTCGCAGTACATTGCATTGCAGTAGTGTGAACCTAGGCTGAGACTTCTTTCAAGTAAGCAGTGTGTTGAACACAAGTCTTTCCCTTATATCTGGCACTGCTTTCTTAGTCACATGCTGACTAAGATTTGTTTCAGCCTTCCAGCCCACTGATCGGATAACGAAGAGGCAGCAACTCGCTAAGTCATCAACTCAGCTCACTCTAGTTCTCTGTTACCACATTTATATAATGGAAAGTCTTATTGGCTGCTAGTGCTGCCATTTCCTCTCCCAATCTGAGTTATACCATACAAAAAAAGTAGCTTAAAGGCTGATGTCAAGACAAATTGAGATACTTATGATGGTTTTATGTAAAATAGATTTTATTATTTTTGAAGAAAGACCCAACTGATTGGAATTTCTTTGTTATATCCTCCTGGCGTTCATCTATAAATTGGCTTGTATATGATCACCTATCGACTTTGGGTGTCACATGGGTGAATTCCAGCCTTGTTGATGGTACAAATGTCTTTCTTTTTATTTAGGGAAACAATCTATGGCAAAATGTGGGACCTCACATCTGACTTCTCCCGGGGAGACACAGCCTACACAAAATCGGCCCTTGATCGGCACACAGATACCACCTACTTCCAGGAACCTTGTGGGTGAGCATACACAAAACAAGCTAACTGCTTAATAATGCTTCCTGTCATCATGCATATATTCTGTTCCGCACGTCCAGTTGCCCTCTGAAATCTAATGGTTGCAAAACATATTCAAGAGTCATTAGGTGGAGGGGCAGATAACATTCAAATAAATTACTTGTAATGGGGAACATTAAAGGATAAGTTCACCTTTTGGAACATGTTACATGTTCCAAAAGGTGAACTTATCAACATGTTACATGTTCCACCCATTTTAGGGAGGAATATGTAACAAGTTCCAGCATCTGCTGCCCCCCCCCCCTCCCCCGATCCCTGCAACCCACCCACATGGCCACTTCATTTATTCGCAGTTTCTGTTAATTAATGCCTACAAGTATCATCGTCCATTAGGGCCGATGGCTTGTAGTTCTCAATGAGCTGCGAGGCCACTGGTGAGCACTCTCGTAGTCCATTGATCTTCCTGCTCTCAGGTAACTGCCTGCTTGTAACAGGTATGCACAGACAACTATGCTGAAAGTGTGCAGGAGCATGGCATTGCACCAGCACCCTTACAAAATTTGCATATACACTAGTCAAATATGAAATGACGAGAAAGAAAAAATTTAAAGGCCATAGCAAAAAGTTTTACAAAAAAATGTACTGACTGACTATACACCATGGTTTCCATGAACAGATGTCCTTTAAAACATCTTTATTAACTATATTGCCAGTGTTTAACTGATTTGTTGTGTGTCTGTTAATTGCAGTATGCAACTTTTCCACTGTCTGCGGCATGAAGGCACAGGAGGGCGCACCCTGCTGGTAGATGGCTTTCACGCTGCTGAACAAGTTCGTCAGCGTCACCTTAAAGACTTTGACCTCCTCAGTACTGTGCCGCTGAAACATGAATACATTGAAAATGTTGGCTCGAGTCACAACCACATGGTGGGGATTGGACCAGTACTGAATGTTTATCCGTGGAATAAAGAGCTGTATATGGTTAGGTGAGTGTCACCAGTAGAAAACAGGGAGAATTACAGATCAAAGACTTTGTGTACATGCTGAGCTCTACTCTGCTGTGTGGAAACCATCAAGCTCATTTATCATCGTGCCTAAAGATTTACTTCAAATGGAACTAAACCCTCCTATCTCTTACAGCCACCCCCACCTGAGTTTATGATCATGCTCTCTTCATACTGCTTTGCTACAAAAGGAGGCATACTGGTAGTAGAAGGGGTAATACCCGGGAACGGCCTACAGTTTGTTTTTTTTTGTTTTTTTTTTTTAATCAGTGTCTAGTGCCCCTGTAGGTGGCAGTATAACCAAAGGTTTAAAACTTCCTGTAGTGAGATCCAATTTTTTTATGCATAAAATATTGCACACATATAATGCACACTCCTCTGTCTAGATAGCAGATGGAGCTTTAGTCTCCTTTTCACATGTTAGGAGAAGTTTGGGAATAGAACAAAAAACAATCATACCAACATAGATGACTGCAGCTCCAATCCCAGCTACAGCTGTCCCCCGCCGGCTCCACACTGAGAACTGAGCAATCAAAGACCATTGTCAGTCACCAGCTCTCTGCTCTGCCCTTCAGTGCTCACTGGAGTGTCAGGCTCTCTGTTATTTAAAAAAAATAAACATGTTATACTCACTTGCTCTGTGCAATGGTTTTGCACAAAGCTCTGACCCCTCTCTTCTCCAGTCCACCACTGGCCCCCTGGCTCCTCCCCCTTGCTGAGTGCCCCCATAGCAAGCCGCTTGCGCACTCATGCATCTTGCTCCCAAGCTGTGCTCTGTGTATCCATTGACACAGAGTGTGGCTTGGCCCCACCCCCTGCTCCCTCCTCACTAGCTGTGACAGCAGGAACCAATGGCTCCTGCTCCTGTGTGTCTGAAAAAGTGAGGGGAGGAGAGAGAGAAGCGTTGCTGCTCGTCACATAGCTGGATCAAGATTGGGCTCAGGTAGGTAAGTAAAGGGGGCTTGGGGGGAGCTGCACACAGAAGGTTTGCATTAAGGTAAAAAAAACTTTTGCCTTTAGAACCACTTTAACAGAACTCAAAGTCATCACAGTAGTGATTGCTGTCTTAGACGGCTTTGTAGGAAGTTTTAATCAGGCAAAGGGAGCTGCTGTCTATTTAGCTAACTTATTTTGTTTTGTAAAACAGAGATATAGTATGTAAGTATGTATATGCATTTTATATATATATATATATATATATATATATATATATATATATATATATATATATATATATAATATAATTTGTTTTTGTTTGTTTTTTTTAGTTAAAGCATTAAAACAGTTTTTCTAGATTAAAAAAAATAAAATAACATTGACCAAAATACTATTCTATGTATCAGTTTCCCCTTTGAAGGACATGAGAAACTATTTCCTCAGACTGCCAGCAGAGGGCCCCCTGGCTATAGGGAACTCGCCTCCAGAAACAGTCACCATTGCAGGAGCAACAGAAATCATCTGATGTTAGTTAACTTAAATTGTGCCATGTGCAAGCAGTGACGTTGGCAATACAGCCATCTAACTAGAATCTTTAGGGATATCAAAAGACTAAAAGACTTTTTGGGACTTTAAAGGCACAACTGTAGTGAACTACACAACATATATAAAAAGGTTGAATTTTATTAATAATATACAAAAAACAAGGAGAATAGACAAAACATCATTAAAAACACATCAAATCTGGACATACAATGTATATCATGACACCATTGAGGATCCTATCCTGCAGTTTTGTGTGTATTCCTATACATCCGTATACAATTCAATCATAATCCAAATAAAGGAAAAAGGTAAACTTCCCCTAAGAAGTTGGAATTGGGGGAGCACTGCAGGTCTGGTATTGCCAGAATGGTGTATTCTCCAATTGCTCTACATGTTTCACGTTGACAAGGAACGCTTCTTCAGGAGCTAGAGGTTCTATTAAAATTACATACAAATAAAGAAGAAGAACATATGTCAAAATTGCAATATTTAAAAGCTATTCTCAATGAATATATTATAGGAACACATATATATATGAGTAGTAGCTTGGTAAGAAAGAACGCCCCCCAATGGCGAGGCATGGCGAAGGTTCTATAAAAGATAGAGGTCTCAAGTGGGAGGACAGCACAAGGCAGTGGTCTAGGACAGCCCGTACAGAGGGAAGCCCCCAACCCACTGAGAGACATAAAAAATGGTAGGATATGAAATATGAGTGGAAGATAATAATAATACAAAATGTAAAGATCATCTTACTCAAACGCCCAGCTGGGATAGAGAAGGGGGTGGAAAAAAAGGGGGGGGGGGAAGGGAGGAATAAGGGGGAAGGGGAAGGTGGAAAGAAAGGAGGGGGGGGGAAGGAAAGGGGAGAAGGAAAAGGGGGGGGGAAAGAAGGAGAGGGGGGGGGGGGGAAAGGAGGAAGAACGGGGGGAGGGGGGCCAGGGAGGGGAGCGGGAAGGGATAACGGGGAGAGGAGGGGGGGAGGGGAACGAGGAAAGGGGGTGCAAGGTAGAGAGTGGGCTAAGTTGACAGAGTATATAAACCAATATATTGCTTATCAAATAGATGTGTAAAAGGAAAAATTGTTCATATAGATAAATTTGGTCAGTAAGTCGCAAAAAGCGATCGAGGTAGGGATGTATTGGTAAAAATCAGGCGAGCAGCACACGGACAACAGGGCCTCCCAGATGTGTCACGTCAAGTAGTTGCAGATAGGGAGAGCTCGTATATGCTACAGTTCTAGCGCACAAATATAAGCAAAGGTGGGGATCAATTATAGTTATGGGTACTAGGATCACTAAAGGTATGTATTAAATACTCTGCCTGAACAGGCAGCCAAAAATAACTTACCCCACGGTAAAGAACAAGGGGAGAAACTGGGAGTACACCGTCCTGTTGAGTTGCTGCCTGTTGTATGTCTCAACAGTAAGCGGCGAGGCAGCCCCATATAAGGGATATCCAAGACGGAAGCAGCCGTTTTAATCAACACGGCGTCTTCCGGCCCCATAGCAGGCAGCCGCGCATGTGCCGAGCGACGTCACAGACCGGACCAACGGCGCGCGCGCGAAGGAACCGTTACGCGCATGCGTCGGGTCAGGGACCGAAGAGACGGGGCCCGAGCGACACGCCGACTGCAGAGGCGGGGAGGAAGGGAGCCACAGTGGGTCCCCCAAACCCCCGTCAATCGCCGCACATCCGGCCAAAGAATCGGACCGGATGTGCGGCGCTGTGCGATGGATACCACTGACAGTGATGGCCAACCTAACCCCATTGAGACCAAGAAAACTAAGGGCGCTAAGCCATGCGTCACCACAAGAGGGAAATATAATCAAAAAATAAATAAACATCTTAAAGCTATACATACGGTAATCTAAACATAATTGTAAATAAGACAGTCAAGCAATATGTGGCAGACAGACATGCTGCCAGAGTACTATCAATACAAAAAAGGAAAAAAGGGGGGAGGAAAAGGGGCACTTTAAAATATAGACACATTGAACTGGAATACAAAGCAGTGAGTGAAGTATTTAATTTATATGTATATTGACAAACACATTCTTTGATGTCTAAGTGTTGTTTTCTTGCAACCGGCGAAACCAAACTATAATCAAATAAGGGGTGGGGGAAATAATTTTTGAAACGGGGGTGAAACGGGGTTTATTGGGGGGGCTTTGCTAAATTCAGAGAAACGGTTTATATGAGAGAGACTCATTCAAGCCAGGTGCTTTGATGGCATTTAAACGTTCTATCCAAAGTGATTCTTTTTGTAGAATAAGCTTATCCCATTCGCCCCCTCTGGGATTTTTGGGGATGACGGCCAAGACAGTGAATGAAATACTGGATGTATCAAACCGGTGGTAAAGATCAAGGTGTCTGCTCACAGGTGTGAGCATCTTTCCATTTCCGGAATAGTAAACATGATCGTTAATTCTTTGTCTAAGTTGTCTGGCCGTCTTCCCCACATAAAAAGCCCCGCAAGTACAGGTCATCAGGTAGACCACCCCTTGTGTCTGGCATGTTACTGAAAATTTTGGATAGAAAGTTTCGCCGTTTGGGAGCAAGATTGGAAATTCGGAGGATATCCAAGGGCAAAAGGAGCAGTTGCCACAAGGTGATGTACCCCTGGGTTCTAGAGAGGACACTGGGTTAGAAGTCTTGTATTGGCTAGATACAAGGCGATCCTTGAGAGGCACCGTACGTCTGTAAACTATTCCTGGATGTGGGTTAACATATTTTTGCAGGATAGGGTCTTCTATTAGAAAATGCCAGTGCCTTTTAAGAATGTTGTGAATGTCTTGGTAATGAGCGGAAAAGCGAGTAATTAATTTGACAGTGGAATTTTGTGGTCGAACTTTTTTGGTATAGAGTAAATCATTGCGTTGTCTATTTTTGGCTTTATTGAAGGCCTTTCGTAAGAGTGATCGGCTATAACCTCTAGCTAACAGGCGAGATCTAAGTAGATTCGCCTGGTGTTGGAAATCTGTCATATGAGTACAGTTACGTCTGAGGCGAATGTATTGCGCATACGGTATGCTTTTTATGAGGGTGGGCGGATGTGCACTTGTGGCGTGTAGCAGTGTGTTTCCTGCTGTTGTTTTCCGGTATAGGTTAGTCGACAGGGTATTGTTGACGTCCCTGTAAATCTCGAGATCCAGAAAAGTAATACTTTGTGTATCACATTGGTGAGTGAATTTCAAGTTGAAATGATTTGCACTTAGTATTTGCATGAATTGCTGTAGGGTGTTTTTGGTACCCGTCCAGATCATAAAAATGTCGTCTATGTAGCGTTTCCAGATCAAAATATGATATGGATAATTCGCCAGCTGATCTCGAGAAAACAGGTGACGTTCCCACCCCCCCAGGTACAGATTGAGGCAGCCAGGGGCACAAGAGGTGCCCATGGCTACGCCCTGCACCTGGAGGTAGTGGGAACCCATAAATTCAAAGGTATTATGAGTCAGGATGAAATGAAGTAGCTTCAGAATAAATTCGTTGTAATTCCACAGGTGGTGATCCTCCTCATATAGAAAGGTACAGACCATCCCGACCCCCTGCTCGTGAGGGATGCTGGAGTAAAGAGCCTCCACATCCAAGGGAGAATACACCATTCTGGGAATACCAGACCTGCAGTGCTCCCCCAATTCCAACTTCTTAGGGGAAGTTTACCTTTTTCCTTTATTTGGATTATGATTGAATTGTATACGAATATATAGGAATACACACAAAACTGCAGGATAGGATCCTCAATGGTGTCATGATATACATTGTATGTCCAGATTTGATGTGTTTTTAATGATGTTTTGTCTATTCTCCTTGTTTTTTGTATATTATTAATAAAATTCAACCTTTTTATATATGTTGTGTAGTTCACTACAGTTGTGCCTTTAAAGTCCCAAAAAGTCTTTTAGTCTTTTGATATCCCTAAACTTAATATCGGGGACAATGGCACAAGTGACTTGCAAGTACCTACAGAGTCACCCTGTATATCAGGTACTTTAATACTAGGACCCTCCCTTTTGTTTAACTAGAATCTTTAGAAGGAGAGGTCACCAGTGGCAGCCTCACTGTTTTCTCCATGACAAGCTAAAATATGTCTGTACATACCAGACAATAAGTCAATAGAAGAGATTATTTACATGTCTTTGAGATGTACTGTATACGTGAACACTGTAATTCCTAAATAAACTGTTTTTGATGTTGTATGGGTTTAGTAAACCATGAAAATACTCCTGGTGAGACTACTTGCAAACAGGTAGCAGTGACCATTTTCTTCTGTTCACACAGGGCTCTATGTTGGCTTAGATCATGTGTGGCAAGCATTAAAATGTGAAAAATTTGGAGGGAGCAGGGGGACACAACAAAATCATGAAAAGGCAAAAGAATGTTAATTAAAGTAGAATTCAAGGTACAAAAATCTATATACTCTCTTCTATGATTGCAGGGACCAAAAAACATGTTAGGGTTTTATTATATTGTACTTTAGGTGCGCAGGTGGAGCTTTTGACATGTTTTTTAGTTTATCCCAACCTCCAGTTTTAAAAATCCTGTTCATTTATATTGCTCAGTAGCTCAAGCTGACCTATACTGTACAACACAAGTAAAGTCCGTATGTAAAGCAGAATTGAGTCAGTCATGAATGTTGAGTCTAAACATCCATATTATCCCTATTCACATGTAATTATGTGAATAGGGATTCTGAGGCTTCCCTTTACCCTTGTGAGGGGTTGTACTGTGTTATTTACTCTATTGCTTTTTAGAACAATAAGATATTCATAGGAAAAGGAATTGTATAGATGACAGACTAGGAGCAGTTTAAAAGTTTTTCACGAGTAGGGCTAAACCACATGCTATTTAAGGAAAAGGGGAAGGTCTTAAAGCTGAACTTCATTCTGGTACCAATTAACACAGCCCTGTATTTAATAATTCCTATTTAAATGTATTTTGTTAAAGGTAATGTAAGTACCTGGATTTGACCTGCTATCAGCCTCTTGCAGTCCCTGTACAGCAGATCTCAGATTGGAAGAGAGAGATGTGCTCATGTGCTAGGAATAAACATGCAGATAGGAAAAAAAGAGCAGAGTGACGAAAAGATGAGCTCTGTAATCTGCTGCTGCTTCTTTCACAGTTCAGTCACATGGGAAGGAGCAAGACCTGTAATTTGTTACTTAAAGGATTTCACTTTTTAGAAAAAAAATAATAAATGCATATTTTTTTGCAGGTAAAAAATGTGCATTTATTTAATTTTGAAGCCTTTTAAAACATTGCATCGCTGGTGCCATGCAGGTCTCCTGCAGATCTGTCAGTGTATCTGTGTGCCAGTACATCCTGTACGGGCAAGCAGATACAACCTGACAGGAAGAGAGGATGAACTACCACGGCACTCCACAGCGCTGTGGTAGTTCATTTAAAAATACAAGCCGACAGCCGCAAAGGCTACGGGACCTTGTAGTTTTCCATTCACAGGATACTGTAAATGAGTTACGCAGCCGGGTTGGTGGAGGCCCTCCATCTTTTTTTTAAATTGTGACAGCTAGCAGAGGGGGGGGGGGGGGAGATCCCCACTAGCTGTTGGATCGAGGAGGTGTGGGGGCTGGTCTCCTCCTTACAGGTTACACCCTGAATATGGGTGTAACATGTTACGAATAGTGAACTTATCCCTTAAAGTGGTTGTAAAGCCACTATGGTATATTCATACCATCCCCTCTGTTAAAAATCGATATGTGTCTGTGCTATATAAATAAGATGCTGATTTCTACCTTCTATCAGAGCGTCTCCCAGTCCTCACGTGACTCCTCGCCTCTCTCCTTTCCCAGGCGGACAGCTACAGCGAGAGGGGCTGAGAACTCCCACTGACATCAGCCGGAGAGGAGAGAGAGCCAAGCGGTCACATGAGCGCCGGGAGATTCTCTGATATAAGGTAGAAATCGGCATTTTTTTTTTATATAGCACAGAAACTGGGACACATATCGTTATTTAGCAGAGGTGATGGCATGAATATACTATAGTTACTATTGCAGCAGGAGGGAAGCAGAGCGGCACTGTCATGAGCTGACAGGCAGGGAGGGGGGTAGAGGAGAGCTGCGGATGACGGAGGCATGTAAACTGACCACGGTGTCAGGGCTTAGCAGCCGTGATAGACCGTGGTCAGTTTACAGAGGGGAGGGCAGAACCAGGCAGGATCAGCCAGGTATTTCAGGTGATACAATGGGCCAAATTACACAGCACTGTGCTGTATAACATACTTTTTTAGGGTAACAAATGATTTACTTCAGCAGAGAAAAATCAGGTTTCCTGCCCTGCCGGACAGGGTTGTGCTATGTGATAGAGCTGTGTAAATCTCAGGACTGGATGGAGAGAAATATAAATAATTTGGCAGGTAAAATATTTCTCATAAACAATGTGTATTTAACTAGTTTTTTCAGCAGTTTGCCTGGGGTTGGAAATTGTGGCTATTTTTTGCTCTCCCTTAAACGCCCGAAGCTCTGATTTTATAGCTGTTATTTTTTCGGCCATACTGCTTTTTGGAGTCACAGAAGTACATTTACCTTAGTTCTCCTGTGACCCAGAGTCAGCTATTATCTACTATTGGCTGATAGGGCACAGTTGCACCAGTCCCTGGAAGGATCCCGATAATATTGTCGTGATCCACTTGATTTTCTGATTAACAGCTGGCTCTGCCTTTCAAAGCCCTGCTGAGAGTTGGAGCCAGCTGCGTCCACCCCCTCCCCAGCCTGGCGCTCCACTGAACGCTGGAGAAGCAGTGACTGACAGTTGTATCATCACACTGATACTGCAGTATGGAGGTGAGTAGGTAGTTTGTTTTTATTTTACTTATCGCATACTACAACTTTAGAAAATAAAAGCTGCATAGTGCATGTTTAATGTGTGAAAAAGACCTGTTACTATAACAACAACAAAAAAAATTTTTTCAGATACAACAACTATGATCGTGCTGTCATCAACACAGTGCCCCATGATTTAGTGCATCGATGGTATTCTGCACACCGAATCCTAACCAATGAGCTGAGGAGGCCTGAAAACGAGCTGTGGGTGAAACTGAAACCAGGCAAGGTATGTTAAATGAGATCAAAGAAAAGTTTCCTGTATACAGCAAAAAAAGAGTTTCACAGCTGAATCATTTCCTATTACTAAGCAAGTTATCATTTAGGTGAACTACGTATTTGCTGGTGTAATTATTGGAATTTTCACTAGGTAACATTCACTATACTTACACATTCACTGGTTGAAAATACATTTGCTGACATTTGCCAGCGCACGTTCCCTAGTAGAGAAAGTGGTTTCTGTAACATTAGCCCTGTTTAAAACTGGATTGATGTTCTATTATCTGCTCTTCTGTTGAATTCGATGGAATGATTGCCTATGGAGAATTCTAAACCTGTTTGTCCCAACCCAAGGGTAACGCACCACGCAAAACATTTGTATTGGGTTCTAAATTCCTCAGTAGCTCCAGTGCCCGGGAAAGGTTTTGGCAAGAAGGGGCTTATGTGCCCCCTATCTGCCCCCTTTGGAGGTGAACTGATTTTTTTTTTTTACTGCATGTGTTTTTCTGTCTAGAATACTACAGGTATCTGTACATACTATAAAGAATTATGAGGGAGGCTTCAATTTGTTAAGACTAATGGAAGCCATGTGACATAACACAGCACTCTGGGATTATACTGCCTATCCACAGATACAAGACATGTTCATCAGGTGGTCTTAAAGTGAATCTGTAGACAGCCTGTGGATATTCAAGTATTTACATATTCCTAACAAATGCTAGGTCCTCACTGACTTCTGTAGCTTCAGGCACTTTGAAGCAATTCATCCACAAAGTTCACAGTAGGAAGTAGGAGTTCTGAGGACATACAACTCTTTCTGTCAGCAGCTCGGCTCACCCGGTTGCTCCCTTCCAACAGTGTTTCATCGACTAAGTTTATCTTGCTCCCCCTTCAGTCAGTGCGTTGACAGCCTTTCTAATCTCTAATATAAACACAAAGAATAGGTGCTCTGAGAAGGAGAACAGGGGAAGGCGAGCTGCAGAGAGAACCTATACGGCCTCTTTCACTGTATCTGCTGAGAATTTTGAGGATGACTTGCTCCACAGTGCCCACAGCTACAGAGGTCAGTGAGGGCTTGGAAGCTCAGGTACAGATATTGAATGTGGGATAAGGGTTAATGTCTATGACTAATGTCCATTACCAGGATGTGAAGAATTGGCAGAAAGCTCTGGGCAGCTATGAAGTGAGCATTTTTGAGACTTGTTTCTGAAAACAAATGAATGCAGACAGCCGCTAGCTGCTGCTGTTAGCACTTGTATTCGTTTTGATCATTTGTTTGCTTTGGGACCTGTGTTAAATGGGCCTTTGTACATCAGTACTTACTACTTTCTCCATACAAAGGCAGCACAAAGCAGGATGATGCAGCTTATAAAGAGGTCAGAATGTCTGCTGCAGGTCAGATGCACCTGTTAATGAACTGTAAATGATCTCAGATGTGTCTTAACCACTTTAGCCCCGGAACCCCCTTAATGACAGGCCATTTTTTGTGATACGGCACTGTGTTACTTTAACTGAAAATTGCATGGGCGTGCGACACTGTACCCAAATAAAATTGATGTCCTTTTTTCCCACAAATAGAGCTTTCTTTTGGTGGTATTTGATCACTGCTGTGTTTTTTTTATTTTTTGCGCTATAAACAAAAAAAGAGCAACAATTTTGAAAAAAAAACAAAACAATTTTTTACTTTTTGCTATAAAACATACCCAATAAAAACATTTTAAAAATCGAATTTCTTCATCAATTTAGGCCAATATGTATTTTTCTGCATAGTTTTGGTAAAAAAAATCCCAAATTAACATATATTGATTGGTTTGCGCAAAAGTTATAGTGTCTAGAAACTATTGGATAGATTTAGGGTCTTTTTTATTTATTTATTTTTTTACTAATAATGGCAGTGATCAGCGATTTTTAGTGGGACTGTGACATTGCAGCGGACAAATTAGACACTAAGTGACACTTTTTGGAGACCAGTGACACCAATACAGTGATCAGTGCTAAAAAAAAATGCTGACTGACACTGTCTGTATAAATGACAATGGCAGGGAAAGGGTTAACATCAGGGGCGATCAAGGGGTTAAGGGTGTTCCCTCAGTGTGCTTACTAACTGTGTGGGGGGTGGACTCACTGCAGGAACAGAGAGATCTGTGTTCCTGATTAGCAGGAAGCACAGATCTCGCTGTTCCTGCCTGACAGAAGGACTGTCTGCTTTGTTTACATCAGCAGACCGCCATTCTGAGATTCCCTGGAGCGATCGTGGGAGGCCCGCAGATTGACTCCCGCTGTGTCTCCCCAGACCAGGTCGTGCAGGCAACGTACAGGTACGTTGTTTCGCACAGCTGGGCCACCCTGTCGCAGTATATGTGTTGTGGGTGGGCCGGACCTGGCTAAAGTAAATCAAACTGATATCAAATGCAGGCAAAATGTACTTGGAAGCAGTTATTTGGTCCTTAGCCTTCTAGTCCCCACAAGCACAGCTAAGAATCATAAAGTGGAACTTTACTTACTTTCTCCTGTCCAGTGCTACGGTGTCCTGGAGCTTCATCTTCGGGTACAGATCTAAAGCCATTTTTTTGTTGGCCTGGCCAAGATGGCATCACTCACGTTCATGAGCGGGAGTTCATTCACCTCATGGTTGTCAAAATTGTACACTGAGCTATGCATGGCGTATAGGCCGGTAAGGAACTTTAATCCAGGAGAGACATAGTATGTCTCTTCTGCATTCAAATCCTGCCTGTTTGCCTATTTTTTGGGGTTAAAGTTCCACTTTAAATCTGATAAAAGTATAAATACATTGCATCACAGGATACCACAAGACTCCCATTACACAGGGTGCTTTGTACAAAGCAGGAAGATGTTACAGTTACAGTAGTTTATGTGGGCCAGTTACAGGTATTTTCCCGTAAATAAATGTTATTTTTAAAGTTGGAGGTAAATGACTCATAATACTATTAAATTATTTATGGTATGAGTTTTACCTACCAAAGGATGTGCAACCAGATTTATAAGGTCATAAACACGTAAATAAATCATTTTGTGCAACAGGCCAACGATGAATAAGCTGCATGCACAGTGACCAAAATCACCTAAGTATGTGTATCAATCAGTGCTGTGCTCAAACCACTTAGGGTCCTTTCACACTGGGGCAGTTTGCAGGTGCTATTGCGCTAGTAATAGCGCCTGCAAACCGACCCGAAAGTGCCGCTGCTTTCATTCCAGTGTGAAAGCCCAGAGGGCTTTCACACTGGAGCGATGCGCTGGCAGGACGGTAAAAAAAGTCCTGCCAGCAGCATCTTCAGAGCAGTGAAGGAGCGGAGTGTATATCGCTCCTTTACCGCTCCTGCCCATTGAAATCAGTGGGACGGCGCAGCTATACCGCCGGCAAAGCGCCTCTGCAGAGGCGCTTTGCGGTGGTATTTAACCCTTTCTCGGCCGCTAGCGGGGGGGAAAACCGCCCCGATAGCGGCCGGATACCGACGGTAAAACGCTGCTAATAATAGCAGCGTTTTACCGCCGACGCCGCCCCCGCCCCAGTGTGAAAGGGCTCTTAGTGAATTCTCAGTTCAATACATACAAACACCAGGAAATGAATCAAAAGTGTAAAGCTTGCACTCACAAGACATAAATGTGTAAGTATTAAAACAAACACAAAATTATATTTGTAAACTCCATGAATCAAAAGGTGAAATAAACAGTGCACTAGAATATCTAAATGGTGCAAAATCATGTGTAATGATGCACTCCAGGTGAATAGCTACCATTGTCCCCTTGAGGATACATGCTTACCTTAAGATTTGACCCTCATTGCAAAGGACAAAACGCACATCTTTATTATACCAGGATTCAACAAGGTGCTTAGTAATGGCCCCAGAAATGGCAACTCTCCAGTCTGCTTCAGCCAACATGTTTACCAGTATGACTCTATTAGGCTCATAAGCAACACCTTCAGTAAATATCCAGCAGGGTAGACCATCCAGGGAGAGACTCCTAGTGATAATGATCAAAAAAAGCAGAAAAAAATTAACCGTTCACCGCTTAAAAACAATTTTATCAAAAATGAATAAAAGTGCACTCACATTTAAGCAATCTGAGAATGAATGAACTACAACTACCGTCTGCCACTGATCAGCACTCCCATAGTTCATTGATCTTCCTGTTCTCCAGTAACTGTTTGCTTATATGGGAGACAGCTATACTGATATTCTGCAAGAGCCTGATATTGCTACCGCAATGCATGGGTGCATTGCTCTGCATGCTTCAGAAAAAATAAATTGCACTATGTGCATTTATTTTTAACTTTTTTTTTTAAAGGTGAACGTGGCCTTTAAAACAAGGACAAACAACTTTCATGAATTACTGACAGAAGGCAGAAGAACAGCGCTATCTGGGTAGTACAGAACCAAATCACTATGCAGTGCTGTAGTCCTTCCAGCTCACATCCTACCAATTCAGGATCACTTAGCTCCATCTAACATGTTTCGTCATGTATGATGCTACCAGGGTCACCTGATGCTGTCATACAGCTTCAGTAAATATCCCTGCTGGATAATTACTGAAGCGGTTATTTGTGAGCCTAATGGAGTCATGCTGATAATACTGTAAATGTTGGCTGAAGCAGACTAGAGGGTAGCCTTTTCACATATTGCACAGACTTTTGATTTTGCATCATTTGGGATCAGTTCACACTAAGCTGTGGCAGCAAAGTTGTACGACTTGGCCTGCGAGATCCTTCTGACTTGATCCAAATTGGATGATATTTAGGAGCATGTACAGGTGCTGAAATCGCACCAAAGTTGAACCAAAGTAGTGCAGGAACCTTTTCTAAAGTCTGAGTGACTTTTGTAGTATCCCTTAGGACAGCTCTCATAGGGAAACATTGAATTTGACATGTCATGCAACTTGGGGTCTCACAAGTCGGATCCCAAGTCGCAGCAGTGTGAACCAAGCCTAATACATTCTGGTGAACTGTTTATTTCACCTTTTGATTCATGGAGTTTATAAATATATGTCTGTGTTTGTTTTAATATTTACACATTTTATATATTGTGATTGCAATATTTACTCATGTATTTAATTTTCAGGTCATGAACATACACCAAGCCTGCTGATTGGTTAGTGAAGGAGCATCAGTACACTGATGAGGTTATTGCTCTGTTCTCTCTACTGTTCTTTCATATGCAGTAAAGCAAGGTTGTCATTGGCTTCTAATAGTGCTTCTTCCTTTCAATCTGTCGTACAAAGAAGTACAGAAGACTGATATCAAGACAGTCATATATTTGCCTACCCAGTCACCACACCATGCCTAACTAGATAAGCCAGGTAAAGGTAGGTGTGTAACAACATGTCAATGTCCCTTTTTTTAATACATTTCTTTGCCCTACTTTGCTGGGGAAGACTTGCCAAGTTTGCACTGCCAGTGTTTGCAGACTTACAAAGCTTCCCCAGCCATGGCCAGGACCTCTAGGTTGTTGTTACTCCCAAACGTTTTAGAGGTTTTAAAAAAGTATAAATTGCCAGCACTCCAGTGCAAAGAAATAGATCAAGAAAACCCTAGAACCTGGAATGTCCTTGATGACGCCCTGTTGGAGGGGCGAAACGCGTTGACGTATTTCTGGTTTCCGAGACCTTTAAAGGCACTTCCGGCCTCCAAGGAATGCACGCCGAGCCGCGGCAAACCCGGAAGAGCCTTGCTTTATTATATGCCCGGTTTTTACTGCAATTCTGTAAGTGGATCCTTTTATTTGCGCTTATTAAAATACACTTACAGTACTTCACTATTGGTGCCCTTTCTTTCCATTTGAGCATTGTGATCAAATATACTCCACACCATTTTCATGCCTGCCTGACCCCCAGACTGAAAAGCTGCAGGTTCATTTCTTCTGGTGAGTGGGGCTACAAGAGGGGAGTGTGATACACGGCACAGTATGTTTTTTGAAGCATGTCAGCACTTTTTTTGGACTGTTTGGAGCACAGAGCACTTTTAAGATTTTCATATTATTATTATTTATTGGACTGTTTGTATTGGTAATCTAAATTTATAATTGCAAGCGCTGTATTTTTTATGTACCCAACCTAGGCAATTGTTCATAAAGCAATAAAACACGCTGCTCCAAACACTCCCCTCTCCTTGCTTCTCTGGCTGCTGTCATGTGCCGCCAAGAGCATAAAAGGGCCACACACTTATAACATCACCAATATTGAAACAGACTTTAATCCACCAAAAAGAAGGTTCACAGCATATTTCTTTCTCGTACATCACGGGACACAGAGCCTCAGTAATTACTGATGGGTTATATAGGTATCACTAGGTGATTGGACACTGGCACACCCTAACCAGGAAGTTCAACCCCCTATATAATCCCTCCCCTTACAGGGATACCTCAGTTTTTACGCCAGTGTCTTAGGTGTTGGACGTGTAAAGATGTCCTGTGCTGAGCTCCAAAGGGAATATCTTATATCCTATACTGGGGCAAGCCAGGCGAACTGGATCCATTTCAAAGTGTCCTTTCTAGGCCAAATTGGGCCTCGTTTCCGAAGAAACAAGGTTTTACCTGTAACGCTTCCTCTTTTTAGAGAGCTGGACCCCGCATTTCAGAAAATGGTTTTTCTAGCCTTATTTCTGGCCGTGTGCTTTACAGGCCCAGAACTGCGGATCCCCCTATCCGTAGGGGGCCAAACTCTCTGAAGGTTTTCCAAATGGAGCCCACCGTGAGAGGTGAAGATTGGGTCTGTATAACAGAACCCTGCGGCTGGATAAGGTAAGGGAGATTCCACAGAATTTTTTAATTATAGTAGGTTTATCCTTTAAAGTAAATGCATGCTATGCCTATTGTCGCCACCGGGGGCTGCCAAGAGCACATACCTTCTCATGCTGATGTCTGTCTCAGTGTTTTCACGCTGCACAAGCTCCTCCAGCCGAGCTCCAGGTAGGATGGGATGGGGGGTTCTCCTCTGGATATTCCCCCCAGAATAGGGGGAGGCCGCAGGTGGTCTGTTAGGCGGTAGTATACCGCACTATCACCGCCGCCGCCATTGCCACGTGCAGGCCCCATCACTGCCGGCCTCTCTCCTTCCTTCCTCACCCCCAGCCTTTCCTCCACGCTTGTCCAGGAGGGTCGGCTCGTGCGGGAAGCGCACGTTTTTTTTTAAAAACGAGGAGGGGTGGTAGAGTGGGGGGGGCGGAGTGTCAGCGCGGCATCCAGCGTGCTCAGACGCCCATATTGCCGGCTGCAAGGCTATAAGAGGCACACTTTACAGGTGCACACAGCCTTTGGAGGGACACAGAGCTGACGGTCGCATGTAAGGTGGGACACAGGCATTCTCCTAGGCAGCATTTACTAAGGAAACAACAGACTGGTTATTTGGTAGCAGGGCTTTTGCCGGACTACATCGCTCAGCAGTCAGTGTTCATTTTGTGATACCTCCACCTTGTTGCTTTGCACTATGGGTAGAAAAGGTTCAAATACCCCAAGAACCAGAGGCCCTAGGGGATCTCCTTCAGGTTCTGAGGACCCCTTTTATGCAGCATCCTCCCCCCCCTGAGGGGCCAGGGACGGCTAGCCAGGGAGAACCGTTGGGGTCACGGGCTACACCTGCTTCTGGCACTTCAGCCCCTGTATACATTACACAGGAGGTTTTTTTCTCAACCCTTAATGGTTTAGAGGAAAGATTAATGGCCGTAATTGCATCTTCACTTAGTGGAAGAAAACGCACCAGGTCTTCCTCTGTTTCCCAGGACCCTCAGGCAGAGGAGCTCTGGGATAGGGGAGAAGAATCCCTTTCAGAGGATCGGGATGGGATGGATGATTCCTCTTCTGAGGAATCGGGTGGAGAAGGACCCTCTTCGGCTTCCCAGGAGAAGGTCTTGGTACAGATCCTTGCTGGATTGGTCCGCTCCACATTTGAGTTGCCCTATCTGAATCAGTTAAAGAACCCTCTTGTTCTTTAGGGTCACTGAAACCTCCTCAAATAGCACATGCTTTTCCTATTCATAATTTACTTGAAAAGCTCATTTATACTGAGTAGGATCACCCAGATAAACGTTTTTTTCCGCCGAAAAAGTTTTCAACACTTTATCCTATAGAAGAAAAGTTTATTAAAATGTGGGGAATACCAGCCGTTGACGCCGCCATTTCCTCCGTAAATAAAAATCTGAGTTGTCCTGTAGACAATGCTCAGATGCTCAGGGATCCTGTTGATAAAAGGATGGAGTCCCTGTTGAAGGATGTTTTCTCCTTAGCAGGTTCAGTGGCTCAACCTGCAGTAGCAGCGATTGGAGTCTGTCAATACTTAAGAGACCATGTTAAGCAGGTCATCAAAGTTCTACATAAACAGCAGGCCCAGGGGTTGGCTAACCTTCCAGCGGCCTTATGTTTTGTTGTTGACGCCATCAGAGATTCTATCATCCAAACCTCTCGTCTTTCACTTGGGTTGGTGCATATGCGTAGAATCTTATGGTTGAGAAATTGGTCAGCTGAAGCACCATGTAAGAAGCTTCTGGCTGGGTTTCCATTTCATGGTGCAAGGTTGTTTGGAGAAGACTTGGATAACTACATCCAAAGGATCTCTTGTGGGAAAAGCACTCTCTTACCTGTTAAGAAAAAGAGTAAGCGTCCCTCTTTCAAACGGACTCTTTCCCCAGCGCCAGGGGCATCAGCCTCCAGGCAGTCGCGACGGCCTCCTCCGTCTGGGTCAAGAAACAAGAGTCAACCCCAGGGACAAAAGAAGTCCTGGGAAAGGAAGTCTACTAGACAAGACACTAAGGCCTCTTTATGAAGGGGTGCCCCCCCTCGCTAGAGTGGGGGGAAGACTGCTACAGTTCTCAAAGCTCTGGCAGGAGGACTTCCAGGACAGATGGGTAATCTCCACGGTAGCCTTAGGGTACAAGCTGGAGTTCCAAGAATTTCTCTCTCCTCGTTTCCTCAGATCAAATGTCTCCAGGGATCCAGAGAAGAAGCAGTCGCTCCTTCTAGCGTTAGAGCGGCTTTTGTCGCAAGAGGTCATTATGGTGGTTCCCACGAAGGATCAAGGATTGGGCTTTTATCCCAACCTTTTTACAGTCCAAAAGCCAAATGTGGATGTCAGACCCATTCTGGATCTAAGGGATCTGAATCGATTCCTGAGGATTCGGTCCTTCCGCATGGAACCAATTCGGACAGTAGTCTCCATCCTGCAGGGAGGAGAATTTCTGGCATCGATAGACATCAGAGATGCATATCTACATGTGCCCATATTTCCTGCTCATCACAAGTTTCTGCGCTTCGAGATAAGAGGGCGTCATTTCCAGTTTGTGCCTTTCGGGATAGCCACTGCACCTCGAGTGTTTACAAAGATCTTGGCTCCTCCTCTGGCCAGATTAAGGGCCCAGGGTATAACTGTCATAGCATACCTAGACGACCTGCTCTTGATAGACCGGTCGGTAGCCTCTTTGAACGGGAACTTGAGGACCATAGTCAAGTATCTGGAACACCTAGGTTGGATTCTCAACCTAGAAAAATCTTTCCTGAAACCAGTAAGAAGACTGGAGTATTTGGGTCTGATCATAGATACAAGCCAGGAGAAAGTATTTCTACCTCAGGCAAAGATCACTGCTTTAAAGGAGCTGATTCTGGTAGTCAGGACCAAGAAGGGTCCTTCTGTCCGCCTTTGTATGAGGCTGCTAGGAAAGATGGTGTCTTCATTTGAAGCAGTTCCCTATGTTCAGTTTCATTCAAGACTGCTGCAACACAGTATTCTGTCGGCCTGGAACAAGAAGGTTCAGGCATTAGACTTTCCGATGCACCTGTCTCATGCTGTGCTTCAGAGCCTCAATTGGTGGTTAATACCCGAAAACCTGCAGAAGGGGAAATCCTTTCTACCGGTTACCTGGAAGGTGGTAACAACGGATGCCAGTCTTTCGGGTTGGGGAGCAGTTCTGGAACAGTCTGCGGTCCAGGGGGTATGGTCCAAAACCGAGAGGACCTTACCCATCAACATTCTGGAAATTCGTGCGGTATATCTAGCCCTAAAAGCCTGGACTCTCAGGCTACAGGGTTGTCCAGTCAGGATCCAGTCTGACAATGCCACAGCAGTGGCTTATATCAATCATCAGGGAGGCACCAGGAGCCGAGCTGCTCAAAGAGAGGTGAACCAGATCTTAGTCTGGGCAGAGATGCAGGTGCCATGCATATCGGCAGTCTTCATTCCAGGGATAGAGAACTGGCAGGCGGACTATTTAAGTCGCCAGCAGTAACTCCCAGGGGAATGGTCTCTGCATCCCGACGTCTTTTGGGCCATATGCCAAAGATGGGGGATTCCAGATGTAGATCTCTTTGCATCCCGATTCAACAAAAAGATAGACAGATTTGTGGCAAGGACAAAGGATCCTCTTGCATGCGGGACAGATGCGTTGGTGATTCCGTGGCATCGGTTCTCACTGATTTATGCATTCCCGCCTACTCTGCTACTGCCATGACTCCTTCGCAGGATCAGGCAGGAAAGAAAGTCGGTACTTCTGGTAGCCCCCGCTTGGCCCAGGAGGACTTGGTATGCAGAAATAGTAAGGATGACGGTGGGTTCCCCGTGGACCCTACCGTTACGCCCAGACCTGTTATCTCAAGGTCCAGTGTTCCATCCTGCCTTACAAACGCTAAATTTGACGGTTTGGCTATTAAAACCCACATTCTGAAGAATCGTGGGCTTTCAGGTCCTGTGATATCTACCTTGATCAATGCAATGAAGCCAGCTTCCAGAGTAATTTATCATAGAGTCTGGAAAGCTTATGTATCCTGGTGTGAATCCAGGGGCTGGCCTCCCAGAAAATATGTGATAGGTAGAATTCTTGATTTTCTACAGTTGGGATTAGAGATGAAGCTCGCCTTGGGTACCATCAAGGGCCAGGTCTCGGCCTTATCAGTATTATTTCAACGGCCACTTGCTTCACATTCTTTGGTTCGAAACTTTATGCAGGGGGTGACGCGTCTTAATCCTCCGGTTAAGGCGCCCCTAAACCCCTGGGACTTGAACTTGGTTCTGTCTGTTTTACAGAAACAGCCTTTTGAACCAATACGTCAGATTCCTTTGGTCTTGTTGACAAGAAAGTTAACTTTTCTGGTAGCCATTTCTTCTGCTAGAAGAGTATCAGAATTAGCAACTCTTTCCTGTAAAGAGCCTTATTTGATTGTACACAAGGATAGAGTGGTATTGCGCCCTCATCCTAGTTTTTTACCGAAGGTGGTTTCAGATTTTCATCTAAACCAAGACATTGTTCTGCCTTTTTTTCCAGATCCCTGTTCTTCGGAAGAAAGGTCACTACATTCTTTGGATGTAGTATAAGCAGTCAAGACCTATCTGGAAGCAACTGCTTAAATTCGCAAAACGGATGTTTTGTTTGTGCTGTAGAGGACAGGCAGCGTCAAAAGCTACCATTCCTAAATGAATTCGACAATTGATTATTCAAGCTTACAGTTTGAAACGGAAGATTCCTCCGTTTCAGATCAAGGCACGTTCCACAAGGGCTATTGGTGCTTCTTGGGCAGTGCATCATTGGGCCTCTATGGCTCAAATCTGCAAGGCCGCAACCTGGTCTTCAGTCCATACATTCAGCAGATTTTATCAGGTGGATGTGAGAAGGCATGAGGATATCGCCGTAGTGTGGGCATAGTGTGCTGCAGGCAGTGGTACAGGGTCCTCAGGTCTGATTGCACCCTACTTGGTTGTGGTTCCCCTCCCCTCAGATAGCATTGCTCTGGGACATCCCATCAGTAATTACTGAGGCTCTGTGTCCCGTGATGTACGAGAAAGGAAATAGGATTTTTTATAACAGCTTACCTGTAAAAATCCTTTTCTTTTGATGTACATCACGGGACACAGAGGTCCCGCCCCTCTTCTAATACACTTTTATATTGCTTTACTACAAAACTGAGGTATCCCTGTAAGGGGAGGGATTATATAGGGGGTTGAACTTCCTGGTTAGGGTGTGCCAGTGTCCAATCACCTAGTGATACCTATATAACCCATCAGTAATTACTGAGGCTCTGTGTCCCGTGATGTACATCAAAAGAAAAGATTTTTACAGGTAAGCTGTTATAAAAAATCCTATTTTTCTTGCCTGTCCTCCTCAAGCTCCATGCTTTTCTCCAAAAAAAAAAAGGGCTCAGTCATGGAAGCACTCATGTCTCCTGGTTATATAATTGTTCTGACAGCTAACGTAATGCATTGTTATGTGAGAAACTTTGGATGGTATGTTTATCTTGTGGAACGGGATCTCTTTTTAAAGTAGATTTAAACTCAGTCACTAAAATCTTATATTACCTTTAAAATGTAAATTCAATTTCAAAAGTTGTTTGAAATCTGCAGCTTACATTAAAATAATACTCACACTGTTATAGTCAGCCTTGTTGGAGACTTTAAGAAAATGTATCTATCGCTTTACCTTGTGTAGGGAAAGTACAGATTCACTTAGTATGTGTAAACTCGAAACCTACAGTATGTCTTTTATGTTTGGCCTCATGTCCACTGTAAGCAGTTTTCATAAGCAAGTTGTGTTTTTTCTTTTTTGCCAGTCTGTTGCAAAGTTCTTTCCAGGATATCCTGCCAGTAATGGTACTTTCTGTTACAGGCTGAAAACACTAATGCCGCGTACACACGAGCGGACTTTACGGCGGACTTTGCCCGGCGGATTTGTCGACGTACTTTACGACGGACTTTCTGAATGAACGGACTTGCCTACACACAATCCACCAAAGTCCGTCGAATTCGTACGTGATGACGTACGACCGGACTAAAACAAGGAAGTTCATAGCCAGTAGCCAATAGCTGCCCTAGCGTGGCTTTTTAGTCCGTCGAACTAGCATACAGACGGCGGACTTTTCGACCGGACTCGATTTCAACGGATAAATTTTAAACAAGTTTCAAATCTAAGTCCGTCCAACTTTTGAGAAAATAAAGTCCGCTGGAGCCCACACACATCGAATTGTCCGACGAAATCCAGTCCGCCGGGCAAAGTCCGCCGTAAAGTCCGCTCGTGTGTACGCGGCATTAGGCTCTGCCTTGTATATGGCAGCAGCGGTGTCACATTGGCAACTCAACAGCCAACTGGAGGGGCACACACAGCAGACTGACAACACTGCTGCTAATTGTGAAACTGTGGCATAGCATTGTCAGCCTGCAACAAGAAGTGCTATTACTGACTATATCTCCCGGTAAGCAACTTTGCAACAAACTTTGCTGAAGAAAACTGTATACAATGAAGCATGATGCCAGACATAATGAAACATAGATTTGGGGTTTACATACATTTTAAGCCATCTTCCAAACAGCTGATTATCTGGTATTGATTTCTATCACAAATGTGTATCATTATATCTTTTGGATATGTTTGAGTCACAAAATGAGATGGGTTTAGCCAAAGGCAGCGGGAAAAGCCTGCCATTTGTTTTTTTTTGTTCTGTGATTATGCTTGCAAAAATCTGCATAGAAGTCATTATTTAATGTAAAGCGCTGCGTAGAATGACGTCGCTATATAAGAACCTGTAATAAAGAAATGAAATAAATGGCTCCTGACATTGAAGATATGGATTCAGCCAGATATGAAGAGCAGTATAACATTTACCATTTAATATAATCAAAGAGGTGCCATTCGCTTTTAACTACAGGCGTCATCCAGATAGCCGCTGGATTGCTTTTAGAGGCAGCGGGAGGCGGCGTCCCCTCCCGCTGCCCATTGACACCTCTCTGGGTTATCACATTCATTCGGGAAGCCGAAGATCCAATTTGGTGGCGCTGCCAGGTTACCACAGAGAAAAAAGTTTAAAGTGCCCCAATCCCCTCGTGCTCGCATGCAGAAGCGAGCGCATACGTAGATCGCCCCTCGCATATGTAAACACTGTTTGCCCCACACATGGCATTTTTTTTTTTTTTTTATTGCCGCAAACATTATAGTGAGAGCAATAATTCTACCACTAGACCTTCTCCGTAACTCTAAGCTGGTAACCTGTAAAAGTTTTTAAAGTGCTGTCTATTGAGATTTTTAAGTACCGTAGTTTGGCGCCATTCCACGAGTGTGCGCAACTTTAAAGCGTGACATGTTGGGTATCTGTTTACTTGGCGTAACATCATCTTTTATATTTTACAAAGAAATTGGATTTCTGCATTTAAATTCATTAAAGTGTACTTTTTCCAAAAGAATTGTGTTTAAAAAGTCGCTGCGCAAATACAGTGTGACATAAATTGCAACAACAACAATTTTATTCTATAGGGTCTCTGCAAAAAAAAAAAAAGAACATACATAATGTTTTCAGGGTACTGAGTAATTTTCTAGCAAAAAAAAATGTTATATGTAGGAGAGAAATGTCAGAATTGGCCTAGGTCATAAGTAGCTAAACATTATAACACCCATTATTTACTGTATGTGCTAATTGATTTACAGAATTAGGGTCCTCCAAAACTGATATTTTAGTTTTAGGTGCATGGTGGCTGATTAAATTGGTTCAGGAGCACTATCATTGTGCAGCCAGTATACTTGGCTATGTCCAGTTCTTGTCATGTTGTAACTAATTATTCTAATAAATATTCTTTTTCAGGTGCTTTTTGTTGATAACTGGAGGGTCTTACATGGACGGGAGTCTTTCACAGGCTACAGACAACTTTGTGGCTGTTATCTCACTAGGGATGATGTGCTAAATATTGCCCGCTTACTAGGCCTGAAAGCATGAGAGGCCTAAAGAGCAAGCAGGAACTTCAAGACCAATGCAAAGACTAAACCATATAACCAAACCACCATACTCTTATCGGTAGATCCATTTTTATTTTTTTGCCTCCAACCAGTGGACCACCATGCTTGTGGAACGTGACTTCTCTTTAGCAGAATGATCAATCAATTTTAGCAGAATGCTAACCATTCTTTGGTACTTCACCAACATAAGCATAATTGAATTGATTGACAAGCTCACTGTTTTAATTTTGTGTATTATGTTATTATTTTATAGTGTAGAATTAGAAGCATTTGTTAATTAGACTCATGTTATTTAAAAATTTGTTGCTGAATAATAAAAATCAGAGGCAAGTAAAAGTTTAGATGGTACATACAGCAAAGCAGAATAAACAAGTAAATGGCAGTCCAGTAGCAAGAATATGACCTTGTAGGGAAATATGCATATCGAGTCTACAGGAAAGCATTAAATGTAGCTCAGCAATGTAGTGTTCACGTTATCTTGGTAATATGAACATAGCGGACCACACACTTTTCTCAGGTCAATGTGAACATATCAACAGTGTTATGTATGTAGAATAGTATACTTTTTGAAAGAGGGGTTTCCAATATAAATGCACTATTGACCTCTCTGAAGTGTATTTCTCTAGTGCACCTCACACCCTCTGTTTCACTACTAGAAGGCAGTTCAACCCAGACATGTTGAGCACTACATCATCCCACCACCAGTAAGGATGAGTAGTGCTAGCGGTACTTATCACAGTTTGGGAATCATAGCATCAGATGGTGCTGGCCAAAAAAAGCCATTTCTTCTGCTATCTAGTGTATCTTCTTTAATAATATAGATATATGAAGACTGTGATTAAACAGAAGACAGTAGTAGCGCAGATGAAAAGCTAAATTGTGGCCTATGACCACTGTGCCATTCTTAGAAGGGATTTGCTTGCAAAAAGCCTCCTTTAGTATTCTGTTTATCTTTGTTTTAAGTGTCCATTGTCAAATTTTAAAAGTGGAGGTGTTGTTAAAGTGACTTGAACGGTATCCTGCAAAATTAAAAAAAGGAATCTGATTAGTCACTGTAAAAAAAAAAAAAAAAAAACTTCACTTTGGCTCCCATTTTCAGCTTTTAACCACTTGACCACTGGGCACTTAAACCCCCTTAATAACCAGACCAATTTTTAGCTTTCGGTGCTCTCACATTTTGAATGACAATTACTCAGTCATGCAACACTGTACCCAAATGAAATTGTTGTCCTTTTTTTTACACAAATAGAGCTTTCTTTTGGTGGTATTTAATCACCGCTGGGTTTTTTATTTTTTGCGCTATAAAAGAAAAAAGACCGAAAATTCTGTAAAAAAAAAATGCATTTTCTTCGTTTCTGTTATAAAATTTTGCAAATTAGTAATTTTTTCTTCATATAATTTGGGCAAAATTTATACCGCTACATATCTTTGGTAAAAATAACCCAAATCGGTGTATATTATTTGGTCTTTGTGAAAGTTAGAGTCCAAAAGCTATGGTGCCAATATCTGAAAATTGATCACACCTGCAGTACAGACGGCCTATCTCATTTCTTGAGACCCTAACATGCCAGAAAAGTACAAATCCCCCCCAAATGACCCCTTTTTGGAAAGAAGACATTCCAAGGTATTTAGAAAGATGCATGATGATTTTTTTGAAGTTGTCATTTTTTTCCCATAATTCTTTGCAAAATCAAGATTTTTTTGATTTTTTTTTTCACAAAATTGTCATATTAGCAGGTTATTTCTCACACACAGCATATGCATACCACAAATTGCACCCCAAAACACATTCTGCTATTACTCCTGAGTATGGCGATACCACATGTGTGAGACTTTTACACAGCGTGGCCACATACAGAGGCCCAACATGCACGGAGCACCTTCAGGCGTTCTGGAGCACCCAGGCCAATTCTGACATTTCTCTCCTACATGTAAAAATCATCATTTATTTGCTAGAAAATTACAAAAAAAACCAAAACATTATATATGTTTTTTTAGCAAAGACCCTAGAGAATACAATGGCGGTCGTTGCAACTTTTTATCTCGCACGGTATTTGCGCAGCAATTTTTAGAACGCATTTTTTTTTTAAAAAAAAACAAAACAGTAAAGTTAGCCCAATGTTTTTGCATAATGTAAAAGATGAAGTTATGCCAAGTAAATAGATACGTAACATGTCACCCTTCAAAATTGCACACACTCGTGGAATGGCGCCAAACTTCGCAACTTAAAAATCCCCATAGGCGGCGCTTTAAAATTTTTTACTGGTTACATGTTTTGAGTTAGAGGAGGTCTAGGGCCAAAATTATTGCTCTCGCTCTACCGATCACAGCGATGCCTCACATGTGTGGTTTGAACACCATTTTCATATGTGGGCAGGACTTACGTATGCGTTCACTTCTGCATGCGAGGACACGGGGGGAAATTTTTTTTTTTTTTTTTTAATTATTGTTCATTTTACTTTATTTTAGTTTGATGCTTTTTTCCAAAAAATAAATGTTTTGATCACTTTTATTCCTATTACAAGGAATGTAAACATCCCTTGTAATAGGAATATGTCATGACAGGTCTTCTTTACAGTGAGATATGGGGTCAATAAGACCCCACACCTCACCTCTAGGCTGGGAAGCCTGAAAAAAAAAAAAAAAGATCCTGCCTTCGATCGTAGCGGTGAGTCGGTAGAAGCACCTGGGGGGGGCGGGAGGGGGGGGCGTCCCCTCTCGCCTCCCGTAAGAACGATAAAGCAGTGGAACAGCCACTATGATCGTTCTTATGGTGTAGGGAATCGCTGGCTGAAAAAGCTGATATCTGAATGATGCCTGTAGCTGCACCCATCATTCAGATATCCCTGCACAAAGTCAAGGACGCCGTATGACGGCCGGTGGGCGGGAAGTGGTTAAAACGCTTTTTTTTTTAACACAAAGTTGTCCATTTATACAATATTTCTAACACATAGGGTGTACATACCAAAAATGACACCCCAAAATAGATTCTCCTACTCCTGAGTACGGCGATACCACATGTGTGAGACTTCCACTGCCTGGCCACATACATAGGCCGAGCACAGCCGAGCATGGCTACGCATGGCTGGGTATGGCTGGGTATGGCAGGGTATGGCTGAGTATGGCAGAGTATGGCTGGGTATGGCAGAGTATGGCTGGGTATGGCAGAGTATGGCTGGGTATGGCAGAGTATGGCTGGGTATGGCAGAGTATGGCTGGGTATGGCAGAGTATGGCTGGGTATGGCAGAGTATGGCTGGGTATGGCAGAGTATTACGGGGCATGGCAGAGTATTGCAGGGTATTTCTGAGTATTGCAGGGTATTTCTGAGTATTGCGGGGCATTGCAGAGTATTGCGGGGCATTGCAGAGTATTGCGGGGCATTGCAGAGTATTGCGGGGCATTGCAGAGTAGTCCTGGGTATTGCTGAGCATGGGGGGGGCTGAGCATGGATGGGTGTGACTATCTGTCACTGAGCAGCGCTGTGGGCACTACACATCCAGCCCACAGCGCTGCTGCCATCCGATCCCTCCCCCTCTCCGCTCACAGTGTACCGATCGGAGGAGAGGAACCAGCATCATGACATGACGCCGGTTTGTTTACATGTGATCGCTCCGTCATTTGACGGAGCGATCACATGGTAGACGGCTGCGATCAGCGGCCGTTTACTGGGATACGTGATGCGCCGGATCCTCTGGACCCGGTGGTCACGGATGTTCTCGGGTGCGCGCGAGAGCAGGTTTCTGGGAGGACGTCACTGTATGCCCTCCCAGAGTTATCCAACCGCCCTGCAGCCATCATTTGGCTATGGGCCGGTTGGTAACTGGTTAAGTAAGCCACCAAAATGTCATTATGACAATATTTCAAAGACAGCTAAAATCCAGAAAAGAAAATGCTGTGCATATTTAAACATTTTAGAGAACATGGTACGCCTTATTACATTACTTTTATTTTCTCATTTCAAAAATCCTTTTGAATTAAACTAATAATTAATATAATTAATTAAAGCTTTTAAAGGATGTAGATAAGGGGAATGGGATCCTGCTTTCACATGGCTACTGTGCCTTCCACAAATCGCCATGTTACCCATTGGCATTGTTGTTGTAGCCTACCTGGTCAGCTGGCATCTGACAGGTGTATTTAAGGAAGGAGTACTAGTAGCAGTTCAAGGGCTAGATGTCAATGGGTGCTCAGAATCTGTCTGGACAACTGCTACATTACTCGGCTGTCAACAGAATACATAAGATTTTGTTTAGCCAGTCTTGCAATCCAGGTACCCCCTTCCAGACCATATAACCAGACCCTGAATCTGCAGCCTATACTGCAGTTAAAAAATCTGACTGGGCAAAAAAAAAAATATATATATATACAGTACATCTCTGCAATACATACACATGTCCCTACATTTTGGCTCTTTACAGATTCTGCAACTAAATTAAAATGCTTTTTTGATCCCACCAGAAATTCAGTAAGTTCCTAACTACCTGTGCTGAAATCTTAAGCATTGTTGTCAACATTGCTCAGTTAGCATGAACTACAGAACACCTTCCTGATTTTGTTGTGTGATCAGGAGAGGGGGAGGTGATCTGTGTCCAGCAGGAGAACTATGCAGAGCTAGAGGGCAGGGAAAGATAGTGCTACGCAGGCATAGTGTAGCAACGACAGAGGAATGACAGATCGCAAGGAAGGACGGTCCGAGTGTAAGTCGGGGACTGGAGTCTCTATCCGGGATGGTGAAAAAAATCTGTGAGGATGTAGCGGGATGAGCCAAGGAACCATCATGGAGAAGCCAGCATCAGGCTGCCCTAAGAGGCTGGGATGAGTCCTCTGGTATGAGGATACCTTCCAGGGTGTGCATTTCTCTCCAGCTGGAGTGTCAGAAAGAGATGTCAGCCCATCCATTGTAGGGACCAATCGGAAAACGTTTTGGAAGCTAGCCACACCTGTGTGCAGGGCTGACAATGCTGCTCGTGATAATTTTGGCAAATGTGTAATATTACAGAGATGTGCTGTATGTTTTTCTTTATACATGCGCTTTAAGCAATTTAGCTTAATCAAAAACCTATCCTGGTCTGTGATTCAGCAAAGAAGGAGTAGCAGAACAATGTTTAGGTTATCTCTGTGCATGCTCCTGTTCTCATAGCCACAGTGTTGAGCCACACAATTCAAAGCCCTGACCCACCCTTTTCAATTTTTGCTACGCAGTTAGTTTCAGGAACCCTATATTGGGACATATTCCAGTGCGTATTTTAGATTTTTTTTTTAAATATAATTATTATTTTTTATTGAAAACATGACTAGATTAAGTTGTGATTTGATATAAAAATGTAAATGTTTTTAAAGTGTTTTACTGTCAAATACTCTGGCTCACAACCATTGCTTATGAATAAATGAGGATCAGAACCATTTTGGAAGGCTAGCCTTTTGCCTGGTCTCTCTCTATATGCTTTGGTTGTCTGTTTTTTCCAATTGTAAGTGTACTATTATATTAACATTCCTATTAGCCTTGTCATGGATCAGCGATATTGTGTGGCTTGTATTTTTCTCACCAGCATACAAGGGTTTATCACCAGCTGTTCATGTGCCTTTTACCTGTATGCAGCCATACATTTTAGAATTGTCTTTTGTGTCATAATCTAATAAAGTACGACCAAAGGTTCCTATATGACAGTTTAAACAAGTACCAATTTCAGTTACTATGTGCTGCTCAAGCCTTATAAAATAAACCAGAAACTTGATTTACCTTCCATGCTAAATCCTCCTTTATTGGTGTCTCTCGCACTCCTCCTCCCAGACACTGCAGCTCTCAGTTGGAAAATTTCCAGAAAAGTGCTGTAATCAACATTTTTTTCATCACACTGCAGTGCAGTAGGCGCAGCCTACATAAGAATGGCAACTTTGCCCTGAATCCTGGAGCACTGCAACATCGTTGCCACACAGGAAGTTGCATTAGGTGGATTTCATTGGCAGGCTCAACAGGTATTTGTGAGACATTGCAGATGGACTAAGAAAATTGTAAGTGCAAATGAACTTCTAATTACAGTAGGTGCTATAGAACCTTTTTTTTTTTTTTTTTAGAAGGAAGCTATAGTTGTCTGCTTTTCATTGTCTTATATTTCTTCTCCAATCTTGTCTTCATGTTTCTAAACCTCAGGACCATTTAAATAAATATGTATGCTCCTTTGACCAACAACATGAGGGACCGTTAAAAGACTTATGCCCTGTACACACGGTCGGACATTGATCAGACATTCCGACAACAAAATCCATGTTTTTTTTCCGACGGATGTTGGCTCGAACTTGTCTTGCATAAACACGGTCACACAAAGTTGTCTGAAAATCCGATCGTTCTGAACGCGGTGACGTAAAACGCGTACGTCGGGACTATAAACGGGGCAGTAGCCAATAGCTTTCGTCTCTTAATTTATTCTGAGCATGTGTGGCACTTTGTGCTTCGGATTTGTGTACACACGATCGGAATATTTCGACAACGGATTTTGTTGTCGGAAAATTTTATAGCAAGCTCTCAAACTGTGTGTGTCGGAAATTCCGATGGAAAATGTGTGATGGGGCCTACACACGGTCGGAATTTCCGACAACAAGGTCCTATCACACATTTTCCATCGGAAAATCCTATCGTGTGTACGGGGCATTAGTCTTCAAGGACAACAGTCAAGCTTTCTTTTACAGCATATTTGTCACCTGAATGAAAGCTACATACAGTTCCCTTTTACATAGTAGATGCTTTTCAGAACAGTTTACTAGTCCATTGCTGCAGTCCCCTGAAATGCCCATTCTTTCTCTGTATAGGTTAGTGTATTGACTCCCATGTGCCTCCTATGGTGCAGCTTTCAAAGCTTGAGTGACTATTTGAGATAGGCAGGGGAAAGTCTAACCATGTGCAAATAATGACTTTCAAATGGTCACAATTTTCATTGGATCTTGTTGAAGCTAGCCATGAATGCTAAAAGTCAAACAGAACATTCCTACTATGTAGAGGGAGTGGGGGGGTTACTATTCAAGTTAAATGAGGAGACAAGTGTACTTTAAAGATTGAAGTGTAATTTTTCAGTTTCTAAGACAAATACACTTTTGGACCAAACGTTAAAAGAGTATAACTACAAAGGATGGAACCCCATACCAAAATCATTGCTTGTTCCCTTGCTAAACTTGAATGGGTATGCAAAACAAAATCCCATCAACACAGGCCCTTAATTTGTCAGAACAATAACCTTTATTAGCAACTACAGTGTAAACATCTATCTGACTGGAAATATTTGTATGGATGTCTTGGGTAACTTCTCATACTGCAGTTGGTAACTTTTGTTGATCTGACTCTGAGATTTTTACACCAAATCTTACCTGCATGCCTGGATTTTATATATATTTCTATTATAAAAAATGATTTTCCAAATACTATTGATGACTGGCTAAATCATTGTGTTCACAGACTACTGCCTGAACATCTATACACACATGTACAGTACTCTGCAAAAGTTTTAGGCAGGTGTAAAAAAAAAAATGTGGTAAATTAAGAATACTTTCAGAAATACAAGTGGTAATAGTTTATTTTTATGAATTGACAAAATGGAAAGTAAATGAACAGAAGAGAAATCCAAATGATATAATAAATATATATATATTAAAATATGAATATTTGGTATGCCCACCCTTTGCCTTCAAAACAGCATCAACTCTTCAATTCTATGTTAACACACAGTTTTTGAAGGAACGTGGAAGGTAGGTTGTTCCTAACATCTTGGAGAACTAACCACAGATCTTCTGTGGATGTAGGCTGCCTCAAATCCTTCTGTCTCTTCGTGTAATCCCAGACAAACACAATAATGTTGAGATCAGGGCTCTGTGGGAGCCAAACCACCACTTTCAGGAGTCCTTGTTCTTCTTTACACTGAAGATAGTTCTTAACTACTTGCCAACCGATCACTGTCATCGGGAGCAGTCATCGCTGTCTTGTGAGTTGAAGCTCACCCCCCCCCCCAGTTAGAATCACTCCCTAGGACACACTTAACCCCTTGATCCCCCCTAGTGTTTAACCCCTTCCCTGTCAGTATCATTTACACAGTAATCAGTGCATTTTTATAGCACTGAACGCTGTATAAATGACAATGGTCCCAAAATAGTGTCAAAAGTGTACGATGTGTTCGCCAAAATGTCGCAGTCACGATAAAAATCGCAGATCACCGCCATTACTAATAAAAAAAAAAAATAATAATAAAAATGCCATAAAACTATCCCCTATTTTGTAGACGCTATAACTTTTGCGCAAACCAATCAATATACGCCTTTTATTTATTTTTTTTACCAAAAATATGTAGAAGAATACATATCAGCCTAAACTGAGGAAAAAATGTGTTTTTTTTTTTATATATTTTTGGGAGATATTATAGAAAAAAAGTAAAAAATATAGCTTTTTTTTTTCAAAATGTTTACTCTTTTTGTTTATAGCGCAAAAAATAAAAACCACAGAGGTGATCAAATACCACCAAACGAAAGCTATATTTGTGGGGAAAAAAAGGCCTTCAATTTTGTTTGGGTGCAACGTCGCACGACCGAGCAATTGTCAGTTAAAGCGATGCAGTGCCGAATCGCAAAATGTGCTCTGGTCAGGAAGGAGGTAAAATCTTTCGGGGCTGAAGCAGTTAATGAAATTGGCTGCATATTTGGTTTTGTTGTCCTGCTGCAGTATAAATTTGGGGCCAATCACAACCCTTCCTGATGGTATGCATGATAGATAAGTATTTGCCTATATTTCTCAGAATTGAGGACATCATTGATCCTGACCAAATCTCCAACTCCATTTACAGAAATGCAACCCCCAACTTGCCAGGACCTCCACTATGCTTCACTGTTGCCTGAAGACACTCATTGGGGTTCATTTACTAAAGCAAATAGACTGTGCACTTTTGGAAGTGCAGTTGCACTCTGCAAGTGCAATTGCTCCAGAGCTTAGTAAATGAGGTAGAGTTTCACTTTACAAAGAATACCCAATCATGTGCAAGAAAAAATTTAAAAAACTGCATTTTTTACTTGAAGATGATTGGATGATGCAACTCAGCAGAGCTCTCCCTAATTTACTAAGCTCTGGAGCAACTACACTTGCCGAGTGCAACCGCACTTGCAATCAAATTGCCTTTAATAAATCAACCCCAAAGTATGGCTCTTCAGCCCTTCACGAACAAACTGCCTCCTGTTACAGCCAAATATTTAAAATTTTGACGCATCAGACCAGAGCACCTGCTGCCATTTTATTGCACTCCTGTTCCTATGTTTTTTTGAATAGGACATGGAAACAAGGCTAGGCGACTCAACTGTGTACAAAAACCTAGGCAAAGGATGGTCACAACAAATATTCATTTGATTTGGAGTTATTTTCTGCTCAGTTACTTTCCATTTTGTTAATAGATAAATATAAACTATTAACACTTTTTTTTCACACCTGCTTTTCACACCTACTAAAATTGTTTCATAGTGCATATCATTTTTTTTTTCCATTTACTAACCCAAAAAAGGCTTGAGCAGATATTATATGTCGATATTATACGGGGATAGCAATGTGATAACCACAGTCCCTTTCCTGTTTTAACACATTTCTTTTCACTTCCCCTCTATTTGATGGTGTCAGACAAAAGCAGTGATGACAGTGATGACAGCAATCAAAACACATTTTTTTCAGTAGCGCCAGGAACGTTGGTGAAGGAAAAGTTTTCTTGAAACACATCTCCACCCAGGAGAGGCAGGACAGACAAAAAGGACCAGGATTACACAGGGAAATGACACAGACAGACTCAACAAGCATGGGTTAAATACTGTAGAAGTCAGGCGATTGGCAATTCATGCCTGAGCACTGCAACCCAGGAACAAGGAGAGATCACAAAGTATTTCCAAGGGCTCAGATAGATGCAATTGTTGCACAGATCTGAAACAAGTATATCATTCAGGTTTTCTGATTTTAATTGGTGCATACTTGATCAAGGTCATGGACTCAGAAAGTGTTAAAAACAGAGACAGCCAAGCAAATGGCATTTTTAGAAGGGCGTTTGGCTGCTTACACATTTCACCCACTACAAGTACAATTTTTTTATTTTTAAAGGACTAATATTTTCCTTCCCACTGATATTTGCTCTCTTGAAGAGCTGTACTGGCCAAAAAAACATCAGCATCTTAGACACTTCGGAGTGTGTGTTGAATGTCTGGTTCCCTGCCAGGTGCTGTTGCCCCACTCGCAATCCGCAACATCACTACAACACACAATTGTGATGCAGTGAGTGGAACCACAGTCCAATCAGGGACCAGACATCCAATACGCACCCTAATGCCGCGTACACACGGTCGTACTTTTCGTCTACAAAAGTCCAACGGACGCTGACGGACTAAAGCTGGCTGGTAATCCGATCGTGTGTGGGCTTCTCCGGCCTTTCAACCGACTTTTTTAGCCTCAAATCCGACGTACTTTAGATTTGAAACATGCTTTAAAACTTTACTTCGTAACTACGACGGACCCCGAAATCCGCTCGTCTGTGTGCTAGTCCGACGGACAAAAAGCCACGCTAGGGCACCTATTGGCTACTGGCTATGAACTTCCTTATTTTAGTCCGGTGTACGTCATCACGTACGAATCCGACCGACTTTTGTGTGGTCGTGTGTAGGCAAGTCCGGTCGTTAGAAAGTAGGCCGCAAGTCCGCCGCAAGTCCACCGAAAGTCTGCCGGAAGTCTGTCGGACAGGCTGTCCGACTTTTGTAGACGAAAAGTACGACCGTGTGTACGCGGCATTAGGGCTCTTCCGCACTTTCATTTGGCAGGCAGTGAGGAGGTGTTATATCATGGCACACGGTCAGGGCTGGTGCTACCACAAAATATAAAATCATACAATACAGCGCTCGCAAATATATGTAATCAGTGATCTCAAAAATGCAAAGAAAAAGAAAGCTTTGTTGCAGCTGCAAAGTGAAAGTACTGTACTTTAGTAATGTATAACCAGGTGGACTGCGCTGGCAACTATATATAAATATAAAATGCCAAATTGAAAATTCAAATAGTGAATATGGAAGTGACACGTTATAGTGAATATAAAGGTCTCAGAGAACTGGACATGCACCCCGCATAACTGACCCACCAATAAGTGAGAATACGCTGGGCTGTACTGCCAGAACTATAAAACCTTCCATATAAATGCAATAAACCAATTTGTGTACATAGTTAGACAATGACAGCGTGAAAAAATACACTAACTAAGTGGAAAACCTTCACTCCAGTATAAACAGATATAAATGCTTATCAGGCAGGTGTATCTATAACATACCAAAAATAACAGTTTACATGACACCAGTGTAGGCAAGAAAATAATAAATTCTCAAAAAAGTTCGCAGAATAATGACTATGAAGCAATCCTCTCAGGAAATGCCAGATGATAAAAAACATAAAGCGTCACCAATAGAGAGAAACGTAGCTGGTGGTTTAAAACCCTTTCATAGGAGAAGCAATGGGCGGACTTCCAGCTTATTCATCCTTACAATCAAACAGGGCCGGTGATGCAACGAAAATAGAAATTGCTTGGAAGAAACCACAAAGCACACGTTCCACCGAAGGAGAAAAGAGAAGCATATAGCATAAAACCCTAAAATACCAGGGGTCACCTGCGCAGCAATGCGCTACTCACGGGACCGGTAAGCAAAGCAGGCATTCAGATATTTTGGTCGGTTCGCCGCTCTCCGGCGTGCGTTCCACCATCAGGAAGTGATGTCACTGGTAACAAAAAACAGGCAGACGTGGACAGGATGTTGCGTCGACGCGTTTCGTCCCTCCCCCAGGGCGTTATCAAAGACTTAACATCCTGCTCACGTAGAAACTCATTTATATTCTGCTCAATGAGTGACAGCCATTTACGGCCAATGGGTGTAGGTCACCCATTCCTTCCTCTATCATCATATCCTGTTTTCAATCAAAAACTTTAATCAGTGGTCGGAGACAAACAACTCCAGTAAACAGATAGATAGTAGTAACATCTCCATAGAGAAACGGTTTTGACACTCACTATCTTCCACAGAACAAAGTATATGTTAACATCAGGACATCTAGATAGACGAAAAAAACCTATACAATATATGTTGAATGTCTGATTCTCTAATAATAAAAACAATTATTTAATACAATATGTCAAGATTGTTATTAAAAATAATTTGAGATAAAAATATATATATAAAAAAAACACATACGAATAAATACAAAATATAAATACATGTGATCACAGATTTAACTCTATACTTCACTGATTGCTGGACTTCGTATTCATAATTGTGACATGGAAAAAAAACAACAAATAATCGAAAATTCATAATTGATGGTAATTCATAGCAATAAAACAAAATGAATATTAAAATAAATGTAACAAATGAGAAGAAAAATATATGTATGAGAAAATAATGTGAAATATATATATAGATAAAATAAAATGAAATGAGATTGATAAAAAATGGAATAAAATGGAATAAAAAATTTTCCTATTCTAAACACTACCAATTAGATAAAAAACAATTCAGGTCTAGCTCAATATTCAGGCCCAGGGGGTTCAATGTGCGTAATCTATGTATCCACTGGGTTTCATTTTGTGAAATATTTTGCCTAAGATTGGAACCTCGCCAGTGGTCTTCAACTCTATCAATCCCACAGAAGGTGAGTAGGCTAGGGTCTTGGTTGTGAAAAAGCCTAAAATGATTGGAAAGACCATGAAACTTATACCCATTCTTAATCCTGTTTACATGTTCATTGAGTCTTATACCCAGTTGTCTGGTGGTTCTTCCCACGTATTGAAGATTACAGGGACAAGACAGGAGGTAGGTGACATGTGTTGTGCTGCAGGTTATGAATTTTTTGATTGCATAAGATCTCCCATCTACCAGGGAACTAAAATGGGTGGTTTTCCGTTTACGAAATTTGGATGTCCTACACATTCCACACCTACCACAACTGTAGAACCCAACACTGTCTAGAAAGGTACATACCTTCCTGGGGGGGTCTATAACAGGTCCTACAACCCCCAGGGGTTGGGGGAGAGACCAGAGTTCACCAGAGGAGTGGAGACCGTGGTACCCCATGACCCCCCAAACAAATCAAGAAAGCAGAGGAGAACAAGAGGATGCAGAGGAGGTAAAAGGAAAGCGAAAAAGAATGGTTTAATGGAGGGAATTTTTAACCTAAGTGATGTCAACTTTTCTCAGGAAGAACTAAAAGTTTTAGATTTGGGCTTAAAATATGCCATGGAAAAGAATCTCAACAAATTCGATGTGTTCATCGATTTACAAAAATTTATAAGAAAAGTTAATATTAAAAAGCATTTTTCTAATAAAGTATTGTATGATTTTATGTTTTACAAGTAAGAGCACTTGGTCACAGCAGCTGCACCCCCCTTTTTTAAAAAAACACGATGGAGATTTTCACTTTTATTAATGACAGAAGTATTAATGCGGATGAATTTTTTTCGTCCAACAATGAACAATTTGATATCAACTCGGATTTTAAACATCTTAGGGGTGCCCTTGATAAGCAAGTAAGGACTTGGTGGGGTATCTTTTCTCTTAGAAAATATGTGAAAGATAGGATGACCCCCAGACGGCTTAGATGGGATTTAGCCCCCAATGATGGACTCATAGATAAAGATCTTGAGGATGAATGGTTTTCTTTTTTTAATGGTGTTGAGAGGAAACTCTTAGAAATGCTGATAGCAAGAAAAGAGAGGAAACTGAAACTAATTGAGGCTAACATTAATGGAATCAAATCCAAATTAGGTCCCCTCATTACACCTGGGGAATGTAAGGATAAATTAAAACAGCTCCAGGATTTTGTAGATAAATTGGATAAGGATACTCAGAAGAAAAAAATCAAGAAATTCATTAGAGACACCAATGACTATAAATCCAATAAAGTTTATAAATGGCAAGAAATAGGGGAGGAGTCCAATATTGTACCTAATCCTATGGAAACAGAGCCAACTCGAGTGTGGATTTTGTTCCTCATTCACATTGTAATGAAACCTGTTTAATACGCCTGGAATCATATTTAAATTGTGGGTCTGGATAAAAAGATTTTTAATCCAATTAGTCAAATCAGTGACA
Source organism: Lithobates septentrionalis (assembly GCA_037952835.1). Lineage (NCBI taxonomy): Eukaryota > Metazoa > Chordata > Amphibia > Anura > Ranidae > Lithobates > Lithobates septentrionalis. Next base: position 2,365,346 of record JBBDGP010000600.1, read on the forward strand.
GCAAGAAGGAATGTTCTGGCGAGTGTTTTTTCTACAAAAGTAGAAAATCTTGCTGTCTATGGCCAGCTTTAGGGTATAGACAAAGGTCATGTGGTCTACAGGGCACCTACTGCTGGTGGTAAATATCGACCTGAGCTGCTATGTCTGTTAGGTGATTACATTTTAGTCACAATAATGTGATCTGCAATATATTAGATATGCAACGATTGAATTTTGGTATTAAAGCTGTTTATTTAGTGCCAACAATTTACACAGAGCTTTATTTAATGTACAACCCCTGGCAAAAATGATGGAATCACCAGTCCCTGAGGATGTTCCTTCAGTTGTTTATTGTTGTAGAAAAAAAGCAGATCACAGACATGGCCAAAAACTAAAGGCATTTCAAATGGCAACTTTCTGGCTTTAAGAAACACTAAAAGAAATCAAGAAAAATAATTATGGTGGCCAGTAACAGTTAGATTTATAGAACAAGCACAGGGAATAAATTATGGAATCACTCAATTCTGAGGAAAAAATTATGGAATCACCCTGTAAATTTTCATTACAAACACTAACACCTACATCAGATTAAATCTGCTTGTTAGTATGTAGGTAAAGAGGGTAAATCATCACGCAGTGTTGCACAAGATGTTGGTTGTTCACAGTCGGCTGTGTCTAAAACATGGACCAAATACAAACAACATGGGAAGGTGGTTAAAGGCAAGCATACTGGTAGATCAAGGAAGACATCAAAGCGTCAAGACAGAAAACTTAAAGCAATATGCCTTGAAAACAGAAAATGTACAACAAAACAAATGAGGAACAAATGGGAGGAAACTGGAGTCAACATCTGTGACCGAACTGTAAGAAACCGCCTAAAGGAAATGGGATTTACATACAGAAAAGCTACAAGAAAGCCATCTCTAACACCTAAACACAAAAAAACAAGGTTACAATGGGCTAAGGAAAGGCAATCGTGGACTGTGGATTATTGGATGAAAGTCATATTCAGTGATGAATATCGAATCTGCATTGGGCAAGGTGATGATGCTGGTACTTTTGTTTGGTGCCGTTCCAATGAGATTTATGCAGACGACTGTCTGAAGAAAACATGCAAATTTCCACAGTCAATTATGATATGGGGCTGCATGTCAGGTAAAGGCACTGGGGAGATGGCTGTCATTAAATCTTCAATAAATGCACAGGTTTACATTGAAATTTGGACACTTTTCTTATCCCATCTATTGAAAGGATGTTTGGGGATGATGAAATGAAATGATAATGCATCTTGCCATAGAGCCAAAACTGTGAAAAAATTCCTTGAAGAAAGACACATAAGGTCAATGTCATGGCCTGCAAACAGTCCGGATCTCAATCCAATTGAAAATCTGTGGTGGAAGTTAAAGAAAATGGTCCATGACAGTGCTCCAACCTGCAAAGATGATTTGGCAACAGGAATCAGAGAAGGCTGGAGCCAGATTGATGAAGAGTACTGTTTATCACTCATTAAGTCAATGCCTCAGAGACTGCAAGCAGTTATAAAAGCCAGAGGTGATGCAACAAAATACTAGTGATGTGTTGGAGTGTTATTTTGTTTGTTTGTTTTTCATGATTCCATAATTTTTTCCTCAGAATTGAATGATTCCATAATTTATTCCCTGTGCTTGTTCTATAAATCTAACTGTTACTGGCCACCACAATTATTTTTCTTGATTTCTTTTAGTGTTTCTTAACCTCCCTGGCGGTATTCCCGAGTCTGGCTCGGGTTGGATTTTTCATACCAAAAGCGGTATCCCCGAGCCAGACTCGGGCTTGCATCGCAGGATCCAGGAAGACTTTACTTACCTTGTCCCCTGGATCCTGCGATGTCTCCCCGCTGTGATCGGAGAGCCGCTGTGTCTCGTTCGATTCACAGTGCCGAGCTCCGTTCCCTGCGAGCGTTGCGACGCACGGGGACGGAGTTCGGCGGTAAATTCAAAAGTGAAACACACAGCACAGATACAGCATACTGTAATCTTACAGATTACAGTACTGTATCAAATAACTACACATCCCCTTTGTCCCTAGTGGTCTGCCCAGTGTCCTGCATGCAGTTTTATATATATAAAACTGTTCTTTCTGCCAGGAAACTGGAGATTGTCCATAGCAACCAAAAACTATTTATAGTTACTTATTATATTATAATTTTTTATTTCGTTTTTCAAACTTTATCATACCCGGGATGTCTACTAGACTCTTGTTTGGACAGATTTAAGTGAACTATTCCTAAGAATTACAGGCCTACAATATAAAACGCCAAATTTCTGTGCAAAATAATTGTACCGCTTTCAGCACCTAAAATCAGAAATAATCATACCGCCAGGGAGGTTAAAGCCAGAAAGTCGCCATTTGAAATGCCTTTCGTTTTTGGCCATGTCTGTGATCTGCTTTTTTTCTACAACAATAAACAGCTGAAGGAACATCCTCAGGGACTGGTGATTCCATAATTTTTGGCAGGGCTTGTACATTCTTATCAGTGCCTGAGCTGAGATTACAATGTAAGGTCTCTATCTCACATGCTAGGGACAATTTACCTGCCATATATTTGAAGTGTGGTAGGAAAACACAGGAGAAACAGGCAAACTCCATGCAGATAGTGTCCTGATCAAGATTCAGGGACCCAGCGCTGCAAGACAGACGTGTTAACCACTAAGCTGCCGTGCTTCCCCCACAGCTGCTACTTTTTTTTTACATATATGACATAACTATTACTAAAAGGTCCCTGGGTGGTTTGGGCTGAATGACGTCGTGCCAAAAGCTTTTGTTTAAGGGTATCCCAGGTGTCAGGAAAGAATTCTGCTTACTTCTTCAGCAAACAAATTTTAGTGTGAGAAGAGGAAACAAGACTTGTTTGAGGTCATGGAAATAAGCTGCTTTCAGATGTAAAATACACTTGTAATCAAGACCACATACCATCAATGCCTGGTAAATTACAGCTAACCTGAGGATAGTTTACAGTAATCATGCTAAATCTGTTAAGCATTTTTAAAGTATAACTAAAGACAAAACTTTTTTTTCATTTTGGATAGAGAGGAATTAGAAACCTGTTAGATTGTATTGGTGTCTGTCCCCATTAGGGAGATTCGCCCTCTCTATGTGTCCTAGTGAACGTTATCACTGAAAGCTAAAAAAAAAAAAAGAAAAGATCCCAAATTTTGAGTTGTCACCAGAACAGGAAATATAGTGGGAAACTTCCAACGGGGACACTAGTTCTGGGGACACCAGGATTTCATCGCCCTTTCTGTTTTGGCATTGGGACAGGAAGTTAAGATGGCAAAAAATCTACAGGGGTTTTAACCCTCCCTTTACGCCATCTAAATTGACAAACTAAAGTTTTGCCTTTTTAGTTCTGTTTTAAAGCATATGGTATGTAAAGCCAAATTCTTTTTTCTTTTTTTTTTTGGATAGTGTGCAGTAAGAGAGAATCCCTGACAGGTTTTATTGCTGTCTGTGTCCTTGTTGATTCCCCCTATTTGTCCTGGTGACCATTATCACTATAGCTCTGCTGATCCCCGCTGAGCAGGCGGATGACATTTTCATCCGAGCCGATACACCAGGTGAATGGAAAATAGGACCACCATCCCTCTGGATTTTTGCAGGCAGGATCGGACCGGATGGCTGCAGGTGTCAGTGTCCGCTAAAATCCACCGCTCCATAGAGGAGACTGCAAGGTCTGATCAGGTCCACCTGAAAAACTGACAGGCGGACCTGATCGGAAAGCCTGTGTTAAAGGACACTAAATGATATCCTTATTCTCCAAAAATATTACACATAATTCACTACTTAACCACGTGCTGACCACCCACAGTACTTTTACTGTGGGTGGGCGGCACAGACAGACTGGATTGTGTACATGTCATCGGGCTGGGGTGTGCAACTGACTGTGGATCCCAATACTTGGGCGTGGGAGGCCCGGTGATCTTGTGATCGCTATGCAAGCACATAATCACAATGTCAACAAAGCTGAAATGTATTCATTTATAACAGCTGTATTTCCTATGCTGTGATTGGCCCACAGCTATCACATGGTACAGGGTGCTATGAATGGCACAGGTACCATGTGATACCTGTGGGCCAATCACAGCATAGGAAATACAGCTGTTATGAATGAATTCATTTTAGCTGTAGCCAATCACAGATCACTAGTAACCACAGATGTCATGAATGTAACCCATTCATGACAGTTGAAAACTTTGCTGTTACAATGATCTTCATTGTAACAGCTAACAAAAAAAAGAATCCCGGATTACCCCCTTAGTATTACTAAGTAGTACAGTATTACTATGGTGGCACTAAACTACTCTGATGAAAGTATGTAAAAAAAGTTTAAAAAATTATTACATTTTTTTTTTTAACATACTGTCACCAGTCAGTGTCCCTGATTACTACCACATCAGTCATATGATGACACTGTACTGCACTGATGACAATATGTAAAAAAAATGTGAACCAAAAAAAGAATTTTATTTAATTCAGTTAAAAAAAAATACCCCTTTAAAAAACTTGCAATGCATCTGTCTATTTTCCAAAAAGGGGTCATTTGGGGGGAATTTGTACTGTCCTACCTTTTTAGGGCCTCAAGAAATGAGATAGGCCGTCAGTACATCAGAATTGATCAATTTTCAAATATATACAGTATACCATAGTTTGTAGACCCCATAACTCACACCAACCAACTAATATACACTTATTGGGATAATTTGTAGCAGAATACATATTGGCCTAAATTTATGATTTTTTATTTTATTTTATTGGCTATGTTTTTATAACAGAAAGTAGATATACTGTATATAGACTGGTGACAAATGTATATGTGTCCTATTGTATTATCTCACATGCACAATGCCAGATAGCTAAAATGATTGTAAAGTCTCGCTTTAAAAAAAATAACAAACATGTTATACTTACCTGCCCTGTGCACTTGGTTTTGCACAGAGCAGCCTGGATTCTCCTCTTCTTGGGTCCCTCTTCGCTGCTCATGGCCCCTCCCTCCTGACGAGTGCCCCCATAGACCAACACTTTGCTATGGGGCACCTAAGCTGAGTCAGTGCTCCATGTATCCATTCAGATACGGAGCCCTGACCCGGTCCCGCCCCCTCTCCCCTGATTGGCTAACTGACTTTAATTGACAGCCGCGGGAGCCAATGGCGCCATGGCTGTGCACCAGCCAATCAGGAGGAGAGTCCTGGACGGCCGGGGGAATTGTGGACATTGCTGGATAGAGAAGGGGCTCAGGGTAAGTATTAGGGGGTGCTGGGGGGCCTGCTACACACAAAAGTTTTTTTTTCTTAATGCATAGAATGTATTAAGATAAAAAAACCTTTTGCCTTTACAACTCCTAGAAGTCTGTTCTACTGTAAGTGTAGTGGTATAGTGTAAGTGTATATTAGTATGCGGACCTGTTTATTTCAATAGAGTTCATATGCAGTTCCTGTTTTTTAATTAACCCTGTCTCTTTTGGTCTGAGATTCTATAGATAGTTTTAGCTTAGGACTCAATAACCATTATAGGCTAGAGCCAGGTTAGACATCCGACAGCCACTTCTGGTAGTTAAAGGTTGCATGTCAGATTGGAAACTACTAGGGACTAAAGTGCAGGGTAGATAGGCTGACTCCAAGTTCCAGTGCCACACCACAGTTTTTGCCTGTGAAAAGCTGCATTCCAGGCTGGTTGGACAACAGTTGGAGGATCTCCCCATCACCGTTGATCTTGTGTACAGGTCTCCGACACAAAGATGTATGCCACAACCCTGCAACTGGACTTTGCTGCAACAATAATCTGCAAGTATCTTTATTAATAACTATATATACCTGGGTAAATGTGCACAATTTCACCAGGACTCTTGTTGGCCCTTTGCTGATAATACCTGTTTGTACATTGGATGTACTATATGTACTGTTATCAATCTTTTCTTATATAAAGCTTCTGTTATTTCGATATTGGTGTTTATCTATACACTTTAGGGTTGTGTTAAATGCTGGTTGCAGTAGTTTCTCTGCTCCCAATTACTTTGATTAGATTACTGGTTAATTTCCCAGGAAGAGAATCCCCTCTGTTCACAGAGGTCCTGTCCTAGGTGGAGGCACTGCCAGCTTTGTTGTCAAACCCACTTTACCTTCCATGAAGGTTCTTGTTCTCCTATTTACCTACAGGTTTAGCACAGTATCCCCAAAAGAGGCCTACACATTTATCCTTCTATGGGGTTTATTTACTAAAGGCAAATCCACTTTGCACTACAATTGCACTTGGAAGTGCAGTCGCTGTAGATCCAAGGGGGACATGCAAGGAAAATAAAAAACAGCATTTTTGCTAGTACACGATTGGATGATAGAAATCAGCAGAGCTTCCCCTCATTTCAGATCTTTCCCTCAGATCTAAAGCGACTTCACTTGCAATTGCACTTGTAGTGCAAAGTGGATTTTCCTTTAGTAAATCAACCCCTATGTCTTACTTTTCAGAATAATGAAATACATCATAAAGAAATGATTTTCTTTAACTGTTTAAAGATAGAATAGAAGAAAAGAAGAATTAAATAATAAAGAAAATTGAGAAAGACATACCATAGGTAACAGAAATCACCGCAACATGTAATTGCACAGGTGACAAAACTTAATAGCGAATAAACAGCTTCTCACATAATAAAGGAACGATTTTAATGACTTCACCCACTAAAAGTAGGGGGGGAATATATTTTTTTGATTTGTGATGAAATTGAGACCTGCAAATATGGTATACATAATAGAATATATAATGGGAAATAGTAACAGATTCTTCCTGAAGTTTTTACATTACCCAGAGGCTGAAATTCATTTTGATTTCAATTTAAATTGAATTTGGACTCCATGGAATCAATCGATCTTTGTTGGTTCTAACTCCAAGTTTATCTAGCGTTAATATTTGCTCGCATCTTGATTGATACTGTAGGTATAGGCCTTAATATCACTGAAATCTTCCAACTAGTACCCAGGACCACATCTAATGCCGCGTACACATGATCGGATTTTCCGACGGGAAATGTTCGATGGCAGCTTGTTGTCGGAAATTCCGACCGTGTGTAGGCTCCATCGGACATTTTCCGTCGGAATTTCCGCCAAACAAAATTTGAGATCTGGATCTCAAATTTTCCGACAACAAAATCCATTCTCGTAAATTCCGATCGTGTGTACACAATTCCAACGCACAAAGTTCCATGCATGCTCCCAATCAATTACGAGACGGAAGCGTTCGGTCTGGTAAAACTAGCGTTCGTAATGGAGATAGCACATTCGTCACACTGCAAATTTTTTAATCTTTTAATGCATCGCATTTACTTCTTTATAGTGCTAGAATATTGAAGTTGTTTCGCTGCTGATATTCACACAGAGTTCTGAAAAAATTATTTCTTTATTATTTCTCGTGATCTCCTGAATAATATTATTTATCTCCACAGATCTCCATAATAATGTTTTGTATTTATTTTTATAGTGATTTTTTTTTTATCAAGATCTCCTGTTTTATATTTTTTTTCTACTGATCTCTATAATTTTTTTTTTCGTTTTGTGTGTCAAGTTACCACAACACCATTACTATCTTGTATTTTTTAACCTCAAGGAGGTTGGTTGGTGTCCCTTGTTTGACATTGTATTTTTAAAATGTACCTGCCTACTCACAAACGGTCCTTTTTGAAGTAAAACACATAAGCAAGTATTTTAACAAAAAAATAGCCATTTATTATGGATCATAACAAAATAAAGAGGAAGGCAACGCTAGATAAACTGGTGAAATTTGCAAAGCCTTTGTACCCCAGGGCACACATCAAAACTATTTTACAGGCAAAATTGGTGGCCTGAGAAGTCCATATAATAGTGAGCACAATCCGGTCCAGGAGTCCAAGAGATCAGGAACAGCAGCAGATGACATATATGTCCCCAGGCCGTGGTCATACAACAGCCTGCATCTTTTACCAGACCAGACAGAACCCAGGCCATCACACTCTTGTCTTCCTTAGACGCTTCCTTCCAGGCTGTGGCTCTGGTGTTGGAGTTGTGACAGGAGGTGAAGGAGGATGATGGTCGACCTCCTGGCTGCCACTTACCCCCCGCCACCTCCTGACTGAGGCTTTCCTGTGTATGAAAAAGGGACATAGTTTTAGTTTTTTGGTCATCAATCACACACAATTTTGAGCTCATGACTGTTGCAAATTGAATGTTAACAAAAAGAAAAGACTATAATTCTGAGCCCAGCATTTTTCATTCTTGTCCCAATCCTTTTTGGCCACTACTGTCTATTGATATGTAAACCACTTTGTTGAATCAGCAAATAGTGATCAATAATAACTAGTCTAGTTAACATCATTAATTTTTACGACAAGAAATATGTTGAACAATGCTCTACCTGACTCAAGCTGGGCTCCTCCTCATCTTCCTGGGTGGAAGGCCCAGGTTGGACATCGGAAGCCTCAGCTGAGGTGGAAGGAAGCCTTGAAGGAAGAGTGGAGAGTGCTGGCCTGGGTTCACACTGGTCTAACAGAAAATGCAGTCTGTCATAGTACCACAGCCTGGGGGCATTAACGTCATCTGCTGCTCCTGATCTCTGGGAATTCTGGACCTTATTTCGCTCCCTAAGATAAGTACTCCTCATGCCACCAATTTTGGCTTTCAAATAGGTGATGTCTGTCGTGGGGATCATCGGCTTTACAAATTCAAGCAGTTTCTCCAGCGCTGCCTTCCTCTTTTTTAGCTTATTAAAAAAACGGGTGGTTCACCTGTCACAGACAGGGCAGCTCCCTGAACATGTCAATGAATTTTGCTAAAAATTCCCTATCATTGAATGGATCCATTTTCTCTGCAAGACACAACACAAGACAAACCCTAATGTCAGGCTAAACGCTTCTAATCTCGTCCCAATATAGGCCTCAATCTAGAAGCAGTATAGGCCACTGATGCACCAAGTTCAAATTGTACCTTCGTTATTAAGTTCGGCGCTTCCGCTACTCCTTCCTCGGCTCACCACTGTTAATTTAGTCGACTAAAACGACTAAAACATTTTAGTCAACTAAAATGACTAAAACATTTTGGTCCACTAAATGAATACTATTTTAGTCGCTAAAATATGACTAAAACTAAAACAATTGAGATGACGATTAAACATAGGACATTTTAGTCAACTAAAATCTCCAGTACATTTCAGTAATTGCAATTTAGTTTTAGTCATAGTCTTTTGACTAAAATGGCATTTTAGTTCTAGTCTCATTTTAGTCTTTTGACTAAAATGGCTTTTAGTTTTAGTCGTTTTTTAGTCGACTGAATACGACTAAAAGTAAAACAATTGCAGAAGACTAAAATGAGACTAAAACTAAAATGCCATTTTAGTCCTAGGACTAGGACTAAAATTAACACTGCCGCTCACAGATCGTACATACGACGCACGCGTGTTACGCTTTATATACACTGCGCGCGCGCGAAACTCCGCCCGCTCCTGACGTTCTTTCTACTCTATTCCCCACCCCTTGTCTTTCGGTGCAGTGGGAGAGCACATGGCGGAGAAAAAGCAAGTGCATGCAGACAGCAGCAGCAACGACGAAAGGCCAGAGTCACAAACGTCCCGATCCCAGAGGAGATTTAAAGCCTTAAATATGTCCTTTATAGAGATGGTGGAGATGGTGGACATCTTGAAGAGGGCCGACTATGATGGGAAGCATGGACCTTACCCAAACCCAAATGTGAGAAAGACCAAGATCATGACTAAAGTTGTGAAAGTCTGCACAGGAATTTTGGGATACGACGATCCAAGGATCAATTGAGGAAACGCTGGTCAGACCTGAAATTGAGGGAGCAGGATCAGTACAGAAAGATCAAGAGATTTCTTCAAAAAAGTAAGTAGTTGTCGTGTGTTCCTATTATTATTATTACTTGCATACTGCTCCGTGTGCTTTTCTTTACTGTTGTACAGTTTAAAATGGCAACTTTCAGGTTTGTGGGCACAGTAATCGTACGTAGTAAGCATCGTTCGTTCGCCCACTAATACAATGTTTTTGGCAGATCCAAGTTAACTGCATTTGTTCAGGCCTATTTGTATTAAAAGAAGTTTGTTGTCTAGATGGATTTGTAACTAGAATGAAATTAGGCATGGGATCAGGAGGGAAATCCCCATTTTGACTCTCAATTTGTGTGCATCTTCAAAATCTGATGAAGGCAATATCAACACAGTTTGGACATACTAATGTCTGATATCGCCTTCACTTTTTCAAAGTTAAACTTTGTAAGTTCCTGAGTTGTGTATTGTTTTATGGTTTTAAACATGCCTGTTTTAACACAAAAAAGGCTATTTGTACTGTCAAAAACAAAAATGTTATTACTAAAATATGTTGGTTTGTTCAAAAACCCTTTTCTAACGCACATGTGGATGTGCACAGAGTAAAAAATTTTCTACTCAACAATGTCTTCTGGCTTCTTCTTTCAATGCTCAATATCATTTTTTGGACTAAGTTGGTGTTTACACTGAAATAGGGGTTATTTACGAAAGGCAAATCCACTTTGCACTCCAAGTGCACTTTTGCAGTGCACTTGGAGTGCAAAGTGGATTTGCCTTTCGTAAATAACTCCCACAGTGCTTTAAAATTTGCCACAATCATGCCATTTTCGTGACTCAGCTAAATTCTTTCATGGTGCTAAAAATGATGTATATTTTTAACAGTAATTCATTAAATACATTAACAACAAAAACAAGGTGTGTGTGTAGCAGACCCACAACATAATAATAGTTCAATAATGTCACCTCATGTATCAAATAAATTATGTTTGCACTATTGAAGAAAATGTCCACAAAAAAAAAGCCCATTGGATAACCTAGGAGACAGCTAAAATAAACACAAGCAGTAAATCAAAGGAAATCTTATTTCAGTTTAACTAAAAAAAAATATTTTTAAAATGTTTATGAAAGATTTTATGGCATATCAATGGCCCCCCTACCCGCAAAGTACTTCATATATTTGATACGGACCTCACTGGAGCTTTGGGAGCGGCAAGCCAGGATGGCCAGCTTCAAGCGCCGCCAGGGTTTGTTCACAAAGTCAGGCCTCAGGCCCAACTGAGCCAACCATAGTTCATTGAATTTCTCCTTAAATAGTTGTGGAGAATGCAGCATGCAAGGATTATATGGTTAAGTTTATATTCCGCCATGTTGATTGCCATAAGGAATAGGTGAAACCGGCTAGCCATTATCCCAAAAGTATTCTCAACCACTCTTCTGGCTCTGGCCAGCTGGTAGTTAAAAACCCTCTGGTCCGGGGTGAGGGTCCTCATCGGGAACAGCCGCATCAGGTAATCACCCAGTCCAAACGCTTCATCAGCGACAAAGACAAACGGGAGTCCTTCCACATTCTCTTCAGCAGGTGGCAATCCCAAGCCACCATTCTGGAGCCATGTGTAGAACTCTGTCTGGGCGATGACTCCACCATCCGACATCCGGCCATTCTTCCCCACGTCCACATAAAGAAATTCACATGTCGCCGACACCACCGCCAACATCACAATACTATTAAACCCCTTGTAATTATAATAGTATGACCCCGAGTTGGGGGTGGCACAATGTGGACGTGGTTCCGATGAATTGCCCCTCCGCAGATGAGAAAGTCCCACCGCTGGGCAAATTGGGAAGCCACAGTCTGCCATTCCTGTGGCGTTGAAGGAAACTGTGGAGTCAAACAAGAAAAAAGAACTTAGTAATTTTGCACATAAACATTGCAAGCAGATTAGACACAAACATTCTTGGCCAACATCAGTATAACATTTATTTTAATGAGTATTTAAAGGCAAAAATATAAGGTCCACTTATCAGATTCCTCACCCTCTCTGATGGGCCATTGTAAAAAAATTGAGAGGGGTAACCCTCTCCACTTCATTGAGAGCTGAATGCATACATAATGTGTGTTACTTTGGCCAGCCCCTCCTTACTTACACTATTAGCAGCCCACTAGACAGGTAAGAAGTGTCATAATACAAAAATATAAATACACACTGTACAAATTGAAGCACTTTTTGAAATTCTGCAATTGCCTATCAAGATAATAGGAGAACAAAACTTTAAACAGTACCATTTGAAAGTATTCTGGCAGGCCCTTTCACTACATGCTTTGGGGAATTCATACATCTGACCACAAAAGAGGTAGGTATAGTGTGTATGGGTTTGGTAAAGTCAGCAGATAGAGGATTGGTATCGGTTAACATAGCAGTTGGGGGGGAGGGAGGGTTCCAAATTATCTTGGGACCCAAAAAAAAAAGCCTCCGTCACTTGGCATGAATTTAAGCACACAAATAACATTTGTAAACATTTTAGGGGTGTTTAGGGTAAAGCACTACTATGGTACTGACAAAATACATTGTAAAGTGATTAGGCTAGGTGTGTATGAGCCCAGGATAGCATGCTGGGGAGATTAGTGAAGGCAAATATGCATGAAGGACAAAAAAGGAAGTTTAAAAAATTCAAGCATGCATGAGAACAAAGGGGACATTGACAGCATATTGCAATCATGGTAATTAGGGAATGATGAAAGAAATACAATACATTAGCAAACATTAAATAAATAGAATGTGATGTTAAACGAGAAAACTTACCCTAATATAGTCCTTCTGCAGGACCTGAATGATGGCAGAACAGGTGTCTGGAATAATGATCCCCAGAGCCTGGGGGAGATGCCTGTCGAGAACTTGATGTCCTGCAGACTTCTCCCTGTCGCCAAGTACCGCAACGTGGCGACTAGCCTCTGCTCGGGAGTGATGGCTTGCCACATGCAGGTGTCCTGCCTGCTCATATAAGTGGACAGCAAAGCCAACAAACAGTGAAAAACGGGGTCCGTCATCCGGAGATAATTCCTGAAATCATCAGGATTATTGTCATGGATCTCCCGCAACAAAAGCATATGAGAGAATTGGTCCTGCTGGAGTAACCAATTCTTCGTCCATGAACTCCTCCCCGCCCTGTTCATGGACTGGGTTTGGGTCAAAATAAGAACCCCAACACCAACCCCCTGCACAGCACGAACTCTACGACGAGTACAAACCCACAACATGGCTTTAAAAGGTAAACTCCCCCCAAAATTGTAGTTGTACATGTAGCAGTTCATTTGCTAAATAAAGTAACACTTTTCTGCTGAGTATAGCTCAGAACGTACTAACAGAATGCACTGAAAATCAGAAAGGAGCGGACAAGAACGTACTGTAAATCAAATACGTACTATAAAATACGCACTGAAAAACAAATGCGAACTGACTACATGCACTGAAAAACAGATACGAACCCACAAGCACAAACTGAAGAGCAGTAACAATTGGAAAAGCACGAGGCTGAAAAGCGCAAATCGTCTCTCACCAAACTTCTACTAACACGAGATTAGCAGAAGGAGCCCAAAGGGTGGCGCACTGGCTATTGAACTTCCCTTTTCTAGTGCCATCGTACGTGTTGTACATCACAGCGTTCTTGACGTTTGGAATTTCCGACAAGATTTCTGTGACCGTGTGTATGCAAGACAAGTTTGAGCCAACATCTGTCGGAAAAAAAACATGGATTTTGTTGTCGGAATGTGCGATCGTGTGTACGCGGCATAAGGGTTTGCTGCTGTGGAACACTTACATTTGATTGTTTAAATTTAGTTTTACTTCTTTTTACTTTCTTTGTACAGAACCAGATTTGTATTTTTGTGCATATTTATACATTTTGTGATGCAGAAATTATTTATCTGATTTGTTCATCATACTTTTGTATCCTCCTCCAGCCCACCTCTTAATGGGACTCAGCCGTGAGGTATAAAGCATTGGAAGGATTCAGTGAGAGCTACAGAGGACCCATAAGATCGACACTCCCAGAAGTGTCCAGGGCAGTCTTTCTCAGCCCTTTTAAAACCTTAGTGCAGCTAAATCAGCACAATGGACATAACTTACAGTCAGTAGAATGTGTCCCTTGTGCTGATTCCTTTGCTGTTAATAGTAATTATGCTCCGTTCTGCATCGCCACCGCATCCCCACACCTGTTGCCATTTTCTTCCAGTGCTGGGGGGGGGGGGGGTAAATACAACTAAAGGGCTGTCACAGGCTCTCATCAAGAGAGCCTGACTATGCCCAACCTTTCTGCCCAGCTCCGTCATTTATAGAAGCTGTTCTACAATTTCTATGAATAGAAGGAGTAGAGCTATCAATCATCTGCCCCGCCTCGATTATAAGATCCCGTTCTATTTATAAAAGCTCTTGATGAGAGTCTTGGACAGCCCTTTGGTTGTATTAACCTTTGCCGCATCAGAAAGTTATGGTGGGGGTGGGGGCAGATGGAGGATTTCTACTAGCAGTGGAGGAATCAGCCCAAGGGACCAATCCTACCGACTGTATGTTATATCCCTTGTGCTGATTTCTGTGTTTTTGATTTTTGGTTGCACTTAGGCTTTAGCATGGACGAACTCCATGAAAAAAACTTCCTGGCTCAGGGATTCTATTGTAAACTATTACTATGGGGGTTATTTACTAAAGGAAAATCCACTTTGCACTGCAAGTGTGCTTGAATGTGCACTGAAAGTGCACATGGAAGCGCAGTCGCTCTAAATCTAAGGGGTAGATTTGAAATGAGGGGAAGCTCTGCTGATTTTATCATCCAATAATATGCAAGTTAAAATGCTGTTTTTTATTTTCCTTGCATGTCTCCCTCGGATCTACAGCGACTGCACTTCCAAGTGCACGTTCAGTGCAATTTCAAGTGCACTTGCAGTGCAAAGTGGATTTTCTTTTAATAAATAACCCCCTATATCTATAGCTTATGGTACATTAATGTGATGGTCACTGGGTAGGATGCACCTTACCTTTATGTTCTTTGGGAAAAAATACCCACTACCGCTAAAAATGATTATTGGTCAGTGGTTACTCATCTGAGAGGAAGAAGTTGCTCATTGCCCAAGGTGCAACCTCTGGAGGAACCCTGGTTGAGAAAATCTGGTCCAGGGATTTCACTTGGAGTGCTGTTCAGCAATGTGGAGATAAGTATTCACTCTCTTCTTTTACAGGTACATAAATTGGGTCATATTTTTTTTCTACTGACAAGAGTGCAATAACCCAGAAAATGGCATACTCGGCAGAAAAGGGTTACTTTATTTAGCAAATGAACTGCTACACATACAACTACAATTTTGGGGGGAGTTTACCTTTAACTGTCTGGACTGAACGTAAGCCCCCAACTCTAGTTTTAGTGGCTGTATATACAGGGCGGCAGAATACACTTAAAGCCCAACTACAGAAAACTTGAAAATGATCCCTTGCAGTGAGGCTGCACCTGCACCACAAAGGTTCATGTAGTCTAGGGGAGAGAGAAAAAACCCTTTTACATACCTGATCCTCCCCTTCTCCAGCAGAAGGTGTTCCCCACTCTCCAGCAGTGAATCATACCCAGGGACGATGTTGGGACCTTAGACAGCTGAGGGGGAGAAGACACTGTGGGGACCGGTCTAGCAGTGTGGAGGACTGGGTAATTAGATCTTCTTCAACAAGTCCTCTAAATTTAAATGATGAATTAAGCCCTACAATGTGGGCCCCAGTGCAAGGGATCATATTCATTGTTCCCGAAGTTTGGCTTTAACCTTTTTTTTTTTTAAGCCGTACTGGCATAAACTTCAGCTAAACCAAAAAAAAATACATTTATTTAACAAACAAAAAGCAGTATTTTCACCACAGTTTCCTGGAACAAAATGACACATTTTTTTGCTCTTAGTATATCAAAACCTCAAATCATGCTCACGGCAACTGAACCTTTATAACCAAGAAACTTGTTATGTGCTCTAAAAACCAAACCAAGATAAGCAGGTATTTCCATCTAAATGATAAACTAGTTACACAGATATAGTAGAGCAACCTTGTCTGATGAATAAAAAACATTTTATATTGTTTTCATATTTGGCCTACTGGGCACAGACAGAAGAGTGTAAAGTGCAATCAAGGATATTGTTTAGTATCACTTTAAAGTGTAGTTAAATCTAAATTTAAAAAATCATTACCTTCTCCTGTGAACAGATACAGTGGGGACAGAAAGTATTCAGACCGCCTTACATTTTTCACTCTTTGTTATATTGCAGTCATTTGCTAAAATCATTTAAGTTCATCTTTTTTCCTCATTAATGTACACTTAGCACCCCATATTGACAGAAAAACACAGAATTGTTGACATTTTTGCAGATTTATTAAAAAAGAAAAACTGAAATATCACATGGTCCTAAGTATTCAGACCCTTTGCTGTGACACTCATATATTTAACTCAGGTGCTGTCCTTTTCTTCTGATCATCCTTGAGATGGTTCTACACCTTCATTTGAGTCCAGCTGTGTTTGATTATACTGATTGGACTTGATTAGGAAAGCCACACACCTGTCTATATGAGACCTTACAGCTCACAGTGCATGTCAGAGCAAATGAGAATCACGAGGTCAAAGGAACTGCCTGAAGAGCTCAGAGACAGAATTGTGGCAAGGCACAGATCTGGCCAAGGTTACAAAAAAATTTCTGCTGCACTTAAGGTTCCTAAGAGCACAGTGGCCACCATAATCCTTAAATGGAAGACGTTTGGGACGACCAGAACCCTTCCTAGAGCTGGCTGACCGGCCAAACTGAGCTATTGGGGGAGAAGAGCCTTGGTGAGAGAGGTAAAGAAGAACCCAAAGATCACTGTGGCTGAGCTCCAGAGATGCAGTCGGGAGATGGGAGAAAGTTGTAGAAAGTCAACCATCACTGCAGCCCTCCACCAGTCGGAGCTTTATGGCAGAGTGGCCCGACGGAAGCCTCTCCTCAGTGCAAGACACATGAAAGCCTGCATGGAGTTTGCTAAAAAACACCCGAAGAACTCCAAGATGGTGAGAAAAGGGATTCTCTGGTCTGATGAGACCAAGATAGAACTTTTTGGCCTTAATTCTAAACGGTATATGTGGAGAAAACCAGGCACTGCTCATTACCTGTCCAATACAGTCCCAACAGTGAAGCATGGTGGTGGCAGCATCATGCTGTGGGGGTGTTTTTCAGCTGCAGAGACAGGACGACTGGTTGCAATTGAGGGAAAGACGAATGCGGCCATGTACAGGGATATCCTGGACGAAAACATTCTCCAGAGTGCTCAGGGCCTCAGACTGGGCCGAAGGTTTACCTTCCAACAAGACAATGACCCTAAGCACACAGCTAAAATAACGAAGGAGTGGCTTCACAACAACTCTGTGACTATTCTTGAATGGTCCAGCCAGAGCCCTGACTTAAACCCAATTGAGCATCTCTGGAGAGACCTAAAAATGGCTGTCCACCAACGTTTACCATCCAACCTGACAGAACTGGAGAGGATCTGCAAAGAGGAATGGCAGAGGATCCCCAAATCCAGGTGTGAAAAACTTGTTGCATCTTTCCCAAAAAGACTCATGGCTGTATTAGATCAAAAGGGTGCTTCTACTAAATACTGAGCAAAGGGTCTGAATACTTAGGACCATGTGATATTTCAGTTTTTCTTTTTTAATAAATCTGCAAAAATGTCAACAATTCTGTGTTTTTCTGTCAATATGGAGTGCTGTGTATACATTAATGAGGAAAAAAAATGAACTTAAATGATTTAAGCAAATGGCTGCAAAACAATGCAAAATCCCCACTGTATATGTTAATTTTGCAATGAGTGTTCCTTTATAACTACTAATGTGGAAAATCTCCTTTTGTCCCTTTCTGTATAATAGAGACTACACTAGCCCTTCATGACTTCCCTGAAGGGTTAGCTTGACCATCCTCCTCAATGTGCTCTTGTAGTAGTCTAAGATAGTACATGCCAATGCAAGTTGTTACTCTGACAGCACAGCCAACAGCATAGCTAATGAACAGTGGCACACATGCGCATTGCAAAACATGAGCGGAAGGTATAAATGGATATGTATTAATAGGCCTCATTTACACCTGCAGTTGGGGGGGGGGGTGGTAAAGAAATGGTGGAGCAGTGATTTCACCACCCCCCCTAACTGTTCCCCCATAGCTGCAAAGGTGAACGGGGGTGTATACTTGCTGAAGCAAGTGCATTGCAATGCACCAAATGTCACATTTGGTGAGTACTATCTCTCACTGAATGTGACATATTCAACTGAATAGGACTACCTCAAACACCCCACAACCGCATGCAATGCACACAGTTGCTATGCGATGGTGTGGGTTTTCAGGAGTTAAAAAAGGCAGTGTTAAACACAATCTAAAAAGCGAACCAGAGGGCACAGCAAGTGTAAACAAGCGCTTAGGTTGCCAGTGCCATCTGCCATGGAGCAAAAGCAGACCATGTCATGGCTATTTGAGAGTGACTGGTGGCAGTGGAGGATGACAACCCTTCGGGTAATTGTAGCAGCTGCATACAGTAGTGTCAGCCTTCAACAGGAAGTGAGATCTGCACACTGACATTGGCAGGATCAACAGGTATGTTTACCACTAGCATAATGAACAAGGCAGAAAGTTAATTAAAGGTGAAGTGCTTTCTATTTGTCAGATTTTCATTTATGACTGCACAAACACTTTGCAGTTAACCAGGAGTGATGGAATGAGGGGGGACACACAATCAAGAAAGCCAACCAAGTGAAGTCAGAGCTCCTGATCTGCATATTTGTTCCAGCTCAGTGATTTAGGAAGTACAAAAACCTTTGACTCATCCTGACAACTAGAGAGCTAGTATTTTCAGAAGAGGGGTGTCAATATCAGCATTATATTGTAAAACCAAATTCCTTTCCAATGTGTATAGAGCATTCAAGCCCAGAGCGATGTAAGGAGCTCTGACTTTGTGCACTTCACTGTTATGCCCTGTACACACGGTCGGATTTTCCAACAGAAAATGTTCGATGGGAGCTTGTTGTTGGAAATTCCGACCGTGTGTAGGCTCCATCGGATATTTTCCATTGGAATTTCCATCACACAAAATTTAAGATCTGAATCTCAAATTTTCCGACAACAAAATCCGTTCTCATAAATTCTGATCGTGTGTACACAATTCCGATGCACAAAGTTCCACGGATGCGCAGAATCAAGTATGAGACGGAAGCGCTCGGTCTGGTAAAACTAGCGTTCGTAATGAAGATAGCACATTCGTCACGCTGCAATTTTTTAAATCTTTTAATGCAGCACATAATCTTCTTCTTTAGAATGCTAGAATAATGAAATTGTTTTGCTGCTGATCTTCACACAGAGTTCTGAAAAAATGATTTCTTTATTATTTCTCGTGATCTCATGAATAATTATTTTTATTTTATTTTTTCGTCAGATCTCCATAATAATGTTTAGAATTTTTGTTTATATATATATATATTTTTTTTTATCCAGATCTCCTATTATTTATTATTATTTTATTTATAGTGATCTCCCTGATTTTTTCTTTCATTTTGTGTCAAGTTACCACAACAAAAACAATAGAGAGAACTCCTGCGCTGCTAGCGGACTCCTATACTAACAAGGGGACACTGCTGCAACACCGAAAAGACTGCTCCAAACAGACAAAACAATAGTGAATAATAGGGGGATGGTAGTTGCGCTGTGATTGGAAGGGGATGAAGGGAAAGGGGAGGGGACTAAACTAAAAACTAAACTCCTAGGAGCACGGGACGCTGCCACACAACAGCTGATGTGACGAGCACGGCGCTCGCGGAGTTTTTTACCCCCCAGCTGTCATCTTTTGTAAGTTTATGACATTTTAGTTTGTGCAATAAAGTGTATATCATACGGGATCACGCTATGTGCGTTTTTTTTTTGTTTCGATACTGCACTGCTTATACGGTTTATGACGGGTGGTGAGCAACAGGAGGCGAGAGACGTTGGAGGGTCCTTGGCCAGCAGCTGGGAATATACGAGCTCGGCGCTTGTGGATTGAGGCTTGCGCTCATTGGTCACAAGTGAGTGCAACCCCCCCTCTCTCCCCCTCATCCTGCCTGTCCTCCTGTGTTCTTTATCATCAAACGGTATCACACCATATGCTGTTTATCTTGTGATTTTTTGCATATCGCATACCGCATCTGTGAGCTACACCATCTGCTGCATTTTTTGGATTTTACCATCTACTGGACTCCAAACATATATGCTGTATACCTTACAGCTGTAAGGTAAGGGGCCTGCGGACACGGAGGTGTTCCCACTGAAGATCACTCCCCTCCTTTCACCTATATCATTGTGTTTTTGGATGGTCACTCAGAAGTGTCACATTTGGTGGCGGGACTGTTTTTTTCATATTTATTCGCCATTATTATATTTTTTTTTTTGGTATGCTGAGTTCCTTCTCATGTTTTTGATCTACTTGTTAAGTGGTTTGGTTTTTTACAACACTTATCACCGGGACTATTTTATATATAATCATTTATGCATTTGTTTATTCGTGCATCCAGTGTTTTACTCACATATTCCACATATTGTATATCACCTTTGTTATTTTATATTGGCTGGGTTGCCTTTTATATCCATGTGCACTGTTCATTGTTATGTTATGTAATTCATCTCCTTTTTTGCTTCATGTCAGCATTTTTTCATACACCATTTAGTGGTACTTTCATTATATTCATTATATGCACATGTTAGTGTTTTCTCCCTTATTCTCGGTTTATTGTTTTTTTATTGGTTTTTTAGGTCACCTGGCATGCTTGTCACATGCACTTTAGTTTAGTCCCCTCCCCTTTCCCTTCATCCCCTTCCTATCACAGCGCAACTACCATCCCCCTATTATTCAAGTTACCACAACACCTATATTATCTTGTATTTTTTAACCTCAAGGAGGTTGGTGTCCCTTGTTAATTTGACATTGTATTTTTGAAATGTACCTGCCTACTCACAAACAAACTGTCTTTTTTGAAGTAAAACACATAGCCAAGTATTTAAAAAAAAAATAAACATTTATTATGGGTCATAACAAAATAAAGAGAAAGGCAACGCTGGAGAAACTGGTAAAATTTGCGAAGCCTTTGTACCCCAGGGCAGACATCAATTATTTTACAGTCAAAATTGGTGGCCTGAGGAGTCCTTATAATAGTGAGCACAATCCGGTCCAGGACTACAAGAGATCAGGAACAGCAGCAGATGACATATCTGTCCCCAGGCTGTGGTCTTTCAACAGCCTGCGTCTTTTGTCAGACCAGATTGAACCCAGGCCATCACTTTCTTGTCTTCCTTCAACGCTTGCTTCCAGGCTGTGGCTCTGGTGTTGTAGTTGTGGCAGGAGGTGGAGGAGGAAGACCATGGTTGAACTCACAAACGTGGCTTTGGCTTGTGAGTTTGCCCCTCAACCCCTTATTTAGGGCTTGTAACATAACTTCCTTACATAAGAGGCGTTGGCCCTCCTCCATTTCCTGCATTTTGCAGGCTGCCATGTACGCATAGTCCTCTTGAATATTGGGGGGGTTCTGAGGGCCGCAGTAGCCTTCCGAAATAGGCCAAGTGCTGCCTCCTCCAGGTTACTCCTCTTCCTGGGACTTTTTTGTGGAAGGCGGAGGGGAGGGACCTGTGATTTGGGCAGGCTACTGGGCCCGGCCACCTCCTGGCTGCCACTTACCCCCGCCACCTCCTGGCTGCCACTTTTCACAGCCTCCTCCTGGCTTAGACTTTCCTGTGTATGAAAAAGGGACATAGTTTTAGTGTTTGGTTCATCAATCACACACAATTTTCAGCTCATGACTGTTGCAAATTGAACGGTAATAAATAGAAAAGACTATCATTCTGACCCGAGCATTTTTCATTCTTGTCCTAATAATTTGTGGCCACTACAGTCTATTGATATGTAAAAGACTTTGTAAAATCAGAAATTACTGATCAATAATAAAATCTAGTTAACATCTTTAATTATTTGACTAGAAATATGTTGAACAATGCTATACCTGGCTCAAGCTGGGCTCCTCCATTTCTTCCTGGCTGAAAGGCCCAGGTTGGACGTCGGAAGCCTCAGCTGAGGTGGAAGGAAGGCTTGAAGGAAGACTGGAGAGTGCTGGCCTGGGTTCAGTCTGGCCTGCCAGAAAATGCAGTCTGTCATAGTATCACAGCCTGGGTACAGAAATGTCATCTGCTGCAGCTCCTGATCTCTGGGAATCCAGGAGCTTCTTGCACTCCCTATTATAAGTGCTCCTCATGCCACCAATTAGGGCCTTCAAATAGGGGATGTCTGCCGTGGGGATCACCGGCTTCACAAATTCCAGCAATTGATCCAGCGCTGCCTTCCTCTTTGTTTTATTGTTATAAAAGGGGTGGTTTACCTGCCACAGACAGGGCAGCTCCCTGTACATATCAATGAATATGGGGATAAAGTCCTGATCATTCAATAGATCCATTTTCTCTGCAAGACACAACACAAGACAAACCTCAATATCAGGCTAAACTCTCCTAATCTTGTCCCAATATAGGCCTCAATCTATAAGCAGTATAAATGAAAGTATAGTCCCTCACGCTATCAAGTGAATCAATCTACTCTAAAAACTAAAATAAATAGAAAATTGCAGCTAGACCTAAAGTGCATACAGTGCACAAAATTGGTATTGAGTAATAAAAGTGATCAGCGCAACTTATATCATGAATATATTAAACTAACTACGATCATAAATACATGTCTCCTGTGCGAAATGAGTCACCTGTGCAAAATAAGCAAATAAACTTCTGTGCAAAATGCCAATAAATAAATCAGATTACCTCCTGTGCAAATTAAGCAATAAACATAACGTGCAAAATGCTAAAGTCAAATTCACTCCTGTGCAAAATACCGCAATATAGCATACCGTGCACAGTGCTAATGGTTATACCGTGCCCAATGTTAATGGTTATAGGAGAGTGTATAAACAAACTGTGCAGATGAATATAAAACTCCAAAAAGTCCTAATAGCAATAACACAATAATTTTGTGATGCAATAAAAAGTCCACTATATCTATAATAGATCAATGGATAAAGTGCTGAACGTATCATCAAAAGTAATCTTCAATACAAGATCTTCATGAACACCACTTAATGCTCTCTGGACTCTTACCTCAATATGAAGTAATACAGCTTTAATAATCCACTTAGCTGGGAAACATCTATGGATCTTACGATCTTTGAATCCAGTGATAGCCGGTGGTGCCTGTCCAGATAATGTATTCCAGTTGATGGCTTCTGGATTCTGAGCATAATCATTCACAGAAAACGGGCATCTCTCCAGGAATCCTCCGACACTTCTCACGAGAACTCGGCCCCCAAGCACGTTATGTTTATTGCTTATTTTGCACAGAAGGTATTCTGATTTATTTATTGGCATTTTGCACAGAAGTTTATTTGCTTATTTTGCACAGGAGACTCATTTTGCACAGGAGACATGTATTTATGATTGTAGTTAGTTTAATATATTCGTTATATAAGCAGTATAGGCCACTGATGCACCAAGTTAAAATTGTACCTTCGTTCTAAAGATCAGCGCTTCCGATACTCCTTCCTCCTCACGCGTACGTATGACGCACGCGTGTTACGCTTTATATACACTGCGCATGCGTGAAACTCTGCCCACCCCTGATGTTCTTTCTAGTCTATTCCACGCCCCTTGTCTTTCGGCACAGTGTGAGAACACATGGTGGAGAAAGAGCAAGTACATGCAGAGGAGAGCAGCAACGTTAAAAGCCCGGAGCCACGAACATCCCGATCCCGGAGGAGATTTAAAGCCTCAAAATACTTCCTTTTATAGAGATGGTGGAGATGGTGGACATCTTGAAGAGGGCCGACTATGATGGGAAACATGGACCTTACCCAAACCCAAATGTCAGAAAGGCCAAGATCATGGCTAAAGTTGTGAAAAGTCTGCACACGAATTTTGGGTTACGACAATCCAAGGATCAATTGAGGAAACGCTGGTCAGACCTGAAATTGAGGGAGTAGGATCAGTACAGAAAGATCAAGAGAGTTCTTCAAAAAAGTAAGTAGTTGTCATGTGTTCCTATTATTATTATTACTTGCATGCTGCTCCATGTGCTTTTCTTTACTGTTGTACAGTTTAAAATGGCAACATTCAGGTTCGTGGGCACAGTAATCGTTCGTAGTAAACATCGTTCGTTCGCCCACTAATATGATGTTTTTGGCAGATACAGGTTAACTACATTTGTTCAGGCCTATTTGTATTAAAAGAAGTGTATGACATTGTTGTCTAGATGGGTTTGTACTAGAATGAAATGCAAACTTGATTCAGTGTAAGGAGAGGACACTCAGCAGCTGTTTACACATCTGGACGCAGGAGCACTAGTGTGGGACACCAGAACAAACTTTTCAGGGTGTCCCGCACAGGTGCTCCAGTGGATACTAGGGGTGTCTCCATGTGTGTTACAAAGTGAAAAAAAATGTCTTCAGCTTGGAACTCTGCCAAAAAAGACAATTGTACGACACTTCCAAGCAATGTTTTATATTACTATTTCTGGCCTCAAATATCTGTGTGCTAAGTATACCTTTTTTTTATTCACATAGGGGAGAAAAGACTCGGGACATCTGAGGACACCAGGGACCCCCCACCTCCAAAAGAAGAGCAAATCCCCACACCACAACCAGAAGATGTGGAAGAAGGAGAGGTTTATGAAGTCAGCGAAATAGTGACCACAACAGGTGAGTGTCTGAGACCACAGCTTCAGGTAATAGATGTATGCCTGCATATTTATAGTACATGGTATGTTTTTTAATTTTAGAAGATGTGGATGTTGTGGAAGAAGATTTGCATTTCACAAGTGCAAGTGCACACATCCTCATTGGGGAGATCATGGTGTGCAATCGTGATTTACAAAAGATCAAGGAGGACATCAATGATGTGGAAAAAAGACTCAAAAACATCATTGATGTTTTAGGCAGAATCTAAAAAAAACACAAAATTCTTCTAGTTCATTTTTATTTTTAGTATTTTCACACATTTTAAATATTTTTTAGAAAGCCAAATTTTGAAGATGTACACAGTGTGTCAACATGGGCTATCTGCCAACATGTGACATCAAGGTACGCGTTTTGGGGGTGCGACCCCTTCCGCGCAAATAAAGTAGATGAGAGGAAGGGGTTGCACCCACAAAACACATCCATTGATCCCCCAATGATGGGAGCTAGCACATGTTGACATTAGACATGGGATCAGGAGGGAAATCCCCATTTTTAAGGAGGCCTGGGCTGCCTCCAGGCTCACCTGCCCCATATCTATCCATTCCATGCATGTGCTTCCACTGTGGAGACACTTATAAATTTGTAGTGTTAGGACTGCAAGCAACACAGGGTGCCGTGACGAGGCCTTGCAGCTTTCACATGCTTTTGCAAATGTGTGCTAACTAAACCCCTGCTTTTAACAGACGGTTAGAAAGGTTAATTTGGTTGGTCAGCAGACTGGTTGGTGAGTTGAGCTATGGAATTGTTTTTGTCTTACATGTATATGGCCCTCCATGTGCTCCTTGCTGTGAAGGCCAGTTATAGGTGGGGGCAATGGCCAGTTTTTTGTTACTGTTCGTATATATGGTCCAGGGACACACTGGGCACCTTCGCTGCCATTGTGCTCTTGCTGGGTGTCCAGTGTGCTCCTGTTCCTTTAAGGGGGCCTGGGCTGCCTCCAGGCTCACCTGCCCCATATCTATCCTTTCCATGCATGTGCTTCCACTGTGGAGGCACTTATAAATTTGTAGTGTTAGGACTGCAAGCAACACAGGGTGCCGTGACGAGGCCTTGCAGCTTTCACATGCGTTTGCAAATGTGTCCTAACTAAACCCCTGCTTTTAACAGACGGTTAGACAGGTTAATTTGGTTGGTCAGCAGACTAGTTGGTGAGTTGAGCTATGGAATTGTTTTTGTCTTACATGTATATGGCCCTCCATGTGCTCCTTGCTGTGAAGGCCAGTTATAGGTGGGGGCAGTGGCCAGTTTTTTGTTAGTGTTCGTATATATGGTACAGGGACACACTGGGCACCTTCGCTGCCATTGTGCTCTTGCTGGGTGTCCAGTGTGCTCCTGTTCCTTTAAGGGGGCCTGGGCTGCCTGCAGGCTCACCTGCCCCATATCTATCCTTTTCATGCATGTGCTTCCACTGTGGAGACACTTAGAAATTTGTAGTGTTAGGACTGCAAGCAACACAGGGTGCCGTGACGAGGCTTGCAGCTTTCACATGCGTTTGCAAATGTGTCCTAACTAAACCCCTGCTTTTAACAGACGGTTAGACAGGTTAATTTGGTTGGTCAGCAGACTGGTTGGTGAGTTGAGCTATGGAATTGTTTTTGTCTTACCCATTTTGACTCTCAATTTGTGTGCATCTTCAAAATTTGTCTTTCACAGGGGTGACATCACCCCATCTGATGAAGGCAAGTTTAACACAGCTTGGACATACTAATGTTTGATATTGCCTTCACTTTGTCAAAGTTGAAATTTGTAAGTTCCTGAGTTCTGTATTGTTTTATGGTTTTAAACATGCCTGTTTTAACACAAAAAAGGCTATTTGTACTGTCAAAAACAAAAATGTTACTACTAAAATATGTTGGTTTGTTCAAAAACCATTTTCTAACGCACATGTGAATGTACACAGAGTAAAAAGTTTTCTACTCAACAATGTGTGGCTTCTTCTTTCAATGCTCAATATCATTTTTTGGACTAAGTTTGTGTTTACACTGAAATGGGGGTTATTTACTAAAGGCAAATCCACTTTGCACTACAAGTGCACTTTCAGTGGAGTTTCAAGTGCACTTTTGCAGTGCACTTGTAGTGCAAAGTGGATTTTCCTTTAGTAAATAACTCCCACAGTGCTTTATAATTTGCCACAATCATGCCGTTTTCGTGACTCTGCAAAATTCATTCATGGTGCTGAAAATTATATATATTTTTAACAGTAATGCATTACATACATTAACAACAAAAACAAGGTGTGTGTGTAGCAGACCCACAACATAATAATAGTTCGCTGAAGAAGAGATTGTCACCTCATGTATCAAATAAATTACGTTTGCACTATTGAAGAAAATGTCAAAAAAAAAAAGCCCATTGGAGAATCTAGGAGACAGCTAAAAGAAACACAAGCAGTAAATCAAAGGACATATTTTTTCAATTTAAATAAAAAAAATATTTTTAAAATGTTTATTAAACATTTTCTGGCATATCAATGGCCCCTCTACCCGCAAAATACTCCATATATTTTATACAGACCTCGCGTGCGCTTTGGGGGGGCAAGCACTGAAAACCAGATACGAACCCACATGCACAAACTCAAGAGCAGAAACGATCGGAAAAGCACGAGGCTGAAAAGCGTGAATCGTCTCTCACCAAACTTCTACTAACACGAGATTAGCAGAAGGAGCCCAAAGGGTGGCTCACTTAGTATTGAACTTCCCTTTTCTAGTGCCGTCGTAGGTGTTGTACGTCACCGCGTTCTTGACGTTCGGAGTTTCCGACAAGATTTGTGTGACCGTGTGTATGCAAGACAAGTTTGAGCCAACATCCGTAGGAAAAAATTAATGGATTTTGTTGTCGGAATGTCCGATCGTGTGTACGTGGCATAAGGCCTCATTCCCATGGGCCTACTTGACCACTTTCCTACCGGGCACTTTCATCCCCTTCTTACCCATTCTAGTTTTCAGCTTTTTTTATAATTTTTTTGAGACTGATATAGCTTCCTTTGGTGGTATTCAATCACCACTGGGTTTAAAAAAAAAAAAAAAAGTTTTAATTTTTTTTTGTTAAGTAATTTTTTATTCTTCACTGATGTGCACTGATGAGGCTGCATTGATAAGGTGGCACTGATGGGCACTGATAGGTGGTAATGAGAGGCATCACTGGTAAGCACTGACAGGCAGCACTGATGGGCACTGAGAGGCAGCACTGGTGGGCACTGACAGGCAACACTGGTGGCCACTGATTGGCAGCACTAACAGGCACTGTTGGGGCTGCACTGATAATCAGAACAATGATGATCAGTGCCCTGATTATCAGGGTAGATGTCCCCTGTGTGGATTGCCACTTACCAGATGACAGCGTGTGAGGAGAGGACTGCCGATAACCAGCAAATTCTGTTTACACTGTGATCAGCTGTGATTGGACACATCTGGTTACATGGTAAAGAGCTGCCGTGATTGACTCTTTACTCCAATCTGTGATCAGCTGTGTCCAAAGAACACAGAGATCATAGATCAGTGCCGTTCGCGCAGGCGCGTGGTAAACATGATCACTGGAGGATGTCAATAGATGCCCTTCCGGCAGTGTGCGACCACACTGTAGCTGTTATTCGGCTATAGCATTGTCGTGAAGAGGTTAAGCATAAACTCATGAGAGGGCCACATTTGCCAGTATAGGGATGGACAGCTGTTCTGTGCATCCCCGTGTAAGCAGTCCCATGCATGTCAGTTGGGACATGGACACAGCCACTTCCCCTAATTTGACATCCGTGCAGGGGCAAACCCCAAACTCAGACAGTGTGCACGGCTGTCAAATGAGGGGAGCAACGGTTGTGTCCATGTCCCAATTGACATGAATGGGACTACCGGCACAGGGATGCACAGAACACCTGAAAACCCAGGCCTTGCACAAGCACATGCTTAAGTACGCCTGTGTGAATGAAGCCTAAGTAGTAGTAGCTAAAGATTTAAAGTGAAAATCCAGTCAAATTTTCTTTTTCAGTTTTGGAATAGTATACAAAAGAATGAAGCTAGTCAAAGATAGGCAGTTTTTTTGTTTTTTTTTATTGTTTTTTTGTTAGCCAACTAACAGGTTTTTTCCATCAACAAGCGAGGTTGATGGAGGAACCAAACCCTCTTTCCAACCCCCATACCCCCCACCTGGACCTGCCGCTGTCATAATACACTGATCAAAATCTTCAAATGATGGACTTCTGTAAAGCAAGAGCAACCACATGCTGATTAAAATCCCTGCTGAATAGACCAAATGTCGATCAGTCTATGGCCAGCTTTAGAATGTCAGTTTTTTATTGTTGTCTGAGGAAAACTTGCCTCACTTCCTGTATTGGTGGCTACAGTACCTGGAATATAAAGTGAGGGTGGCAGCACAGAGCAATAAAAACCTGATAGTGGTTGTAACTTTTCAATAAAATACTACTGTTGGTGCATCAGTTAAGAAAATTTCCCCTCACTTTCTATCCTGGTGACCATAGTCACTTAGGAAGTGAACGAACTCCCCTCCAAATGAGGCACACCCAGCAATCACACAGCAATAAAAGTCTGAAAAGGGATCAAACCTTTCATTGCTGTATCCAAAACTCAAAAAGATTTCCAAGGAGTTGCAGTTTTAACAAAAGGATACCAAAGCTTCTTATTTTCCACAGTTATGCCTTATTCACATGGGTCATATCAATGCTTACTCCATGCAAGAGCCCTGTTTACCTGCATGGGAATGCAAAGATGTTGCATGCATCCACGTGCACTTGGTCCCATTGATGTCTATTGGGACACAGTGGCTGCATTAACACAGCTGCTGCTCTCAGTATGACATCTGTGCAGGAAACAAATGAGCTGTGAAGCCTTTGGGTCCTCGAACGACAGCACTGGACATTTTGGCCTGGTAAGAAGTGTTTTTAAAAAGTCAGCAGCCACAGTACTTGCAGCTGCTTGCTTTTACTTTTTCAAAAGTTCCCCTTTAAAAATGTCTTTTTAGCTAATGAAAGCTAATGCAGCCAATGGAAGCTGGGCTACAGAAAAATATATCTGTGCTACTGGTTACTATACATAAGTGATTTATGACTTTCTTAGAGATAGGGGTTAAAGTAATACGATGAGCGATTCTCCATAGTTGGTGGAACTGGAGTATATTGCTTTTTTCTGGGCAAGATTTATGGCAAATTAGCATCTAAGGATTGCAGAACATTTATATTTTATACCATTCACACTATTCACATGAAAATCTGTTTCTATTTGTATAGGAATTTTTGATTTTTCATTAGTTCACCAAATTTATGATTTATTATTCACATTATTTGTATATTCATTTGTACAGCCTCATATGAAATGTTCTTTTAGGATTTGGATTTTTTGTTTTCAAAATGTTTTTATTTTAGAACAAAAGTAAAACAAATATAAATCCAAGATAGTCAGAGCAATGAATGCAGGGATCAAAAAAAATTATATGCCAAGACTAAGTACATACATATACTGCTGAGTAAATAAATCTATTACAATAGTCGATAGAGACTGAAAGTCTAAGCTAAGCCGAATGGAAAAAATATGGCTAGAAACTAAATCGAGAAGAAAATAAAACATCTAAATAAGGAGAAAAGACATAAAAAGGTAAAATAAAAGGAAAAAAGAAATACAAAACAGTCAGGTTTGGAGCCTAAATAGAAACCAAGGATTCCAAATAGCATCATACTGAGGGATAGTGTCATGTAGGGTGTGATAAATCTTGTCAGCCAACATCATGCGATCTATTCTAGCAATAACTTGTAGATATGGAACAGAAGATGACTTCCAATGCAGAGCAATCACCCATTGCATGGCTACACAGATAGAATGGATCAGTTTAACCAATGGTTTAGGGGAATCTGGAGGAGATTGAAACAATAGGCAATGTTGGAAGGAAATGTTAAGGGGTTTGCCTGCCAATTTGTCTATCACTTTCAGGATAGGATTTGGATTTTGTACACTTATAGAATTTTAGACACTTCCTTTTAAACCTGCTTTTTTAGCTTCTGATTATGTTTTTTTGTAATCTTATGTGGTATTAGCATGGACAATCTGTTTTACTGACATTTAGAACAGATGACTTATAAAAAAAAAATTCTGTGAAATAAAAGAAAGTTAAGGATTGAATTTGTTTTATTATTAACTACAAAAAATATCCATGTAAGCATTACCTAGAGATACGAATCACTGTACACAAGTGAAATACCAAAGAAGTCATCACAGGAAAGAATGAAACATAGGTTACGAGTTTTGTTTTGTGTCAGATGATGAGGAAAGTTCATTGTTATAGCACCTTAGAAATCCCCCAACCAAATTAGCTCTCTGAAAGAGAGGGTTTAAAACCTTTTCCAGATAACTTATGCCCTTACATGCTCAGATTTCTGCATGTTTGTGTAAGGGCACTTTTGCTTGCAAGGAAAGTGCTTATTATGGCCCCTTTCACACAAGCAGACCAATTAGGTCAGCCTTGTCAGTTTTTCAGAGAGACCTTTGTTCTCTATGGAGCAGCGGATGTAAATGGACATGTATCGGTTTACACCCGCCAAGATCAGATCCGATCCGATTCGCCAAATCCGATTGGATGGGGATCCATTCCTCTTCCATCTGGCAGATCGGATGGGATAACAGTCAGATGTAAATGGGCAGGCAGTCTGTTTACATTCGATTGCCCATAGAGGAGACCGGGCTGTGTCTGCTCTGCATAAGCGGAGCTAACACAGACCAGATTCCCCGCTGAGCAGGCGGAGTCCTGGCGAAGTCCACCCCATGTAAAAGGGGCCTAATTCTTACACATATAGTGCTCACTCCCAAAAGGGCCCGCTGTTTTGGTCCCAAGATTCCTTCCCAGCAGGTGTACAAGCAGCCAGGCACACTGTTACAGTCACTCTTTACGCTCAATGAACAGTCTAGGGGTTTCTTTTTTTTCTTTTGGAGTAACTTGGATAGGTATAGGAAATTGTATGGGATACGCCAGAACTATGTACAAACTGGAGGACACGCTTACTATAGTTGTACTTCAGGAACAGATGTCTTCTGCCAAACTCAGAACAAAAGGAGAGCCAGGAACGTACACGGCAGGTGCCGGCAGGGGCCAGCACAGAGGCGGGTGGAGACAAAGAGGTGCAGGCACTAGCAAAGAGTAGATGGGTGGCAGTCAGGAGGGGTAGAGGGGAAAGTGCCAGGGAGGCCGATCCAGGACTGGAGCATCCCAATAAGTACGCTCCATTGAGTGACATTGGTGAAACCAGTCAGGGACCAGCACTGCTGGAGCTGAGGGACTCTCCTAGCTGCCGGGGGAAGAACTCCCCCAGTGAGAGTGGGGGGGCAGCAAAGGGAAAGGAAAGATAGATTCTGGTGGTAGGGGACTCAATTCTTAGAAGGACAGAGAGGGCAATCTGTAACCAAGACCTGAAGCGCCGAACAGTATGTTGTCTACCGGGCGCTCGGGTTCGGCACATCACGATCTTGTGGACAGATTACTGGGAGGGGCTGGGGAAGACCCGGCTGTCATGGTGCACGTTGGCACCAATGAAAAAGTCAGAGGCAGATGGAGTGTCCTAAAGAACGATTTTAGGGACTTAGGAGCTAAATTGAGGAAAAGGACCTCCAAGGTAGTATTCTCAGGAATACTACCGGTACATCGAGCCACACCAGAAAGGCAGAGGGAGATTAGGGAAGTTAACAAGTGGCTGAAGAGCTGGTGTAGTAAGGAGGGGTTTGGGTTCCTGGAGGACTAGGCTGACTTCTCAGTCGGTAACCGGTACTATAGAAGGGACGGACTGCACCTAAATGAGGAGGGTGCAGATCTGCTGGGAATGAAGATGGCCAAAAAGTTAGAGGGGTTTTTAAACTAGGCGATGGGGGGGAGGGTCCAGAGGCAGAGATAGCCAGCGCGGAAGATATTCCAGAGGGTAGTATTGGGGGCATTAGTGGTAGGTTAACCAAAGCACAAAAACACAAGCTGAGTATAGTAGCAAGTCCTAGTTGCAATCTCGAAACACCCAATACGAGGACAATATGCGACCGGTCTAAACTATGTGGCATGTTCACCAATGCCAGGAGCATGGCGGACAAGATGGGTGAACTAGAGATACTGTTGTACGAGGAGGATTTGGATTTTGTGGGAATTTCAGAGACCTGGTTCAACAGCTCTCATGATTGGCTGGCAAACATTCAAGGGTATACCCTATACCGCAAGGATAGAGAGGGTAAAAAAGGGGGAGGGGTATGCCTATATATCAAGAATAATGTACAAGTGAATGTGAGAGATGATATCACTGAGGGAGCTAGAGAGGAGGTGGAATCCTTATGGCTAGAGCTCCAAAGGGATGAAGCTAAGGGGAAAATAATACTGGGAGTATGCTATAGGCCCCCTAACCTGAGAGAGGAAGTGGAGACAGATCTCCTATCACAATTTGGATTAGCAGCAAGGATGGGAAGTATTATCATAATGGACATAGACTGGGCGGAGGAAGCCGCGCATTCATTTAAGGCTAGCCAGTTCCTTAATGTCTTGCAGGACAATTTTATGGGTCAGATGGTAGACGCACCAACTAGAAATAAAACATTACTGGATCTACTGATTACCAACAATACAGACCTGATCACGGATGTGGAAATACGGGGCAATTTAGGTAACAGCGATCACAGGTCAATTAGTTTCAGTATAAATCACACAAATAGAAAACATACGGGGGAATACAAAGACACTGAATTTCAAAAGAGCCAACTTCCCCAAACTACAAACCTTGCTAAAAGGCATAAATTGGGATAAAATATTAGGAACAAAGAATACGGAGGAGAGATGGGTTTGCTTTAAGAGCATATTAAATAAGGGCATTAGCCAATGTATCCCATTGGGGAATAAATTTAAAAGAGCGAACAAAAGTCCTGGATGGCCTAACTCCAATGTAAAAATGCATATAAAAGCGAAGGAGAAGGCCTTCAAAAAATACAAGGTTGACAGATCATCCTCAGCATTCAGACTTTATAAAGAATGCAACAAGAAATGTAAGGGTGCAATTAGGACAGCTAAGATAGAACATGAAAGACACATAGCGGAGGAGAGCAAAAAAAATCCCAAGAAATTCTTTAAGTATGTAAACAGTAAAAAAGGGAGGACAGACCATATTGGCCCCATAAAGAATGAAGAAGGATATCTGGTTACAAAGGATGGGGAGATTGCCAAGGTATTGAATTTATTCTTCTCCTCAGTCTTCACAAGTGAATCGGGGGGCTTCAGTAACCAAAACTGCAGTGTTTATCCTCATGACACAGCACAGGAAGCACCTCCATGGTTAACAGAGGACAGAATTAAAATTAGACTTGAGAAACTTAACATTAATAAATCACCGGGACCAGATGGCTTGCATCCGAGGGTACTTAGGGAACTCGGTCAAGTGATTGCCAGACCATTGTTCCTAATTTTTACAGATAGTCTACTGACTGGAATGGTACCAGCTGATTGGAGAAAAGCCAATGTAGCACCAATATTTAAAAAGGGCCCAAAATACATCCCTGGGAATTACAGACCAGTTAGCCTAACATCAATAGTATTTAAACTCTTGGAGGGGATGATAAGGGACTATATACAAGATTTTAGTAATAAGAACGGTATCATTAGCAGTAATCAGCATGGATTCATGAAGAATCGTTCTTGCCAAACCAATCTATTAACCTTCTATGAGGAGGTGAGTTGCCATCGAGATAAAGGAAGGCCCATAGACGTGGTGTATCTGGATTTTGCAAAAGCATTTGACACAGTTCCCCATAAACGTTTACTGTGCAAAATAAGGTCCATTGGCATGGACCATAGGGTGAGTACATGGATTGAAAACTGGCTACAAGGGCGAGTTCAGAGGATGGTGATAAATGGGGAGTACTCAGAATGGTCAGGGGTGGGTAGTGGGGTTCCCCAAGGTTCTGTGCTGGGACCAATCCTATTTAATTTGTTCATAAACGATCTGGAGGATAGGATAAACAGTTCAATCTCTGTATTTGCAGACAATACTAAGCTAAGCAGGGCAATAACTTCTCCGCAGGATGTGGAAACCTTGCAAAAAGACCTGAACAAATTAATGGGGTGGGCGACTACATGGCAAATGAGGCTCAATGTAGAAAAATGTAAAATAATGCATTTGGGTGGCAAAAATATGAATGCAATCTATACACTGGGGGGAGAACCTCTGGGGGAATCTAGGATGGAAAAGGACCTGCGGGTCCTAGTAGATGATAGGCTCAGCAATGGCATGCAATGCCAAGCTGCTGCTAACAAAGCAAACAGAATATTGGCATGCATTAAAAAGGGGATCAACTCCAGAGATAAAACAATAATTCTCCCACTCTACAAGGCTCTGGTCCGGCCGCACCTGGAGTATGCTGTCCAGTTCTGGGCACCAGTCCTCAGGAAGGATGTACTGGAAATGGAGCGAGTACAAAGAAGGGCAACAAAGCTAAAAAAGGGTCTGGAGGATCTTAGTTATGAGGAAAGGTTGCAAGCACTGAACTTATTCTCTCTGGAGAAGAGACGCTTGAGAGGGGATATGATTTCAATATACAAATACCGTACTGGTGACCCCACAATAGGGATAAAACTTTTTCGCAGAAGAGAGTTTAACAAGACTCACTCATTAAAATTAAAAGAAAAGAGGTTTAACCTTAAACTACGTAGAGGGTTCTTTACTGTAAGAGCGGCAAGGATGTGGAATTCCCTTCCACAGGCAGTGGTCTCAGCGAGGAGCATTGATAGCTTCAAGAAACTATTAGATAAGCCTCTGAATGACCGCAACATACAGGGATATATAATGTAATACTGACACATAATCACACACGTAGGTTGGACTTGATGGACTTGATGTCTTTTTTCAACCTCGCCTACTATGTAACTATGTAACTATGTAAAAGCCTCTTGTTAGAAAATAATGGAGGCTAGAGGTATGTACACTTCAGGAGTGGAACTACTTGACTTTCAGGTTAAAGAGCCGTTTTCCTATGATAAGACTAAAGAGGCTGACAGTATGAATCTCTCAAAAGAGAAACTACCTAGCCCAGGCTTAGCAATCAGTCTTTCACAAACTAGAAGGGAACGCTCAGTATGTACTTCTCAAAAGAGCAATCCCAGCAATCCCAATAGTACACGGACACAAAAGAGAGAATCCCAGGTCAGATCAGTACTCATTATTTGTCCTTTGGGTAACTGAATGCCTCCTTCCAATACCAGCAGAACATATTCCAGTGAGGGAGAGGTTAACCCTCCACTTTGCA
This sequence comes from Lithobates septentrionalis, assembly GCA_037952835.1. Classification (NCBI taxonomy): domain Eukaryota; kingdom Metazoa; phylum Chordata; class Amphibia; order Anura; family Ranidae; genus Lithobates; species Lithobates septentrionalis. The sequence continues at coordinate 2,401,240 of JBBDGP010000600.1, forward strand.
CTCTCCAGCAACTCTTCTGACAGGATTCTTACGCAAAGATCAGGATAACTCCAAAGAAGGATTTGCGTATAGGCCTCCCAGCTAGTTCTAGCTGGGACCTTAATGAACAGTGGCTTGAGGTGAGGGGTAGCCACCCCCCACCTGAACAGGTGGAACCTTTTATCAGGAGGACAGTGCTGTTCTGCAATTCAGACTAGTTATAACCCTTCCCAGCCATCATCTGGGCCATCTCTCCCAGGTATTGGCTGAAACAGTATAAATATTCATGCTGCCCATTTGCCTTGCTTTACACCTATGTTTCAGATTAACCCGCAGCTTTCTATAAAGCAGGGCAGAGCAAACAAACCTGCATCCTGTGAAAACTAGAACAGACAAAAACAATCAACAATGTTCCACTGACTACAAAGGAGCCAAAAACTAAATTTACCAGTTATGGTGTCCTAGTTTGCTTTCCTGGATAGAGAAGCTCATCGATATTAGATATCAGTCACAGGCAAAGAATCAAGCTTGCAGTGGCAGACAAACACTGCAAATGCAACTGAAATATGTGATATATGTTTCCCATAAATAAGACTTTGAAGATCTTTTAATGCATGTAGTCCTCAGTGCTTTCTGGAGCAAGATCCAAAAGACACAGAAACTGATGGATGCCTACACATCTAAATGCCCTCTGATGTCTCTGGTCATCTTTTGTTCATGATGGTGAACTTAACCTTTTTTTCCATTCGAAGACCATCATGACCTCCTCTTGGAATCTATTCATCCTTCTGTCCTTAATGTGTTAAACTTTACACTTGACAGTCATAGATCTTTACTGCCTGTTAATGGTGCACTTGACAAAAGGTAACAGCCTGTTACACTGATCATATGGTGCACCTCAGACTTCCTGTGTTCACAACTGTTTGTTTTTTCTTTAAATTAATTAAAGAGTCGGCATGATGCTGGGCCCATGAGCTCACAGGGCCAATGAAGATGGCCCTAAACATTATTTGTCATTCACCAAAAACAAAAAGGTGAACTAGCTCACTACACCCTTTCCACACTCTAATATTCCCGCCACACTTATCTCCTTCGATGACTATCTTCTACCCATGCCTGGTGTGTGAAGCAGACAGGATCTGTGTCCTCATGTAGCTATTCTCCTGGCTCTGCACCCTCCAATAGCACCCGTTCTTTAGGGAATTCACCGGTAATGGACTCGTTGCTATGGACTTTTGTTGCTCTGGACTACTACTTCTCAGATATGGCTGGCACCATGTACTTATGCACCATTCTCTGTATGCACCACTAGGGACGGTGTAGCTTAACAGCAGCACAGCCAAACTACCCCAACTAATACTGCACAATTGAATGCCTATTTATCGAATGTGAATAAAGAAGATGTATTAAATTATGTGATGTACTTTTGTTCACTTTACAAGTCTACGAATAAAAGAACTTTTCTTAATTGAAGAAGTTGTCTTTGTCATTTGCAGAGAAGAAGTATTCTGGGTGGGAGAGTAAAGTAACACTGGTGTATGTAAAAAAAAACTTTATTCTGGGAATCAAGACCTCGTTAACCCTTCGGTTAGGAAGCATAGAGCTTATGCAGAATCAAGTGTACCGAGTTAAAAGAGAAGTGCGGAAATCTAAGAAAATAAACATACATACTGACCTACCTGCTGCAGCATTGGTCCGATGCTGCATGCTGTTCCCCACAGGCTCTAAGCCTGAAAATTGAGTAATCACATGACCGCCAATCACTTAGTTCTTGTTCTTCACTGCTATGCCCCTCCAGTGCTCAGTAGAGAAGTGGGCTGTGGAGGGGGTGGAAGCAGCAGAGAGGCTGAGCTGCCTGTAAAGCATTTGGGCAGATCCCGACATTATCCGGATATATTTTCGGGATCCCTTCAGAGTCTGGAGCGGGTCTGTAATATCAGCCCACAGGGGGCTTTAGCTGATTTTGGGTCCCAGGAAAACACAAGTAAGTGCATTATAATAATCTACATGAGAAGTATGGCCAAAAGAGCTTTAGTCATACTTGTCTTGTATCCCTTGCAGTTATGTACATTCATCAAACATTCATTGAACCTTTATGGTTGTGGCAGTAGAAGGTGAAGATGGTGTAGTGGCCAGCTGGCAGTGGAAGCGGGTGATAGAAGCCCTGGTGGTGAGGGGACCGATGTACTTCATGGTCTCCACTTGGTCTCCATCTTGGAGCCGACTGCAGTACAGGACTTATCTAGGGACCTAGCCTGGGGTCACAAGTGCAAGGCCTTGCCAATTATAAGGAAGGTTGGCTTCTCTGTGTGCCCTAGGGCATGATGCATCAAGTGAAGTATACAGTGAAGATGTGAATGACTGGTGAAATTTAGGCCATGCTCAGCATTACTCAAAACACTACAGAGTCTATGTGTCAGGACAGGTAGGAACAGATCTAGCCACCGGCTGAAGAGGAGATGGGAAGTGGTCCTTCTGTAAGTGTGTGTGGAACGAAGGTGTAAAAGGAACTTCCTGTCAGAAGGTTTTAGTGCCCACACAGAGCAGTGAGTTAGAGTACTACCTAATGGCTTGGAGAGAGAGCAGACGACCCCAGGGGCAATGAGTGAGGTTTAACTTCACGCCTTACATGTACAACAGGTATCCCAGAAAAAGGAAGCTGCAGAAGAACATGGATTTCAAATGCCCAGACTGCTACATCAATGAGCATGGGCAGTCAAAGATAATCATCCAAGGAGGTAAGTGCAGCAGAACCAGGGATGTTGGGAAAGTGTTGTGAGTTCACCTTTTTTATGTTTTCTGCATCAACACAGAGCTACAGAGAGGTGAGAGAAGGTGAGTATCAATGGTATCAAAGGTTGGGAGGAAGGGGGTCAGGGGTTTACAAGAAAAGCTGTCACTTTGCCCTGAGTAGGCAATGTGACAGAATTTCTTCAAACAAGCAACTTCACCCTGATTTATAAAAAACTAGAAGGCTAAATGGATCTATCAAAGATTGTTGTACAGTATGAGAGTCCCTGTTTACATTTCACACTGGCGTCTTGTGGCTTTTAGGTATGCCTTTACCATCACTCTTCCATCAAAGCCCATAGTGATGGTTTAAAATGGTGCTGTCAAGGAGGAAGAGCCCAACATCACCATGCTTGACCAGTTAAAGTGTTCCTGAACTCAAAAAAGTGAAGATTCGCTATAATATATGGGAACATTTAAAAATGGTAATTGTTCATTAGCTCACTGCATGAAAATAGCTAGATTCTGAAAGGTTCTAGATGGGAATAGGTGACTGGTGTTATCCGGTTCCACGTCCTGAGTATTTTTCTATGCTCAAAGGAATATTACCCAGACCACACAGCCTGTAAGGTTGCTGGATCGCCCTGGACTCTACATAACAGGACCTTGTGCAATATTTTGATATAATGCCATGTGGACCGGTAGGGTGCTGTACAGGTCCAGGGCAGTGATCCCCTGTAGAGTAATGAGTTCCTGAAGGCCTTTGTGGTAAAGACCGTGGTGATGGGTGAAAATTGGGCCTCCTTAGGTGGGTCCTGCAGTGGTGAATGCTAAGTGCTCTGGATTAACCCTATGCCCTATATACCTGTGCCCTAGCCAGCGGTCTCCCACCAATCCACAGACACCTGGTTGCTTTCCTCTGTGGATCTACAGGTTCAGAATAACATTTCTTAATTGAAATTCTACTAGTGTAAAGTCAGCTGAAACTGGCTTAACCTTCTCTGGTTTTACTTACGAGGTGGTATCAAAAAGTACTTAATTTATTTATGTTTACACACTATCACCTTCAAAATAGTCCTCTTGCACAGCAATACAGTGCTCCCAGCATTCCTGCCACTTCTGGAATGTGTCCTGGAAGTCTTATTTTCAAAACGCGTCCAGCACCTTTTGCGATTCACGCTGGATCTCCGCAATGGTGTAAAAACAGTGACCTTTGAGCTGGATCTTTATCCTCTGGAAGTGGGCAAAGTCTTACATGAGCCAAATCTGGTGAGTAGAGTGGGTGCAGAAGTGAGATCATGTTGTTTCTGGCGAGAAACTCAAGTGTGAGTAGTTGGTGAATGGTTTCAACATTTTCGGGGTTGAGCTCATTGAAGGTCTTCCTGATTTCTTGTCATCTTCCAGTGATGGTCTTCCGCTCTTGAAGCGTGCGTGCCACTCAAAACACCTCAAACGACTCATTGCAGCATCGCCCCAAACTTGCAGAATCATGTCAAATGTCTTTGTGGCAGATTTGCCCAGTTTCACGCAGAATTTCACATTTGCTCTTTGTTCTAACTTGCTGTCCATGATGAAATAGCAGACGTGGTAACACACTGTGGTCAGAATAGCACCAGTTGCACAGCTCCCGAAGTACACAGGACGATGTCTTTTGGCACACTGACTTATGAAGATCGATGCTCCCTGTGACTTTGCGTGCAGTCTCAAAAACGTTTTGATACCACCTTGTAAATTCCTTTAAATCACCCCCAATTCAACTGTCAGAGCAAACAGAAGAAGCATGAGCAAAGCTTACTTCTATTTTTAAAGTGTGCCAACCAAAACAAGAAAAAAAAAGAACAGTACTAGACATTTTGCCAGTACTACACGTTTTGTATTATAACCCTAAGTAATCAAAGGTTTAAGATGTATAAATAAACATATTTCCTCTTTACTTCACCACAAAAAAAGATAACTGGTAGCGCTGGGAAAAAATGCCAGTTTTTTCTAACTGTTCCTTATTTGTCCCAGCCTTTATAAATGATCACCAGTAATGTACCGAATATTAGCTAGAGAGCAGTAAAACCAGGGATATTGTCTGCATCACCTGGGAATCTGAGCTCCAATGTGTAAAAAACTATTTGCCAAATTGCCAGTAGTGGACACACTATATAAATCTACAGCATGTGTAAAATATATCATTGCATTCATTACAAGCTGGAAAACTTGAAAGAAGTTTTAAAAGAATACACTTTCTTTTACAAATGTATTTTTAATTCATAAAAAAAAACAAATTTGAAGTAGAAAACAATTACAAAACAATAACAAATATTAGGCACAAAGATCACAAGTTTAAAATCTATCATCAGGACTATATAACAGCCCTTTAATTAATGCAGAGACTCTGTAGGAGTCAAAAAAATTTGCATTTTGTAAATAGCTTCAACCAAATATTCAATTCAAGAGTTAGCAAAATCAGTAATTAAAATGGTAGTTCAGCTTTTTACAAAACTGAAACAGTCCAGATCCCCCTTAACCCCACCCCACAACCTTACAGTCTCCGCTGCACTCCTTTGATGATTATTTTCTTCCACCCATGCCAGCCAGTGTAGCGGTCTGGGCATTTGAGAAATGCAGTACACAACCCGAAGGCTGTGTAGCATCATAATGCTTGTAATAATGAATGTGCATTGGTCAGCATCGTGCGTGCGTGACCACACTGACCAATGAGAATCTCTCTGAGCCTTCTTTGTTCCAGGACAGTGACCAGGAAGGTTGAAGGAAGAAAGAAGGGTCCGGTTTTCAAATGCCAGTACCACTACATCAGCTAGCTTGGGCAGTAAAAGATAATTATCCAAAGAGCTGAGTGCAGCGATGACTGCGGTGGGTAGGGAGGATGCTGTGAGTTAGTTCACCTTTTCATGTGAAAAAAACTTTTTTTGGGGAAAAGGTAAACTAACCCTTTAAAGGGTTTATCTTCAACTTTGTACTATTGGTGGACCAACCCACAAGCTTTCCTACGGTTTTCAGTCCTGAGAATCACAATCTAAACATTTACCTAGGTTGCTACTACAGGTGAAATATGCTGCTGTGGCACCTCTCAGATATAGTGCTTTTTTTGAAGAGAACTTGTCATGAGAGAAATCTTTTGCTACAATTACTGAAGAAGTGTGGATGACTTTTTACTCTCATGACAGTCTCTCATCCATAAAGAATTACTTAGAAATTGTAGTTTTAGCATTAATTATTCATGTTCTGTGTTAAGGAAGGGCATGGGGGTGGCAGATGTGTGTGCTTTTGCTAAAAAGTGTCCTTTTTCCTCATTTCAGAAGATTGGGAGTAATGGAGTTCAGTTCACTGCGCTCAGCCCAGTTTAGGGAAGGAATCTAATTTGGGCTCCATTTAGACCCTACTAGTGAAGAGCTTTGCAGTAATGTGCAATACACAATGTATTACATGCATTAGTGCATTGCAGTGCCATTCATTTTGAGGCAACCCAGCAACAACACACATCAGTTGAAGTGCATAGCATTGCACTACCGTGTATTATGGTGTGCTGCATTTCCAAAAATGGTGCTTGACCGTTGCCAGCCCAATTATTTGAATAAAAGAGTCCAAGAAAATTTGAATTGTTAGTAAATAAGTCATATAAAAACAGCCAAAGCATTTTAAGGGCAACACCACTCCCTCTTCATCAGGGCTCAACACAGGATAAAACTTAGTTGGACTCAAGACAGTGGACGGTGACCTCACCGATCTGTATTAGGGTCCTTTCACACAGAGCAGAGTCCACTCCAATCAACATGGGATCTGTGCGTAGATCCCCTGCTCATCAAAGCCGAAGATATCACATCTGTGCCCATTCAGTTTCTGCCCAGGGGACACAGGTGGACTCCTGTCAGCTCTATCGGGGGCCGGGTGCAAATAGACTCTGCTCCGATCCAGACCGTAAAAAATGGGAAAAGATGCCGTCCTTTACTGTTTTTTTTTTTTTTTTTTTCTGGAGCTGGATGGACCTGGAGGTAGGTGGGTGTAAGTAAGTTTTAGGTGGAACTGATCGGAGCCCTGATTAAAGGGGGGGGGGGGGGGTGTTGTGTTGCTCTTGAAAGTGGCTGTCTTTCTGTATTCCTATTTTTTTTAGCTACTATTGGGTGCCCATCGCTGGCAGCCATGCTGTGTGGGAGCTGCCTCGCTAGAGCTATTGAGCTTGTTTGAAGTTTTCTTTCATATGACTACCCTTACAACTTTAAAACTTTCCAGTGCCTCTTTAAATATGTTGTCCTAGAGTCCTAGCTGCCTTATTGCAATGCATGTTAACAGGTGAAAAAAATGTATTATGCATGTGTTAATAGACTTACTTTAACACAATGCACCAGGACACCAATGTCCGAATGGGGTCTAATTTTGCATACTGCATAACATCATTGCACTTTTTTCTACTAAATAAAATAAGTCAATATCATGCTGTCAAGGCCATATCTGCCAATGCAACATTTAAAATAAAATGTAACATTTAAAATGTCATATTGGAGTTCCATTGTTTCTTATGAGAGACTCTAAAATGCTAAACAATCATGCAGCGTCTGTAAAGTATAGTTTGTAAAGTCGTTTTAATGCTGGATGCTGCATCTCCACTTCATACATGAGGGGAAAGTCTGTAAATTGTTGTTAATGCCCAAAGGAATAATTCATGCAGTTATTGTCTTGGTAATAATGCAAATAGAACATTTTCACGGAACACGCATTAAAACAATGGGAGTAACTTTTGAGACAAAAAAAATATTTGCCAAAAGTTTAGCTTTGCGTCTACAAACTGTGATCCCTTCTTTAATAGGCTTAGATTAGGTAGGGTTGGGAATCTCGGGACAATATCTTAAAGACAAGCTAACTGATACAATATGCCTGAAAAAAACACTGTCTTCTTTCATTAGACGCAGAGAAGGCCTTTGATCGCTTGGATTGGAGGTTTATGGAAGCATCTTTGAAACAAGTAGGTCTCCCGGTGGAATTCATACAAAAAAAAATGGCCTTATATAGCGCTCCATCTGCAAGGATAAGGATTAACGGAAAACTCTCCCGACACATTAATATTTCTAACGGGACACGCCAGGGCTGTCTGCAATCACCATACCTATACATTTTGGCTATTGAACATCTGGGGATGGCTTTATGGTCTAATTCCTCTATACACAGAGTTCAGGTGGGCAATAGTTCTTATAAACTAAGCATTTTTGCGGATGATCTACATATATATATATATATATATATATATATATATATATATATATATATATATATATAGCCAACTCAAGAATAGCTTTTCCAAGCATCTTGCATGAATTAGAACAGTTCGGATTCCACTTTTAAAGTAAATGTAACAAAATTCAGGTGTCTCAACATCACCTTACCGCTAACTGAGAAAGAAACATTGGAAATCAATTTGCCATTTCAGTGGGAACTCCATTCTCTTAAATATTTAGGTGTTAATATCGCCCCTACAGAATAAAAGATCTATGAATTGAACTATTTGCCAATGCTGAATTCCGTGATTAGCCAACTGAAGATTAGGGCTAGGGGGAAACCCTCATGGATAGGGAGAATGGCGATATATAAGAGGGATATTCACTTTTTATATTTATATCAAACGCTCCCGAGGGCTTTCTTCCGTTCGCTACAATCTAGCTTACTAAGGTATCTCTGGCCGAACTCTACAGCTAGGCTCCGTTACGACATCTTAGTAAAGCAGAAAACAGAGGGGGGAGCAGGTTTACCGCATATGGAACTATACCATATAGCATCCATACTGATTAAAATAGTGGATTGGTTTTATCATGGTAAATCTATACAGTGAGTAACTATTGAGCAACAAATAACATCGGTCCCCTTGACCCCTCTTCCTTGGATTAAGCCTAAATTTTGCCTCCCTAGACAAACACTTTCACCTTTGGCATAATCATTATTAAAAGTCTGGGATTTAACGATTGGAAAGCGAGGTATCTCTTCAATCCCCGGCCCATTTACTCCAATTATGGGTAATCCAGAATTCCAGCTGGGTTTATTGTCATCCAGGTTCCTACAATGGACAACTCTGGCCCCTTCACCGATTAAACAAGCGCATACAACTAAGGGACTACAATCGTTTAATACAATAGCAACTGCAGAATGTAGTTGTATATACAATTATCGAACAAGGGGTCACTTCATAGGGAATTAAGTCGATTTGAATCTCTTTGCGCAGGGCTCTTAGAGTGCTCTCACACTATTTCTAAAATCTATGAAATATTGTTATCCCGTGCATTCCCCAATTATCCATATTGCATCAAAGATTGGGAGAGGTAATTGGAAAAATTTATTCCTTCTAACCTTTAAATCTAGTCTCTGAACAAGAGAAGAACTATAAAATATTACCCAGGTGGTATAGATGCCCCGTAAGGCTTCATAGAATATCTTCAATCTACCCTGAAAAGTGTTTGTGGGAGGGGGGGGGGGGGTAAAGGCACAATGATCCACATATGGTGGACTTGCCCCCGGATTACAACTTTTTGGGAGTCTGTGTTCCAAATTTGCTCTATTGCTACTGGTATGCCATATCAGAAATCTCCAGAAATGGCTCTATTGTCTATCTATCCGGGCTCTAAGGGAGAGACTAAAAAAGGGCTGCTTCGCTTTTTCCTCTCCACAGCTAGAATACTCATACCTAGACACTAGAATACCAATGTTGCTCCTACTATTAAAGAGTGGGTAGTTGAGCTGAATCATTTAAGGAGAATGGAAGAATTAACAGCAAACATACATGAATATCATCCTAAGCATATGACAATATGGTATTGGATTGAGTTTTTGGGCTCTGACATTCTGAGATCTTTCTTAAAAATAAACTTCATGATGCGACTGACTTAAAATAGCGGCTTCCCAGATAGATTGTCACAGAAATAGATTGATTTGCTTGTGACATCCCCCCCCTTTTTTTTTCTCTTTATGTATGTCCTTTCCTATTTTTCTTCTCTTTCTTTTTACTGTCTGTTTTGTTTTGCCTATGGGCAGATTCTTGCCCAAGTAAACTAATGGTTACTTAAGAGCCGGTTCACACTGAGGCAGCACGACTTGCAGCGCGACTGCCTCAGGCGACCTGCACACGACAGCAGCGGCGACTTGCAAAACGGCTTCTATATAGAAGTCAATGCAAGTCGCCTCAAGTCGCCCCCAAAGTAGTACAGGAACCTTTTTCTAAGTCGGAGCGACTTGAGTCACTCCTATTAGAACGGTTCCATTGTACAGAATGGAATGCGAATTGTCAGGCGGCTAAGTCGCCTGACAAGTCATCCCAGTGTGAACCGGCTCTAAGTATAGTGTTTTTGTTGAACAGGTGATAAGATATAATAATATTGATCTTCGAAATATTAGAAAGGATTGTCCTTCTCAAGTTTCACTAATGTTGTGATATATAGGATCGAGGTGATTCAGTCTTTAGGCTTTTGAATGTAACATTGCAAACTATTGCAATCAGTATTTAAAAAAATAAACTTTTGAGACAAAGCAATACATTGAATATTGATAATTTTTTCACAAATTATTATTTATATATTGCAGTGAATTTCATTTATATGCTCGTCTATGGCCACACACCTCCATGTCCCTATATAAAACAAGTTTTTGCTGTTGGCAATGGATAAAAAAAAAAGCAAATGGTCAGTTTCCCAAAATTCTGCGGTATCACATGTCATTGTTCCATGATGTATCCTATTACACTATCAATGCAACACATTGGTCAATTGCCCACAGCAGGTGTAAGAAAGAAAAACAGCTTTGGCACTAATATTCACCTCTTCTCCGGTGCTTATTCCCCACAGTGATCTCTTTTCACCACTAGTTGTTCTTAGTTTTCTGGGTTGAACGATGCCCAGCATCATTTAACCCGAAAGACTAAAGCCCCATACACACTATTAGATTTTCTGCAGATTTTTGTCTTCAGATTTACCAAAACCATGTAGTGCAAGGGCCTGCATGACTGCAGATAATCTAATAGTGTGTATGGGGTCTTAGGACATACTGAATGTGTATAGAATGTGTATAGTGCAGTGTTTCTGTGTTGCTATGGCCATTTGTATAGTGACTTTATTGCAATAATATGGAGTTAGATATATTATTTAGGAGCATATGTTTACAGATACACATTACACCCATTCACAATCAAGATCTGGGGAAAGTAAGTGAATTAAAGTAGTAGTTACCAATTTTTACCTACAGGTAAGCTTATAATAAACTTACCTGTAGGTAAAATGAAAATGTTCTAAAAGTGCACCATTAAGGAGATATTCTAGTAAGCAGCAGTTGGTGATGTCACCGGCGCATGCGCTCTGAAGAGACGACATACTCGTGCTGCCCCACGTCATGATGGCTCAGCCATTCAAAGGGAGCCCGTGAACTAGGGCTGCGCATCTTCACTGGCCTCACGATTCGATTCGATTACGATTATCAAGTCAACGATTCGATTCGATTCGATTCCGCGATGCATCACGATGCATCACGATTACAGCGCAAGTCCGCAAGTTCTCATGGTTTTCATCAAAAAAAAATTCAAGTAGTCAGGAGGACTCCATTTTTTTTATTCTATCTGTTCTTAAGAAAAAAAGAGACAGCAGAGGAGCTCCAGGCTCTCTTCCACAATACTAAAGGAGATGGTCAGAGCCTGCGGACATGCTACAGGAGATGATCAGAGACTGCAGACATGCTACAGGAGATGATCAGAGACTGCAGACATGCTACAGGAGATGATCAGAGACTGCAGACATGCTACAGGAGATGATCAGAGACTGCAGACATGCTACAGGAGATGATCAGAGACTGCAGACATGCTACAGGAGATGATCAGAGACTGCAGACATGCTACAGGAGATGATCAGAGACTGCAGACATGCTACAGGAGATGATCAGAGACTGCAGACATGCTACAGGAGATGATCAGAGACTGCAGACATGCTACAGGAGATGATCAGAGACTGCAGACATGCTACAGGAGATGATCAGAGACTGCAGACATGCTACAGGAGATGATCAGAGACTGCAGACATGCTACAGGAGATGATCAGAGACTGCAGACATGCTACAGGAGATGATCAGAGACTGCAGACATGCTACAGGAGATGATCAGAGACTGCAGACATGCTACAGGAGATGATCAGAGACTGCAGACATGCTACAGGAGATGATCAGAGACTGCAGACATGCTACAGGAGATGATCAGAGACTGCAGACATGCTACAGGAGATGATCAGAGACTGCAGACATGCTACAGGAGATGATCAGAGACTGCAGACATGCTACAGGAGATGATCAGAGACTGCAGACATGCTACAGGAGATGATCAGAGACTGCAGACATGCTACAGGAGATGATCAGAGACTGCAGACATGCTACAGGAGATGATCAGAGATTGCAGACATGCTACAGGAGATGATCAGAGACTGCAGACATGCTACAGGAGATGGTCAGAGACTGCAGACATGCTACAGGAGATGGTCAGAGACTGCAGACATGCTACAGGAGATGGTCAGAGACTGCAGACATGCTACAGGAGATGGTCAGAGACTGCAGACATGCTACAGGAGATGAGCACAGACTGCGGCGGACATGGCACAGGAGATGGGCACAGACTGCGGCGGACATGGCACAGGAGATGGGCACAGACTGCGGCGGACATGGCACAGGAGATGGGCACAGACTGCGGCGGACATGGCACAGGAGATGGGCACAGACTGCGGCGGACATGGCACAGGAGATGGGCACAGACTGCGGCGGACATGGCACAGGAGATGGGCACAGACTGCGGTGGACATGGCACAGGAGATGGGCACAGACTGCGGCGGACATGGCACAGGAGATGGGCACAGACTGCGGCGGACATGGCACAGGAGATGGGCACAGACTGCGGTGGACATGGCACAGGAGATGGGCACAGACTGCGGCGGACATGGCACAGGAGATGGGCACAGACTGCGGCGGACATGGCACAGGAGATGGGCACAGACTGCGGCGGACATGGCACAGGAGATGGGCACAGACTGCGGTGGACATGGCACAGGAGATGGGCACAGACTGCGGCGGACATGGCACAGGAGATGGGCACAGACTGCGGCGGACATGGCACAGGAGATGGGCACAGACTGCGGCGGACATGGCACAGGAGATGGGCACAGACTGCGGTGGACATGGCACAGGAGATGGGCACAGACTGCGGCGGACATGGCACAGGAGATGGGCACAGACTGCGGCGGACATGGCACAGGAGATGGGCACAGACTGCGGCGGACATGGCACAGGAGATGGGCACAGACTGCGGCGGACATGGCACAGGAGATGGGCACAGACTGCGGACAATAATGCAGAGTTGTGGTGTGATGAAGGCACATAGAAGACAATTTATGATATGGACTTGTGTCACAGCGCCCCCTCCCCCTCCCCCTCTCCCTCTGTACTCACATGCTGCTCTGCCGGTGGCAGCCTGTAATGAGCAGGGTGATCTGCCTGCTCACCATCTCCCCCCGATCTCCATTTGTGCGGCCGGTGTTCCGCCAGTTGTCACATCTGAGGTGGGCAGTGAATTCTCCCGGGAGAGCGCTCTGTGCGTAAAGCTGTTATTAGTGTGTATATTGCGGTCATGTGACACTCGGCCGCGCCTCCCTCCTCTCACGTCTCTCCTGATGTCAGCCCCGCCCGCCTCTCTTCTGACCTGATAGCTCCAGTCAGTGGGCGGAGCTGACATCAGGAGAGACTGAGAGGAGGGAGGCGCGGCCGAGTGTCACATGACCGCAATATACACACTAATAACAGCTTTACGGACGGAGCGCTCTCCCGGGAGGGGGCGGGGCCAGAAATCGATTATTCGGGTCGCATGCATCGATGCCGCATCGGGGACACCCGAATCGCGATGCATCGATGCTGCGATTAATTTCAGCAGCCCTACCGTGAACCCAGAAGGAATACAGCGTGAAGATGGAACCCCTGTCAGCAGTGACAAGGCACCACTGGAGAGATCTATTCTATAGGCAAGTCAGACATAATGTGCTAGTATGCGGTACATACTAGCACATTATGGCTTAAACCTGCAGGGGAGACGAATTTTTTTAAATTTTTATTAACTTTGCTACCACTTTAAGGAAAACTGCTTTGACATAACACTGAGCCAAGTTGGGAAATCTCTACCCAAACTAGGAAGGGGTATAATCAAAGAGGATTTTTATTTTTCATGTTATCCCCTTCCTTTAAGCAATGAAAAAGTCATTATATCGTACAGGTAAGCCTATAATAATTATGCTGTGACGCCTGGAAAGGTTGCAATAACTCTGTTCTTTAAACAACACCATTCCTCTGTATGCCACCATCCCCTACAGGAGAAACAGGTGCTTCCATAGAAGGAGACTGTAAACACAGCAGCAAAGCTTGGCCTTACATATCAGTAACTGATCTGTTGCAGTAGGATGTTCTGTCCTGCTTGTTCATAATGAGTTTGAGCTTTCCCTGAATGGTGCAAATTACAGCCCTTTTGAAGCTGTCTGACCAGAAGAAATAAATCACAGGATCCAGGCAGCTGTTGAATGTGGACAAACACAGCACCAATTCATTAGTGATATGCAATGTCTGTTTCCAGGCCATGCTGGGAATAGTATCGATCTGAGATAGGATATAGGGCACACGTACCAGGTGATAAGGAACAAAACACACAATAAATATAATCAAGACAATAAAAGACTTTTTCATGGCCCGGTTGCTGTTCCTTTTAGTCTGTGGCTGGTTTCTTCCCAAAGTGGCTTGGTGGAGCTTTGCTGAGATTTTTGCATAAAAATAGACAAAAAGACACAGAAGGACAAAGAAAGCAATAACTGCTGATAAGTTGATTGCAGCTGCCACAATTCCTTTCTTCTTGAAGTGGAAGCACTTTTGACAGGGTTCGTCATTTTTATTTTCAAACAGGAATGGTGCTATGCATACCACATTGATTAACCAGACAACATGGGTGGCTCGGGTGCTCCAAGACACACTGTGGATTTTATACTGTTGTAAAGGCCGGATTATTTTAAGGTAACGATCCATACTGATAAGGCTCAGGAACATAATACTGGCATACATGTTCAAGTAGAAAAAGGCACCTATTATCTTGCACAGGAGAAAAGGCCCAGTATTGTCCTGAAAGGCGATGCGAAAGGGCAAGCAGAGGGCAAGGAGGAGGTCAGCCATAGCAAGGTTCCTCATGTATATGACCATTGATGTACATTTTTGACAGTTTGTCCAGAAGACAAAGAGAGCCAGAATGTTGCTTATGAGGCTAAGACCGCAAACAAGTGAATACACCACTGGTAGCATTGAGGATAGTACTCCATCTTGGATCTGGCAGCCATTGAAAGGAGGTGCAGTAGATATATTTGTTTCCAAAGGAGTTGTTTCTTCAGTCTGCATGGTCCATGTTGTTGAGGCCAAATGAGTTGATAAATCCATAAGAACGTCCATTATTTACCTGGAAAAGGGACATCACAAAAGTTAAAAAAAGAAAATTGTATAGCATTAAAAAAAATAAAAAAAAAATTGCCATGGGTAACATAAAGAGAAACTTTTGTCCATTCAGGCCAAAGTGAAAGTGTGTAGTTATGTAACCCACCTGCCCAGCAAGTCATACTCAACAATCTGAACTCCTTTGCTACTTCCCAGCTGCAGCCAGCTGCAGGAGTACATCCTTGGCAAGTTCCAGTGTTGGATGGTGGAGTCTACCCCCCCCCCCCCCTACACACACACACGAGCAGTGTTCAGGCCACTTAGGTCTGACCACTCTCTCTAGGATGAGGTGACATGCTCACCCATACCCAAAAACACAACTATGTTAGAGCAATAAACCAAGGGCCTCAACTGAATAAGGAGGCATGAAGGAACATGAGTATAATCTGCTAGGGAGACAGACTATCAGAAGTCGCTGTCACTTTGGCCTTTAATGGGCAAAATGACAGTGTCTCTTTAAATATCTGGACCATTATTCTTTTTACAGCCCTCCAACATAACAAATGTATATCTAAAGTAAACATCTCTTTTTTTTTTTAACCACCTTAGTGATAAAGTTATTTTTCATTCCTGAGTGTAATCACCATTAGGACCAACTGTGGTATATTAGAGTGGACAGGCTAATTTAAATGTCTGCCCTCCATGCTGCTTATACCTCCTTTGCCCCTCTGGGTTCTCTCCTAGCCTCCACGTGACAGCGCTAGGTCCCTGTGCAGCCAATTATTAAGCACTAGGTGAAGATGAATGAATTACGTGATCCCCACACCTAGAAATACTACCCTGTTTCCCCCGAAAATAAGACCTAGCGTGATTGTCGGTGATAGCTGCAATATAAGCCCTACCCCCCAAATAAGCCCTAGTTAAAGTCCTTGTAGGTCTTATTTTCAGGGTAGGGCTTATTTTCGGGGCAACAGGGTATAGCTTATTTGGGGGGTAGAGCTTATATTGCAGCCATCACTGACAATCACGCTAGGTCTTATTTTCGGGGAAACAGGGTAGGTATTTATAAATGCTCCAGATGGCAGAATGGAGCTGTGGGTGAGCAAAGAGAAGGTGAGTATGTGTAGCTAGTAGATAGATTTTCTTGAGCTGGGATCAAAAGAGAGGTTATTGACCAGGTTGGAGGGTTTTATTGTATTTTTTAGTTTGGTTGTAGTGTGTGTTTTATCAAAAAAATGCTGATCTTTTATAGTGTACAGAAAAAATACCAAAAGAGGCATTTCAATTATCCTAGTTTCAACTGTAATTCCGTTTACAATTGAAAATAATACAGCAAAAGAAAATACTTCAAAAACCAACAGAGAATTATCTTGTAAGTGATGAAATAAGGGACCAGCTTGGGAACAAGCAGAATCACATTGTGGAAACTTACCAAGAGTCACTGACATTCTATGACAAAGCAAATTCCAAAAATAGAGAAGTGGTGAAACACTGTACATGTCCCGACCAAAGTATGTATGGATAACAGTAAACTGTATGAGTATAATAACTATTAAAATGGAAATGTGATTATTGATTAAGAGTGAATGACACAGATGTACTGAGCAACTACAATAGCTGCCTTTTCCTATGGGACAGCACAACTCATGCACAGCTGTACATCAAGCCATGGTACATTACCCTGCTGTGACTGCACCAAGTCCCAAAATACTAAGCTATTGATCACTATCAGAAGACATTGTCTAGGCTAATTAAGCTTTCCATCACTGATGGATGGACAAAATAAACTGAATGAGGCGCATATGGTCCATTCTGGTGCCTGGAGTAAAAGTATTCATGACAAAAGACTGAGGGGCAAAGGTTCTGTAACCAGGTCCATATTCTGGTGAGCACACATAAACCCCAAGTCACCCTGTTAAAAAACACCACTGATAGGCCTACCAGTAAGTATTGTCTGACCAGTCAGTATTATCTCCTACCAGATCATCTGTAAGGTTTTGTACAATGTCATCATAATCCCTCAAGTATTTACCATAGTCTAGATATTCTCGGTATGTCTATAAAAGGTATACATACACACACAAGAATGTACATTTTTTTATGAGTCCTGTTGAATCAACTGAAATTTCTTCAATGGGTGACCTTGTCGACACCATCCAGCTCTACAAAAGTACATTTTATAGAAAATTCTCAGATGCAGGCATTATTTGGGTATTCCACTGTCAGACTACAATAGCCAGCACTACAGATTAATCCAACTTTTTAGCATGGATGGTGGAATAAAGTGTTTTTTCTTGTTAAGGCTGACTATAGATGACTATAGATGAGCGGGCTAATCAAAAAAAAAAAAAGGATTCCCCCATCCACACAAACAAGGTGGATGGAGGAGTCCTCCCTACTGTGCCATTGATATTGTCTCCATATCGAAAACGAATAGGTTACTAAAGAACGAAAATTCTCCTACAACATAATAAAATAATTCGGAAGTGATGTAATGTATTTGTATTGTATTTTGGAATGAAAACTATACTGATTAAATGAAAATCGTATGATCTGGTATCGTACGAGAAAAAGTTTTGTGTTTGTCCCTTCGGAAGATTTAGGACAAAAGCTGTGTACTAACGATCAGATTATTGTATTTGATATCGCTTTGAAAGTGGTATTTTTTTGTATGGTTTTCTGATCGTGTGTACGAGCCTATAGAATACACTGATCAGCAGCTGTAGCCCATTGGCTGTTTGATAAAAATGTCCCCGCATTCCCCTTTGACAGTAGTCAGACTGTTGGATCGACTTCTTTTGAGTGGGAACGGCCATACATGGATCAAAATTCAGCCAGTCCCTGCTGAACCAGCTGCGTTTCGATCCATCTATGGTCAGCTTAAGCTGGGCTAAATGAGATAAATATTTAGGTGTATGGCCAGCTTTAGCCTAGATTCATATATGTGCGGGCTGGGAACTCATGCATAAGTTGACTTGTTCGGGAAGAATACTCAGCTCTATGTATGGCGCATAAAGAGCACAGCTTACCAACATCAAAACATCATAATGGTGGAGGGAACATCATAATTTAGGCTTGCTTCCCTGCCTCAGGACCTGGACCACTTGCCATCATCGAGGGGAAAATTATTTCCCAAGTTTACCAAATTATCCTACAGAATAATGTCAGGGTGGCTGTCTGCCAGCTGAAGCTTAGTAGAAGTTGGGTGATCCAGCCAGACAATGACCCAAAGCATCAAAATAAATCCACCACAGTTTCAGAAAAAAGAAAATACACCTTTTGGAGTGGCCCAGTCAGAGCCCAGACCTTAACACCATAGAAATGCTGTAAAATTGAAACTGTTTGTATGTTATCAGCTTAAAGTGGGGTTCCACCCAAAAAAAAAACTACATGAAAAATCCTAAAAAAAAATACAAAAAAAATTTGGATATTTTTTTTTTTTTTTACTCACCTCTAAATGCCTGTTGCTACGGGGTCCCTCGTAGTCTGCCTCTTCCAGTGCCTTCCAGTTCCAGGGCGTGGCTACGCAGTGTACGCCAGATCGCCATAGAGCCCCATTTATCCTAGCATGGGCGTCTCTGTTGTTTTTATATTTTGCCGGCTTTTATGTTTTTATGTTTTGGATGTTTTAAAGATGCCTAGTTGTCTGAGGCAATAAAATTCCCCTTTTTTTACATACTATACCATTGGAGTTTTTTTTTTTTCTCCCCTTCTTTACCTACGAGTCCAAACGAGGGAGTGTTTACATCAATGCGGAAGTGTCGGAACCATCTCCAGCTGTGTGGTGAGCTGACATCTACTGTCCCTGCAGAGGGCTAAATCTGCATGCTTCTAAGACTTTGCTATAAAGGAGGTCCAACGTGTCTGGTAAGGATACATCTATTATCAACCTTCGGATCCACTGGTGGTTGGAGGTCCCTTCACGTCCCCTTATTCCTTTATACACACTAAGGAATACAATTCATGAACTTTGGATATGCGTTTTTCCTGCGACTCAGGATGCAATTTTGAACTTTTTCACTTATGACTTTGCACTTGGGTGGAATAACCTTTGTTTTTTCTTTTTTGCACACCAGTTTATAACTTTATTGTTGGTTTATATGTATGCAATGGTCAATATTAGTATCTGACTTACATGTCGCTGTTTGCTCTGTAGCATAGCGACTTTCTAATTCACTCACAATTAACCTTGATGGTGTTTTTTATTTATATATATATATATATATATATATATATATTTATACACACTAAGGAATGCAATTCATGAACTTTGGATATGCGTTTTTCTTGCGACTCAGGATGCAATTTTGAACTTTATGACTTTGCACTTGGGTGGAATAACCATTGTTTTTTTGTTTTTTCTTTTTTGCACACCAGTTTATAACTTTATTGTTGGTTTATATGTATGCAATGGTCAATATTAGTATTTGACTTACATGTCGCTGTTTGCTCTGTAGCATAGCGACTTTCTAAATCACTCACAATTAACTTTGATGGTGTTTTTTATTTATTTTTTATTTATTTGTTTATCTACTTATGATAATCATTATGATAATCATGTAGTAATATAGATTTAAATATCTAATGCAAGCGCACAATTTTTTCTTTGTATGTAATTTTTCACCTCATTGATATTTGTGGTTTTGTTGCAGCTGCAGTTATATTAATTTTTTGCTTGATAGCGCAGGTTTTCTCTTTCTTTTTTTTTCTTCCAGTGCCTGGGCTGGTGACATCACTTCCCCCTCGGCACAGGAAGGGCTCAGCTCTGCTCCCTCCCTCCTGTCAATCATCTGGGACCCATTACAGGTCCCAGGTGACTGAGAGGCCAATCACGGCGCTCGGCGCCGCTCGCGCATGCACAGTGGGTGCCAGGCTGTGAAGCCACAGCCCGGCGCCCACAGTTGCAATGCCGACGCCGCCGAACAGAGGGGGAGACGAGCGGGGCTTCGATCCCCCGCATCGCTGGACCCAGGGACAGGTAAGTGTCCAATTAAAAGTCAGCAGCTGCAGTATTTGTAGCTGCTGACTTTTAATTTTTTTTTTTTTTTGACTGGAACTCCTCTTTGAGCACATTGTGATTATCTATTATTGTGACTTAAAGCGTTTGTTACCCCAACACTTCATATTCCGCATATGTGCCTCCTGTACCATGTATGAGAAAGTCCTGTTCTCTTTGTATTGCTTACTTTGTGTGAAATCCTTGGTGTTCCTGCCATTTCCTCTGCTTTCTTATTAAAAACTGACTATACTAAGTAGGAGAGCACGTGGTCAGTTCTCTAGCTATGCTGGGAACTTGGTATGCTCTCTTCCAATGATCAGACTTGTCCTGACATGCCCCCCGCTGCACAGGCATTCACTAGAAAGATCAGTGTGCTGCTGCTTCTCCTCCCCCAGCTCTTATGCAGCTGAGAACAGAGGGAATATGGTGACCTACAAAAAAAGGTATTTATAAAGTTTTTTTTCTTTTTATATCTTTACACAAATGTTTTGCCTTTCATTTCTATGTTAAACGGAATATGTTGTTTTATAAGGTGATCATTTACAATCACTTTAAATGCGGATCAGATCACATTTCATGGGAAATTATTACAGAAAAACAATTAATTCCAAGGGGTTCACATACCACATGCTGCTCTTTAGCACCCCCATACATTGGCAAAATACCTGTGTTACTTGTATTTTTGCACACAAAAAAACCGCATGGTGCTGCAACACCATGCATTTCTGTATGGCACGGTTTTTAAAAGAGGTTTCAGGACTTTACCGCTGTTTAAGCGGCGCTTTGCCGCCACTAGTGGTGCACTTTTAACCCCCCGATAGGGTTAAAAGCTCCTGCAAAGCGCCGCTGCCGAAGCACTTTGCAGGCGCTTCGTCAGCAGTGCCCATTGATGTCAATGGGCAGGGGCGGTGTATACACCACTCCCGCATCGCCCTAAAGATGCTGCTTGCAGGGCTTTTTTTCTCATCCTGCAAGCGCACCGCTCCAGTGTGAAAGCACTCGGGCTTTCACACTGGTGCCGCAGGTGAGGTCATTTTCAGGCGCTTTACAGGCGCTATTTTTAGCACTAAAGCGGCTGAAAAATGCCTCAGTGTGAAAGTAGCCTAAGGCAAAAGCATAATGGGCTAGTATGCACAGCATACTATTTCATTATGAAATACTTACCTTAGAACGAAGCGCCCACACCACCCCCGGTCACTACTAAGGGAGCTGACATGTTCCCTCTGCGTTTCTTCCGGGTTCACTGGCTCTGGCGCTGTGAGTGGCCTTCAGAGCGCATGCGCTGCTGACGTCGGTGGCTGCATGCACGGCGATATTCATTTTACCTACAGGTAAACCTTATTATAGGCTTACCTGTAGGTAAAAATCACCAAGCGGGAGATACAACCGCTTTAAGACACATTTCTTTCTAGTACAGCAGCTCATTAAAATGAATGGGCTGCCGTACTCACAATGTGAACACGAAACAAGCATGAATAAGCTTGAACCTAGCCTTAGATCACAGAGTGCACAGGGCAGTGTGGTCAGACTCAGGTGGTTACTGTATAACATAAAAGAAAACTGAATAGAATAATTAGGCTTTAAAATCTTTAAACATACAACCTTTCACAGTATATCATACCTCCCAGCTTTTTGACATGGGATCGAGGGACACCTATTAGTAATGGTATGTAGGCATAGGAAACACCCCCTGCCACACCCCTTAAAGGAGAATTCTACAACAAAAAATATTAGTTAAATCCACAAGGGCTTTTTTTTAACCACTACTATTCCTTTATACTGGTTTTTAAAATTTACAAATGCAACAGTTTAGAATTTGGATTAAAGATTTAGCACTGTGAAATACTGTATTTATCAGCCTATAACACACACTTTTTTCCCCTTAAAATCAGGTGAAAATTGTGGGTGCGTGTTATACGCCGATCCCCGCTGATTGTGAGCAGACGAGCGAGCGCCGCCGATATACATACATAGCCGAGTGTACTCGGCTAGGCTCCGCTCACAGTCACGCCCAGTCCCACCCTATGATGGACATAACACAAGGACTGGGCGCAGGGCCGGTGCACCCACTAGGCGAATTAGGCAGCCGCCTAGGGCGCACTGCCGCCTAGGGGCGCATCTGACCCTTGCCTTCCCCTTCTTGTCGCCCCCCCAAGCTCCCGGCAGAGCCGCTGATAGGGGACCCAGACAGCAAGGAGTTCGGTGCGGCAGGCGTGCGGGTGGTAGCCTTGCAGTGCGGCTTGCAGCTTCTCCCCTCTCCCTCCTATCGGCTTTCACACATGCTGGAGGGAGAGGGACGTCTGTGTAACAGGGCAGGCAGCCAATAGCGCTGCTCTTCTGAGTGGGAGGGCGTGACTGCTAAGTTGCTCCGCCTCCCACTACCTCCTTAGCCAATCAGATTGCCCAGCCCGCCACATTTGACTAGAAGATGCTAGTGGCCAGAGCAGGGCGGGATGGAGAGGATCCGACATACCTGAGTATGAAGAAGAAGGTATGAGATCAAACATGTCACAATGCATTGCTGGCTGCAGAAATGGATCAGTGTGTTCTCCTTCTCCCGTCCTGTGTGTAGAATATGCGGTGATCACACTGATCTCCCCTCTGTCTTCTCACACTGCTTCTTATCTGTGTTTTTATTTACACTGAACACAGGACAGGAGAATGCTGATTAGACTTCTGCAAGACGCTGCAACTTCAGCTCTTTCTATAGCTATATAGTCCATCTAGGTTTTGTTTGAACTTTTATTTGTTATCTTTGAAGGCATTATCTGGTCAGGCTGGGAGGAGCTTCCCAGACCTGTTAACCATTTACTGTCCTCCTGTGCTTGAGAAATGACTTTTGTTTTTTTGGCACTTATATCTTGTAAATTCCTGTTTACACAGTGCAGTGATCAATGTATTTCCACACTGGTCACTGCTAGCCTAGGAAACACTTGTACTATGTCTGCAGTCTCTGATCATTTCCTGCACCATCTCTGCAGTCTCTGATCATCACCTGTACTATGTCTGCAGTCTCTGATCATCTCCTGTACTATGTCTGCAGTCTCTGATCATCTCCTGTACTATCTCTGCAGTCTCTGACCATCTCTTGTATCATGTCTGCAGTCTCTGACCATCTCTTGTATCATGTCTGCAGTCTCTGATCATCTCTTGTATCATGTCTGCAGTCTCTGATCATCTCCTGTGCTATGTCTGCAGTCTCTGATCATCTCCTGTACTATGTCTGCAGTCTCTGATCATCTCCTGTACCATCTCTGCAGTCTCTGATCATCTCCTGTACTATGTCTGCAGTCTCTGACCATCTCTTGTATCATGTCCGCAGTCTCTGATCATCTCCTGTAGTATGTCTGCAGTCTCTGATCATCTCCTGTACCATGTCTGCAGTCTCTGATCATCTCCTGTACCATGTCTGCAGTCTCTGATCATCTCCTGTACTATGTCTGCAGTCTCTGATCATCTCCTGTACCATCTCTGCAGTCTCTGATCATCTCCTGTAGTATGTCTGCAGTCTCTGATCATCTCCTGTACCATGTCTGCAGTCTCTGATCATCTCCTGTACTATGTCTGCAGTCTCTGACCATCTCCTGTAGTATGTCTGCAGTCTCTGATCATCTCCTGTGCTATGTCTGCAGTCTCTGATCATCTCCTGTACTATGTCTGCAGTCTCTGACCATCTCCTGTACCATCTCTGCAGTCTCTGATCATCTCCTGTACTATGTCTGCAGTCTCTGATCATCTCCTGTAGTATGTCTGCAGTCTCTGATCATCTCCTGTGCTATGTCTGCAGTCTCTGATCATCTCCTGTGCTATGTCAGCAGTCTCTGATCATCTCCTGTGCTATGTCTGCAGTCTCTGATCATCTCCTGTGCTATGTCTGCAGTCTCTGATCATCTCCTGTACTATGTCTGCAGTCTCTGACCATCTCCTGTACCATCTCTGCAGTCTCTGATCATCTCCTGTAGTATGTCTGCAGTCTCTGATCATCTCCTGTAGTATGTCTGCAGTCTCTGATCATCTCCTGTGCTATGTCTGCAGTCTCTGATCATCTCCTGTGCTATGTCTGCAGTCTCTGATCATCTCCTGTGCTATGTCTGCAGTCTCTGATCATCTCCTGTGCTATGTCTGCAGTCTCTGATCATCTCCTGTGCTATGTCTGCAGTCTCTGATCATCTCCTGTACCATCTCTGCAGTCTCTGATCATCTCCTGTAGTATGTCTGCAGTCTCTGATCATCTCCTGTACCATGTCTGCAGTCTCTGATCATCTCCTGTACCATCTCTGCAGTCTCTGATCATCTCCTGTAGTATGTCTGCAGTCTCTGATCATCTCCTGTAGTATGTCTGCAGTCTCTGATCATCTCCTGTGCTATGTCTGCAGTCTCTGATCATCTCCTGTACCATGTCTGCAGTCTCTGATCATCTCCTGTGCTATGTCTGCAGTCTCTGATCATCTCCTGTGCTATGTCTGCAGTCTCTGATCATCTCCTGTGCTATGTCTGCAGTCTCTGATCATCTCCTGTAGTATTTCTGCAATAAAGGAGGGCTACAGGCACGGTAGGTGGTGAGGGAAGAGGGCTGTGGGTGCAGTGGGTGGTAAGGCAAGGGAGGCTGCAGGCACAGTAGATGATGAGGAAAGGGGTCCCAGGTGCAATGGGTGGTGATGGAAAGAATGCCTAGGCACAAGTGATGGTTAAGGCGGGGCTGTAGAGAAAATTTTAATGTATCATACAGGGCAAGGGGCTTCATGATCCAGAGCCCACCAAAGACCAAAGTCCTCAGCACCAGGCCCATGATGCTCTTAATCCAGGCCAAACGGCCAGGGTCGCAAAGGTCGCACTTGCAATCAGGCCCTGGTTTTCACAGTGAAATAATTAGAAAGTGCACTGTCATATTGTCACACAATACACACTGGGATCTGTGATCAAAGAGTGTGTTGTGCTATTATTTAATGACACTGCACAAAGCCATTCAGTGTGTTTTTTTTTTTTTTTTTTTTTGGGGGGGGGGGGGGGGGCGCAAGTTGCTGGTCTTGCCTAGGGTGCAAAATAGTCTAGCACCGGCCCTGACTGGGCGTGACTGTGAGCGGAGGAGCCAAGCCTAGCCGAGTACACTCAGCTATTTATGTATATCGGCGGTGCTCGGCTCCGCTCACAGTCACGCCCAGTCCTGCCATTGGACCTGTGTTATGTCCATCATAGGGTGGGACTGCGAGAGGAGCCGAGATACACAGGACCGGCTCTGTGTATCTTGGCAGCGCCATATTTAAACTGCAGTGACACTGACAAGGCTGCAATGTCACTGGGCATGGCTGCAAATGACACTGACAAGGCTGCAGATCTACACTGATAAGGCTGCATTGATGGGCATTTAAATGTAAGTTTTTTTCCTTAAAAAGTTATTTTTACTTAAAATTCCCTCCTAAACTTGGGGTGCGTGTTATACATCGGCGCCTGTTATACGCCGATAAATACGGGTACTTTTTGAAAGATAAAAAGTGCATTTTATATACAACTATATAGATCAGACCAAAATGAGGGACAAATGAGGAGAAAAGAGGGACAGGGGGACTTTGTTCCAAATCAGGGACAGGTCTTTAAAATCAGGGACAGTTGGGAGCTATGGTATATACAATATATCTGTCATGCCACCTATATATGAATCTACTGTATGTATATGTGATTATGTGTGTGTATATATATATATATATATATATATATATATATATATATATATATATATATATATATATATATATATTTATTTATTTTTTTGCTTTTTTTACATGAGACTAATCTCACAAATTACCATAAGCCATCCAATGTTCACCCAAACTTTAAATAGCTGTGACCATAGGTGATCATCTTCATCATTCCAGTCTGGCTTGTTGAACCCACTGACACACCATTAGGGCGATGGAAATGCTAGTGCAAAGATAGACTGACTTGTATGTTGGTAAGTAAACAGTCGTCCACTTTTGCAATAAAAGCACAGTGTCACAGCTTTTAGTTTGTTCTATGTAAAAGAAAAACTGCTTAGGGTGAGCAAACGGTCCACCCACAGACAAAAGACCTGCTATGGGAAAAGTCTCTTTCACAGCTCTAACAGCTGCATCTTTTACAAGAACATGTAAAGTCAGGAGGCACAAAGAGTGTGGTCCTCCAAATTAACAACCAGCACTGAGCAAACACAGTCGACAGGTTCACTGGCAGGCCGGAAGCTATCCGTGTCTAAAAGTGAATTCTTAGTCAGTTTGTTATTTATCTTTATTTAACTTTATGGTAGTCTCATTTTAAAAAGTTAGGTGAATAAGATTTAAAAAAAAATACTGTGTTAAAAAAGATAAAGAAAGCAGGTAGTGTAGCGTGTACCAGGGATGTAATAAGCACGGTAGCTTACAGTCCAATAGCTATCAGGTGATATTAGATGCTGTGATCATTACTGCCTGTGGCACCCAATGCATTGCCATATAAAACCACAACACCTTGGAATACATTTAAAAAAACAATTGTTAAACAAATATCACGAGCATTTGTCTAAAACGCTAGATGCCTGGCTATGTAGTGTTTCAACAAAATGGTAGCCGTCTACACACAGGCACCAACTCCTTGTTGCATGAATTCGAATAAGCTGAGTAAAAGATGGTTTTAGCTCCTGTATAAATGCATTTCACCCTTTTCGGGATTTAAGCATAGAAGCCCCAAAAAAGGGCAAAATGCTCTTTACAGGTGGAGAGCAGGAGCCCAAGACATTTTCTACTCAGCGTATTCACATTCATGCAATAGGGAGTCGGTGTCTGTGTGCAGATGCCACCATTTTATTGAGGTCTACTAGAGCCTTACAAGCTGATCCTGTCTGTCTTTCACCAGTCAATCCCCATGATCCAACTGATACAGGTTTGGGGGGCATTCGAGTGGTGTTATTTTCTTTGTTCAGTCTTTTTACATGGTGATCTGGAACAAGCATGCAGATCATGCAAGTGTGTGACGTTTATCAGTATGCTTTTTTCCAAGTCAGTGACTAAGAAAAGCATTGGATCAACATGACAGAGAACTGTTATTCTTTAGGAGAAGTCTGCGTGCAAATGGCTATTGCTGAATTCTTGTGAAAATTCCAGTTTCCTGGCTGTTTTGTTGATCCAAAAGCATCCCGATGAGGAGTTCTTCCTTTCACTAATTGCATGCTTGAACCAAGCTCGTGACTCACTAAATACTGGGTCCAGAGGCAGCCAGGGAACTAGCATTTTCCTAAGGAATTCAAGCACGAAAGCCTCAGCATAGGCTTTTATATAAGGGCTGCCAGCTGCAATTTGCTGACTTAAAAAAAAAAAAGAAGTGAATTTTCCAAGGCTGTCATCCTAATACTAGGATGAAGCATTGACCTACAGAAAACATGAGGAACAGGCATTTAGATCTAACTGGCTGGTTACTAAAATATGCGCTGAACAGTTTAATGGTTCTAGAGGCAATCACGATTTTAAAGCTGGCGTTTGGATAAAAAACATTTTTCTCTCTACAGATTTAGTTACCGGTACATTACTTACCTGTAATAAAGGATGCCCCACGATGTGCAGGCTGCTGGATTCTGAAGAAGGCTTCACTGCAGGGATGTCTTGTCCTATTCCTGCCGCTGAGCTTTCGGCACTGTGGGAGTTAACAGCTTTGGGTCTTCAAGCTCAGCTGCACTAAGGCTTCATATACACTTGGCTGTCATTTAACGCTTCCGTGGGAAAATGCAAAATGTGGCATGATTTTGCCGCACTCTGCGTTTTTTCCGTTCCAGCGGTCAAAACGTTCCTGTCCTGAACGCGATTCTCCTGTGTGCAGGAGAGGGAGGTTGAACCTCACCTAACGCAGCAGCTCCTAAACGCTGCTAAAAGCCTATGTGTACATTGACCATTGAGCGACTCGGGCACTGCCCGAGGGCCCCATCAGGGTTGCCAGCCTCAGTAAAACCAGGGACAGTATGTATAGATCTGTGTTTTTTTTACATCTGTCTGTGTATACTGTGTGTAGATGTATGTGTATACTGTGTGATTGCATACTGTGTGTGTGTATATACTGTGTGGCCCCATAATCTCTGATTGCCTGGGGGCCCCTTAATCTCCTTTTGCCCGGGGGCCCCATGAGTTATCAGTCCGCCCCTGACATTGACCCATAGGCTTTTATGGAGTTGAGTTTAGGAGCTTTGGCAAAAAAAACGTCAAAAGCTCCTAAACTCAAGTTTAGGAGCTGCTAGTGTACATGAATCCTGAAGATGATCCATTGGGGACATGCCTCCTCTTTCATCCTCCTCCTCCATTTACAAAGGTTCTTTTACTGATAACACTGCATGTAGAACCACCTGTGAATGGAGGAGAGTCTGATCAGTTACAGGATTCTCTCCTCCATTCAAAGATTGTGTTACAGGCAGTGTATTCAATGAAGGAACTCATCTTAATGGAGGAGGTAGCTTGTCTCTGTCAGACCATTGTACAGGGGTACAGTGGTTAGCTTTTTGGTAGCCCTGATTTTCCCCCAGTTCCCACCAAGCTGGCCAAGGGCTTCACCCCGCTTTTGATTCGGCTAGGGTATCCACACACCTGTAAAAGGGAGAGATTCCGCCATCTTGTTACTCACATTTTCCTGGCCTGAGGCTTACTTTGACTAATAAAAGAATGTCCACACGAATAGCCTTTAAATGTTGTTTACTATGAAAGAGCATGTCAACTACTACCGTATAGCTATTTCTTCAAATTCACACTTCAGATAAGCAGTACAGTAAACATAGCTCCCAACTGTCCCTGATTTCGAGAGACTGTCCCTGATTTGGAACAATGTCCCTCTTTCCCCCTCATTTGTCCCTCCTTTTGGTGCGATCTTTATAGTTGTATATAAAATACACTATTTATCCTTCAAAAAGTGTTTCACAGTGTTAAACCTTTCCTCCAATTTCTAAATTGCTGAATTTGTAAATTTCAAAAGCCAGTATAAAGGAATAGTAGTAAAAAAAGCACTTGTGGGTTTAACTAACTATTTTTTTTGTATAATTCTCCTTTAAGGGGGCGTAGCAGGGTGTGTGTCCTATACCTACATACTTTTGCTAATAGGTGTCTCTCGTTTCCATCTCAAAAATTTGGGAGGTGTGCAGTAAACTTGAACTCGGTCCAGCCATCTCTCCCTCTCTTCTTCCATCAAGAGTTCCGCTAGTGTGGGCCCCCATCAAACAGCTCTTGTTGGTCTAGCCCCAAAGGGCCCTCACATTTCCAAGTTACAAACCTACATAGCGCAAGTCAGAGGGTAACCTGTTCTCATGATCCTTCTGACTAGGACTCCACCAACTCCAGCTTATAAAGGGGTATATATGTATGCAGGTGCAGTCTACTTTCTCCACTGCAAGTGGTGCTCAACTGCAGTGGCATTGCAGAGGGAGAAGAAATCAAGAGGAACATGGTTCCTCTGTGGTTTCCTGGGTCACTGGGAAAGCTATCCAGTTGGATGCTGTAGCCCCATGTGACTCTGGGGGCCATCTTGGGTCAGGTAGAGTCTATTTAAAACCCTGGCTCCTGGGCTTCGTGTGTATTTTGCATTTAGGTAGTGTAGGAACCGGTCACCCATCTGTCAGGGACAGTATTAGCAGTAGAGGTTCCAGACAAGTAGAGAAAGAGCAGGGACACGCTAGCCTTCCTGAAAACCTCCCCGTTTGGGCTTAGGCCAGCCAGGCCGCGTTCCATCCCTCGAGACAGACACTGTTGGTGCATCCGAGACTTACTGCCACACTATTTGCTGCAACATACTGTGAGTGTACCCGGTCAGGTTGACTTCCTGCCAGGGAGTTGAACTGGTTTGAACTACATTTACAATATAGTTCTGTTATTGCATCTGGACTCTGAGTGTTTTCTGCAGCCACGCCACGCTGCACCTTCCCACACATACTCCGCCCACCAACTACAGGGGAGGGGTCTTACTAAAAGGGGTACTAACCCTGCTTACAAGTTTGTATTCATTTATGTAAAACCTTTATCGCCAAAAGAAAAAAGAAAAAACATTTGCTGTAACAGTTATTAAAGTGTGAGCTGGAGTTCAACTTCAAATTGTAGTCAAGTCCATCTAATTTTGCTAATCTATCACTGCCCTCCTCCTAGACTGACAATGCTACTGTCCAAAGGTGTCTGCTTTATTACTTCATCCAGAATGCAGACACCCTAGGGTGGAAAGTGTGTCACTGGTAGGATCACCAGGTAAAAAGAAAAAGAAAAAAGCCTAAAAAAAGAAAACAAATGCAGCCACCGAATTGAAGGCACAAATCCTGTTCAATTCCTGCTAAATCAGCCTAAATTCAAGCTGTGGGGGACCCTGTTAGCATTTTGTTAAAGGAGCCAGGTGCAAAATTGTTGGCCCAAAAGTGGTTGTATCCAATCAGATGCAGCCACTGCTTGGGTATTCTGACTGCTGTCAGAATATAATAGCTGGCAGGAGAGGTTTCACCATCCACTCTGTTTAGCCTCAATAGAAAAATCCATTAGATTTGTCTCATTTAATCTGCAGGATAAAAGAGAAAAATCTGTACATATATAGCTAGCTGTACGAAACCTGACTGTGTACAAACAAATACATTTAATAAACTGTCACACATTGCAATCATAGATATTTTTCCAAAAAAAAAAGAACACGCGATTCTTTCACGCAGATGAGGTATGTGGTCCACATGTACAGTCATATAATTTACTCATCTTGCAAAATGTAGAGAGCTAACCAGACATGAGGTTTTTCTTGTAGAGTACTGTCACGTTCTTTCCCAAGATGTAAATGTACAGAAAATATAGAGAAGTATACTTCTCAATAGGTAGTGGAGGAAGCAGGCTGGGTTGTAATGTCATTTTAAAGAAAAGTTTCTTTTGACTGAATATAAAAAAAATTGACTCACTCAATGATAACATAGTTTTAGCTGCCAACCATATATATATATATATATATATATATATATATATATATATATATATATATATATATATATATATATTACTTACAGCTGTCTGAAAAATAACAGTTCAATGCTTTAAGTTATTAATCACCTTTGTGAGGCCAGGCACTGATGTTGGACGAGAAAGCCTGGCTCTCAGTCTCCACTCTAATTCATCCCAAAGGTGTTCTATCAGGTTGAGGTCAGGACTCTGTGCAGGCCAATCAAGTTCCTCCACCCCAAACTCGCTCATCCATGTCTTGCTTTGTGTACTGGTGTTCAGTCATGTTGGAACAGGAAGGGACCATCCCCAAACTGTTCCCACAAAGTTACATAGTTACATAGTAGGTGAGGTTGAAAAAGACACAAGTCCATCAAGTCCAACCTATGTATGTGATTTTATGTCAGTATTACATTGTATATCCCTGTATGTTGACGTCATTCAGGTGCTTATCTAATAGTTTTTTGAAACTATTGATGCTCCCCGATGAGACCACCGCCTGTGGAAGGGGATTCCACATCCTTGCCACTCTTACAGTAAAGAACCCTCTACGTAGTTTAAGGTTAAACCTCTTTTCTTCTAATTTTAATGAGTGGCCACGTGTCTTGTTAAACTCCCTTCCGCGAAAAAGTTTTAACCCTATTGTGGGGTCACCAGTACGGTATTTATAAATTGAAATCATATCCCCTCTCAAGCGTCTCTTCTCCAGAGAGAATAAGTTCAGTGCTCGCAACCTTTCCTTTATAACTAACATCCTCCAGACCCTTTATTAGCTTTGTTTCCCTTCTTTGTACTCGCTCCATTTCCAGTACATCCTTCCTGAGGACTGGTGCCCAGAACTGGACAGCATACTCTAGGTGCGGCCAGACCAGAGTCTTCTAGAGTGGGAGAATTATTGTTTTATCTCTGGAGTTGACCCCTTTTTAATGCATGCCAATATTCTGTTTGTTTTGTTAGCAGCAGCTTGGCATTGAATGCCATTGCTGAGCGGCTCAGCCTATCATCTACTAGGACCTCCAGGTCCTTTTCCATCCTAGATTCCCCCAGAGGTTCTCCCCCCCCCCCCACCCCACCCCCCAGTGTATAGATTGCATTCATATTTGGAATTTGCATAAGTCCGCATAGAATTTCAATAACAGTAAACTGGCACTAAAACTGGCCATACATGGTTCAGTTTACTTTGTTCAACCAGCAGAATAAAAACTGAACCAATTCCCCCATCCACACGTTCAAGGTGGTTGGGGGAATCCTCCACAGTGCGCAATTGTATTTTGACAGTGGGGACTGGGGAGACTCCCCCACTGTCAGAATACAGAGAGCAGCGTTGCAGCCATTGATTGAGTGACTTTTATATCGTTCAGGGAGGTTGAACAGAAGTTAATTGGTAGATCAACTTCTGTTCAACTGCAATGGCCACACATGGATTAAAATGTCAATCCATCTATTGCCACCTTTACAGTTGTAACTTGGCAGCATTGCCTAATTCTTTGGTAGTGTGTGTTTTAATAGCCACATCAGGGATGTCGAACTTAATTTCATAGGGGGCCATAACAGCATTATGGGTGTGGCCAAATTGCACTACCAGTGGGAGGATCTTAAAGGGTCAATAAAAACCAGAAGTGTGTTTATGTGCAGGGTTCAGGGGGTGCGCTATGTACAAAGTGCAGGATTTATGGGGGTGTTTTGTACAGAGTTCAGAGTGCAGAGTTCAGGGGTGCAATGTGTACAGAGTGCAGGGTTGGGGAGTGTACTACATACAGACTGCAGAGTTTAGGGGTGTGCTATGCACAATGTGCTGGGTTTCAGCTGAAAAAAAGCCCTGGGTGCGAGGGCCAGATGAAATGGCCTGGCGGGCTGCATTCAGCCTGCAGGCCTTTTGTGTGAGCTACATTGTAAATATATAATATATATATATTATATACTATATAAACAAATAACTAATGTAAGAAAAGCAATGGCCAAGCACATTGTGTCATATTTTAAAGTGTTCACATTTTCAGAAAAAATGAAAAGGTATACTAACACCAAGGGGTGTTGCTAGATCTACAAAAGATCTGGGGCTAGAGCCCATAGCAGCGTAGTAAAGAAAGGAAAGAAAGTCATACGCTTGGACGGGCATACACATGTATATACAGTAATATACGTCAGGGTTGCCAACCGCCAGTAAATTTACTGACAGTTTGTAAAAATCAATGATTTTTTTTAAAAAGCCAGTAAATATCAGGGGCTGATAATTTCATGCTGTGTTGACTTTTTAAGTGTAAATCAAGCAAATGACTTTGTTATAGGTATTGTCAGTGTTTCCATATCATGTTTATACTGTTCAAATATTCACTGTGTTAGTTTTCAATAGGAGTTCTGTAATTTCTCAGGTTGCCAGTAAAAAAAGTGCTCCGCCAGTAAATGTTCCAAGTTTTGTCAGTAAAAAATGCTGCGGGAGGTTGGCAGCCCTGATATACGTGTGTGTGTGTGTATATATCCCCAGAGAGCCGCCCCCTTACATCAGGGTCCCCAGAGAGCCCCCCCCTTATATCAGGTTCCCCAGAGATCCTCCTCCTTACATCAGAGTCCTCAGAGAGCCTCCCCCTTTCATCAGGGTACCCAGAGGGCCCCCCACTTACATCAGGGTTCCCAGAGAGCCCCCCTTACATTAGGGTCCCCAGAGCGCCTCTCCCTTGCATCAGGGTCCCCAGAGAGTCTCCCCTCCCCTTGGGGACCCCTGCAGAGACTCTGGGCTATTGGCCCCAGATTTGGGGCTATAGCCCCAAAAGCCACCCTTAGCGACGCCCCTGCTAACACCGTACACCCCTCTCTACCCTCCGGTCAGTGCCAATGCAGCCAGTGCAATGGTCCAAGGATTTAAAACCCCCAGTCTTCTACCCCATCTTTCTGCAGCACTCCTGGGATGGATCAGATTAGTCTGAAATTCTGATCAATCAGTGCCATCGATCGACTTAGGTACAACCATCATGTCGGACGTTTCATGTGGTTATTGTCAGCGGCTATAGCCACTAGCAATAATCACCATGTGTTCTCCCGGCAGGGAAGGCTCCCCGCGCCCTCCGCCGGGAGAATACAATGGCTCATCAGGAGATTTTTCCCCACAGGAGACTGTGTTGATGGGGGAATCTAGCAATTTTCATGGGTTGCAGGAGAGAAAATCACATAATCTATGGCTGGCTTAAGGGTGTCTCTATAGACCAGGGGTCTTCAAACTATGGCCCTCCAGTTGTTCAGGAACTACAATTCCCATCATGTCTAGTCATGTCTGTGAATGTCAGAGTTTTACAATGCCTCATGGGATGTGTAGTTCTACAACAGCTGGAGGGTCGCAGTTTGAGGATCCCTGGTATAGACTATAAAATTAAGATAATGATGAGAATGTTTGTCTTTTACAGACTAAAGCTGACTATACACTAGCCAAGTCATACATTAGAATGACTTGACGATTGTCGTTTGAAAGTACTTCAACATTTTGTTTGCTTTTAACAATCGATTTTGGAATGAATAGACCGTTCTGAACAAAAACCACATTCACTGTTAGAAATTTGTTTGTTCGAGAAAAAAACTTCCTTCCTGCTCTTTCAAATTCATCACTGCAGTGGAAAACAAAGGTCGATTTGACCCCACTAACAATTCAAAAATTTAACAAATGTTCTTAAAATAGAAAAATTCAAACAAAATTCTACTAGTGTATGACCAGCTTCAGCACTTATCCCTACATGTCACAACAGCTGTGATCTGACAGTTCACCCCGAGTGTAGCTTCCTCTCAGCAGATCTTATTCTAAACAGCATCTCACAAATGTAAATGACCTCCTGGTGAGAGATCTCACTGTAATCAACAACTGCTCATTCCTGGGCAACCACTATACATTATACTGTAATCTACAGCGTTAAACTTTTTTCCTATAGGGATCTAAACCTGGCCATAGACATTTCAAATCTCGGCTGGTTCATCAGGGACTGGCTGAGATTCGACCCATGTATGGGCAGGCTGAGTGTACCAATGTTGATTGATCAATCAACTTGGATACAACCAGCCTGTCGGATCTGTCATGCGATTATTGCCGCTAGCAATAATCACTGTGTGTTCTCCCAGCTGGAACGCCCCCCCCCGTCGCCGGGAGAACACAATAGCTCCACGGGATTCACTGACTGTGTAGTTGGGGGAATCGAGCGATTTTCCAGGAAAGAAGGAAAGAAAATCAAAATCGCTCCATCTATGGCCGGCTATAAGCACAGCCTTTTGTAGTAGATCAGATGTACATTTCAGAGCGTCCCATGTAAAGACAAGCAATGGGATCCTTTTGAGCATTGCTTATGATAACTGAACCATGTAGGGTTACTGTTAAACCTTATAGACCTTTGGATGTATAAAAATGACTCTGCAATTTATGGCCTGATGTTCCTTTTTCCGTGAAGACTTTTTGTGACCCCCAACACCCATCATATAAATAAGGAAAAAGATCACAGCAGTTCCCAAGAGAGGGGAGAAAGCACCTTGTTTGAAGAAAGGCCTATTGTTCTTGGTAAGACAATCAGTATATGGCCACCCACTTCCAACATTACAGAGAAACACAGTGACTTGTTGGTTAGCAGTCTTGCCTTGCAGCACTGGAGTCATCAGGTCATATCCCAGCCAAGACTCCATATGCATGGAGTTTGCATGTTCTTCCTGCTGGTGTGGATTATCTCTGGGTACTCTGGTTTCCTTCCACACTCTAAAAACATACTGGTAGGTTAACTGAAGCCTAAATAAATTTGCTATGGTATGTATGGGAGATAGAGGGATCTTAGATTGTAAGCACCTTGAGGGCAGGGACTAATGTGAATGTACAGTATATAAAAATATACGTAAATTGTCAGCACTGTATGAAAATCTGTAATAAATAAACCAATGTTACGTATTGTGTAGGGGCATCTTTGACAGGTCTAAAGCCCCTTTCACACTAGTGGACTGACCCGGGTCCACCTGTTCACTTTTCAGGCAGACCTGTTCCGACCCTCCAGTCTCCTCTTTGGAGCGGCGGGTGTAAACGGACACATGTCCATAAGCGGAGCGGACATGGATCAGCCATCCGTCTGCGCAGCGGGGATCAGCGGACAGACTACCCGCTGAGCAGGCAGAATCCAATGGAGCCCGCCCCACGTGGAAGGGACCTAAAGGTCAACTTTGCTTATATAAATATTCCCAAATCGTCTTTTTTATAGTAGTAATAAATCTTAAACAAACCAGAGCAGGTGTATGTAAAAAAAAAAAAACACAATTATACACATTTTGAAAAGATAAACATTACACATTACAGTGTAATAACTATTAAATAAAATTCAACAAAACACTGGTCCTTACTGAGGTGTCATGGGATCCTGCACTGAGCATTGCCCTGTAATAAACTGCTTTTGTAATGCAGTGCCAAGAACAGCGACGATATGTATATGGCAGTAACCCATAGTAACCAATCAGATTTATGCTTTTATCAGTTTATGGATGGATGAGGATTATTGATTAGCTGATATGAGTTATTACTTTTTACGTTCTTTAATAAGCCAGACAGAGGGTCAAGATGGTTATAGATTTGATTTTGTCTCATCTGGCTGGTCACGGTAAATTGTGGAAATTATTAGATATCCATGGGGCTTTTGAACTTCTTAATACATTGGATAGCTGATTACGCTAATGCCGTGTACACCCGATCGGACTTTTCGACAGCAAAGGTCCGACGAAACGAATCTGCCGGACAATTCGATTGTGTGTGGGCTTTATCGGACCTTTGCTGTAGAAAAATCAGACAGACTTTAGAAATAGAACATGTTTCAAATCCTTCCGATGGACTCGAGTCCGGTCGAAAAATCCGTTCGTCGGTATGCTAGTCCGACGGACAAACAACGACGCAAGGGCAGCTATTGGCTACTGGCTATGAGCTTCCTTATTCTAGTCCGGTCGTACGTCATCACGTACGAATCAGTCGGACTTTGGTGTGATCGTGTGTAGGCAAGTCCGTTTTGTTGGAACTCCGTCTGAACTTCGTCAAAAGTCCGTGAAAAAGTCCTCCGGGGTTCAGACCGTCGAAAGTCCGGTCGTGTGTACACGGCATTAGAGGAAACTCAATGGGTCTACTTGGATTTTTCTAGCGGACCACTATTGTCTGGATAAACCAATACTGAAGATGTCCCCCTGCTGTCCTTCTCCCATTGGCATTAACATAGACTCCTAAACAATCCACGCATACATGTTTATGAAAAAATTATTTTGTACAGAATTTTTTTTTCAAAGTAAAGCTCTACCTGTCATCTGAAGTCCGCAGGCTGCAAAAAACACCATACACAGGTACAGGTTGTAATAAATGGCTAGAGTATAAGATAATGAGCAACAGAAATCAAGCAAATGTTAGCAAATCATTAGCTCTAGTAGCAGAATTTCAAAGAATGCTGGTCATTTTTTGTAACCAAGCATTAATTTCTTTTTCCCCTGAAGGAGTTTGAACTATACCTGTATTGTAATCTCTCGCATCCCCCCAAAAAAAAGCAAATCTGAGTCAGAAGTAAAAATGTGATGGGTTCAGGTGCGGGGTGACCCTTATGACTCCGAACTGCTGAATCTGTTTAGATGCTTGACTGATAATGATCAGCCCAGGAAACCCTTGACAGGTCCACAAAACTGTGATTATTGTATGTAGCACAGTGTAGTAATGGAAAGTGGTTTAAACTTTAAGCATTTCTTAGCCACTTTAAATGTCAAGAAAAGAAGTAAATGAACTCACCAGTGCAGCTCATCACAGACTTGTGTCCCTCAGTGCCACATTGTGATAAATGACTGGATGATGTGAAGTGGAATCCCCCTCCTCGTCACCTGCTCTCCCTCATCTGAACTCTCTGAGATTCTTCCTCTGCTCCCTATTCAGAGGTGATGGGAGGGTTCACAAAATCGTAGTGCTCTGTCACAACCTCACAACCCTGCCCCGTGCAACATTGACAGAGTGACACGTCAAAAGCTGCGATTATACCAGAGCTGACAACTGTTCCATGGTCTGCCCAAGACATTTTCCTTGGAGTTCAATGGTTGTCCGCTGTACTCTAAAATAATTTTCTTATGCCCCGTACACACGGTCGGATTTTCCGACGGAAAATGTGTGATAGGACCTTGTTGTCGGAAATTCCGACTGTGTGTAGGCTCCATCACACATTTTCCATCGGAATTTCCGACACACAAAGTTTGAGAGCTTGCTATAAAATTTTCCGCTAACAAAATCCGTTGTCGGAAATTCCGATCGTGTGTACACAAATCCGACGCACAAAGTGCCACGCATGCTCAGAATAAATTAAGAGAGGAAAGCTATTGGCTACTGCCCCGTTTATAGTCCTGACGTACGTGTTGTATGTCACCGCGTTCAGAACGATCAGATTTTCCGACAACTTTGTGCGACCGTGTGTATGCAAGACAAGTTTGAGCCAACATCCGTCGGAAAAAATCTATGGATTTTGTTGTCGGAATGTCCGATCAATGTCCGACCGTGTGTACGGGGCATAACAGTGTATCTGACATTTAAACCTTGTGTTTCTTTCAGTAGCAGAAAGAGTAGAGAATAGTTAAAGTATTACTAAACCGTCCTTGAAAGGAAAAAAAAGAATAAATGTAGCTGCATTTAACCACTTCAATACCGGGCACTTTTACCCCCCTTCCTGCCCAGGCAATTTCCAGCTTTAGAGCGCTGTTGCACTTTGAATGACAATTGCACGGTCATGCAACGCTGTACCCAAATGAAATTATCATTTTTTAAAAACAGATAGAGCTTTCTTTTCGTGGTATTTAATCACCACTGGGTTTTTTATTTTTTGCTAAACAAACAAAAAAAGACCAACATTTCTGAAAAAAAATTCTTTTTAGTTTCTGTTATAAACATTTTTAAATAAGTAATTTTTCTCCTTTACTGATCTGCACTGATGAGGCTGCACAGACAGGCACTGATAGACTGCACTAATGAGGCGGCACTGATGGGCACTGATGAGGACGCACTAATATGCTGCACTGATGGGCACTGATAGGCAGCACTGATATGCAGCACTAATGGGCACTGATACGTGGCACTAATATGCAACACTGATAGGCACTGATAGGCAGCACTGATGGGCGGCACTGATAGACAGCACTGATTGGCATCACTAAGCACTAATTTGCATCACTGATGAGCACTGATTGGCATCACTGGTGGGCAGCACCCGTGGGCACTGATAGGCATCACTATAGGGAATTACTGATGGAGACAATCTCCCCTATGAGGAAAGGCGCTTATCGGCTCTCCTCTCCTCACGTGCTGTCAGTGTGAGGAGAGGAAAGCCGATAACCGGCATTTCCTATTTACACTGTGATTAGCTGTGATTGGACACAGCTGATCACATGGTAAAGAGTCTACGTCATAGGCTAAGGTGACCAGATTTTTTAAATGAAATCCGGGGACATTTTTTTTTTTTTAATTGGCAAATGCTAAACTATTTTATAAGCATATTTTCCTCAAATTATATATGCAGTGTATGTGGTATGTGTTTATGGAATGATTGTATGATATATACGTTTGTTTCTCACATTTCGTCTATGAGAAAAAAAAATAAAAAGCTACTTGTTAGAATTTTTTGTGATATGACTACCAAATGTTAAGAAGAGAAGATAGAGAAAAATCTTGGAGGGAGGGATGGGGCGGAAAAATTCAAATCCAAGTCAGGCAGGGGCGGCTCGAGACAATTGTTTTGGGGGGTGCTATGGTGGTGCTTAAGGTAAAAGTGAGGGCGCCAATGTGGCGCGCTACCTGTGGGAGTGGCCAGCAAGTGGGCGTGGTCAGCAAGTGGAGGTTTCTTCATGGCATACAAAGTATGTCCTGGCCTCTGTATACCAATAAAAAGCCAAAAAATGCAGCACAGTTCGCCACTTCCTCTATACAATTCTACAAATGGACTTATAAGTACAATGGTAAAACCTATAAATGAATATCCAGTGCAAATCAACCAATGTATTGCAATATAGTAGTGATGGTGTCACCCCCTCTGCAAAAATAATTTGAAAAATTGCAGCTCTGCAATTTCTCAAATTATTTTTGCAGAGGGGGTGACACCATCACTACTATATTGCAATTCATTGGTTGATTTGCACTGGATATTCATTTATAGGTTTTACCATTGTACTTATAAGTCCATGTGTACAATTTTATAGATGACGTGTAGGGCATCGCTGCATTTTTTGATTTTTATTGATTTGCTGATTGATTGATTAGATAAGGGAACCAGCTAACAAGATTCTCTTATTGCTTTTGAGATTTTTTTTGTTGCATGGTAGTTGTTTTACTTGATTTGTTATGTCATCTGTATACTGGTAACCACTGGCCCTGCATGCTGGTGGTCAGTGTGCCCCTGTAAGCTGGTGCTACGTGCAGGGCTCAGCAGGATGCTACGTACAGAGTGCAGGGCTCGGGAGGATGCTACGTACAGAGTGCAGGGCTCGGGAAGATGCTACGTACAGAGTGCAGGGCACAGGAGGATGCTACATACTGAGTGTAGGGCACAGGAGGATGCTACGTACTGAGTGCAGGGCTCAAGAGGATGCTACGCACTGAGTGTAGGGCACAGGAGGATGCTACGTACTGAGTGCAGGGCTCAAGAGGATGCTACGTACAGAGTGTAGGGCTCAGGATGATGCAACCTGTAGGGTGTAGGGCTCAGAAGGATGCTACCTGTAGGGTGTAGGGATCAGGAGGATGCTACATACAGAGTGCAGGGCTTAGGAGGATGCTACGTACAGAGTGCAGGGCTCAGGATGATGCTACCTGTAGGGTGCAGGGCTCAGGAGGATGCTACACACAGGGCTCAGGAGGATTCTACGTACAGAGTTCAGGGCTCAGGAGGATTCTATGTACAGAATGCAGGGCTCAGGAGGATGCTACCTGTAGGGTGCAGGGCTGAGGAGGATGCTATGTACAGACTGCAGGGCTCAGGATGATGCTACATGCAGGGCTCAGGAGGAGCCCTGTTGTTATGCCACTGGCACTGCCCCTGAATCCGGGGACAAAAGGGGGACATATGCTGAGCGGGACAGTCTCCTCAGTCCGGGGGCTGTCCCCAGAAAACGTCTGGTCAGCCTATCATAGGTTCTTTTGAGATCGGTGTTAACAGCGGGGCGGTGCGGCTCTCGTTCTGGGACGGCGTCATATGACAGCGTTCCAGAATGACCACTCTAGCGCGCCCCTGGGGGCGTGCAATGCAGCGATCGCAGCCGCGCCGTGTTGCTAAGATGCGGCGTGACCCCGATCTTTATAAAGAGCCGTGTCCACAGCTCTTTAACCATGTGATCGGCTGTGTCCAATCACAGCCAGTCACATGTAAACACAGAGATGCCGGTAATCAGCGCTCCTCACTTCACACTGACAGAGTGTGTGGCGAGGAGAGCCAATCAGCGGCATCTCCACGCAGGGGGACATCTAGGCATGTAATCAGGGCACTGATCATCAGTGCCCTGATTACAATATAGCACCAACAATGTAACCAATCAGTGCCCACCATTGCCCACCAGTGCCAGCAATCAGTGCCCACCAGTGCCAGCAATCAGTGCCCACCACTGCCCACAAGTGCCACCAATCAGTGCCCATTAGCGATGCCAGTCAGTGCTGGCTATCAATGCTGCCTATCAGTGCTGCCCATCACTGCTGTCCATCAATGCCCATCAGTGTCGCCCATCAGTGCCACCCATAAATGCCCATCAGTACCACCTAACCGTGCCACCTATCAGTGCCCACCAGTGCTGCCTATCATTGCCCACCAGTGCCACCTAACAGTGCCCATCAGTGCCGCCTATCAGTGCTCATCAGTGCCAAATATCAGT
Source organism: Lithobates septentrionalis (assembly GCA_037952835.1). Lineage (NCBI taxonomy): Eukaryota > Metazoa > Chordata > Amphibia > Anura > Ranidae > Lithobates > Lithobates septentrionalis. Next base: position 2,443,216 of record JBBDGP010000600.1, read on the forward strand.
GCTCATAAGTGCTCATAAGTGCGGCATATTAATGCCTCCTCACCAATGCCATCTGATCAGTGCTCATAAGTGCCGCCTCATCAGTGCCCATAAGTGCCACCTCATCAATGCCCACCAGTTCAGCCTATCAGTGCCTATCAGTGCTGCCTCATCAGCACACATCAGTGAAGGAGAAAAATTACTTTGTTACAAAATTTACTGAGAGAAACTAAGTAAAAAAACATGTTTCTTTTTTTTTTTTTTTTTAATAGTAAAAAATAAAAAAACTAGCAGTGATTAAATACCACCAAAAGAAAGCTGTATTTGTGTGAAGAAAATTATAAAAATTTAATCTGGGTACAGTGTAGCATGACTGCGCAATTGTCATTCAAAGTGCGACAGCGCTGAAAGCTGAAAAATGGTCTGGGCAGGAAGGGGGTGTAAGTGCCCTGTAGGCAAGTGGTTAAAGCAGTATTAAACCCAAACCCAAAAGCAAACATTTATTATATTGCAGATTACCAATTCTTAGATGTGATGGTTGATTTTGTTTTATTTTTTAGTCTTTCTTTTTTCTACTTTCATCTGGTGATCCAGCCAGAACGTCTGTTTTTCAAAAGCACAAGCTCTCCAGCAGAATGTATTTGTATGAGACATATCATTTAACACTGGCAGGGGAGATTTAAATGATCAGATTCTTTTTTTATTAAAATATTTATCCTAAAGGAAACAATCTGTTTTCTGTAACTGATTATAAAGTGTGAGCTGGAGTTTGGCTTCAATTTGTTAGTGTATTTAAATCTGGTAATAAATGCAACACTCCCCCTAGACTGACATTATTGCTGTCCCCACCCCATGCTCATTCATTCAAAATGGGGGGCTTTAGGTTTAATACCTCTTTAAAGCCCTACTCCGGAAAAATGAACTGCAAGGATTATTTGCCCATTTAGGTCTAGGGGTCATAGAAAAGTAGATTTATATACCATTTACAAAACTTTAAAAAGTTTTTTTTTTTTAAACCAGATATAAATAAATATATACACATTTCTCCTTTTTACTTGGTGTCTTACCTATTTAAAAGCAGTAGGGAGCGCCGAGAGAGCTCTTGATGGCAAGAGGGAGCTTTTGCCCATAAGCAAGATGGCGGTCAAAACTCCCAATAGCCCGATGTTGTCATCAAGGGCGCCCTGGCCACAGAAAAACAGCACTGGGCGGCCATTCTTCCCCTATTGGGAGGTCTGGGATGCCCCAGGCAGTGGGGTCTAGATCCCCACATGGGCAAACAAGAGGGGAACAGAACACAAACAAAAATGGAGACATGGGAGGCACTCAAAAGAGAAACAGACCAAGGTAAGGGAGAACACATATGAGGACTAGAGACAGAAAGAATAAAAGTGATAGGCAGCCCTGTTTGGTGCAAGAAACCAAAAAAAAAGGAAAAGGAATGAACTAGCTGGCCCCCCCAAGCCTCAGCCCACAGACACTTGAATGATGGCAGATTTCGTTCCTAATGAGGAAACACTGCAGGGCCCACAGAAGGGGTTCCCAGGCTATTAGCGCATTTAGCTGCCCGAGCGCTAGGACTTCGCACTGAGAGAGGCTGAACCCAGACGGCTACTGCACTGGGGCAGAGGTGGGGACATAGAACTGCTTAATCTTCACTGGTGCATGGAGGTATGAGGAAAAAAAGAAGAATGGGGGGGCGCCACGGCTACCTAGTCCTTTTTTATGCTATTCACTGGTCCTGAGGGAGTGGTCAAGAGGCGGAGCTCTATCACTAGTATGCTGCCATGTTGGCGTCAGGAAAAACAGTTTTACTTACCTGATCATTTGCTCCCCCAGCATATGACTCTTCCAGGCGCTCCATTGGTAGACTGTCCCTAGGTGTCAACACATCCAATGCAGAGCTACGGACCCTGCTGTGATCTTGATGACGTCAGGACTCTAGACTAAGGATGAGCTCCGGCATGTTCGCACACTCCACGTGCCGAGCCCGCCAGGAAGTCGGCACGGCGCTGTGCTAATCACAAGCAGTGAGACATTTTCCTGATGTGCGGCTGCAGAGATCGGGAAATGTCTCACTGCCTGTGATTAGCGCAGCACCGTGCCGACTTCCTGGCGGGCTCGGCACGTGGAGTGTGCGAGCACGCCGGAGCTCATCCTTACTCTAGACCATTGGAGAGTGTGGTGGAAGAAGCTACAGGGATCTGTATAGCTGCCAGAATAAGCGGAGGATCAGGCGAGGTAATCTTTTTTTAATTGTTCCCCTAGACTTAGATGAGCAATTCCCCACTGTAAGGGATACATTTTTAGAGGAACAGTATATCACTGTGGGTTTAATACTAATTAAATTCCCTGTCAGTTTTATTTATTTTTATTTTTTGTTTTTTTGGTGTCTGTGTCCTATCAGGAAAATTTTCTTTCATTTCCTCTCCTAAAAACACAGCAGGACACCAAACCAAAAATCCCTCTTAAGCTGCCCATACATTATAACATTTTCTTGTACAATTTTCCTTTAGATTTACCAAAACCATATAATATGAGGTGAAACCTAAACACTTTTAATTTGCAATCAGGAAGGCCCTTGCACTACATACACTATATTGTTAAAAGTATTGTGACGCCTGCCTTTACACGCCAATAAACTTTAATGGCATCCCCGTCTCAGCCCCCCGTTTACATCGGGCCGATTTGACTTGTCAAATCGCATGTCAAATCGGAGCCTATTGCTGGCAACGGTATCAGCCCAATCGGTGCGACGTTGATGTTGCAGCGCCGCACTGATTCCCAAAAGTAGTTCCAGCACTACTTTTGGCGACTTCGGGTGGGCAATTTCAATTGACATCTGTGCATGAACCCGCACAGATGTCTTTCGAATCGTCCCCGAACTCGCACTGAAATGCAGGTTTGAAATCACGCGAGTTCAGCTGAACTCGCACAATTTCAAATCCGCCCTCAGTGTGAACGAGGGCAGGGTCCGTAGGGTTCAATATTGAGTTGGCCCACCCTTTGCAGCTATAAAAGTTTTAACTCTTCTGGGAAGGCTGTCCACAAGGTTTAGGAGTGTGTCTATAGGACTGTTTGACCATTCTTCCAGAAGCGCATTTGTGAGGCTAGGCACTGATGTTGGATGAGAAGGCCTGGCCTGCAGGCTCCGCTCTAATTCATCCCTAAGGTGTTCTATCGGGTTGAGGTCAGGACTCTGTGCAGGCCGGTCAAGTTCCTCCACCCCGATCTCGCTCATCCATGTCTTTATGGACCTTGCTTTGTGCACTGGTGTGCAGTCATGTTGGAACAGGAAAGGGCCATTCCCAAACTGTTCCCACAAAGTTGGGAGCATGAAGTCTAATCCTCCCCCACTTAATAAAATCCACCCCGCAGTGGATCGCTTTTCAGCGAACGGTGAAAGGAGGTTTGCAGGCGTCAATGAGGCATTGATGCTGCCTCCAGATGCCTTGTTTTTTTGCTGGATGGCAATTTTTAATTGCGAGACCATGCTGCAGCTACAAACCAAGTGTTTTGAGCGGTCCCATTCACTTACGTAGGAGGTTTTGACAGGTGGTCACTTGTCAAACTTGGTATGTAGCATTACAATTGCCACACCATGATGCAAAGCAGCACCCATCCAAATCTGCTTATAGATGAGCAGTTCGGAGGGGTTACTGTCACCTTATTGTTCCATCTTGATCCTCTGTTTTCACCCTAATCAAGCAGGCGGTAGCGAGTAGCTGCACACAGTGATCCTATCACTATAGGAATACAGCAGTGACTTTGAACAAAGCCCCCCACTGTAAAAGAAAAGCAAGTATCCTTACCTTTCTGGTGGCCCTTGTCCTTCAAAAACTTCTCAATTGATGTAGGTATATGACACTCTAGGGCAGCCTTCCTCAACCTTTTTACCACAGAGGAACCTTTGCAATAATTTTTAGGTCTTGAGGAACCCCTGCTAAAATTATATAATTGGGGTTAGAAGGAAGGATGACCCTTACAGTGGTGGTCAGATTATCACCCTTACAGACAGCTTAAAAATGATCACTGGTATCATACCGTTGCTCTGGAAAGTGGCATTGGACCCATAATTTATGCAGACACCCATACCTCCCAACATTCTGAGATGGGAATGAGGGACACCTATTAGCAAAAGTATGTAGGCATAGGACACATCCCTTGCCACATCCCCTAAAGAAGAATTATACAAAAAAAAAAAAAAAAAAAGCATTGGTTAGGCCCACAAGTGTTTTTTTTACCACTTATATTCCTTTATATTGGCTTTTGGTATTTACAGATGGAGCAATTTAGAACATGGATGAAAGGTTTAGCCATGTAAAATACTTATGGATAGATAAATAGTACATTTTATATACAACTATATAGATCAGACCAAAATGAGGGACAAATGAAGAGGAAAAATGGACAGAGGGACTTTGTTCAAAACGAGGGACAATCCCTCTAAAGCAGGGTCAGTTGGGAGCTATGGACACCATCAGATGGCAACCAGCTCAGCCAGAGCCCATGGAACCCCAAGTAACCGCTGGAGGAACCCTAGGGTGCCATGGAACCCTGGTTGAGAATGGGTGCACTAGGATGTGTTGAATAGCTGATCCCCCTACTGCACACTATGGTTCCTTGTATGTCCTGTAGCGACAGGTGACAGGGTCACTTTAAATGTTGTGTTTCCACAAATATTAGCTTAAAAATTCCAACAGTAACATAATTAAATTATCGATGAAATCTACAGAAAAAAGATTTTATATTGCATTTTATCAAGAGGCAAATCATAGACTATCCCAGTCCTGCAAATTAATTGTAAAAATGATTTTTCTTTTAACAGTATTATGTTGTAAGATGAAACAGTGAATAGTGACAGTATACATTGTGCAGCTTTTGTCATTGTCACTGATTTTCAGAGACCGTTTTTAAATCAGTGAGAGCTGGTCACTGTGACCACAAGCTGCAACGCCTACTCTGCCATTGTACTGAGCAATGGATTTTTGCTAAATTTGAGTCTTCTTTGGTTCTATTGTCTAAGACAGCTGTCAATTTATAGATCCACATCTGAAACGTCAGTCACTTTATAGCCCAACAATTACAATAGATCTGCTGCCATCTGCCTCTGCAGGAGCTTTGAGAAAATATGCAATCTGGGCGTCCTCCTGGACCTGAAAAAAGAATTTGAGTTTCCTAGAATGGGAAGTCTCTGCCTTGTGTACCTTTATTCAATACTGATTTCTTAGTCCTAAAGTGAAGTTTTACTCCTAAAACACTTTGGTAGTAAAATATTGTAGAGTGAAATCTCACACCTCCCAACTTTTTGAGATAGGAATGAGGGACACCTATCAGCAAAATTATGCAGGCATAGGACACACACCCTGCCACACCCCCTTAAAGGAGAATTGTACAAAAAAAAAGATTGGTTAAACCCACAACTGCTTTTTTACCACTTCTATTCCTTTATATTGACTTTTGGAATTTACAAATGTGGCAATTTAGAAATCAGATGAAAGGTTTAGCGCTGGAAAACACTTTTTGAAAGATAAAAAGTGCATTTTATGTACAACAATATAGATCAGACCAAAATGAGGGACAAATGAGGAGGAATGAGGGACAGAGGGACTTTGTTCCAAATCAGGGAAAGTCCCTCCAAATCAGGGACAGTTGGGAGCTTTGCAATCTGTCTGAACTCCAGATGGATAGAAGGGCTCATTTACAGCAGTTACATTGGGCAGCCCCGACCAGCACAGTCCCAACGCAAAGATAAGACAATTTACCTGTCTGCTATAAGACCTCTATCATATGGGTGCTGAGGCCCGTATACTGTGAACGGGCCATTTTTTTCAGATGCAGCGCATTAAAGTCTATTAAGAAGCAGCAGCTGTACAGACATAGCCGCTCATCCTGATGAGACAGGCATGCAGGTGAGCACCCCAAATACACATGGGGAGTTATTTACGAAAGGCAAATCCACTTTGCACTACAAGTGCAAACTACAAGTGCAAAGTGAATTTGAAATTGCACTGAAAGTGCACTTGGAAGTGCAGTCGTGGTAAATCTGAGAGGTAAATCTGAAATGAGGGGAAGCTCTGCTGGTTTTATCATCCTTTCATGTGCAAGCTAAAATGCTTTTTACGTTCCTTGCATGTCCCCCTCGGATCTACAGCGACTGCACTTCCAAGTGCACTTTTAGTGCAATTTCAAGTGCACTTTGCACTTGTAGTTTGCACTTGTAGTGCAAAGTGGATTTGCGTTTAATAAATAACCCCCACTGTCTGAACGAGTACTAAGGAAAATTCACAATACTGCATTCGGTGATGTGCGCTTAGAATAAGCACTGCATGCAGTTCTTTTTTCACAAAGCAGGGTGTTCCAGTGCAAACTAACACATCGCAATGCTGCTGCTGTAAATAGAACTGAATAAAATATACCGTAATTTGTGGCATTTCACTAAAGTTATAACAAAAAAGGAAACATGTAAACAGTGCAATGAAAAAAACAGCACTATTTTTCCTAGCATACACCAGAGCCTGTGCATTCAGTGTGGCTGCTGGTGTGAACCAGCCTCAAAAACCACACATGAATGCAGCTATGTGATTACTAATACATCATTAAATGTGTTTTATTAACACCACCAGAATAAGTACCTGAATTTTACTTGGTATCAGCCTTGTGCAGTCTCTACGGCAGAGCTCAGAGTGGGGGAGGGAGAAACAGCACAAGGAGGTAAACTCATCAGTGTGCTGCTTCTTCTTTCACTGTCCAGTCACAGGCCGGGGGACCTGTAAGTGAGAGTAAGGGTCCATGCACACTTAAGCTGATAAAGTGACGTTTTTGGGAGTTTTTTTTAACAGCCCTTAAACTCCCTTCTATGTTATCCTATTTGTCCATGCACACATGGACATTTATTGAAGTACTGTATATCAGCAGGGGAGTTTATGGGCTGTTGTCTGAACGCCCTAAAATCACATTCAAGAGCAGTCCTAAAAACGCCAGACGCCGGTAAAAGATGTTTAACGTGGTTTAACTCTGTATACAGAGCGCTAAGCCTCGTCAGGCGTTTCTCTGCCTCTATTCAAAATCAATGGTTCCCTATGGGAGCCCATTGATTTGAATAGAAGTCGCACCACAAGTCAGATCATGAGGATCCGATTTGCGGTGCGACTTGTGTGCTTGAGGATCTTGAAGGGGAAGCCCCGGTCAAAATGAAAAAAAAAATTGGCGTGGGCCCCCCCCCCCCAGGACGATACCAGACCCTTCGGTCTGGTATGAATTTTAAAGGGAACCCCCATGCCCAAAAAAATGACATGGGGTCCCCCCAAAATCCACACCATACCCTTATCCAAGCATGCAGCCCGGCAGGTCAGGAAAGGGGGGGCGAGCGCCACCCCCCCTGTACCATACCAGGCCACATGCCCTCAACATGGGGGGATGGGTGCTTTGGGGCAGGGGGGCCCTGCGCCCCCCACCCCAAAGCCCCTTGTCCCCATGTTGATGAGGACAAGGGCCTCTTCCCGACAACCCTGGATGGTGGTTGTCAGGATCTGCATGCGGGGGCTTATCGGAATCTGGAAGCCCCCTTTAACAAGTATACTACAAAGCTACTTGTTAAAATTTTTTGTGACATGACAACCAAATGTTAAGAAGAGAAGATAGACTTGGAGGGAGGGTTGGATGGGGCGGAAAAATTCAAATCCAATCCGGGCAGGGGCAGCTTCAGACATTTTTTTTGGGGGGTGCTATGGTGGTGCTTGAGGTAAAAGTGAGGGTGCTAATGTGGCGTGCTACTTGTGGGCGTGGTCAGCAAGTGGAGGTTTCTTCATGGCATACAAAGTATGTCCTGGCCTCTGTATACCAATAAAAAGCCAAAAAATGCAGCAAAATTCTGCACTTCCTTTATACAATTCTACAAATGGACTTATAAGTGCAATAGTAAAACCTATAAATGAATATCCAGTGCAAATCAACCAATATAGTAGTGATGGTGTCACCCCCTCTGCAAAGATATTTTGAGAAATTGCAGAGCTTCAATGTGCAAATAGTGAAACCCTCTACATATAATAATAATAACAGAGATGCAAATCAACCCGTTTATTAGAACATAGTAGTGATAGTGTCACCCCCTCTGCAAAAGGTAAGAATTATTGCAGAGCTGCAATGTGCAAATAGTGGTGAACCCCCCATATAATCATAATAAAATTTACAATATGTACATTTTATTATGATTATATGGGGGGGTTCAGCACTATTTGCATATTGCAGCTATACAATATTTCTTACCTTTTGCAGAGGGGGTGACACTATCACTACTATGTTCTAATACACGGGTTGATTTGCATCTCTGTTATTATTATTATATGTAGAGGGTTTCATTATTATTTGCACATTGAAGCTCTGCAATTTCTCAAAATATTTTTGCAGAGGGGGTGACACCATCACTACTATATTGCAATACATTGGTTGGTTTGCACTGGATATTCATTTATAGGGTTCCCTTCCTCTTTAAACTGCAACAGAAGAAGATCCCCTCCCCTGCTAGACAGGGTTGCGCTGTGTGTCAGAGCTGTGTAAATTCATTGACTGCATAGATAGACATACAAATCTTTTAGCAGGTTATTAACTCTCTTATACAGTATATCTCTCCTCTGTGTATTTAGCTGTTTTACTGGAGTCCTCACATTAGCAAGATGCCAGAATGGGGAGTTCCAGGATGGTGCAGTCCTTTCACTTCCACATAAGAGGTAAGCAGAGGTGAACAAAGAAGGTTGGTGATTTTGGATTTAGTGACTTTTAAGGCAGATCCATTGTGTAGCACCATGGCAACTGTAGATGAAACAGAGGTTATAATGGCAGCTTCCTGTAAGGATGGAAGGGTTTAGTTCCGCTTTAAATGTTTTAAAAATATAATAAATGGTGATTATAGTTTCTGATAAAGTTTCAACTAAGCCAGTGGTCTCCAAACTGTGGCCCATGGGCTGGATGCGGCCCTTTACTTGCCTTTATTTGACACTTGGGACATTATTCCTCCCACTGACACCAACAGCCAGGTACTATTCCCCCCACTGACACCAATGATTGAATGATTGGGCATAATTACTCCCGCTGACAGCAATGATGAGGCACCATTCCCTCCACTGACACCAGCAATGGGGCTCTATTCCTCCCACTGATACCAATGATTGAATGATTGGGCATAATTACACCAAACTGACACCAATGATGGGGAACTGTTGCTCCCACTGACACCAATGAGGGATCACTATTCCTCCCACAGATACCAACAATGGGGCACTATTCCTCCAACTGACACCAAAGATGGGGTACTATTCCTTTCACTGACACCGACGATGGGGCACTATTCCTCTCCCTACTGATCACAGGTGCTATACAGAGCCGGGAAAAGGTCATGCAGAGCCCAGGGCGAACATGTCAAACTGCGCCCCCCCCAAGATGTATGAGCATTATGTGTTAGCAAAAATCACACTGAGCACTAATTTGCATGCTTACCCCCTAAGCATAAATTCCCTCTCCTCCCAGTACAAATCTGCTCCTGCTGAAATCCCCCCCCCCCCCAAAGAAAAATAGAATTCACCAATCCTAGCACATCCTGTTTCCCTCCTAGTACATATCTTCTCCCCCCACTTCAAAAATTCTCCCCCTCCCAGCACAGATGCCCCCTAAATCCCACCTAGCACAAGTATTCTTCCCCCTTCCCCCATATCCCCCCTCCCTACACAAATCCCCCAAAATCACCACTCTTAGCACCCCCCCTCCTAATTTCTCCTCCAAGAACCATACTTACCCCCTGCCTCTCCCCAACAAATCACCTCCCCCCAATCACTTTGTGGTGCCCCCCCCCCACCTCACATGATACCACAGTAGTGCCCAGGGCAGCCGCCCCTCCTGCCCACCCCTTGTCCCGGCCCTCGTGCTATATAATGTTTACCCCCACTGATCACCAAGCCTATGGCATTTTCTACTCCCACTGGCCACAGTCTGGCCTCCTTATAGTTTGAAGGACAGTAAATTGTCTCTTTGTTTAGAAAGTTTGAAGACCCATGAACTAAGCAAATGAAAGGTAAATGATCATAAAAGCTGTAATGACACTTAAAATACAAACCATTGACATTCGACCATGGAATTCTTTTTCTATAAATCTTCTGCTGCTCCAATTGTATGTGCTATGTGATGTAACAAACTACTTAGAAGTCACAGCAATTCTTCCATCCTTCACTGAAACTGTTTAAATAGATAACATTTCTCGTTATCAGCTGTCTGTAGAAAACGTTTTTTCTGTTTGAGTTTTAGAATTTATCATGCTGGAAAATCAGTCTGATACTTTTCTTTTAAACAGATAATTGAACTGTTGAAAATATATAGGATCAGATGCAAAACTGTTTCAGCTCAAGTGCTAGCTGTTGGGGTTCGTTCATACTAGCAGTTGGGGGGAGGGGCATTTAAACCCCACAGTTGAGCCACGCATTTACTGCCCCTAAATTGTTACCGCCTTTAGCCTCCAGCTGAGGAGGTACACATGCTGAGCCCATGATGCTTTACTTCGCAGCTGCAGCAGGAATTATGCCCCTGTTGCTTTTGGAAGGCAGTAGCCAATAGGGCTGCCGTGCAAGCACCCCACAAATTTGTGCAAGTCATGCAAACTTTTGGGCAAAGTGATATTTTTATCAGTTCCATCATCTGTGGCCTAGTGTGATGCGCAACACATTTCTTTCCAGCACTACATCACAGGGGTGTATATTGAGCCGATTGTAAGCAGAGCAAATTGATTTATCTTGTGTTGGAAATACACTGGGCAGGGGATGTCCAGCACAGTCCCAACTTAACAGGTGTGAAGGGACCCTAAAAATGTAGAAATGTATATTTAAATGCAGCTAGTGTAAGTACATGATGCTATCTTGGTATCAGTCTCCTGCAATCCTTTGTCCAGTACCGTGTTTCTCCAAAAATAAGACCTACCCTGAAAATAAGACCTAGCGTTATTTTCCAGGAGGGCTGCAATATAAGCCCTACCCCGAAAATAAGCCCTAGTTTAAAATGCTTGTAAAATCCTATAATCCACTCTATTACAATAGTATATAATGTACAATGTGTGTGTTTCTGTAATATAATTGCAGGGAAGAGAGCTCTGGCGGGTCACAGAAGCGCAGAGCGATGCTATAAGAAAGGTATTTGGCACAATTATATTACAGAAATCGACACATTGTACATTATATACTACGGTAATAGAGGGGATTATAGGATTTTACAAGCATTTTAACTCGGTTCACACTGGGGATTTCTGTCAGGCAGGGAGAGAGAGGGGGAGAGAAGACAGCACATTACATGGTAAAACCTACCCCGAAAATAAGCCCTACTGTGTCTTTTGTTGCCAAAATTAATATAAGACGCGGGCTTATTTTCAGGGAAACATGATAGTAGAAGGAGAGGGAGGGGCAGAACTGGATGCTCACTGGTTGTACTGCAATGCACAGGATCTGGCAAAGAACAGAGGGACGACTCATGATGCTGCTTTCAGTCATACGCTCAGGGCAGGGAGGTGACCAAGCTTCATTGTTTAACTGTGGCAGAGGAAGTTCAGGTCAGTAACTTAGCTTTACTGTCTCCTATAATTGCAAGTAAAATAGGACACATAGAGTATTTCAATTGCATAGTTACACGTGTAACCAGGAGCTGGATACATACCTATTACTGCAATCAGAAGACGCTGTTTAGCATTGTGTCAGGGGGAGCTGTTTCCCTCTAGTGTTCAAGTGCGGAATTTCCTGTTGCTTTTTTAATCAGAGGCAAGACAGAGCAAAGCATCTTGGGACATGTAGTCAATACGGATAGGATTCGCCCTCTGGCTGCATTATGTAAAACTACTACTACCAGCTGGCTGATGGAGAAGAGCAGACTGCTGGGAGAGGCTATAAGAGGGAAGGCTTGAGGCCTAGCGCTCTCTCTTGGGACCGGCGTGGATCTGCATGCAGGGAATCTGTTACAGGGTGAGCTGCAGCTGAATTGCGGCCTGCTCTGGTGGAGTTACCCAGCGGAAATCTGGAACGACACCTGCGGACAGTCCCCCTTCGCTGCCTGGAGGCCGCTCCTGTTCCATCCATCCTGCAGAGATATTGGATTTGTGTGAGCCATGGTGCGGTGCGGCGGAGGCCGGATGTCATCCCTTGAGCCACATTCCTGAGAGGTCATCATCATCATAGACCACGGATATGCAATTAGCGGACCTCCAGCTGTTGCAAAACTACAAGTCCCATCATGCCTCTGCCTCTGTGTGTCATGCGTGTGGCTGTCAGAGTCTTGCTATGCCTCATGGGACTTGTAGTTCTGCAACAGCTGGAGGTCCGCTAATTGCATATCCCTGTCATAGACCATCATCATCATCATCATCTCCTGTTCCAGTGTGGTGAGCGGGCGATAGCCCAGTCTTATAGACACTGTATATAGACAGCATTGTCTCCTGTACTCATTACCATCTTTAGTTCAAGGATCTGTACCAACATGTCATAGACACTATATACAGACATCTTTTCCATCCATTGTTCTGCTGTTGTTGTAGTTCCACAGAATGTAACATCTTTAAGTCAGTGATCACTCAATCCAATTACAGTTTTGATTCATACAGGAATAGTGTCTGCTGGTTATACACCATCTACTGGATCAGCTACTTTGCTGTACCATTCAATATTTCTTGCATGCAATTAAACACCTAAGAGCTAGCTGAAGATTAACCGGATTGCCACACAGCAACACAGGACTACTTTAGCCTCCCTCCCCACTTCAGGGATTTGTTTTGCTGAAGCTTGTAGAGCTGCAAGTTCACCAAGAACTCTCTGTAAGAGCCGGTTGAATTGTAATACAGTTCCTCTTTGCTAAAAGTTGTACTTGTTTATGTACTGTTTTTGCATTTATGTATGAAGGAGCAGTAGAAAGGGGTCTGACACTCATAACTGCCATTCATCTGCTCTCCTGTAGCCTATTCACATTATATGCTCTTATTTGAGCATAGAGATTATAGTGTTCACTGTTGAATGTTTAAATCTTAGAGGTGATAGTTGTTTTTGCTATCAATAACATTCTTTGGGAGACAACATTTTAAGGTGTAAACTTAAGTTGACGTTTTGACTTCTTTCCCTATAATCTCATTGAGTAAACTATTTCTGATATAATCAATTTTGGTGTATTTCCTTCTTGCTGCTGTTATCTAGTGGGAAAAAAATGTTTGAACCCAGGCTGGCAGAGGACTCACAGAGTCAAGGCAGCCAGAGGGGTACTAATTTATCTTGTGACCCTCAAGAGGGCAGTGCTACATTTGGGGGGTCATCCGGGATACCTTTCATGGGAAGCCCAAGCAAGTCCTGTGACCAACCCAGAGAGAAGGGGAAGATGGTCTCAGTCACTGCCACCAGTTGGGCGCGGGAGCAAGGAAGTCAACTGGAACTGGCCAGTGTGGAGAAGGTCCCTGGAATTGGATGGTCTGAAAGAGAGGCGAGACATCTGATAAGAAGGGCTGTTCCAGAGCAAGCATCCTATGTGGACGTGAAGCCTGAATTTGTGGAAGATTACACCTATGCCCTGACAGAGTGGCAAGAGAGTGTTCCAGCCGGATTTCGGAAAGAGACTGAGTTTAGCTGATGGGTTAGAGGCTCAAGTGATACCCTTGCTGACAGTGGGAAATCTAGAGGAAGAGAATTTCAGACATGGTTCCGTGAGTCCTGAGACAGAGGGAAGAGGTAGATGCTTCTGGGATGGGAATGCCTCCTGCTTATTTTTATATGGATATGAGCTGGTTGGTTGAGAGTCTGATAAAAAAACACTAATATTTTGCAAATCAGGGGTACCAAAAGCTGCAGTTTTTCTCGGGTCGCACACCAACCCCAGAAGGTGAAGAGGAGTTTGAAAATTAGATGGATCAAGCCATCCAAGCAGTGGAAAAATGGACTGTGCCGGAGGCAGTGAAAAGACAGAGGATAAGTGAGAGCCTTAGAAGCCCTGCGGCAGATGTTATTTGGAGTTTAAAGAGAGGGAAGTCTGACTGTGTAGCCATGGACTATATTGAAGCTTTGTGTGCAGTCTATGGGAGGGTAGAAAAGATCCCCGATTTTATGTAAAAGTTTGAGCACACCCATCAGTACAGAGGAGAGAAACTGTCTGCTTATGTTCTTAGAGTGGATCAAATTCTGCATCAGATCATACTGAAGAAAGGGATTGACCCAAAAGAGGCCGATAAAGTCAGGCTGGAAAGAATTCTTCAAGGGGCTAGACCCAATCACCCAATTGTGCTTCGTTTGCTGTTAAAGGGGACACAGATGGACCTAACCTACCCAGAATTAATGAAGCTGGTCAGGGAGGAAGAAGCCTTGTTGGATGAAAAAAATCAAGGATCGCGAGAAGGGACAAAAGTCCCCCCGAAGACAGGGAAAGTGTCAGCCGAGCCTGTGCAGATACAGAAGGGGGTTCCAGAAGTGGACAGTGATGAAGAATCAGAGTAGGGGGAGTGCCCCAAGACCCCTCTAGTACCACCTGTTCCTGAGAACACTCCGGTTAAATTGCTTACACAAGTAGCTCAGACTCAAGATCAGATGCAACAGACATTACTGCGGGTTATGGAAGCTCAAGCTACAGCTCAGCTGGACAAGACTGATCCCAGGAAGTGCTTTCAGTGTAGGGAGCCTGGGCATTTTCTGAGGCAGTGCCCCCAAAGTAAGGGAGAGTCGAACTTCCTTGCGGAACTGTCAAGAGCACTACAGCAGTTGCTAACAATTCAGAAGGCGGGATACTTCAGGGGGTCTCAGTGAGAGAGCCAACTGAGAGCCCTAAAAAGGAACCAAGCTCCAAGAGTCAAAAGAAAAGAAAACAGAATGAGAAGAAAGGCCGGAAGAAGAGTGTAACATCTCCCAAATCAAATAACCCATCATTGGGGTCTGGGACTCGGGCACAGGGAGCCAATGTCCTATCACAACCCAAGACTTTAGTTTTGTCTTCTCAAAGTGGAAATAGAAAGGACCTCAGGAAAGCTGAAGGGAGAAGATTACCAGAAAAGTTAGTGGGCCATCCTCAATTGTGTCTGTACAGGTAGAAGGTGTTTATACCAGGGCACTGTTAGATACGGGCGCTCAAGTCACTTTACTTTATCTGGTCTTCTATGATTAATATTTGAAGCACATTCCCCTAAGCAACCTCGAAGAGCTGAAAATTTGGGTAATTGGGACTGACAAGTTTCTGTATGATGTATATATTCCCATAAAGATCTCCTTTGGGCCAACAGCCACAGGAAAGATGGAGACATTTGACACCCTGGCTGTGGTGTGCCCCAGGCCTCCTGGAGCTGGACAGAACTCTCTGTTGATTGGGACTAACTCAGATCTAGTGAGGAGACTGTTAGCAACTGTGGTTGAAGAAGATGGTTCTGTGCCAACTGAGATCCACCCACGACTATACCAGGCGTGTCAACAAGTGATTAAGGAGAAAAATGCCCCTGTCGAGGGAGTGGGGCGGTAATGGAAGATAGACAGAGAAATTAGGTGCTACAGCCTTGAGAAATTGCTTGCTTGAAAGCCACTGTCAAACTCACTTGGGAGCATCCAGGACCCTTTGTTGTGTTGGAGACTGACGCACAAGCAGAAGCTGCTGGGATAGCGATGGTTCCCGAGTTGGTATCCGCCTTTATATATATAGGCTTGTATATATAGTCTAGCCAAGCCTATACCTGACAATAGGCCATTCCTGGAGTGCGTGTTCAAAGACACTTTCAGGCAGGTGACTCATTGAGCTGCAATTCATTTAATATACATATATAAAGGCTTGTATATATAGTCTTGCCAAGCCTATACCTGACTGTAGGCCATTCCTGGAGTGCATGTTCAAAGACACTTTCAGGCAGGTGACTCAGTGAGGTGCAGTTCATAAAATATATATCCACTGCATTGTAGTCCAGCCAAGCCTATACCTGACAGTAGGCCATTCCTGGAGTGCGTGTTCAAAGACACTTTCAGGCAGGTGTCTCAGTGAGCTGCAGTTCATTTAATATATATATATATATATATATATATATATATATATATATATATATATATATATATACACAGGCTTGTATATATATAGTCTAGCCAAGCCTATACCTGACTGTAGGCCATTCCTGGTGTACTGTTTTTAGTAAACTTCAGGCGTTGTTTTGCTAATCTAATTGTACAGTATGTCTGGAAGGCCACCAAGGAGAGGTAGACGCTCACAGGCCTCTAAAAGACACGGTGCATCCTCAGCACGTGGCCGTGGGGCACACTTGTCCTTTTTTTCGGCAGCTGACAGTGTTGAGCCACAACATGCAGAAGAGTTGGTAGAGTGGATGACCAAGCCGTCCTCATCCTCCTCATCCTCTGTCACCAAGGCTCAGGGTACTTTGTCTGCCAATGCAGCTGCCAAAGTGGCCTATTCCATTGGCTCAATGTCATCAGTCACTCATTCCCTAGTCCCACCATCATGCCCTGAGGAGTCCCCCGAACTGTTCGACCACAGTGTAGGGTACATGCTGCTGGAGGATGCGCAGCGTTTTGAAGGCTCTGATGATGGTACCCAGGTTGAGGATGAAGGCAGTAACGTGAGCCCAGAGAGAGGGGGTGCCCAAGAAGGACAAGAAACTGGCAGTCATGTTCCCCCAGCTGCACCATGGTTTGCTCTAGTGACGAGGAGGGAGGGGATGATAAGGTCACTGACTCTACATGGGTGCCAGATAGTAGAGAGGAGGAGGAGGAAGAGAAGGAGGAGAAGGCACATCTCCAACGAGGCAGGATGCCCTCCAGGGGCCAGCTTAAGGGCAGACAACTGACTGCATCACACCTCAGAGCTCCGCATGCGCAGGGCGCTGCTGACTCCGCGTGTTTTTCCAAAAGTTCTTTGGTGTGGGTCTTTTTTGAGACGTGTGCAGCAGATCGCACCATTGCTGTTTGCAACATATGTCTGAAGCGTATCAAGCGTGGCCAAAACAGCAGCTTCTTGGGCACCACATGTTTGACCAGACATATGTCGAGCTCCCATGCAGTCCGTTGGCAACAGTGCTTAAAAGACCCACACCAAAGAACGAGGTTGACCTCTCCATGCTCCTCATCAGCTGGGATCTCCAACCCCATTATAACTTCAGTCCTCTCAGAGACCTGCACTGAGAGGAATGAAGGTGTAGAATTAGGTGTCCCAAGCACTTGCGGGCAATCTGCTAGCGGTACACCAACATCCGATTGTAGCAGGCAAATTTCCCTACCTCTGTTGCTAAACCGGTGAAAGAAATTCGGTCCCGGCCATCCACATGCTCAGCGGCTGAATGCTAGTTTGGCTAAATTGCCAGCACTGCTAGTGCTGCCTTTTCAGCTGGTAGACTTTGCCCCCTTTCGAGAATTTGTGGAATGTGTGGTACCTCAGTGGCAGGTTCCCAATTTTTTCCGGCTCTCTACCAACATGTGGAAGGCAATGTCTTGGCCTCGTTGGACAGGGCGGTCAGCGGTAAGGTGCATATTACCGCTGACTCATGGTCCAGCAGGCATGGACAGGGACGTTACCTTTCTTTCAGGGCACACGGGGTAACCCTGCTGGCAGCTGAGAAGGATGCAGGACAGGGTGCGGTATTGTTGGAGCTTGTTCCGCCACCACGCCTCCAAAATGCTGGTAGTGGTGATTCTGCCACACCTCTCTCCTCCACCCCCTCCTCTTCTTCTTCCTCTATGACCTCTTCCTGTGCAGATTTGTCCTCAGAACCAGCGGTGCTCTGTAGGCGTTCTAGAGGCTATGCAAGCACTCAGGCAAAAAGATGCCATGCGGTGCTTGAGTTGGTCTGCTTAGGGGACAGGAGCCACACTGGGGCAGCTCTGCAGGAGCAGGCTCAGAGATGGTTGACGCCACACCAGCTTCAGCCTGGAATGGTGGTTTGCGACAATGGCACCAACCTCCTCTCTGCCCTCCGACAGGGACACTTCACCAATGTTCCCTGTTTGGCTCACGTCCTTAATTTGGTGGTGCAGCGGTTCTTGTGCGGGCTTACAGGATCTCCTGAGGCAGGTCAGGAAAGTCTGTGGGCATTTCCGCCAGTCATATATAATGCCAGTGCTCGGCTGGCTGACCTCCAAAAGGAATGCAACCTGCCCAAGAACCGCCTCATCTGTGACATGCCCATTAGGTGGAACTCCACGTTGGCAATGCTGCAGCGGCTGCACATGCAGCAGAGGGCCATCAATGACTACCTGTGCGAGTATGGCACTAGGACAGGGTCAGGGGAGCTTGGCTTTTTTTCGCCACGTCAGTGGCTCATGATCAAGGATGCATGCACTGTCCTGTCACCATTTGAGGAGGCCACGAGGATGGTGACTGTGCATGCATCAGTAATACTGTCCCTCTTGTCTACCTGTTGGAGCACACGCTGCATAGAATAATAGACAGGGCACTTGAGGCAGAACAGAGGGAGGAAGAGGAGGGCTTCCTTACCACTCAAGGCTCCCTTTATCCAGACAGTATTCATTTTACCCTTTGATACAGTTACATGGGCGGTGACGATACGCACCAGGGAAGAGTCAGGTGTCATCACTTCTGGCCGCGGCCAAGACTGGAAGTACTGGATCTGTGCTGTTCATTTTATGCTGTACATGTAAGTTACTATGTTGTTTTGAATAAACCTGTTTTGAATACTGCACAATTGGGATACTCCTTTCTATTGCATGCCTCCACCCAACTTGCCGAACTTGAGGCCTTCCATTTGGAGATTTGCCAGACCTGTGACGATCGGAGGACACTGATCGATTGATGGTGTTTCATCCACTTCCTGATTGCAGGCTCGACTTGACCCTAGGGGTCTTTGCTAGAGGTGAGAGGCTGGGGGAAACGTGTGGCGCACCACAGAGTACGGTTATTAACAGGAATCTGTCACCTATCATAGTTTGCACTTGCACTTTTTTCATCTATTTTTTGCACAAACTGTTTTATGAAGACTCACTTTGTTCACGTTGGAACTGTATTACATTAATTGGATCAACTTGTGACTATTTTTATAGCGTTTCTGCACTTTTTTGCACTTTATGCGATTTTTGTTATTGCATGTGACTTTTTTATCTAATGCGATTTTTTTACATTTTTTCTAAATTTGTGATTTTTTTCATCTTGATGCACTTTTAGACTATTTTTGGATTTATTCACCTTCATTTGTATTTGTTTATTTATTTATTTGATGTCATATTTCATTAATTTTCACTGTTATTTATCCAATGTCACTTCTTATGAATTTAATGGATGTTTAGTCACTTTATTTATGTGATTTTGCTCTTTACGCTTATGCACTTTACTTGAAGAATTGGATTATATTTATTTTATCACATTTATGCACTTTGAGTTAGCGCCACATATCTCTATTTACCTTATTGTTTTTCTGTGTGGGAACACTGCCGTATGTGTGGCGGCTTTTTAGTCCTGTTTAGCTGCTTTGGCTTGCCTTGGTTTTGCGCATTAGTTTTCTTCTTTATTCCTGCAGGCCCGCCTATCAAGGAAGAGGAGGAGGATTGTGTCAGCATGGAGGTGGAGCCTGGCACTCAGCATCAGCAGCAGTCTTCAAGTGATTATTTTCAGGCCCCAGAAACCCATGGACTTGTACATGGCTGGCAGGAGGTGGCTGCGGATCAGGTCATCCTTAGTGACCCAGAGGCTTCGGTCAGTCACAGAAGGAGCTGTGGAGAAGGTGGCCATCTGACCGATGCGTTCAGACAATTTTTTAGTCCGCAGTCCCAAGGTCTGATCGGTTCCAGCAACCATCGCCAGTGTCTGTTGTACATGGTGCAGGAATACCTAGGGGCAAGATCAGACTTGGAGACCTTTCCAACCAAAAATCCACTGGGTTACTGGGTCTTGAGGATGGATCACTGGCCAGAGCTTGCACAGTATGCAATTGAGCTACTGGCCTGTCCTGCATCCAGCGTTCTTACGGAACTCACATTCAGTGCTGCTGGAGGCTTTGTAACCGATCACAGAGTGCGCCTGTCCACCGACTCGGTTTATCGGCTCACCTTCATAAAAATGAATCAGTCTTGGATCACCAGCTACCAAGCACCTGATGCTGATGTAACCGACTAATTTTTTTATGAAAGTGAGATCCCTTGAAGACTGCCTATGCTGATGCTGAGTGACTAACCTGTTATGCTGAGGGACTATCCTATTCCTCCTCAATGTTCATGTTGATAGCTTCTAAGAACATTTTTGGTTCTGGGCACCACCACCAGTGACTAAGGCCCAATTTTTCTGCCCCTGTTGAATTACAATTCTTGATATAATATTTTACACCAGATCCCGTTCCAGCATCCAGCAAGAGTAACTGTGAGGGCTTACAGTGTTCTGGTACCACCAACACCTAAGGCCCAATTTTACGCAGAGTGTATAGGGCAGGCCGTATAGTATATCTTCTATTTTCAAAAATCTGACTTACAAACGACTTCTACTTACAAACGGAAGGAGACAACAGGAAGTGAGAGGAAATCTACCCCTAGGAAGGGAAATTGTCTCCTGTAAGAGTTAATATGGGAAAAAGGTGTCTCCTCCACTGATTTATCACCAATCCTTGTTTCCATTAAAAACCCAAAATTTTCAAAATCCAATTGTCATCAACAGGGGCACAGACAGCAAAACAAATGTTACAGCAGTGATAACCCTTCCCTATGTTTTCCAAAAAGCTTTCAAATAGATTTTTTGGCTGGAGCTACACTTACAAAATGTACCTGTTCCAAATTACAAACAGATTCTACATAAGAACAAACCTACAGTCCCTGTCTTTTTCGCCGCCTGTATACTGCTGTTCAGAGTATATAGGGCCTGGGAGCCCCACGCCTTTTCTTTTTTCAATTTGGGTGCGGGGTTCCCCTTAGGGCCCCCAAAGGGCCTGGTAATGGGTTGGGGGGCTGTCTCACTGATTTTCATCCATATTGCCGGGACCCGACATTACATTAAAGCCTCAAGCAGTTTTAAATGACTTTTATTCCTTTAGAAATGTCATTTTGTGCAGGGACTGCTCTAAGCACGGGAAACACGTGCCACTTTACAGGCATACTATTGACACCCCCCAGGTACGATATTTAAAGGAATATTTCACTTTTATTTTTTCACTTTAAGCATCATTAAAATCACTGCTCCTGAAAAAACGGCCATTTTTAAAACTTTCTTTTACATTGATACATGTCCCCTGGGGCAGGACCTGGGTCCCCAAACCCTTTTTAGGACAATAACTTGCATATTAGCCTTTAAAATTCACACTTTTGATTTCTCACGTTCGAGTTCCATAGACTTTAACGGTGTTCGAGCGAACTTTCGGTCCGTTCGCATGTTCTGGATGCGAACCGAACCGGGGGGGTGTTCGGCCCATCCCCACTAAAGAATTTGTGCTTGCCAGGAAAACATAAATTGGCTGATCGCTGGATGCCTCAACCATATGTCATCTGTAAGCAGCTTCCAGGATTACCAGTTTACCAAATCAAACCTGAAGGGAAGCTAGGGCCTCTCAAAATGTGGCATTGTAATCATCTGCTTCCTTTATCAGATGCAGCTCGGGTGCCTCCTGTTCCTTCTCCACCTCCCTTGGAACCAAGTCCACCCAGAACTCATTCTCGTCTGAGACTTCCCAGTTGCCCTGTGGTGCCGGTACAAGAAGAGAGTGAGGATGAGGAGATAGTGCCTTGCTGGTTGTGGTCCTCAGCTGCTGATGCTGAAGCAGGAGTCAGTAATTGGACCAGAGGGAAAAGATCAACAAAAGAGGTGGAAAAGTCACCTGATCAGGAAATGAATACTTCATTACCGCCTAGAGGAATAGATGCTCCTAAAACTGGAAGTACTGGACCAATCCTGAATTCAGCCGAAGGAGACTTGATTAGCTTCACAGATGGATATTTACCTGTAATAGAGTCAAGAAGTCACATGGAGAAGGAAACGTCATTGTTAGAGGAGGATGAAGGTGGAAAGCAATGTACTGAACTTCAATGCCGTTGATGAGGCTGGTTTTACCGTTCTCAAATCAGGGCCCTTTACTCCAAGCCCAGACTTATTGACGGATACTCATGACATTACCCTCATGACAAGTCCTGAGAGGTACTCTACTCCTGTAAAAAGTTCTGAGAGGAACTCTACTTTTGTGGAAAGTCCTGAAAGGAACTCTACTCCTGTAAAAAGTCCTGAACGGAACTTTACTCCTGCAAAAAGTCCTGAAAATATGTACAAGTGGTTTAAGCAGAATCCAGACATTTGTCAATATTTGAATCTGAATACTGGTTACAGTTGACTAACCCTTTTTTTTTTCTAGCAAAAGCTGAAATATCCCTGCCTCTTTGAGGACCAAAGATTTTAAGTAGGGGGGGATGTAGCCAGGAGCTGGATACCTACCTATTTCTGTAATCAGATGATGCTGTGTGGCATTGTTTCAGGGGGAGCTGTTTCCCTCTAGTGTTCCAGTGTGGGATGTCCTGTGGCTTTCTTAATCATAGACAAGACAGAGCAAAGAATCTTGCGACATGTAGTCCATATGGATAGGATTCACCCTCTGGCTGTATTATGTTATGGCTGTATTATGTGAAACTAAAACTACCAGCTGGCTGATGGAGAAGAGCAGACCGCTGGGAGAGGCTATAAGAGGGAAGGCTTGAGGCCTAGCGCGCTCTCTTGGGACCGGCGTGGATCTGCATGCAGGGAATCTGTTACAGGGTGAGCTGCAGCTGAGTCGCGGCCTGCTCTGGTGGAGTTCCCCAGCGGTTATCTGGAAGGACACCCGCTAACAGTTACCCTACACTGTGTGGCGGCAGCTCGGAGGCCACTTCTGTTCCATCCATCCATTCATGTGAGCCATGCTGCGGTGCGGCGGAGGTCAGATGTCATCCCTTGAGCCACATTCCTGAGAGGTCATCATCCTCATAGACGATCATCATCATCTCCTGTTCCAGTGTGGTGAGCGGGCGATAGCCCAGTCTATATATATATGCACTTATTTGAGCATAGAGATTATAGTGTTCACTGTTGAATGTTTGAACCTTAGAGGTGATAGTTGTTTCGCTATCAATAACATTCTTTGGGAGTCAACATTTTAAGGTGTAAACTTAAGTTGACTTTTTGACTTCTTTCCCTATCATCTCATTGAGTAAACTAGTTCTGATTTAATCAATTCTGGTGTATTTCCTTCTTGCTGCTGTTATCTAGTTGGAAAAAAAATGTTTGAATTCAGGGTGTCAGAGGTGGCAGAGTACTCACAGGGTCAGGGCAACCAGAGGTTACTGATTTATCTTGCGACCCTCAAGAGGGCAGCGCTACACACAGTACAATGAGAGAATATGTATTGTAGCTTATGGTCATAGCAAATAAACTTTCACTGATATCTAGGGACAAATTTTGAAAACTGTTTGCCTGGCACTCAGCGTAAAGTCCATTAGATCCTTCAAACCAGCTAAATACATTCCATTTGTATCAAGACAAAAGCTATGCAAAGTCTTAAAGTGATTGTAAAGTCTTGTTTTTTTTCTATAAAAATAACAAACATGTCATACCAACCTGCTCTGTGCAATGAGAGAGACCTCATTTAAGTATTGGGAGGTGCTGGGGGGGGGGGGGGCTGCTGCACCCAGAAGGCTTTTTCTCTTAATGTAGAGAAGTCATTAAGATAAAAAAAACCTTCTGCCTTTACAACCACTTTAAGCCTAGTAGACACCATTGGGTTGAACGAAAAAAAAACTGTCAGCTCCGGACGGAGCCGTTGTACTAACAATCCAATGTTAGTACAGCAATCTCCCCTGCTGAACTGTTGGGTTCTGACGGGGACCCATGCGATGCATACTAGCACATTATGCCATTGTCTTGCAGGTGTTTTTTTTTTTCCTACAACAGCCGCGGTTTACAACTGCTTTAAAGTGTTTTTAAAGACTCAAGGTTTTTTACCTTCATTGCACCTTCTGTGTGCACTGACGCTGTAACAGCTTAAGTGTTAGCTGGAGTTCTGCATTAATTTGTTAGTAAAGTCCATCCAAATTTGCTGGCCTTACATTACCCTCGCCCCAGACTAACAATGCTGCTGTCTACAGTTGTCTCAGTTGCTGCTGTGTAATCGAATACATATTCCAAATAATGATCATATAAAATAATGGAAAGCAAATAGTGAAAAACGGTATAGGCAGTAAGAACTAAACCCACTTAAGTTTAATTTTTGATGTATTGTGAATAGAAAAAATTCGTTTTTTTTTTTAAATCTATGTGTAGAGCCTTACTACAGTGACTGATAAATATTTACTATATACATGCACTGACCCTGTACTGAACACTGAGCGGTACAATATAAGGAGGTATCATATAGTATAGGCTATGTAAATAAAGCTGGTCAGCTGTTGCCTGCACCTGGTCTGGAGGACATTCTCATTACTTTTACTGGTCTTCCTGTCCCCTCGCTGACTATATTGTTTCAGTTGTCTTTTTCTTACTAGGGAATCGTGTGGCTTCAGTGAAAGACGATTCATTCCTCTGTGAGTGTTGATAAAGGGCAAGATGGAGAAATCAAACAGAGAAACACCACATCACAAAAATATAAAAAAATGTTATAAAGGAAAAGCAGGGCAAAGAGGTAACAAACCTCAGGGACTTTAACGGTATTAGGTGTAGAGATCAGAACTCATTAGGTAGCATTAAATTTACGTTATTTTATTTAATAAAGAAGTAAAAACATGAGAAGGAAAAATACATCCGTATAACAAGGTACATTAAATTAATGAAGCATATACAAACAAAGAACAACCACTCTCGACATGTTTCACTCGATAGAGTTTCTTCAGGAGATTGATGGTGTGACTCTTTTTATACTAAAAATAAAAAAGTTTCAATATATCTCATGAACGTACTGAAAAACAATACATAAACATGACTAAACATGCAAATTGGCATAGAGTAAGAAAAAAAAAAAACTATGCATACATTGTTTACAGGAAAAACCAAAATATCAAAACAAAAAAGCGCGTCTCCGGCGCTTGCGCTGTTCGTCACGCCGGCGCATGCGCAATGGCATTACTTAGTACGCCCACGACACGGTGCTGATTTAAATGGTGGTTACAAGCCATCACAGTCTGTCTGAGATCCCTGTATAGGGATGAGTTGTTATCTCCCTTGGATCTCTATGATTTATTGTTGAAATCATTCGGTAAGATGTCTTTTCTCCCTCTTTCTCTATAGATTAAACTGTCTATTCGCTCTGGCATTGCTCCAGACTGCATTAGACTCAATATATTTTCCAGCATTGTTTGTAGGTTCTTTTTGCCATTGGTGTCCGGTGTTCCTAAAACCTGCATCTAGTTATTTACTGTCAGCAGGACCAGTTTAACTCATTGATTCAACTTCTTTTATATTTAAGGTAATTTCCTTTAAACTTTTGCTGGGCAATGGGTACTTTGTTTAACCACTTCAGCCCCGGAAGGATTTACCCCCTTCCTGAACAGAGCGTTTTTTGCGATTCGGCACTGAGTCGCTTTAATTGACAATTGCACGGTCGTGCGACGTGGCTCCAAAACTAAATTGATGTCCTTTTTTCCCACAAATAGAGCTTTCTTTTGGTGGTATTTGATCATCTCTGCGATTTTTATTTTTTGCGCCATAAACAAAATAAGAGCGACAATTTTGAAAAAAATGCATTTTTTAATTATCCCCAAAAAATATATAAAAAAACATTTTTTTTCCTCAGTTTAGGCCGATACATTTTCTTCTACATATGTTTGGTAAAAAAAAAATCGCAAAAAGCGTTTATTGATTTGTTTGCGCAAAAGTTATAGCGTTTACAAAATAGGGGATAGTTTTATGGCATTTTTATTAATATTTTTTTTTTTTACTAGTAATGGTGGCGATCAGCGATTTTTACTGTGACTGCGACGTTATGGCGGACATGTCAGACATTTTTTTACACATTTTTGGGACCATCGTCATTTGTACAGCAATCAGTGCTATAAAAATGCATTGATTCCTGTATAAATGACACTGGCAGTAAAGGAGTTAACCACTAGGGGGCGGGGAGGGCTTAAGTGTGTCCTAGGGGAGTGATTACTAACTGTCAGGGGGATGGGCTGGTGTGTGACGTCACTGATCTCTGCTCCGATGACAGGGAGCAGAGATCGAGTGACACTTGTCACTAGGCAGAACGGGGAGATGCTGTTTACAACGGCATCTCCTCGTTCGTCCTCTCCGTGAGGCGATCAAGGGTATGCCCGCGGCGATCGAGTCCGCGGTACCCGCGACCCGACTTATTGAGATTGCGGCAGGCGCGCGCGCGCACACGGCCGCAAATTCAAAGTAACGTACGGGTACGTTACTTTGCGCAGCCGTGCCATTCTGCCGACGTAAAAGTACAGGAGCTGGTCGAGAAATGGTTAATACTCACTGCACCAGCTATCACATATCTGTGCTTTATATAGCCCATTTTATTTTACACGCATAAGCTGATTTTATTGCCACATGTTTGCTACATTGACATCTCTTTGAGATTGAAGCAGTTTTGGTAAGATTTGGTTCCTTTCTGTGTCCATATGTTTCTATGCCCTTTTTTGTTTTGATATTTTGGTTTTTCCTGTAAACAATTTATGCATAGTTTTTTTTTTCTTACTCTATGCCACTTTGCATGTTTAGTCATGTTTATGTATTGTTTTTCAATGTAGATAATAATAGAATCGCGCTACAGCATTGACTCAATAATGCATAATCAATCAGTAATATTAACCATAAACCATAAACAAATATAGCGTGAAAAAATACCCACAAATAAAATATCCTCAGTTGATGAGAAGTAAAATTAGTAAATGCAAAAATATATAATAAAGTGTCCAAACATGTAATCAAAACACCCGTGAAAAAATAAAAAATAAATGGAAAAAATGAAAAAAACTGCCACAAAAAAATAGTCCATCAATGTGAGAGACATATGAAATTTGTCATGACGTGGAAAATGTTGCGTGCAGTCCAGCACCAGTGATAACATTAGCCGCTTATCCGAGCCCCATGTTCCCCCACTACAGAGGATCAGGGGAAGCTTTTGTAAAATTAGCCCTCTGGAGCTGAATGAATGGACTCAGATACAGGAATCGTAGGTGGTCAAAGACCTCCAAGGACACCAAATAGATTTAAAGAAACTCAGATCCCATCGTTTCTCCCCAGCTCATAGATGGTGATTTGGCATGAAAGATAAGAGAAGCTCCAATAGTATAAAACCTGCACTCCGCTCTCTCCTCCGCACATATAACCTCTTGTTGCCGGAAGTCTTCTGAGTTAAAGCAGATACTAACCCCCCCCCCCCCCCCGCGTATTCTCACCTCCACCTTCCAGCAATGGAGCGGTTACATCCCTCGTCCAATGTTGTCATCTTCTCCCTGGGCACCAGGTTTTCAGCATCTTGATTGGTTGCTGGGGGATGACTTCATCTTGCACAGGTGCATGGGAGTCAGTCATTCTGGAAGGGGCGGCCCGTCCATTAAGGCCGCACGGGTGCCGCCTCCCTTAGCCATGCGTCTGGGCCCCATGCAGGACGCCGGATGCATGGATTCGAATGGGGGGGGGTTTGAAGCAGGTGATTAGAGCCTGGAGAGAAGTCTCCCCTTTACATAAGAGTCTGCAGGATTCCCCCTTACAGTGCAGGGGAACTCTGATGTAAAGGGGAATGCTGGAGAGCATGATCTAAGGGGGAACACTGATGTAAGGGGTGCTCTGTTCACTAGAGACCACCTTATATCAGAGTCCAATGCATTCCCATTTACATCAGAGTTCCCACTTACATCAGGGTCTGCAGCTTTGCCCTTTACATCAGTGTTAAATTAGACATAGGTTAGATTAGAAGGGATGAAGGCCGGAGACATATCCAGGGTACACAGAGGACACATGGGTTAAATTAGAAGGGATGGAGGCCCAGAGACATATCGAGGTTACACAGAGGATACATGGGTTAGATTATAAGGGATGGATTCCTCCTCTGTGTACCCTGGACCAGGGGCGAACTGACCATTTGGGCACTCGGGCACCGACCGAGGGCCCGACATCACGGGGGCCCCATGAGCGGCTCAGTTTGCAGAGGAAGAAAAGCCGCCCCCGCCCCACACGAAAACCTCTGTCCTCCTGGATTAATACAGCTCCCGGCGCCGCGGCCAGCCTGCTGGAGCGCTGCGCCGGTGTTCTATCAGATAGCCGCTGCCCAAGCAGGGCTCGGCTTAGGCTGAGGGAGGCTCTGTCAGCAGCGAGGGGCGGGGCAGGGAGCTCCACTGACGCTCTGACCCTGCCCTGCCCCGCCTCACCCCATGTAGTCTGACTAAATGTGATTAGATCGCCTCTCCTGGACTTCTGAGAGCTCTGCCCTGGACCACGAAAATCCCCGCCCCTACTGTTGAAAGCCATGCCCCCTACAGTCGAAAGCCCCACCCCCTACCCCCGAAAACTCTGCCCCCGGATCTCTGAGAGTGGGAGGTGACCCCGGCTGGCCAGGTAGGTCTTTCTGCCTATATACACTGCCTGTAGGCTCATTGTTATGCTAAACCATCCCGGGCAATGTTGTTTACCCCCCTGTATAGCTGTGCATTGCTGAAAGTTTAAATTTTAAAACTGGCTACCTGATCATCTCCTGTCTCTGGTCATCTCCTGTAGTCGGATCCGCAGTCTGGTCATCTCCTGTAGTCGCATCTGCAGTTTGGTCATCTCCTATAGTCGCATCCGCAGTCTCTGGTCATCTCCTGTAGTCGCATCTGCTGTCTCTGGTTATTTCCTGTAGTTGCATTCGCAGTCTGGTTATTTCCTGTAGTCGCATCTACAGTCTACTTAAAAGTAGTTCCTGCTGTTGCACTGCACAAATCACTTTATTATACTTTATTTATGATATCTATGGCTATGCATATTTATTGAATCCATATTGAGCACTATATTTGATTGGCTGTTTGCTTCTGCTTAGGCCTGGCACACATGCACAATCGCACATGATGATAACTTCATCATCATGTGCGATTGTGCGTGTGTGCCAAGCAGAAACAGCCAATCGAATATAGTGCTCAATATAGATTAAATAAATAGATATGATAAATAAAGTTATTTGTGCAACAAGTTCATTAAACATTCTACATTCAGTGAAAGTTCATGCAGTGCAAACTTTGCAGTACATAAACTTTCACTGAATGTAATGTTTAATGAGCAGGGGCAGACTGACCCATTGGGCCTTTGGGCACTTTATGTAGTGCCAATCCATAATTTGTTAATTGAAAGATTAAAGAGCTTGACTTGTAGTTTTGTTAGCTGTTTTTTTTTTTTGTCTTGTTTTGACAGGGGCGCAGTTTCAGTGCTTGCCATTTTCACTAGATACACCTCTGTCAGTCTGCCCCTGGATGTGCCCACAGCTTATCATGCAGGATTGGGGAAGTTAATGCACCGCGGAGGTAGTGAGCGATGTCACCCCTGCCTGCAGTTGGTGAGGCTATATGAGAGGACTCAGGTGCTGGCCGGGATTACAGAGCGATCATGGACCATGAGGATGATAGCAGTGACAGGCAATAGGAGATCCATAAACATCTGACTTCTCCTGTAATCCCCATCCCGGCGGCGCTCTCACTCTTGATTCCTCTCCAGACTCCCCCTCAGAGACTGCAGACATAATAAAAGTCAAGAGATGATCAGAGATTGCAGACATGATACAAAAGATGGTTAGAGGCTGCGGACAGGATACAGGAGACGGTCAGAGTATGCGTGCAAGGGTACAGGAGGTGGTCAGAGTATGCAGACATGTAGGGGGAGCACAGAGGGGTCAGTCATGTAGCAGAGCACACAGAGGGGTCAATCGTGTAGGAGAGCACACAGAGGGGTCAGTCATGTAGGAGAGCTCACAGAGGGCTCAGTCGTGTAGGAGAGCACACAGAGGGCTCATTTGTGTAGGACAGCACACAGAGAGCTCAGTCTTGTAGGAGAGCACAAAGGAGGGCTCAGTCGTGTAGGAGAGCACACAGAGGGCTCAGTCTTGTAGGAGAGCATATAGAGGGCTCAGTTGTGTAGGAGAGCACACAGAGGGCTCAGTCGTGTAGGAGAGCACAAAGAGGGCTCAGTCGTGTAGGAGAGCACACAGAGGGCTCAGTCTTGTAGGAGAGCACACAGAGGGCTCAGTCTTGTAGGAGAGCACACAGAGGGCTCAGTCGTGTAGGAGAGCACAAAGAGGGCTCAGTCTTGTAGGAGACCACACAGAGGGTTCAGTCATGTAGGAGAGCACACAGAGGGCTCAGTCGTGTAGGAGAGCACACAGAGGGCTCAGTCTTGTAGGAGAGCACACAGAGGGCTCAGTCTTGTAGGAGAGCACAGAGGGGACAGTCGTGTAGGAGAGCACACAGAGGGCTCAGCCGTGTAGGAGAGCACACAGAGGGCTCAGTCGTGTAGGAGAGCACACAGAGGGCTCAGTCGTGTAGGAGAGCACACAGAGGGGTCAGTCATGTAGGGGGAGCACACAGAGGGCTCAGTCATGTAGGAGAGCACAGAGGGCTCAGTCGTGTAGGAGAGCACACAGAGGGCTCAGTCGTGTAGGAGAGCACACAGAGGGCTCAGTCTTGTAGGAGAGCACAGAGGGCTCAGTCGTGTAGGAGAGCACACAGAGGGCTCAGTCGTGTAGGAGAGCACACAGAGGGCTCAGTCGTGTAGGAGAGCACACAGAGGGCTCAGTCGTGTAGGAGAGCACACAGAGGGCTCAGTCGTGTAGGAGAGCACACAGAGGGCTCAGTCGTGTAGGAGAGCACACAGAGGGCTCAGTCGTGTAGGAGAGCACACAGAGGGCTCAGTCGTGTAGGAGAGCACACAGAGGGGTCAGTCCTGTAGGGGGAGCACACAGAGGGCTCAGTCATGTAGGAGAGCACACAGAGGTCTCAGTCGTGTAGGAGAGCACACAGAGGGCTCAGTCGTGTAGGAGAGCACACAGAGGGCTCAGTCGTGTAGGAGAGCACACAGAGGGCTCAGTCATGTAGGAGAGCACACAGAGGGCTCAGTTGTGTAGGAGAGCACACAGAGGGCTCAGTCGTGTAGGAGAGCACAAAGAGGGCTCAGTCGTGTAGGAGAGCACACAGAGGGCTCAGTCTTGTAGGAGAGCACACAGAGGGCTCAGTCTTGTAGGAGAGCACACAGAGGGCTCAGTCTTGTAGGAGAGCACAAAGAGGGCTCAGTCTTGTAGGAGAGCACACAGAGGGTTCAGTCGTGTAGGAGAGCACACAGAGGGCTCAGTCGTGTAGGAGAGCACACAGAGGGCTCAGTCTTGTAGGAGAGCACACAGAGGGCTCAGTCTTGTAGGAGAGCACAGAGGGGACAGTCATGTAGGAGAGCACACAGAGGGCTCAGCCGTGTAGGAGAGCACACAGAGGGCTCAGTCGTGTAGGAGAGCACACAGAGGGCTCAGTCGTGTAGGAGAGCACAAAGAGGGCTCAGTCTTGTAGGAGAGCACAGAGGGCTCAGTCGTGTAGGAGAGCACACAGAGGGCTCAGTCGTGTAGGAGAGCACACAGAGGGCTCAGTCTTGTAGGAGAGCACACAGAGGGCTCAGTCTTGTAGGAGAGCACAGAGGGCTCAGTCGTGTAGGAGAGCACACAGAGGGCTCAGTCGTGTAGGAGAGCACACAGAGGGCTCAGTCGTGTAGGAGAGCACACAGAGGGCTCAGTCGTGTAGGAGAGCACACAGAGGGCTCAGTCGTGTAGGAGAGCACACAGAGGGCTCAGTCGTGTAGGAGAGCACACAGAGGGCTCAGTCGTGTAGGAGAGCACACAGAGGGCTCAGTCATGTAGGAGAGCACACAGAGGGCTCAGTCGTGTAGGAGAGCACACAGAGGGCTCAGTCGTGTAGGAGAGCACACAGAGGGCTCAGTCGTGTAGGAGATCACACAGAGGGCTCAGTCGTGTAGGAGAGCACACAGAGGGGTCAGTCATGTAGGGGGAGCACACAGAGGGCTCAGTCATGTAGGAGAGCACACAGAGGTCTCAGTCGTGTAGGAGAGCACACAGAGGGCTCAGTCGTGTAGGAGAGCACACAGAGGGCTCAGTCGTGTAGGAGAGCACACAGAGGGCTCAGTCGTGTAGGAGAGCACACAGAGGGCTCAGTCGTGTAGGAGAGCACACAGAGGGCTCAGTCGTGTAGGAGAGCACACAAAGGGCTCAGTCGTGTGGGAGAGCACACAGAGGGCTCAGTCGTGTAGGAGAGCACACAGAGGGCTCAGTCGTGTAGGAGAGCACACAGAGGGCTCAGTCGTGTAGGAGAGCACACAGAGGGGTCAGTCATGTAGAGGGAGCACACAGAGGGCTCAGTCGTGTAGGAGAGCACACAGAGGTCTCAGTTGTGTAGGAGAGCACACAGAGGGCTCAGTCGTGTAGGAGAGCACACAGAGGGCTCAGTCGTGTAGGAGAGCACACAGAGGGCTCAGTCATGTAGGGGGAGCACACAGAGGGGTCAGTCATGTAGTCAATGGCATAGCGTGGGTTGTCAGCGCCTGGGGCAAGGCAAGTAATTTGCATCCCCTAACCCATGGACTATGTAACTTACAGCATAATGTATAGAGTGCAGGGGACAGGAGTAACTAGCCTACAAAACAGCATATAGAGTGCAACAGTCAGGATGAAACCTCTGTTCACATCCGTGTCCCCCTTACATCACAGTCCCCAGCATTTCCCTATAGGTCATGGCTCCCTGAGTCCCTCCTTAAATCAGAGTCCACAGTGTTCCCCCTTACATTAGAGTGCCCCCCTTACATATGAGTTATCTTTTACGCAGAGTCCACAGAGTTCTCCTTCTCCCCAGCATTCCCTCCTTACAATGCCAGCTTTTTCCCCTACATGCAGAGTCCACAGACGTATTCTTTACATTAGAGTCCCCCTCTTCAATCAGAGTTCACAGAGCCCCCTCTACATCAGAGTCTTCAGAGTTTCCCTTTACACTGTAAGAGGGAACTCTGCAGACTCTGATGTAAGGGGAGTTCTGGGAACCCTGATTTGGTTCTGATGTCAGATATACAGGACTGACTCAGCTCCACACTCTTCCCTGGCACCTGGCTCTGACGTCACTAGAGGGGCCTGGTCTGTAGCAAGCGGAGGCTGAGCAGGTACAACAGTGTGGCCTCTTTTATGGGCATCAGATTGGCCTGGGGGCAATTGCCCCCTGCTCAGTTTGCCCCTGCCTCCAACAAACACCTGAGGCACCCTCTCCTCCTCCAACAACCCAAGGGTCAGCTCTTCCACTTTTGACCAACCCAGGGCCCTTTCCTTCTCCACCAAACAGCCAGGGGCCCACTCCTTCGCTGCCAGCCACCCTGGGGGCCCTTTCCTCCTCCCCAATTCACCTTGGGGGCCTTCTCTTACTCCAAACATCCAGGTGCCCCCTCCTCCTTCAAACACCCAACCAGGGGGTCCTCTCCTCCTCCAAACATCCACCCAGGGGCCCTCTTCTTCACTAAATGGCCACCAAGGGGCCCTCTCCTCCAAACACGCAGGCGCCCTCTCCTCCTCCAAACATCCACCTAGGGGTCCTCTCCTTCTCCCCCAGCCACCCAAGGGTCCTCTCCTTCACTGGCCACCCAGGGGCCCTTTCCTTCTCCCCCGGCCACCCAGGGGTCCTCGCCTTCTCCTCTGGCCACCCAGGGGCTCTCTACTTCTCCCCCTGCCACACAGGGGCCCTCTCCTTCTCCACTGACCACCCAGGGGCTCACTCCTTCTCCACCAGCCACCTAGGGGCCCTCTCCTTCTCCCCGGCCACCCAGGGGCCCTCTCCTTCTCCCCGGCCACCCTGGGGTCATCTCCTTCTCCCACAGACACCCAGGGGTCCTCTCCTTCTCCCTCGGCCACCCAGGGGTCCTCTCCTTCTCCCACGGCCACCCAGGGGCCCTCTCCTTCTCCAGCGGCCACCCAGGGGGCCCTCTCCCTCTCCACTGGCCACCCAGGGGCCCTCTCCTTCTCCCTCAGCCACCAGTGACCCCAAAGCAGGACACATAGGTCTGTCCTTGGGGGACCAGGTACCCACTGTCCTGGGACGCCATGATGATGGTGTACAAGTCTCCAGTATGAGGTCTATAGGGAAACTCACACTCAGCTTCTTTGGCCCCTGATTGGAGGAAACCCAGCGGAGGCGATCCAGCCCCCAGCACTTGACAGAGATCACAGACACTGCTGTATAATTTTCCATGACCTCCCATATATGTATTTTTCAGGGCTCCATGTGTCAGACTGCTGTTCCTGAACAGATTGCACAGCCCTTCACATTATGTACATCATGCAGTGTGGATGCTCATATTGATGAGGAATGTCTTCTATGCAAAGGCCTGACACAGATCACAGACCTATGTTTTTCCTCAACCCCCCATACAAACATACATACACACAGTGCTATACACGGGGCCCTCCCCCCTCTCCAAGCACCGCCCAATCTCCCCCTCCCACTTTCCTTCAGTACAGGTTACTAGAGCAGCCTAGGGGCGTGTAGGTGGCGGGGCAGGGCTAGACGCAGTGCTCCCGCTGATGTCATGCATCAGCTGGCACGCCGCTCGAGTCTATAATTTTTATGGACCCGAAAAACAGTCTGCGCATGCGCAGTGAAGCCGCGCCAACAGCTGTTTACTGACGTAGCCCAACCGGAAGTGACGAAGTTGAGACATTTCAAAGGTCAAGGATTTTTTATTACACCGGCACTGCACCTGTGCATGGGGGCCCCATGATAATCTTACACTAAATCATACTTGTCAACTGTCCTGGATTTGCCAGGACAGTCACACTTTTTAGTAAACTGTCCCAGGCTGGCCTTGTACCAGCCAGCGTCTCGGAACCAAGGCTGCAAGAACAGCAGCAGCCTGTCACTAACCTAAATCTGCAATCGTAATGACATCTCCCCTGCTACTTTCCTTTTGGATTGTAGATTTAGCTTTATTTACATATACTGTATAAACTAAAAACATTAATAAAATATCCTACCAAAACTATTAGCTGGCACCTCTTACAAGTTTAAAACAAATAACAGGTCAATGAAATAGGAGAAGAACAAAAGACATTTGTGCTGTGTATTCATAAACAGCTACTTGTGTGCTTACAAAATAAATTCCTAAACAACGGACACAAAGCACTGACTGTGACCAATGACGTGCTTCTGTAATAAATAGATACACAGCAATGGGGAAGCCAATAGTGATATTTATTTTGCTTGTGACAAGGATGATAAAGGTGATCTCCATGAGAACGGAAAATCCCTGATTTAGCCCAGGTTGACACTGAGCTGTGGGAATGAAGCCGTACGAGTTCAGCTGAATTCGCACGATTTCACTCCCGTATGTCAGTCCCACGTTCAGCATGCGATTTCAAAGACATCTGTGCGGGTTTCTGCACATATGTCAGTGGAAATCGCACCCCAAAATCGCAAAAAGTAGTACAGAAACTACTTTTTGAAATCGGTGCGGCATTGCAAGCGATTAGGATGGTGCCATTTCCGGCAATTGCTGCCGATTTGACATGTCAAATCGCACCAATGTGAACCAGGGCTAGATCCACTCTAATACAATATATATGACTCCCTCTTACAGTATAATTACAGCTTTAACCTTTTTTATGCTTTGGTTAGAGGTGAAAGGGTTAGAACCTTTGCAAGGCTTTTACTGGCAGCTAGGGATACAGAGAAAAAGAGAAAAGAGACGGTAGCAGAAAGCAAAGAAAATTTTAAGATCATTGAAGGGTAACTCCACTTTTGTGGTAAAAGAAAATCCAAAAAAAAAGATATATAGCGTATATATATTGCGTATATATAGCGTATATATATTGTATTTGAATGTTATTAAAAATAACCTTTCCTATTCAATCTGCAGTACTGTAATCTTCTGTAAAATTCAACGCAATATGGTTACCTGGAGGTGTTCTGTACACAGATGGTGTACAGAACGCCCCCCAGATATCTCATTTCCTGCTTGTGCAATTGGCTTACTGATTTTCCTAGCAGTCTGCACTAAGGTACAAATCAGATTTTGAGTGTTCCCTGCAACAAAAGTGTCATTTTTGGTGAGATACTCCCAATAGTAAATCGCATATAAAGGGAAGCAGAGGCTGCAAGTTCACTCATTAGAGCCCTGCAGGTGCAGTAGCTGACTGATAATCATAAAACCACTCCTTTACAGATTCAATGCAAATGGACACAGACAAACATTTATTTCTTCAGAATAACAAAAGGTAGGAATCTGCAAACAAGTTTGTTAAAATCCCTGCAATGCATATAGATCACCCAGAGGGGAATGTTTTTTTTCTCAACAAAAGTGAAGTTACTCTTTAAAGGAGAAGTACAGCCAAAGCTTGTTTGGCTGTACTTCTCCTATGGATCACAGGAGTGCAGTTCGTTCTGCAGTTCTGTGACCCATTTTCAGCAGACAGCGGGCTGAAGCCCGCTGCCAGCTGACGTCACAGAGCTGGTCCAGGCTTGGGAAAAACTGCGACCATATGGTCCAGGTCTGCCCAAATGCCTGGACCGGCACCCAGGTCAGCCTCTTAGCAAGCCGCTGAGAGCCTAAGGCGGCTGCTCCTGCCCCCTCCACAACCCAGCACTCCAGTGAGCGAAGGGGTGCAGAGCAGAGAACCGATGACCATAGGTGTGCACCCTAAAATTTAACACACACCTGTGTGTGTCTTCATATATATGACCCTGGCACATTGATCTCTCTGCCGCCACAGTGAAAGAAGAGCGTAAACAGTTCTCTTATGGCAGAGCCGGTAAAATGGAGATCTTTGCCATTTTCCTGCCGCCACACAGAACGATAATACTAATGTGCATGGGGTGATTAGGGTGTGCCCAGGCACATTCGGCACACCCTGTGTGCACGCCTATGCAGGTGACTGGCAGTCACCAGCTCTTTGCTCACGGAGCTCTGATAACTGAGTGATCGGCGGTGTTTGATCGCTCAGTTCTCAGTGTTAGTGTCGAGCAGGGGACAGATACAGCATCAGACCGATGCTGCATCCACCCAGGTAAGTATGATAAAAAAATAAATAAAAATCCTATGCTTCTCTTTTAAAGTAAAACTAAATGAAAATATTTTTTTTTCCATTTTGAATAGAGTAAGAGAGAGTTATAATCCCTGGTGTTTTTTTTGTTTTTTTTTGCCATCTGTGTCCCATTGGAGAGATCTCCTTTCTATCCCTGTCCCATAGCCAAAATCATAACTAGTGTCGTCACTGGAAGATATCCCCTCTATTTCTGTTGTAATGACAAGCCAAAATGTATATATATTGCTCATATCAATGTAGATATATTGTGCAGTATATTGTCAATATAATATGATGAATATCAATGCTTTCATAAAAGTACTAATAACGTTTTTGTACTGATCAAAAATAGCACTGTTTTTGCTGCAAACCTATTATGGCTGATTATGAAACACTATACGCATAGCAATTGCTCATGGCCATTTCATTATGAATATCTCTCAGTTAACCTCCCTGGCGGTATGATTTTTTCGGATTTTAGGTGCTGAAAGCGGTACAATTATTTTGCATGGAAATTTGGCGTTTTATATTGTAGGTCTGTAATTCTTAACAATAACACACTTAAATCTGTCCAAACAAGAGTCTAGTAGATATCCCGGGTATGATAAAGTTTGAAACACAAAAACATAAATTATAATATAATAAATAAAAATAAATAATTAAAAAAAATAAAAATAAATAGTAATAAAATAAATTTCCCCACGATTCACTATCGCTTAATTCTGCAAGTGTTCTAATTTACTATCGCTGTTTTCTAGCTGGTCTAAAGCCACTTTTGACGTAAAGGGACACTTTTTGGTTGCTATGGACAATCTCCAGTTTCCAGGCAGAAAGAACAGTATATACCACACAAAACTGCATGCAGGGCATAGGACAAAGTACTGGGGACAAAACGGATGTGAAATCAGTTCATACAGTACTGTAATCTGTAAGATTACAGTACTGTATGTGTTATGATTTTGACATTTTTTTGAATTTGCCACCAGGCTCCGCCCCCGTGCGTCGCGACGCTCGCAGGGAACGGAGCCAGGCAAGGAGAGGCTTCGGAGGAGAACGGAGCCCACGGACACTGCGGGGAACATCGCAGGATCCCGGGGACAAGGTAAGTAAAGCCACACCAGGATCTTGCGATGTAATCCCGAGTGTTGCTCGGGGTTACCGCTAATGGTCCTGATTTTTAACCCCGAACCACACTCTGGAAAACCGCCAGGGAGGTTAATATGTGTTACTCTTAGACATCTACTCTAGAAATGATATCCAGTTCTCAATATGTAGCACAGACCCAGAACTGGTTTGGCTGTTTGGTCTCAGATTCCATTCCCTGATAGCAGCCAGGCACACGGTAGTTTACAATCACTCGAGTCAGAAAACAGACTGTGCATGTCTTTTTTTTTGTAGTTTATTTGCTGGATTAACTTGGGTGGGGTAAGGGTGAGCCTTGGGATACCCCCCCCCCCCCCCAAAAAAAAAACAAAAACGAACAAAGCTGCAACAAAGGGCACTAACGTTCTGCTTCTTCAGGGTGAAAGCACTCTCTTGAACGTGAAGGGTTAACTGAACCTGAGTGCAGGAGCATCCCAGTCTTAGTCCGTAGGGTTCAATATTGAATTGGCCCACCATTTGCAGCTATAACAGCTTCAACTCTTCTGAGAAGGCTGTCCACAAGCTTTAGGAGTGTGTCTATGGGAATGTTTGACCATTCTTCCAGAAGAGCATTTGTGAGGTCAGGCACTGATGTTGGACGAGAAGGCCTGGCTCACAGTCTCTGCTCTAATTCATCCCACAGGTGTTCTATCGGGTTGAGGTCAGGACTCTGTGCAGGTTGGTCAAGTTCCTCCACCCCAAACTTGCTCATCCATGACTTTATAGACCTTGCTTTGTGCACTGGTGCGCAGTCATGTTGGAACAGGAAGGGGCCATCCCCAAACTGTTCCCTGAAAAACAATTCTACACCATAATCCCCCCTCCACCAAATGATTTGGACCAGTGCACAAAGCAAGGTCCATAAAGACATGGATGAGCAAGTGTGGGTGGAGGAACTTGACTGGCCTGCACAGAGTCCTGACCTCCACCTGATAGAACACCTTTGGAATGAATTAGAGTGGAGACTGCCAGCCAGGCCTTCTCGTCCAACATCACTGCCTGAATTCACAAATGCACTCTGGAAGAATGGTCAAACATTCCCATAGACACACTCCTAAAGTTTGTGGACAGCCTTCTCAGAAGAGTTGAAGCTGTTATAGCTGCAAATGGTCAGCCATGTAGGCAAAGGCCTCTTC
This sequence comes from Lithobates septentrionalis, assembly GCA_037952835.1. Lineage (NCBI taxonomy): Eukaryota > Metazoa > Chordata > Amphibia > Anura > Ranidae > Lithobates > Lithobates septentrionalis. Next base: position 2,482,477 of record JBBDGP010000600.1, read on the forward strand.
AGGAGTGGGGGTGGCTCTGAGGGACCCTGAAGCCTCCTGAATCAGCCTAAGTGCTGAATCCTGCACGTGACTCCCCTTCCTGGGTCTTTTGTTTGGAAGGTGGAGGGGAGGGACCTGCGATTCTGTCAGGCTCCTACTGGGCCCGGCCTTCTCCTGGCTGCCACTTAGCCCCGCCTCCTCCTGGCTGCCATATTCCACAGCCTCCTCCTGTGTGCCACATTCCACAGCCTCCTCCTGGCTGAGGTCTTCCTGTGTATGGAAAAGGGACATAGTTTTCGTTTTTTCTTCATCAATCACACACAATTTTCACCTCATGACTGTTGCCAATTGAATGTTAACAAATATAACAGACTATCATTCTGAGCCCAGCATTTTTCATTCTTGTCCCAATTATTTTTGCCCACTACTGTCTATTGATATATAAAACACTTTATCAAATCAGCAATTAGTGATCAATAATAACATCTAGTAAACATCATTTATTTCTTGACCAGAAATCTGTAGAAGAATGCTATACCTGGCTCCAGCTGGGCTCCTCCACTTCTTCCTGGCTGGAAGTCCCAGGTTGGACATCGGAAGCCTCAGCTGGAGTGGAATATAGGGTGGAAGGAAGAGTGGAAGGAAGGGTTGAGGGATTCCCTGACTTCAGTCTGGTCTGACAGAAATCGTAGTCTCTCATAGTACCACAGTCTGGGGACATAAATATCATCTGCTGCAGCTCCTGATCTCTGGGAATCCTGGACCTTCTTGCCCTCCCTAAGATAAGTGCTCCTCAGGCCACCAATTTTGGCTTTTAAATAGGGGATGGTTGCTGTGGGGACCACCGGCTTCACCAACTCCAGCAGTTTCTCCAGCGCTGCCTGCCTCTTTTGTTTATTATTATACTGCGGGTGTTTGATCTGCCACAGACAGGGCAGCTCCCTGTATTTGTCTATCACCAGGGGGAGGAAATTGTGGTCATTGAAGCCATCCATTTTATCTGCAATACACAAGACAAACCCTAATGTCAGGCTAAAGTCTCCTAATCCTGTCACAATATAGGCCTCAATCTAGAAGCAGTATAGGCCCAAGTTTAAATGTTACATTCGTTATCACGATCGGCGCTTCCAAAACTCCTTCCTTCGCTCACAGATCGTACGTACTACGCACGCGTGTTACGCTTTATATATACTGCGCATGCGTGAAACTCCGCCCGCCCCTGACGTTCTTTCTAGTCTATTCCCCGCCCCTTCTCGTTTGGCGCAGTGGGGGAAGAGCACATGGCGGAGACAGAGCAGGTGCGTGCTAATTACAGCAACGAGGAGGAGGAGGAAAGCCCGGAGCCAGAAACGTCCCGATCCCAGAGGAGACGATTTAAGGCCTCAAATATGTCCTTTTTGGAGATGTTGGAGGTGGTCGACATACTGAAGAGGACCGACTATGACGGGAAGTATGGACCTTACCCCAACCCCAATGTCAGAAAGGCCAAGATCATGGCGAAAGTTGTGAAAAGTCTGCACAGGAATTTTGGGGTACGACGATCGAAAGATCAACTGAGGAAGCGGTGGTCGGACCTCAATTTAAGGGAGCATGAGCAGTACAGAAGGATCAGGAGAGTGCTGCAAAAAAGTAAGTAGTTGTGCTGTGTTCCTATTCTTTATTTTTCTAATGTTCGTGCTGCTCCATGTGCTTTTCTTTACTGTTGTACAGTTTAAAATGGCAACTTTAATATTCATGGGCACATTGTTTGTTCGTCATAAAACGGAAAATTGTATACTCACCTTTCCGTAATTTTCCTTTCCTGTCGTATCTTCATGGCAGCATACACTTTGGGTTGTGACTCCGCCCCCACAACCTGATAGGACCACATAGCTATAAATTGTAGAGATGGCCCCCGCCCCAGTATTCTCCATATATATATCACCTTAGAAGGGTGGGAGATTGTATGCTGCCATGAAGATACGACAGGAAAGGAAAATTACGGAAAGGCGAGTATACAATTTTCAGTTTTCCTGTCGCATCATGGCAGCATACACTTTGGGGAGTAACTCGCAAAGACTGGGTGGGAATTCAAACTAAGTTTATTTAACAAAGAATAGAAGAATTGGCCTGGATAACGGATCTTCCAAAATCCACCGTGGATAAGCAGGCAGAATCCACCTTGTAATGGGACATAAAGGTGTTCCTGGAGGACCAGGTAGCCGCTCTGCAAATTGTCTCCGCCGAGACTCTACAATATGCCGCCCAGGAGGTTGCCACTGCCCTGGTGGAGTGTGCCCTTAAGCCCTCAGGTACTTGATGGTTACTCAGTGAATAAGACCTCTGATTGGTCTTTACTAGCTATGAAGCAATGGTGCGTGAGGATGCCGCTTGACCTCTCCTGAAACCATGTGGAATGATTAGGAGGCTCTCCGACTTTCTGATGGATTTTGTTGCCAAGAGATACTCCAAGACGGTACCTTTGACATCTAGTGGGTGAGGATCTCCCTGATCCGTGCTGAGTGCTGGAAGATTAATCTCCTGGTTGAAATGAAAAGATGAGGATACCTTGGGGATGAAACGATCCGAAGGTCTTAGGACTAGCCTGTCTGGAAAAACAACCAGATATGGTTCGCAAACCATTAGAGCTTGCATCTCTGACACCCTCTTTGCCGATGTTATGGCTATTAAAAATGAAACTTTCAGCGTTAGATCCCAGAGGGATATGCTCTCCATTGGAAAAAAGGGTTCCTTGGATAGTGCCTCCAGAACGATTGAGAGATCCCAAACTGGGAATGACGGTTTCCTGGGGGGCCTCAGTTTTAGACAGGCCCTTTGGAACTGAATCACAAGAGGATCTTGCGCCCATTTAACTCCTGTCAAGGCGGACAGGGCCGATACCTGGACCTTCAGGGTGCTTGACCTAAGGCCTTTCTCTAGGCCTAATTGAAGGAATTCCAAGACCTGAGACACTGACGGGGAGGACGAGTCCCAACCTTGCTGTTGAGTGAAGGAGACAAATTTTTCCCAGACTCTTCTGTACGTGTTGTTGGTGGTAGGTCTTCTGGCCTGGATAAGGTATCCACCACCTTCTGGGAACAGCCTTGCTCTAGGTACCTAGCCCTTTCAGTCTCCAGGCCATCAAGTGTAGATTCTCCGGGTTTGGGTGATGGAGATGCCCCTGGGAGAGTAGGTCCGTCGACAATGGGAGAGACAGGGGATCTGCCGTGTTCAGCTGCATGAGGGTAGTAAACCATGGCCTCCTCGGCCAGAAAGGAATTACTGCTACCACCAATGCTGTTGACTTCTTGAGCCTCAGGAGGAATCTCGCTATGAGAGGAGTCGGAGGGAAAATGTACCCCAGGTGAAAATTCCAGGGGTGTTGTAGGCAATCCGTCCCCTCTGCCGAAGGAAACGGTACCCTTGATAGAAATCTCTGGCATTTTGTGTTCTCCGGAGTTGCCGCTAGGTCTATCTCTGGAGAGCCCCAGGTCCGGGATATGAGAGCATAGGCTTGGGGATTCAGAGACCACTCGTTGTTGGAGGAGAAATTCCTGCTCAGCGAGTCGGCCAAGGTGTTCTGGACTCCCGGAACATAAACCGCCCTTAGGTCCAGCAGATTCAGCTGTGCCCATTCCAGAACAGGACGGACCTCCTGCAACATGGACCTGCTTCTGGTGCCCCCCTGCCTGTTGATGTAGGCAACAGCCACCTTGTTGTCCATCCTCAGGAGGACGTGCTTCTCCCTCAAGTGAAAACTGAAGGCCAGGAGAGCCTGAAACGCTCCTCTCATCTCCAGAACATTCGACACTGTATCCTGTGCCCTGAAAGGCCAGCGGCCCTGAGCCGCGAGGTCCTGATAGTGAGCTCCCCATCCCTGCAGACTGGCATCTGAGGTCACCGTCTCTTGATAAGGAGTGATTATATGCTTGCATCTTCTCAAGTTGTGAGGTCGTATCCACCACCTCAATGATTGTTTTACCTCCTGAGAGATGAAGATTGGCTGGGACATTGATGTACCTTTCCACTGGCGCAGAAAGGAGATCTGGAGAGGCCTCGAATTCCATTGTGCCCATTGGACCATTGGAATGGTGGAAGCTAGGGAGCCCAGGACACTGAGACATGTCCTGGCCGGAAGCACTGTAGCAGAGATTGCCCTTTTCACCTTTTGAATTAGGAGGGGAATTTTTTCCCCCGGAAGTTCCACTGTGTTCTCCCTCGTGTCCAGTTCGGCTCCCAGAAAGACCATTCTCTGTGTGGGATGGATGTTGCTCTTTTTCCAATTTATCAGCCACCCTAGGGACTGTAACGTGGAGACCAGAATTTCCCGATGTTGGACGAGGGAGTCCTGGCCGTCTGAGAGAAGCGGGATGTCGTCCAGGTAATGGTGGACCCTCAGCCCCTTTTCTCTCAGGTGGGCTATTACAGGTAATAGGACCTTTGTAAACGTCCTGGGTGCGGTAGAGATCCCGAACGGGAGGCTTCGGAATTGGAAGTGCCGATGGTTTAGGGTAAAACGGAGAAACTTTTGGAATTCAGTATGGATAGGGATATGTAAATATGCGTCCTGGAGGTCGATTGACAGCATCCAATCTCCCAGGTTTATTGCTTGGAGGATTGATTGAAGACTTTCCATCTTGAATGTTTCTATCTGTATTGACCGGTTGAGGTTTTTTAGATCCAAGACTGGACGAAAGTCCCCTGATTTCTTTTTCACTAAGAAAAGTGGGGAATAGAAACCCTTGCCTTTTTGAGATAGCGGTACCTCCACTATTGCTTGTTTTTGGAGCAGCTCCTGGATATACCGGACTAAGGATAGTCTTTTTTCTTGAAAAGGAGGAAGTCTGGTTGAGCAGAATTGGTCTCTTGGAGGGCGACCTCTGAATGCCCACCTGTGTCCCTTCGGTCCTTGACAGGTGAGGAAAAATAAGAGAATACTGGGGCGGGGGCCATCTCCACAATTTATAGCTATGTGGTCCTATCAGGTTGTGGGGGCGGAGTCACAACCCAAAGTGTATGCTGCCATGATGCGACAGGAAACATTGTTCGTTCGGCCTAGAAAACACAAGTGTTTTGGACATATGCATTTGAATACATTTTTGCTAGCCTACTTCTCTTAAAATAAATTTGGTGTCTAGATGGGTTGGTAACTAGAATGAAATGCAAACTAGATTCTGTGTAAGGAGTGGACACTCACCAGCTGTTTACACATCTGGACACTGGAGCACTAGTGTGGGACAAAAGAACACCCTTTTTATTAGGGGGCCCCACACAGGTGCTCCAGTGTATACTATAGGGGTGTTTCCATCTGTGAAGCTTGCACAAAACAGGTAAGTATTCAAGCTTGACAAAGTGACAAAAATAATTCTTCATCTTGGAACTCTGCCAAAACAGACAATTGTACCCCACTTCCAAGCAATGTTTCATATTCCTATTTCTGTCATCAAATATCTGTGTGCTAAGTATACCTTTTTTTTTTTTACATAGGGGAGAAAAGACTCAGAGGACACCACTCATCCGAGGAGGCCACAGACCCCCCACCTCATGAGGAAGTGGAAATCCACCAAAGTCAACAGGAGGAGGAGGAGGAGGAGGGAGACGTGGTGGAAATAGTCACCACAACAGGTGAGTGTCTGTGACCACAGGCTCAGGTAAGAGATAGATACCTGCATATTTATAATACATGGTATGTTTTTGTTTTTATATTTTTAGGTGATCGTGATGTTATGGATGAAGGACATTTCACCAGTCAGAGTGCCCAGATCCTGATCGGGGAGTTCATGGGGTGTAATAGGGACTTGGAAAACATCCAGAAAAACATCAATGATGTTAAAACCAAAATGAAGAACATCATTGATGTTTTAGGGAGAGTTTAAAACACCTCCAAATCACTTACTTTTTTTTGGTTTTTTGAATATATTCGAGAAAAATTCGAGAAAAGCCAAATTTTGAAGATGCACAGTGTGTCAACATGTGCTATCTGCCATCACGGGAGATAAATGTAGGCGTTTTGTGGGTGCAACCCCTTCCTCAATAATAAAGTAGCTGAGAGGAAGGGGTTGCACCCACAAAACACGTCCATTGATCCCCCATGATGGCAGCTAGCACATGTTAGCATTCAGCAATTTGTGTGTATCTTCAAAATTTGGCTTTTCCAGGGGTGACTTCACCCCATCTGAACACAATATCAAACACAGTTTATAAATACTCATGTCTGATATTGCCTTCAATTTCTAACAAAGTTGAACTTTGTAAGTTCCAGATTTGTGTATTTCTTGTTGGTTTTAAACATGCCTGTTTTACCTTAAATGGACATTTCTACTTTTATTAATGTGACCCAAAAAATTGTTATACAGCAAACATGTTGGTTTGTTTTAAAAACCTTTTCTAAATGCACATGTAATTGTGCTGGTATTAAAAAGCTTGATAATCAAAAATGTGTTGATTATTGTTTCAATGCTCCAAAACTTTTGTTGTGTTAAAATTGGTGTTTTCTGTGACAATGGGGGTTATTTCCTAAGGGCAAATCCACTTTGCACTACAAGTGCAGTTTCAGTGCAGTCTTAAGTGCACTTGTAGTGCAAAGTGTATTTTCATTTAGTAAATAACACCCAACAGTGCTTTCTAATGTTACACAATCACGCCATTTTAAGGACTACCCACATTTCAGTCAGGGTCAGCTAAAAGAAACACAAGCAGTAAATGTCAGCAAATATTTTAGTAGTTAAAATTAGTATTTTATTTAAAAAATGTCTCAGACATTGTCTGGCATATTGATGGCATACCCGCAAAGTATTCAAGGTATCTTAGACGGACCTCGCGGGCACTCAGGGGGGGCAAGCCAGGACAGCCAGCTTCAAGCACCATCAGGGTTGGTTCATTTACACAAATTCCAGCCTCAGGCCCAACTGAGGCAGCATAGTTGGCAGAATTTCTCCTTAAAAAGTTGTGGAGAACACAGCACGCCAGGATGATGTGATTCAGTTTATACTCCGCCATGTGTATGGGTGTAAGAAATAGGCGGAACCGGCTGGCCATGATTCCAAACGTGTTCTCCACCACTCTTCTGGCTCTGGCCAGCCGGTAATTAAAAACCCTCTGGTCCGGGGTGAGGGTCCTCATCGGGAATGGCCGCATAAGATGGTCCCCCAGCGCAAATGCTTCATCCGCAACGAAGACGAATGGGAGTCCTTCCACATTGTCTTCTGGAGGTGGCAAGTCCAAGCTGCCATTCTGGAGACGCCTGTAGAACTCCGTCTGGGCGATGACTCCACCATCTGACATCCGCCCATTCTTCCCTACGTCCACATACAGGAACTCGTAAGTAGCCGACACCACCGCCAACATCACAATACTATTGAACCACTTATAATTATAATAGTATGACCCCGAGTTGGGTGGGGGGACGATGTGGACGTGTTTCCCATCAATTGCCCCTCCACAGTTAGGAAAGTCCCACTGCTGGGCAAAGTGGAAGGCCACAGTCTGCCATTCCTGTGGGTTGGAAGGAAACTGTGGAGTCAAACAAGAAAAATAAATTAATCATTTTGCACATAAACATGGAAAGCAGATTAGACACAAACATTCTTGGCCAACATCAGTATAACATTTATTTTAGGGAGTATTTAAAGACAAAGGTATAAGGTCCACCTATCAGATCCCCCCCCCCCCTCTCATGGGCCATTTGTAAAATTTTATGGGGGGGAGATGTTTTGGACAGGTAACCCTCTCCACTTCATTGAGAGATGAATGCCTAAATAATGTGTATTACTTTAGCCAGCCCCTCCTTACTTTACACTATTGGCAGCCCACTGGACAAGTAAGAAGTGTCATAATACAAAGAGATAAATACACACTGTACACATTTTAGCACATTTTGACATTGTGATATTACCTATCAAGATAATAATAGGATACAAAAACTTTAAACAGTACCATTTGAAAGTATTCACGCAGGCTCTTGCACTACATGCTTTGGTGAATTCATCTATAAATCTGACCACAAAAGAGGTGGGTATAGTGTGTATGGGTTTGGCAAAGTCAGCAGATAGAGAATTGGTATCAGCTGAGTTAGCAGTTGGGGGGAGGGAGGGTTCCAAATGATTTTGGGACACCAAGCACTACTATGGAGCTGACAAAATACATTGTTAAGTGACTACACGAGGTGAATATAGGCCCAGGAGAGCATGCTGGGGAGGTAAGTGAAGGCAAATATGTATGAAGGACAAAAAAAATAATCCAGCATGCATGAGGACAAAGGGGACATTCACAGCATATTACAATCATGGTAATTAGGGAATGAGGAAAGAAATACAATATATTATCAAACATTAAATACAATAAAATGTGATGTTAAAGAATAAAAATCTTACCTTAATATACTCCTTCTGCAGGACCTGGATGATGGCAGAACAGGTCTCTGGGATAATGATCCCCAGAGCCTGGGGGGAGATGCCTGTCGAGAACTTAAGGCCCTGTAGGCTTCTCCCCGTCGCCAAGTATCGCAGGGTGGCGACGAGCCTCTGCTCCGGAGTGATGGCTTGCCGCATGCAGGTATCCTGCCTGCTGATATAGGGAGTCAGCAAAGCCAACAAACGGTGAAATACGGGGTCCGTCATCCTGAGAAAGTTCCTGAAATCATCAGGATTATTCTCACGGATCTCACGGAGCAAAGGCATATGAGAGAACTGGTCACACTGGCGCAACCAATTCTTGGTCCATGAACTCCTCCCCACCCTGTTCATGGACTGGGCTTGTGTCAAGGTCAGGACCCCAACACCAAGCCCCCGCACAGCACAAACTCTACGAGGAGTACGTATACGCAACATGGCTAGAAAACAGTCGGCTGCTCGAACGAAGTAACAGAACGCACTGAAGAACAGAAAGGCCTGTGAAGAGCGACCTGAAAATCAGTAACGAACGAACACAATGACAAGTCAATTGTACTCGCTGCACGCACTGAAGACCAGATACAAACCCACAAGCACAAACTGAACAGCAGAAAACGATCTGAAAGCCATGAGTCTGAAAAAGCGCAAATCGTCTCTCACCAAACTTTTACTAACACGAGATTAACAAAAGGAGCCCAAAGGGTGACGCACTTGGTTCTGAACTGGCCTTTTATAGTCTCGTCGTACATGGTGTACGTGACCGCGTTCTTGGCGATCGGAAATTCCGACAACTTTGTGCGACCGCGTGTATGCAAAACAAGTTTGAGCCAACATCCGTCGGAAAAAATCCATGGATTTTGTTGTCGAAATGTCCGATCAATGTCCGATCGTGTGTACGGGGCATTACAGTTCCCCAATAGAACAAACGTTTTTCTTCACAGCAATCGCGTAGTATTAGTAGTGCTGTTTTATAACATTGCTGTATGATTATAAGAGTGTCTATTGTGCCTTTAGTTCCTGTATGGCATATATCCAAATGTACTCAACAGCGCTGAGTTACTAAAGGCAAATAGGCTGTTCAATTTCGATCGATCAACTTGAGTACAACCAGCCTGTCAGATTTGTTGTGCAGATATTGCCAGTGGCAATAGCCGCTAGCAATAATCACTGTGTGTTCTCCAGGCCGGGATGGCTCCCCCCACCGGGAGAACACAATAGCTCCGCGGGAGGAATTCCCTCATCAATACTGACCTGTGGCTGCAGGAAAAAAAATCAAATCATCTATGGCCACCTTTATAAGCAGCCAGTTTTTCATTTCTTCCACCTGATGATAACTCAGGCTGTGGCACTGTAAAAACTATAAATGGCAATTGTGTAGATGGGATGACCTTATTTGATCTCTCAGATTTTCTGAAGCTGGGTACACACAGTTCGTTCATTTTTCAGGCTGAAGAAACAAACACAAAAAGACTCCTGCATCCACACAAGTGCAGTGGCTGCAAGAATTCTCCCCACTTGGACATTGGACCTGCTGGAAAACCTTCTTCGATCAGTGACTTGCAGCCAGTCGGCTATAGTACTGAATGCTAAAGAGTGTATTCCGGACCGCCCACCGTCATTATGTGTTGGTACTTTGAAGGAGGATATCGTTGTTATGGCAGCAGCTAGCAGAGGTTGAGGGGGTGGGGGAGGCAGCCTGTCAGTGCTCAGACCATACGCCACACACTGCATCAAATTGGTCTGCATAGCTGTCATCCCAGAAGGAAGCCTCTTCTAAAGATGATGCACAGGAAAGCCCACAAACAGTTTGCTGAAGACAAGCAGACTAAGAACATGGATTACTGGAACCATGTCCTGTGGTCTGATGAGAACAAGATAAACTTATTTGGTTCAGATGGTGTCAAACAAGTGTGGTGGCAACCAGGTGAGGAGTACAAAGACAAGTGTGTCTTGCCTACAGTCAAGCATGGTGGTGGGAGTGTCATGGTCTGGGGCTGCATGAGTGCTGCCGGCACTGGGGAGCTACAGAGGGAACCATGAATGCCAACATGTACTGTGACATACTGAAGCAGAGCATGATCCCCTTCCTTCAGAGACTGGGCCGCAGGGCAGTATTCCAACATGATAACGACCCCCAAAACAGCTCCAAGAAGACCACTAAAGGTAAAGGTGATTGACTGGCCAAGCATGTCTCCAGACCTAAACCCTATTGAGCATCTGTGGGGCATTCTCAAACGGAAGGTGGAGGAGCGCAAGGTCTCTAACATCCACAAGCTCCATGATGTTGTCATGTGCCAACCTGTGAAAACCTGTGAAGCTCTGGTGAACTCCATGCCCAAGAGGGTTAAGGCAGTGCTGGAAAATAATGGTACCCACACAGGGCCGGTACAAGGCAGGGGCGGAAGGGGCACGTGCCCTGGGCGGTACCATTTGCAATGGGGGGGGGGGGCGGCGCAACCTGCAGCCACGGCCACCGCCCCCCACCGCCAGTGTATTTGTGAAAGTGACCTACGTTTCATAATGTCAGCGCCCAGCGGCACTGTATAATTGCGCTCTGCCTCCTGCATGATCCCTAAATTCCGGACCTCAGCACAACTTCTCTGTGTCACAGAAGTTTACTCCCCTACGGAGGAGTCCCGTAGTCCCTGCCAGCGCCGTGACGTCACTCACGGCCGGAGGCGAGGGAGGACGCAGAGGAGTGCAGGGAGCTGTGTCAGAGTCGGCGCGCTGTTACCTCGAGGAGCCGAGGAGCTGCTGCCTGCCTGGCTGGCTGTCTCTACTAGTGTAGCTGCCGCTGGATTCTGGAGACTGGAAGGAAGCTAAGGTAGAATTTAGATTGCAGTGTGTGCCAGTGTTCTGACTGAACTTGTGTAAAAGTACTAAAAAAACAGATTAATAAATGGCTGGATTGGGGGAGGGGAGGAGGCTGAGGCGAGGTTAACCACTTAACAACCGGCCCATAGCCCACAACACTGTGCAATACTCTGCAATACCCCGCAATACTGTGCAATACTCTGCAATACCCCACAATACTGTGCAGTACTCTGCAATACCCCACAATACTGTGCAATACTCTGCAATACCCCACAATACTGTGCAATACTCTCCAATACCCTGAAATACTCCGCAATACTCCACAACACTGTGCAATACTCTGCAATACCCCGCAATACTGTGCAATACTCTGCAATACCCCGCAATACTGTGCAATACTCTGCAATACCCCACAATACTGTGCAATACTCTGCAATACCCCACAATACTGTGCAATACTCTGCAATACCCCACAATACTGTGCAATACTCTGCAATACCCCACAATACTGTGCAATACTCTGCAATACCCCACAATACTGTGCAATACTCTGCAATACCCCACAATACTGTGCAATACTCTGCAATACCCCACAATACTGTGCAATACTCTGCAATACCCCACAATACTGTGCAATACTCTGCAATACCCCACAATACTGTGCAATACTCTGCAATACCCCGCAATACTGTGCAATACTCTGCAATACCCCACAATACTGTGCAATACTCTGCAATACCCTGAAATACTCTGAAATACCCCACAATACTGTGCAATACCCCGCAATACTCTGCCATACCCAGTCATACTCGGCGATACCATGCCATACCCAGCCATACTCTGCGATACCCCGCCATACCCAGCCATGCTCAGCCATACTCTGCGATACCCCGCCATACCCAGCCATGCTCAGCCATACTCTGCGATACCCTGCCATACCCAGCCATACTCTGCAATACTCGGTGATACCCAGCCATGCTCAGCCATACTCAGCCATGCTCGGCTATACTCTGCCATGCTTAGCCAAACAACATTGATTCTTTATTAAAAATGGGGGGGGGGGGGGCGCAGTTTGCCATCTTCGCCCTGGGAACCAAATGGCCTTGTCCCAGCACTGTACCCACACAAAATATTGACACTTTGGGCCCAATTTGGACATTTTCACTTAGGGGTGTACTCACTTTTGTTGTCAGCGGTTTAGACATTAATGGCTGTGTGTTGAGTTATTTGGAGGGGACAGCAAATTTACACTGTTATACAAGCTGTACACTCACCAGTGGCGTTGCTATGGGGGTGCGGCCCGCACCGGGTGACACCCGCCAGGGGGGTGACACCGGGGCCGGCGCTGCTACACAGTGCACTATATTGCTTGAAGCTAGCAGTTCGAGCAGGGCACACAGCCGTGCGGGGGAGGCTGCTTGTATCACTCTGCAGTCAGTCTAAGCTGTCATTCGAGACCTCCAATATCTCTCGAGGTAGCCGGAGTTGGTGGGCGGAGCTGGGGTGTGGCTGTCTCTTCCACTCCTCCCACAGACTCCTTCACTCTGGCTGATCCCGCAGCTGAAGAAGGAGAAAGAGGTGAGGACACAGAAGCCCCGCTCGGGTGTCTCTCTTCATCTGCAGGCATGTTGTATGTTGCTGTGTAAGCTGTAAGTCCTAACCTGCTCTATAGCCCCCCAAACTGCCTCTATACCACCCCAAACAGCCCTATACCACCCCCAAACTGCCAATATAACACCCCAAACTACCCTATACCACCTCAAACTGCCCTATACACCCCAAACTTCCAATATACCACCCAAACCGCCCTATACCACCCCAAACTATCCTAAACCACCCCAAATCACTCCCAAACTGCCAATATACCACCAAAACTACCCTATACCACCCCAAACTGCCAAAATACCACCCCAAACTGCCCTATACCACCCCAAAATGCCAATATACCACCCAAACCTGCCATATACCACCCCAGCCTGCCCTATACCACCCAAAACTGCCAATATACCACCCCAAATTACCCTAAATCACCCAAACTGCCAGATACCATCCTAACCTGTCCTATACCACCGCAACCTGCCCTATACCAGCCCAACCTGCCCTATATCACCCTAACCTGTCATTATACCACCCTAGCCTGCCACTAGACCACCCTATACTACCCTACCCTGCCACTATATCACCCTATACTATCGTTTACAAGGGCGAGTTTGGGGTGCACCCTGTGACCGTTCGCTGCCTGCAGGGCGCTGGGCAGCCTAGACAGGAGAGGGGGTGACACCATGTTTTACCGCACCAGGTGACACCGACCCTAATGACGCCACTGACACTCACTACTTTACATTGTAGCAAAGTGTCATTTCTTCAGTGTTGTCACATGAAAAGATATAATAAAATATTTACAAAAATGTGAGGGGTGTACTCAGTTTTGTGAGATACTGTATCATGTGCACAATTTAATCATCATCTATGCTCAGGGATATAGTACTTTGAGCTTTTTGATCTTTCTCTATCCCCTCATCTGTAGGTCTGTTTGGTCTGGGTTCTTCTATACACTTCCAGATACCTTCTCCTATCGGTAGCATTTTCATTTTAAATTTCTGCAGCAGTATTGCATACCTCCCAACATTTTGAGATGGGAATGAGGGACCCCTACTAGCAAATGTATGTAGGCATAAGACACGCACCTGCCACGCCCCCTTAAAGGAGAATTTACCAACAAAAAAAAGGTTAATTAAATTCACAAGTGCTTTTTTTTACCACTACTATTTCTTTATTTTGGTTTTTAAAATTTACAAATGCAGCAATTTAGAAATTGGATGAAATGTTTAGCAGAGGGAAACACTATTTGAAAAGATAAAAAGTGCATTTTATTTACAACTATATGGATCAGACCAAAATGAGGGACAAATTAGGAGGAAAGAAAGACAGAGGGACTTTGCTCCAAATCAGGGACAGTCCCTCAAACTCAGGGACAATTGGGAGCTATGGTATTGTGTAGTTTGGCTATAGCTGGGCCAAATTGTTGTAAATCTGTGTACAATGGAGAATACATACTGTACATGCAAGATTACAATGCATAGTGTTACGTACCTTATGAACATTTTTGTTGCACTGCTGCCATCTATTGGTGGAATGTCTATATCTCAATACAATTCAAAGGGACGTATTTGCAGGCTTCGTGTTCATTGTGTTATAGATAATGGATTGCTGCCAGCAAACATTTATCAATGAGCCACAAAACTCCAGGCAAGCCGCTGTTGGATGGACCCCTAAATGTCTTTTTTTCCCACAGCAGATTTTGATGCGTTTTTACATGCGTTTTGCATGATGTGTTTTGGATTTTTTTTTCTCTTTTCAACAAACAGTGTTTTAGCTGGTTGCTACGGAGCGGGCTGAGAAGCCGGCCGCCACATCCTTAACAAGCAATGAGTCATCAGCTGTCAGCGGGCTTCCCTGCTGAGAGCTGAATCTAAAAACAAGATTTACCGCCAATAAAAATAATCGGCAAAAAAAGGGTGTGGTCCCCCTCCAATCCATACTAGTCCCTTATCCGAGCAGGCAGCCTGGCAGGTCAGGAAAGGGAGGGGACGAGCAAGCTCTCCCACCCTCCTGAATCATACCAGGCATCATGCCCTCAACATGGGGGGGGGGGGGGGTGCTTTGATGGGGACAAGAGCCTTTTCCCCACAACCCTGGGCTGTGGTTGTGGGGGTCTGCGGGCAGGGGGCTTATCAGAATCTGAAATCCCCTAGATCCCAGCCCCCCCCCCCCCCCCCCATATGAATGAATATGGGGTACATAGTACCCCTACACATTCCAAAAAAAAGTGTGAACGTGAATAAAAAGAGTATGTTATAAAAAAAAAAGAAAAACGGGCGCGCGGTGCCCCCTCTCCTGCCAGTAGCCCGCCCTCCTACCATGGTCACCAGAGCCCGGGAACACATCCGCTGGCCGGGGGAGAGAAATTGCGGTGAGATGGAGGCAAATCCATGCCTCAATCTCGCTTGCAAACAGTGAAACTGGAAGTGATGTCACTTTCGGTTTCAAATGCAACCTTTCCTGGCCAGCACAGCCAGGGGACACTTCTAACAAAGCCAATCCGTGCTTGGTTAGATGGTGTGAAGGGCAGGGGAGACATTGGGGTCTATTAGACACCTAATGTCTCCATAAAGAGTACCTGTCACCTGCCTAATGCTATCAAACAGGGGTTTATTAACCCATTGTATTAGCAATCAAGTAAAATAAATATAAAAATAAAAGAAAAAAGTTAAAAAAAATAAAATGATAATTAAATGAATTAAAAGAAGAAAAAAATCTGAAAACCCCCATAGCCCCGCACACCTGTACAAATGCAAACGCAAGCCCAGGGTGTGCACGCGCATGTAAACTCTGGTCACACCACACATGTGACATAACACCGCAAACGTCAGAGTGAGAACAATAATTCTAGCTACTAGCTGACTCTAAACTGATGAGCTGTAAAAGCTTTTAAAGCATCACCTTTGGGGATTTTTGGGCACCATCGTTTTTGGCGATATTGCGGGCGCATGCAATTTTAAGACATGGAATGTTTGGTATCTATTTACTCGATGCAACCTCATCTTTTATATTTTAACCAAAATGGGTATTATATGGTGTGGTTTTGCACTCAAATTTTTTTTATTATATTTTTTCCTGAAAAATTGTGTTTAATAAACAGTTGCGCAAATATCATGTGAAACAAAAAATTGCAACTATCACCTTTTTATTTTACAGGGCCTCTGCTTTCAGGAAATATATAATGTTCTGGGAGTTTTATTCATTTTATTGGCAATAATAAATATTAATAAAAAAAATTGCTCTGGAGCCGAACTGGTTAAATAAATGGGCGGAACCACCTGGCGACATCACCTGGTGGCACTGCCCCCATGTGACATCATCGACCCAGCATGCACCGGTCAGTGACGTCACAAGGGGATGGTGACTTGTTAAAGGGGGCTTCCAGATTCTAATAACCAACCTGCCCGCAGACCCCCACTATTTTTTTCCTTTTTCAGGTCCAGCGGTGTGGCGGGCGGCGTGATTGACAATGAACCTTCATCGAGGGACATTGTTTTTTTTATTTTTAATAACGGAATTGTCAAAAAAACTGTGTGTGTGTTTTTATTTCTTTTTGAAACTTTTTTGGTGAATTTAGTGAATAGACCAGCTACTTGCGCCACACCAAAAAAGTGAGTTCTCTTACCGTCAGTTCAATTTCAGACACATCAAAATTTCACTCTGCGTGTCTTTTCCGTGATTTTGTGCTGAAGGGCTGCCCTGTCACAGTATATGCACGTAGGGCGGTCCGGAAGCAGATATATACAAAAGCAGCAGTCTTTTAACATAATAACAAAAGCAACAGTCTTTTAATATAATAATAAATATATATATATATATATATATAAAATATATATATATATATATATATATATATATATATATATATATATATATATATATATATATATATATATATATATATATATATATATATATATATATATAATTTATACACACACAGTGCCTTGAAAAAGTATTCATACCCCTTGACATTTTCCACAGTTTGTCATGTTACAACTAAAAAATGTAAATGTATTTTATTGGGCTTTTTGTGATCGAACAACACAAAGCGGCAAATAATTGTGAAGTTGAAGGAAAATGATAAATGGTTTTCAAATTTTTTTACAAATATATATGTGAAAAGTGTGGTGTGCATTTGTATTCAGCCCTATTTATTCTGATACAACTAACTAAAATCTAGTGGAACCAATTGCCTTCAGAAGTCACCTAATTAGTAAATAGAGTCTACCTGTGTGTAATTTAATCTCAGTATAAATACAGTTGTTCTGTGAAGCCCTCAGAGGTTTGTTAGAGAACCTTAGTGAGCAAACAGCATTATGAATGCCATGAAACACACCAGACAGGTCAGGGATAAAGTTGTGCACTAGATTAAAGCAGGGTTCGGTTATAAAAAAAAATAGCTTTGAACATTTTGAACATTTTGAAAAATAGCTTTGAACTACAGAGCACTGTTCAATCCATCAGCCGAAAATGGAGTATGGCACAACTGCAAACCTACCAGGACATGGCTATCAACCTAAACTGATAGGCTGGGCAAGGAGAGCATTAATCAGAGAAGCAACCAAGAGGCCCATGGTAACTCTGGAGGATCCACAGCTCAGGAGGGAGAATCTGTCCATAGGACAACTATTAGTCGTGCACTCCACAAAACTGGCCTTTATGGAAGAGTGGCAAAAAGAAAGCCATTGTTGAAAGAAAACCATAAGAAGTCCAGTTTGCGAGAAGCCGTGTGGGGGACACAGCAAACATGTGGAAGAAGGTGATCTGGTCAGATAAGACCAAAAGCAAAACACTATGTGTGGCGGAAAACTAACACTGCACATAGCCCTGAACACTTCATCTCCAATGTGAAATATGGTGGTGGCAGCATCATGTTGCGGGGATGCTTTTCTTCAGCAGGGACAGGGAAGCTGGTCAGAGTTGATAGGAAGATGGATGGAGCCAAATACAGGGCAATCTTAGAAGGAAAACTGTTATGCCGCGTACACACGAGCGGACTTTACGGCAGACTTTGCCCGGCGGACGGGATTTCGTCGGACAATTCGATCGTGTGTGGGCTCCAGTGGACTTTGTTTTCTCAAAGGTTGGACGGACTTAGATTTGAAACATGTTTTAAATCTATCCGTCAAACTCGAGTCCGGTCGAAAAGTCCGCTCGTCTGTATGCTACTTCGACGGACAAAAAGCCACGCTAGGGCAGCTATTGGCTACTGGCTATTAACTTCCTTGTTTTAGTCCAGTCGTACGTCATCACGTATAAATTTGACGGACTTTGGTGGATTGTGTGTAGGCAAGTCCGTTCATTCAGAAAGTCCGTCGTAAAGTCCGTCGAAAAGTCCGCCGGGCAAAGTCTGCCGGGCAAAGTCTGCCGTAAAGTCCGACTGTGTGTACGCGGCATTAGAGTCTGCAAAAGACTTGAGACTGGGGCGAATGTTCACCTTCCAGCAGGACAATGACCCTAAACATACAGCGAGAGCTACAATGGAATGGTTTAGAATAGGTCAAAGCATATTCATGTGTTAGAATGGCCCAGTCAAAATCCAGAGCCAAATCCAATAGAGAATCTGAGCAAGACATGAAAATTGCTGTTCACAGACATTCTATTTTGCAAAGAAGAATGGACAAAAATTTTACTCTCTAGATGTGCAAAGCTGATAGAGACATCCCCAAAAAGACTTGCAGATGTAATTGCAGTAAAAGGTGGTTCTACAAAGTATTGACTCAGGGGGCTGAATACAAATGCACGTTACACTTTTCACATATTTATTTGTAAACAATTTGGAAAACCATTTATCATTTTCCTTCCACTTCACGATTATGTGCTACTTTGTGTTGGTTTATCACATAAAATTTCAATAAAATACATTTACGTTTTTGGTTGTAACATGACAAAATGTGGAAAATTACAAGGGGTATGAATACTTTTTCAGGGCACTGTATATATAATAAATATGTTATTATATTAAAAGACCACTGCTTTTGTATATATTATATTTTCCTGCTGATATATTATTGGGTAATGGCACACAAGACTACTGCACCTGTACTGGCACACTGCTGGCAGCCAGGCCACAGCATGATCTGGATTGGCAGCGTTAGGAGGTGGCGAACGTCATCAACCAATCCACAGACAGCAGAGATGATGGTGTCCATGTGAGGCCTGCACACTTGCAATGCACAATGAGTGACAGATAGTACTATTCCGGCAGAGCCGCAGAGGCTCGCGGTGAGGCGACGGCCGCTAGGCCCAGCGAACTACATGAATGATCCATCCAGGCTGGCCTGCACCCTCCCTAGGCTTGGCCAGGTGGCAGTGCGCACTAGGTGGCTGTCTAGTTCGCCTAGCAGGAATTCCGGCCCTGTCCCCATGTGTGTGTCAGTCGGGAGGACTGGGAAGAGAAAGCAGCCAGGCTGGCTAGCATTTCTGCAAGTAGTAGAGTCTACAGAGAGGAAGAAGGTTGTATGAGATGCTGTTCACTTTTCCAAGGGACTGCAAGTTCCAAGCCTGTAATGGGCAGTTGCTGAACTAACTAGAGACTATTAGTTCCTCCAGGAGTGAACCAGCAGGAGCTGTACAAGGGAACCAAGTTTGTGCAGGTGGAAGGAAGAAAAGGAACCTGTAAATAGGGAGGAAGTTATCCCTGGTTTTGATACTTGGACATTATTAAGTTGGGCATCTCATAATCCCTTACGCCATCAAAGTTATCATCCCCTAATAAAATAACAAAAACAAGTCAAAGGACTGATTTCTGTGTCTAAATGCAAGAACCCTGACATCAGCAACTCCTAAGGGGGTAGTGCTACATTTGTATCTATGGAGCATTAATGCTGATTTTCTCCTGAATTTTTCAATTACATGAAAATGCACAATCTCTATTGTCCTTATGTGCTTTTATTAGAATAAGCAGTTGATCATGAAAGCAGTGCTAGTAAAGTGGCTGTAACTGTGCAAACAACTGGGCTGGACAACTTGAAGTCCACTCTGGTTCCTGGCTCACAGGTCAAGTGCTATGTCATCACTCATCAGCCCCAACATGGAGGCATTGAGACTACTGAACATATTCTAAAAGTCGTTCTAATGTTTGGCAAATTTAAAGAAAAGTTCTTGGAAACATAAATCAAGCTAACATTTGCAGGGCTGTGTGGTGCTAAAAGTTGCAGGATTGCATTCTTCATATATATTCCCATGAATGCAACATGCAGGGTGTGAATTGCCAGAAGGGCACCTTCCTCTGTGCTTCATTTTGACCTTCATGAAATATAACAGAAGCAGTGTACAAATATAAATAACCAATGGCCCAATTGCTATGGTGAACTGTGGTAGGTTCAGAGGCACTGTGAGACACCATTGGAGGTTGGGGGCACTGGAGACTCTGGAGCAGGCAGAGGGCACAGTAGTGGGCTGGCCTGTCCCTCCCCCCAGTACCGGCATGCTTCCCACTCTCCCATGACTGTGCCTGCAACCTCCCCACTTTCATCACCACATCTGTATGCCTTCCACATGCTCTTACCTCCATATCTGCATCATGTCCTCTTGCTCTGTATGTCTTTCTTCCCACTCTCACCACTCCTACCATTGCCCCTACACACCCCCTTTTTCCCCTTCCGCCCCAGTCTCATAAACGCACCTGCACATTAACCCCTTCATAACCATCACTACATTGACACACAAGACAAGACCCCTCTTGCCATTGCTGTACTCACGCACACATATTTACTTGCTGCCATTGCAGCAACATTCTCGTATTCGCTCTCCATTTGTGTACAAATGTGCACTTATTCATTTGCATCCACAACCATTGCACCAATGTGCACTTATTCACTCACTGTCCACACCAAGGCGCAAAACTCCCCTCTCTAATGCCCCGTACACACGGTCGGATTTTCCGATGGAAAATGTCCGATCGGAGCGTGTTGTCGGAAATTCCGACTGTGTGTGGGCTCCATCGGACATTTTCCATCGGATTTTCCGACACACAAGGTTTGAGAGCAGGATATAAAATTTTCCGACAACAAAATCTGTTGTCGGAAATTCCGATCGCATGTACACAAATCCGACGGACAAAGTGCCACGCATGCTCAGAATAAATAAAGAGATGAAAGCTATTGGCCACTGCCCCGTTTATAGTCCCGACGTACGTGTTTTACGCCACCGCGTTCAGAACGATCGGATTTTCCGACAACTTTGTGTGACCGTGTGTATGCAAGACAAGTTTGAGCCAACATCCGTCGTAAAAAATCCTAGGATTTTGTTGTCGGAATGTCCGATCAATGTCCGACCGTGTGTACGGGGCATTAGGCTGGATTCACACCTATGCATTTTTTGTGCTTTTTGCATTTTGCAGATTTACACTACAGAATGTGTTCCATAGGAAACCATGTTAAATGGACTGTAGTGAAAATCTGCAAAATGCAAAAAGCACTAAAACTGCATAGGTGTGAATCCAGCCTAACACTGCACCCATACTTACTTATTCACATGCAACTACTGCACCGATGTTCACTTAGTCACTTTCCATCACTGCACTGACATGCAGTTGCTCACTTGCCACCAAGGCTGGACTAGGACAAAAACTTTACCCTTGACCTCATCCAGACCAGCCCGCTTTAATTTTTCAAACACACACAAAAACAGTATATAAACTATACGCAATTGTGCAAAAAAATATAAGTAAAAACATTCCACTGTAAGTATAAATGGCTTTTTTTTAAAACTCTTTATTTAGAGAAAAAGATGCATGCCAACATTACAGATGCCTTTAGAATGACATGTGTAAGTTATACTCCATTCAATGGCAGATATCATAAATAACTCACTCACCTCTTTTATTATTTCACTTATTCTCCTTTGTATTTTTCTCCTCCTTCTCCCATCACTGCTTGAAGTGGGAGGGCTAACGTCATGCAGGAACATTGCTACAGTCTCAATGGCTGTAATTTAAGAAACCAGCATTGCTGCACAACCATTGGCTGCCTTTTAGCAATGCAGGGGCGCTGAGGCTGAGCTGGGTTGCGCACTATGAAGTGAGGTGATGGGCAGTGCGGACCCCGATGACCACCCAAGCCCCCTTCTTCACTGGCTATTAGCCATTCTACTTTATTTCTCTTATAGGCAGTACAGCGGTGCTCAAATTAATGGCTGCGGAAGCCACACAGCCATTACTTTGACAGGCTGTCACCAGGGGCGTTGCTAGGTCTACAAAAGATCTGGGGCTAGAGCTCATAGCAATGAAGTAAAGAAAGTCATACGCTTGGGCTGGCATACACATGTAATATAATAATATATTATACGGAATATAATATACGTGTGTGTGTATATCTGTGTATATCTGTGTGTATATATATATATATATATATATATTATATATATATAAATACTTTTTATTTTTTATTTGGATTTTATTTTACACATTATAGTATGATTTACTTTCTGTTTATTTAATTTATTCTTAGGATTCCTGATTATTACATCTCATATGCTGTGAGCTTCTTTTTCGTTTCCTTTGATTCCAAGATTACAGAAAAGTTGTATTTAAAACTGGAGATATACCTTGATGTTTTGATTGTCTGATTGGTTCCAGATAGATTCATTGTTCATTTTAATTGATTAATGAATTGGTAGTGGATTATATATTACCGTATGTATAATCATTTGGTAGGCATGATTCTCTGAGGAAGGGCGTGATCCATAATAGCCTGAAAACGTTTAACATATCATGTATGCCTGATTTGTGGATGTCATGTTGATGTCCTTTTGATGAAATTTTTCTAATAAATTGTTTGTGCAGCAATCCCATCTTCTGAATTTTCTCTATATCGAAGCCTTGGGAAGGCGTGATTGCTAAGCACAATAAACTGGGACTGACGTGTATATATATATATATATATATATATATATATATATATATATATATATATATATATATATATGTATATATATATATATATATATATATATATATATATATATATATACACAATATCTCACAAAAGTGAGTACACCCCTCACATTTTTGTAAATATTTTATTATATCTTTTCAAGTGACACTGACACTTTGCTACAATGTAAAGTAGTGAGTGTACAGCTTGTATAACAGTGTAAATTTGCTGTCCCCTCAAAATAACTCAACACACAGCCATTAATGTCAAAACCGCTGGTAACAAAAGTGAGTACACCCCTAAGTGAAAATGTCCAAATTGGGCCCAGTTAGCCATTTTCCCTCCCCGGTGTCTTGTGACTCGTTAGTGTTACAAGGTCTCAGGTGTGAATGGGGAGCAGGTGTGTTAAATTTGGTGTTATCGCTCTCACTGTCTCATATTGGTCACTTGAAGTTCAACATGTCACCTCATGACAAAAAACTCTCCGAGGATCTGAAAAAAAGAATTGTTGCTCTACATAAAGATGGCCTAGGCTATAAGAAGATTGCCAAGACCCTAAAACTGAGCTGCCGCACAGTGGCCAAGATCATACAGTGATTTAACAGGACAGGTTCCACTCAGAACAGGCCTCGCCATGGTTGACCAAAGAAGTTGAGTGCACGAGCTCAGCATCATATCCAGAGGTTGTCTTTGGGAAATAGACGTATGAGTGCTGCCAGCATTGCTGCAGAGGTTGAAGGGGTGGGGGGTCAGCCTGTCAGTGCTCAGACCATACGCCGCACATTGCATTCAATTGGTCTACATGGCTGTTGTCCCAGAAGGAAGCTTCTTCTAAAGATGATGCACAAGAAAGCCCGCAAACAGTTTGCTGAAGACAAGCAGACTAAGGACATGGATTACTGGAACCATGTCCTGTGGTCTGATAAGACCAAGATAAACTTATTTGGTTCAGATGGTGTCAAGCGTGTGTGGTGCTAACCAGGTGAGGAGTACAAAGTGTGTCTTGCCTACAGTCAAGCATGGTGGTGGCAGTATCATGATCTGGGGCTGCATGAATGCTGCCAACACTGGGGAGCTACAGTTCATTGAGGGAACTATGAATGCCAACATGTACTGTGACATACTGAAGCAAAGCATGATCCCCTCCCTTCGGAGACTGGGCCGCAGTGCAGTATTCCAACATGATAACGACCCCAAACACACCTCCAAGACGACCACTGCCTTGCTAAAGAAGCTGAGGGTAAAAATGATGGCCTGGCCAAGCATGTCTCCAGACCTACACCCTATTGAGCATCTGTGGGGCATCCTCAGACAGAAGGTGGAGGAGCGCAAGGTCTCTAACATCCACCAGCTCTGTGATGTCATCATGGGGGAGTGGAAGAGGACTCCAGTGGTAACCTGTAAAGCTCTGGTGAATTCCATGCCCAAGAGGGTAAATGCAGTGCTGGAAAATATTGGTGGCCAAACAAAATATTGACACTTTGGGCCCAATTTGGACATTTTCACTTAGGGGTGTACTCACTTTTGTTGCCAGCGGTTTAGACATTAATGGCTGTATGTTGAGTTATTTTGAGGGGACAGCAAATTTACACTGTTATACAAGCTGTACACTCACTACTTTACATTGTAGAAAAGTGTAATATCTTCAGTGTTGTTACATGAGAATATATAATAAAATATTTACAAAAATGTGAGGGGTGTACTCACTTTTGTGAGATACTGTGTGTGTATATATATACATATATATATATATATATATATATATATATATATATATATATATATATATATATATATATAACATTATATATTATATAAATTATCATTACATAAGGGTCCATAGAGAGCCCCCCCTTACATCAGAGTCCCCAGAGAGCCCCCTTACATCAGAGTCCCCAGAGAGCCTCAGTGCGACTTCCAGGGGCCATTTTTCTTTTCCCGATCGACTTGGGTACCACCAGCATGCCGGGTTTTACCTGTGATTACCACTAGCGGCTGCCATAGCCGCTGGCAATAATCACTGTCTTCTCCCGCCAGGGACGCTGCCCCCTCCCTCCCCTGCTGGGAGAAAACAATGGCTCGGCAGGAGGGATTCCCGCATCAATACTATCTGTGTTGATGGGGGAATTGAGCAAATTTCATGGGTTACAGGAAAGAAATTTGCTCCATGTATGGCTGGCCTTATTTGCTTACCAATACTGCACTGGCACGCACTTCCATATTTATACTGTTCAACGAACGGGCACACTTCTGTAGCATTTATATAAACTAATATCAGTCAACGTTTAATTGATATTTCAGTGGTTATAGGTTGTCACAAACATCAACTGAGCCAACACCCAAATAGTTGTACAATTCTTCATACACAGCCCAGTGACTACTTTTGATTGGCATTGTATCACAGTATTTACTTTTTGTTTAAAAGCAAAGTCAGGAACAAGAACCTAGATTGTTTATCATTAAGGAGGAGGATGGAATGCTTCCAAAATTCAGAGCATTGTGGGTTATTTCGAAACCATAGTCTGATATACCTGTGCCTCGTTTAACTTTATATGCACTAATTTGTTAACAGTGACTTGCAAAGTCACTGTAGAGGCAATGCATCGTCTTGTAGAGGAAGCTTTGTTGCTGGCTTGTACAAACCTTGGGAAGAACGCGATTCAACAAAGTTTGCAGCAGAAGCTCGTACCTTTGGATGGCACAAAAGATGTATTAACAGGAGCCTGCAAAGCATTGGCTGAAGATATTTTAAACAATGTACAGCTGAAGCTTTGGGAGAATGGAAGTGTCACCCAAAAAGAAGTCCTGTCACACGCCTGTAGAAGTCTGGCAATGCTAATTAAAACCCAATGTCCTCGTGGCGCAGGTGAGGTTGTACAATTATATGGTGATATTGAATACGTCTTGTCAGAAAGTTTGTTGGCTGTCAAACTGGCAGATGTCATAAACACCAGAGAGCTTGTGGAATGTGTCTGCACCCGACATGATGAAGGGTTGAAGACTGTGCTGCTGACAGCCTGTCAATGGCTACTTAATGACATTAAAGCTCTTTTTTTGTGTGAAGAGGTGTGGAGCAATTTGTTTATTGATGAGCATCTGATACATGCTGAATTCTACACTCAATTGAGGCCTCTACTGAATGCCATGGTGTTCCAGATAAAGTGTGGAGCACGCTTAGAGACTCGTGATTTCCAAAAACCAAATTTCACTGACGATGTAACAAAGAATCACTATAAATTTAAGAGTACATCAAATACTGGCAGCAAAAGCCAATATGAAACCAAAAGTAGATGTCGAAGACAGCCAATTGTATCAGCCATGGAAATTCAAAGACAACCAAATTATGGACATTCTGCTGTGTCCTATTATTCAGACATTAATGGAACACAACACATTTCCAGGTCAACAGCAGAAAAGTGTATCAACACCAATCGATACTTCCATTATCAACAGGATTTGAGTATTATAATCAATAACAGAGAAACATGTGTCAGTTATATTCTTGAACTTATAAATGCTAGAGACAGACAGAGATGCTACGCCACCACTCTAAAACTGTGGAGACTTCTTACACAGGCGGATATATTTCCCCGCCATGAGTTGTTTGAAGAAAGAGTATGCTACCTTATAACTTTCCGAACATATCCATTCAATTCTGCACACTGCCTATCTGCAGGCAGTTTTGGGGACCCTGCTTTTAAAGAAGATGTGAAAATAAAAGAAATTGGGCACCCAATTTGGCCTAAGGATATATCAGTGGTCAAAAGGTGGTTCCCTGATTTAACTGATCAGGCAGTGGTAGAAGCCAAGGATTCTGGGAACCAATGTCTGCAGATATGGAGAATTAGCTCCAAAAAAGTTGAAAAAAGAAGACCAAAGCCAATAAAAGGCCACAGCACTTTTGGGAGTGAAGACGACACTATCAAAAGTTTTATGGAAACACCTGAAACACAACTGCACAAAAGTCCAAAGCGTACACTGGGATGTTTTACATTTTCTAAAGCTAAACAGACCATTGATGATGATGATGAGGATTATTGAAAATCCAGATAAATATCATTTAATTTTGGGTTGATGGCAAGAAGACCGTCCAAAGTTTGAAGATGTACTTGTCTACGGAGCATCACAATCAAGATTTAGATCCATGAAGTTTCTCTATTTGCTCTTCTCACTGCTCCAGATGCTATAAATCTCTGGAGTTGGTTTACTGAGGGCAAATAATCCATTTGCTTTGCTAAGGGAAGTTGCACTTTGCAAGGATATTTTCCCCAGAGTAAGGTAAAGCTTTGCTGACTTCCATCATCCAATCACGTACAAACAAAAATGTGTTTGTTTTTTTCTTATTATGATTGTTATTCTTTGCAATGTGAAATTTCACCACATTCACTGCGCTCTAGGGAAAAATTTCCTTGCAAATTGTACAGCCTATTTGCCTTTAGTTAATTAAACCCTCTGTGTTTCTGAGGTTTCTGTATTGATATCCTTAGAATTGCTATACAAAAAATAGGCAGCAATAGATCTAAGAGAGTAAATTAATAAAGTAATCAAATGTACTGATGAGAATTTTTGTACAAATGTTAGTACAAAATCTACTGGTATATGGCTGGATTTATTTCAGCCTTCAGCCTTGGCTTCAACTACTCCTCCAGCTCCCAGCAAATGCAACTGACAGAAATATAAAAGCAACATAGCCCAAAGTGCAGCAAACCTTTCTACTCTTAAATGGCATATTTATAAAAGCAGTGAATGTGATGCCAAGGGTTTGATTTACTAAAGGCAAATAGACTGTGCACTTTGCAAAGTGCAGTTGCACTCTACAAGTACAGTTGCTCCAAAGCTTAGTAAATGAGGTAAAGCTTTACTTTGCAAAAAGTACCCAATCACATGCAAGGAAAAAAAACAGAATTTTTGCTTGCACATAATTGGATGATGGAAGTCAGCAGAACATTTGCTCATTTACTAAGCTGTGGAGCAACTGCTCTTGCAGAGTGCACAGTCTTTATTGCCTTTAGTAAATCAACCCCCAAATGTTCACTGGTGGTGTATCCTTCACTATGTATTAAAACCAGGCAAGGGGTGGGCAGGAGGGCAGCTGCCCTGGGCGTAGTGGTTTACTGTAAAGGTGTAGGCACCTTCCTTCTGTTACAAGGCTGAAAGAGGCTGTGACATTAGTATTGATTTTGACGTATGGGGTGAGGGGCTGTTTGGCATCTATGCCCAGTGTGCTGTATGACCTTGTCCCAGCACTGATTAGTAATCTAGAGTGAAAGTTTGGTGATTGCCACATTTATTGCTTTATAAATATTCCCCTCGTTTGATGTCTGCTGCGAGAATATGAGAAGAACTACATCTTATGATTTAATTATATTTTCCCAGAGTATCCCTTCAGTAGTTTTAAGCCTTCATTAAAAGCCTTCATTAAATGTATTATGTGTTGATGTCTTATTATTGCCCTAATACATCTAACTTTTTTTTATAGGTTTATATATGTAAAACAAATCACTGGTAACAAGTCCAAAGCCTTAAACAATGTGTAAAACTGTTCTTTACTAACCGCTCATTATTCATACACAGAATTACAGCACTTGGAATTTTGGTGTAACCGTTATCTTTGGAACATTTAATTTAAACATTTCAATTATAAAACCTACTTTTTTTGTTAATAGCCTTGCAAACAGTTAAAACAGCTGTAAAAAAAACATATGCAATATCATTCACAGGAATGCCAGTACATGTGCTCCGGCCTCGCGCCCTCTATCGCTCTTAAAGCGGCCGGCATACACCTACGGCAATTCACGCAGCCGTGCCAACCCGCCGCAGTATAATGACAGCAGCTGGTCGGCAAACGGTTAAAGTCAATTTTTTTTATTGAAATAAAAAGATGTTATACTAACCTGCTCTGTGTAAGAATATTGCACAGGGTGGTCCCCTTGCCTCTTCTTTGGCGGTTCCTCCGCTGGTGCTGTCTTCTCCTTCTTCTTTCTTGCAAATGTCCCCATAGCCATCCATGCGCTATGGGGGCACCGGTACAGACGTGCTCCCAAGACTGGCTGTGTGTATGCATAGACCAGTGTTTCTGAACCCTAGTCCTCAAGGCGCCCTAACAGGTCATGTTTTCAGGATTTCCCTCAGATGAAACAGCTGTGGTAATTACTAAGGCATTGAAACTGATCTCACCTGTGCAAAATAATGGAAAGCCTGAAAACATGACCTGTTGGGGCACCTTGAGGACTGGAGTTGAGGAACACTGGCATAGACACACAATACATGTCTTGACCACACTCTCTGATCCCTCCTCACAGCATTTAACTGACAGCATCAGCAGAAGCCTATGGCTCCCGCTGCTCTCAGTGTATCTTGTAAGGGCTCATGTACACTACAGCTTCCAAACTTGAGTTTAGGAGCTTTTGACGTTTTTGTTGCCAAAGCTCCTACACTCAACTCCATGAATGCGTATGTGTCCATGTACACATAGGCTTTTACAATAATTTAAAAAGCTGCTGCGGTTAGGGGCGGGGGGGGGTGGGGTTTAAACCTTTCTCAACCTCCCTCTCCTGAGCACAGAAGAATCGGATTCAGGATAGGAACATTTTGACCGCCGCCATTTTTCTTAATGCAGGGAGTGCATTCAAGTAAAACATGTTTTGACTTTATAACCACTTTCCCTTTAATAAAGTAAAAAATGTCCCGCTACATTTTCTGATAATAAACAGAAAAAGTGTAGCGCTAAGTCAACAAGGCACCTTAAAACTGATAGGTTCAAGAGGCCTATGCCTTAAAAATAATGTACACATATAAATGTTTCACATCTAAAAACTCAGAATGAAAACGAAAGTGATTAAAATGAACAGTCAGTGGGTTGGAAGTGAATGGGTCACTACCCAAAAGTGAAGTGAGGAGCACCTTCACCAACATACAACATAAAAGTCCTTAAAGATGATATTATGCAGTCACTCAGAAAAGTCCCACATCGCTATAATGGATACTGCATATATAGGCCAACTTTATATGTCACACCACAGTGTCTTCATAAACATGCAGTGCACTCAGATGTTACAGATGGGGGCTTACCGGAGGGTTTGAACCCAAAACAGCGTATACTGTGAGGGTCAAACCAGCTTTTATTGCACCCTGGCAATAGTGAGAAGACCTTGGCAGCCTGAAGATATTGAGAAGGGCTATTCTGAAGGCGTGTCTTCTCCAAACATAGTAATGGATCTCTCCACGTGAGGTTCATATAGGGTACAAAAGGGACCACATAGTGTGATACCGTAGACACAGTGTTTATTAAAAGTCAAAGAAATACACTTACATGATGTAGATAAAAAAGCGCTTGTATATAAAAGGGGCGGCAGTGGAGTCCTCCCGACGCGTTTCGTCTGAGTAGACTTCGTCCTGGGGTCGCTACATTTTCTGCCCTAGTCTACCATTGCTGACACAGCGGTACTTGGTCTACCATGACACATTTTTATGGAGGTTTCACAAATGGGACAGGTAACAAAGGTGCTAATGGTGAGGGACCTGAGGTTTCCTGAATGAATCCTCCATACTGGAATAACCAAAGTTTTAACAGTTTAGTGGGTGATCAATCCCACCAGCACCCAGCCAAACTGAATTATCAGTTTTGGTTGGATTTATTTCTTATTCAAATATATCAATGTGTAAAAGAGTCCTGGAGATAAAGATAATCCTTACAACAGTTGAATTCCTGCCTAGCAATCTAGAATCTTGTCATCTGTGTCTATTACTTTCTTTAGCCAAAAAATGTCTGCTGATAGAACAATAATCTGTACTTACTGCATAACAGAAAATTGTGAAATGTTTAATTTCATATATTACAGATGACATTGCCTAAAGCTTTGCCTCAATCAAAGCAACCAGTTCATCGGGTTTTCTCTGGCATAATTAGTTTCTTATTTCTTCATTTTGGCTTCTGGTGTTGTTGATCAATTTCATTGTCCTGCTGTCACCATTCAACATTCTCATTTCTTTTTGTGTCTCATTGGCCACAATTTACTTTGCTATATAAAGTTCCTGGATTTGTCTCTTTCCCCTTGCATGAAACAGCTCCAGCCTGACTATTAAAACACACCCTTTGTGGCCAATGGTCAGACAAGAAACACTATGAGGTTGATCTACTAAAACTGGGGAGTGCAAAATCTAGTGCAACTGTGCATAGTAGTCAATCAGCTTCTAACTTCAGCTTGTTCAATTATGTATGTAAAGTCTTGTTTTTTTTTTTTTTATAAAAATAACAAAAATAACAAACGTGTTATACTTACCTGCTCTGTTGCAGTGGATCTGCACAGAGCAGCCCAGATCCTCCTCTTCTCGGGTCCCCCTTCTGTGACCCTGGCCCCTCCCTCCTGTCGAATGCCCCCACAGCAAGCAGCTTCTCACAGCAAAGAGAGTCTCGGATGGCCGAGACACTCGTGGACATCGCTGGACAGAGATGGGGCTCAGGTAAGTATTAAGCCTCGTACACATGATCGGACTTTAAACAAATTTTTCCGTGGATTTCTGTCCAAAGGGCGTTGGCTGTGAACTTGTATTGCATACACACGGCAGGACTTTTTAGGCAACAAACACGAACATAGTGATGTTTCAACGTACTGACGACACTTCAAAAGAGGACGTTCAATTCTCCGAAGCCACCCTTTGGTCAACTTCTGTATTGTTGTCTGATCTTTTGCATTGGTTCTGAGCATGCCTGTTTGTACTTTGTACTAAAGTCCGATGGTTTTGTGTACACACACGATCGGACTTGCCGACGTAGGACTTTTGTTGCCGCCAAGTTTGTCTGTTCGCACAGCCAACATTTGTCTGATGAAAACCGAAAAAGTTTGTCCGATGGAACGTACACACGTCGGATGTTGCCTTAAAACAGCTAATTTGCATGTTTGTTGTCAAAAAGTCTGATCGTGTGTATGGGCCTTTAGGGCGGCTGCTGCACACAGAAGGCTTCTTATCCTAATGCATAAAATGCATTGAGATAAAAAAAACCTTCTGACTTTACAACTTCTTTAAGCTTTGACAAAAAAAACCTGGAAACTGATTGATTTCTATGCAGAGCTGCATCTGATTTTGCATGCTCCAGTTTTAGTAAATCAACCCCTATGTTTGTTTTTTTGTTTACGCTGCTCTTCAGCCTTCCCTCACACTCCTAAAGTGCTACTCCATTCTCCTAGTAAGAATACAGCTGAGAATTCTCAGAACAGACATAGCTCTCTTGTTTAACTCCTCCGTACATTTACTAACTAACCTAGATACTGTTCTATGTGCATCCTCTAGTGCAACAGTGCTTCATTACATCCTAATGTGGCTGCAGAAGATGTTAACCTTTGCTTACATCAAATGCTGTTAGACCGCCTATAATTCAAGAGGTCTAATTTTAATGTGAGCGGTTTGATTGGCACGAGGTGGAGAAGAGGATACTTGGTGGCACTGGAAAAGTTTGTGTTGAAGAAGATCCCCTTGTGGACTTTTTATTTGGATATATATTGCACCTTGGGACTACAATGTTTGCTTTGCACATAATTATTTATTTGATTGATTGGCTACCTATACATTTTTTTAGCAAATAGAGTTCTGATGATACACATCTTATTAGGTGTATTTTGGATTGCACGTAATTGTTTGTAAAATTGATTGGTATGAGTTTATTTAGTAGTATATATACTGTATATTTGATTTCTATAAGATAAAGCCTGGATGACACATATTTCATTGGAGGTATTTTGTATTGTACTGATACATTTTTCAGACAGTGCTACAACCCCAATTCCAGAAAGTTGAGCCAGGGTCATGTTTACCACGGTGTAGCACCTCCTCTTCTTTTAACCACACCCTGTAAACATCTGGGAACTATATAGCACTAATACATTTTTCAGCCAGTGCTGCACTTTTTCCAAATCTTTTATACATGTGTACCGCTGTCTATTCAACAGAAGCTGGTCTTCTATTACGTGGTCCTGATTGAAAACCAGCATTCACTCAAGGCTGCAGCCAGTGGCTGCAGTGCTGATCAGTCTATTTTGATGGACGGGGGGAGTCAGAATACAATATCGCAGCAGGAGAAATCGCTGCATTTAACACCGGTTGAATAAAAAAAAATGGTGTGGATAAGCTACTTGATTGTTATAATGCTTGTCATTGTTGTAAAAATTTGTTTGAACACGCAAACACTGTTAAAGTCTATGGGACACGAACATAAAAAATCGAAAGTGCTAATTTTAAAGGCTTATATGCAAGTTATTGCCATAAAAAGTGTTTGGGGACCCGGGTCCTGCCCCAGGGGACATGTAACAATGCAAAAAATAGTTTTAAAAATGGCCGTTTTTTCGGGAGCCGTGATTTTAATGATGCTTAAAGTGAAACAATAAAAATGAAATATTCCTTTAAATATCGTACCTGGGGGGTGTCCTTAGTATGCCTATAAAGTAAAGCATATTTCCCATGTTTATAACAGTGCCACAGCAAAATTACATTTCTAAAGGACAAAAAGTCACTTAAAACTGCTCACGGCTGTAATATATTGTCGGATCTCGGCAATATAGATAAAAATACCAAAAAAATTGGCATGGATGTCACTCCCAAAATCTATACCAGGCCCTTCAGGTCTGGTATGGATATTAAGGGGAACCCCGCACCAACATTTTTTTTAAAAATGGCGTGGGGCTCCCCCAGGCCCCCAGGCACTATATACTCTGAACATCAGTATATATACTATACGGCCTGCCCTATATAGTCTGCAGAAAATGTAGCTTTAGGTGTTGGTGGTCCTAGAACACTGTAAGCTCTCACAGTTACTCTTGTTGGGCGCAGGTACGGGCCCTGCTGTGAAATATTATATTAAGAATTGTAATTACATGCCCCTGTTAAATAGTGGCAGAAAAATTAGGCCTTTGGTGGTGGTGCCATAACACTGTAAGCCCTCACATTTACTCTTGTTGGGCGCAGTAACGGGCCCTGCATTGAAATATTAGATCAAAAATTGTAATTACATGCCCCTGTTAAACAGGGGCAGAAAAATTGGGCCTTTGGCGGTTGTGGTGGTGCCACAACACTGTAAGCCCTCACCGTTACTCTTGTTGGGTGCAGGAACGGGCCCTGCTGTGAAATATTAGATCAAAAATTGTAATTACATGCCCCTGTTAAACAGGGGCAGAAAAATTGGGCCTTGGGTGGTGGTGGTGCCCTAAACCAAAAATATTGTTGGAAGCTAGCATCATCAAGATTGAGGAGGAATAATAAAGTTAGACTGATTCATTTTATGAATGTGAGCCTATCAACGGAGTCTGTGGACAGGCGCACTCTTTGATCCGTTACAAACCCTCCAGCAGCACTGAATGTGCGTTCAGAAAGCACGCTGGATGCAGGACAGGCAAGTAGCTCAATTACATATTGAGCAAGTTCTGGCCAGTGGTCCATCCTCAAGACCCAGTAACCCACTGGATGCTGTGTTGCAAAGGTCTCCAAGTCTGCTCTTGCCCCTAGATATCCATACACCATGTAATGCAGACGCTGGCGATGGTTGCTTGAAACGATCAGACCTTGGCCCTGAGGACTGAAAAATAGTTTCAAGGCATCAGTCAGCTGGCCACCTTCTCCACCGCTCTTCTTCTGACTGAACGAAGCCTCAGCAACACGTTGTCCAGCACCAGTAAATTGTGAGCTCCCAGGGTCTGGAAATTCATTGCAGAAACCTTTCTTCAAGGCCTCCTGAAGATGTTTCATCCTCTGCTGCCTCTGCGAAGGCAGGCTGAGTTCTGAAACCTTCCCCCTGTAACGTGGAACAAGAAGGGTAGCCAGCCAGTAATGATCCCTCTCCTTGATACCACGAATCCTAGGGTCCTTTCACAGGCCTTACAGAATCAGGGAGGCCATGAAGTGTAAGTTTGTAGAGGCATTCAATTCTGAGTCCTCTGGGTCACTAAGGATCACATGATCCGTATCTACCTCCTCCCAGCCACGTACAACTCCTTGGCTTTCTGGGGACTGAAAACCATCCCTTGAAGACTGCTGCTGAATGTTATCCTCTTCATCCATGCTGACACAATCCTCCTCCTCTTCCTCTTTTTCCTGTGTGTTTGGCGGGCCCGCTGGAATGCTATCTGGATAAAGGGGGCCTTGAGAGGTAAGGAAGTTCTCCTCTTCCTCCCACTGTTCTGCCTCAAGTGCCCTGTCCGTGATTCCACAAAGTCTGTGCTCCAGCAGGAAGACTAGAGGGACACTGTCACTGATGCATGCATTGTCGCTGCTAACCATCCTTGTGGCCTCCTCAAATGGTGACAGGACAGTGCATGCATCCTTGATTAGTAGCCACTGACGTGGTGAAAAGAAGCCAAGCTCCCCTGACCCTGTCCTGGTGCCATACTCGCACAGGTACTCATTGCTGGCCCTTTGTAGTGTGTGCAGCCACTGCAGCATTGCCAATGTTGAGTTCCACCTGGTGGGCATGTCACAAATGAGGCGGTTGGTGGGCAGGTTGCATTCCCTTTGAATGTCAGCCAGCCGGCGAAAATGACCACAGACTTTTCTGGCCTGCCTCAGGGAATCCTGTAAGCCTTCGTACCTGTTCAAGAACCGCTGCACCACCAAGTTCAGGACGTGTACCAAATATAGAACATGGGTCAAATGTCCCTGTCGGAGGGCGGAGAGAAGGTTGGTGCCATTGTCGCATACAGCCATTCCTGGCTGGAGCTGGCGTGGCGTCAACCACCTCTGAGCCTGCCCCTACAGAATCTCTGCCGCAGTGTGGCTCCTGTCCCCTAGGCAGACCAACTCAAGCACCGCATGACATCTTTTAGCCTGACTGCTTGCGTAGCCCCTAAACGCTTACGGAGCACTGCTGGTTCAGAGGACAAATCTGCACAAGAGGCCATAGAGGAAGAAGAAGAAGAGGAGGGGGTGGAGGAGAGAGCTTTGGCAGAATCACCACTGGCATTTTGGAGGCGTGGTGGCGGAACAAACTCCAACAACACTGAACCCTGTCCTGCATTCTTCCCAGCTGCCAGCAGAGTTACCCAGTGTGCCGTGAAGGAAAGGTAACGTCCCTACCATGCCTGCTGGACCATGAGTCAGCAATAATATGAACCTTACTGCTGACCGCCCTGTCCAACGAGGCCTAAACATTGCCTTCCACATGCCGGTAGAGAGCCGGAATGGCATTCTGTGAAAAGAAATGGCGTTTTGGAACCTGCCACTGAGGTACAGCACATTCCACAATTTCACGAAAGGGGGCAGAGTCTACCAGCTGAAAAGGCAGCAGTTGCAGTGCTAGTAATTTGGCCAAGCTAGCATTTAGACGCTGAGCATATGGATGGCTGGGACTGAATTTCTTTTTATGGTTCAGCAACTAGGGTAGGGAAATTTGCCCGCTAAAATCAGATGGCGGTGTACTGCTAGCAGATTGGCTGCAAGTACTTGGGACACCTATTGCTATACCTTCATTCCTCTCAGTGCAGGTTTTTGGGAGAACTGGAGGTATAGTAGGGTTGGAGATCCCAGATGAGGAGCAAGGAGAAGTCCGCCTTT
Organism: Lithobates septentrionalis; assembly: GCA_037952835.1. Lineage (NCBI taxonomy): Eukaryota > Metazoa > Chordata > Amphibia > Anura > Ranidae > Lithobates > Lithobates septentrionalis. Next base: position 2,518,658 of record JBBDGP010000600.1, read on the forward strand.
TTCTTTGATGTGGGTCTTTCAAGTGCTGTTGCCAACGGACTGCATGGCAGGTCATCATATGTCTGGTCAAGCATATGGTGCCCAAGTGGCTGCTGTTCTGGCAACACTTGATCTGCTTCAGGTTCGATCTGCTGCACACGTGTCGAAAAAGGCCCACACCAGGGAACTTTTAAAAGTCAGTGGGGAGTCAGTAGCGCTCTGCACCTGTGGAGCTCTGCGGTGTGATGCAATAGGGTGGCTGCCCTTAAGCTGCCCCCTAGAGGCATCCTGCCTCGTTGGAGTTGTGCCTCCTCCTCTCTTCTCTCAGGCATCGAAGTACAGTCAGTGACCTCATCATCCCCTCCCTCCACGTCACTCGTTTCTTGACCTTTTGTGGCACCCCCTCTCTCTAGGCTCACGTTACTCCCTTCCTCAACCTGGGAACCAACATCGGAGCCTTCAAATCGCTGCTCATCCTCCAGCAGCATATACCCGGCACTGTGGTCAAATAATTCTGGGGACTACTCCATGCATGATGGTGATGCTATGGAAGGAATGACTGTGGACAAGCAGCCAGTGGAATAGGCCGCTTTGGCAGCTGCGTTGGAAGGCAAACTACTCTGAGCCTGGGTGACAGAGGATGAGGAGGATGAGGACGGCTTTGTTATCCACTCCACCAACTCTTCTGCATGTTGTGGCTCAATAACACGGCCAGCAGCAGAAAAAAAGGACAAGCACCATGTCCACGACCACCACTGTTGACTGTAGACACAGAGGCTGCTTGCCCTCTTTTATTGGCCTGTGAGCGTCTGCCTCTCCTTGGTGGTCTTCCGGACATGATGTATTTTTTGTTTTGCAACACCACACTACACTGTATTAGATACTGTGTACACCGCCTGAAGTGTATTAGAAACTGTACACACTGTATTAGATACTGTGTACACCGCCTGAAGTATAGTAGAAACTGTACTACGGCTGCACTGTATTGTGTACTGTGTACACCACCAGAAGTGTAGTAGAAACTGTACACACTGTATTAGATACTGTGTACACTGCCTGAAGTGTATTAGAAACAGTACACCACAGAATCCACTGTAGATATAGGCTACACTGGATGCTAAAGCCTCGTACACATGATCGGATTTTCGGCAGGGAATTATGTGATGGCAGACTGTTTGCCTAAAATCCGACCGTTAGTATGCTCCATCAGACAATTGTTGGCCAACTTTCCGCCAACAGATGTTGGATGGCAGGCTAGTAAATATTCGGCAGACAATGGTCTGTTGTCAGATTTTCCTATCTTGTGTACACAAGTCCGTCACACAAAAGTCCAACGTACAAGCACGCATGCTTGGAATCAGTGCTCACCAAACACAACATTAGCAGAAAGTGCCCAAAGGGTGGCGCTCAAGAGCTGAAATTCCACGTAGTACGTCACGACGTTCGTGTTTGTTGGCCGACAATTATGTACCGTTTGTATGCAAGACAAGTTCACGGCACACACCCTTCGGACAAAAGTCTGGCGCTTTGTCTGCCAACAATCCAATCGTGTGTACGAGGCTTTAAAGCTGTGTCCTGTAATGACAAACTGTAAACTGAAAGGTAGAACCACAGCATGCCCAAGATCAGTGATGGTGAACCTTGGCACCCCAGATGTTTTGGAACTACATTTCTCATGATGCTCAGCTACACTGCAGAGTGCATGAGCATCATGGGAAATGTAGTTCCAAAACATCTGGGGTGCCAAGGTTGGCCATCTCTGCTCTAGATGCAGGCATCTGACACACCCAGGAGTGTGTCGGATGGGCAGATTCTGCTGGTAGAGTTTCTCTGCAACAGTGAACATTTGAAAAACGCAAAGCGACATAGGAAAATATTAAAGCTGAACTCCAGCTTAAGCAAATATCATTTAAATACAAGAGGCATGTGTATTTTTTTTCTCTTGTCAAATTTGTTTTGGCACGTGTATTTTTATCTAGATCTTGGTAATCTAGTATAAACTTTGCCTCACTCTGGGCAGAAGCTTCCTGTAATAAAGACCATTCTCTGCTGCTCTCTCTCCTTGTGTATGGTGACTGGTCTCACCTCCACCCCTCCTTCACCTAAAGTGTCACTATATGTTACAGCTAAAATTAACTCCCAATCCTGCACAGCTCTATAAAACATCCACTTATTGAAAATGAGAAAATAACTTAAATTTAGATGTTTTAATTTTGTTCATAGTAAAACAAAAAGGTATGCAGTACAGCTCTGTTGTTAGTTTGAGATCATATACTGTATATCTAGTAAGGGATTTCACACACTTGAGTCTAATGCTGGCCATACACTATACGAAAAATCGGCCGAACCCATTTCCGAATAACGAACATTCGGCCGTGAGCGCAAACGATAGTGCCATCATGTAATGACCCATAAATTGTTTAGCGGACATAAATTAATGCATTTTTTGTTCTTTTTTTACATATACCTAGTGCAGACAGTTCGGACAGGAAACACATTAACCTTTCAATTTATCGTTCGTTTGTTCTTCGTTTTTGCGACTCAAAAACGTCCCAACGATTATCGATTTTGTGCCCATTAACTGGCCGAAAAACGAACTGTCTAAATGACCGAATTTCATCAGATTTTTCGTATAATGTATGGCCAGCAAAAGATGGTCTGGGAATTTCTCAAGTGGAACATTGGCCTTGATCTTTATTCAAGATCCATATTGGCTCCATGAACATTGGTTTTGGGAGTGGACATGTATCACCACTATTTCATATTGATTTACTGTGCATATTATTTTTTGAAAATTTATTTGACAGTTTTTGGTGATTTGTACATATTTACATATGCTGATACAGTATTATTTATATTCACTTATTCTGAATTTTATATTTTGTGGTTTTGCGCACTCTTTTTGTATAACGTTTTTATTCTGTTGTTTAGGTCCTCTGCACGCTCCTGACTTGCGGTTCTTTAACTCTACCCTCCATTTCCTGAGTATGGCTGAGTTCACACTATTGCGAATTGGATGCGGATTTCCCCAGATCCATTTTGCATGTCAGGAGATTGTGACTGGCTCTAAATGGAGCTGGTTCACACACCTCTGGAGCGATGCGATTTGCACAGGAGTCCTGTGCGTCTTCTGGTCCGTTTCAGGTCCGAATTCAGCTAAAAATTCATGCTGAATCAGACCTGAAACGGTGAATAGAGATGCACCGGTCCCCCTGATGTGAGCTGCTCCGTGCTGCGGTGTGAACCCAGCCTAAAGCCTCGTACACACGACCGGAATTTCCGTCAACAAAACCGTGGAATTTTGTCCGAAGGGTGTTGGCTCAAACTTGTCTTGCATACACACGGTCACACAAATGTTGGCCAACAATTACGAACGTAGTGACGTACTAGACGTACTACGTGGTTTTTCAGCTCTTTAGCACCACACTTTGGGCTCCTTCTGCTAATTTTGTGTTAGTAGAAGTTTGGTGAGTGACGATTCATGCTTTTCAGTTAATTTTTGAACGGCTGTTCGTCAACCGGACATGTTGCGGAATCGGAGGAGATAACGTGTTATTTATTATTGGCCTTGGAGTTATTGCTTTGACATTATTTTTTTGGTTGAACAATGATTTGATTGTGTATATTTTCTATATTTTTGGATGCATAGAATGCACTTTTTGGTTAAGTTCTATTGGCAGATAGCATGTCTAATTTTATTTGTTTTCTTTTTTTAATGCACAATAAAAAAATTGTGGAGAATAATACTTGGCTATGTGCTTTACTTCACATGACAGTTTGGGAGTAGGCAGTTACATTTAAAAAAATACAATGTAAAATTGACAAGGGACACCAACATAGTTGTATCTTTGATCTTAAAAACTACGGGATAATGATGTTGTGGTAACTTGTACAAATAAAAACAAAAAACAAAAAACATAATAATATTATTCTTGCTATCACTAGAAAAAAAAAGCATTTGAAAATTCGTTTGCAATAACTCCATCAGTATCACCAGCAAAGCAGCTTCATTATTATCCCATTAAAGAAGAAGAGAATTGTGCGCTGCATTTGGAGATTTCATAATTTGCCATGTCACAATGTTAATTCTCCATGACAAATGCTAGTTTACAAGACCGACCGCTTCTGCTTCCGAGCATGCATGTTTGTACTTTGGACTTTTGTCCGACAGACTTGTGTACACAGGATCGGAAAGTCCGACAACACACATTTGTTGGTGGAAAATTTGAGAGCATGCTAGCCAAAATTTGTTGGCGGAAAGTCAGACAACAAATGTCCGATGGAGCATACAGACGGTCGGACTTTCCGCCAACAGCCTCACATCAAACATTTTCCATCGGAAAATCCGATGGTGTGTACGGGGCATAAGAGTAGTATATTCGGGATAATGTGCACCTTTCTACTCTACAGGTGATCCTATTGTGCACACATCCCTTACATCATTTGTGCTGGTTCATCATCCCACAACAGCCAGAATGGAAAAGCAAAATAAACCTCCAATTGATATTTTTGTGGGAGGAACCAACACAAATGATCTCAAGGACACGTGCCCAGTAAGATCTTGTTCATGTAGTCCATCTAAGTAGGGTGGCTTTGTTCCCAGGTACAGCGGGGCCACATAGCGTGAACGTAGCCACCCTCCTAAGGCTTCTTGTTCACCAATGCCTTAAAACGCAATGTTTTTAGGCATATGTGCATTTTTATTTATTTTTTACTGATGTAAATGCAGCTCATTGGTGTTGCAGTGCTTGTGCACATAGATGCCTAAACATGTGCTGCGTAAAATATAGTATTTTATGTGCATATATGCGCACATACACATATACACTCATTGGCCACTTTATTAGGTACACCGGTTTAATTGCTTGGTATCACAAATTGCTAATCAGCCAATCATATGGCAGCAACTCAATGCATTTAGGCATCTAGATGTGGTGAAGACCACTTGCTGAAGTTCAAACCGAACATCAGAATGGGGAAGAAAGTGGATTTAAGTGAGTTTGAACATGGCATGGTTGTTGGTGCCAGACGGGCTGGTCTGAGTATTTCTAAAACTTCTGATCTACTGGGATTTTCATGCACAACCATCTCTGGGGTTTACAGAGAATGGTCCAAAAAAGAGAAAATATCCAGTGAGTGGCAGTTTGTGTGGACGAAAATGCCTTGTTGATGTCAGAGGAGAATGGGCAGACTGGTTTTAGATGATAGAAAGGCAACAGTAACTCACATAACCAATTGTTATAACCAAGGTATACAGAATAGCATCTTAAAAGGCACAACACATCGATCCCTGAAAGAGATGGGCTACAGCACCAGAAGACCACACTGGGTGCCATTCCTGTCAGCTAAAAACAGACAACTGAGACTACAATTCGCACATGTTCACCAAAATTGGACAATAGAAGAATGGGAAAACATTGCCTGGTCTGATGAATCTCCATTTCAGCTGCAACATTCAGATGATAAGGTCAGAATTTGGTGTAAACAACATGAAAGGATGGATCCATCCTGCCTTGTATCAACGGTCCAGGCTGGTGGTGGTGTAATGGTGTGGGGGGGGGGGGATATTGTCTTGGCACACTTTGGGTCTCTTAGTACCAATTGAGCATCATTTAAACACCACGGCCTACCTGAGTATTGTTGCTGACCATGTCCATCACTTTATGAGTACAGTGTCCCCATCTTCTGATGTCTACTTCCAGCAGGATAATGCACCATGTCACAAAGCTCAAATCATCTCACCACTGGTTTCTTGAACATGACAATGAGGTCACTGTACTCCAATGGCCTCCACAGTCACCAGATCTCATCCAATAGAGCACCTTTAGGATGTGGTGGAACGGGAGATTTACACCATGGATGTGCAGCTGACAAATATGCAGCAACTGCGTGATGCTATTATGTCAGTATGGACCAAAATCTCTGAGGAATGTTTCCAACACCTTGTTGAATCTATGCCACAAAGAATTAAGGCAGTTCTGAAGGCAAAAGGGGGTCCAACCCAGTACTAGCAAGGTGTACCTAATAAAGTGGCCAGTTTATACATTCCAACAAAAAAGAATTATGCTTGTGTGCGCACATAAGGCACATTTACTATACTGCCCATCCATTTTCATGCAGGAATGTTCGGCCAGGAATCTGACGTTCATACTTGAGTATTGTATTGAGTACCCTAAAGGAAGTTGGGGCAGAGGAAAATACAAATATATTTTTCAGGAGGACGCTGCCTGCAGATGTCATTAACAGCTTACCGACCATATAACTTACATATAAAGAAAGAAGGCGATCCGATCTGTGGCCAACTCCCACTGATTAGACACAGTGTTAGCTGATTGGTCGGGGCGGTAGACTTGATCTCTGTCGGCATCCGCCGATGCTTCAGTACACAGAATGGTGATCTGCCTTGTTTACTGTTCTGTTAGTACAGAAGGCATGGATCCTGTGTCTATGCAAAGCATGCAAAGCAGGGACACCAATCCATGCCTTCCCCTAGCACAAAAGCCTCCCCCACAGTAAGAAAGCACTGGTCAGGCACACATTTAACCCTTTGAGATCACCCCGGATGTTACCCCCTTCACAGCCAGTGTCATTAGTTCAGTGACAGTGCATATTTTTAGCACTGATCAATGTATTAGTGTCACTGGTCCCCAAAAAGTGTCAGTTATTGTCCAGAGTGTCCGACGCAATATCGCAGTCCTGCTAGAAGTCACTGATCGCCGCCATTACTAGTAAAAAATAAAAAACAAATAGAAATATCCCACAGTTTGTAGACGCTACTATAACTTGTTGGGCAAACCAATCAATATACGTTTATTGGAAATTTTTTTACCAAAGACATGTAGCACAATACATATTGGCTGAAATTGATGAAGGTATTAGATTTTTTTCATGTATTTTTTGGGTATGTTTTATAGCAGAAAGTAAAAAATATAGTTTTTTTTTTTTCGGTCTTTTTTTGTTTATAGCACACAAAATAATAACCGCAGAGGTGATCAAATTCCACCAAAAGGAAGCTCTATTTGGGGGGGGGAAAAAGGATAAAAAAAATTTTTGGGTACTGCGTTGCATGGCCGTATCGCAAAAAAATGGCCTGGTCATGAAGGGGATAAATCTTCCGGAGCTGAAGTGGTTAAAGGAACACAGTGGCTGGTCATTTATTTGTGTTTAGAGTCACAGCAGTGTAAATAAAGTTGGGTGAATTGGAAGTGAATGAATACACTGGGGCGATCGGAATTGATGGAGTGCTCCTTTAACAGAGCAGCATCCTGAGGACACATGAGGCGGGGTCAGCCGAAGTGACATGTGTCACCGCCGCTCCTCCCCCTTCAGGCTCACCAAAACACCGATATCCCCGCCCACATTGTATTCCACTAATTCATTCTTCGGCTCCCTGTCCTAAGGACACACCCAAGCCGCGCCTCTCCTATTGTGACGTCCCCCATCCCTTACTTCCAATTGGCTCGTTCCTCCGGCGCTGCATTCCTCCCCGAGGCTAGCAGATTTGAGAGCGATCTCCGCGCTGCTTTCTATCACAGACCCAGCGGGATGCAGGACCAGACAGAAACCGCTTTCACTGATTGGCTGGCCGGCCCGCTACTCAAGGGATTCCTCGCTGTGATTGGAGAGCGGTCTAATCCTCTTTTCCGTTTCCTGTTTGGATTTTTTCTGTAACAACAATACAGAGCTGGCAGGAGGCAGCGGGACTGTCCCGGGGAGACGGAGCAATGAGGAGCGCTCCTGTGTGCTGGCTGTGGGCGGAATAGAGGGAGAGCCTGCACCGCCATATACTAACAGGACTGGCATTGCTGCCCGCTGTGTTATCTACAGGAGAGTCTGCACACAGCAGGTGAGACTGGGACAGTATGGGAGGGGGGACTACAGGGCTCAGCATGCCCACAGTCACATGCTGCTTTCCTGTCTGTCATACTCATCCCTGGGCTTCAGTCCTTTCTGAGTATAGAAATGTCTGCAGCACAGAGGTATGCACGCCAGGCAACCGGCATTTTCATATCGCCATGCCTTATACTAAACCCAAAAGCAAACATTTATTATATTGCGGCTTACCAATTCTTATGTGATGTCTGCATTTGTTTTCTTTTTTTTTTTAGACTTTCTTTTATTTTCACCTGGTGATCCAGACAGTGATGATCCGTACACACGATCCGAATATCGTACGAAAACTGTCGTCCGAGGAAGAATCGTATGATTTTCGGATTGTGTGTACATTACTTTCGAGAGCCGATCACGACGGTTCATCCGATATTATTCGATCGGACAAGTACGGAGATTTTCCTCGTATGATACCAGATCGTACGATTTTTGTTTAGTCAGTATAGTTGTCATCTGAAAAGACAATACAAATACATTACATCACATGACATCACTTCCCATTTTTATTTTTTTTTCTGTCGTACGAGAATTTTCATGACTTTAGTTACCTCTTTAATTTCTGAGCGGAAAAAAGTCGTACAATATTCAGATCGTGTGTACGGGCCATAAGTCTGTTTGTTTTTCAATGGAACAAGCTGTCTTGCAGATGTAGCAGTTCGAGAGATAAGACAAACCATTTAACCACTTCAATACCAGGCACTTAGACACCTTCCCGCCCAGCCCAATTTTCACCTTTCAGCGCTGTTGCAATTTGAATGACAAGTGCGCAGTGATGCTACACTGTACCCAAACAAATTTTTTATCATTTTGTTCCCACAAATAGAGCTTTCTTTTGGTGGTATTTGATCACCTCTGCGGTTTTTATTTTTTGCGCAACAAATAAAAAAAGACCGAAAATTTTGAAAAAAAACACGTTTTTCTTTGTTTCTGTTAAATTTTTTTGTAAATAAGTACGCTTTCTTCTTCAATAATGGGCACTGATATGGCTGCACTGATGGGCACCGATGAGGTGGCACCAATGAGGTGGCACTGATGAGGTGGCACTGATGATGGGCACTGATAGCTGGCACTGGTATGCGGCACTGATGGGCACTCATAGGTGGCACCGATGGGCACACATAGACGGCACTAATGGGCACTCGTAGGTGGCATTGATTGGTATATATGGGTGGCACTAATGGGTACTTATGTGTGGCACTGGGCACTGATAGGTGGGCACTGATGGGCACAGATGGGCAATGACAGGTGGCACCGATGGGCAATGACAGGTGGCACAGATGGGCAATGACAGGTGGCACTGATAAAGCATTGCTGGGCAGATCTGGGCATTGCTGGGCAGATCATTGACATAATAGTGCCAATCAGTGCCCATTTGTGGGCACTGATTGGCACAGATTGGGCACATGTGGATGGCCATGGGGTACATACCTGGCCATCCATGTTGCCCCTTCCCTGGTGGTCCTAGTGGCATCCCTGGTGGTCCAGTGTGGTGATCTGAGGGGGGGCTGCGCTGATAAACAATCAGCGCAGACCCCCCCTGCCAGGAGAGCCGCCGATAGGCTCTCCTCTACTCGCGCCTGTCAGACGCGAGTGAGGGAGAGCCGATCAACGGCTCTTCCCATTGACAGCGTGATCAGCCGTGATTGGACACGGCTGATCACGTGGTAAAGAGCCTCCGCCGGAGGCTCTTTACCAAGATCGGTGTAGCGGTGTGTCAGGCTGACACACTGATTCACCGATCGCCGCAATGCGCGCCCCCTGCGGCATGTTATCCTGCTGGACGTCATATGACGCCCAGTCAGGATAACAGAACCACTTCCCGGGCGTCAATCCGCTATAGGGCGGGCGGGAAGTGCTTAAAGGAGTTGTAAAGGCAGAAAGTTTTTTTTATCTAATGCATTCTATGCATTAAGATAAAAAAAACCTATTGTGTGTAGCAGCCTCCCCGGGACCCCCTTAATTACCTGAGCCCCATCTCTCTCCAGCGATGTCCTCGAATGTTTAAGCCGTCCGGGACACTCTTCCTCATTGGCTGAGACACAGCAGCGGTGCCATTGGCTCTTAATCAAAGTCAGTCAGCCAGCCAATCAGGGGAGAGAGGGGTCCAGGTCGGGGCTCCATATCTGAATGGACACACAGAGCTGTGACTCGGCTCCAGTGCCCCCATAGGAAGCTGCTGACTGTGGGGGCACTCAATAGGAGCCAGGGCAGGAGCAGCAAAGAGGGACCAGAGAAGAGGAGGATCTGGGCTGCTCTGTGCAAAACCAACTGCACAGAGAAAGTAAGTATAACATGTTTGTTATTTTTTTTTTTTTTTTCTTTAAAAAAAAAAGAGACTTTACAATCACTTTAACACTGACAGAAGTGCTTACAATGTTCAGATTTTATGTGAATATAACCATTATCCCAGACGGAACAAAACTGTTTACTGTAACTTTTTATAAAGTGTGAGCTGGAGTTCAGCCTCACTTTGTTAGTGTATCTAAATCTGCTAGTACATCTAAGGCCGGCCATACACAGTGCAAATTTGGTTGCAGGAAAGAAATTTGCATGATTCCCCCATCAACACAGAGAGTGTTGACAGGGGAATCCCTCCTCCTGAGCAATTGTCCTCTCTGGGGGAAGCTGTCCCGCCAGGAGAAGACAGTGATTATTGCTATCCGCTGTAGCAGCCACTAGCGATAATCGCATGGAAATCTGGCAGGCTGGTTGTTCCCAAGTTAATCGATCAACCTGGTACATTCAGCCTGCCTATTGTTAAAATCTTGGCTGGTTCCTGATGAACCAGCTGAGATTCGAACTGTGTATGGCCGGCCTAAGGCCCCTTTCACACAATTGGCCCGCTCAGATCCAACTGTTTGTTTTTCAGGCAGATACGAGCGTGCCACCCATTGACTTCTATGGGCAGGCAGATGTCAGCGGCGATGTGTCTGCTGACACCCGCCTGCCGTGCGATACGTTTGCCGTCCATCCAGCGGATCGGATGAAAACAGACAGGCTTCATCCAATCTCCCCATAGAGAACAGCGGGGCTCTGACGGGTCCGTCTCCACTCACTGCGCAGGGACGGACCTGTCAGAGCCCCGCTGTTCTCTATGGGGAGATCGGATGAAGCCTGTCCATTTTCATCCGATCCGCTGGATGGATGGCGAATGTATTGCCAATCCTTGGTCAACGGAGCGATTCCTCACTGAGCAAGTGGAGTCCGTCCAGCGGATCTGCCCCGTGTGAAATCGGTCTTACACTCCCCTCCCCCCCAGACTGACAATGCTGCTGTTCAAAGGTGCCCCCTGTGCTCCTTCATCCAGAGTGTGGGGGGGGGTCGACGACTCTGATACAGGAGGTTTGTTACAGGCTAGGTCACCAGGGGAAAACAGAGGGAAAAACGCTTAGAAAAAGAAAACAAATGCAGCCACCACATCTAATGATTGGTAAGCTGCAATATATTAAATTTCTGGTTTGTGGGATTAATACCACTATACAATCTGATTGTACAATCTCTTTTACGCCTTGTTTAAACAGGTGATGTAAAATTAGGAGGTTAGGCTGAGGTTTTACTGACGGCATGTTGGTACACACTGACACGGCACATCCAAAACTGTACTACCGGTCTTATTTGATGTGCAGTACTGCTACCAAACATGATCTATTCAAGTGAATGTGGCCCCACAGCAATGTGTGAGTTTCTGCATGGTGATGTGGGATCCTAAAGCGGAGCACCGCCGAAAATTTTTTTTTTTTAAAAGTCAGCAGCTACAAATACTGCAGCTGCTGACTTTTAAAACATGGACACTTACCTGTCCAGGGCGCCCGCGATGTCGGCACCCGAGGCCGAACCGTCTCTCCGTCCTCGGGTGCTGCCGCCTCCATCTTCGGTAAGGGAATCAGGAAGTGAAGCCGTGCGGCTTCACTTCCCGGTTCTCTACTGCGCATGCGCGAGTCACGCAGCGCAATACGGATGGTCCCTGCTGCCTCTGGGACCCGTGTGTTTCCCAGCAGGCAGCGGGGAGGGAGTAGGAAGTAGCGTAAATAACCGCAGATTCTGCGGCTATCTATGCCGGAAGTGGGTACAGATACCTGTAATATACAGGTATCTGTACCCCCCTCCCCCCTGAAAGGTGCCAACTGTGTCACCGGAGGGGGTGAGGAATCTGATGAGTGGAAGTTCCACTTTTGGGTGGAACTCCACTTTAAGGGTTAAACAGGCATCCTGTAGATTATATATTGCCTCCTAGCCACCTGTCAGATACCTTTTTTGAAAGGAGATTTACTGTGGGTTGCTTTTCAGAGGAGTGTCGAACAAGTGTAAACAAGCTGCAAGATCAATACTACATCATCCATTCAGTGCAAGGGTCTGCCTAAAGTGGTTGTAAATTCACAAGGTTTTTTATCTTAATGCATTCTAAGCATTTAGATAAAAAGCCTTCTGTGTGCAGCAGTCCCCCTAATACTTATCTGAGTCCCATTCTCTATCCAGCGATGTTATCGGATTTTCTCGTTTGCCTGGGACTCCCCTCGTCATTGGCTGAAACAGCAACGTGGCGCCATTGGCTCCCGCTGCTGTCAATCAAAGTCAGTCAGCCAATGAGGAGAGAAAGAGGGCCGGGCCTCAGCTCTGTGTTTGAATGCATACACAGAGCTGCAGCTCGGCTCAGGTGCCCCCATTGCAAGCTGCTTGCTGTGGGGGCACATGTCAGGAGGGAGGCACCAGGGGCTGCAAAGAGGAACTGAAAAGAGGAGGATCTAGGCTGCTCTGTGCAAAACCACTGCAACAGAGCAGGTAAGTATAGAAGGTTTATTTTTTTTAGGAAAAAAAAGAGACTTTACAATCCACTTTAATTCAATACAAATTGATGGGATTGATTAGTTACATAGTAGATGAGGTTGAAAAAAAAGACAATCAAGTCCAACCTATGTGTGTGATTATATGTCAATATTACATTGTATATCCCTGTATGTTGCGGTCGTTCAGGTGCTTATCTAATAGTTTTTTGAAACTATTGATGCTCCCCACTGAGACCGCCGCCTGTGGAAGGGAATTCCACATGCTTGCCGCTCTTACAGTAAAGAACCCTCTATGCAGTCTAAGGTTAAACCTCTTTTGTTCTAATCTTAATGAGTGGCCACATGTCTTGTTAAACTCCCTTCCGTGAAAAAGTTTTATCCCTATTGTGGGGTCACCAGTACAGTATTTGTAAATTGAAATCGTATCCCCTCTCAAGCGTCTCTTCTCCAGAGAGAATAAGTTCAGTGCTCGCAACCTTTCCTCATAACTAAGATCCTCCAGACCCTTTATTAGCTTTGTTGCCCTTCTCTGGACTTGCTCCATTTCCAGTACATCCTTCCTGAGGACTGGTGCCCAGAACTTGACCACATACTCCAGGTGAGGCCGGACCAGAGTCATGTGGAGTGGGAGAATTATCGCTTTATCTCTGGAGTTAATCCCCCTTTTTAATGCATGCCAATATTCTGTTTGCTTTGTGAGCAGCAGCATGGTATTGCATGCTATTGCTGCGCCTGTCATCTACTAGGACCCCCAGGTCCTTTTACATCCTAGATTCCCCCAGAGGTTCTTCCCCCAGTGAGCAGATTACATTCATATTTTTGCCACCCAAATGCATTATTTTACATTTTTCTACATTAGACATCATTTGCCATGTAGCTGCCCACCCCATTAACTTGTTCAGATCTTCTTGCAAGGTTTCCACATCCTGCGGAGCAGTTATTACCCTGCAAATACAGAGATTAAACTTTTTAACCCATCCTCCAGGTCATTTATGAACAAATTAAATAGGATTGGTCCCAGCACAGAAACCTGGGGGATCCCACTACCCACCCCTGACCATTCCGTGTACTCCCCATTTATCACCTCTGAACTTGCCCTTGTAGCCAGTTTTCAATCCATGTTCTTACCCTATGGTCCATGCCAATGGACCTTACTTACAGTTTTTTAGATTGTAAGCTCTAATGAGCAGTGCCCTCTGATTCCTCTTGTACCAGATTGTAATGTAACTGTAGCGTGTGCCTTTATTTTGTTAAGCACTGCGCAAATTGTTGGTGCTATATAAAACCTGTATAATAATAATAAACATTTATGGGGAACTGTCAAATGCTTTTGCAAAATCCAGATACACCACGTCTACGGGCCTTCCTTTATCTAGATGGCAGCTCACCTCTTCATAGAATGTTAAGATTGATTTGGCAAGAATGATTCTTCATGAATCCATGCTGATTACTGCTAATGATAGTTTTCATGACTAAAATCTTGTATATAGTCCCTTATCCCCTCCAAGAACTTGCATACTATTGATGTTAGGCTGACTGGTCTGTAATTTCCAGGGATGTATTTTGGCCCTTTTTTAAATATTGGTGCTACATTGGCTTTTCCCCAATCAGCTGGTACCATTCCATTCATTAGACTGTCAGTAAAAATTAGGAACAATGGTCTGGCAATTACTTGACTGAGTTCCCTATTGATATCTGGTCCCGGTGACTTATTAATGTTACGTTTTCCAAGTCTATTTCTAATTCTGTCCTCTTAACCATGGAGGTGCTTCCTGTGATGTGTCATGAGGATAAACACTGTAGTTTTGGTTACTGAAGCCCCCCGATTCCCTCGTGAAGACTGAGGAGAAGAATAAATTCAGTACCTTCGCCATCTCCCCACCCTTTGTAATCCGATCTCCTTCCTCATTCTTTATGGGGCCAATTCAGTCTGTCCTCCTTTTTCCTGTTTATATACTTAAAGGATTTCTTAGGATTTTTTTTTTTTGCTCTCCTCCACTATGTGTCTTTCGTGTTCTATCTTTAGCTGCCCTAATTGCACCCTTATATTTCTTGTTGCATTCTTTGTAAATGCTGATGATGACCCCTTAGCCTTGTATTTTTTGAAGGCCTTTTCCTTTGCTTTTTATATGCATTTTTACATTGGAGTTAATCCATTCAGGACTTTTGTTCGCTCTTTTAAACGTATTTCCCAATGGGATGCACTGGCTAATGCCCTTATTTAATATGTTCTTAAAGCAAACCCATCTCTCCTCCATGTTCTTTGTTCCTAAGATTTTATCCCAATTTATATCTTCAATTTACTGTATATCTTCTAGCAAGGTTCGTAGTTTAGGGAAGTTTCCTCCTTTGAAATGTAATGTCTTTGTATTCACCTTATGTTTCCTATTTGTGTGATTTATACTGAAGCTAATTGACCTGTGATCGCTGTTTCCTAAATTGCCCCTTATTTCCACATCCGTGATCAGGTCTGTATTTTGGTAATCAGTAGGTTTAGTAACGCTTTGTGTCTAGTTGGCATGGCTACCATCTGACCCATGAAATTGTCCTGCAAGACATTTAGGAACTGGTGAGCCTTAGACAAATGCGTGGTTCCCTCCACCCAGTCTATGTCTGGATAATTAAAATCCCCCATTATGATAACACTTCCCATCCTTGCTGCTAATCCAACTTGTGATAGAAGATCCGTCTCCCCCTCCTCCCTCAGGTTAGGGGGCATTGGTGAACATGGCACGTAGTTTAGATTGGTCGCATACTGTTCTCTTATTGAGTTCCGAGATAGCAAATAGGACTTGTTACTATACTTGCCTCGGGTTTATGTGCTTTAGTCAATCTACCGCTAATGCCCCCGATACTACCCTCTGGATAATGTTCTGCGCTGACTATCTCTACCTCCTGGACTGACCCCCCCCATCTTTCGGCCATCTTAACTCCCAGCAGATCTCCACCCTCATTTTAGGTGCAGTCCGTTCCTTCTATAGAACTGGTGACAGAGAAGTCGGCCCAGTTCTGCAGGAACCCAAACCCCTCCTTACTACACCAGCTACTTGTTTACTTCCCTAATCTCCTTCTGCCTTTCTGATGTGGCTCGAGGTACCGGTAGTATTCCTGAGAATACTACCTTGGAGGTCCTTTTCCTCAATTTAGCTCCTAAGTCCCTAAAATCGTTCTTTATGACACTCCATCTGCCTCTGACTTTGTCATTGGTGCCAACGTGCATCATGACAGCCGGGTCTTCCCCACCCCCTCCCAGTAATCTGTCCACCAGATCCGTGATGTGCGGAACCCGAGCGCCCGGTAGACAGCATACAGTTCGGCGCTTCAGGTTTTTGTCACAGATTGCCCTCTCTGTCCTTCTAAGAATTGAGTCCCCCCTACTACCAGAATCTGTCTTTCCTTTCCCTTCCCTCCCCCCCCCTACTCTCACTAGAGGAGTTCTTCCCCTGGCAAGTAGGGGAGCCCCTCAGTTCCAGCGGTACTGGTCCCTGACTGGTTTCACCAATGTCACTCAATGGAGCGTACTTATTGGGATGTTCCAGCCCAGGATCGGCCTCCCTGGCACTTTCCCCTCTAACCTTCCTAACTGTCACCCATCTACTCTTTTCTAGTGCCTGCACCTCTTTTGTGCCCACCTGCCTCTGTGCTGGCCCCTGCTGGGTACGTTCCTTGCTCTCCTTTAGTATGGAGGGTCTTCTCAGTACTGACAGTTGTTTCCTTAGATTCAGAACCTGGCATCCAGAGAAATAATGTGCTCATGTTTTGCACAGCAGTATTTGCCCTCGATCAGATGATCAAAGAACGCATACATGCCGCAAGATGTGTCGCACCCGCCGGGCATCGCACCTAATAATTTAATGAGGATTGGGGATTATACACTGTCCAAATTAACAACTAGCTTCCTGACACTAGTACTCAACAATACAATACACAGGCAATCGCAGCCCACAGGTACACTCAATACTCATGTGCTAACGACCACACTACTCGGGTACTCCCAATACTCGGGTAGTTGTGTCCTCTTATGACTTGGTTGATGGTAGATCCAAAGGAGATTGTACAATCAGATTGGATAGTCTGTCGTGAATCCATCAAAGACGTTACAATCTCTTTCAGATCTATACTTATGAGGTGTGATTTATTCTCCCCCTGAAATGAAGCTGATGATGGGACTTTAGTGTAATGTGAATGCTTGTGTGATCTTGTCTGCTCAGATCACGCTGATCTTTACTGTCCCTGCCACCCGACACAGGGGGTACCCATTCATTCTGTATGCTGATATTTAGTGCACTATGATTCTACATCTCTATGCTAATTGGAGGATCATCGCCCCGTCTTTTCATTCTCACCTGGATGGATCTGTTTGGCATCTCCCATGTTTGTTGGCAGGATTGGATTCAGCAGACATCCCTGGCTGAACGGTATTTCTGGGAGACCAGACGAGTCTTTATGGTCAGCCACTATTCCTGTCACACAGCTAAGAATACTGATGGCAGGGCTTTCTGTGTTGTAGGAAATGTGTGTGTGCCGCTCAGGCTCATTGGTAAAGGGGTATGTAATCAATGCTTTTGCAGCCGCTGATAGAGTGCTGACAGGGGATGGAGCCCGTCCTGGTTCCTATAAGGCTTCAGAGAACAATGGTGTGGCCCCTAAAATTCACACATCTAGGTGTCCTGAAGTGGTGTGTAGAGTGACAGCCTCAGCCTGGACTCCCATCCAGGCCACGCTCCCCAAGGCGTTTCACTCCACCCCCCAGAACTTAGTGATGGGGATCTTTCTGTTTTGTGCCTGCTTCCTAAGGCTCCATTCACACTAGCGCGTTTTTTGATGCATTTTGCAGAAATGCATGGGAATTTTTTAACATGGGTTTCTATGGAACATGTTCACATCAATGCCTTTTTGTACCTCTGCATTTTTGGAAAGGATCAGAGACTTTTTTTTCATGCAAAATGCAGCGTTTTGCATGCAATAGAATTCAATGGACCAGCATCAAAAACGCAAGTGCAGCGTTTTTGGCGTTTTTTTTTTTTTTTAGACTGTATACAGTCTAAAAAAACGCTGTAAAAATGCTGCTCAAAAACATGGCAAGCATCACAAAAAACACTGCAGAAACGCTCAAAAGCAACATGCATAGGTGTGAATCGAGCCTTAGAGCCTGTGTCTGTATCTTGTACAAATTGTGTGTTGATCAGATGAAGCGTGCAGAGTATGGCAGCAGTTGTATGTAAATATAAATAGCATGCTTTCAGCAATGTTTGGATCTCCAGTTGAAGGCTCCATTCACACCTGTTCAAAGCTATAAAACACGCAACAATAAACTGATTGTAAAGGTTGTGATTTATTTTAAATAACAAACATGTTATACTTACCTGCTCTGTGTAATGGTTTTTCACAGAGCATCCCTGATCCTCCTCTTTTTGGGTCCCTTGCCAGTGCTCTTCTCCCTCCCTGCTGAGTTCCCCTCAATAGAAAGCTGCGTGCTATGGGGTCTTTCGAGCAGGCTTGCTCCCGTGCTGCTGTGAATGTCCATTCAGACACCGAGCTCTACTTGGCCCCGGTCTCCCAGTGGTTTCTGCTTGGTTTCCCAAGGATCCCCATCCTTCTGAAAAACTGACCGGGTAACTGATCGGTCTGCTCATGTGAAAGAGGCATTGGGTATCAGCTGTAATTTTTGGCTAGCTGGCTCCTTGCATTAGTCCAGCCCCTTATTAAGGGATTCTGTCTTCCAGCCAACAATTGTACTGTACAGTTGTTTTAATTTACAAACAATTGTTAGGGCCCATTCATATTGGCTTTCTGGTCAGGTCCGCCTGTCAGTTTTTCAGGCAGACCTAATTGGAAGCAGCATGTGGATCTAAATGGACTGTTGTCTGTTTACACCTGCCTACTCCGAGTTTGTCCAGGTCTAAAAAAAAACAAAAAAAAAAAACAAAGAGGTCTGCATTCTTTTCTTTGTTTTCAAACCTAAAGACAATGATTTTGAGGTAGCCTGATGTAAAATGACAGCAAAGTTTGTTTACATTTGGCCACCCATAGATCTATCACAGGTCCATTGTCTGTTGGGCACAAATTGAAGACACGGATGTAAAGAAAAACTGACATCCGTTCCGTTCTGCTCTGATTCAGCAGGGGATCGGTTCACAGATCCCCTTTCAGATCAGACCAGACCCCACTCCATGTAAAGAGCCCTTTAATGGATGCAAGCAATCTTATCCAACCGTAGTGGAAAAGTCAGTCTGGTTCAGTTGTCCTTTTCCTCATTTGCCATAACACATAGGGCCTGCTTAACCATCCGTTTTCAAAGGAGTTCCTTCATTTTAGTTGATATTTTTGTACTGTTAGCAGCAAACTGGTTAATAAACTGTTGTCAAGCATTCTGATTAAAAGGGAAGGCTGACTAATCCCCATCTGAGATTAACAGGTTCCAGCAAGGACTCTTTTATTCTCTAGAGAATCTTCTATGGTTCTGGTTGTATTAAGGTTTCTTTGAAGACATCCTACACTTTAGAAACATACAGATTATTGCTGTTTATCTTGTTTAGAAAGAGGTGTAATTGTGTATTTCAGTGTGGGAATCTCCAGTAAAAGTGTGTTCCCTGCCCGAAGAAGCTTGAAGCACTGACAGATGGGCACAATAATGGGAAGAGCTGTGGAAGCTTATCACAGTTGGTGGCAGACACTGAGGAAGGAGGTCAGCAGCTGCCATGGGCACTGAAGTCTGGATTTTTGAGCTCTTCAAAGGGAATCTAATCACATTTTTATTTTTTCTGTTGAGTTTGTATGGTGTGAAATATACATAATTTATTTTTATTTTTTTTTAACAGTTTTGCTTCATTTCTGTGAAAAGGCCGAATACTGATTCCCGACAGGGATCCTAAAAGATTGACAATTGCCTCTGCTTCCCACCAATGATGGTTTTAATAATTTCCTACAGACTGTTAACCTGACTATATGGGTCATGGAGAACCTTGACAATTCTTGTCAGATGTACAGTGCTAATTATTAGGAGCTGTGGTGGGTTCATGTTTTCCAGGTTGTGCTAATTATTAGGAGCTCTGGTGGTTCCATGTTTCCCGAGTAGTGCTAAATATTAGGAGCTGTGGCGGTTCCATATTTCCTGGGTTGTTGGTCATGACTGCAGTTAGTTGCAGATCCTGTGATCAGCACATGTAGGTTGAACATAGAGGGCATGATTAGATGTGGTGTATTCAGGATTCGTGATGTAGTAAAACAATGAGGCTACCTCAAGAGCTCATCAGTGTGTGAAACTGTTTCAGAAAGGAACTCTTCTATCTGTCTCCTAAAATCGAATCTTCATCACCGCACTATAATTTTGGGAAGTGGCATGATAGCCAGGGCAAGATGGGACATCCATAGCTGATATCTTTGGAGTTCTAATTTCATTTATCACAGATACTTATTTTATATAGCACCAACATTTTACGAAACACTTCTATATTGTACAATCACATCAGTCCCTGCCCTCCTCTGTGACACCACAGGATAGCCCTCTGCACTTGGTCACTTCAGTGACACCACATGAACTCTCCTCCAACATCACATTACACCACAGGATACCCTCCCTCCCCACCTATGGATACCCCTCCGCGCATGTCAACACAGAATAGCCCCCCTCCCCTATGACACTACAGGATACAGCTCTGCACCCCCCTGACACCTCCCTCCGTGACACATGAAATCCCTTGCACCTACTGACACCACAGGGTATTCACCCCAACATGACAACCCAGGTTACTCCTTCTCCCCCTGATGTATTCTCCCATACACCGATCTTTGACGTGCCTCTTGTTCACGCGTTCTCCGATTAATCACGGTAGCTGGGAGCACGCTCACACACAGAGGAAAGCTGGTATCATCTGACTGGATAGTGATAGAGGTTTCCAGCCTGTACAGGGAAGGGATTACTGTGTGATCGGTACCCTATGGCGGCGGGCTGTATGAGGCACTCAAACAGAAGCTGTCCATTCGGACAGTGGGAGTTGCTTGCGCCTGGTGCTGGCGGTGAATGGGCTGGTGGGTGCCCAGGCACTGAGACGTAGTCTGTGGTCACCGTCAAGCCCTGATCTAAGGTCCCTAACTCACCTTGATACAAACTAGGGGCGGTTTAGACAGGAGCCAATTAACCAGTATGTCTTTGTAGTTTGGGAGAAAACCAGGGTACCCAGAGGAAACCCATGCAGGCACAGAGAGAACATGCCAATTCCATGCATAGAGTATTGAGATTAGAACCGATGACCCTAGTGCTGCCAGGAGTAAGTGCTAACCATTTAGCCACTATGCTGCCTGTATTATTGCCCTTTTTTGTCTTGCAGTCTGTGGATATAGGGACGGGAAGTTCACCCCTATACCCCAACATAGAAAAAGGCACCAATAAGGCTTCATGTACACTTGGCCGTCATGGTGACTTTGACGTGGTTTAGCTACGTTTTGCGTTTTCCGGCAGTCTGCAGTCAAAACGTTCCTATCCTGAACGCGATCACGTTGAGGAGAGGGAGGTTGAACCTCATCTAACCGCAGTAGCTCCTAAGCTCCTAAACTCTGCTAAAAGCCCATGTGTACATGGACACATGAGCTTTTATGGAGTTGCGTTTAGGATCTTTGGCAAAAAAAAAAATGCCAAAAGCTCCTAAACTCAAGTTTAGGAGCTGCTAGTGTATGTGAAGTAAAGACTACACTTTCTGGTAGGTTTAAAACGACTGTCAGAATATTATTATCTGTGTCCCACCAGTGTGGGGACACAGACAACATTTAAAGCCTTACCATGCTCTCTCCTACTTGCCATTGAAAACTAAAAACAAAAACCTCTATATTCCCAATCCAGAGCAAAGCAAATTCCCCTCAAAACATGGCCCAATTTGTAGGAGTGAGGGGGAAAAACGTTTTGATAGACATATGGATAATTCCCTTAGTCAATAGCCTGAACTTTTTTGGAACTTCTATAATTGGGCACATCCTTTGTTTTTATCGGGCCATTCATGGCCTTTTAAAGATGGATAATTCCTTCCTTATTGGAAGGAAAGGGGCATGACATTTCTTAACAAGGTTTAAGAATAGACAATAAAATCTGTATCCCTGCAGTTCTCTGCATTCGATTTAGACAGTTTTGTTTTGCTGGTCACAAGTCTTTTCTGATGGTCTAATTAGTCATGGAGTTAGTCTGTGATGACTTCACCAGGAGCCTGGGGGAAATATGGCTGCAGCACGAGATCCAGTGTCAGGAGTTCAGACATGTGATGCATTTTAACAGAATATGCATACATATCATTTGCTAATCGACTGCTTCTATTATGAACCCGTCAACATCTCAAAACAGCGGCTATGTGCCAGAAAATAAAGTTTGGATGCTTAATGTGTCTGGAATGTTGGAGCTGGCATTTTGTGCCGATCGAAGTATTACAAGAAAAACATATCATTTCTAGTATGAGCTGTTAGAATGTTTGTTTCTGGGATTTGTGGTATTTTATTAGGATCGGACGACAAAATTATCTTGTGTCTATTTAGAGTTCAGGTTCACATTTCCCATATTTATTATGTCACACATTTTTCTGTATTTTCTCACTTCGTTATAATTGCCTATGCCCGCCATTTTTGTAAGTCTTCTCTTTTTACTATGCTCTTCTAGCAACATTTTTTTAATAGTTGGTGTGGATAATTGGGGTCCTTTTCACATGAGCAGGCCTATCGGGTCTACCTGTCAATATTTCAGGTGGACCCGATCGGATCCTCCATTTTCTTCTATGGAGCGGCGAGTGTAAATGGGTGTGTCCGTTTACACCCGCCCACAAACTATCCGATATGCTAAAAACAGACGGATGGGGATCCATTTGAATGCCAGTCGGGTGTAAAAGGACAAGCAGTTTATTTTCATCTGACCGCCCATAGAAGAGAGCGTGTGGTGTCTGTATCCGCTCTGCGTATCCGGAGCAGACCTGGACCAACCATCTGCCTGCTCAGCGGAAATAAGAGGACATATTCCCCGCTGAGCAAGCGGAGTTCACCCCATGTGGAAAGGGACCTTAAGCAGATCTTCACCCTCTTTAATAAGCATGACCCGTGTTAAAGGTAATTCCTCTCTTAAATTTTTTGAAATTGCCTTTTTTGTTTTTTATAATTACCTTTTATATTTAAATATTCCTGCCACTTTAGTTTCAGTCCGCCGAATCGATGTATGTTATAAAAGATGTGCCGTTGACTCCTGGGATATCGGTGTCATCAATCCCATGAGCGAGCGTACTTTGCTTCTACATTGCTTTATTTCAAAAAATGAAATGACGCGATTACAGGCAGAGTTGCTGCTTAAGTCCTGCTGTAGTTCCTCTAGAGTTTGGGCAAATCGGTGAGTCGACATTTAAGACAATAGCCATATTAGATGAAGCACTTCATAAGAGTCCTGATTACCGTATTTATCGGCGTATAACACGCACTTTTTTCCCCTTTAAAATCAGGGGAAAATCGCGGGTGCGTGTTATACGCCGACCCCCGCTATTTTGTGATCTATCGGAGCGATCGCCGCCGACATTCACATAGCGTGTGTTTTTAAATATGGCGCCTCGGAGTTCGGAGGGACTCGGTGGCGCTCGTTCAGCTGAACGAGCGCCGCTGAGAACACAGTGACTGGGCGGAGCCGAGATGCACATAGCCGAGGGTTCTCGGCGCCGTTCACAGTCCCGCCCAGTCCCGCCATTGGACCTGTGTTATGTCCATCATAGGGACTGGGCGTGACTGAACGGCGCCGAGAAGAGCCGAGAACCCTCGGCTATGTGTATCTCGGCTCCGCCCAGTCACTGTGCGCCCGAACTCCGCGGCGCCATATTTAAAAATACAATCTAAACTTGTGTATGTCGGCGGCGATCATGTAATATACACTGGGGACAAGGCTGCACTGACCACTGGGGACAAGGCTGCACTGGGGACAAGGCTGCACTGACAATTCTGCACTGGGGCAAAGCTGCACTGGACACTGGGGCAAGGCTGCACTGACAAGGCTGCAGATGGACACGATAACGCTGCATTGATGGGCATTTAAATGTAAGTTTTTTTTCGTTAAAATTCCCGCCTAAACTTGGGGTGCGTGTTAATCGCCGGCGCGTGTTATACGCCGATAAATACGGTATGTTTTTCTTTACATTTAGATGAGGAGACTTTAGCTCCTCTTTAATTTTAATAGTTAGGCCTCATGCACACAGGCTGTTAAAATAACGTTATGAAAGCGCCAGTATCTTTGTAGTGATTTTTTTTCCGCGTCAGCGTTTTTTTTTTTTTTTAATGGATCAAAAACGTTAAAAACCATTGGTGAATGACGTTTTTGAGCGTTTTTGAGCGTTTATCAGCGTTAGAGCATTTTTACAGCTGAAAAACGTCTCTCAGAACCCACTGGTCCTGTTTTTTTTTTTCACAGCTTAAAAACACCTATGCCATTTGCAGCTCAAAAACGCTATTGCAAAAACGTTGAAAAAAGTTAAAAAAAATCATGGGCATGAAGCCATAGACTAACATAGACAGGCCTTTTTAAGCTGCAAAAAAAGCTCAAAAAAGCAGCTGTAAAAACGTCCGTGTGCATGAGGCCTTAAAGTGGAGTTCCAGCCCTTTTTGTGTTTTATTAACCACTTGAGCCCCGGACCATTATGCTGCCTAAGGACCAGAGGTCTTTTTCCAATTTGGCACTGCGTCGCTTTAACTGCTAATTGCGCGGTCATGCAATGCTGTACCCAAACGAAATTTGCGTCCTTTTCTTCCCACAAATAGAGCTTTCTTTTGATGGTATTTGATCACCTCTGCGGTTTTTATTTTTTTTGCTATAAACGGAAAAAGACCGAAAAAATTTTTTAAAAATTATATTTTCTACTTTTTGTTATAAAAAAAAATCCAATAAACTCAATTTTAGTCATACATTTAGGCCAAAATGTATTCGGCCACATGTCTTTGGTAAAAAAAATGTCAATAAGCGTATATTTATTGGTTTGCGCAAAAGTTATAGCGTCTACAAACTAGGGTACATTTTCTGTAATTTACACAGCTTTTAGTTTATGACTGCCTATGTCATTTCTTGAGGTGCTAAAATGGCAGGGCAGTACAAAACCCCCCCAAATGACCCCATTTTGGAAAGTAGACACCCCAAGGAAATTGCTGAGAGGCATGTTGAACCCATTGAATATTTATTTTTTTTGTCCCAAGTGATTGAACAATGACAAAAAAAAAAAAAATATTTACAAAAAGTTGTCACTAAATGATATATTGCTCACACAGGCCATGGGCATATGTGGAATTGCACCCCAAAATACATTTAGCTACTTCTCCTGAGTATGGGGATACCACATGTGTGGGACTTTTTGGGAGCCTAGCCGCGTACGGTTCCCCGAAAACCAATCACCGCCTTCAGGATTTCTAAGGGTGAAAATTTTTGATTTCTTTCTTCACTGCCTATCACAGTTTCGGAGGCCATGGAATGCCCAGGTGGCACAAAACCACCCCAAATTACCCCATTTTGGAAAGTAGACACCCCAAGCTATTTGCTGAGAGGCATGGTGAGTATTTTGCAGCTCTCATTTGTTTTTGAAAATGAAGAAAGACAAGAAAAAACTTTTTTTTTTTTCTTTTTTCAATTTTCAAAACTTTGTGACAAAAAGTGAGGTCTGCAAAATACTCACTATACCTCTCAGCAAATAGCTTGGGGTGTCTACTTTCCAAAATGGGGTCATTTGGGGGGGTTTTGTGCCACCTGGGCATTCCATGGCCTCCGAAACTGTGATAGGCAGTCAAGAATGAAATCAAAAATTCACGCCCTTAGAAAGCCTGAAGGCGGTGCTTGGTTTTCAGGGTTCCGTACGCGGCTAGGCTCCCAAAAAGTCTCACACATGTGGTATCCCCGTACTCAGGAGAAGCAGCAGAATGTATTTTGGGGTGTAATTTCACATATTCCCATGGCATGTTTGAGCAATATATCATTTAGTGACAATTTTGTGCAAAAAAAAAAAAATTGTCTCTTTCCCGCAACTTGTGTCGCAATATAAAATATTCCATGGACTCGACATGCCTCTCAGCAAATAGCTTGGGGTGTCTACTTTCCAAAATGGGGTCATTTGGGGGGGTTTTGAACTGTCCTGGCATTTTATGCACAACATTTAGAAGCTTATGTCACACCTCACCCACTCTTCTAACCACTTGAAGACAAAGCCCTTTCTGACTCTTATTGTTTACATGAAAAAGTAATTTTTTTTTTTGCAAGAAAATTACTTTGAACCCCCAAACATTATATATTTTTTTTAAAGCAAATGCCCTACAGATTAAAATAGTGGGTGTTTCATTTTTTTTTTTTTCACACAGTATTTGCGCAGCGATTTTTCAAACGCATTTTTTTGGGAAAAAACACACTTTTTTTAAATTTTAATGCACTAAAACACACTATATTGCCCAAATGTTTGATGAAATAAAAAAGATGATCTTAGGCCGAGTACATGGATACCAAACATGACATGCTTTACAATTGCGCACAAACGTGCAGTGGCAACAAAATAAATACATTTTTAAAAGCCTTTACAGGTTACCACTTAAGATTTACAGAGGAGGTCTACTGCAAAAATTACTGCCCTCGATCTAACCTTCGCGGTGATACCTCACATGCATGGTGCAATTGCTGTTTACGTTTGACGACAGACCGCCGCTTGCGTTCGCCTTAGCGCGAGAGCAGGGGGCGACAGGGGTGCTTTTTTTTTTTTTTTTTTTTTTTTTTTTTTCTTTATTATTTTTTTGCTTTTTTATCTTATTTTTAAACTTCCTTTCATTTTTTTTTTTTTTCTAATCTTTTTTATTGTTATCTCGGGGAATGTAAATATCCCCTATGATAGCAATAGGTAGTGACAGGTACTCTTTTTTGAAAAAATTGGGGTCTATTAGACCCTAGATCTCTCCTCTGCCCTCAAAGCATCTGACCACACCAAGATCGGTGTGATAAAATGCTTCCCCAATTTCCCAATGGCGCTATTTACATCCGGCGAAATCTAAGTCATAAAATGCTCGTAGCTTCCGGTTTCTTAGGCCATAGAGATGTTTGGAGCCACTCTGGTCTCTGATCAGCTCTATGGTCAGCTGGCTGAATCACCGGCTGCATTTTCAGGTTCCCTGTTGAGACAGGAGAGCCAGAGAAAAACACGGAAGACGTTGGGGGGGGGGCATTCCCTCCCACGGCTTGTAAAAGCAGTCTAGAGGCTAATTAGCCGCTAGGATTGCTTTTACATGAAAGCCGACCGCTGGCTGAAAAGAATGATACCAAGATGATACCTAAACCTGCAGGCATCATTCTGGTATAACCACTCAAAGTTGTGAATGGCGTACCTGAAGACAAAAAAATGGTTAACAATAAAGCACAGTAAACGGTAAAGTATAAAAAATTGCATACCTGAAAAGCAAACATGATAAAACATAATAACAATAAAACATTGCAGAATAGAATACAGTAAAAAAGAACAGAACAATAGAGAGAATAGAGAGAGAGAGAGAGAACAATAAAACGACAACTATTTTTTTTTTTTTTTTTTTTTTTTTCATATATATATATATATATATTTTTTTTTTTTTTACACTTTTTTTGTAACTAACTTTTATAACTGTAACCGGTTCCAGGTTCGGGTCTCTCAAAATGCGATGGCATCTTGGGAGACCCTGTGAAAGTGTGCCTAGTCTGTGCAATGCTGTACCCTACGCTAATACTCAACTAGTGCATAGTAGCGTTCAAAACATTCACCAATGCAAAGACCAGGATTGTCAGGACAGGAGGGACAATAATAGCGGGTGTCACGCCTATATCCGCGCTTGCTGCAGACACGACATCTTTTTTGGGGGGGGTTCGTTGGGTAGGGGTACTCGGGAGGACATAAAGAAAATGCCTCTCATGCAGCCGACTGCATTTGGTTGGGGATGTGAATGGGGGAAGTACGGGCGCTGCAGAGGCGGTGGGTTCCCAATTAGGATTGGCGAATGCAGCAGGAAGGGCATCATGGGCACGACGGGCCTGTGTTTGTCTTTTTGGTGGCAGCGGGACACTACTTGTGCTTGCCACCTCACCAGCTTGAACTGCACTTATGGGACTCGCCACGTCACCAAGTGTTACTGCAGTACTGGTTTGACTACGACCGGGGTGTACTAGGCCGCTGGCGCTTGCCAGTTCACCAAAACGCTACCAAAAAAACTGTTAGCGATCGCAGGGATCAGGCCTGACTCTGCGAACGCTGTAGTTATGCGTTTAGTGTTTAAGTGACAGTGATCGATCGATACTGCACTTGGGTGGGCTGGGCTGGGCCAGGCGGAGGGGCAAAACGCAGGTGCTAGCAGGTATCTGGGCTGATCCCGCTAACACTGCGTTTTTGGGAACCCTAAACTGCTGGGGACGCTAGTATAGATCTGATCGGATCAGATATTGATCCGTTCAGATACTATACCACTAAGGGAGGTGTATGCTGCGTGCGTGGGTGTTAGTGCTACTGGCGCTAACCTGACGCTGCCTGGGGCTGGTGCTTGCCAGTTCACCGAAATACTACCAAAAAAAATGTTAGCGATCGCAGGGATCAGGCCTGACTCTGCGAACGCTGCAGTTATGCGTTTAGTGTTTTGTAAGTGACAGTGATCGATCGATACTGCACTTGGGTGGGCTGGGCGGAGGGGCAAAACGCAGGTGCTAGCAGGTATCTGGGCTGATCCTGCTAACACTGCGTTTTTGGGAACCCTAAACTGCTGGGGACGCTAGTATAGATCTGATCAGATTAGATATTGATCCGTTCAGAGGCGTATGCTGCGTGCGTGGGTGTTAGCGGTACTGGCGCTAATCTGACGCTGCCTGGGGCGACGCATATCACCGCCGGGCAATCAGGGGGCTAAACCTTTATTCGGTAATAAACGGCGGGTGCCCTGACACTATAAAAAATAAACGAACTAACCAGCGTCACCCGTAACGGTTATACGGTGATCAGTGGTGAAAGGGTTAACTAGGGGGCCATCAAGGGGTTAAAACATTTATTCGGTAGTATATGGGGGTCCCTGACGCTATAAAACGCTGACGGCGAACCTAAATATTTACGTCCCTAACTAGCGTCACCAGCGACACTAATACAGCGATCAGAAAAATGATCGCTTAGCGACACTGGTGACGGGGTGATCAAGGGGTTAAAACTTTATTAGGGGGGGTTAGGGGGGTACCCTAGACCTAAAGGGGGGTAATACTAAGGGTCGGTTCACACTGGGGCAACACGACTTCAGCGCGACTTTGCACGGCGGCTTCGACGCAACTTCAACGCGACTTTAGCAAATTACAAGGCGACTTGAAGTCGCCTCCATGACAGGCGGCTTCGCCTGTGGCCAATCAGCTCTCTGGGAGGGAGGGGGGGAGGGAGGGGTTTTCCCTGCAAAGTCGCTTGACTTTACAGAGAGATCCGACTTGGAGGCGACTTCCATTGATTTCTATGGTACAGGTCGCCTACCAAGTCGGATCAAAGTAGTACAGGGAGTACGCTCTGAAGTCGGAGCGACTTCAGTAGCGTCTATTAAGACGCTAGCGTTCACTCCCATTAAAACTATTTCTGGGGCGACTTGAGGGCGTACAAGTCGGATCCCAAGTCGCCCCAGTGTGAACCGAGCCTAACTGTCCCAACACTAACTGTCACAAACTGACACTATGCAGTAATCAGAAAGAAAAAAAAAAAACTGCTTGGTGTCAGTTTGTGACGGGGGGGGGGGGGGGGGGGGGTGATCGGGGGGCGATCGGGGGGGGGGGTTCGGAGTGTTTTGTGTGCCTGGCATGTTCTACTGTGTGTGTGTGTGTGTTGGTGCACTCACTCACATGTCTTCTCTCCTCGGGCCGGAACGGAAATCACCGAGCCGAGGAGAGATGACATCATTTCCTTTGCTGCTGTTTAGCATACAGCAGCAAAGGAATGATTCGATTGGCCGGCGGCGATCGCGGGGGGGGGGGGCCACGAACGGATGGTCTCCCCCTCACCTCTGATCGCCGCTGGACAAAAGACGACCGCCTCGGGCACCGGGGGGGGGGGTCCGATCGGACCCCCCACCCGCGGAAGGCAAATCACGTACATGTACGTGATTTTGCCTGTCCGTGCCACCTTGCCGACGTACATCGGCCTGAGGCGGTCGTCAAGTGGTTAAAAGTCAGCAGCAACAAAAAGTGTAGATGCTGACTTTTAATAAACACACACTTGCCTGTCCCCTGGTCCAGCGATGCGGCCGCCCGGCTCTCACTCGTCTCTCCCCGGCGCTGGCATTGCAAGTGTGGGCACCCGACTGTGGCAGCTTGCAGTTTCACAGCCGGGTGCGCACTGCGCATGTGTGAGTCGCGTAGTGTCTCCCCATTGGTTGGGCAATCTTCTGGGACCTGGGACGTGTCCCAGAAGATTGCTGGGAGGGGGAGAGGGAGAGAACTTCCACTCCAGCTGCCTAGGCAACCCGAGCGGAAGTGGGAGCAGGTACCTGTCAAACTAGGTCACGCACAAACACACACACACACCTTGCTTGTGTGTGACCAAAAAAATACATGCCAAATGTGGCATGTCAGGGGGTAAGGCGTGCTTAAAGCGGAACTTCCACTTTTAGGTGCAACTCCGCTTTAAAGGAGAAGCTCCTTTTGGCTGGACTTCTCCTATGGATCACAGGAGTGCAATTCGTTTTGCACGCCTGTGACCTGTTTTCAGCAGATATCAGTCCAGGCACTGCGCCATCCCAATAACGAGTCTGGATCCGCCAGGTGCTCCAGTGAGCGAGGAGAGAGATGAGCAGAGGGCTGTGGCTGACAGTCTACAGATCTCTGCTCATATAGCTGTGAAGGCAGAGAGATCAGTGATGTTCGATTGCTCGGTCTTCAGTGCAGAGGCACCGGGTGCTGCATCCTACGAGGTAAGTATGAATGGGGGGGGGAAAGAAACCCATACTTCTCTTTAAAGTGTTCCTAGCTTGATTCAAAAGTTTGCACATACAGTGGGGATGGAAAGTATTCAGACCCCAATATATTTTTCACTCTTTGTTAAACTGCAGATTTATTAAAGAAAAACTGAAATATCACACGGTCCTAAGTATTCAGACCCTTTGCTGTGACACTCATATATTTAACTCAGGTGCTGCCCATTCCTTCTGATCATCCTTGAGATGGTTCTACACCTTCCTTTGAGTCCAGCTGTGTTTGATTATACTGATTGGACTTGATTAGGAAAGCCACACACCTGTCTATATAAGACCTTACAGCTCACAGTGCATGTCAGAGCAAATGAGAATCATGAGGTCAAAGGAACTGCCTGAAGAGCTCAGAGACATAATTGTGGCAAGGCACAGATCTGGTCAAGGTTACAAAAAAATTTCTGCTGCACTTAAGGTTCCTAAGAGAACAGTAGCCTCCATAATCCTTAAATGGAAGACGTTTGGGACGACCAGAACCCTTCGTAGAGCTGGCCGTCCGGCCAAACTGAGCTATCAGGGGAGAAGAGCCTTGGTGAGAGAGGTAAAGAACCCAAAGATCACTGTGGCTGAGCTCCAGAGATGCAGTCAGGAGATCACTGCAGCCCTCCACCAGTCGAGGCTTTATGGCAGAGTGACCCGACGGAAGCCTCTCCTCCGTGCAAGACACATGAAAGCCTGCATGGAGTTTGCTAAAAAAACACCTGAAGGACTCCAAGATGGTGAGAAATAAGATTCTTTGGTCTGATGAGACCAAGATAGAACTTTTTGGCCTTAATTCTAAGCGGTATGTGTGGAGAAAACCAGGCACTGCTCATCACCTGTCCAATACAGTCCCAACAGTGAAGCATGGTGGTGGCAGCATCATGCTGTGGGGGTGTTTTTCAGCTGCAGGGACAGGACGACTGGTTGCAATCGAGGGAAAGATGAATGCGGCCAAGTACAGGGATATCCTGGACGAAAACCTTCTCCAGAGTGCTCAGGACCTCAGACTGGGCCGAAGGTTTACCTTCCAACAAGACAATGACCCTAAGCACACAGCTAAAATATCGAAGGAGTGGCTTCACAACAACTCCGTGACTGTTCTTGAATGGCCCAGCCAGATCCCTGACTTAAACCCAATTGAGCATCTCTAGAGAGACCTAAAAATGGCTGTCCACCCATGTTTACCATCCAACCTGACAGAACTAGAGAGGATCTGCAAGGAGGAATGGCAGAGGATCCCCAAATCCAGGTGTGAAAATCTTGTTGCATCTTTCCCAAAAAGACTCATGGCTGTATTAGATCAAGAGGGTGCTTCTACTAAATACGGAGCAAAGGGTCTGAATACTTAGGACCATGTGATATTTCAGTTTTTCTTTTTTAATAAATCTGCAAAAATTTCAACAATTCTGTGTTTTTCTGTCAATATGGGGTGCTGTATGTACATTAATGAGGAAAAAAAATGAACTTAAATGCTTTTAGCAAATGGCTGCAATATAACAAAGAGTGAAAAATTTAAGGGGGTCTGAATACTTTCCATCTCCACTGTATGTTGGGTACAACTACCATGAGTGGTGCACTGTGTATGGTACAGCCGTGCAGCTAGTAGAATGGTGCGTATGGTACAGCCACAACATTTTAGATTTGGGGACTACCACTTTAAAGTGGATGTAAACCCTCACATATACCCAGTGAAGTGAACAGCCTCAGATGATACACAGAGATTAAACAAATCCTTCTACATAGGTTTTACTTATTTATCTGCAGTCTTCTCTTGTCTACATCCCTTCAAAAATGCAGATTGTGTTAAAAAATCTTTCTTCATCTGTTAGCAGCAGGGAGGAGAGACTTCACTTACAGTGTGTGAGAGCTGGTTGGAGGAAAGGCACACCCCTCCACACAGCAGAACAACAACTGTGTTGTGAATAGACCGGCTCTTTCTCCCCCACCCCCACAAATGTATCTCATGTGGCGGAAACACTTCTCAGAAGTGACTCATACCGATTACAGAGCAAGGAAGCACCAGAGAGAAACCACACACACAGCTTTGGGGAGAGATAAGTAAACACTACAGATATATGTGCTTTGCTCAGATTTCTTGACTCAGGTTTATAACCACTTTAACCAGTTAACCACTTAAGGACCAGCCTCGTTTTGGATTTTAGGTGTTTACATGTTTAAAACAGGTTTTTTTGCTAGAAAATTACTTAGAACCCCCAAACATTATATATGGTTTTTTTTCTAACACCCTAGAGAATAAAATGGCGGTCATTGCAGTACTTTTTTTTGCACCGTATTTGCGCAGCGGTCTTATAAGCGCACTTTTTTTGGAAAAAATTCACTTTTTTGAATAAAAAAATAAGACAACAGTAAAGTTAGCCCAATTTTTTTTATATTGTGAAATATAATGTTATGCCAAGTAAATTGATACCCAACATGTCACGCTTCAAAATTGCGCCCGCTCGTGGAATAGCGTCAAACTTTTACCCTTAAAAATCTCCATAGGCGACGTTTAAAAAATTCTACAGGTTGCATGTTTTGCGTTACAGAGGAGGTCTAGGGCTAGAATTATTGCTCTCGCTCTACCGGTCGCGGCGATACCTCACATGTGTGGTTTGACCACCGTTTTCATATGCGGGCGCTACTCACGTATGCGTTCGCTTCTGCGCGCGAGCTCGTCGGGACAGGGCGCTTTAAAAAATTTTTTATTTTTTTTTATTATTTATTTTACTTTATTTTATTTATTTTTTCACTGTTTTAAAAAAAAAAAAAAATTGGATCACTTTTATTCCTATTACAAGGAATGTAAACATCCCTTGTAATAGAAAAAAACATGACAGGTCCTCTTAAATATGAGATCTGGGGTCAAAAAGTCCTCAGATCTCATTTACACTAAAATGCAAAAAAAAAAAAAAAGTCGTTTAAAAAAATGACACAAAAAATTGTGCCTTTAAGAGAAGTGGGCGGAGCCGTCATAACGACGTCACTCCGGCCGTCACATGGTATAGAGACGGGTGGGGGCCATCTTGGCCTCACTCGTCTCAGTACCTCGGCAGTGACAGGTCCCGATCTCCTCCGCCGCTACCGACGGCTCCGGTAAGCGGCGGGAGGGGGGGTGGCACCTCTCCCGCCGCCGATAACGGTGATCTCGCGGCGAACCCGCCGCAGAGACCACCGTTATCGTGTACAGAACCGCTCACTGTAAACATGGATACCTCGGTTGTGGCAGCAGCTGCTGCCGTTACCGGGATATCCATCTTCAAAACAATGACGTACATATACAGTGAGCGGTCGTCAAGTGGTTAAGAACCAGGCCTTTTTCTGATATTCGTTTACAAGTTTAAATTAGTATTTTTTGCTAGAAGATTACGAAGAACCTCTCTCTCTCTATCTATCTATCTATCTATCTATATATATATATCATGGAGAACACAAGGGTTACGATTGCTAACTTGTGGATATGTTGCTTGAACGGCATGCAGTTTGTGCACTGGCCCTTTAAAACATCCTGACTACAGATTGACTCAAGTGCTGGAGGCCACTGATTGGCGTTGAACAGCTTCGTACAGGGAAAAAGCACTGGAATGTGTGACATGAAGACGAAACGCGTTAGCGGATTGCAGCGTCTGTGCGTTCCTCCACGACCCTTGGAAGGTTTCGCTCATCCCATATCGCAGGCTGTCTACCGGTGCGATTTTATGTTGTGCCTCCTCCACCAATCGCTTGTGAGTTATTTCTTTTACCATTTTTATTTAATAAATGTTTTAAAAGTTAATGCACAAGGCTGGTGCACCCTTGTCTTCTTTTTATTTCGGTTTCTACTAGGATCCCCATCCTTGAGGGCAGCAAGGCCTGTGTTTACGTACTATATATGGTGATCCACCTGTGCGCAGGAGTTGCTTTTTTCTCTTTTGCGACTTCGAAGTAGTTCCTGCACTACTTTTTTTCTGAAGTCGGATCAAAGTCAGATTCCATATTACCTGATCCAACTTTGGCTTGCGACTTGTGCATAAAGGGGAACTCCACAGCAATTAAAAAAAAAAACGGCATGGGTTCCCTCTTCATGAGCATACCGGGCCCTTCGGTCTGGTATCGATTTTAAGGGGAACCCCCACGCCGAAAACGGCATGGGGTCCCCCCAAAATCCATACCAGACCCTTATCCGAGCACCGGTCTGGCCGGTCAGGAAAGGGGGTAGGGACAAGCGAGCGCCCCCCCTCCTGAGCCGTGCCAGGCCACATGCCCTCAACATGGGGGGTGGGTGCTTTGGGGCAGGGGGGCCCTGCCCCCCCCAAAGCACCTTGCCCCCATGTTGATGAGGACAAGGGCCCCTTCCCGACAACCCTGGCCGTTGGTTGTTGGGGTCTGCGGGCGGGGTGCTTATCGCAATCTGGGAGCCCCTTTAATAAGGGGGCCCCAATATCCCGGCCCCCCACCCTATGTGAGTGAGTATAGGGTACATTGTACACCTACCCATTCACCTGGGGGGAAAAAAAGTGTCAATAAAAAAAACACACTAGACAGGTGTTTAAAGTAATTTATTAGGCAGCTTCGGGGGTCTTCTTCCGACTTCGGGGGTCTCTTCCGACTTCTCTGGTGTCTTCTCCCGCTCTCCGGTGCCTTCTGCCGGGCTCCTCCGCTATCTTCTTCCAGCTCTTTTACTAGTGTTGGATTGGTGACACCGCCCCCTTATGATGTCCCAGCCCGGGGCAAGATGGGACTCTGACGTCATAAGGGGGCGGTGTCACCGGGTGACATCACCCGGTGACCGCGCTCCATGCCTATATAAGTTGTTGCGCACTGCGCACATGGCATTACAGCGGCAGAGAGCATCGTGTCAATATCGGAAGAAGGGAAGAGGACAAAGGAGAAGACCGGGCTAACGCTAGTAAAAGAGCTGGAAGAAGATAGCAGAGGAGCCCGGTAGGGCCCCCCTGCCCCAAAGCACCCACCCCCCACGTTGAGGACATGCGGCCTGTTACGGCTCGGGGGGGGGGGGGGGTTGCTCGTCCCCACCCCCTTTCCTGCTGTGGAGTTCCCCCTAATTATTTGGTAATCAAAGTCGCGTCCCTGCTCATTGAAGTCGTGGGGCAAAGTCGGAACCACAGTCGTATGACTGACTTGTCAAAATTGTGTGACTTTGGAGTAGCACAAGTGTGAAAGGGGCCTTACTGTTAGAGATGTACAAAGCTGGCCATACACTGTCGTCCCCCCCCCCCCCCCCCCCCCCACATTAAGCTTGAAGCCTGTGAAGATTACATCCAAGAATACTTTCTGGTTAATGTTACAGTAATAAGTCTTAACAGTAATTGAAAATACTTTTTTTTTAATGTAATGGATATTTTAATTTTTGGCAAGGAAATAGCAGCTGTAAAATGTAATCTCAAACCTAAAAGCCTCATGCATTCCAGGAACAGATCATGTGAAGAAAGTTAAGTCTATGGTGAAGGTGATAATCTGCTGTGAAATAAACAATGTCTACAGTCTTGCTCTTATAGCATTTTTTCTTATGTCTGCTTGTTTTCCATACCCAAGAGGAAAGGGCAATAAATAGGACCGGCCAGTACCTGAAAGCTAAAGAGCGATGAAATTGGTAAAACGGAGGGAATTAAGCTGGGTCTGCAGGAGCTGGCTACATTTTGACCCGTGTGTACCCCTCTCTGTTCAAACAGTGCGGCTGAAAAAACAGCATTCTATCAGCCATTGGCTGCATTGTTGATCAGTGTATTCTGACGGGGGAAGACCCCGCTGTCAGAAAACAGTAGTGCGGTGGAAGAGATTCCTGCATACACCTCGCTTGTGGGGATCTGTGATGTTTTTTTCGTTCAACCCACTGGTGGAGCAAAAAATCAAACTGCACGTGTATACCCAGCTTTAGGGATGAAGTTGAACATCCATTTTATTTATTTATTTTTTTACATTTTCTATATACATTATGTTATCTACATAAAAATTTTGAAAATAAATGCAGGGACTGTAGGTATAGTCAGCTTGAGCATGGATTGATATTGTTCTGCTTTTGAATGGTTTCCTTAAAGGGGTTGTAAACCTTCCTGGTTTTTCACCTCAATGAATTCCATGCATTGAGGTGAAAAACCTCTTGCAGTGCAGCAGCCCCCAGTGCCCCCATTTTACTTACCTGAACCCTCCTTTTTCTTGTGCCGGGGACGAGCACACCATCTCTAGCCGGTGTCTCGTGTCCTGATTGGCTAGATTGGCTCCCGCTGCTGTCAGTCAAATCCAATGACCCGGGGGGTGGGACCGAGTCATACAATCGGCGGCTATGGCCACTGAATGCTGGACTCAGGAGCGCGCCTGCAAGATAACCCCCTCGGAAGCGCTTCCCCAAGGGGGTTATCTGATGCAGGGAGGAGCTGCTGGGGGACCCTAGAAGACTAGGTTCGGGGCCACTCTTTGCAAAACGAGCTGCACAGTGGAGGTAAGTATGATGTTTGTTATTTTAAATTAAAAAAAAAAAAAAATGAACCCTTACAATCACTTTAAAGTTCACCTTTTTTTTTTTTTTTTGAAAGTCCAGCTGCCCTATGTACCAATATAGCATTCATGTACTTTTTTTGCAAAAATATCAAAGCTTGCCATAAAATCTACAGATGCGTACCTTGCTGTCCTACATCCATGATTCCAAACGTATCGCTTCTATCTTACGTCCATACAGACTTGTAGATCATGACACAGGAAGGAGTTGACCAGCTGACCTCATTAGTACACACCCTGCACCATCTACCCTCTCACTCCCAGCTGCATGTTTTTTAAATGAAATGCAATCGGTGATACAAGTACATAGAAGGGAGTGGACAGAAACACTCAGCTGTCAAGCCCCTATCACATCTCTGCATAGTGGGAACTCGCATTCCCACATGCGTTTTTTTATTTATTTTTTATTAGCAAAAGGGGG
This sequence comes from Lithobates septentrionalis, assembly GCA_037952835.1. Taxonomy (NCBI): domain Eukaryota; kingdom Metazoa; phylum Chordata; class Amphibia; order Anura; family Ranidae; genus Lithobates; species Lithobates septentrionalis. The sequence goes on from JBBDGP010000600.1 coordinate 2,556,176, forward strand.
AGGTGTTTTGGAGCATTTTCACTCAGCACACATAGCGTAGCTCATCCACCTGAATGTGCTGCCCTACACACAGCAATCAACCCAAAGAAGCTTAAGAACTTTTTTTTTTTTTAGAGCGGAGCTTGGTGTGTTTTTTTTACTGCGATTTTTGGTGCAGCACATTTCTGAAATGCAAGTAAACACACAGATGTGAATGGAGCCTTATTGTTGTGTTATCGCACCGATTTCCCTTTCAGGCCCCATTCACATCTAGCCTAGTGGTAGCGAACGTTTTGTGTCTTGTTTTTCCTGTGACACGCTTAGGGCAGCCTGCTGATTTAAATGGGCTGTGCTATATGTGGCTTATGGGACATTCTGGCGTTTTTGTGGGTTGCGCGTTTTTTACTGTGCGTTTTGCAGCATTTGCCACTCGTTGTTTTTTCACATGCCAAAATTTGTGTTTGCTTCTGTGTTTGGTGTGTTAACAATTAATGGCACTGAAAGCACAACTAGAATTTTTTTTTTTTTTTTTTTTTTCCTTGTCAAAAGAAGTTTATTGAGTATAAAATGTTATAAAGATACATAAAGTAAGTTACAACTAGGATTTTTAGGTGTATAAATGTGGCCATACACTATACAATCTGATTGTACAATCTCCTTTAAATCTGCCATCAATTATGTAGTGGAAGGGCCTGCCTGATTGGATACAGAGTGATTGGCTAGATAGGTGTTTCGTTCTGTTATATAAATTTGGTAAATCTAATGGTACGGCTGGTGATGCGGCAGTGATACAACAAGGTGAGGGACGTGGCGGCAGCAGGTGAGTGGATGCCCACTAACAGGGGCTGCCATGATGGATCTGACATGACAGGTGCTCTTTAAATGTAAGGACTCATTCTTGTTGGTAGAATCTTTTTTTATTTGCAAACAAAATGAAGGTTTCCTATTTAGAATAAGCTGTCAGGTTAGTAAAACAGCGATATCAGAATCGATTCAATCATATAGTTTGTAGTATATATAGAATTGCAAAACAATGAGATAAAGGAATATTCCTGAACTTTGTTTTATCTCAGTTTAGCTTTTATGCTTTCAGATGTAACAGTGCATAAACATATTTCCAAAAGTGAACATGTTTTAAACTTTACACTAAGTATATTGTCTTTATTTCATAGGTTGGAAATGCCTCACTGCTTTGCCTATGGCTGCACCAACTACAGTGGTAAGCTTCCGTCGGCAGTCTCCATGCACTCTTTCCCCAAGGAACTGCCACTGGCAGAGACATGGGTACAACACAGCCGCACCGATGTGGGCAACGTAAAGGAGTTTGTGCAGGACACCTTAATGAAGAACCCGGGGCATTATGTACTGTGTTCAGAGCACTTTGAGAAGGACATGTTTGATTTAAGCAGTGATCCTCCTTTGATGTCGTCTGAACCAAACCATAAATGGATGAGACGAAAACTGAAGGTGAATGCCGTGCCTACAATTTTTGCCACTGGTGCTCCTAAGCTGCGCAGACAGGCAGCTTATCACTTGAAAATACATGAAAGAAAACAGGTAATTTAATGGCCATCCTTCTCTCCCCCCCCCCCCCTTTTTTTTTTTTCCCATTTTGGATAGAGTAGGGGAGGGTTATAACCCTTTCAGTTTTTTTGCCATGTGTGCCCTATTGGTTAGATTTCCCATCTCTTGTCCTATAGCCAGACAAGAAGTGGGAGGAAATCCCTGCAAATTATAAGGACCACCAGACCTAATGTCCCAATTGGAAGTACCTTTTTTCCTAATCGATCTACAGCTGAGTGACAGGGCGCCAGAGCAGTGCGATCAAGGGAGTATGTCTATTGAGATAGCCAATCCAACGCTATCACAGGGATCAGTCAATGTAAAGCCCGCCCCCGTGTTTTATTCCTCTGAATGGAGGAGAAAAAAAAGTGTGTCATAAATAATAAAAGAAAACCTAGATCAAGGTTTGATCTAGGTCAATGCCAGGGTTAGTGTTTGGGTCAAAGGTCAGGGTCAGTGTGTTTTTTTTTTTTTTGTTAGTGTCAGTGAGTTTTTTGGTAGGATTTAAAAAAAAAAAAAGCGAAGTGGGCACTATTGTTTCCGTGCTGTACTGGTATCGCTGCGATCATCTGGGGCAGGTGAATTTAGTTTGGGTTGTTCTTTGGTGGTAGGTTGTGGTAGTAGCAAAAAATATATACAGCTACATTTTAAAAATATTTTTTTGTTACAATTTGGGCCAGTTTTCCTTTGATAATAAAAAAAAAAAAATTAGGAGATATGCATTACATTTTACCACCAAATGAAAGCCCAATTTTTCCTGAAAAAAACGCGGTAAAGTCCACCTGGAAGCACCAAGTAGTTGTGATATGTACAGATTTACTAATTTTCAAAATTGTGCTTAGGCATGTAGATTTGTTTTACCCTTAGGCGTGAAGAGGTTAAAGTAGAACTTCACACTCCCAATCAACATGACTGTTTTTAATCCTTATGCTGCTAGCATTAGTAAATAGATAGGAAAGATACCACTTGCCTACTGGGCACTTATACCCCCTTCCTGCCCAGGCCAATTTTTAGCTTTCAGCGCTGTCGCACTTTGAATGACAATTGCGCAGCTTTCTTTTGGTGGTATTTAATCACTACTGGGTTTTTTTTATTTTTTTGCTAAAGAAACAAAAAATATCGACCATTTTGAAAGAAAAAAAATAAAAGAAATGTCAGTTTGTTATATAATTTTGAAAAGTAAAAAGAAAGAAGGATGGCGCCCTCTAAATGCAGCATGTATGTTAAAAATATTTATTACAATAGATGAAAACACTCACATTTGAGTTGCTAAAAACCAGCATGTAAAGTAGTTTCATCCGCGTGCTCTCGGGGGATGTGGGTGTCACGGGCCAGTGGGGGGTTCCTGGGATGTGAGTCCTGTGACCGTGTGTAGGCTCCATCGGACATTTTCCATCGGAATTTCCGTCACACTAAATAGGAGATCTGGATCTCAAATTTTCCGACAACAAAATCCGTTGTCATAAATTCCGATCGTGTGTACACAATTCAGACACACAAAGTTCCACGCATGCTCAGATTCAAGCAGAAGAGCCGCACTGACTAATGAACTTCCCTTTTCTCGGCTCGTCGGACGTGTTGTACGTCACCGCGTTCTTGACCTTTTGGAATTTCTGACAAGATTTGTATTATTATTATTATACAGGATTTATATAGCGCTGACAGTTTACGCAGCGCTTGACCGTGTGTATGCAAGAAAAGTTTGAGCCAACATCCGTCGGAAAAAATCCATGGATTTTGTTGGAATGTCCGATCGCGTGTACGGGGCATTATAGTTTCTTAAAAATCTTCTTTTCTATCTTGCCTGGGCTTCCCCTAAATCTTTTAAAGCATGGTCCACCTCCAATTTAACTCGACTAAATGATTTGATTTCCCCTACTTCCTTTAAAACTTTCCCCTAATTATGTAAAAGTCATGGACTTCCTAATTCGGAACTATTCCAATATCTCCAGATAAATTTTTTACGCCTTTTATTCAAGGTGGAGCTGAACTTGACAAATTATCACGTTTTGAAGATTTATCCAAACGTGATCCTCATGCAGAAGGACTTGTTTTGATTCTCTATGCCCAACTCATTACTAAACCTAACACTGGCCCACCGTCATACGTAGTTAAATGGGAGTCTGATCTTGGGCTCAAGTTGGAAACAGCTGACTGGAATGAGCTTTGGAATACAACCAAATCATCTTCGTAAAATACAGTAGCTTTAGAGACCAACTAAGAAGTGCTCACACGCTGGTACTTGGTCCCTGCCAGGATTGTGTAATTTGCACCCAAATACTCCTCTTCCTCCTTTTGAGGCTGTACTGATCCTGGATCACTTATTCATATTTAATGGGAATGTTCGGTAGTCAAAAAGTTTTGGAAGGATATATTTCTCATAATTTCAACGCTATTTTGAAGTGTCCATCTCTCCTGATCCTTCTATTGCACTTTTAAACTTAAAACTGGCTAGTCTCCCCCGTTGCCACTTTAAACTCTTATTACAGGTTACTACAGCTGTGAAACAAACTATCGCCAAAGCCAGGAAATCCCCAACTCTGCTCTTAGCTGAAGCCAAACATAGAATCCATCAAGCTATGATTCATGCCAAAATAGAGGCACTCATGATAAAATGTGCAACTTTGAAAAAATATGGTGCCCTTGGGTGACACACTATTTGCCTTCCAATGTTGATGAGTTTTTTTTAATGCTTTGGTAATCTCTATTTATACGCTCATTCTTTATGTGCATATCCAGCGATTGGCTTCTCACATTACCCAGGGGATTCTTCTTTTTCTTCTCCCTTTTCCCCCTTTTTCTTTTTCTATACTTGCCTTTCTTTCTGTTTCCCTCTCTGTTATCTCTCTCCAGTATTCTTTTCCTTCTTTCTTCTCTCTTGGTTCAGATGACAGAATTTTATATTTTTACCTGTTGCTTTTACAACACTATTACCATAAGCTCCATTATGTTTCAGATTTAGGTAATACCTTAACACTTTCTTTAGGATTATGCTCCCGATATTCTCCGCTAATTTACAGTTTGAGGCTTAGTTATATTTTTTCTTATTCGCGCTAGGTATTAGCCACACTCGAATATTGAGAATTATCTTTTGAGTTAAAAGACCTGGAACTAGGTCATGTTATATGTACCATTTTTAAGTTTTTTATTTTGGAGCTAAAATCTTATATCACTCGACATGCTATTTTCCTGCTATTGTATCTGAACCTGTTTGTGTAATTTTGTTACACTTCAATAAACAAACTTGACAAGAAAAGAGGAACGTCAACTTGATATGTCATAATAATTTGTTTTTCTTGACTTAGTTATTGGACAACCTCCTCGAGCAGCAGAAGCGCCCCAAGTTAGAAGCGGACCAGGCAATCAGCCAGTCCACAACACAGAATACCACAGAGCAAATGGTACGAGTGGCTTTCCTTTCACAGCTGGATTAAATCCTGCAGAATTTAATGGCCAGACTCGAGCAGGGAAATGTAGGAGCCAGATGAATCTTTTAGGAAGCCAAGAAAAATGTACCCACATTTATTGGTAGTACCTGGTATGTGTAAAATGGGACACTTGCAGTAATTGTTAAAGATGGCAATATACTCCATTTTGCATCATTCTTGCCACATGTGGCAAATTTTCAATTTGCTGGCATGGCAAAGAATTTGATCCTGTTGCTCATATAGTGGTATGCAAACGTTGTGATGCAACCAAAAACGTAAATGTATTTTTTGGGATTTTATGTGATGGACCAACACAAAGTGGCACATAATTGTGAAGTGGAAGGAAAATGGTAAATGGTTTTCTATCTTTTTTTTTTTTTTTTTTTTTTGACAAATATCTGAAAAGCGTGGTGTGCATTTGTGTTCAGCCCAGTCCCCTTTACTCTGATAACCCTAACTAAAATCTAGTGGTACCAATTGCCTTCAGAAGTGCCCTAATTAGTAGAGTCTACCTGTGTGTAATATAATCTCTGTATAAATACAGCTGTCCTGTGAAGCCTTCAGAGGTTTGTTAAAGAACCTTAGTGAACAAACAACATCATAAAGGCCAAGGAACACACCAGACAGGTCAGGGATAAATTTGTGGGGAAGTTTAAAGTAGGGTTAGGTTCTTAAAAAACATCTCATGGAACACTGTTCAATCCATCATCCGAAAATGGAAAGAGTATGGCACAACTGCAAGCCTACCAAGACATGGCCGTCCACCTAAATTGACAGGCTGGACAAGGAGAACATTAATCAGAGAAGCAGCCAAGAGGCCCATGGTAACTCTGGAGGAGCTGCAGAGATCCACAGCTCAGGTGGGAGAATCTGTCCACAGGACAACGATTAGTCATGCACTCCACAAATCTGGCCTTTATGGGCGAGTGGCAAGAAGAAAGCCATTGTTGAAAGAAAGCCATAAGAAGTCCCGTTTGCAGTTTGCGAGAAACCATGTAGGGGACACAGCAAACATGTGGAAGAAGGTGCTCTGGTCAGATGAGACCAAAAAAATCTAACTTTTTGAACTAAAAGCAAAACGCTGTGTGTGGCGGAAAACTAACAGTGCACAGCACCCTGAACACACAATCTCCACCATAAAACCTGGTGGCAGCATCATGTTGTGGGGAGGCTTTTCTTCAGCAGGGACATAGAAGCTGGTCAGAGTTGATGGAGCTAAATACAGGGCACTCTTAGAAGAAAACCTCTTAAAGTCTGTAAAAGATTTGAGACTGGAGTGGAAGTTCATCTTCCAGCAGGACAACGACCCTAAAAATACAGTCAGAGCTACAGTGGAATGGTTTAGATCAAAGCATATTCATGTGTTATGCCCCGTACACACGGTCGGACTTTGTTCGGACATTCCGACAACAAAATCCTAGGATTTTTTCCGACGGATGTTGGCTCAAACTTGTCTTGCATACACACGGTCACACAAAGTTGTCGGAAAATCCGATCGTTCTGAACGCGGTGACGTAAAACACGTACGTCGGGACTATAAACGGGGCAGTGGCCAATAGCTTTCATCTCTTTATTTATTCTGAGCATGCGTGGCACTTTGTCCGTCAGATTTGTGTACACACGATCGGAATTTCCGACAACAGATTTTGTTGTTGGAAAATTTTATCTCCTGCTCTCCAACTTTGTGTGTCGGAAAATCCGATGGAAAATGTCCGATGGAGCCCACACACGGTCAGAATTTCCGACAACACGCTCCGATCGGACATTTTCCATCTGAAAATCCGACCGTGTGTACGGGGCATTAGACTGGTCCAGTCGAAGTCCAAGTCCAGACCTAAATCCAATTGAGAATCTGTGGCAAGACTATTGCTGTTCAGACGCTCTCCATCCAATTTGACAGAGCTTAAGATATTTTGCAAAGAAGAATGGGCAAAAATATCACACTTTAGATGTGCAAAGCTGGCAGAGGCATCCCCAAAAAGACTTGCAGCTGTAATTGCAGCGAAAGGTTGTTAATACAAAGTGTTGACTCAGGGGGGCTGAATACAAATGCACGCTACACTTTTCAGATATTTGTTTGGAAAAAATTTTTTGAAAACCATTTCTAATTTTCCTTCCAGTTCACAATTATGTGCCACTTTGTGTTGGTCTTTCACGTAAAATCCCAATAAAATACAATTACGTTTTTTGTTGTAACATGACAAAATGTGGAAAATTTCAAGGGGGTATGAATACTTTTTCAAGGCACTGTAGTTTGATGTCAAATATGCAGTTTATACAAGAGGACTTAAAAATATGTCTGAGCTAGAAGTATTCTGCAAGAATACTGTACATGGAGAAAAACTCTTAAAGCAAAAATTAGGCAGTTAACTGGCTACAATCTATATTTAGAGGTTGTGATCCCTGCAAAAGGGGACATTACAAGGCAATTTATTGAATCGAATTATTCCATTCTAAACAATCTAACATCCTGCTTATATGATCAATTTGAAGGCATATTGACCACAGAGATTTATGCAGACTATCCCTAAAACTGAATTCTAGCAACAGAACCTGGCTGACATTCGGCCAGTGTGTACAGCAACCTGTGTGACAGAAGCCAGTCCCACGGCATGGGAGATCGCTGCACAAACATCGCTTAGTTAGTACAGCGACCTCTCCATTTTTCTTCGTTCAGCCTTCTGGATTGAATGGGGAAAAAAAAACTTCTAGTGTGTGCCTAACTTAAAGTGATTTGTAAAGTCTCGTTTTTTTTCCCCCTATAAAAATAACAAACATGTTATACTTACCTGCCCTGTTGCAGTGGATTTGCACAGAGCAGGCCAGATCCTCCTTCTCGGGTCCCTCTTCTGTGGTCCTGGCCCCTCTCTCCTGTTCAGTGCCCCTACAGCAAGCAGCTATGGGGGCACCCGAGCTGAGTCACAGCTCCGTGTGTCCATTGAGACACAGAGCCCCCGACCCCTCTCTCTCTCTCCTGATTGGCTAGCTTGACTTTTATTGACAGCAGCAGGAGCCAATGGCGCTGCTGCTGTGACTCAGCCAATCGGGAAGCAGAATCTCGGATGGCTGAGACGCTCGTGGACATAGATGGACAGAGAGGGACCTCGTGTGAGGGGGGGGGGGGGGGGCTGCTGCACACAGAAGGCTTTTTATCTTGATGCATAAACTAGTTTTCATTACAATCTTAGAAACCCTTCACGTTATTCTGTTGTGTTACAGTACAGTGCATTGCTGCATCCCTTGTGTAGTTCTTGAAAAATATCCGATACGTTATAGTCAATACTATTGCCTCGATAATGCACTAAAAATACAATGCAATTTTTCATTGGTGCATTTTCATTTGCATATCCATGATTTTACATTTGCGGGAAAAAAATAGGATAAAAAGAGGAAAAATACACCTCACAAGAAATTGCTGGTGTGAACAGGGCCCTAGACAGCCTGGCAGCAGATCAGAGTGCTGTAGGAGAGCAAGGAATATAAGAATTGAATAAGACCGCTTCTATAATTAAAATTAGTTTGCCTAATTTATGCAAAGTACAGGTTCTGTTTAAATCCATTTGCATTTCTGGTCAGGCCTTTTCAGATGCAGTAGTAAAATGACAGCTTGAAAACAGATGCTAAAGCTGGGTACACACGGGGGCCGACTGTCAAGAGACAATGGCCGGTTAAAATAAAAACAGCCGACATTTGGCCGGTTGCTGTTGGATGTGCATGCTGGAGAACCAGCATCTGACTGACTCCCGATCAGCGCTCTCAGCCAATGGCTGAAAGCGCCGATTGGATTTTTCTGATGGGGGGGGGGGCGCCTCTGTCAGGACACAACAGCTCAGCGGTAAAGAGATCACTGAACTAACCTCACCTTGTTAGTACAGCGGCTCAAACTGGAGCTGACAGTTTTCTGTGGGTTGAACGAAAAAAAAAACTAATGTGTACCCGGCTTTAGAATGTGTGACTCATGAATGAGTCTAGCTTTATGACCTGTAAATAGACAATAAAATTCTCTTACAATAAACCCATCTTAGGAGGCCGATGGTGTAAACGGTTGTTCAAGAAAACCTCAGTTGTGGAGAAGAAAACTACTTCCTCACAAGCCCCAATTTCTGAAGGAAAGCTGCAGCCAAGTTCCCCGAGCACTACAAAGGAAGGTATGAAAATAGTTTTGTGATTTTCTTCTATTATACAGTGTCCAGCAGCTTGTGTTTTTTGGCAGCTGTCCATTTTCCCTTTTGCCATATCCTTGATCAACGTGGAATAGATAAATAGACGCTTGTACAATGTATAATCAAAAACAAAATCCTCCAGAAGTTTATATGCCTGAGATCTGCAATGTAACTGCTGTGGCTTGTTCAGTAGACCACTGCTTGTCCAGAATCTGAGATGTAATTGCAGGGACTTACTCAGTAGACCACTGCATGTCCTGAACTTGGAATGTAACTGCAGGGGCTTGCTAAATGGACCACTGCAAGTCCACAAGCTGGGATGTAACTGCAGGGGCATGCTCAGTAGACCACTGCTTGTCCAGGACCAGAGAAGTAACTGCAGGGGCTTTCTTAATTGACTACTCCATATCCAGAATCTGGGATGTAACTGCAGTGGATATAAAAAGTCTACACACCCCTGTTAAAATGTCAGGTTTCTGTGATGTAAAAAAAGACAAAGATAAATAATTTCAGAACTTTTTCCACCTTTTTAATGACCTATAAGCTGTACAAGTTGAAAAACAAACTGAAATCTTTTTTTTTGGGGGGGGGGGGGGGGTTAAAATAAAAAAATCAAAATTAATATGGTTGTATAAGTGAAGTGTGCACACCCTTAAACTAGTACTTTGTTGACGCACCTTTTGATTTTATTACAGCACTCTTTTTGGGTATGAGTCTATGAGCATGGCACATCTTAACTTGGCAATATTTGACCACTCTTCTTTTGCAAATCTGTCCGATTGCGAGGGCATCTCCTGTGCACAGCCCTCTTCGGATCACCCCACAGATTTTCAATTGATTCAGGTCTGGTCTCTGGCTGGGCCATTCCAAAACTTTAATCATCTTCTGGTGAAGACATTCCTTTGTTGTTTTGGATGTATGCTTTGGGTCGTTGTCATGCTTAAAGATGAAGTTCCTCTTCTTCATGTTCAGCTTTCTAGCGGAAGCCTGAAAGTTTTTTGTACCAATATTGAGTGGCATTTTGAACTGTTTATAATTCCTTCTACCTTGACTAAGGCACCTGTTCCAGCTGAAGGAAAAATTGCCCCAAAGCATAATGCTGCCACCACCGTGCTTCACTGTGGGTATGGTGTTCTTTTGGTGTTGTGCAGAGTTGTTTTTGCGCCAAACCTATCTTTTGGAATTATGGCCAAAAAGTTTAACCTTGGTTTCATCAGACCATAACACATTTTTCCACATGCTTTTGGGAGACGTCAGATGTGTTTTTGCAAAATTTAGCTGGGCTTGGATGTTTTTCTTCGTAAGAAAAGGCTTCAGTATTGCCACTCTACCACATAGCCCAGACATATGAAGACTACGGGAGATTGTTGTCATGTACCACACAGCCAATACTTGCCAGGTATTCCTGCAGCTCCTTTATTGTTGCTGTAGGCCTCTTGGCAGCCTCCCTGACCATTTTTCTTCTCGTCTTTTCATCAATTTTGGAGGGATGTCCAGTTCTTGGTAATGTCATTGTTGTGCCATATTTTCTCCACTTGAGGATGACTGTCTTCACTGTGTTCCATGGTATATCTAAAACCTTGGAATTTATTCTCCTGACTGATACTGATGCTTTGGAAGCTTTGGAAGCTTTCTGCGGACCTTGGCTTTTGCTGTAGGATGTGTCTAAGTAAATGTCAGGAAAGGCCAACTAGAACAGCTGAACTTTATTTGACGTTAATCAGAGGCAATTTAAAAGAGAAGTAAGGGTTTCTTCTTACTTTTTTTTTTTTTTTTTTTTTAGATTATCACTGACCTAGGCGGCAGCATCGGTCAAAACCTGGGATGTAAATATAGGGCTTAATTTAAGCAGAACTTCACCCATAAAGGGAAGTTCTAGTTTTTCTAATCCTTCCCACCCCCCTAACATTTCTTGGTAGCGATGTAACTACAGGGGCTTATCTAATAGACCATTATATGTCCGGAACCTGCGACGTAACTGCAGGAGCTTACCCAGTAGACTACTACGTGTTCAAAACCTAGGCAGGTTTTTGGTATCAGTTATTTGTTTTCAGGAATTATTTAGATCGTATTGTTTTGGGTTCCAGACACCAGCAACCCTAAACCGAATAGCTGTATATTTCTCCGATGAAGAGTGGGAATTGCTGGAAGAGTGGCAGAAAGAGCTCTACAAGAAAATCATGAAAGAGAACTATGAAGCCTTAATAGCACTTGGTGAGAATAAAAATTCAAATCTGTAGCACTGTATATATGTCTTCAAATGTGTAAAATAGAGCAACAGCTCTCTGCACCAGTCAGCCAGTCATGGTTGGGAAAGGCACAGGGCTTAACAAGAAGGTGTGATTTCACCTAACTGGTATTTGTACATGTTAAAGAAAATGGTCCATAACTTTTCACTTGTGCATGGGAGCTATGCTCACTGTTTAATGCTGCCATTATGAATAGTTTCAAAGGACTGTTTCGTAGCTTTATTCCTGTGCTTGTGTTAGCAAAAACCTGTTGTGTTGTTGAAAGATCTCAACGTGTTTACCAGTTCAAAACCAAAGCCTTCCATAGGAGAGCCACTAGGTGGCAGCAACTCTAAATGCATAACTGCACTAAAAAGGAAATATATTGTTGTTGCTGTAAATATAGTAACAGTGTAAAAATGTTGTACAAGTACAGTTTATGCAAAAAAAAAGTGGATGAACTGAATTAAAATAGGCTTTACAACTTTCTATATTTTTCACATACAGAACAGTAGACAGTCCGTATCAGTAAAGGTCATCCCATATTCCCATTTAATTTATATGAAAACCTTCTGTAGTCTCAGCAGGGAGAGGGGGTTTGCAATTCAAAGAGAAATCCACTATCGGCATGGGTCTTACTGTGTATTGAAACTTTGTGTGTGTACATTTTTATGATTCAAATGTTTATGTAAAATAAGCAAGCAGATCCAGAATTTAGTTGATTTAAGTATAGCAAAGTCTTTAGCACCAAAATTATGGTATCATTCCAATGTTTATTGATATTATTGAAAGTGACACTAAATAATATGCTTATTTTTCAAACATAATCCAGACGCATTCACTACTTAATGGCCCGTAATCTGTTCCTTACTTTTTTTTTCCGTCTCCTTGTAACATTCCTGATGATCTCCCGAACCTCCCCTTTTCCCCTTCGTTCCCATCTGATTGAAATGAGCAGTGCACGGTAGTTGTCATGTGTACTGCTCTATGCACACTACATGTCCCATAGTCCCTAGACCTGGGAGTAAGAAAGGATGGCTCTGCTTCCACTTACAGTTCGACCATGGAGAATGAACATAGCCATCCTCTAAAAGGATGTTTGATAATTACAGCAAAAAAAAAAAGGAATTTAGAAGACACTGAGCAATAGAAGATATTTTTTCTGAGTTAATACATACCTAAATAGAATATCCCTTTTTTTTTTTTTTAAACCATAATTTAGTGTCGCTCTAATGTTCAGATAGATCCTTTAATAATGAACATGCACTGTAAAGTCATTTTCCATACAGCAATCCTTTATGCTTTCAGGTTACCCCACAGTGAATCCAAACATTTTACGGAAAATCAAACAGGAAGAAGTTATGCGCTACACAGCTTGTTCTACAGATGATTTGGAGCAACCCGACAGTCCCAGTACAGGTAGTTGTCTTTTGTGTGTATGTTACCTTACACATGAACCATGTGTGTATGTAGCAAATTAACTGCCCTTTTGTACCCAAAATGTTGGATACATTAGGTCAGCTTCCACCGTGTGAATGGATGTGTATTTTTAGTAGTATTCCTCTATGCAGCCTCAGATTACTGCTGCCTCAGAGGGGATAGGGAGGGGGGCGCCTCCTGGACCGGCTTCTATGATAGACAGAACATTGGTCCAATGCCGGCCCAGGAGACGGGACTTCCTATTACAGAGGCTGCTGAGTAAACAGGAGATTCTCGCTGTATGTAATCTGAAGGCGCTCATCCTGCCCCCCTCCCTGTTCCCTTTTAGGCAGCCCAAATGGCAGTATCGGCGTATTACACGCACACACTATTTGCACACCCCATTTTTAGGGTGAAAAAGTGCGTGTTATACGCCAATAAATACAGTATCTCCTCCTCAAGACCTGTGATTGCCTCTATACTTGGTTTGCACACCACACATAGTGTGTGGTGGCTAACCTTGGGTCTGACTATATTACCTAACTATTATATATGTATTTTATATTCTGGAGAATTCAATTGAATGTCCTGGAACATACCACGATAGGCAGGAATTCTCAAAACTCCCAGGTGGACAGGAGCAGAGGGGAGAACTACATCAGGGTGATCTCGCCGTTGGAGTATACAAGACCTGTAAGAAGTTAGAGACTAACGTCTCCCATCAGGCTCCTCCTATGGCAGAACTAGAACTATAACTTTTGGATGGTTCCCTCAATAAAATAATTGTTAAGAGAATTCTAAGTCCTGTTGAGGTGAGGTTGGAGATATTTCATCAGTTTGTCCTGAATTTGTTTAGGAATACCCTTGTGCCAGATATACCCTATGGACCTCATAAGCTCCATTATTTCTATACCACTTCTACTTTTCTCTCAGTTCTAAAGCGCACAAACTTTTACTCCCGGACAGGTTAAACAGATGTGGATACTTTTTTATGATGTGTTTTTAAGTTGTCTTCTCAGTCAAGAAGGAAGACAATGGAACCTAAAGGCTGTTATATGGGCTTGTGACAAAAAGAAGCTTGTTAAACTCTTCACTTTCAATAGTATAAAATGCTGTGTTCTCTCCTGCTCACATTTTACTAGATAATTCCGGGATGGATGCAAATCTTCTATCAAGAATAAAACAGGATGAGGATCAATATTCATCAGCCAGCCCAGATTCAGAAGGGGAAACAAATGGCTATCATAGTTCATGTGAGTATTTGTGTGCTGAACTTGTGATGGTACTGTATATTTGTCTATATTCTCCTTTGTGTGTAAATTTGGGGAGCTGAAGGTTTTGAGTTTGGGGAGTAAAGAGCGAGGAATTGTGTATTCTGTAGATGTGAATGTCCTGCAGATGTGTACATTGCTTAGTGTTGCTGGGGTCTAAAAGACAAAAAGGACATTCATATTTCACATGTCATCACTGAGCAGATGATGAGATGCTAGGTTTTAGCTAGAAACCCCTAATGCCTCCTTGACTCTCCAGTCAATGGAGACTGGGACAGAAAGTCATTGATATACAATTCACCTGCCTGCTGCTGGTATATTGTAATCGCCCTATGAAACCCAACCCTTGAATACTTTCTTGTTCTGTTGTTTCCATTCACTGATCTTCCACCACCTCTGTCCTGAAATTTCCTGCCGAGGATCCAGATGAGCTTTAGGCCTGAACAGCTTTTAGCATAGTGTATGAATAATTTGGTGCCTTTACAGCTCTCTGCATCATTTTCCTCATTAAAGTGAAAGTTCATCGAAAATGAACTCTAAACCTACAAGCAAGCCACATTCTAATGCCCCGTACACACGGTCGGATTTTCCGATGGAAAATGTCTGATCGGAGCTTGTTGTCGGAAATTCCGACCGTGTGTGGGCTCCATCGGACATTTTCCATCGGATTTTCCGACACACAAAGTTGGAGAGCAGGAGATAAAATTTTCCGACAACAAAATCCGTTGTCGGAAATTCCGATCGTGTGTACACAAATCCGACGGACAAAGTGCTACGCATGCTCAGAATAAATAAAGAGATGAAAGCTATTGGCCACTGCCCCGTTTATAGTCCCAATGTACGTGTTTTACGTCACTGCGTTCAGAATGATCGGATTTTCCGACAACTTTGTGCAACCGTGTGTAGACAAAACAAGTTTGAGCCAACATTCGTCGGAAAAAATCCTAGGATTTTGTTGTCGGAATGTCCGAACAAAGTCCGACCGTGTGTACGGGGCATTAAACTAATCTATCTAGCCCTGTAAAGATGAAATCGATATACATACCTTTTTTGAAGCTGATCCAGTCTCCAGGTGTGGATGCTGTGTGCAAGAGAGAACCGACTGTGAAATGCCTGGCAAGTGACGCCCCCCCATAGAGTTACTATGGGGCTTTCATTGTTGGCTGCCTGTCCTGCACATTCCCACACACTGAAGCCGCTGCTGACATCTCAGCCTGAGACCGGACTAGAGCAGCTGCAGAACAGGTAAGTACAGTGATTTTTGCTTTACGGGGCTAGATAGATTCATTTTTAAAATGTGGCTGTGTGTATTTTTAGCGCTAGTTAGGTGTTGGCTGAACTTGTACTTTAAGACCTACCGTAATGCACACTGGGAATAAATAATGCTTCTTATACAGGCTTTTGGCAGTTTTCTTTTGTTCTTCAGCCTTTATAAGCAACTTTGTTAGCCTATTTGTTCATGCACATTTGGGCATCTACAGGCATATGTGCAGAGCAGTGTTTTCAGGCTGAAAAAACCCATCACACGTATATTTTTCAGGGGAGCTTTTTTTCAGGTGTACAATGATTATAGTGGTGTCTGTAGGGCCTTGTATTTGGGTAGATTGTGTATGCCAGTATTTGCTGCTGTGTAGACAATAACGCTTGCATCGATCTGTTTGATATACACTATATTACCAAGAGTATTGGGGCGCCTGCCTTTACACGCACATGAACTTTAGTGGCATCCCAGTCTGTCTGTAGGGTTCAATATTAATTTGGCCCACCCTTTGCAGCTATAACCGCTTCAATTCTTCTGGGAAGGCTGTCCATAAGGTTTAAGAGTGTGTTTATGGGAATGTTTGACCATTCTTACAGAAGCACATTTGTAAGGTCAGGCACTCATGTTGGACGAGAAGGCCTGGCTAGCAGTCTCTGCTCTAATTCATCCCAAAGGTGTTCTATTGGGTTGATGTCAGGACTCCACCCCAAACTCTCTCATCCATATCTGTATAGACCCTGTTTGTGCACTGGTGCGCAGTCATGTTGGAACAGGAAGTGGCCATCCCCAAACTGTTCCCACAAAGTTCAGAGTATGAAATTGTCCAAAATGTCTTTTGGTATGCTGATGCCTTAAGAGTTCCCTCCACTGGAACTAAGCCCAACTCCTGAAAAACAACCCCACACCATAATCCCCCCTCCACCAAATGATTTGGACCAGTGCACAAAGCAAGGTCCATAAAGACATGGATGAGCCAGTTTGGGGTGGAGGAACTTGACTGGCCTGCACGGAGTCCTGACCTCATTCCCATAGAACACCTTTGGGATGATTTAGAGCGGAGACTGTGAGCCAGGCCATCTCATCCAAAATCAGTGCCTGACCTCACAAATTTCCCATAGACACACTCCTAAACCTTGTGGACAGCCTTCCCAATATTGAACCCTACGGACTAAGACTGGGATGCCAAAAAAGTTCATGTGCGTGTAAAGGCAGGTGTCCCAAAACTTTTGGTAAAATAGTGTATATAGACTGCAGTGTGTACACAACACAGTACGTTTTTTTTTGTGGAGTAGGATGAGAGTGCAGTTTTTTGATGCTGGGGTAAGCTACTTTGCTGAACCGTGTGTGCATTACAGCTTGCATTTAGTTGACAAGGCAAATAGAAACTATATACAATCATGAAATGTGTCCCAAATGCATTGGTGGCACCAGACAAGAGGTTTCATTATTAAAAAGGAAAAAAGCTAATATTTTATACTGTTTTGGTCTCTGTGATTCTATTTGCAGATAATATCCCTCTCGGGACTAGCATTGAAGAAGAAAACCTAGGGAAATGGAACAATCAACTGAACCATGAAGAACCAGTTTCTATGACCTATAACCTCTCCCAGTGTTTCAGTGAAAATATAAATGCAGAATTATATCCTGCAACTATGTGGATAGCAAGAGATACATCCTCCAATGGCTTTGTAATACCTAGCTCTGATGGGAGAGCATTAAGCCCGATCACAGCCGTGCAGCAGATAGACAGTCCTTATAGCTGGTTCTTCTTTAATAAATCCTTCTTGAACGCTAACATGGAACCCAAACCTGGTAAACCAGGAGAGCTGAGGCCATACAAATGCTCAGAGTGCGATAAAAGCTTTACTGTCAAGTCTAACCTGATTAAACATCACCGTATTCACACAGGGGAACGTCCATACAAGTGTACGCTGTGTTCCAAAAGCTTCAGCCGTAACTCGCACCTGATCACCCACCAGCGCACTCACACAGGAGAGCGTCCTTATAAGTGTAATGAATGCGACAAGAGCTTTATCCAGAACTCTGTGCTAATCCAACACCAAAGGATCCATACTGGGGAGCGTCCCTTTAAATGTGAGCAATGCAATAAGCGCTTCAGTCAGAAATCCTGCCTCATCCGTCACCAAAGAACTCACAAGAGATAAAGTTTGCAAAGATGGGTAAAGGTGCAAAGCATGTTTGGTATACAGGGATGTTTACATGTATGAGTGTCAGTGTCATGGCATATGGCAAAAGTTGTCAGATAGGACTCAAGCAATAACAATGGTCTAAAAGTATTTTTTTCTTCAGGGGATCTCCAACAATCAAGTCCGTTGCATAGTAACCCCACATTTTTTGGCAGTGTTCTTTGCCGGTATTTTCAGATGAAACGTTTCTTCTTTATATTTTCACATGACCAACTAAATTGCATCTATGGTCCATATTTTGGCTGGTATTAGAACATGCTGACTTTTATATGCATGAGCACATCATGTATATAAACACATCTTAAAGAGGAGCTATCTATAAAAACGTTAAAGAAAAAGGTCCACGTGAATCTTTTACTATACTGAACATTTTGTTTTGTGTTAAATTACTTTTTATTGTCTTGAAGCCACTGACAGCTGAGGGTCCAGAGAATATAAGGCTAGGTTCACATCTGTGCGGGTGGTGCCGATGTGGGACCCGCAAAAATACTATCAACTGCAACCACCCACACAAACGTTGGACCCGTGGCATGCTACCCGCACTGGAAATCGTAACCCTTCTGGGAACCAAGGTTCTAGTGCGGGCTGCAATTTAAGAAATAGTGCAGGGACTTCTTTCCTGCATGTCGCGGGGCACGGCAATCCAGTCAAATGAATGGGCTCTCGTGCCTGTACAAATTGCTGCCCATGCAGCTGCACAGGTGTAAACCTAGCCTATGAAGCACTTTGCTGACCATTTTATTCTCATAATATAATCAATCCTGCTTGCTGCTCTGCAAAGTCCATGCCATTCACCTGATTATCAATTTTACTACTCCCCCCCCCCCCCCCCCTCCATAAGCCAAAGTGAAGCATGCTCACTCTTATTTGGCCATGCTGATGCCATTACAGATGGACCTGTATAGGCTTTGCTTAGGGGAGCATTCCTTTTAAAAGAATGGACTGCTGTGTGTTTTACATGAGAGATCTCCAACTAGAGCAGTATGGCAAGAGTTAGAATTCCTCTGCTTGTTTCTGTTTATTACAGAGCCTTGGTCACATGGCTGTGATGGACAGAGAAAACTTTCAAGAGCCGGAAATTGTCATGAGAGTAAGATGATCATGCAAACGTACACCTGGGCCCCCCAAAATAGTCAGTGGATTCAAAGCAACTTAAAATCCTAATATGTAACATAAGGAAATATTTATCATATCACCTTTTCTTATCTTTCACATGGAGCTTTTTTCTTTTAAATGTTCTTGTAGATGGCTGCTCTTTACTGAACGCTTTTGTGAATTTTTAAATGTAGGTGTTGTGAAAAATTCTCCAGCTGTACATCTCTGACAGACATGTGGTTGGAATCAATTTAAATACAAAAGAGCACATTTAAAAAGCATTAACATGCACTAAAATGCAGATGTTCAAAATGAAGGGTTTTAAACACTGACTTGTGTGTGGGTCCTAAAAGTTATAAATGATATCACCATATCCAGCTATTTCCAGCAATCACAGCATCATTTCTAATGTTTGTTGTCTGGCACTCTAATAATACAGATCACACTGAATTAGATGAAATAACTTTTTGAAGTTGTTAAGACAGAAGGTTGTCTCCTTGCTACCATCACAATTCTGAGTCATAAGGTTATTCCACATTTTGGGATAGTAGACAGATATGAAATCTGTACCTTTTTTTTTTTTTTTTTTTTTTTTTTTTTTTTTTTTTTTTTTTTTTTTTTTTTTTTTTTTTTTTTTGTCCTAGTGGTCAGCTGTGTTCCCAGAACTTCTGGTGGACTGCTTAGACAGCTAAGGATATGTGTCAAACTAAAAATAAGTTCACTTTTGGGAACAGGGTACATGTTCCACCCGTTTTTAGGGGTAACCTGTTCCAAATGCTGCAGCTGCTGCCCGATTTCCCCCCCCCCCCTTCATGACAGCATTACGGGGAGAAGTTCCCCGTACTAGCTGTCAGTTTTTGAAATCCGCGGGGCTCTGATCACACACGTGTGTGTGTGTGTATGAACTACAAGCCCCAACATCCTTTGCTGCTGTCAGGTTGTAGTTCTCAATGAACTACCACGGAGCTGTGGGACACTGTGGTAGTTTGATACTTTGTTAGTGTATCTGCTTGCCCGTATGGGATGTACAGGCACACAGATACGCAGAAGGATCTGCAGGAGACCTGCTTGGCACTAGCAGTCTGCTGATCGCGTGCGCAATGATTTCGGGGCCCAAAAAAAAAAATGCACAATTTTTTTTTTTTTACCATTTTTAATTTTATTTTTTTTTAACCTTGATGGTGTTCATCGGTGCAAGGTATGAAAACCATGAGTTTTGTGGAATAATACTTAGGGAGCAACAATACAGGACCACCATTAAGGGTATGGTGGCCTGGATTAGGTAAATAACTTCTGTTTTACTGAGCTTTTGCTTTATCTTGCAGTATTTTTAGTGAAGGGTTTGTAGAGGCAAAATTTGGAATGCAACGCTATAGTACAACACATTCACTATACTCTGTGTGCATAAGTCCTTTACTAGTCAGTCATTGGGCTTACTGCATGCTCTGCCATTGGCTTTAATGCAGACAATCACAAGCGTTGGTTGATGGGGGAAGTCTCAGTTTTAATCTGTACATGGATGTTATCTGGTAGTCCAAGAACTGCCATAAACAGATAACTGTGGCTGAATGTATATGTTTATGCACGGATACCTGGTACTACACTTCTTTTACAGTCGCATGTATACTGGAAAAATCTATTCAAATGACCATTTGTTTCCACTGTGATTGGTGAATTGAAGTTGATGTGTGTGTCTAGAAATGTTGCCATTTTCCGAACCATTATCAGCCAGCATGGGCACTGATCATGTCCAATCTGTGGGTAGTTACTTTTCAAATTATCTGATGCTTACTGTGTGTCTCCTAATATTATTATTATTATTATTATTATTATTATTAATTTTTTTTTTTTTTTTTTTTTTTTTTCTGACACTCCTAGGTAAAGTTGTGTCAGTTCTGTGTGTAAAATCCCTTTATCTACCTTACCCAAAGGGTGATACTTGAAACTGTCAGCTGTATTAAATGACACAGATTTCTTCATCTCAGATCTTTTACCCAGTTAAAGCACTAAACCTGTATTTTATTTTTGTACAAAGTGGGAGAAACTGTATGGTTCTTTGCATTACATACTGATTGAAAGATCCAGTCAAACCTATGCATCTGCAATTCAGCTGCAGAAATAGAAAGAGCGAACCTGGCCCAAATGGTTAGCAAGCAAAAGCAGCCTCAGCTTGATTCATCCAGACCCTGTCCCCAACATTTTTCACCCAGCCCTGGGGGCTTAATCATGCGGCATCAAACTCTTCAGAACTTGATAGCCTGTGCGGGGACCCTTAAGCATTTATCATGCGATTCAGGCTTGTTTTGTTTGTGATAATGTAAAGTGTTATCGTGTGATTCAGGATTTCTATGGACCTTACAACGCTGTGGAATAGGAAAAATAATCAGACAGGTCATGTTTTACTACTTATTTATACCGTTGGATGGTTGATTTACCAAAGGTTAGTAGACTGTGCACTTTGCAAGTGCAGTTGCAGTCTACCAGGGAATTTGCTCCAGAGCTTAGTGAATAGCTTCACTTTGCAAAGAATACCCAATCACATGCAAGGAATGTTCATTGCTTGCACATGGTTGGATTATGGAAGATGGCAGAGCTTTGTCTCATTTATTAAGCTCTAGAGCAGTGATGGCGAACCTTGGCACCCCATATGTTTTGGAACTACATTTCCCATGATGCTCATGCACTCTGCGGTGTAGTTGAGCATCATGGGAAATGTAGTTCCAAAACATCTGGAGTGCCAAGGTTCGCCTTCACTGCTCTAGAGCAACTGCACTTGCCAAGTGCGCACTCTATTTACTTTTAGTAAATCGGCCCCATGGACTGTGCACACATGGTATAGTGCATTGTAAAGATACTATGTGAACGGGCCCTTAACACTGCAACTGTCCCGTTAATCAAAAGTAAAACCATTAAACTGTAATGCCAATGCCACGTGTTAGCATTGCACCCAGAGATATTCTTAGCTTTTTGCAGGCTAGCATGCTCTTTCTACAGTTATTTGCTGTATGTGAACATTTTGTCAGCTGTAGATAAGCATCATCTGACAACTTGACTAACTGGTACATTTGAAAAAAGACCACAAGGCACCCTATTTCCATTCAAGCCTGTTCTGGAACTGCTTTTTATTTTTTTTTATTTTTTGTGGCAAAAGATGGAGCTACAGTTTAAGCACACTTGTTAGTAGAGCTGCACGATTAATCGTCAAGAATCGTTATCGCGATTTTTTTTTTTTTTTTTTTTTCCCGTTGCGATCTTGACAAAAGTGTTTCACGATTCTTAATATGCAAAGAATTCTCTCTCCACTTCTGAAGCCACAGCTGTCAAACGAAAGGGCAGTCTGCTAAGAATCACAACATTCTTTAGCAGTGAAACTTAAGTATAAACATTGTAACAATTTGTCAATGGAATAGACGTGTGTAAATGAGGAAAGTTTAACCACGTAAACAGTAAACCTTTTTCTGACATTTGTTGGTTTCAAGTTAAATTCCTTTTTTTTTTTTTTTCAGAAAATTACTTAGAACCCCCAAACATTATGTATATCATTTTAGTAGAGACCCTAGAGATTAAAATGGTAGTTTTTGCAATATTTTGTCACACTGTATTTGCGCAGCGGTCTTTCAAATGCAATTTTTTGGGAAACAATGACTTTAATGAATTTAAAAAAAAAACTAACCAGTAAAGTTAGCCTAATTTTGTTTTGTATAATGTGAAAGATTTTACATCTCGAGAATCATGGGAGAATCGATCTTTTTATTCTAAGCAAAAAAATCGTGATTCTAATTTTGGCCAGAATCGTGCAGCTCTACTTGTTAGTAACCATTTTATGATCCTTTATACCAAACTTCGCACATTTGGAAAAAATGAGTTTGCTTTAAGTAAACCTGTTGACAATATTAAACCTTTTAAAAGTAAAAGTTGTGACCAAGAGTAAACACTACAAGGTATCAGTTATTACCCTTTAATAGCCAGAAAACCTTCCTGTGTGTGCCCTTCTGGTTTTTATTTGATTTTGATACTTGGGACCTGACTTTGAAGTCTTATGACATGTACACACGACCAGACTTTTCGACTGGACTGGTCCGATGGAACGAATCCGTCGGACAATCTGACCGTGTGTGGGCTTCATCGGACCTTCAGCGGACTTTTTCTGTCAAAAATCAGACGGACTTTAGATTTGGAACATGTTTCAAAGCTTTCCAACGAACTCGAGTCCGGTCGAAAAATCCGTTCGTCTTTTTGCTAGTCCAACTGACAAAAAAGGACGCAAGGGCAGCTATTAGCTACTGGCTATGAACTTCCTTATTCTAGTGCCTTCGTACGTCATCACGTTCAAACCAATGGACTTTCGAACTGATTTTAGTCCGTTCGTGTGTGGGCAAGTCCGGTCGTCCGAAAGTCCGTCGTAAGTCCATCGGAAACATCATCAGACCTTTGATGCTGAAAAGTCCGCTCGTGTGTATGCGGCATAAGTCCTGATCAACTGTTAACCTGCTGCCCATTGAGAGGAGTTAAGTGGCTGTTCAAGGACAATAATACGTATTAAAAATGATATACCCTTTTTTTTTTTTTTTTGTACATAAGTCAATATTTTGCTATAGTCTAGCTAACTTAAAGCGGAACTAAACTCCCCAAAATAAGTGCATCCCTTATGAAAGCTGACCTTGCATATGTTTCTTAACTACTGATCATTCATTCATACAGTCATTTAAAATATCACATTGTGGCTTTCTGCAAAGTTTTCTTCTTATTTAGTCATCTAGCTCATGAGAAGACTCTCTGCTGCATTCTCCGCATCCAGAAGATATAGCATTTATATCACTGATGTAGGGAGTCTGCTAAGCTCATTACAATATTAAAGTAGTTGTAAAGTTAGGAGTTTTTTTTTTTATCTTAATGCATTCTATGCATTAAGATAAAAAGCCTTCTGTGTGCAGCAGCTCCCCTAATACTTCCCTGAGTCCCATCTAGATCCAGCGACGTTGCAGGACAGACTCTACTGTCCGTGACTCTCCCTCATTGGCTGAGACCGCAGCGAAGCACCATTGGCTCCTGCTGCTGTCAAAGTCAGTGAGGAAAGATGCGGGGCCGCGTTGCAGCTTCGTGTTTGAATGGACACATGGAGCTTCGGCTCGGGTGCCCCTATGACAAGCTGCTTGCTGTGGGGGCAGTCAACAGGAGGGAGGGGCCAGGGGATCCAAAGAGGGACCCGAGAAAAGGAGGCTCTGGGCTGCTTTGTGCAAAACCACTGCATAGAGGGAGGCAAGTATAATATGTTTTGTTGTTTTTTTTGTTTTTGAATCAAAAGGTTTTTATTGTTCAAAAAACAAACATGTTTGTTATTTTTAACAGAAAAAAAATCACTTTAATAAGAGCCCTTGCACACTGGGGCGGTTTGCAGGCGCTATTGCGCTAATAATAGCGCCTGCAAACCGCCCCGAAAGTGCCGCTACTGTCATTCCAGTGTGAAAGCCCCGAGGGCTTGCACACTGGAGCGATGCGCTGGCAGGACGGTAAAAAAAGTCCTGCCAGCAGCATCTTCGGAGCGGTGAAGGAGCGGTGTGTATACCGCTCCTTTACCGCTCCTGCCCATTGAAATCAATGGGACGGCGCGGCTATACCGCCGGCAAAGCGCCTCTGCAGAGGTGCTTTGCGGTGGTATTTAACCCCTTCTCGGCCGCTAGCGGGGGGTAAAACCGCCCCGCTAGCGGCCGCATACCGACGGTAAAACGCCGCTAATAATAGCGGTGTTTTACCGCCGACGCCGCCCCAGTGTGCAAGGGCTCTTAAACAAAGGCGCAGTTGCTCTTTAAAGGTGCAGATATTAGGCAAGGTACAGGTAAGTGAGCAGGCTTTAACCTGAAAGTCGAGGAAATCACATATCAAGTAAAAAAAGTACAACCAATGCAGGGATTCACAGTACAGGGTCTGCAGCCTTATCAAGGTAATAACACACCTTGTAGTGCCTGCTCTTAGGCAGGACATTTAAAGTAAAATATGTCTGATAGTTTTTATGTAATAAACCGTTAACCATTTATGCAAGAACCCATATATCAATGTTACTGGTTCAATATAGGAAGTATTTTTTGTTCTCACTGGTTATGTAATTACTTTTTCTTTTCTTTCTTTCTTTTAATATACTGACATACTTGGGGTCCTTTCACACAGGGCACTGCACTCCATTCAGCAGTGGATTCATGAACAGCACCTGCTCTGTTCAGTGGGGGATCCACAAACAGCCCTGTGGAATTGGGGCTGAACAAATGTCAGTTTTGTGACATCTGCATCCATCCAGTTTTTATCCACATTTTGACATCAGACCCATCATGGCTTTATGGGCAGCCAAATGTAAGTGGACATCAGGCTACCTCCAAGCCATCACATTTCAGACTCTGAAGTAGGCAGATGTAAATGGACACAATTCTATTTACATGCGCATGGACATGGAGCTGACCTGATTGAAAAGCTTGTGTGAAAGGGGCCCTGGGGGCATATCATGAAGCAATGAAAGTGACCTTTACCAAATATTCACTGGTGGTAAATCAATGTTAATTAAAACGCATGGACCAGTAAGATTCACTTGCAGTAATTTTTTGGTGATTGTCAAATTCACTACTTTATTATTGTATACTGTACCCTTTAGTGTTTTGTGATTTAATAATATTATACAACTATGCTCCACACTACGTCTTAAGAATATAAAGAGATGCCCTTTTCCTGTGTTTTTTTTTTTTTTTTTTTTTTGACAAATGCGAAATCCTTTTATTCGCAGGCTATCCCCTGCAATTTGGTATTGATAAGTGGAACGAGGCATTTTATGCGGATAGTAGGTGATAATGGTTACTTGGACTACTTGAAGAGTAAGTACATCTGCGTGTGATAACTTGGTTTTGAGTAGATACTGATGAGTTTAGTCCTTTGCTGGCTATGCATACTGTATGGGAATTATAGTGGGGAGTTCTCCTGAGAGTTCTGCTAACACCAGGTGCCTAATAATGGGGTTCACAGCTTGGGCTGCTTTCGTCATCAATTTCCATAGCAAATCAAGTAATGTACCCACAGCATATCGTTTTAAAGCTTTTATTGTAGCAAAAAATGGTTGATCAGACAGCCATTTTCTATATAGTGAAATATCTGTGAATGTAAGAAGAGCATTTCTTTAATGGAATAGTAAAATCACAATGTTGGTATGCCTTCTCCATACCGCTGCAACAAGAATCTGCCATATCCTTGTGATTTTTGCACGCTTTTTTCTTTAAGCCACAGTAAACCCTAAAACTGGGAATGAATAGTTAGGAGCTATAGGCAGAAACTTAGGCTGAGGTTTTCCTGTCTGTATTCCTCATTGCTGTAGCCAGCGATTTTAGAAATGTCAGTTTCTATCCAAAGCTGTGTTATACACGTTCGGTAGACCTGCCCATCAATGCAAATGAGTTCACTGTTCTAAGACTAATGATCAATAATTATTGTCATTTGTTTTGTGCTTTGCATCCACAACAACTTTGAATGTTGATCCTATACAGATTTTTTTTCTTGCATTTTTTCATTGTTTTGCTCAGTATTCAAATTGCAATCATGTGTTTACAGGCCGAATAAAATTCATATAGGTCAGGCAGTGTTTTGCCAACTTGAGACCTCTAGCTGATCAGGAAATGGAAGGTCCAATCTTCCTAGTTGAGCAGCAACTGACATGCTGTCCTGAGTTTTTGTAACTTTGTTGCTGGGAGGAAAAGGGGTGGGGGAGGGGTTCTATAACTGGAATATGAAGTGTTCAAAAAGACTGGGGATCTGGAGGCAGCATGACTATGCATTAATGAAAAAAGACAACCTTTTGTAAGGTAAGGTCAGTTGCATACAGTGGAAGCAGCCTTTTTAATGGGCTAAATATAATGAATAAAGCTTCTAATATTAAAGCTTCTTTACTATAGAACAAATGTACATGTTGTTGTCTTTTTAAGCCATGACCCCACCCTCCCTCCTGCCTGATACTTGCCTTTCTCCTCCCTCCCATTCTAGCCATCTTTACTATGTGGCCCTACCCCCAGCCACAGGTTTTTTTTTTTCTCAGAAAGCATCCTCGCCGGGCCTCTGCATTCTGTGCATGTGTGAAGTCCCACTCATTATTATGAGGACATACTGATTACAGCTTCCCATAGGAAAGAATAGGGCTGCGGTATGCATGAGCAGAATGAAAAGACCCTGTGTGTAAACTCTCAGAAGAACATTGGTGGAACCAGGGCTGAGGTAAGTGTCCGATCAGAGTGGGAAGCCCATGCCTTTTAATGTACAGTTGCCCTTTAAGTCAATCAAAAAGTTTTTTTGCAGTGTGCAGTTTGTAATCCTTGACCAGATTCAAGCTTAAAGTAGCCAGAATAAAATATGCTTGCTGTTGGGTTGCAATAGATTACTGCACTTTGCTCATTATCATTGCTGTGTCATTAAAGCGGAAGTACACTGCATCTGAGCACGACAAACCAAAAACGCTATTTAATTCATTTTTCATATTTAAACCAAACTCCCCCATCCATCCATGTCTCCATGTTTTATTGTGTTGAGAAATCCCTTTTGAATTTCACCCCCTATCATTTCTGGCTGTTGTCATCTTGAGTAAGGGTAGATGATTCATGTAGCATTTTCTTCCTGGAGTCCATCTGCCCTTAGCTCAGGCAAGAGGATGTGCTTATCTGTGAAAACCCCTCCTCCCCTGCTGAAGACTCCTGGGATGTATTACATGATTTGCCTAGGCCTGAAAATCAAAACGTAACTGAAAAAAATGTAAAAAAAAAGTTTACAACAAGTAAATATTATATATTTTCTTATCCATTTACTAACACTAGCAACATAAGGTTTAAAAATAGTCATTGGTGATTGAAAAAACGAAGTTCCACTTTAGGCCTAGCTATATTAGAAGGGAAATGACAGGACAATGCAGGAATAATGGACAATGTTTAGTAATGCTGCGCAACCGGCCAAGTTTCAGTAAACTGTGGCCATGTCCCTGAAAGGGGATATCAGACTT
This sequence comes from Lithobates septentrionalis, assembly GCA_037952835.1. NCBI lineage: Eukaryota > Metazoa > Chordata > Amphibia > Anura > Ranidae > Lithobates > Lithobates septentrionalis. Next base: position 2,583,806 of record JBBDGP010000600.1, read on the forward strand.
TTTATGTTACAATTGTTTCTTCTATATTGTGTAGGTGACCTATCCACTTTAGAACAAATAAAAAATAACCTTTTAAAGTGGACTGAAAATGTTAGGTCTTCTTTAGACTGTTGGGGGAGATTAGTGAGGCTAGGAGTGTTAAAATGGGCATGAACCTGCCCCTCATCATAAGAAGATCTGTCGGTTACTCTAATATTATATTAAGCATACCAAACCTGACATTTGGTAATGTGGACTGTTCTTTAGTGTGGTTGCCAATATTAACAGAACTGGAGGATCAGGGGGATCTCCTTTTTGGAACAGAGAGGAAGCAATAATATTTGTGAGAGGAAAAGTGTACATTCTAACCCCCTGAATTCTGTAAGGTACACTTAAATCATTCCTGGATTCTGTAAGCCTCCCTAATGTTTGTAACATTTTTGTATATTTCTTTTTGTTGCATTAATTTTTTGTTATGTTTGTTTTTTTTTTTTTGTTTTTTTTTTGTTTCAGTAGTACATACATTTGTATATTCCATACTAAGCAGTCTTTCAAAGAAATTGCACTTATTTTGTCTCAGGTCAGAACAGTGTTCTGGTAAAATCCTATGGCTCTGCATCACAGTCCTGACATATAGTTAGCAATTTTTTAAATCTGGTTTAAAGTTGAACTCTAGTTAAAGGTCTTGTTCACACAGGGCGTAATATACCATATGCCCATGCTGGGCGTGTTCCATGCATCCCAGTGCAGGCACTCTCAATGATGTCAATTGGGACACAGTGACTGCATGGACACACACGCCGTGTGCCAATATGACATCCATGTGAGTGCGTTCCCGAACTCGCACTGTCTGCATTCGGGGACGTGCATCCATACCCAGGCAGATCTCTAATTGTATTTTTTTACAATATGATCTCTAAAGGGGGTTATACCGCTATAGAGACCTTGTTGCGATATATATCTAAACAAAGACCATTAATTCGGTCAGAGAACCAATGTCAGCTTTGGCTTCTGCTCTACAAATATTAGTAGCTGCTTACTTGTATAGATGCTAGTAAGCAGCTAGTTTAAGTCCAAATCCATTTTATATTTAAATTAAAAGATACAAAAAAAGTAATTGGCCAGCTGTTCTAAAAAAAAACTAAAAAAACTTTCACTACAGTACTCGCGACCTTCTCTAGCATGGTATCCAGTAGACATACCTCTCAAAGCTCCAACAGTACCCCGGATTCCGGGTGGACATTGTGGTCAGCCAACCTGGAGTTGGGTTTTAAACTGATTTACTGTCAGCATTGCCTTTTAAAACTGTATTTATATAAGCCTAGGCTAATTAGAACCAATTAGTTTTAGTTTAGGAAAATTATACATTCAGCCATGGATAGGATGTTCCATGCAGGGTCTAACCTCCAAATACTGGAGCAAAGAAAGCTGAAACAAAGTTAAGCTGTTACCCACATAAAACAAAGTTCCAGTTTGATTTGGAAGAGTAAGGCCGGCCATAGACCGAATCTTGGCCGTTTCAGCAGGGATTGACTGAGATTTGAACCATGTATGAGTAGGCTGATTGTACCCTCGTCGATCTATCGAACGACTGAGGTAAAAACAGCATGTAGGATTTTTCATGTGATTATTGCCAGCAGCTGTACCACGAGCAATAAACACTGTGTTCTCAAGGCAGGTATGGCACAAGAATTGATGGGGGAAATCGAGCAATTTTCTTCGCACCATCTACGGCTGGCTTATTCCTGATGGGTTACAATGTTTAATGTCCCAACTTTTACATCAGCTCTTTGATCCACTATTTGTAAGTCAGCCTTAAGCCGGCCATATATGGATCGAAATTTAGCTGGTTCAGCAGGGAGCGGCCAAATTTTGATCCAAGTCGACCTATTGATCGACTTGTGTACAAACTGCCTGTCAGGTTTCCCGATTGATCAATGCTGCCAGCAACACTGAACACTGAACACTGTATTCTTATGGCGTGGAAGGCTCCATGCTGTCAATACAAAGGTTCAGTGAGAAGCGTTCCCCCATCCCTCTCGAATGTGTGGATGGGGAATCTGCTCACTATTTTTTTTCCTTCAACCCCTGGTTGAGCAAAAAAATTCATAAATCATGACCAGCCTTACAGTGACCACTTTCACATGCTCAAAACTGACTGCAATTTCCGACTTTATCATTTAGAGAGCTTTTTAAAGGTGCTGTGTCTTTGCTTAGTGGACAAGGAATTCAAAAATAAATGCTCTCCAATTTTATAGAAGGAATATGTTTAATTTTTCATGCCAATCCCAGGTCCATTGGTGGATGGTCATTAGGGGAAACCCAAGAGCTTCAGGGTTATACATATCCAGCTTGTCCTAACCTGCAGAGAAGTTCGAGCACCATGTGGTTAGGAGGACTGTAAAAATGGTCTGTATTCCAGAATAATCCAAGTCAATTAGTAACTTAGTTTTGAGATGGTTTGTACAATGTACTGTGTAATGCCTCAAAGCAATAGAGGCATAAGGTCAAAAAGATTTTAATATTAAAATGTGTATTTTGCTTTGCTTGTTTCATTATTTTTTAATGTTGTTTTTTTATCTGTTTTAACGAAAAATGTTCAGATATTGCTTGTTACTATAGAGGAACTGATGACCGCTGTTCGGTTATGTAACATTGTCTGTGGAATGATCGCACAGCCAAAGCACTTTGTCTACAATTTCTCTCTGGAAATAAGTTATAAAGTGGGCACAAAAAGTAATTTAAGAGTCCATATGGGAGCAATCAAATTAAGACACTAAAATGCATTTAATTTTTGACTTGATATCTGTTTTGTCAAAACTAATGAAAGAAAACATGGTTCCTTTTATGTTACAATATTTATGTTAACGTTTGACTCATTTGATTTTGCCATGGTACTTCATCATGATTTTATATGTAATTTATTTTAGGCATTTAGTGTAATTCACTTGCTCTGTCCATTAATTTGGGCACATTTGAGTCTGTGTGTGACCCATTCAATGAACGGTTGCTTGGTGCTATTATCATTTTATAGCTCTGCTAATCTCTGTATTGAATAATGCAAAGAATGGCAAAATGATGCTGATGACATACAGACATGATGTATTTTTTCATATTTGTGTTACATTTTTATGTACTGCATATAAACAATGCAAACTAAAATACAGTGTTACATATAAACTATAGTCTGGTTACTTATTTATTGGCTTTTTAATTTAAATGTATCCTTTGTAATATGGAAAAATTTAGATTTTATTTTGAATTTCCACCACCAGGTTAACAAATTCTGCTTCTGGCATATAATCCCTCTTACAGTTTTCATTGCTGGTCATATGACCATGTGTGTACCATCAGGATGCTGCCACTTTACAGATGTGATACATTTCCCTGGTGCAGTAGCCAACAGTTTAACAGTTACATACTTACCTCCACGCCGCTATAAGGTTTACCCATTTCAGATATTAAAAGATAAGTATAGTCAACATTATTTTAGCTGTACTTCTCTTATGGACCACAGGAGTGCAGTTGGCTCTGCACTCCTGTGACCTGTTTACAGTAGGCTTGCATCACAGTGCCGGTGCAAGCTCTGAAAAGATAAAGACCGTATGGTCAGGATCCACCCAGCAGTCATGGCAGCTGGCTCAGACTCTCTGTGATCCGCTAAGAGCCTGAGCAAGTGGCTCCCCTACTCTCCACAGCTCAGCCCTCCAGTGAGCTTGAGGGGGGCAGCACCGCAGAGAGCTGAAGACTGACAGTTCACAGCTCTCTTCTCACAGGTTCGCGTGCACGAGCGTCAGCACAGGGATTTGTGTGTGTAAACACACAAATCCCTGTGCTGTCAGAGGAGAGGAGGCATGTCGTTTGTTCCTAGTAAATAGAAACAGCGAAATGTCTCCTCTCCTACTCAGTCCTATCCCCATACAGTTAGAACACACTGAGGGAACACATTTAACCCATTGATCGCCCCCTAGTGTTAACCCCTTCCCTGCTAGTGTCATTTACACTGTAATCAGTGCATTTTTATAGCACTGATCGCTGTATAAATGTCAGTGTTCCCAAAAATGTGTCAAAAGTGTCCGATCTGTCCGCCGCAATACCGCTAAAAATCGCAGATCACCGCCATTACAAGTAAAAAAAATAAAATGATAAAAATGCCATAAATCTTTCCCATAGTTTGTAGACGCTATAACTTTTGCATAAACCAATCAATATACGCTTATTGCGATTTTTCTTTTTTACCAAAAATATGATGAAGAAAAATTTGTATTGGTCTAAACTGATAAAGAAGTTTGTTTTTTTAAAAAAACATTTCTTTCTCGTACATCACGGGACACAGAGCCTCAGTAATTACTGATGGGTTATATAGGGTATCACTAGGTGATTGAACACTGGCACACCCTAAACAGGAAGTTCAACCCCCTATATAATCCCTCCCCTTACAGGGATACCTCAGTTTTTTCGCCAGTGTCTTAGGTGTTGGACGTGTAAAGATGTCCTGTGCTGAGCTCCAAAGGGAATATTCTATATCCTATACTGGGGTAAGCCAGGCGAACCGGATCCATTTCAAAGTGTCCTTTCTAGGCCGAATTGGATGGTACCCGGGCCTCGTGTCCGAAGAAACGAGGTTTTACCTGTAATGCTTCTCTTTTCAGAGAGCTGGATCCCGCATTTCAGAATTTGGTTTTTCTAGCCTTATTCTTGGCCGGGTGCTTTACAGGCCCAAAACTGCGGATCCCCCTATCCGTAGGGGGCCCCAAGTCTCTGAAGGTTTTCCAAAACTGAGCCCACCGTGAGAGGTGAAGATTGGGTCTGTATAAACAGAACCCTGCAGCTGGATAAGGTAAGGGAGATTCCACAGAATTTTTTAATTCTAGTAGGTTTCTCCTTTAAATAAATGTATGCTATGCCTATTGTCACCACCGGGGGCTGCCAAGAGCACATACCTTCTCATGCTTGATTGTCTGTCTCGGTGTTCACGCTGCACAGCTCCTCCAGCCGAGCTCTGGGTAGGATGGGATGGAGGGCTCTCCTCAGGGATATTCCCCCCATAATTAGGGGGACCGCGGTAGTCTGTGAGGCGGTAGTATACCGCACTATCGCCGCCGCCATTATCATATGGCAGACCCCATCATCTTCCTCCCCCACCCCAGCCTTCCCTCCACGCTTGTCCCGGAGGGTCGGCTCGCGTGGGAAAGCGCATGTTTTTGAAAAAGAGGGGCGGTGGTCAGAGGAGGGGGGGGAGAGCGTCAGCGAGAGGTCTGGCGTGTTTAGACGCCCACATCGCCGGCTGCACATGGCTACAAAAAGCACACTCTTCAGGTGGACACAGAGCTGACGGTCGCATGTAAGGTGGGACACAGGCATTCTCCTAGGCAGCATTCACTAAGAAACACTAGACTGGGCATTGGTAGCAGTTGCTGTTGCTGGACTACATCGCTCAGCAGTCAGTGTTTCATTTTTTGTGATACCTCCACCTTGTTTGCTTTGCACTATGGGTAGAAGAGGTACAAATACCCCAAAAACCAGAGCTCTAGGGGATCTCCCTCAGGCTCTGAGGTTCGCTCTACATTTAAGTTACCCGTATCTGAGTCAGTTAAAGAACCCTCTTCTTCTTTGGGGTCACTGAAGCCTCCTCAAACACATGCTTTTCCTGTTCATAATTTGCTAGAAAAGCTCATTTATTCTGAGTGGGATCACCCAGATAAACGTTTTTTTCTGCCTAAAAAGTTTTCAACACTTTATCCTATGGAAGAAAAGTTTATAAAGATTTTGGGGATATCGGCAGTTGACGCCGCCATTTCCTCCGTAAATAAAAGTCTGACTTGCCCTGTAGACAATGCTCAGATGCTCAGGGATCCTGTTGATAAAATGGAATCCCTGTTGAAGGATATTTTCTCCTTTAGCAGGTTCAGTAGCTCAGCCTGCAGTGGCAGCGATCGGAGTCTGTCAATACTTGAGACCATGTTAAGCAGGTCCTCAAAGTTCTACCTGAACAGCAGGCCCAGGCTAACCTTCCAGCGGCCTTATGTTTTGCTGTTGACGCCATCAGAGATTCTATCATGCAAACCTCTCGTCTTTTTTCTCTTGGGTTGGTGCATATGCGTAGAATCTTATGGTTGAAAAATTGGTCAGCCGAAGCACCATGTAAGAAACTTCTGGCTGGATTTCCATTTCGTGGTGCAAGGCTGTTTGGAGAAGATTTGGACAGTTATATCCAAAAGATCTCTAGTGGGAAAAGCACTCTCTTACCTGTTAAGAAATAGGAGTAATGCCGCGTACACACAAGCGGACTTTACGGCAGACTTTGCCCGGCGGACTGGATTTCGTCAGACAATTCGATCGTGTGTGGGCTCCAGCGGACTTTGTTTTCTCAAAAGTTGGACGGACTTAGATTTGAAACCTGTTTTAAATCAATCCGTCGAATTTGGGTCCGGTCGAAAAGTCTGCTTGTCTGTATGCTAGTTCGACGGACAAAAAGCCACGTTAGGGCAGCTATTGGCTACTGGCTATGAACTTCCTTGTTTTAGTCCGTCGTACGTCATCACGTACGAATTCGACGGACTTTGGTGGATTGTGTGTAGGCAAGTCCGTTCATTCAGAAAGTCCGTCAAAGTCCGCCGGGCAAAGTCTGCCGTAAAGTCCGCTCGTGTGTACGCGTCATAAGCGTCCCTCTTTCAAACGGACTCTTTCCCCAGTGCCAGGAGCATCAGCCTCCAGGCAGTCGCAACGGCCTCCTCCGTCAGGGTCTAGAAATAAATTTCAGAGTTGACCCCAGGGACAGAAGAAGTCCTGGGGAAAGAAGCCTACTGGACAAGACGCTAAAGCCTCTTTATGAAGGAGCACCCCCGCTCGCTCGGGTGGGGGGAAGACTGCTACGGTTCTCAAAGCTCTGGCAGGAGGATTTCCAGGACAGATGGGTAATCTCCACGGTAACTCTAGGTTACAAACTGGAGTTCCAAGAATTCCCCTCTCATTTCCTCAGATCAAGTGTCCCCAGAGATCCAGAGAAAAAGCAGTCGCTCCTTCTAGCGTTAGAGCGACTATTGTCGCAAAAAGGCATCATGGTGGTTCCCACGAAAGATCAAGGATTGGGATTTTATTCCAACTTTTTTACGGTACAAAAACCAAACGGGGATGTCAGACCCATTCTGGATCTAAAGGATCTGAATCGATTTCTAGGGATTCGATCTTTTCGCATGGAATCAATTCGGTCAGTAGTCTCCATGCTACAGGGAGGAGAATTTCTGGCATCAATAGACATCAGAGATGCGTATCTGCATGTACCCATTTTTCCTGCTCATCAAAAGTACTTGCGCTTTGAAATAGAAGGGCGCCATTTTCCGTTTGTGGCTCTGCCTTTCGGGCTAACCACTGCACCGCGAGTGTTTACAAAGATCTTGGCTCCTCCTCTGGCCAGATTAAGGGCTCAAGGTATAACTGTCATAGCATACCTAGACGACCTGCTCTTGATAGACCGGTCGGTAGCCTGTTTGAGCGGGAACTTGATGACCACAGTCAATTACCTGAAACGCCTAGGTTGGATTCTCAACCTAGAAAAGTCGTTCTTAAAACCAGTAGGAAGACTGGAGTATTTGGGTCTGGTCATAGATACAAGCCTAGAGAAAGTGTTTTTACCTCAGGCAAAGATCACAGCCTTAAGAGAGCTGATTCTAGTAGTCAGGACCAAAAAGGGTCCTTCTGTCCGCCTTTGTATGAGGCTGCTGGGAAAGATGGTAGCTTCATTCGAAGCAGTTCCCTATGCTCAGTTTCATTCAAGACTACTGCAGCACAGTATCCCGTCGGCCTGGAACAAGAAGGTTCAGGCATTAGATTTTACGATGCACTTATCTCGGGCAGTGTGTCAGAGCCTCAGCTGGTGGTTAATACCCGAAAGCCTGCTGAAAGGGAAATCCTTTCTACCGGTTACCTGGACGGTGGTAACAACAGATGCCAGTCTTTCGGGTTCGGGAGCAGTTCTGGAACAGTCTGCGGTCCAAGGGGAATGGTCCAAAACCGAGAGGACCTTACCCATCAACATTCTGGAGATCCGTGCGGCATATATAGCCCTAAAGGCCTGGTCTCTCAGGCTACGGGGTTGCCCGGTCAGGATCCAGTCCGACAATGCCACAGCAGTGGCTTATATCAATCATCAAGGAGGCACCAGGAGTCAGGCAGCTCAGAGGGAAGTGAGCCAGATTTTAGTCTGGGCAGAAAAGCATGTGCCATGCATATCGGCAGTTTTCATTCCAGGGATAGAGAACTGGCAGTCGGACTATTTGAGTCGCCAGCGGTTATTCCCAGGGGAATGGTCTCTTCACCCGACGTCTTTTGGGCCATATGCCAAAGATGGGGGGTTCCAGATGTAGATCTCTTTGCATCCAGATTCAACAAAAAGATCGACAAGTTTGTGGCAAGGACAGAGGATCCTCTTGCATGCGGGACAGATGCGTTGGTGATTCCGCGGCATCGGTTCTCACTGATTTATGCATTCCCTCCTATTCTACTACTGCCACGACTCCTTGGGAGGATCAGGCAGGAAAAGAAGTCAGTACTTCTGGTGGCCCCAGCTTGGCCCAGGAGGGTGTGGTATGCAGAAATAGTAAGGATGACAGTAGGTTCCCCATGGACCCTACCGCCACGTCCAGACCTGTTATCTCAAGGTCCAGTGTTCCATCCTGCCTTACAAACGCTAAATTTGACAGTTTGGCTATTGAAACCCGAGTTCTGAAGAGTCGTGGGCTTTCAGGTCCTGTGATTTCTACCTTAATCAATGCAAGGAAGCCAGCTTCCAGAGTGATTTATCAGAGTCTGGAAAGCTTATGTATCCTGGTGTGAATCCAGGGGTTGGCATCCCAGAAAATATGTAATAGGTAGAATTCTTGACTTTCTACAAATGGGATTAGAAATGAAGCTGGCCTTGAGTACCATCAAGGGCCAGGTCTCGGCCTTATCAGTATTATTTCAAGGGCCACTTGCTTCACATTCTTTGGTCCGAAACTTTTTGCAGGGGGTGACGCGTCTTAATCCTCCGGTTAAGGCGCCCCTAAACCCCTGGGACTTGAATTTGGTTCTGTCAGTTCTACAGAAACAGCCTTTTGAACCAATACGTCAAATTCCCTTGGTCTTGTTGACAAAGTTAATTTTTCTGGTAGCCATTTCTTCTGCTAGAAGAGTATCAGAATTAGCAGCTCTTTCCTGTAAAGAGCCTTATTTAATCATACACAAGGATAGAGTGATATTGCGCCCTCATCCTAGCTTTCTACCGAAAGTGGTTTCAGGTTTTCATATAAACCAAGATATTGTTCTGCCTTCCTTTTTTCCAGATCCCTGTTCTACGGAAGAAAGGTCACTACATTCTTTGGATGTAGTAAGAGCAGTCAAGGCCTATCTGAAAGCAGCTGCTCAAATTCGCAAAACGGATGTTTTGTTCGTGCTGCCAGAAGGTCCCAATAGAGGACAGGCAGCGTCAAAATCTACCATTTCTAAATGGATTCGACAAATGATTATTCAAGCTTACGGTTTGAAACAGAAAATTTCTCCTTTTCAGATCAAGGCACACTCCACAAGGGCTATTAGTGCTTCTTGGGCGGTGCATCACCAGGCCTCTATGGCTCAAATCTGTAAGGCTGCAACCTGGTGTTCAGTCCATACATTCACCAAATTTTATCAGGTGGATGTGGGAAGGCATGAGGATATCGCCTTTGGGCGTAGTGTGCTGCAGGCAGTGGTACGAGGTCCTCAGGTCTGATTACACCCTACTTTGTTGTGGTTCCCCTCCCCTCAGATAGCATTGCTCTGGGACGTCCCATCAGTAATTACTGAGGCTCTGTGTCCCGTGATGTACGAGAAAGAAAATAGGATTTTTATAACAGCTTACCTGTAAAATCCTTTTCTTTTGATGTACCTCATGGGACACAGAGGTCCCGCCCCTCTTCTAATACACTTATATTGCTTTGCTACAAAACTGAGGTATCCCTGTAAGGGGAGGGATTATATAGGGGGTTGAACTTCCTGTTTAGGGTGTCCCAGTGTCCAATCACCTAGTGATACCCTATATAACCCATCAGTAATTACTGAGGCTCTGTGTCCCGTGATGTACATCAAAAGAAAAGGATTTTACAGGTAAGCTGTTATAAAAATCCTATTTTTTGGGGATATTTATTATAAGTAAAAAATATTTTATTTTTTTTCAAAATTGACACTTTTTTTTGTGTATAGCGCAAAAAATAAAAAAACGCAGAGGTGATTAAATGGCACCAAAAGAAAGCTCTATTTGTGGGAAAAAAAGGATGCAAATTTTGTTTGGGTACAGCATTGCATGACCGCGCAATTACCAGTTAAAGCGATGCAGTGCCAAATTGTAAAAAGTGCTCTGGTCAGGAAGGGGGTAAAATCTTCAGGGGCTGTGGTTAAGGCACAGATAACATGTCATTGTTAAAAGACAATAAAAGGGTAAAATTGGACTTGACCTCTATCAATGTGTTTCAAGCAATATTCTGCTGTCCATCAAAGCATGTAGGACCCTCCTTAAATCCTACAGTGTCAGAAGCAATCACTGAATGAATGACTAAATAATATTCTCCTGTAAACCTGCCCTGAAGTGTAATATTGGTTAGAGAATAAAAACATGATGCGCGTTGATTATATATGAGGAACAACTGGATAAAAGGAACTGACCGGAAGAATTTGGTTGATAAAGGAGTTGATACAACTTTGTGCCAGTTTATTTGCTACATTTTTAAATGGGGAATATTGTCACCAACTAATCTTTTGTAGATGTCAAATTAGTGGTCGGTACAGTTAGGATAAGGACACAATACCATTTTAGTTTGAAGAAAAAGGGGAGTATCGACCTCAGCCTTTCCCCATTATTTTAGTTTTTTTAATGAGCTCGCGTTATTTGCACGTCCTAGTGCAGCTGCATTTAACTGCCAATTTGGTAATAGACAACGCTAATGAGCTTGCCTATGAGTTTGACCTGAAAATATACATTGCTGGGAAACTTTTTAGTGGCCAGATCAGACCACCATTGTAATATTTGATATGTGCACCGTTCTGTCTTTACACTCAGAAATGTCAATAAGACAAAACAAAAAACTATTTAAACCTGTGTATGCATTAACACCTATTGTGTTTAGAGAACTCATTCACTTTAAATAGGCCCCTAACTAGTGATGGGTGGATCTGACCAGGTTTGATTTGCCAAGTGTTTAGGGAATCTTGCTCAAAATACGGCAAACCTGAGCTTTGAGGCAAATTCCATTGAAATCTAAAGCCCCATACACACTCAGTGAGCCTAATTACAGTTTGATGAAAAAGCATGCGTTGCTGATAAATCTAAAAAAAAAACAAACTGAAATGAATCAGACTGGGCGACTGCTGCATGCAAGCCAAAAAAATAAAAAATAAATTCCACAGCAAAACATGCGCTGTCAGTGTATGTTGGTGCTGAGATGGTCTAAAAAAACAAAAACAAAACAACAAAAAAACAAACTATACTTTAGTAATACTATATACAGCTCTAAGGCATGCTCCAAATTATTTAAAGGACTTGTGAATGCTTAATGTTGCCCTCAAAGCCACGTGAAAAAGGCCCTCTTCCTACTGTAATGTATTTTATTTGCATTGGTACATATTCTCAATGGCCCAGCTTTTTATTTATTTATTTATTTTTTAGTAATTGCCAATTAGCCCCCAAAATGGCCAGAACATAACGAGACTTGACCCCCTTAAACCCCATCCACACTATCAGATTTTCTGCTGATTTTTGTCTTCAGATTTACCAAAACCATATAATATGAAGTCAAACCTTAAGAGTTTCAATTTCGTATGCAATCAGGCAGGCCCTTGCACTACATGGTTTTGGTAAATCTGATGACAAAAATCAGCAGAAAATCTGATAGTGTGGATGGGGTTTAAGGGGGTCAAGTCTCGTTATGTTCTGGCCATTTTGGGGGCTAATTGGCAATTACTAAAAAATAAATAAATAAATAAAAAGCTGGGCCATTGAGAATATGTACCAATGCAAATAAAATACATTACAGTAGGAAGAGGGCCTTTTTCACGTGGCTTTGAGGGCAACATTAAGCATTCACAAGTCCTTTAAATAATTTGGAGCATGCCTTAGAGCTGTATATAGTATTACTAAAGTATAGTTTGTTTTTTTGTTGTTTTGTTTTTGTTTTTTTAGACCATCTCAGCACCAACATACACTGACAGCGCATGTTTTGCTGTGGAATTTATTTTTTATTTTTTTGGCTTGCATGCAGCAGTCGCCCAGTCTGATTCATTTCAGTTTGTTTTTTTTTTAGATTTATCAGCAACGCATGCTTTTTCATCAAACTGTAATTAGGCTCACTTCTGCAAGCTAGAAATTGCCCAGCAGTTCACTGTGGTTATCCTTGTTCTGATTTAAAACTGTCCTGCCACTGGCCAATTTCTTTTAGGCTCTCATTAAGACATTAGAGGCAGCAGATCATACAGCAACGTTATATTGGCCAGCACTAGGACATTTCTCTTACGTTCATTAGTGGACACATCGCTTCTATACTTGACTGGGCAGAAAAATAGAACACAGCACCGACTAAGGGCAGCTGGTATAACCCCCCCACCTGCTCCAGGCAAGCCAGTTATTTCTGCTTAGAGTTGGGCGAGCAAAAGTTTGGCCTGAACATCGACTGTCTGCCCGTTCAGCGAACACCTGAGTATGCAGGGTGCTCAGCGGGATGTTCACCCGCCGAGCGCCCCACAATGCGCTGCACTGTGCATTCTAAGCCCGGATTGGGCAAAACTTTCCCCAATTAGGGCACAGTGAATAGCTGATTTTTAAGGAGTGGCCGGGAAGCCGGCTGTGGCATCCTTAACAATGGATGAGTCATCAGCTGTCAACAGGTTTCCCCACTGACAGCTGAATGAAAAAAAACATTGCCAGCAATAGAAAAATGTTAAAAAGCCCAGGCGTGGGGTCCCACCCAAAATCCATACCTGTCTCTTATCTGAGTACCGAGCATGCAGCCTGGCAGGCCAGGAAAGGAGAGGAGCGACACCCACCCCCCTCCTCCTGAACCATACCAGGCCACATGCCCATCAACATAGGGACAGGGCGCTTTGGGGTGGGGGGCATAGCAAAGCACCCCCCCCCCCCTATGTTGAGGGCATGTGGACTGGTTTGGTTCAAGAGGGAGGTCGCTCGCTCATCCCTCCCCTTTCCTGACCTGCCAGGCTGCATGATCTGATAAGGGTCTGGTATGGATTGGGGGGGGAAACCATGCCGTTTTTTTTTTTCTTTAACATTTGTGTATTTCCAGCAATGGTTTTGTATCGCCGGCAATTTAAATCTTTTTTTTTTTTTTCGAAGTGTTCTATACTTGGTACATATGTGCCACTTTACAGGCAGACTACGGGGACCCCCAGGCACTATATTTTAAAATAATTTTTAATTTTTATTGCTTCACTTTTTAAGCATCATTAAAATCACTGCTCCTGTAAAAATGATCTGTTAAAGTTTTTTTTAAATGAATACATGTCCCCCAGGCCAGTACTCAGGCCCCCATAGCCTTTTTATGGGCAATAACTTGAAAAAAGCCTTCAAAATGGGAACTTTTGATTTAAGAAGAATTCGCGGCTTGGGTCCTAACTTTTTACATGTGCAGGAGTTCGGGTGCAAACTGAACCGGGGACTGTTCGTCCCAACTCTGCTCTGGTCTGCCCAGGACGAGGGTGAATCATATGATTCTTTACCCCTATGCAGGTTGGCGTGCCTGACAAGTCATTTTTAAATGAGTGGGGCCCTTTCCTAGGCTCTGGTGGGCCTTGTTGTCAGTGCTGGCCTTTGTACTGTTCATGTGTAGGAATAGGTGCTGGTGGCTGTTCCCTTTTGGCACCCACGAGTTGGCTCATTTTGCCAAGTTTTTTTTCTTTTCCTGCATTGATTAAGTTTTCTATGTGGACAGGAACAACCGAAACATCCTTTTGTGGTTTCCCAGCGGTTTTCGCAATGTTGCACATTTTGGGGTGGCTCTTCTAACACAGTGGTCCGTTCCTCCTATGGCGGATTCCCCCATCCCTAAGTTGAACTAAACAATCATGTTACCGGTGAAGGAATCTCCCCCCTTTTCAGGGTCTTGTGGCTGTAACACAGACTCGGTCACTCGCAATATGTTTTACCATTGCTGACTTGGTACTGCAGCCTGGGTGTCTCAGAAGCATCTGGAGTGGGCCAAGATGTTACAAAAAGGTTTAATGTCTGGACAGGTGTTCCTGGTGTATGTGGTACTAGTAGACCTGTTGGTCCAGGACCTGAAGTACGTATATGATGCATCTTCTGCTGCAGGCTCACTTCTGTTTTGTGGTAGTGCTCGGTGGGTACTTTTTGGCTTAAGTGGTGCTCCGCTGACCAGAAGTCTAAGCAGTCCCTGGCGGCATTCCCTGCCTGCGTGAACATCTGCTTGGTGCCACCTTGGATGACTGCCTCAGTAACCTTTTATGGGTGGCAGGACTACTTCCTCCCACAAGCTGAGAAGGGAACTGAGCTGCATTGTAAGCGCGGTCCTTACAAGGTTTTTTCGTTTTGGCTCCTCGTACAAAGACTATAAACCCTCCCAGGCTCCCATAGGTCTTGCAAAGGGCTTCTAACCTCCACAAGGGCCCGCAGACAGGTCCCCCCTCAGCATGTCCGCTCACCCCCACCCGTTTCCAGGATGGGGGTCATCTTTGCTGGTTTGCGGGACTGTGGTTCTCCCTCATTTTCATGAGTCTGTCTAAGAACTGTCTTTTCCACCGGAAAAATTTCTTCCATCCAACATTTGCCTCCACTGCAGGCTCTTTTCAGGAGAGACCAACCATTGCCCGTTCAGGCTCTGAAGAAGGGGGTGCTCCCCTGAAACGCGTTAGCCATTGGCCATTTGCACCGGTCTGATCCTCTTGGCAATAGGTCCTGGTGTGTCGATCCATAGAACAGCGCACTTGCGCCCTTTTTTAAAGCTGGTTTCGATAGCTCGTTTGTGAGTATAATCTTTGCTGTTTTTATGCTGCAATAAAGTTTATTAGTGGTAATGCACTAGGTTAGTGCGCCCTCCTTCTTTTTCTGCTGGGTTTGCTTCTTCAGGGAGTGGCTGCTCTGGTTTCAGGAATGGAATGTTCTGGGGGACGCTCCCCAATCTGTTCAATTTTTTATAGATGGTTGGGGTCCTAAACTGCTTTGTGTGGGTCCAGAAGTTCACATTGGAATCCTCCTGTTTAGTGGCTGTCTTCCTCCTTAGGGGGAAAATGTTCCTGGTATCCATGGTCCCATCTGTGCAGGCCACCTGCCTTTTCTTGTGCTTTGCTGTGTGGGGGTGTGAATTACTGACTTGTGGTGCTTCCCTTTGGCGGGTCAGCTGGTTGTTACCAAGGTGTTAGCCTGATCCTGGCATTTCTGAGACAACGGGATTTACATAATTGGCTGCACGGACATCCTCCTTCAGCGAGCTGGGGTTTGCGCTACACTTATGATGTGGAGATCATGATTCATACTCTTCAGGAGTCTGCCCTACTCCCAGCCATGAGACTAATATCTCTGGGTCTGATGTTCACTTCAGTGCAGGCCAGGGTATTCTTCAGGATAGATAAGCCCTGGACCCTCACACTAAGGTCCAGCTATTCTTGCCTGGTAGATGGTCTTGCATGCTGGTCAGGTCTTCTGGTTTCTACCTTTTTTTTTTTTTGAGGCAGTCTCATATGCACAGTCCTCTATGTGGATTCTGCAGAGGGAAATCCTGATAAACTGGGATGAATCTCCCGCTTCCTTGGATTACCAGATTTGTCTGGGTTGTTCAGGACCAATCTCTGCTTGTAGCTTTGATTCTCCTGCCTAGAGGCACCACCATCCCTTTTACTGGACCGTAGTTACCATCAGGGGTAGTACTAAGTTACCATAAATGAAAAGTACTGTACATGTACTGGTGAAAACTGTGTTAGGTTGATATATGAAGTGCTCTGCCCTTGAAGAACCCCTGCAGCAGTTATCAGCAGGGGGCTGATAAGTGCCTGTTTTAAAGCTGCAGCTGCTCATGTCAAGTGTTGATTATGCCTTTCTGTCCCCATGCTCCATAGAAGCCATACTATGGGTTTCCACAATGAAAAGCACTCTATGAATGGAGGGTTGTAACCACTTCAGCCCCGCTCACTGTATATATACGTCATTTTTTTGAAGATGGATATCTCGGTAACGGCAGCAGCTGCTGCCACAACCGAGATATCCATCTTTACAGTGAGCGATTCTGTACACGATAATGGTGGTCTCTGCGGCGGGTTCGCCGCGAGATCACCGTTATCGGCGGCGGGAGAGGTGCCACCCCCCCTCCCGCCGCTCTCCCGCACCCTCCGCCGCTTACCGGAGCCGTCGGTAGCGGCGGAGGCGATCGGGTCCTTTCCCTGCTGAGGTATGGAGACAAGTGAGGCCAAGATGGCCCCCACCCGTCTCCATACCATGTGACGGCCGGAGCGACGTCATTACGACGGCTCCGCCCACTCTCTTAAAGGCACAAATTTTTTTAGTGTCATTTTTTTAAACGACTTTTTTTTTTTTTTTTGCATTTTAGTCTAAATATGAGATCTGAGGACTTTTTGACCCCAGATCTCATATTTAAGAGAACCTGTCATGCTTTTTTCTATTACAAGGGATGTTTACATTCCTTGTAATAGGAATAAAAGTGATCCAAATTTTTTTTTTTTTAAAAACAGTGAAAAAATAAATAAAATAAAATAAATAATAAAAAAAAAAAAAAAAGCGCCCTGTCCCGACGAGCTCGCACGCAGAAGCGAACGCATACGTGAGTAGCGCCCGCATATGAAAACGGTGGTCAAACCACACATGTGAGGTATCGCCGCGACCGGTAGAGTGAGAGCAATAATTCTAGCCCTAGACCTCCTCTGTAACGCAAAACATGCAATCTGTAGAATTTTTTAAACGTCGCCTATGGAGATTTTTAAGGGTAAAAGTTTGACGCTATTCCACGAGCGGGCGCAATTTTGAAGCGTAACATGTTGGGTATCAATTTACTTGGCGTAACATTATATTTCACAATATAAAAAAAAATTGGGCTAACTTTACTGTTGTCTTATTTTTTTTTTCAAAAAAGTGAATTTTTTCCAAAAAAAGTGCGCTTAGAAGACCGCTGCGCAAATACGGTGCAAAAAAAAGTATTGCAATGACCGCTATTGTATTCTCTAGGATGTTAGAAAAAAAACAATATATAATGTTTGGGGGTTCTAAGTAATTTTCTAGCAAAAAAACCTGTTTTAAACTTGTAAACACCTAAAATCCAAAACGAGGCTAGTCTTGAAGTGGGTAAAGAAGAAGAAACAAAACTCACCATGATTCTATTCTATTCTATTCTATTCTAGACAGTGGTCTGCCACTGTGTAAAAAGTAGCAAAGCTTTATTGTACCAATTACTTATTAAAATATCAGAGAAAGAGCTGGCAAGAAAAAGGTAAATAGTCCAGCATGTTATAACCCAACCAGGATACACAGTGGAAAATAGTACATATAAATAGCTTTATGACTGAAAGTACTTGCTATATATTC
Organism: Lithobates septentrionalis; assembly: GCA_037952835.1. Classification (NCBI taxonomy): domain Eukaryota; kingdom Metazoa; phylum Chordata; class Amphibia; order Anura; family Ranidae; genus Lithobates; species Lithobates septentrionalis. The sequence goes on from JBBDGP010000600.1 coordinate 2,601,354, forward strand.
AGTCCCCATGCGTTTCAAGACTGTATTCTTATCCTCTTCATCAAGGGTGTGTATTGAGTCCTAGGTCTAAAAGGAAAGATATTAGATCCTACTGTCATACCATATTCATATATAGAATGCCATCATAGTTGCTTATTATACAGTGACGTGGTATACTCCCATACTCAACATGCTTGTAGCACTTCAACCAGCCCATAATTACCGAATATTAAATAACAGCCCATGGTATGATGTCCTGTGCAGGTCAGACCTTCATTCAAAGGGTCAAGGCTAGTCCTCCACAGAAGAGGCCACAACCATAAAGGCCAAAGGGGGCCACCTAAGGAAAAGCACCTAAAGGAGGACAAATCGTATAATAAAAAAAAAGTGTGACAGCAGCACAAAGATACCACTAAATATTAGAATCAAGCCATGGCAGCTAAAGTAGTCCATCCCACTTATTAATAATTTTCCCACATCACACATGTGAGAACTACAAGTACATCTAAATAGATGAAGTGCTACCTAAATTCACTCCTGAAAACACTTAAAAGGAGAGGTTCCTTATTGCATTTTTATCACAAGTTTTTAATGTTGTGCATGGAAGACAATAAATATTGTTTCGACTTTCACCACTCCATGGTCCTATTGCCTTGGTATTCATCGTTACATTTAACCCATTGAGCGCTTTCCACCCATTTTTTTAAACTTAATTTGATCAAGGGCCTCATTAGCACTATGGTTGTGCGAACCGTATCAAATGGTGGGTTTGGCCAAATTGCACTGCGGAGTATCTTAAAAATGCAATAAATACTGGGAGTGCATTTAATGTGACATTCAGGGGGGCCTTATGCACAGAGTGTAAAGTTGAGGGGTACGCTATGTACAGAGTGCAGAGTTCAGGGTTGTGTTACGCACATAGCGCTATGTACCAAGTGCAGGGTTCAGGGGTGCACGACATACCAAGTGAAGGGTTTGAGGAGTGCTCTACACACAGAGTGCAGGGCTTAGGGGTGTGCTACTCACAGTGTGCAGGGTTTAGCACTCTTTCACTGGCTGTATACACCTCACATCCACCTCTCCTCGGCTCTGACCTCTGCACCGCTCTCCCCATCCTCCACCTTTGCACACATCTCTCTCCACAGTGCTCAGAAGAAGGCTTCTGGGTTTACAAGTGACAGTGATGAGTCGAGGGCAAGAGCCAGAGATGGGGGAGCAGAGTTACTACTGAAAAAAAAGCCCTGGCTGCGAGGGCCACAGAGACTAGCTGAGAGTTACTGCATAGTACAACAGTTCATAACACAAACAGCTAATCTGATTATCCTCATAAACAGCATCCTACTCACTGAAGTCCAGATTAGCTCTGGTAACACAAGCTAACAGTTGAAGGTATCAAGGGGCAATGGGCCACCTCACTGGAACTGGAGTACTCTGGTAGCAATAGGGGAGGGGTTAGCTCTTCCGAAGAAACTGTGTGCTAATAGGCTGCTGCTCGACTGCCCACATGCCAGTTCTGACAGTGGAGGGCCTCTCACTTGGCTGATCACTTGCCCAATTACCTCTGCCTCATCAGGTGTTGCCTCTGAGCTGCTGAGGGGGGGAAGCTGAGGAACTTATCTTTCCTGGGCATGTCTAGGAACCCAGAGAGTTGTGGGAAATTAAGGTAAAGGGGCCTACGCTTACATCTGAGCATGGTAATGGTCAACAATGGGTAATCTCATACACTCTACCCTACTTGAACTTGCTGTCCCTGGCAAGTTTTCAAACCATTAAAAATTCATTCTGGGTCTCTGGGAGCATCTCATGGATTTAGTCTTTGTTCTTTTCTCTGGGACAAGAGGCAACACGTCCCTGTTTTTAGTCACATCAGTGTATGGTGATTCAAAAGGCTCCACTGGAGAAGCCTATACCTGAGCTGTGTTTATATTGTCAGGATCCATGGCTTCTTCTGGGAGTCTTGAAAGTAATAGTGGAAAAGCAGAAGGCAACCACCATTGAACCCTTGGTGGCAGAGATGTTTGTGGCTCACTAAGTCAGACAAGTTCTTCAAAATACCCGAATTGGTGGCTCTTGATGGGTTTCAGACCTTACCCTGTAGATATCTTTTTTTTTTTTTTCCTTTTTTTGTTCCTTCTGAAAATTGTAAACAGGTACACCAGAAATGGACTGTTGGAGAGTGTTTAATAAATAAATGACATGATCGTACAAGGATGAAGCGGAAAAAACAACCTAAAGTATTAAAGTATTGTTGTTGATCTCAATGTAGTACTTCTTTTTTTAAAAAAACATAGTTGCAACAGATGTATAACAATGATATTTGAAAGATAAAAAATGCAATGTATATATAATTTTGTCACCCCATCAGATTGTAATTAAGGTATTTCTTGATGGGTTTTGACCCTGCGCCCCCATCCCCCCCCCCCCCCCCCCCCCCCACCACTGCAAGGTGAGAGTGTGAGCCACCCTGCTTTGTGGGCAGCTGGACATTGAAATTGTACTTGTATGTACTGCAGAAACCACCATAATGGATGCACAACTACATGACTTGTAGTAATTTAGCACACAGTTACAGCTGAGTGGATTAAAATGTTAATATTTCACCTCTTGAGAGGAAGTATATCATTTTTGAAATGGAAAGGTTAAGTCCTCTGGAGAAATCAGTCATGACACTCACTATGAGCTGCTTAATCATAGTAATTAAACTTTCCCCTCTGGTTATGACCAAATGTAGTAATTATCTTCAACTGTAAGATATGATAGTGCAATGTAATAATTTGAAATTGTTTTAATATGGTTATTTTCTCAAGAGATATTTCCTTTTTTCTTCCCAGGAACACATGTATTTGGCCTGTGAACACATAAAACAAGCATATTGACATTGTTAAATTTTGTGCTTCAGCTGTGTTTAACCACTTAAGGACCAGAAGGATTTGCCCCCTCAATGACCAGGCCATTTTTTTGCTATACAGCACTGCGTTGCTTTAACTGACAATTGCGTGGTCATGCGACGTTGTACACAAACAAAATGTATGTCCTTTTTTCCCACAAATAAGCTTTCTTTTGGTGGTATTAGATCACCTCTGCGGTTTTTATTATTGCGTTATAAACAAAAGAAGAGCGACGATTTTGAAAAAAAAAAAACAACATTTTTTACTTTTTGCTATAATAAATATCCAAAAAAAAAAATGTCTTCATCAGTTTAGGCCAATATGTATTCTTCTACATATTTTTGGTAAAAAAAATCGCATTAAGCGTATATTGATTGGTTTGCGCAAAAGTAATAGCGTCTACAAAATAGGGGATAGTTTTATGGCATTTTTATTATTAATTTTTTTTATCAGTAATGGCAGCGATCTGCGATTTTTATCGTCACTGCGACATTGCGGTGGACAGATTGGACACTTTTGGGACCATTGACATTTATACAGCAATCAGCCAAAAATAGCCACTGATTACTGTATAAATGTCACTGGCGGGGAAGGGGTTAACACAAGGGGGCGATCAAGGGGTTATGTGTTCCCTAGGGAGGTGTTTCTAACTGTGGGGGGAGTGTACTGACAGGGAGTAGAGAGAGATCCCTGTTCCTGATCACTAGGAACAGCAGATCTCTCTCTACTTCCCTAACAGAACGGGGATCTGTTTGCTTATATTGACAGATCCCCGTTCTGGCTCTCTGAGGAGCGATCGAGGGTCGCCGGCGGACATCGTGTCCCCGGGCATGCGCATCGGCTCCCACGTTGTGCTACGCGCGCGCCCCTTAGAGCTCTTAAAGTGGCCAACGTACACCTACTGCGATTCTCGCAGCTGTGCCAACCTGCCGCAGTATAATTAGTTTATCTTGGTCTTATTAGACCACAGGACATGGTTCCAGTAATCCATGTCCTTAGTCTGCTTGTCTTCAGCAAACTGTTTGCGGGCTTTCTTGTGCATTTTCTTGAAGAGGCTTCCTTCTGGGACAACAGCCATGCAGACCAATTTGATGCAGTGTGCGGCGTATGGTCTGAGCACTGACAGGCTGACCCCCCACCCCATCAACCTCTGCAGCTCAGTTCCAGGGTCTTGGCAATCTTCTTATAGCCTACGCCATCTTTATGTAGAGCAAAAATAATTTTTTTCAGATCCTCAGAGAGTTCTTTGCCATGAGGTGCCATGTTAAACTCAACCCGGTCAGTTGGTAGCACTTACCCCATCACCGGTGGCTTCCCCTGCAGTCTGAGGTCCAGAGCGCTCTGGAGCAGGTTTCAATCAAGGATATCTCTGTACATTGCTGAATTCATTTTTCCCTCGATCCTGACTAGTCTCCCAGTTCCTGCCGCTGAAAAACATCCCTATAGCATGATCCTGCCACCACCATGCTACACTGTAGAGATGGTATTGGTTAGGTGATAAGCGCTGCCTGGTTTCCTCCAGACATGATGCTTGCCATTCAGGCCAACAACTTCAATCTTTGTTTCATCAGACCAAAGAATTTTGTTTCTCATGATCTGAGAGAATTTCAGGTGCCTTTTGGCAGACTTCAGGCGGGCTGTCATGTGCCTTTTACTGAAGTGTGGCTTCCGTCTGGCCACTCTACCCTACAGACCTGGTTGGTGGAGTGCTGCAGAGATGGTTGTTCTTCTGGAAGGTTCACCTGTAAGGTACCTGTGATAGGTAGTGTCTGAAGTGGAGCTTGTGTGCTGAGGATTCAGGCGAAAACTTAGGCAGATCAGGACGGCAACAGATCAGGCAAAGCGGTACACAATCGAAATCCAGAGATTGGTCAGGCAAGCAAAGGTCATACATGAGCTGGCGGTGAAGTACAAAATCGGCAGGCTAGAGAGTAGTCAGGAATTCAGGCAGAAGTTCAAACACGGTATTCAGATTCAAAAAGCAGTCAAAACACCCAGGAAGCTAGTCCAAACAAACGGGCATTCAGAGATAGGAAATGCTGCTATTTATGGGCTGCTTTGATTGTAGATTGTCCACAGCTGGCAGTAGGATGGGCTAGTGAGTCCAAGGTAATGCATCAAACTAAGAGAACATAGCTATAACTCCAGAGCTCCTCTGTGGCACAACAAGTAAGACTGCAGCTGTGGGACCAGGAACATCCCGGTTCAAATACACCCAGGTATATGACATCTCCTCTCTCCACAAAGAAAAGCTGGAGCTCTGTCAGAGTGGCCGTCGGGTTCTTGGTCACCTCCCTGATTAAGGCCCTTCTCCCTGATCGCTCAGTTTGGCCGGGCGGCCTGCTTTAGGAAGAGTCCTGGTGGTTCCAAACTTCTTCCATTGATGGATAATGAAGGCCACTGTGCTCATTGGGACCTTCAATGCTGCAAAAGTTTTTCTGTGCCCTGTGCTAAGATACAACCCTGTCTTGGAGGTATACAGACAATTCCTTGGACTTCATGGCTTGGTTTGTGCTCTGACATGCACTATGAACTGTGGGACCTTTTATAGGAAGGAGTGTGTCTTTCCAAATCATGTCTAGTCAACTGAATTTACCACAGGTGGACTCCAATCAGGTTGTAGGAACGTCTCAAGGATGACCATTGGAAACAGGATGCACCTGCGCTCAATTTTGAGTATCTTGGCAAAGGCTTATGTACATGTGATTTTTTTTTTTTTTTTTTTCGTTTTTTATTTTTAATACATTTTCAAAGATTTTAAACAAACTTCTTTCATGTTGTCATCATGGGGTATTGTTTGTAGAACTTTGAGGAAAATAATGAATTTAATTTATTTTGGAATAAGGCTGTAACATAACAAAATGTAGAAAAGGTGAAGCGCTGTGAATACTTTCCGGATGCACTGTATGTGTATGTATATATGTTTTTGAAATTTAAAGGGGGTTTTACAGTGACCCACTGACTGACATGTGATTTGGCTCTAGAGTGTTGTGCAGGGCTTTTAACTGTTATGCCCCGTACACACAAGCCGAATTTCCATCGGAAAAATCTTGGATGGTTTTTCCGAGGGGATTCCGCTCAAGCTTGCCTTGCATACACACGGTCACACAAAAGTTCTCTGAACTTTCACCAGTCAAGAACGCGGTGGCGTTCGGGCCCGCTAGAGGAAAAAATCTCTTTATACGCAGACGACGCCCTGGTATACCTAGATTGAAGGGAGAGCTCCTTTACTAAATTAATGCAGGTGGTGGAGAAGTTTGGTGCGGTCTCGGGACTCCGGGTGGGCTGGGAAAAATCGCAGGCCTTGGCCATCGGTCCCCCTTCTCCCTACGACTATCTGCAGAGGTCACGTATTCAATTAACACCCTCCCTTAATTACCTTGGTATCCAGATACATGCCGACCTCCCTAGGTATGAAGAACTTAATGTCACCCCTATAGTCCAGCAGATGACAGAGAAATTCCGTACCTGGTCGTCATTGCCCCTCAATTTAATTGGTCGCATAAATATATTTAAAATGATCTTTCTACCAAAATTTCTCTATAGCATTAGGGCCTCCCCGGTTTTCCTCACTAAAAAATTATTTGCAAAACTTGACTCTGCCCTGTTTACTTTTATTTGAAACGGTTGCCAACCTCATATGGCCAAATCCTCTTTACAAGCGGCCAAGCCCGTTGGCGGATTGGCTTGCCCAAACTTAAGGAATTATTTTCTCGCTTCCCAGCTCACCTATATCCATGATTGGTTGCACTCTGATCCCCAAACTCTTTCCACGGCTTTTCTATTGTCCTTATTTGCATCTCCTACCACTTTGAGGGACGAACTGCACAGGTCAAAGAAAACAGGCGGCTCCAGATTTTCTCCCATTGAGGTTTGCTTCATGGCCTGGAGGGAGGGGGGAATGATACTGACACAATCCCAAGTGGATATTTCGCCACAGGCTTCCCTCTGGCGGAATCCGAATATTCCTGAGCTCTATGGTCATCCAGATTCGACGTGGTGGGCCCGTTTTGGAATCACACACCTCTCTCATATTTTTGAGGAGAATACCTTACTGCCCTTTAAATCCATTAGACTTAAATATGGCATTGAAAACAAATTCTTCTTTAAATACCTTTTATTGCGACATGCCCTTAAGACACAATTTGGCTCATTGACCATAGAGCTCAAGGAATCCTCCATGGAGGACCTTCTGTCATTTCCAGAAATAAACAAACTCGTGACAACCTTTTATGGGCGCCTTCAGATGATGGGCGCGGAGCCTTTTCAGAACTCTTAATGTAAATGGCAAAGGATTATGCCTGAGCTTTCTGAAGAGGACTGGGAGGAGGCAGTGGAAATATGTTTTCAGGATATCATCAGTACGGCTGATGTCCTGATACAATTTAAGTTTATACATCACTTACACTATACACCCGCTAGGTTGGTTACAATGGGACTGGGTCGAGATATTGCATGTGCTAGATGTAAAATGATTGCTGCTGATTTCTTTCATATGTTTTGGACATGTCCTGGACTTACAGCATTCTGGAAGGATGTATTTTCTTTCTTCAACCGTAAGCTACATATACCGTTGCCGCAGACTCCAGAGGTTGGACTTCTGGGGGTTCTAAATGATATTGTTCCTTGCACTCATGTTAGAATGTTGATACGTATCTTATTGTTTTATGCACATAAGACAATTCTATTGCATTGGAAAGATACTGTCCCCCTTTCAGCCCATGCCTTCTTCCGTATTGTTCATGGGACCCTCCCAAAATTTAAGTTGATATATAAAAGTAGGGCATGCCCTAAGAAGTTCACCAAGATATGGCAGCCATGGCTGGACATTTCGAAGGACTTCTGGGGGGATGTCCTCTCCTCGCAGTTATCTCAGTGAGGAGATAAGATGATGTGATTTAGGAAACATTATTTGGCATATATATGAATGTGGAGGGAGACTTGCATACGCTCTAATAAGAGCCTATTTTATAAGGCTTGCTGGAAATGTACTGCATTAATGGGGTCGTATGTGCTAGGTGTGTGAATGGGTGTGTGTATGGATGTTGTAACTATGTCTTTGTTTGGGGTATTACTGTTTTATACAGCTGTACTACTTCATGAGCCCTGTTACATCAGCATTAATCTAAATGTCTATGGCATTCATGTATCTAGAACAGTCTGTACTGTTGTTTACTTTATTATTTCATTGCTTTTGTATTTCTTTTGTTATAAAAATTGAAAATAAACACCTTTAAAAAAAAAAAAAAAAAAGAACGCAGTGACGTACAACACTACGTCGAGTCAAGAAAATGAAGTTCAAAGCCTCCGAGCATGCGTCGAATTGTTTCCGAGCGTGCATGTTTTTTTGCGCATCGGAATTGCATACAGACGATCACATTTTCGGATAGGAACTTTTTCCGACTGAAAAATAGAGAACCTGCTCTCAATCTTTTGCTGGCTGGAATTCCGCCAGCAAAAGTCTGATGGAGCATTCACACGGTCGCATTTTCCGACCAAAAGCTCACAACAGTCTTTTGCTGGCGGTATTTCCGATCGTGTGTACGGGGCATTAGGTTTACAATAGGGGCACTTCCCACAGTCATGGATTTTCTTTTTTTGGGTGGGGGGGGGGGGGGCTTCACAGTTCTATGCACGTCACATAAAAATTGTCATCTAGTAATTCCTTTTTGCCTCAAGATTTGCAGCATAAAGAAGTGTTTTGGGGTACCTCATATTCCAATAATATATGCCATCTAGCTTTTTACCGTAACCAGGCCTTATAGTTCCTTCTTGTTAGTTGACAATTAAATGAGCTGTATTGTGCTTTTATCCATTTATTCTTTGAGGGGAATTTACTAAAAATGAAACAGCTGTACATGGTAACCAATCAGCTATTGGCTTTAATTTTTAAAGCCTAACTTAAAGCGGTAGTAAACTGCTGTTGTTTTTTTTTTTTTTTTTGCAACCTGCAAGGTAAAGCCATAATGTGCTAGTATGCATCGCATACTAGCACATTATGTGAAACTTACTCTAGAACGAAGCCTTCCAGCGGATATTTATTAAACTTACTACTTTTACTGGCTTTATTGCATTATGGTATTTTAGTGCTCTTTCTGAGTATTTGCGGACCATGAATCGTGGACTTGGAGTGTCACAGCAGATATCGTGGAGTTGTGCAGTGTGGTGCCCAGCAGATATCCCCTTGATTATCAAAAGCTTTGCTTGCCCTTATGATCAGCACCTGAGGTGAGCGGCCATTTCATCTATTGGTGGCGGTGGATGCAATATTTCTTCATTGGATTTATTTATTTTTCTTCACTGGATATGTTTGATGTAATAATCACGTTATGGACTGGAACCAATAATAATTTTCTTTGCATTTTATTTTTTTGCACTTGGACTTTCCTCTTCATTTTTTGCACTTGGATTTTCTTCTTAACTTTTTGCACTTGAACTTTTTTATTTCAGCATATATTTTTTTCATTTTCCAGATTGTATTTTATTTATTAATTTCAGGTACTTATGTAGCGCCTTCAATTTATGCAGCGCTTTACCTATACATTGTACATTCACATCGGTCCCTACCCTCAAGGAGCTTACAACCTAAGGTCCCTAACACACATTCATACATATACTAGGGCAGTGATGGCGAACCTTGGCACCCCAGATGTTTTGGAACTACATTTCCCATGATGCTCATGCACTCTGCAGTGTAGTTGAGCATCATGGGAAATGTAGTTCCAAAACATCCGGGGTGCCAAGGTTCGCAATAACTGTACTAGGGCCATTTTTTTAGACAGGATCTGATTAACCTACCAGCATGTCTTTAGAGTGTGGGAGGAAACCAGAGGACACCCACGCAGGCACAGGGAGAACATGCAAACTCCTGGCAGACATTGCCATGGTTGGGATTCGAACTAGCGACCCTTTTTGCTGCTAGGTGAAAGTGCTGTCAACTACACCACTGTGCTGCTACCACATGTGTATTAATTTTTGATGTTTATAAGTTGTTACTGATCACTGTGCTTATTACATTTCTTATACTCATGATATGTCTATTAAATAAGTGCACCATTTATATCGTTTTACACATTTTTTTTAGTTAGTGTATGAGTTCACTAAGTAATGGTAGCAGCTGTTTGTCCGATTGTTTGTTTTAATTTTATTTGTTACACATAGCAGCATGCAAGTACTCCTTTATTCACTTCATGGACATTTATAGTTTTTATTTTATTTCTGGTTTGGGAACACATTTAGTGGTTGTTGTAATAGTTTCATACTGACAGCACACATCATCTTTCAATAACAGGATAACAATATGCCTCCCTCTTGTAGGACCACACCCATTTTAAATGAATGCCCCACCACTAATTAGAGTACATTCTCCACCCACAATGGCTCACTGGATATACAGAAAAAAAAGTTTCCCTGGGGTTTTTTTATTTTATTTAAATGTTGGCAACCAACAATAGAACAATAGGAAATATATATATATATATATATATATATATATATATATATATATATATATATATATATATATATATATATATATATATATAATTTATATTCCTATACCCACAGTTGATCCAGAGGAAGGCAATAAATAATAAAAAAAAAAAAAGCATGATCCAATTTGCTCCAGCAGGGTAATAAAATTCCTCCCTGATCCCCCAAGAGACAATCAGATATTGCCTGGATCAGCTTTACATAGAGATATTAGTATATTATGTACATTTAGGAAAGAATCCAGGCCTTTCTTAAAACAATCTACTGAGCTGGCCAGAACCGCCTCTTGAGAGAGTCTATTCCACATTTTCACAGCACTTACTGTAAAGAAGCCTTTCCGTATTTGGAGATGAAATCTCTTTTTCTCCAGACATAAAGCATGCCCCCTTGTCTTCTGTGATGACCTTAAAGCAGGGTGTCTCAAACTGGCGGCCCTCCAGCTGTTGCAAACCTACAAGTCCCATGAGGCATTGCAAGGCTGACAGTTACAAGCATGACTCCCACAGGCAGAGGCATGATGGGACTTGAAGTTTTGCAACAGCTGGTGGGCCGATAGTTTGAGACCCCTGCCTTAAAGTGAATAACTCAACACCAAGTTAAACTATATGGACCACTTATGTATTTGTACATGTTGATCATATCCCCCTTAATCTCCTCTTCTCAAGAGAGAATAAATTAAGTTCAGCTAATCGTTCCTCATTACTGAGCTCTTATATGCCTCTTATCAGTTTAGTTGCTCTTCTCTGCACTTTCTCCAGTTCCTCGATATCCTTCTTATTAACTGGTGCCCAAAACTGAATTGCATATTCCAGATGAGGTCTTACTAATGATTTGTAATGATTTGTCTCTCTCTCTCTCTCTCTCTCTCTCTCTCTCTCTCTCTCTCCCCCCATACCTTTTTTAATACAAGAAAGGATTTTGCTCTCTTTGGAAACTGCATCTTGGCATTGCATGCTCTTATCTACCGGAACACTTAGATCCACCATTGATTCCCCCAGCTGTTCTCCTAGTATGTAAGCTGCATGCATGTTTCTATCCCCAAGTGCATAACTTTACATTTATCAACATTAAACCTCATTTGCCACATAGCTGCCCAATGAAACAGTGCATTGAGGTTGGCTTGTAAGTTGGAGACATCCTGTAAGGACATAATTCCACTGCATAGCTTAGTGTCATCTGCAAACACTGAAATTGTACTTTTAATCCCAGACCCTATATCATTTATAAAGATATGAAAAAGTAAGGGTCCCAGCACTGAACCTTGGGGTACATCACTGATAACCTTAGACCATTCAGAGTAAGAATCATTAACCACTACTCTCTGAATTCTGTCTTTTAGCCAGTTTTCTATCCATTTACAAACTGATTTTTCCAAGCCTGTAGACTTTATCTTACACATTAGCCATGTGTGGCGTGTGTACAAGGTTTATACGCATAATCTCCTCCCAAACTGTTTTATTTTACCCTGATCATGGTTTCCCTGAAGGTATACACGGTCAATGTATCTGATTTGATAATATGAATATAATCTCACATATGATGTTAAATAAATATCTAAAGCAGGTATGCCCTAATTCAAGTGTATCAGCTGTTTTTATTTTTTGTTATTGTCAACCATCAGGATTACTCCTTTTCTTATTTATGAAAGCTATCATGAAAAGCGTAATAGAGCTTACTTCAAACTTTACCCAGCTGCATATCTCTAAATCCTATTGTTTATTATCCTAATGTTAGCAGGTGCTTGGCTAATAATGGAGAGTGAGAGAAACACTGGCTGAAGCTGTTTTCTGTAGCTGCTGCCCTGCAGTGCTGAACTGATTAACAGCCATATCAGTAAGAAAAGGAAGCTGCTAAGTAGGAAGAGTTCAATAGACTGAGTAAGGCAGCACTGTACTGTGGGAACTGTAGTCCAGAGAGGAGAGACTCTACTGTAATCAAGAGCTTTTGAACTGCATTGCCCAGAGGGAGATTGCCTGGAGGACGGGAAAGATGTGCATTTTCTAAGGCTGTACAAGACATGGATTCCTCTTGCTGTGAGGGAGACCGCAGAGTGCACATCGCTGTTCAGTGTGCACCATCACTACTTCATATCAGTGGCCTAAACAGGTTCCATGGCACTGAGTTTGGGGGTGCCAACAACCAAGGTCACCTGGGTTCAGAGGAGAGAATTGACTAATCTCTGTGTGTGACCAGATGGTGAGTTGCAATGTCACTGGAACTGGTGGGCTGCTGCTGTGGGGATTTACGATCTGCTGCTCGAGAGACTGAGCCCTTTAGGAATCGGCCATAAAGCCATCTAGTAGCCTTTTGATTGACTAGGACTATTCTCATGTGCACCAAGAGTACAATTGGGCCTGAATGCTAGCTGGCTAAAGAGTTAGGACTAAAGACTGTCCCTTTACAGCTGTTACAAAGAGACCTTCACCTATTTCTTATGCTACGTTGTACCTTTCAGGGGGACATTGCACCATATCCTAGCCATCTTCCTAGAGTGCACTCTAGATTAGTTATAGTGTTAATTTTTACACTGCAGTTAATGCTTATATGCACTGTTTATCGCAAACTTTGCTGATTCATGAGGTAATCTATTATACAGTGCCTCAAAAAAGTATTCATACCCCGTGATATTTTCCACATTTTGTCATGTTACAACCAAAAACTTGAATGTATTTTATTGGGATTTTATGTGATAGACCAACACAAAGTGGCACATAATTGTGAAGTGGAGTGAAAATGATAAATGGGTTTCAATTTTTTTCAAAAGTGTGGCGTGCATTTGTATTTAGCCCCCTTTACTCTGATGCCTCTAACTAAAATCTAGTGGAACCGATTGCCTTCAGAAGTCGCCTAATTGGTAAATAAAGTCCACCTGTGTGTAATTTAATCTCAGTATAAATACAGCTGTTCTGTGAAGCCCTCAGAGATTTGTTAGAGAACCTTAGTGAACAAACAGCATCATGAAGGCCAAGGAACACACCAGACAGGTCAGGGATAAAGTTGTGGAGAAGCTTAAAGCAGGGTTAGGTTTTAAAAAAAATATCCCAAGCTTTGACCATCTCACAAAGCACTGTTCGCTCCATCATCCAAAAATGGAAAGAGTATGGCACAACTGCAAACCTACCAAGACATGGCCGTCCACCTAAACTGACAGGCCAGGCAACTAGAGCATTAATCAGAGAAGCAGCCAAAATACCCATGGTAACTCTGGAGGAGCTGCAGAGATCCCACAGCTCAGGTGGGAGAATCTGTGCACAAGACAACTTTTCGTCGTGCACTCCACAAATCTGGCCTTTATGGAAGAATGGCAAGAAGAAAGCCATTGTTGAAAGAAAACCATAAGAAGTCCTGTTTGTAGTTTGCGAGGAGCCATGTGGGGACACAGCAAACATGTGGAAGAAGGTGCTCTGGTCAGATGAGACCAAAATTGAACTTTTTGGCCTAAAAGCAAAATGCTATGTGTGGTGGAGAACTAACACTGCACATCACCCTGAACACACCATCCCAACCGTGAAGCATGGTGGTGGCAGCATTATGTTGTGGGGATGCTTTTCTTTAGCAGGGACGGAGAAGCTGGTCAGAGTTGATTGGAAGGTGGTTGGAGCCAAATACAGGGCAATCTTAGAAGTCTGCAAAAGACTTGAGACTGAGGCGGAGGTTCACCTTCCAGCAGGATAACAACCCTAAACATACAGCAAGAGCTACAGTGGAATGGTTAGATCAAAGCATATTCATGTGTTAGAATGGCCCTGTCATGTACCTGATGGGTAGAGTCTAGTTTATGCAGAGGAAGGCCTCTCTTGCACCTCTGGCTGGGGCCCCTGATAGAGTATACAGGTGGCACAGGAGTGCAGAGTCGCATGAGTTCCGGTAGACATGCTTGCCACTGGGCTGCTGATCCAGTAGTCCACCAGATGGCAGCGCATCTCCTTGGGCAGGAACACTCTGGTACTTAGCCAAAGAGCAGGTCCCAGCGGTAGCTGGACAGGTTCTAGCAACTTGGTAGCTCTGGAGGGGCTGGAATGGGGCTGGAACATAAGCAGAGTCAGACAAGCTGGGTCATACACAGAACAATCAGATCAAGTAGAGATGCGGAGGCAGGAGAATGTATAAAGAACAAGCCGGGGCTGATGCAGGTGGAAAACAGGAATAGTCAGGAACAAGCTGGGTCAATAATTCAAGAGCAGATGCAGGTAACAGGAAACGGGACAATCACAGAATGCTGTAGACGAGACAGCACTGATCCCGGGTGCTGATCCAGCTTAAATAGCCCATTTAGCGCCCTCAACTGTCAGGGGATGCGCCGCGCACATTTGCGTTCGCATTCCCGCTTAAACAAGATATTTGGGGGGCAGCCATAAGACCAAACAACATAACAAAATATTACAGCGCACACATGCAAAATTACATTTACCTCCTGCAAGGCTTATTTAAACCACCTAGACATTTTCAAAAAGCATTATTAAAAATGGAGATTTCGTCACACCATATTGCTATACGGTGCTTAAACCCACTTACTGCGACAAAGTACCCCATGATTAGCAATACACTCCTCTATATGGGAGAACTTGAGGTCTCCACCCATGACACAGGTGGACTCTAATGAGAGGCACTTGATGAGGGAGTGGGGTGCTCCTCAGCCAAAAGGATTTGGTCAGAATCCATACAATAGACAAACAAGATATATAAGCATATTCATGTGTTAGAATGGCCCTGTCACGTACCTGATGGGTAGAGTCTAGTTTATGCAGAGGAGGGCCTCTCTTGCACCTCTGACTCGGGCCCCTGATAGAGTATGCAGGAGTGCAGAGTCGCATGAGTTCTGGTAGACATGCTTGCTGCTGATCCAGTAGTCCACCAGATGACAACGGATCTCCGTGGGCAGGAACACTCTGGTACTTGGCCAAAGAGCAGGTCCCAGAGGTAGCTGGACAGGTGCTAGCAACCTGGTAGCTCTGGAGGGGCTGGAACGTAAGTAGAGTCAGACAAGCTGGGTCATACACAGAACAATCAGATCAAGTAAAGATGCGGAGGCAGGAGATTGGTCAAAGAACAAGCCGGGGCCGATGCTGGTGGAAAACAAGAATAGTCAATCACAGAACGCTGTAGATGAGACAGCACTGATCCTGGGTGCTGATCCAGCTTAAATAGCCCATTTAGCGCCCTCAACTGTCACGGGATGAGCCACGCACATTTGCGTTCGCATTCCCGCTCATGCGCATATGCTATCACACATTAGCACGTGCTAAATCACCTCTTCTTGCAGGCATTCAGGGAACAGGTATTCTTCTGCAGGTATTATTCTGTCTTCTGACAGCCTTCCTAACAGGCCCAGTCAAAGTACAGACCTAAATCCAATTAAAAATCTGTGGCAAGACTTGAAAATTGAGATGCCCTCCATCCAATCTGACAGAGCTTGAGCTATTTTGCAAAGAAGAATGGGCAAAAATCTCACTTTCTAGATGTGAAAAACTGGTAGAGACTTATCCAAAAAAGACTTACAGCTGTAATTGCAGCGAAAAGTGGTTCTACAAAGTATTGACTTGCACATTGACTTGCACACCACACTTTTCAGATATTTATTTGTAAACAATTTTGAAAACCATTTATCATTTTCCTTCCAATTCACAATTATGTGCCACTTTGTGTTGGTCTATCACATAAAATAAAGTTTTTGGTTGTAACATGACAACATGTGGAAAATTTCAAGGAGTATGAATAGTTTTTCAAGGCACTGTAAGTTACCTTAGCATAGTGATTATACGGCCTAATGGACTGTGTCTGAACCTAACTTATATGGTGTTAATTTATGCTCAAACCACCATTTATTCTAACCTGTATCAATACATTGGGTTAATTTACCACTGAAACAGTCTTGTTTCTATTTCCTGGTGCTACTTCACATCCGATTTAAAGCTAAATATACCTGCTCTGTGTAGTGGATTTGCACAGAGCAGCCCGGATAATCCTCTTCCCAGGTCCCTCTTCTGTGCTCCTGGCCCCTTCCCCTGTCAAATGCCCCCACAGCCCCCATGCAGACACGGAGCCATGACCCGGCCCCACCCTCTCTCTATCCTGTTTTGCTAACTGACTTTGATTGACAGCAGTGGGAGCCAATGGTCCCGCTGCTGTCTCAGGAGAGAGAGTTTCAGAAGGTCTGGAAACTTGTGGACATCACTGGACAGAGATGGGGCTCAGGTAAGTATTAGGGGGGCCCAGGGGGGCTGCTGCACACAGAAGCCTTTTTTATCTTAATGCATAGAATGCATTAAGATAAAAAACCTTCTTACCTTACAATCCCTTTTTAAATGCTTGCAGTAACTTTCATTCAACCAGGTGTGTCAGAGGGGCTGAGGTTGTTCTTTGAGTTGAGGCACCAAACAGAGAGCCCAAATTACCAAGCAGCTCTTGTGGCGGTAGTGCTACACTAATATATGCTCTTCTGTAACTCCATGCCATCCGCATTGGTGGAGAAACAGTATCCCCAGTAAGCCTGGCACAACACCACTATCATGGGAATAGTTTTTTGGTCTTCATTGTCAGCAGTGAAGTAAGACAAGCTTTTATTGCCAGGGAGATGAACAGTGAGTGTATCTTTAAAGTAATCCCTTGAAATTGGGCACAGTTTGTCACCCTATGAAGTGGGAACCAAAAACATAAGGACCAGTGTGCACCTATTTTTCCTTTTTTTTCATAATTCAAATAAATGTTAATGTTGAATAACTGAAATTCATGTAGTCATGTCAGATGCAACAAAGTGGTTCTGCAACTGTGGTGATTCGGTGTTTCTCTTATTAAATTTAAACCATCTGAGATATTCAGTTTTCCAATGAACAATGAGGCATTATTGCAGTTTTATCAATTATAATATTTATTAAGTTTGTCAACAATTATAATCACACTATAGAGATCCTTTCAATACAAAGTTTTTCATGTTTTTTTGAGGTTTTATTAAAATTATATAACACTTAGGAACAAATATGGAGCCCAACATCCCAGAACTCGAGGCCAAGATGGCAAATATCTCAACTGCTACTGTAGAGGTCCCTTTGGCGCTGAGGTACGTTGGGATAAAGAATATCCAAACGGTGAAGAAGACTAGCATACTGAAAGTTATCAGTTTAGCATCATTAAAAGTGTCGGGTAATTTTCTTGCCAAAAATGCAACAACAAAGCATACAGAAGCCAAGATAGTCAAATAACCCAATATCACATAGAAAGCAATGGCTGATCCTTTATCACATTCTAGGATGATCTTTGCAATTTCTGACTGTGTGTTGTATGAGGTGGAGGGAGGGACTAAAATGATCCATAAAATGCAAATAAACACCTGAATAACAGAACAAAAGAAAACAATAAATTTAGCAACTTTAGCCCCCACCCACTTTCTTAAGTTATTCCCAGGTTTAGTTGCATTAAAGGCTATCACCACAATGAAAGTTTTTCCTAAAAGAGAAGATACTGAAATGGAAAAGGTGATTCCAAAAATTGCTTGGCGTGAAAAACAGGTCAGCTGTTCTGGTTTTTCAATAAAAATAAGACAGCAAAGACAGGAGAGCATAAGTGATACTAAAATTAAGTAGCTGAGATCTCGATTGTTAGCTTTGACAATTGGAGTATTTTGATACTTAATAAATATTCCAAGAAAAACAGAAGCTATCAGTGAAAATAAGATGGCTATGAAAGCCAGGACAATTCCAATTGGGTCTTCATAGGATAGGAAGGCAATAGCTTTCTTGATACATTCTGTCTTTTGCACATTGGGCCATTGGTCTTCTGGACACTTTATGCACACATCCACATCTGGAAATATAAAGCAAATAGTGTTTACAATATGTTTTTTTTATCTTATTTTTCTTCTCCATGCATTCTAGCTGTTTATGAATTAAAACATCAACTTTTTATCAAACTTTACCAATGGACATATTAAGATATATTTGTTTGAGCAATCATAAATATATTAATTATTTTTTTCTGAGACATTTGTGCACATGTATAAAGTGAAGCCATTCACTTTTTGCATTTTAATGATTGCATAGGAAGCGCCCTTTACCACAGTATTCACAACTATAAAAGCAATTCCTTGTAGGAAGTGGTCTATACATGACATAGAATGTCGGATATACCCAGATATGGTGATCATCCATAGATAGATGTTAAGAACTGACTGAAGGAGAATGGGAGTTGTGGTTTTGACCAGGACTTAACACCTGAGAGTCTAAGGAGACCCCTGCCACCCACAGACTAGAAATGAGCTCTGCTCCCTCAGCTTCCACTTCCCCTTTTCTATTGAAAAGAAGAAATTAGCTTGTACCTATGTATAGCAGTGAGTTCCCGGTATTCTGCTCATAATCAAAGTTCATTATATAGTAGTTCTGTCCAGACTTACACAAGGCTTGTAGAGGTGCACCTCTATGACTAAGCCCTGTTTGAGTTGAGAGGACTTAGCAGACATTCTGTGCTTCTTGTTTTGAGCATTAAAGTGTATTTCTGGCTGATTTCATTGTCATGTGGCTGGACTTTTTGTTGGTATATGTAAGGGAGTGTGGACAAGCTCACGCAGATTTGGGAGGTACAGGATATGGAAGAAGCAGTGTTTCTTCTATAATTCACTAAATACACTACTATAGCTGGGAATGTATGGGTTTTAAAAAAATATATATATATATAGGAAATCAAGACAAACCTGTCTGGTTGGAAAACTGTCCTTCTGGACATAGTAAGCAATCATAACAACAAACT
This sequence comes from Lithobates septentrionalis, assembly GCA_037952835.1. Taxonomy (NCBI): domain Eukaryota; kingdom Metazoa; phylum Chordata; class Amphibia; order Anura; family Ranidae; genus Lithobates; species Lithobates septentrionalis. The sequence continues at coordinate 2,620,451 of JBBDGP010000600.1, forward strand.
GGCTGTCCTTCCCGGACAGATTTCCTGTATCCTGGCAGACACTCCTCACTGCACACTGATCGAGGCATCAGTAGCTGCCAAAATATACATAAAATATTTAATATAAATTCAGATGTTTTATTAATATTACTGAAACGGTTCTATTTCAGAGGTAAATGAGGTACTGCAAAAATGCTATGTTGATTTGCAAAGAGCAATGACCCATAGCAACCAACCACATTTCATCTTTTATCAGGTTAAAGTAATATTATTCAATGTATAATGAAAGGAAGCTTTGATTTGTAATTCAAAAATATATAGGTGGCCACAATGTGAAGACGAATTGCAACAAAAAAACCTGGGGTCATTCACTATACTAGCCACACATGTCACCCACTGGGACCTAAAACATTACTTTTATTTGTAAAAATTAAAATATTATATTGTTTATTTTAGTTTATAGATTCAAACATCACTGTGACTTTTTATTACTTATAGGGGGAGCACAGAGACCCATCCAAATGGAGTATTATTTAGAGTACTTGCCTCAAATAAACCTTTGACCCAGTGTTTACTAGGGAGGATAACATGGACACCCTCAAAACAAAGAACATTTGTATCTAATCAGTGAGGTGGGATATTTTACCGGAGCTATAGTGGCTAGCAAAGGACCATTGCTATTCTTTATCTGCTTATGCTCACTCCTAATAACCAGATGAAGGTAGGCATGCTGTCTAAATATTGCTGGCCATCAGAGAACTGGCAATCTACTGTTGAGGGAGAGAGTCTATTGTTGCTCACTGTTGGGGAGTCTATTGATGCTAGCTGCTGGGAGATCTGCTGTTGCTGCTAGGGTGGTATTTTATTGTGGGAGTCCATTGTTGCTGGGGGGGTCTATTGTTTCTGAGTGAATCTATTGTTGCTGTTTTTGACCAATTTACTACTTTTCTTGTTATTACAAATTTTATTACAAAATTAATTACTTGGCACCACAAACTTGGTTCCGTATTCTCTAAAAGAGGCGCTACTGGGAGGTGGGTAGGGGGTGGAACCAAGGGACGGTGCCTGGAAGTGGCTGGGGGAGGGGGAGACCAGGGGTGACACAGAAGGGGGAGTTCCTGCACCTATTCTCTGAGAAAAAAAGCCCTGTATATGTGTGTGTGTGTGTGTGTGTATATGTATATATGTATGTGTATATATATATGTATATATGTATATATATATATATATATATATATATATATATATATATATATATATATATATATATATATATATATATATATATATATATACATATATATATATATACACAGAGGCGGCTCTCTAATTAGGCAAATTAGGCGGTCGCCTAAGGCCTCGCACTCACAGGAGCCTCGCGACCGTTTAATTTGCCTGATAATGGGAGAGGAGGAGAGCCCAGCATCGGAAAGGATTGTGCTGCCTCAGGAGCGGGACTGATCTAGAACACCGGGACTCTGCACTGCTAACACCCTCCCCGCCGCCTTCTCATCTTTCACGGGCTTAACGGGGTGAGTCACTGGCTCCCGTGCCGCTATGATTCCTGAAAAAAAAAGCCACACCAGTGATCACAGGGGAGGTGAGCAGTGTCAGCCTGTCCTGTACAGTTCCTGTCTATGAGGATGCAGGAATCAGCTCACACACCGCCTGCGGAAAATGCTCTGTCCTCTGCACATCCTGCAGATAGGTGTGCTGGTGCACTGACAGGTGGGCGTGGCCTGCAGAGGCAAAACCATCTCACTGCTTGCCGTGCTCGGTCATATAGAGGCTGCTCGGGGTGCCAGTAGTCTGATGAGTTCGGGGATTGGGGTGAGTCCGATGACAGGGACGATACATTTTTCTGCACACTGATACATGACCACTCTGTTCATCACCCAGCAAACCACTCCTCTTCCATGTGACCCCCTCCTCTCCCGCCTCTCTCTCCCCCTCTTCATCCCCATCCCTCTCTCTCTCCCCCCTCCCTTCTCTCCTTCCTCTTCATCCCTATCCCCCTCTCCCTCCCCCCTTCTCCCACTTCTCTCTCTCTCTCCCCCCTCCCTCTCTCCCCTCTCTCCTCCTCCCCCTCCTCTCTTCCCCCCTCTCCTCTCTCTCCCCTCTCCCTCTCTCCCCTCTCCCTCCTCCCCCTCTCTCCTCTCTTCCCCCTCTCCTCTCTTCCCCCCTCTCCTCTCTTCCCCCCTCTCCTCTCTTCCCCCCTCTCCTCCCCTCTCCTCTCTTCCCCACCTCTCCTCTCTCCCCCCTCTCCTCACTTCCCTTGCTCTCTCTCCTCTCTCCCCCCTCTCCTCTTCCCCTCTCTCTCTCTCCAATCTTCCCCCTCTCTTCCCCTCTCTCTCATCTTCCCCTCCCCTCTCCCATCCCCCCTCTCACTCTCCCCTCTCTTCTCCTCTTCCCCTCCCTCTCCTCCTCTCTCCCTCTCACTCCCCTCGCACCCCTCTCTCTCTCTCCTCTACCCCCTATCCTCTCTCCCCCCCTCGTCTCCCCCCCCTCGTCTCTCCCCTCTCCCCCTCCCCTCTCTCCCTCTCCTCTCTCTCATCCCTTCTCTCCCTCTCCTCTCTCTCCCCCTCTCTCCCTCTTCCCAACTCTCTCTCCCCCCTCTCCCTCTCTCGCCCCTCTCCTCTCTCACCCCCTCTCTCTCCCCTACTCTCTCCCCCCCTCTTCCCCCTTTCTCTTTCCTCTCTCTCACTTCTCTCTCCACTCCTCACTCATCCCTCTCTTTGTCTCTCACCCCCACACTATTTTGCTCCCCTTTTCTTTTTCTCCCCACCTCTCTCCCACCCCCCTTCCCCCCACTCTCTCACATTTTCCTACTCCCCTCTTTCACTCCTCTCTTCTTCCCTTTCACCCTCCTTGTTCACCCCTTTTGCTCCCCCTCTCTTTCTCCCCCTCTCTGCTCTCCCTCTCTTGGCAGGGAAGAGGGAGAGCGGGAGGTAGGCCAAGTTGCTGCACCATGGGCCTCTGGGTTGTACTTGCACCCTGGGTCAAAAGTAGCCAGTCAGCCCCTGCTTTCATTTTTCTCCACACTAGTTTGCCTTTTCCTGACACTGCAGTACAAAGAAATTCAGCAGGTGCTTTTCTGTATTCAGGTTCACTGACCATAGTAAATGCATTGACTGTGTCCACAGCAGGTATGGGGCATAGGTTTAGGAAAATAGATGATGGATCTATGGCCTTTGTTAGGTAATGTGAAATTTAGGCATAACGTAGAGCTGTCTAGTACGTGACATTCACTATACAGAAGGAGCTTGTGTTGCAGTGCATATCCTGGTGTGATATGATCCAATGACATGCTGGAATCCTTGAGGACTGGCCATGGGTGAATTGCCATCAGTATTAATTTTTATTGCTTGAATTATTTTTATAATTATGAGTGGGGCCTCATGTCTAAGTTTTGCCTAAGGCCTCACAAAGCCTAGAGCCGCATATATATATATATATATATATATATATATATATATATATATATATATATATATATATATATATATATATTTATTAAATAAATGCTCTATACTGAGTTATTTGTTCTGCTGGAAATATATACAGCATACCCATATAGCTGAATATATCCCTGAATTGGCCATAAGTATCCCACATACATATTAATCTGAGTAGAAAACCTCATCTACTAATATAGAATAATTTTGTTTTACTTTATTTCACCTACACTTTTTCACCCCCAATGAAGCCTTAAGATAATTATTGTTCAGTGAGGTTGACATATCAAGAGAGTATTTGACAGTAATTTTTACTCAGATTAATATGTGTGTGGCATACTTATAGCCAGTTCAGGATTATAACCAGCTATATGAGTATGCTGTATGTAATATTTCCAGAAAAATATATAACTCAGTTTAGAGCATTTATTTATATATATATACAGTATGCAAAGTGGGCTTAGGTGAGAAAGATTTAAGTAAGAGTTCACTGATAGCCACCTATATTTAGGCAGCATAAATGCCCTCATCTGGTTATGAGGAGCAAGCTCAGATAGACAATAGCAGTGGCCTACATTTTAGGCCCCAGTGGGTGAGATGCGTAGGTAGTATAGCACAGCACCCTGATTTTTATGGTTGCAATAGAGTAAAATTATTGCCTATTGGTTGTTTCGGAAATATATTTGGCCTTTCGCATAGATAGTTTTGATAATAAATAATACATCTGCCTCTTTAAAAAATAGGCTTCTTACTTTTCCATCAAACCAGGTAACAACCATGACCATAAAGGCAACAATTAGCTTAATGAAGGAGACTAACCTTGGCAAACTTGTTTTCCCAGACTATCGCTTCTTTTTTTATAATGATTTGTCTCTCAGGTGAAGCCTGTAAGTCAAAATCTCCAACTTTCTGTAAATTTGTTGTCCAGTTTGGATAATTGATTGGATTATAAATATCATACCCGATAGATATTTCTTCATTATTAAAATAGATGTTTTGTCCCAATGTGTTTGTAAAATTAACCCTTTTTATATATTTATGTAGCTGTAAATAACAAATAATATCGAATGCAGTGCAAACTCACACAAACAATAACACATCAAAAGCATTTCTTGAAAGTATTTGTTTCTGTCTTTGGACAAATAATCCTTTTAAAAGAGCATTGCCATTTGTGTTTAAAATTATAGCCTACCACCTACTCATCACAGAGTTACCTAACATCCCCATTTTTGTAAAAAAAAAAAAAAAAATTTTTGGATTCCATATGAAGAGAAGGTGTTATTAATTTCCTATCCTCATATAACAGTGACTTATCCCACAATATTTGACAAAGTTCATTATCATCCCATTGGTCATTAGTTCACCTGCCTCAATGGAACACCTACAGTATATAGTATTTCTACCACAATTCGGCAACACTATATTTTTGTACTTTGGGATGCAGGCACTTCACCATCCAAACACACAAAGAATGAGCTCCTGGCACATAAGACCCAAGTAGATCTTCTATGCATGAAATCAGTTTAGCAAGGCCATAATGACATCCAATAAACTGCAGTAATCACTGTCCCCCAGAGCAAGTTAACCTTATTCAACTAAGCTTGGTTACACTTCATTGCTCCTCTTTCTGTTAAAGGAGATAATTGTCTGAGAGAATACTGAAAATAGATCCCAAATACTCATGTTGAGTTACTGGAGATGCAGTGTTTCAGATAACCTCTGCTGTGTTAGCATATTGTCTAGTGTCCATAACACTGACTTTTTTTGGGGTAAGGTTGTAAATTGTCAGTAGAGGCTTTTAACCACTTGCCTACTGGACACTTTTACCCCTTTCCTGCCCAGGCCAAATTTCAGCGCTGTCACACATTGAATGACAATTGCGCGATCATACAACACTGTACCCAAACAACGTTTTTTTTTTTTTTTTACACAAATAGAGCTTTCTTTTGGTGGTATTTAATCACCACTGGGGTTTTCATTTTTTGTTAAGTAAGCAAATAAAGACCTAAAATTTTGAAAAAAAAAAAACATTTTCATAGTTTGTAAACATTTGTAATAAGGTATTTTTCTCCTTCTCTGATGCGCGCTGATGAGGCTGCACTGATAAGGCGGCACTGATGGGCCTTGATGGGCACTGATAGGCTGCACTGATGAGCACTGATGGGGCGGCACTGATGGGCCTTGATGGGCACTGATAGGCTGCACTGATGGGCCTTGATGGGCACTGATAGGCTGCACTGATGGGCACTGATGGGCCTTGATGGGCACTGATAGGCGGCACTGATGGGCACTGATAGGCTGCACTGATGGGGCGGCACTGGTAGGCAGTGATGAGGCTGCACTGATAGCTGGCACTGATGGGCACTTGTAGGTGGCACTGGGCACTAGTAGGCAGCACTGATGGGCACTAATAGGCGGCACTAATAGGCGACACTGATGAGGAGGCACTGATGGGCACTGATTGGCAACACTGATAGGCACACATTGGCAGCACTTATGGGCACTGTTGGGACTGCACTGATAATCAGGACACTGATAATCCGTGCCCTGATTATCAGTGTAGATGTCCCTTTTAGAGAAGCCAGTTATCGGCTCTCTTCTCCTCTCCTCATGCTGTCAGCATTAGGTAGGGGTGTGCCGATAAATGGCTTCTGTACATCACAGAGTGCGCTGCTTGCCCCCAGCAGTGGGCGTGCTGTGGGCATGATCACGGGACGCCGTCATATGATGGCATCTCAGAACTAGACGACTGCGCTGTTGCTGCTATTCGGCTATAGCACGGTCGGCAAGTGGTTTATAGTATTCATACCCTATATCACATCAGCCTGGTGTGTATTCCAAAACTCTGAAAAATCAGAAGGTAAGAAATTCCCTTTGGATTTTGGTAGTTTTTTGTTATAGTATCTACAATGGCCTTCCATTAAATGCTTGACAAGGAAGTTCTGAAAGGGAAGGGTAGTATTGCTGAAGCCCTTCACGTAAATGTTACTGTAATGTTTTGGAAAAAAGAAAATAGTTTTGATAAGGTTTTGGTAGATAATATCAAATTACTTTTTTTCTTACCTTCCAGCCTTTTAAATCTTGAAATTTTAATTTATTTGTATCCTGCAATCTTTCACTTATTGGTGTTTCTTGATACATTTCATGTAATGCATAGGCTACGGCATATACAGAGTTGTAAACAATATAACTCATGCCAGTGAACTTAAGGTTACAGTGAGAATATATGATTTGCCTTCCACTCTCTACACCTGTGCAGTTTCGGTTTCTTGGATTAAAAGGACATCGGTTTTCACATAGTTCATCCCACCATGTTGTAAAGGTCCGACCTGGTGGGAAACGACTTGGGTTAACGTTCTTGACAAATTTTATAAATTCTGGGTTTTCATTTTTTTGCATGATGAATCTTAAAGATCCATTGGCAACTGTGTCATTTACCATGTTGAATATTCGGAAGCTGGAATCGGCAGTATGTATCCAGACTTTCCCTGGTATGCTGGTAACATGAACATTCAATTCCAAGTAGTACACATTATTTTTTGAGCCATACAGAAGAATAACATTTGCAGTTGACCGTGCAATGGTTTGCTCTATGTCTTTGATTCTTTCGGGGCTGTAGTCATTAATAGACGGTACTAGTTTAATAAATTCAACACATCCCCCACTTTCTACAATCATGTTTTTAATAATCTTTATAGCATTTATGCTGCTATCATCATCAGCATATATAATACCAACCCACATCCAACCAAAAGTCTTCAGTAAGGCTATAATGGCAGCATACAGAGCCTTCTCACTGGGTACTGTACGGTAGAAATTTGGGAAGTTCTGTTTGTTGCTCTGAAGAGGTTCTTGGGACATGAAACTTATCTACAAAATATGAGTATGATTATTATTTGCTTTTCTAAGATATAACATATTTATATTTAAAGTGACTCATCCCCCCCCAAAAACACAGCAAAATGGTCCCTGCAATGATAGAGTCTGAATACCTACCTCTTGGGGGGAGGATGGCAAGTCTGACCTCCCCTCTGTTCAAGCAATACAGCATCGAGCAATGTATTCACATTCAGCATATGTCTAGGTGTGCTGGGTGCCTGGTTTACGTCCCATGTCCTGTAGTGACGTAGGAGTCGGAGGGAGGAAGCACAGCTTGATGTGGGGCACGCAGGGACTAAACACTTCCAGAAGATTCGAATTCCAAAGATTTTGCTGGGAGCTGTATCATTTGAGCACATCGGAGTTCGGACTTGCTACTTAGCTATGCAGCTAATTTTTGTTTAACCAAGTACTGTAGTAAAATAAAGCATTTAATGCAACCTTTAATTTTGTGGGGTCTTCCATTTGACTACCTAATAGTTTTATTCTTTATACTACGCTTCTTCAAATGACTATTATGGTACAACTCTCTAATACCTCAGGAAGCTACACATAGCAACACGTGATATAAGGCAAGACTACAGGATGTCATACCTGTGGGTATTTGTACATTCCAAATATATTGGCATACTGTATAGAAAAGCTAGATGACATCCCTTCAATGACAGCAGCAAGAACTCCATATTTGTCACAATTGTAATTAGGATATTGCTTAGTGTTCCCTGAATAAATGCGGACAGCACCTTGGACAGTTCTGAAAAGGTCAACATAGGAATCATATATATTATAGCCCAAGGTTACATTTGGCAATATGTTAGGGTTGCTGTTGATTTCATCCACAGCGAACACAAAGCTTAGGAAGTTGTAAAAGTCTTCAAGCAGCATACTGAAATTAAAAATAAAATAAAAATGTACTTAAAAGCACATACTAGAAGTAATGAAATGAAAACATTGATGTCTACTATATAAATCTTAGTAAGGTTATTTACTTAAAGTGTTACTAAACCCACTATAGTAAAATCAGTCAGTGTATGCAGAAAAGCATGCTTGTTATACTCACTGTGGAACCTAAGGGGTTAATCTTCTGCATTGTGTAAAAAGGCTGTTTGATCTTGTCTTCTCTGATCCTCCCTTCCTTTTACTGTACCCAACCCATCTCCTGGTAGTACCGAGCTTTGGGGACACTATACACATGCTCAGTTTGGTGTGTATTGCTAGAGAGGGTTTTTTTTTTTTGGGAGGGTTCATGTGATCAGTACAGGGCCAATCAGCACTGTCCAGACAGAGGGTCAGGGGTCATGCACTCTCATAGGACAGTCAGAGGAGAATGAAAACTCCTCCTCCTACAAGCTTTAACCAGACACTGATATAAGTCACAAGACTGCTATATACTGCTTATGAGAAAAGGTATTTAGCAGCTTACATTTACTAAAATAATCGCATTTCCACATTCTGTGTACTGTGGGATACCAAACAGTGAATGCAGGGTCCAGGGTTTAGTAACACTTTAAGAATGTTAATTTAAATTTCTGTTATTTTTTATTTATACTATAGCACAACGTATATGTATGGCTGGTAGATGAACAGCAGAGATAGGCACCACATCCCAAGTTTACAGAAACTTTTGAAATGAACAAATGTGATTTTTATTTATGTTATAGTTTATTTTGGTGTAATATTTTAGCATTAAAATAAAGGTAAATTCAGTCACATTTAGTTTGCTAAAGCACAGTGCCTTATAATTGAATGTGATTGGATTTAATAGAAACCTGTTGTTTTCACCTTTTCTTCTATCATTAGTTTCATCCCAGTACTCTCCAGGGGTCTCTTTTAGGCCTGGTTCACACCTATGCATTTTTTCGTGCATTTTCAGTTTTGCAGAAACACACTACATTCCATTTAACATGGTTTCCTATGGGTCACGTTCACATCTGTTCATTTTATGAAAAGGGCCAGGGACTTTTTTCTGGTTTTTGGTTCCATAGATTTCAATAGATCAAAACTGTGCATTGAAAATTGTAAAATGCACCTGGAATATGCAAACTGCAACCTGCATAGGTGTGAACCAGGCCTGAAGCTACTTTCTATCTACAAACATGCATTCCAGTGATGGCTAGATGTCATTTCTCAGAGAAGCTTTCCTGATGGGCACAACAGTGGAGTGTATTGTATATTAAAATGGCCATTTGTTGTCTTCATTTAAGACCTGGGTGACAATGCAGGAGCACAACTTGGAAACAGGGACAGAGTGTTGTTAGCTTTATAGCAGTAATGTGCTTGAACAAAGACTTTTCAGGATCACCAGGTATTATTTTATTCACTTTGCCTCTGGAGCATTTTTTTTTTTGCACACATGTTAAACTGCGTTTTTGGCTAGAAAAACATTAAAGACCCCCAAAACATTTTATATTTCCTGAAAGCAGAGGCCCTGTAGAATTAATAGATGATAAAAGCATTTTTAAGTCAGTAATATTTGTGCAACTGTTTACCAAATCTATGTTTTTAGTAAAATGTCCACTAAAATGAATTTTGGTGCACAAGAATTCAGTATAATCCCTAATTTTTGTACAAAGTATAAGATAAGGTTGTGTCATGCCAAATATTGGTATATTGAGCGGCACCCTAAGCTACTATTGGTTTCCTAACTTTTTTCTTTGAATTTAATGCTGGATATAAATTAGAAGACAACTTCACAATAAGACCAAAAGTCGCAGGAATAACAGTTTTTTTGTGGGTCCTAATTGTTCTCCATAAGATACTTGTTTCCTATGCAAACTCAATAATCCTTTATTTTTACTGTCCCTACCAAATTAAAGGCATTAGAAAATAAGGCACATTACATATCTGTCTAGAGTGCAGACATAGCATATACCGTATATACTCGAGTATAAGTCGAATTTTTCAGCACATTTTTTTGTGCTGAAAGTGCCCCCCTCGACTTATACTCGAGTCAAGCACTTTTCTGCAGCAAAAAATTTCATTTTCTGAACCGACTTTGGGGCCCCGTATCTCAGGGTCACTTAGAGCTAGGCACCCCAAATTTGGTATGCAAACCCAGTGGAACTGGTACCATAACATATCCAAATCTGAAGTTCCTAGCACTAAGTGGCCCTGAGATACGGGGCCCCACAATCGGTTCGGAAAATGTCATTCTCTGCTGCAGAAAAGTGCTTGACATTTTCTGAACTGACTTTGGGGCCCCATATCTCAGGGCCACTTGGTGCTAGGAACCCCAAATTTGGTGTGCAAACCTAGTGGAACTGGTACCATAACATATCCAAATCTGGGGTTCTTAGCACCAAGTGGCCCTGAGATACGGGGCCCCAAATCCGGTTCGGAAAATGTCATTTTCTGCTGCAAAAAAGTGCTTGACATTTTCTGAACTGAATTTTGGGGCCCTGTATCTCGAGGCCACTTGGTGCTAGAAACCCCGGCTTTGGAAATTTTATGGTGTTAGTTCCACTGGGTTTGCACACCAAATTTGGGATTCTTAGCACTAAGTGGCCCCGAGATACGGGGCCCCAAATTCGGTCAACTCTGTCCATCTGCAGCAATGTCATTTCGGGACCCTTTGGGTTCAGAGACCCCAAATTTTGGCTGCAGCTAGGGGGCATCTAGGAACCCTTAACTACCGAGTTTGAAGTTCAGGGGACCTATGGCTGCAAATGGGCACGGTGAGGCATGCAAATGGGACCAGTGATGCTGCAAATTGGCACTGTTGACCCTCTTTTCCACTTACAGTAGCTGTGTATTTCTCACCCTCGTCTTATACTTGGGTCAGTAAGTTTTTCCCATTTTTTTGTGGTAAATTAGGGCCCCGACTTATACTCGGAACGACTTATACTCGAGTATATACGGTATTTTATGTGTATACAGCAGGAACATATGGTATTGACTCAGCTTTATGGCACTTGGTGGTGCAGATTTTCTGTTTGTTTTTGTTTTTTTTTACATATACTGTAGATACAATATTGCATTGAAGATTGACCTAATCATTTTTAAAGGCTTAAATGCATGAATATATTAATTGAAATGTGTACCACAATGACATATATATACACAGACAATAAAGGTGTAGCAAATATAATAGTTAATATTGGACTAAAAAATACACAGCGCTAAGATTTATCTCTGAAAACCAAACTTTAATGAAAAAGGTATTAAATCTTGTCAAAATTAAAATAAATGTAAAACACAATATAAATTTAGCTGCCCAAATATGCAATTCAGTGTTAGATACAATAGGCTAAAAATTAATGAAACTTTACAAAAAGATTAAAAAGCAACACAGTGGTGTGGTGGTTAGCACTTCTGCCTTGCAGCACTGGGGTCCTTGGTTTAAATCCTGTCCAAGATGCTATTTGCATGGAGTTTGCATATTCTTTATGCACTTGCGTAGGTTTACTCTGGTTTCCACACCCTGGACTATTTATATAGCACCCACAATTTAAGCAGCATTTTATATACTGTGGAAGTGCTGCTGGGATTGTTGGTGCTCTCTAAATACCTGTTTTAGATAAATCTTTACTTTTAGCCATGTGACAGTAATTTTGAAACCTCATTATACTAAAAATAATTGTCACTTTTTTCCTAAAATAAGGGACCTTATCCTTTCTGTTTTAGCTTGAATAAAGCCTATTTCTGTTTATATAGATGTAAGAATGAGAGTTGTATTTTGCTGTTTTCTTGTGTGTTAATATGCTGTAACTAAAGTATGCATATAGCTAAATAACTAAAAAAAATTGAATGACATTTAGGTTACTATAAATCCTACTTTATAGTAATTTATAAATCTTTTTTACTTTTCAGATCTACTTTTAAATATTGATGTGCCCAAGTATTTCCATGCAGATATGAAAGACATAAAATGAAAGCCACACTAACCTTATCTTTCGTGCCTGAAGGTGTGGAGGGCTGGAAAAATTAAAGGCTTCTGTTTTGTAATAAATATGTATATCAAGCATCCCTCCTATAAGTACATCTCCACTCATGTAAAAGGGCCTTTGTGGATATGGTGTGCCAGGTCTGCAGCCAAATGTCACAGTTTGACATGCACTTTCACAAAATAATAACAGAATCATTGTGTTTCTAAACATTGTAATGTCTAAAACCCTAGTTGTCACAAATACACAAAGTTAGAGCTCCCAATTAGCCTTGATTAATTTTGTTCAGATTCTACTTTCATGGAATCTACTATAGAACAGTAAGCAGTCTATGTCTCAGAAGTATTTATAAGACCTGAGTCATATATTACCATGTCCTTGTGGGAATACTATATGGTTATTGCAAAGTTCAAATTGTCACCTTCCAAAAGGAATGATTATGACTTCCAAGTAAAAATTATTAGTCAGCACAAGATGTTAAGACAAATCCCAAGGAATTATAGATTATAGGCACATTTTTATTTAAAACATTTCAAGTGCATTGTACAAAATATAAATTATTTTTGTAGTAATTGCATGTTAATTAAGAAACATCTCAAAGGATCCCATAACATGGGCTTTCAGTAATAACGTATTACTATACTTAGTATAGTATACTAAAACTTAAAAAAAAATGTATCCATACCTGAAAACACAACAGCATCTAAAGTTGGTTCTGTGTAGTGGCCAAATTTCAATAGAAGGTTAGATTATCTGCTGTGGGTCATGAGCTAACAGTGGACCCCTATGGACCACTTACCAGTCAACTTCCATATGTCTTTTGGTGTGTAAGTTCCCCTCCTGAGTTCCCTTCATGAATATGGGCCCCCCTATCCTGTCTTATAGACTTCTGGTCAATAAGCACATGGGTTATCTCAAATTATGATGGACCCTCCTTTATCTGGAGTATAGACATAACATATAGTTTATGTATGGGCTTGGTAACTGGTATAACTATTACTACCCTCGTTTGTACACCTCTGCAAGTTGGTACTATGAAAAAAAAAAATCCTAATGATAAGAGGAATACAATAAATATTTGTGGGATGGAATTTTAACTCCCTACTGATTAAGGCCAAAACAAAATTTAATGACCAAAAGCAGTTTTGCAACTGTGGCATGTGCTAGTTAAATTTAGACATTTTCAGGAGAGTTATGCTTTTTTTAAAGACAATTTGAGCCTGCATTTGGTGTTAAATAAATTTTAAATTTTAGCTATACATTTCTTGCCATTAACATGACCCACTACCAGAGAACTGTCAGAAACCATTAAATCAGGCAGAGACAGAAGTACAGTTAAATCACATTTGTTTAATTAATAAAAGTAAAAAGAACAAACATAGTCAAAGATAGCCAAAGTTCAGTAACTGTAATTATGTTTTTGATTTGGTTTTTTGAACACATGGCACATAACACTCAAGTTTAGAATGTGTTTACTTTGAACATTCTTGAATTTTTATTTTTTTACACATGGTATCAAACACTTATGTGGTACTTTCATGACTGGACTTTATATGAGAGTTTATTATCATTTATTAATTATTAATTCTATATGGTTTTGTGTTACGAGATTAATCTTCCTTTGCACTTGCACTTATAGTAAGCAAGGTTTTATTAACTTTTGTTAATTATTTTTCATTATATAACGTGTCGCTCCTGTTTATATATTTCACGTCCATCAATACTTTAGTTTTCCATCTGCGCGGGTTGGTGGCACTTTCCATTTATTTTTATAAAAGAGGGGTTGTGCCTCTGTAACCAAGAATAACCAATAACCAGCAGAAACTTAGGTGAGGAAATAATTGGATTATCTCATGGTGAAGAGCCCCTATGGCCATGGACAACAGAACTGTCTCATGAGTCACATGGGCAGGCTGTAGAGGTCTCTCCGTCAAGAGCCTCAATGGCAAGTGGAGTGTCACGCAGCTGCAGCGGAATCGAGTGCTTCGATACAAAGGCAGCATCAATGGACAGGCAGCCCCAGAGTCGATTAGAGCCTGTATCTCGACGGATGACTCACCCAAGAAAGGGTGACCGAAACCAGGGGCTTACCCTTCTGGATAACTGGGGATGAAACAACGCCACCTAAGGTCTGTCCCTGACAGGACCTCAAGGTTCGGGCGTTCCCTAGACGGGTAGGACAAAACTTCAAAAAGTGACCTGCTTAGCCACAATAAAGGCACAATCTCTCCCTCCTCCTAAAGGCTCTCTCATCCCCCAGAGATGCATGAAACCCAAGTGCAAGGGTTCACCTTCACTGACCGACTTGGTACCAGGAGGCATGGGTGGTGAGGGAGGCACGGGTGGGATTGCAA